>OY740779.1:39796004-41063408 GCA_963513935.1 Aphrophora alni
TCTCTCTCCTCTCTCTCTTCTCTCTCCCTCTCTCTCTCTCAATCTCTCTTTCTCTCTCCCTCTCTCTCTATGAAAGGATATTTAAAGTAGATCGATGATTGTATAATATTTGATTATTTCAGAGTGTTATTTAAAAATTTAGGAATAACCCCCCCCCCACCCTCCCAGTTTATAGAGCACAGCTTGTTACCAACCTAATAAAATTAAATTCACAACCAAGTTGAACATAAATTAATGCACCGTCAAATATATCAAAACACTGTTTTAGAATTCCAAGCGACGTAAATCTGCCAATACAACTTTGTTTATATAATTTCACCATCAATGTTCTACTTTCACCTCTCGGCGATCCAATCGTAAATTTAAAACTATGCCATTTTCTAACCTCAATTATATTGTGTTTTGTTTACTCATTTTTGTTTTTGTGACACAGGTAATCAGAGCGATCTAGTGGTGAGGCGGTGAAAGTATAGAATCAGCTGATCTTGTCAAGGACGTTGAAAGCCATTGGAAATGACGTTCAGGTGACGAATACGTTATGCCGAATCAGCTGTTTGCTGTTGGATACTTAAAATAACTTGAGGTAAATGTAAATAATGAGCAACGGTTCCATGGGGGTAGGAATTGACCCTTTCGCTTTGTTTGTTACTGTAATTATTTGATTCTAGTTATTTTTATATAAATACAGGGTGTTGCGAAATTGTGTTTACTAACTTTTGGTGATTACCCACATCCAAATAATTAAGGAAAATATTCTATAAACTGGAAAAATTGGAAAGAAAAATCGGAAACTGAAGAACTGACGGTGCTAACAATACGTTATGATTGGGTCGTTAGAGGCTACATTTTTAGCAATATTTTATCAAAAAACTTTTGAACTGATTTTGAGGAAATCGTGTAATTTTTATCTTTTTGTTTGGGTGGTTAAAAACTACATATTAAATAACAAAATTGTATCAAAATCGTTGGAACTGATTTTGAGAAAATCGTGTAATTTTTATCTTTTTGTTTGGGTGGTTAGAAGCTACATTTGAGCAAAATTGTATCAAAATCGTTTGAACTGATTTTGAGTAAAATCGTGTAATTTTTTATCTTTTTGTTTGGGTGGTTAGAAGCTACATTTGAGCAAAATTGTATCAAAATCGTTTGAACTGATTTTGAGAAAATCGTGTAATTTTTATCTTTTTGTTTGGGTGGTTAGAAGCTACATTTGAGCAAAATTGTATCAAAATCGTTTGAACTGATTTTGGAGAAAATCGTGTAATTTTTATCTTTTTGTTTGGGTGGTTAGAAGCTACATTTTAGCAAAATTGTATCAAAATCGTTTGAACTGATTTTGGAGAAAATCGTGTAATTTTTATCTTTTTGTTTGGGTGGTTAGAAGCTACATTTTAAATAACAAAATTGTATCAAAATCGTTTGAACTTATTTTGAGAAAATCGTGTAATTTTTTATCTTTTTGTTTGGGTCGTTAGAAGCTACATTTGAGCAAAATTGTATCAAAATCGTTTGAACTGATTTTGAGAAAATCGTGTAATTTTTTATGTTTTTGTTTGGGTGGTTAGAAGCTACATTTTAGCAAAATTGTATCAAAAACGTTTGAACTGATTTTGAGAAAATCGTGTAATTTTTTATCTTTCCGCATTTAACCACAAATTTTGAGTTAACGAAAAATTAAAAATCAGTACCAAAATATGGTCAAACTATGTAAAATCGTCCCATCTTCACAAAATATTGAATAAGTGCAGACTGGACATCCCTTGTGAATAAGATATTACAGCCGAAACCAATGTATTAACAGTGTTTAATAATACAATTTGTCCTTAATTTACAAAGTGTAATACATTCAGTAATAATAAAGAGTCGGCGTAAGGAATGTTCTAGACAATTACCTGAAAATTATGATTTTTTCTTTTCTATCGTCATAAAAAAAAAATAGGTTTCCCATAAGAAGATTTAGCGCTGATATACCTTCAGTTTAAACTCTAAAAAAATTTTGTAGGTTTCCTTTTAAAGTTTTGCAACTTTGAACTTATTGAATAAATCAACCAGCCTCGTCAGTACCTACGTAAACAAACTCGTAATAAATTCTCGGGTATTTTACTCCTAAAACCAAACACTCTGATATTTTTCATAACACTCTTGCATTACACCCAATATTTTCAACTCCGGTTAACTTAGACCTCTATGTAGTGAGGACGCTTTGTAACACCTACTCAACTGTTTACGTAACCTGTTCCAAGCCGCGAGGGAGAAAGCGTAGCAAAGCCATTGGTCACATCAAAGTGAACTTTTACCAGAACAGAAGTCAACTCCCCTCCCCCTCCCCCCGGCCTACTTTATTTAGTCGCCATTTTTTTTGCAGATTTTTCTCGAACGCTTTCGCAGTGATTTCTTCACAGCAAAAAGAAAAAAAAAACTCTTCCGCGTTTAGCTCAATAAACGGAGCAATGATATCGCACAAACTGATATTAGATGTTGATTGGGCGCCATCATGGTACTTACCCAGCTCAATTATACAATGTAATAAAAGCAGATCTAAATGTATAGCTTAAAAGTTTTTTCTTGTGCCTTGTAGGAAATGTTAAATTGTATTGTTGGATCAAGGAATCTTATCCAGTAGGGTGTTTGTTTAAAACGGTTTTCTAACCTAACCTAACCTAACCTAAACATAACCTAACCTAACCTAACCATAACCTAACCTAACCTAACCAAACCTAACCATAACCTAACCTAACCTAACCTAACCATAACATAACCTAACCATAACCTAACCTAACCATAACCATAACCTAACCTAACCATAACCTAACCTAACCCAACCATAACATAACCTAACCTAACCTAACCTAACCTAACCATAACCTAACCTAACCTAATCATAACCTAACCTAATCATAACCTAACCTAACCTAACCTAACCATAACCTAACCTAACATAACCTAACCATAACATAACCTAACCTAACCCTAACCTAACCTAGCCTAACCTAACCTAACCTAACCATAACCTAACCTAACCATAACATAACCTAACCATAACATAACCTAACCTAACCAAACCTAACCATAACCTAACCTAACCTAACCTAACCATAACCTAACCTAACCTAACCTAACCATAACCATAACATAACCTAACCTAACCATAACCTAACCTAAACTTTGTAGTTACGTCCGTCAGGACCCAACGGGCCTCGTAAGTGTGCATTTGAACGGTTTCCACTCTCCATCAAATCTCGTAAACAATAACTTCGCTATTTGTTATCGTAGAGAGGTGTAGTTGGTACCACTGCAAGCAGAATTGTAATTGTACTGGTCGCCAAACGATCACACTGTTTACGAAATTCCATGTTTCAATTTTAATTTTTGTGACCGTTATCTTTGTTACCCACAGACGACGGACAGATCAGAGTCAAAAAACGGAAGTCGAAATGTTTTGTTAACAAATCCCATACTTTATATACCAACTGTAAAATATATGTATTTAGCAAGATATGAAATAATATTAACTGTATAATAGATCTACTAAGGGAATTTCCTCAACTTTCCACAAGTTACCCAAGTTATGGCACACTCTGTACGTATTAAACTTCCTCAGCGGCCTTCTATATAATAAAGACGAACGCGAGTGACATTTACAACCGGACTGTAAGAATGACATTTAGATGGCTGTGGCAATCATTAGAACCTGATACGAGTTCTTATTGACATTTAATTGTATCACTCCCTCCACCCCCCCACCCCCACTTGAGCAGCTGTATTTCAAAATATAGTGCGGAAACAATGTTACAATGAGTTACATTAAATGATTCAGCTATGTATATTAGTTGAATGAGGTTTATACATACTTTGAAAGAGCTATGTATATTAGTTGAATGAGGTTTATACATACATTGAATGAGCTATGAATATTAGTTGAATGAGGTTTATACATACATTGAATGAGCTATGTATATTAGTTGAATGAGGTTTATACATACATTGTGTGAGCTATGAATATTAATTGAATGAGATATATACATACTTTGAATGAGCTATGTATATTAGTTGAATGAGGTTTATACATACATTGAATGAGCTATGTATATTAGTTGAATGAGGTATTTATATACATTGAATGAGCTATGTATATTAGTTGAATGAGGTATATACATACATTGAATGAGCTATGTATATTAGTTGAATGAGGTTTATACATACATTGAATGAGCTATGTATATTAGTTGAATGAGGTTTATACATACATTGTGTGAGCTATGTATATTAGTTGAATGAGGTTTATACATACATTGAATGAGCTATGAATATTAGTTGAATGAGGTTTATACATACATTGAATGAGCTATGTATATTAGTTGAATGAGGTTTATACATACATTGTGTGAGCTATGAATATTAATTGAATGAGATATATACATACTTTGAATGAGCTATGTATATTAGTTGAATGAGGTTTATACATACATTGAATGAGCTATGTATATTAGTTGAATGAGGTATTTATATACATTGAATGAGCTATGTATATTAGTTGAATGAGGTATATACATACATTGAATGAGCTATGTATATTAGTTGAATGAGGTATATACATACATTGAATGAGCTATGTATATTAGTTAAATGAGGTTTATACATACATTGAATGAGCTATGTATATTAGTTGAATGAGGTTTATACATACATTGTGTGAGCTATGAATATTAGTTGAATGAGGTATTTACAAAAATTGAAAGAGCTATGAATATTAGTTGAATGAGATATATACATACTTTGAATGAGCTATGTATATTAGTTGAATGAGGTTTATACATACTTTGAATGAGCTATGTATATTAGTTGAATGAGGTTTATACATACATTGTGTGAGCTATGAATATTAGTTGAATGAGATATATACATACTTTGAATGAGCTATGTATATTAGTTGAATGAGGTATATACATACATTGTGTGAGCTATGAATATTAGTTGAATGAGGTTTATACATACATTGAATGAGCTATGAATATTAGTTGAATGAGGTTTATACATACATTGTGTGAGCTATGAATATTAGTTGAATGAGATTTATACATACATTGAATGAGCTATGTATTTTAGTTAAATGAGGTATTTATATACATTGGATGAGCTATGTATATTAGTCGAATGAGGTATTTATATACATTGGATGAGCTATGTATATTAGTTGAATGTGGTAGAATATATACATAACAACTCATTACATCACTTCCTATTTTGTACGCGGGGTTGGGACTTTCGTCTTACTTTTTGTTTTGGCCATTAGAGGCTTCATGAACAAAATTTTATCAAAATCGCTCCAATTGATTTTAAGAAAAAACGTACTATTGTGTCGTATGGCAGAGTATTCTACACATTACTTTACATAGTCTTGGGTTAGATCTTTTATTCTAAATTATCTCTCTTGACCAACTCTTGTTCTCTTCAGACTCCTGACGCTCAGATGGTCTTTATTTTATGGTATGAACGAGGGGAGGGGGTAAAGTTCACTGCTACTTCTAGAGATCTATCGCACCCTCTCCCAGGGGACTCACGTCTATAGAACCACCTTCCTGAAAAGGAAACTGTAGGTGCTTTGGTGCCGGCGATAGTGGGTGAACATCCATCACAGAGGCCAGATCACACCCTACCTCTCCTCACCTCACCTGAGAAGGATACTTATAGGTTCCTTTCGACTAGGGCCCTTTTCAAGGCTACCAAGAGTGCCGTGATTTCCTCACCATTCCACGCACAAAGCCCTCGAAACCTTCCCAAGTCAATAATCCTATCGCTACCTTCCTCTACCAGTCGCCTCCCGGCTCGACTTAACCTACTTCAGGGCCAACTCCTCGTCATCTGCACCCCTCTTCCTCTCCCACTCACCTGACCCTACGTCATTTGGCGCCCAACTCTTTTAGGAAGTGCAATACATGGTCTCTACTTGCATTACATTATAATAGAAACTGGGTTACCATGGCAACCGTAAACTGTTTGACAGTTCTAGGTACGCTATTACCAATAACTCTAAACTATGACGTTTAATTAATTGCACAATATACAATCACGTGACGCATGCGCACTTGCGCTATCACGACGGTTTCGTGCTTTGATACACTTAACCTATATCTATCAGCTGATCACGAGCGTAGCGACTAAACTGTATGAGCTTCCTTGTTCCTTACGTCGGCACTAACACACGCCAAGTCTGCAAGTCGAGGCATCATGGTCGTACAAACAGATCCTCTAAATGTAACAACACAAAATATGATTGGAAACGTAGAAAGATCAAGCTGCCCAATAGTTTGTTTAAAACAGAACAGAGCATCTTAATTGTGTATATTACTTTACATTAGCGGGCGTAGTACATGCGTATATATTATAAAGTCTCCGCTCGTGTCAATGTCCCGACCCTACGGGCCTCTATACTGTGAAAGAGGCTAGGCTAATGTCAGCGACATTTCATTGCCAGATCTTGTATGAAAATCACACTTTCTTGGTTAAAATTATACATTTTTGGTATTGTGTGATAAGCCAGGTTAGGTTAGGGTATTGTGTGGTAGGTTAGGTTAGGTGAAGGTGTTGAGTTATAGGTTAGGTTAGAGTAGCGTGTGGTAGATTTGGTTAGATTAAGGTAATGTGTGATAGGCCAGGTTAGGTTAGGGTGTTATGTGATAGGTTAGGTTGGGTGAAGGTGTTGAGTTATATGTTAGGTTAGAGTAGTGTGTGATAGATTAGGTTAGATTAAGGTAATGTGTGATAGGTTAGGTTAGGTGAAGGTGTCGAGTTATAGGTTAGGTTAGAGTAGTGTTATAGGTTAGGTTAGATTAGATTAAGGTAATGTGTGATAGGCCAGGTTAGGTTAGGGTGTTGTGTGATGGGTTAGGTTAGGTGTAGGTGTTGAGTTATAGGTTAGGTTAGAATGGTGTTATAGATTAGGTTAGATTAAGGTAATGTGTGATAGGCCAGGTTAGGTTAGATGAAGGTGTTGAGTTATAGGTTAGGTTAGATTAAGGTGTTGTGTGGTAGGTTAGGTTAGGTGAAGGTGTTGAGTTATAAGTTAGGTTAGTGTGGTGTTGTAGGTTAGTTTAGATTAGATTAAGGTAATGTCTGACAGGTCAGGTGAGGTGAAGTTGTTGAGTTATAGGTTAGGTTAGAGTAGTGTGTGATAGATTAGGTTAGATTAAGGTAATGTGTAATAGGCCAGGTTAGGTTAGATGAAGGTGTTGAGTTATAGGTTAGGTTAGAGTGGTGTTATAGGTTAGGTTAGATTAAGGTGTTGTGTGGTAGGTTAGGTTAGGTGAAGGTGTTGAGTTATAGGTTAGGTTAGAGTAGTGTGTGATAGATTAGGTTAGATTAAGGTAATGTGTGATAGGCCAGGTTAGGTTAGGGTGTTGAGTTATAGGTTAGGTTAAAGTGGTGTTATAGATTAGGTTAGATTAAGGTAATGTGTAATAGGCCAGGTTAGGTTAGGTGAAGGTGTTGAGTTATAGGTTAGGTTAGAGTAGTGTGTGATAGATTAGGTTAGATTAAGGTAATGTGTGATAGTCCAGGTTAGGTTAGGGTGTTGAGTTATAGGTTAGGTTAGAGTAGTGTGTGATAGATTAGGTTAGATTAAGGTAATGTGTGATAGGCCAGGTTAGGTTAGGGTGTTGTGTGGTAGGATAGGTTAGGTGAAGGTGTTGAGTTATAGGTTAGGTTAGAGTAGTGTGTGATAGATTAGGTTAAATTAAGGTAATGTGTGATAGGCCAGGTTAGGTTAGGGTGTTGTGTGGTAGGTTAGATTAGGTGTAGGTGTTGAGCTATAGGTTAGGTTAGAGTGGTGTTATAGATTAGGTTAGATTAGATTAAGGTAATGTGTGATAGGCCAGGTTAGGTTAGGTGAAGTTGTTGAGTTATAGGTTTGGTTAGAGTAGTGTGTGATAGATTAGGTTAGATTAAGGTAATGTGTAATAGGCCAGGTTAGGTTAGGTGAAAGTGTTGAGTTATAGGTTAGGTTAGAGTGGTGTTATAGATTAGGTTAGATTAAGGTAATGTGTAATAGGCCAGGTTAGGTTAGGTGAAGGTGTTGAGTTATAGGTTAGGTTAGAGTGGTGTTATAGATTAGGTTAGATTAAAGGTAATGTGTGATAGGTCAGGTTAGGTTAGGTGAAGGTGTTGAGTTATAGGTTAGGTTAGTGTGGTGTTATAGATTAGGTTAGATTAAAGGTAATGTGTGATAGGTCAGGTTAGGTTAGGTGAAGGTGTTGAGTTATAGGTTAGGTTAGAGTGGTGTTATAGATTAGGTTAGATTAAAGGTAATGTGTGATAGGTCAGGTTAGGTTAGGTGAAGGTGTTGAGTTATAGGTTAGGTTAGAGTGGTGTTATAGATTAGGTTAGATTAAGGTAATGTGTAATAGGCCAGGTTAGGTTAGGTGAAGGTGTTGAGTTATAGGTTAGGTTAGAGTGGTGTTATAGATTAGGTTAGATTAAAGGTAATGTGTGATAGGTCAGGTTAGGTTAGGTGAAGGTGTTGAGTTATAGGTTAGGTTAGTGTGGTGTTATAGATTAGGTTAGATTAAGGTAATGTGTGATAGGCCAGGTTTGGTTAGGTGAAGGTTTGAGTTATAGGTTAGGTTAGATTAAGGTAATGTGTAATAGGACAGGTTAGGTTAGGTGAAGGTGTTGAGTTATAGGTTAGGTTAGAGTGGTGTTATAGATTAGGTTAGATTAAAGGTAATGTGTAATATGCCAGGTTAGGTTAGGTGAAGGTGTTGAGTTATAGGTTAGGTTAGAGTGGTGTTATAGATTAGGTTAGATTAAGGTAATGTGTAATAGGCCAGGTTAGGTTAGGTGAAGGTGTTGAGTTATAGGTTAGGTTAGAGTGGTGTTATAGATTAGGTTAGATTAAGGTAATGTGTAATCGGCCAGGTTAGGTTAGGTGAAGGTGTTGAGTTATAGGTTAGGTTAGAGTGGTGTTATAGATTAGGTTAGATTAAGGTAATGTGTAATAGGCCAGGTTAGGTTAGGTGAAGGTGTTGAGTTATAGGTTAGGTTAGAGTGGTGTTATAGATTAGGTTAGATTAAGGTAATGTGTAATAGGCCAGGTTAGGTTAGGTGAAGGTGTTGAGTTATAGGTTAGGTTAGAGTGGTGTTATAGATTAGGTTAGATTAAGGTAATGTGTAATATGCCAGGTTAGGTTAGGTGAAGGTGTTGAGTTATAGGTTAGGTTAGGTTAGGTGAAGGTGTTGAGTTATAGGTTAGGTTAGAGTGGTGTTATTGATTAGGTTAGATTAAGGTAATGTGTAATAGGTAAGGTTAGGTTAGGTGAAGGTGTTGAGTTATAGGTTAGGTTAGAGTGGTGTTATAGATTAGGTTAGATTAAGGTAATGTGTAATAGGCCATGTTAGGTTAGGTGAAGGTGTTGAGTTATAGGTTAGGTTAGAGTGGTGTTATAGATTAGGTTAGATTAAGGTAATGCGTAATAGGCCAGGTTAGGTTAGGTGAAGGTGTTGAGTTATAGGTTAGGTTAGAGTGGTGTTATTGATTAGGTTTGATTAAGGTAATGTGTAATAGGCCAGGTTAGGTTAGGTGAAGGTGTTGAGTTATAGGTTAGGTTAGAGTGGTGTTATAGATTAGGTTAGATTAAGGTAATGTGTGATAGGCCAGGTTTGGTTAGGTGAAGGTGTTGAGTTATAGGTTAGGTTAGGTTAGGTGAAGGTGTTGAGTTATAGGTTAGGTTAGAGTGGTGTTATAGATTAGGTTAGATTAAGGTAATGTGTGATAGGTCAGGTTAGGTTAGATTAAGGTAATGTGTAATATGCCAGGTTAGGTTAGGTGAAGGTGTTGAGTTATAGGTTAGGTTAGAGTAGTGTGTGATAGATTAGGTTAGATTAAGGTAATGTGTGATAGGTCAGGTTAGGTTAGGTGAAGGTGTTGAGTTATAGGTTAGGTTAGAGTAGTGTGTGATAGATTAGGTTAGATTAAGGTAATGTGTGATAGGTTAGGTTAGGTGAAGGTGTTGAGTTATAGGTTAGGTAAGAGTAGTGTGTGATAGATTAGGTTAGATTAAGGTAATGTGTGATAGGTCAGGTTAGGTTAGGTGAAGGTGTTGAGTTATAGGTTAGGTTAGAGTAGTGTGTGATAGATTAGGTTAGATTAAGGTAATGTGTGATAGGTCAGGTTAGGTTAGGTGTAGGTGTTGAGTTATAGGTTAGGTTAGAGTGGTGTTATAGATTAGGTTAGATTAAGGTAATGTGTAATATGCCAGGTTAGGTTAGGTGAAGGTGTTGAGTTATAGGTTAGGTTAGTGTGGTGTTATAGATTAGGTTAGATTAAGGTAATGTGTGATAGGCCAGGTTTGGTTAGGTGAGGGTTTGAGTGATAGGTTAGGTTAGAGTGGTGTTATAGATTAGGTTAGATTAAGGTAATGTGTGATAGGCCAGGTTTGGTTAGGTGAGGGTTTGAGTGATAGGTTAGGTTAGAGTGGTGTTATAGATTAGGTTAGATTAAGGTAATGTGTGATAGGCCAGGTTTGGTTAGGTGAAGGTGTTGAGTTATAGGTTAGGTTAGAGTGGTGTTATAGGTTAGGTTAGATTAAGGTAATGTGTAATAGGACAGGTTAGGTTAGGTGAAGGTGTTGAGTTATAGGTTAGGTTAGAGTGGTGTTATAGATTACTTTAGATTAAGGTAATGTGTGATAGGTCAGGTTAGGTTAGGTGAAGGTGTTGAGTTATAGGTCAGGTTAGGTTAGAGCGTTAAAGATATTCCTAAAATTTTCAAACCGCCGCATTTTGACAATTTATAACAAAGTTTTGATTCTTGATACACTGGTTGAAAATATGGCTAACAGGCGGATGATGAAGCATTTTCGGACATTTTTTTATAACAACTTTCAGTCTTTAAGTAAAACCATAAATTATCGAGGTTAGGAAACCCTGTATATATTTAGGACAGTAAAAATATTAAAATTTTAGTATGCGCAACTTATCATGTTCCTGGCAGGAAGTCCGCCTAATCAATGGTAACCAAATTCGGCCTCAGGTTTATATTTTGTGATAACTTGATGAAACAGGTCATTAACCGTGTTAGTCACTAATGACTGTCTTCCCCCCTCAAATACTAAGTGGTTATGTTTTTTGTCTATATCTCTACTACTATTCAACTTATAACACACTGAATTAGATACAAATCTACAGATTTCAGTTCTGCATGCAGTGGTACCAACCCCACCTCTCTACGATGACAAATAGCGAAGTTATTGTCAAAAATGTAATTTTAAAACCTAACCTAACCTAACCTAATAAAATGTGATTTCTTATAGTTAACAAAAAGAGTCTAGCCTCCTTCACAAACGTAAAGCTTCGAGGCCCGTTGGGTCGAGCGAAGCGAGGGCATTTACAACGCCCGCTATATCACAATATCACAATTACAAGATTTAGAAAACCTGTGTAACAACTGTTATTTCGGAACTTATCAAAGCAGTGAGGGAAAGACAAGTTTTCTATACATATCGAATTTCCCTATCGGACAGTTGGAGTTTGGTCAGGACTACTTTCACCCTATAACAATGCTATAGAAGTTCGGGCATGCGCACTGTACACCTTTCTAAAACTCAATTTCATACTTTGCTGAACTCTTCTAACGTAATTGTTGCGATTGAAATTTTGTGAGTTTTTTTTCGATATTTCTCGAGAACGTGTAGAGTATTTTGGGGGCAGTAAACTTTCTATTGCCACCAAAATTTGATCGAATTCCACATGATTAATCCCCATTACTTTCACTATAGTACTGGCTCGGCTATCGTATCTTGTATGCACGTCCCACATAAAAGCGGCCCGGCCTATTTTAAGAACAAAAAATCTAAATAAGAAAACAAAAATGAGTTGTACAATGAGATTCCCTTAATTTTTAGTTTATTTTTTCACTATTAAACTTGTAACTGAGGCTCACTATAGTGAGTAGGCTACCAAGACCAGTTCATGTCAAAGATCTTGATCTTTCCAGGCTCCTCGTGGATCAGTTCATGATACGAATACTTGATTCTCTCGAGTCACCTCGTGATTAGAACGATCCAGTTCTTTCATGTATGTGACCAGTTCATAATATGAAGATCCAGTTATTTCGAGTCAATTTCTAACCGTTCACAATCCGAAGATTCGGTTCTTTCGTGTCATCTCGTGACCTATTCACGATCGAAAGATCAAGTTCTTTGCGGTTACCTCGTGCCCAGAACATGATTCGAAGATCCGGTTATTTCGAATCACCTTCTGACCAGTACAGATTTCGAAGAATCGGTTCTTTCAAGTCATCTCGTGAACAGTTCATGATCCGAAGATACGGTTCATTAGAGTCACCTCGTACCAGTTCACAATCGTAACATTCGGTATTTTCGTGTATCCCGTGTAATCCGATTATTTCGAATCACCTCGTACCAGTTCATGGCGAATATCCTAATCTTTTGAGTTACTTCTTGAACAGTTAATGGATCCGAAGATCCGGTTATTTCGTATCACTTCGTGAACCGTTCCGATCCGAAGATTCAGTTCTTTATAATCACCCTGTGACCAGTTCATGATCAAAAGATTCGGTTCTTTAGAATCACTGTCGCCAGTTCATATTCAAAAGATTCGGTTCTTTAGAATCACTGTCACCAATTCATATTCAAAAGAATCGGTTCTTTAGACTCACACTGTCACTAGTTCATGATCAAACGATTCGGTTCTTTAGAATCACTCTGTGACTAGTTCGAGATCAAAAGATTCGGTTCTTTCGAGTTATCTCGTGACCCGTTCGCTACCCAAAGATCTAATTCTTTATACCAAAAAAGGGTAGAGCGCATCCCAATACTGTTTGACATATCAATGGGTGTTCTTCCAACGTACATACTATAGACTAATATCATTACATTAATTATCTTTCCAAGAAAGCTATATAAAGTACCGTAATCGTCTAAATTAAAGGAAATGATGTTTACATTGTATAATTCCTTTTAAACAATGAAATAGATATAAATCCTCTCCATTAGGGTTTGGGCGTCTCTCATCCATTCTAACCGGTTTCTCTTGACCAAATTTTGTTCTCTTCCGACTCGGATGTTACGGAGAATGATCTTCTCTTTTTTTTACTTTTTCAAAAGTTATGTGATGGGTCAAAATAAAGTGGATATTGGAACTCTGTTACATGTGGAGCGCTCTACAGCCAATGACTACATAAATACTATAAGACACGACATGGCCATGTTAAATATTCTACGCTTATTCTTGAGTTGACCAATACCCGCTAGGGTGTGGAGCTGTCGCTCTGCTAGAAGTTGATGTGACTGGCGCTAGGTGGCTCTACGGCCAAACAATGTTTCAGTTTCGCACTGATGCCACATATGGGACCAGAGATGCGAGGGAAGGTCGAGAATCGCTTATCTCAGCGCACGAACTGACAACACTGACTATGCTGTGTCAACAGTTGTACAGTCTCAACCAAGTGGGATGCGTACAGTCAAGCACCTGCTGCTAGCGCTTTCTGATAGCTGTGTGTCAAACTTGTGACGAACAGCACCCGTAAAGCGTAGACCATTTCCCTATCCTATGTCGTGTCTTATAGTATTTATGTAGTCATTGCTACAGCTTAAAATGCATCAACAGATTTTAATAAAATTTTGTATCCGAGTATATTTTTGGTCATATATCGTGAAATTTTCATATTTTCGATAACTCAAAATTTAGCCGCCAATATGGGGTAAAAATCAAAATTACGATTTTATCAAAATCGTTACAAACGATTCACTCAAGTATAACTTCTAACGTATCGGTCGTCATCTCTTTGAAACTGCCGTTTCCTGAGTTATCACTACTCGTCCTTATAAAATACGTAATTTCTCAAAATCGCTTCAACCGATTATGATAAAATTTCACTCAAGTATAGCTTCTAAGGACCCAAACAAAACGTATCGGTCGTAATCTCTCTGAAACTGCCGTTTCCTGAGTTATCACTACTCGTCCTTATAAAATACGTAATTTCTCAAAATCGCTTCAACCGATTATGATAAAATTTCACTCAAGTATAGCTTCTAAGGACCCAAACAAAACGTATCGGTCGTAATCTCTCTGAAACTGCCGTTTCCTGAGTTATCACTACTCGTCCTTATAAAATACGTAATTTCTCAAAATCGCTTCAACCGATTATGATAAAATTTCACTCAAGTATAGCTTCTAAGGACCCAAACAAAACGTATCGGTCGTAATCTCTCTGAAACTGCCGTTTCCTGAGTTATCACTACTCGTCCTTATAAAATACGTAATTTCTCAAAATCGCTTCAACCGATTATGATAAAATTTCACTCAAGTATAGCTTCTAAGGACCCAAACAAAACGTATCGGTCGTAATCTCTCTGAAACTGCCGTTTCCTGAGTTATCACTACTCGTCCTTATAAAATACGTAATTTCTCAAAATCGCTTCAACAGATTTCGTTGAAATTTTAGCGAAATATGAAAATTAATTATTCAAACCCGTGTGCGAGATCACAATTAAAAATATAACTTAATCGCCGGCATTAAAATCAAGCTAGTTAAGGTAAAATATCAAAATTATTGTTGGCCAAATGTAAAAAAAAAACGTGTTTACTGACTCCAATTTTTGAATTATAGACTTCTGAAAAACTACTTAAATTTCAGTTCTAGGACCTGTTTTATTCAATTTATGTCAGGTCAAAAACCATAAGAAACAATCGATTTTGTCTTTTAATTTACCTTCCAAGAATTCCAGGAGGCCTTTATTTAACCCAGGGTACAAAATTATGGACGAAATCTTCCCCTAGCCGTAACACGCTAAGCATTCCAGACCTATGTTTATATAACTTGTTATTCTTTACTTTTACATGTAGAAAGAGCTGTCGAAGTTTCTGCATATCTTCGTGAATCATCCTGTATCAAAATAATCTGTAAAATGGGGTGTAAAGATCTACAATCCAAATAAGAGGGTCAGACGAAACTTAGGTCATAAGGGAAATTTTTTTTTAAGCAGCAACAATTTCTTCGTCGAAAAAATACATTCGTAATCAGAAAAACTTTTAATTTTATTTGATACCCTACACAAAACATTTCAAAATATATTTTGCCCCTTAAATATTCCAAGATCATTTTTTGTTACCGCTATTTTTCCTTTATGTGGGACAATACAAAGAATATAAATGCAAAATTTGTAATATACAGGATTTATCGTCTTGTCTGTGTAGACTGGTTGCCACTTACAGACAGACACATGGATTTATAAGGATCCTGGGTTTTACCTACGGACTTAAAGAAAGAGAATTCAATGAAAATGCAATCCATCTTTTAATGGCTATTAAATTGGTTGTCTTACATTTCACAAAAAACAGACAAGCGCGTGAAATTATAAAATACATTTTGTGAATAATTTTGGAACTCATAGTTAGAAAATAGGCGTAATTTTCCAATATAGTAGTTTGAAAATTCCTTACCCAAAATTATAGTGTTTTGGATTTGATGCAAAATTTTAAGGAATTTTTATACTTAGATATTTTATGATAAAACGACTCGCTTAGAGGTTAGAGGTCCTTGAACTTTTACAAATTTAAAGTTTGGTGCATTTTTGGGCGATTTTTAATACTTCTTTTCGTTGTGAAAAGTTAAAAAATTAATTAGAACCAATACGGTCTAAGATGATTCTAGGAAGTATAAATACCAGTCGGCTAAAATTAACCCAACTAATTTGTGGAACAGATAAAAACCTGCTTGTAATTACAGTCTGCTTGAATTAGTTTTTATCTTTTCCACAAATTAGTTATTCTAATTCAGTCCTCCATTGGTGTTTAAACTCCAATGCAACAAAGCGTAGTTGAAAATGGCCGACATTTTTAAAGTTAGGCGCAACCTAGGTCAATGAAACTAGCAATTTGTCGAACACAAACCCGCTATTTACGGCAAATTTGAGCTGGTTTTTTATAAATTACTTTATTTTCGTCCATTGGTATTTACATTTCTTAGACTGTTAAATTTTAAAGCGCCGAAAATCGTCTCTCAAAAACGCACACTTGAAATATTCAAAAATCCAAGCGCTCAGAAACTTGTACGTTTATAAAAAAAAAGTAATATAAAAATAACAGTTTCCGTAAGTAAATTAAAAAACTAGCAATTTGTGGAACATTGCAAAACGGGGTTTTTAACACGTTGGGTTTTCGCGCCGACTTTAGTCGGCGTCGCTAGCGCCACCATGAGGCGCGCGCCGACAAAAGTCGGCGCCAGACCAACTGAAATGTATTAACACAAGGTGATGGTATATACTTATTTTTCAGCAGTGAAAGTGTTGAATTGCATCGTTGTTTGATGTAATCGATATATTTATTATATAAAATCAACTTCGATTATCGATACCAACTGTAGGCTCACAGGTTGAACAAATACAGCGTTGTTTTCAGTTTGTACGATAACACTTAACAAATAACGTGAGATGCTACCCAGCTGTGTTTGTTTTACTCTCCTAAATACGTGTTCAAGCATCTCAAACTATCAAAGTTTTCCAGACAATAATCAGAATTTCAAAAATGAAACGAAACTGACGCAACCACTCGACAGATTTTGATGAATCTTTTACTTCGCTAATCTAGATTGTGCGCTGCAAGCGCTGGGCGCCATTATATTACTTAACCCCAGCGCAGTGGAGTAAATAGGATTTTAATTGAGGTGGGGGGGTGATTAACCTGGAAGAAGACACTACCGAGGGATCCCCCAAATCAAATCAGGGGGTACGGGGGTTTTACCCCGGAGAATTTTGAAAAAATTATACTCTTAAAAGCGCGATTTTAGCGACTTTATTGTCTATTTTTGTTTTACGTAGAAGCTTCCATTTGCTATTTTGATTTTAAAATCGTTACGTTTTGGTTATTGCTTTTCTTAAATTATAAGCGCTTAACGCTATATATTAAAACAGCACTATTTTAAAACTTTTAGATTTAAAAATTTTTTTTTCTAAATTATTATTATTAGTCTTAGGGGGGGGGTGATTGATCACCCGATCACCCCCCTTATTTACGCCTCTGCCCCAAAGTACAATGTAATACAAGCAGTTTCTTGTGCCTTGTAGGAAATGTTAAATTGTATTGGTAGATCAAGAAGTCTTATCCAGTAGAGTAAGTTTGTTTAAAACAGTCGTTACACATGTTTTGTAGGAAATGTTAAATTGTATTGGTAGATCAAGAAGTCTTATCCAGTAGAGTAAGTTTGTTTAAAACAGTCGTTACACATGTTTTGTAGGAAATGTTAAATTGTATTGGTAGATCAAGGAGTCTTATCCAGTAGAGTAAGTTTGTTTAAAACAGTTGTTACACAGGTTTTGTAGGAAATGTTAAATTGTATTGGTAGATCAAGAAGTCTTATCCAGTAGAGTAAGTTTGTTTAAAACAGTCGTTACACATGTTTTGTAGGAAATGTTAAATTGTATTGGTAGATCAAGAAGTCTTATCCAGTAGAGTAAGTTTGTTTAAAACAGTTGTTACACATGTTTTGTAGGAAATGTTAAATTGTATTGGTAGATCAAGGAGTCTTATCCAGTAGAGTAAGTTTGTTTAAAACAGTTGTTACACAGGTTTTGTAGGAAATGTTAAATTGTATTGGTAGATCAAGGAGTCTTATCCAGTAGGGTGTTTGTTTAAAACAGTTGTTACACATGTTTTGTAGGAAATGTTAAATTGTATTGGTAGATCAAGAAGTCTTATCCAGTAGAGTAAGTTTGTTTAAAACAGTTGTTACACATGTTTTGTAGGAAATGTTAAATTGTATTGGTAGATCAAGGAGTCTTATCCAGTAGAGTAAGTTTGTTTAAAACAGTCGTTACACATGTTTTGTAGGAAATGTTAAATTGTATTGGTAGATCAAGAAGTCTTATCCAGTAGAGTAAGTTTGTTTAAAACAGTTGTTACACATGTTTTGTAGGAAATGTTAAATTGTATTGGTAGATCAAGGAGTCTTATCCAGTAGAGTAAGTTTGTTTAAAACAGTCGTTACACATGTTTTGTAGGAAATGTTAAATTGTATTGGTAGATCAAGAAGTCTTATCCAGTAGAGTAAGTTTGTTTAAAACAGTCGTTACACATGTTTTGTAGGAAATGTTAAATTGTATTGGTAGATCAAGGAGTCTTATCCAGTAGAGTAAGTTTGTTTAAAACAGTCGTTACACATGTTTTGTAGGAAATGTTAAATTGTATTGGTAGATCAAGAAGTCTTATCCAGTAGAGTAAGTTTGTTTAAAACAGTCGTTACACATGTTTTGTAGGAAATGTTAAATTGTATTGGTAGATCAAGAAGTCTTATCCAGTAGAGTAAGTTTGTTTAAAACAGTCGTTACACATGTTTTGTAGGAAATGTTAAATTGTATTGGTAGATCAAGAAGTCTTATCCAGTAGAGTAAGTTTGTTTAAAACAGTCGTTACACATGTTTTGTAGGAAATGTTAAATTGTATTGGTAGATCAAGAAGTCTTATCCAGTAGAGTAAGTTTGTTTAAAACAGTCGTTACACATGTTTTGTAGGAAATGTTAAATTGTATTGGTAGATCAAGAAGTCTTATCCAGTAGAGTAAGTTTGTTTAAAACAGTCGTTACACATGTTTTGTAGGAAATGTTAAATTGTATTGGTAGATCAAGAAGTCTTATCCAGTAGAGTAAGTTTGTTTAAAACAGTCGTTACACAGGTTTTCTGAACCTATCGGTACTTTTTAGCTGTCGGTTAGAGCTTAACAGGTCTTGTAGAAGTATACAGTGTGTCCCAAAATTCGCGGAACGGTTCAATAACTTAAAAACAAAAAAAGATATTTCACATTTGCCTTCTGGTGATAAAAAACTACTTTTCGGCAAATGAGACATTTTTACCTGTCCCACTAAATGGGGTTTTGGGGGGAGGGGTAACCCTCATCAAATGACCCCTCATGTTTATTTGGTAAAATACAACTGAGCAAACTAGAGTTCGATATCTTGCTCCTAACTAAAATGGCGGCCGTTTAAATATTTAAAACGGCTACTTTACTTTATTTATTTTATTCACAATTAGATGACGAATACGGGACACCCTGTATACGACTAAAATATGCCCGAAAAATAAATTTGATTAAAATCGGTTCACGCTTTTAGACAGTACAGACGGGTCTACAAACCACTGTTTTCGATTTGGAGGACTTCTTAAAGGAAAAAATGGAATGTTGGGTGCACACTTTGTAGGGGGGGGGGGAGGGACCTCTCAGTCACCATTCTTATAAAAATAGGAAAAAAACATAAATTAAATACCCCCAGCCTTCGAATACTCTAATAGCGTCAGAAAAGAACAAGAGTTGGTCAAGAGAGACCCTACAGGAAAGATGAAAGAGAGGGATCTAACCCTACATGAAAACCCGCGTAGACAGCCAAGCCAAGGACGGTAACACATACAGGCGGATCTAATTATATACTACTGTTAAAAACACCAAAACACAGTGACACATTAATTAATTATAAATAAACACAAGTTGTTCACATTTGTCCTCCCCCCTCCTCCTCTAACAGTGACAAGAAAAACAAATCAATTAAATACCCGCGCCACCTGTAAGTGTGATAATAAATACATGAAATGTGTTTTGAGTTTACTTTGCTGTAGGAAACATGTGATAATCAGCTGTATCATTCCTGCCACCGCAGCGATACGATGTTACTACAGACTCTTATCTTAAGATAAATTTTGCTCCACACCAAAGCGACACGATGAAAACGAAGACGTAGAAAGAGGGGAATATTTTTAAAAGATGAAAAATAAAAAAACTGTAAAATCCTGCTACTATACTTGATTCAGTGAGTGTTGAGAGTGAAGCGCCGCCCATCCCCTAACGGGACACAGAGCTCCAGCCAATACCAGGGAAGGACGTCACGTAGATTGTGCCCTCAATTCACAGTCATACCCCAGTCGACAGCCAGTTCTTCGAATGCTTTAGTTAGTTAGGTCTCCGATTTAAAGGGTCAGGAAAACACAACCCAGTCGCGCGCATAAGTGCCGCTTGTGAATCGGTCTGACCCAGACATCAGTGCCTTAGTTCACTCTCAACACTCACTGAATGAAGTTTACATCGACATATCAAAATATTGCGAGTGGGGCATCAAATTATAGGGGGAGCTAGTCCTAATTATGAATATTTAGTTTCTCTTAAGTTTTACACAATGTCGTGGTGGTAACATACCTTGCATTACTTCTACCCTCCTTTTTTTTAGTGTGGACACTTTAGGTTGGAAAACTATAAAAAAAACATTATGTATATACCTTAAATTAAAGTGAATAAGGGTTTTTAAGATTCCCTATTTTTTTTTTTTCAGTTGGCAGTAATAAGTTGATTGATTTCTATGCATCACACAATAAAAGCATTTGATCTTAAACCTGAAAAATGAGTCGGATAAATACGTTAAAATGTAGGCCATATTAAAATCGAGTGTAGTAGTTTTCGAGCATTTATTTAACTGTAAATTACTAAAATACTAGGGTCCATACATAACTATTAAAGAAGGTGTTAATTTTGTTTAAGCATACTTGAAATTAGTAACTCGGTAGGACGGAATAGAATCCAGTATGAAGACGGTTAATGTTTTTAGAACGGCTAGTTGTGAAGATGTGGTCGATGTGTTTATAACGGCTATTTGTGAAGATGTGGTCAATGTTTTTAGAACGGCTAGTTGTGAAGATGTGGTCAATGTTTTTAGAACAGCTAGTTGTGAAGATGTGGTCAATGTTTTTAGAACGGCTAGTTGTGAAGATGTGGTCAATGTTTTTAGAACGGCTAGTTGTGAAGATGTGGTTAAAGTTTTTTAGAACGGCTAGTTGTGAAGATGTGGTCAATGTTTTTAGAACGGCTAGTTGTGAAGATGTGGTCAATGTTTTTAGAACGGCTAGTTATGAAGACGTGGTCAATGTTTTTAGAACGGCTAGTTGTGAAGATGTGGTCAATGTTTTTAGAACGGCTAGTTGTGAAGACGTGGTCAATGTTTTTAGAACGGCTAGTTGAGAAGATGTGGTCAATGTTTTTAGAACGGCTAGTTATGAAGATGTGGTAAATTTTTTTTAGAACGGCTAGTTGTGGTCAATGTTTTTAGAACGGCTAGTTATGAAGATGTAAATGTTTTTAGAACGGCTAGTTGTGATGATGTGGTCAATGTTTTTAGAACGGCTAGTTCTCTGCAAGTGCCGGGGAATTATACCTCACACTGATCTAATTTCCCACTACTGTACTTGCTTGCAGCCCCAGGTGTGGCAATTACCAAATTTCCCTCCATCTGTCGATCCAGTGAGATTTAAATCTATTGATTAATCACAGACACGATATTTTTGCAAGTCACATGTTTCCAGCAAATCACGAGCTTTTCCAGTTAAGATGACATTATCGTGATGTTATTGGTAAATACAATTATAGGCTATAGTTGCCAAAAAGTTTAAATTTTTTATTGTAACCCGTGAAAAAACATGTTCACGCGTCTTTTAATTAGGCTAAAATGGTCTTTCAAAACAACCAATCACAAAAATTTTATAGTAATATTTCAGTTTCAGAATAAATTATAGATCTTCAGCATTAGGCTACCTCTAGTCATGCCATTTTCAATAATGATCGAATGAAACAACAAAGATAGGCCTTTCGTATCGCCTAATACATCTAACCTAACCTATCTTACGATAAAAATCGTTAGTAATGTTTACAACACTATTTGAACGCGCACTAGAGGTAAATATCTTATAAGATTAAAAATTTTAAGTTTAATAATAACTTTCTCCCAAAATGAATCATCTTGTTTCTTAATAAACCTGCACTCAAATAGCCGCCATTTTGATTCACTAATGACCACTCTACCACTCATTAAGTGGTCAGTCAATTACAGTTCACTGAGTGACTTCAGGACTAATTGTATTTTTATAAATCTAATTATGTTTTCAGTGTATAATTACACAGTAAGTAATGATATACTTTCACAACTAGGACAATAGCAATGGGGTGATTGAATTTTAACACTGTGGTTGATAGAGGTCTTGTTGGGTAGTTATGACGTACCCTTGGTCCAGTGACCATCCACTGAAAACATCGTCTTCAAATCCCTATTATGCATTGCGTTGTAAGAGCCTTCCAGTGAACTACACTAGTCGCCAGTCCCTTGCAGGTGTATCTTTCTTGATCATCTCAACTCTCCGCTATTTTCATTCCACGTTTATTCTGTTAACCTTCCATCTAACCTAACCTAACCCAACCTAACCTAACCTAACCTAACCCAACCTAACCTAACCTAATCAGTCCCGTGCAGGTGTATCTTTCTTGATCATCTCAACTCTCCACTAGTTTCATTCCACGTTTATTCTGTTAACCTTCCATCTAACCTAACCTAACCTAACCCAACCTAACCTAACCTAACCTAACCCAACCTAACCTAACCTAATCAGTCCCGTGCAGGTGTATCTTTCTTGATCATCTCAACTCTCCACTAGTTTCATTCCACGTTTATTCTGTTAACCTTCCATCTAACCTAACCTAACCTAACCCAACCTAACCTAACCTAATCAGTCCCGTGCAGGTGTATCTTTCTTGATCATCTCAACTCTCCACTAGTTTCATTCCACGTTTATTCTGTTAACCTTCCATCTAACCTAACCTAACCTAACCCAACCTAACCTAACCTAACCTAACCCAACCTAACCTAACCTAATCAGTCCCGTGCAGGTGTATCTTTCTTGATCATCTCAACTCTCCACTAGTTTCATTCCACGTTTATTCTGTTAACCTTCCATCTAACCTAACCTAACCTAACCTAACCCAACCTAACCTAACCTAATCAGTCCCGTGGAGGTGTATCTTTCTTGATCATCTCAACTCTCCACTAGTTTCATTCCACGTTTATTCTGTTAACCTTCCATCTAACCTAACCTAACCTAACCCAACCTAACCTAACCTAATCAGTCCCGTGCAGGTGTATCTTTCTTGATCATCTCAACTCTCCACTAGTTTCATTCCACGTTTATTCTGTTAACCTTCCATCTAACCTAACCTAACCTAACCCAACCTAACCTAACCTAACCTAACCCAACCTAACCTAACCTAATCAGTCCCGTGCAGGTGTATCTTTCTTGATCATCTCAACTCTCCACTAGTTTCATTCCACGTTTATTCTGTTAACCTTCCATCTAACCTAACCTAACCTAACCCAACCTAACCTAACCTAACCTAACCCAACCTAACCTAACCTAATCAGTCCCGTGCAGGTGTATCTTTCTTGATCATCTCAACTCTCCACTAGTTTCATTCCACGTTTATTCTGTTAACCTTCATCTAACCTAACCTAACCTAACCCAACCTAACCTAACCTAACCTAACCCAACCTAACCTAACCTAATCAGTCCCGTGCAGGTGTATCTTTCTTGATCATCTCAACTCTCCACTAGTTTCATTCCACGTTTATTCTGTTAACCTTCCATCTAACCTAACCTAACCTAACCCAACCTAACCTAACCTAACCTAACCCAACCTAACCTAACCTAATCAGTCCCGTGCAGGTGTATCTTTCTTGATCATCTCAACTCTCCACTAGTTTCATTCCACGTTTATTCTGTTAACCTTCCATCTAACCTAACCTAACCTAACCCAACCTAACCTAACCTAACCTAACCCAACCTAACCTAACCTAATCAGTCCCGTGCAGGTGTATCTTTCTTGATCATCTCAACTCTCCACTAGTTTCATTCCACGTTTATTCTGTTAACCTTCCATCTAACCTAACCTAACCTAACCCAACCTAACCTAACCTAACCTAACCCAACCTAACCTAACCTAATCAGTCCCGTGCAGGTGTATCTTTCTTGATCATCTCAACTCTCCACTAGTTTCATTCCACGTTTATTCTGTTAACCTTCCATCTAACCTAACCTAACCTAACCCAACCTAACCTAACCTAACCTAACCCAACCTAACCTAACCTAATCAGTCCCGTGCAGGTGTATCTTTCTTGATCATCTCAACTCTCCACTAGTTTCATTCCACGTTTATTCTGTTAACCTTCCATCTAACCTAACCTAACCTAACCCAACCTAACCTAACCTAACCTAACCCAACCTAACCTAACCTAATCAGTCCCGTGCAGGTGTATCTTTCTTGATCATCTCAACTCTCCACTAGTTTCATTCCACGTTTATTCTGTTAACCTTCCATCTAACCTAAACTAACCTAACCCAACCTAACCTAACCTAACCCAACCTAACCTAACCTAATCAGTCCCGTGCAGGTGTATCTTTCTTGATCATCTCAACTCTCCACTAGTTTCATTCCACGTTTATTCTGTTAACCTTCCATCTAACCTAACCTAACCTAACCCAACCTAACCTAACCTAACCTAACCTAACCTAACCCAACCTAACCTAACCTAATCAGTCCCGTGCAGGTGTATCTTTCTTGATCATCTCAACTCTCCACTAGTTTCATTCCACGTTTATTCTGTTAACCTTCCATCTAACCTAACCTAACCTAACCCAACCTAACCTAACCTAATCAGTCCCGTGCAGGTGTATCTTTTTTGATCATCTCAACTCTCCACTAGTTTCATTCCACGTTTATTCTGTTAACCTTCCATCTAACCTAACCTAACCTAACCCAACCTAACCTAACCTAACCTAACCTAACCTAACCTAATCAGTCCCGTGCAGGTGTATCTTTCTTGATCATCTCAACTCTCCACTAGTTTCATTCCACGTTTATTCTGTTAACCTTCCATCTAACCTAACCTAACCTAACCCAACCTAACCTAACCTAACCCAACCTAACCTAACCTAATCAGTCCCGTGCAGGTGTATCTTTCTTGATCATCTCAACTCTCCACTAGTTTCATTCCACGTTTATTCTGTTAACCTTCCATCTAACCTAACCTAACCTAACCCAACCTAACCTAACCTAACCTAACCCAACCTAACCTAACCTAATCAGTCCCGTGCAGGTGTATCTTTCTTGATCATCTCAACTCTCCACTAGTTTCATTCCACGTTTATTCTGTTAACCTTCCATCTAACCTAACCTAACCTAACCCAACCTAACCTAACCTAACCCAACCTAACCTAACCTAATCAGTCCCGTGCAGGTGTATCTTTCTTGATCATCTCAACTCTCCACTAGTTTCATTCCACGTTTATTCTGTTAACCTTCCATCTAACCTAACCTAACCTAACCCAACCTAACCTAACCTAACCTAACCTAACCCAACCTAACCTAACCTAATCAGTCCCGTGCAGGTGTATCTTTCTTGATCATCTCAACTCTCCACTAGTTTCATTCCACGTTTATTCTGTTAACCTTCCATCTAACCTAACCTAACCTAACCCAACCTAACCTAACCTAATCAGTCCCGTGCAGGTGTATCTTTTTTGATCATCTCAACTCTCCACTAGTTTCATTCCACGTTTATTCTGTTAACCTTCCATCTAACCTAACCTAACCTAACCCAACCTAACCTAACCTAACCTAACCTAACCTAACCTAATCAGTCCCGTGCAGGTGTATCTTTCTTGATCATCTCAACTCTCCACTAGTTTCATTCCACGTTTATTCTGTTAACCTTCCATCTAACCTAACCTAACCTAACCCAACCTAACCTAACCTAACCCAACCTAACCTAACCTAATCAGTCCCGTGCAGGTGTATCTTTCTTGATCATCTCAACTCTCCACTAGTTTCATTCCACGTTTATTCTGTTAACCTTCCATCTAACCTAACCTAACCTAACCCAACCTAACCTAACCTAACCTAACCCAACCTAACCTAACCTAATCAGTCCCGTGCAGGTGTATCTTTCTTGATCATCTCAACTCTCCACTAGTTTCATTCCACGTTTATTCTGTTAACCTTCCATCTAACCTAACCTAACCTAACCCAACCTAACCTAACCTAATCAGTCCCGTGCAGGTGTATCTTTCTTGATCATCTCAACTCTCCACTAGTTTCATTCCACGTTTATTCTGTTAACCTTCCATCTAACCTAACCTAACCTAACCTAACCCAACCTAACCTAACCTAACCTAACCTAACCTAACCTAACCCAACCTAACCTAACCTATACTAACCCAACCTAACCTAACCAAACCTAATCAGTCCCGTGCAGGTGTATCTTTCTTGATCATCTCAACTCTCCGCTATTTTCATTCCACGTTTATTCTGTTAACCTTCCATCTAACCTAACCTAACCTAACCTGACCTAATCTAACCTAACCTAACCTAACCTAACCTAACCTAACCTAACCTAAACTAACCCAAACTAACCTAACCTAACCCAACCCAACCTAACCTAACCTAACCTTCGCCCAGTGACCATCCATCATTCATTGCGTTGTAAGACCCAATACTAATTAGACGTGAATACTCTAATAACGTCGGAATCGTAAGAGAACAAGAGTTGGTCAAGAGATTCCTCGATATGTTCCCTCAGGATTACCAACCTCCCGAACATTTCATGGACCACAAAGTGGAAAGTGTGAGCCCAACTGACGCATCCAAATGATGGTACAATAAAAGTATTTAATATTATGACTGGTTTTTAGTATCGCGCATCATAACAAAGGAATCACGCATTTCTTATCTTTTTATTTATACATTGATAACATGCTGTAATAGATACTAGAATGGATTTTTTTGTTTGTTTACTAATTCAAATAAAACGGTACCATGTGAGCTGTTTATCAACAGGTAATATTTCCGTACATTTTTACACTACTGTTCTGTAGGCTGAGGAATAACAGAGTTACCTAGAAAACAAAAATCATAATTTTCTGGTAATTGTCTAGAACATCCACCGGCTCGTTATTATTACTAAATGTATTACACCTTGTGAATTAAGGGCAAATTGTATTATTAAACACTGTTAATACATTTGTTTCTGCTGTAATATCTTATTCACAAGGTCTAATACATCCAGGAATAATTACAAACTGATGTTCTAGACAATTATCAGAAATTATGATTTTCGTTTTCCATCGATAACTTTGTTATTCTTCAGCCTGCGAAACAAATAAAAATAACACTTGTGTTATTACACCTTTCTCCTTGCTCTAGTTTAAACTCCACTTGAATTTGACCTTAAAAAATAAGAAAAATCGTCTCTGAAAATAAGTTAGGGTGTTGTAGACAAATACTGGAAATTGCCATGTTGAAACATTTATTTTTTTACCTTCACCTTTCATTGAAAACTGATCCCGTAAAATTTTTCAAAACAGCTGTTTTAAGGAACAAAGAGTATCCAATTAACTACCTGATATTTATAAAGTGCATTGCCAACATTATTTTTATCCAGAAAAATATTTATTAATTTTTTTAGTCCTTGGTCACGGGAGTTAAAAAAAAAAAAGAAAAAAAGTTACTTTTTTTCAAAATTAATTTATTACACCACACAGTCTATCCAGGTTTCAATTTAAAATTCGGTTCAATTCTTTTAGGTACAGAAAATTGGACTTCTGAAAACGCCATCTTGTATTTTCATAATTTTGAGCGCTTGTAGCTCTTAAACGGTGAAAATATATCGAAAAATAACCAAGTCTTGAAAAAAAAATTTTTTTTCCAATTTTAAAAAATAGGCGTTCCCATAAAAAAAAATTACAGCTGATTGACATATTGGAAAAATGGCGGGTGGTATAATACTTTGTTTTATCTCAAAATATTCTTTTATACTTATCGAATAAAACAGCTGTTTCACCCTTAAATGACAGCTTTTACAGTATTTTTTTTATCGTAAAGTCAATTTTTGTTTAAGGTTATTTCTGGTTTTTTTGGGAGACGATTTTCTGAGAATGTTTGTGCACTGTTTTAATATACAAACGCCACAAGTAAAAAAGTAATTGTCTCTAAACCTTGTAAAATGTGACAACTTAAAAAAACAGAACCAATACCTCCGCCAATCAAGACCAGACCGTTTTACATTAGGGAACTGATTTTGATTTTAATCTCATTGCTCCTAACAATCTACGCATGCGCGATGCACTTTCCCAATCGTTTCAGTTTTAAAGTCCAGTGTGCCAACTTTCACCCAGACACAAGTGTTGCCAATATAATAACACAGAATACTGAAAGTTTAGACGAATTTCTATTTACAACGAACAACACCCCACTATATGTTGTTGTGTTGTCTATTGGAGATAAATATTGCACAAACTTTCCAACTCAGACATTCTTAAAACCAAAATAAACAATGGACGATGTCTGAAAATAAAATTTAAATAGTTTAATTTGGTCAAAACTTTATAAATAATTCCTCTGTTGAATCCACTTGTTGTTTAAAACCAAAAAAAAGGAAGAAAATAAAATAAAATAAAAACTCCTAGACCTTGAGTATTCTAATAGCGCCTGGGTCAGAAAAGAACAAGAATTGGTCAAAAGAGACCAGTTGAGAAGAGATTTAACCCATGACTACTTGAAAATAGGCAGAATCTCGGGATGCCAAATTAGTAGCTACTCATAAACTCCAGAGAGGTGTACTCAAGCTTTTCTTTTCGTTATAATTTTCTACGAGATACGTTTCATTTGTAATTTATTTCCTTTCAAGGCTTGTTTATATTAAATATATTTTGTATTTATCATAACTGGTCTGTCTGAAATATTACTGGAATGTACGCCCGTTTCGTCCGCAAAGGGTCATCATCAGGCATCGCACTTGAAATCACAAACATTTTATGTAGGCTACACTGGTGAGAAACCTACATTGATTGATTAAAGTGACACATTTTGTGAATTTTAAATTGTGTTTAACATGTTCGTGTGCAGTTTTATTAAAATTGTAAGGAGTGCGACGTCTGATAATGGCCTCAATGCAGACGAAACGGGCGCAACTAAATAAAATTCCAGTAATATTTTAGACAGATCAATTAAGGTAAATACAAAATATAAGTGAAGTTTCATCAAAATCGTTAAACACGTGTTTAAAAAAATAATAAATAAATAAACCTTGATCTCTGTTATTAAAAATTGAATTTTAATAAAACACGATTATGCTAAGAACGTGTTATGGCGCAAGTAAAACCAAAATGGCGCCCATGAATTATTTTCAATTTTCTGACATTTTCGGTGAAGATTATTTTCCGCGAGTGAGATAGTTTGTGCGTAATTTTCGAAGTCGATGCCACAATATTGTTGTCCCAACTGGAATGCCCCCAAGGTGTTGTGTCGGCACCAATACTTTATCTGTCACTCAAGTCGACCTTGCTACTGTTACCAAGGTCAGGGAAGGCTAACGGGACGTCCCAGCTTTGGATCACAGCCAATCAACGCAACGGTCGAATTACAAAAATAAAATGATGTTTGTCATGTAACCGCGTCCAGTGAAGGGAGACTTTGAGATATCGATAGCAAGTAGTTGAGTATCTACAGGGTGTCTAAATATATATGATCGAAAGTGAAAACACTCTGGCTTAATGTAGGAGCGGAATTAAATAAACATTTATCAAAACTTAAACATTTCAGTTCGGTAGTAGTTGGAAGATGAAAATCAATTCGCTTGTGATTAAATTCGAGCGACATTTTGATTCTTGCCAGTAACAATCCGCATACAAATTTAGAAATCTTTACATTTCACTAAAATTTGATGAACAATTTTTTTTTCTCGTTTTAAAGACGGGAAAACACGTTAAGCTCATCGTGAGTACAACAAAAAAAAAACGTAAATAAAGACCCAGAATAATCTAATAGCATCGGGAGAGAACAAAAGTTGACCTGATAGGAAAGGTCAGGTTAGGTTAGGTTAGGTTGGGTTAGGCGTTAGAAGAGAGGGTAATAAACACATTAGTTTGGACCCTAGGGATTTTTTTACCAGCGCAGTATTTCCGATTAGACATATTAGGCACGTATCTGTGGCGCAGAATTTTGAATAAAAAAATGTAGGAAAAAATTAAGAGCATAAGATTATTTGTATAAAGTAGGCCTACAGACAAAAAATGTATTGTGTTTTTGCAAAATTTTACTTAAAAATATTGGAAAGTCAGTGCAGCTTGGTAAACGCAAACTAACCTAACCTAACCTAACGTAATCCAACCTAACGTAACCTAACTTAACGTAACGAAACCTAACCTAACCTAACCTAACATAACGCAATCTAACCTAACCTAACCTAACGTAATCCAACCTAACGTAACCTAACTTAACGTAACGAAACCTAACCTAACCTAATGTAACGTAACGTAACCTAACCTAACATAACGCAATCTAACCTAACCTAACCTAACGTAATCCAACCTAACGTAACCTAACTTAACGTAACGAAACCTAACCTAACCTAATGTAACGTAACGTAACCTAACCTAACATAACGCAATCTAACCTAACCTAACCTAACGTAATCCAACCTAACGTAACCTAACTTAACGTAACGAAACCTAACCTAACCTAACCTAACGTAACGTAACCTAACCTAACCTAACGTAACGTAACCTAACCTAACTACTGTTTCAAATTTAAATCGATAACGATTTGGAGGGATGGGCGCAACCAACTTGATTGCCTAGAGGCGGAAATTTATCTAATTGTGACACCGACTTTCACCACGATTAATAAAAATCATTGGCGTCGATTTTGATAACACCCAATTTTATGTTTTAAAGTCGGCCTTCAGGCTCTAACTCAAGAGGAAGTTAAAGGTAAAATAATCGATGACAAGGTTTTACAGACTGGACATTACAAAACTGGACATCGTTCTTGTCCCACTACTGCAGTCCCCTGCATTTCCCTCGAATATATACTACGGTCAGAATGTGTTTGAGACAAGCGAAGCAAGTTTAATGCCTGTTTTATTATTGTTTTCAAAGACAGTATCCATGGTTCATTTTCACTTATTGACTACAAAAGAAACATTTTTTGGTTCGATTTTTAGTGATCATTCTATAAGTAAAAGTAACTTTAAGACAGACAGAGTAACGTTTCTTCTCGCCGCCATTTTATCAAATCCCTCAACTTTCCGTCTTGAAATACTTTCTAAAATTATTAAATTACAAACTGGACATTGTTCTTACCCCACTACTGCAGTCTCCAGCACACTTAACCCTGATGAGTTGTTGAGGAGTAACACTTTTTTACTTTCACTCATCTGACCGTTGGAGAAAGTATCAAAACTGTCAAAAATGAAAGTAAATTTGGATCTGAAACTTTTATACAGGGTGTTACGTAAACTGAAGAGACCAAATAACGTGATAAGATTGTTATCAGTTGTGAATTGTGTTCAGTAAAGTGAAACAGTTTTTGTTATTAGATACCATTCTACTCTTAGGGGATGTTTATCCTGAGGGATTGGGTTAGATCAATCCTATCGGGTCTCTCTTATCCAACACTTGTTCTTTTCCGACCCTGACGGTATTGGAGTATTCAAGTACGAGAGGTCTTTTTTAATCTTCTTTCTTCCTTTTTTTTATAAAATAAAATCCCCTTTTTTGTCAGGGGATGTCGACTGAGATTTTTTTGCTTTTAGTCAAGGGGGGGGATTTAGTTTCTCACATGTGCGTAGTATAGAGATAGTAGTGTCAACATTTACATAAACGTGTGAACCGATTTAAATCAAATTTTACATGTTGGTATTTTGTCACATCTCGGGTCGTCTCCCCCCCCCCCAAGCTGCCACGAGAAAAAAAACGATTTTTCTCAAGTATAACCTCCAAAGACGCAAACAAAACGTAACTGGTTTATCTCTAAAAATTCGAGCGAGTTCAGTAAACAAAGAGTCTGTTGACGCAATATCTCAGATATCACACCAAAACTAATTTTCTTGATTCGTCTTCAAATCGAATATAACAACCCTAATTTGTCCACCCCCCATTAGACTACATTATAAAAAAACTATAGACAATAAACTTTGGGGACACAAAGTGCACCTAACCTCAAAACCAAGGTCGAGGATATTTAAAATGATACACAGATGTGTCATCATTATCAGATGCAAGTTCAGCACAGCAATAAAACTGCTTAAATGCCAGAACGCAGGCTCTAGGTATGTCAAGGCTTAGTTTACAAGCCTTGGATTTTAAAAAGTAAAACAATCGTATTATACTCTGACGTCACGCGCATTTCTTTTTAGCGTGTTTACTTTCTAATCTACAGAACGGAACTTCCAAGATAGTTGAACGAGTAGAGATGAAAATTTCACCTTTTTAAGGCGGTTAAAGGGGTGAAATTTTACAAATAGCAACCACCATCGTATAACGGAACATTTTGAAGGGTGTAAAAAAAGACAAATTTTAGTACCTTGGAAAAGTCTCTACGATATCTCTAACCTAACCTAACCTAACATAACATTACCTAACCTAACCTAACATAACCCAACCTAACCTAACCTATCCATTTATAAATAATTTAAAAGACGGCATCCTAACCTAACCTTACCTAACCTAACCATTTATAAATAATAATTTAAAAGACGGCATCCTAACCTAACCTTACCTAACCTAACCATTTATAAATAATAATATAAAAGACGGCACCCTAACCTAACCTAACCATTTATAAAACGGCATCCTACCCTAACCTAACCATTTATAAATATTGATTTAAAAACGGCGTCCTACACTAACCTAACCATTTATAAAACGGCAACCTAACATAACATTACCTAACCTAACCTAACATAACCCAACCTAACCTAACCTAACATTTATAAATAATAATTTAAAAGACGGCACCCTAACCTAACCTAACCATTTATAAAACGGCACCCTACCCTAACCTAACTATTTATAAATATTGATTTAAAAACGGCGTCCTACACTAACCTAACCATTTATAAAACGGTATCCTAACCTAACATAACCCAACCTAACCTAACCTAACCTTACATTTATAAATAATAATTTAAAAGACGGCACCCTAACCTAACCTAACCATTTATAAAACGGCATCCTACCCTAACCTAACCATTTATAAATATTGATTTAAATACGGCGTCCTACACTAACCTAACCATTTATAAAACGGCATCCTAACCTAACCTAACACAACATAACATTACCTAACCTAACCTAACATAACCCAACCTAACCTAACCTAACCTAACCTTACATTTATAAATAATAATATAAAAGACGGCACCCTAACCTAACCTAACCATTTATAAATATTGCTTTAAAAACGGCGTCCTACACTAACCTAACCATTTATAAATATTAATATAAAAGACGGCACCCTAACCTAACCTAACCATTTATAAATATTAATATAAAAGACGGCATCCTAACCTAACCTAACCATTTATAAATAATAATATAAAAGACGGCACCCTAACCTAACCTAACCATTTATAAATATTGATTTAAAAACGGCATCCTACACTAACCTAACCATTTATAAAACGGCATCCTAACCTAACCTAACCTAACATAACATTACCTAACCTAACCTAACATAACCCAACCTAACCTAACCTTACATTTATAAATAATAATTTAAAAGACGGCACCCTAACCTAACCTAACCATTTATAAAACGGCATCCTACCCTAACCTAACCATTTATAAATATTGATTTAAAAACGGCGTCCTACACTAACCTAACCATTTATAAAACGGCATCCTAACCTAACATAACATTACCTAACCTAACATAACCCAACCTAACCTAACCTAACCTTACATTTATAAATAATAATTTAAAAGACGGCATCCTAACCTAACCTTACCTAACCTAACCATTTATAAAACGGCATCCTACCCTAACCTAACCATTTATAAATATTGATTTAAAAACGGCATCCTAAACAAATATTGATTTAAAAACGGCATCCTAAACTAACCTAACCATTTATAAATATTGATTTAAAAACGGCGTCCTACACTAACCTAACCATTTATAAAACGGCATCCTAACCTTACCTAACATAACATTACCTAACATAACCCAACCTAACCTAACCTTACTTTTATAAATAATAATTTAAAAGCGGCATCCTAACCTAACCTAACATAACCTAACATAACCTAACCTAACATAACATAAACTAACCTAAACCTAACACAACATAACCTAACCTAACCTAACGTAACCTATCCTAACCTAACCTAGCCTAACATAACCTAACCTAACGGACATCGTAGATATATATATATTAAAAAGTCTACACTCGCTACGCTCGCATCTAGGTTCTCATAACTATACCAATATTACTTTTAATTGTAAGGTAAGTCTTCAAAAGTACATTTTTATCAATAACTTCGCTCTCCGTTATCGCGGAGAAGTGAGGTTGGAGTCATTACATGCAGAATTGAAATCTGTAAGTTTTTATCTAATTTAAAGTGTTATAAGTCGACAGTTCTGATGAAAAATGTTTAAAATGGCCTGTGTCCGTGTAGTCGCCATGTTGAAAATCAGTTTTTCAGTTACCTGAGGACATGAAACTTGAAGATCAGTCAAAAAAGAAGGTTAGGTTAGGTTAGGTTGGGTTAGGTTAGGCCAGGCTAGGTTAGGTTAGGTTAGGTTGGGTTAGGTTAGGCCAGGATAGGTTAGGTTAGGTTAGGTTGGGTTAGGTTAGGCCAGGCTAGGCTAGGTTAGGTTAGGTTGGGTTAGGTTAGGTTAGGTTAGGTTGGGTTAGGTTAGGCCAGGCTAGGTTAGGTTAGGTTAGGTTGGGTTAGGCCAGGATAGGTTAGGTTGGGTTAGGTTAGGCCAGGCTAGGCTAGGTTAGGTTAGGTTGGGTTAGGTTAGGTTAGGTTAGGTTGGGTTAGGTTAGGCCAGGCTAGGTTAGGTTAGGTTAGGTTGGGTTAGGTTAGGCCAGGATAGGTTAGGTTGGGTTAGGTTGGGTTAGGTTAGGCCAGGCTAGGTTAGGTTAGACGATTACAAAATTTAGCAACACTTTGCATACAGAAGAAGTAATCAATATAAGATTGAATGTCTGATCTTTGTAAACAAAGTATAGAATGAATTAATAAAGTTAATCAACATTTTGAGTGAAGCAGAAAGCTGTTAACGATTATTTTCTTTATTAAAGCGTGTTTAATTAAAATAGGTTAAAGTCTAAAATATTGGAAACGTAGCGGAAGATGTAGGGAACATATTGTGTTTTTACCTGACATAACTACAGGGTGGTACAAAAGTTTAGTAGGATATACAGGGTGTTTGAAAAGTATAGAAACAGTTTAATATTTCAAGAACTGCTTTAGATAGAAAGATGCCCGATCTCTCATTTTAAAGCTCTTAACCTGAGCTATCTACAGGGTGGTACACAAGTTTAGTAGGATATACAGGGTGTTAGAAAAGTGTAGAAACAGTTTAATATTCCAAGAACTGCTTTAGATAGAAAGATGCCCGATCTCTCGTTTTAAAGCTCTTAACCTGAGCTATCTACAGGGTGGTACGAAAGTTTAGTAGGATATACAGGGTGTTTGAAAATAGCTTTATTAAAATGAGAGGTCTATTAAAGTATGCTTATCCTATGAACGTGTCCTCAACCTAAATAGTATTTATTTACCGCCTAGGATTTAATGATGGTGGACTAGGTTCATTTTTAGACAGTGTTTTGTGAACGGTGTTATCTTGAGATTCAAATTTGAACGAATCGGTTGAACCAGTTTTGAAAAAAGACGAGTTTTATAATAAAGGCCCAGTGAAGAACTTATGAAGCTATATGAAATAGTAATAATATGTTTTGTTTGAGGCCTTTGAGATTACATCCGGTTATATCGGATTTAAAAAAAAAAATCGTAATTTTATATTTGTCTCAAATTTTTGAGGTATCGAAAAAAAGTCTCAAAATCTAAACAATATGTCTAATTTTGTAATAAATTTGATAAAAATCGGTCGCGTGTAAAATGTAGAGCACAACAGAGACAGGCGGATCTCAAAATGCACAAAACACTCAATGTGCTTTTCGATTCATCACAATCGTTCTTTATTCTGTGAAAAAAAAATACAGTTTTCAGGGAAGGAGATATCTAAGAAACTTAACGAGACCTTCTTCCTTCCAATAAGAGAAAGTGTTTGGACTGTGAATAAAATGCAATGCCTTCTGTACGCCATTTGGAAACGATAAAAATGAAAGTTGACGGGAAAACTAGATCATTCAATGTGTTTAACATACTTCTTGTAGTTGTAGTAAAACACGATAGTCAGCGCCACTGTTTGTCAGAGCGTAGGAGTATTAATAAACTATTATTTTGACAAAAACACAACAGTGATTGGCGATTTTTGTCACTTCTTTTATATTTAACAGAAAAGTTATTACAACCCCGATTTCAATCAAATTTCTTATTTAAGCGCATTTTGGTGCCGTCTCAAGACGAGATGTTTCACTCTACAATCTGCTATAACCCCCCCCCCCCCAGTGTGTAATTTGAAACCGAGAAACTTTCTGTCATCATCACAAAATAAACAAGAGGAAAGAATAAAATAAAATTTAATAGTGGAAGAACAACAGTTGGCCAAGAGACTCCTGATGAAAGAGAGGGATCTAATCCAAGACTACATAAATAGTTTAGATCCAGTCAGGGTCATTAGATATTATCAAGTCCGTATTCACTAAAATGAGACGCTAAAGGGGATTTTGAACAATATAACCTCCTGAAAAAAACACATTTCGGAAGTAGTCTGTAAACAAAATATTAAAAAGTGAAAAAAAAAAATATATATATATATATATTCAAAATAAGCTCAACCGATTACGGTGAAATGTAAAGATCGATTCTGACAGAAAAGGAACCTTGACCTTCGACATTAAAATCTCGATTAAGTGTGTCAACTTCCCAATGGTTTTATTTTGGTCGACTAAAAAAAGTTTTAAAAGTCTACAAATAACATTAATCTCACGAAAAACCAGTTGTCAAATTGGCAACACTGCAAGGAATTAAATGTCAAGGACGTTATCCTTGGGCGTATCCTGCTAGAAGTATACTATAAGTCACAGTAGTACCGGTGTAAACACTAAAAGTAACATTCCACAGCCAACGATACTAGACCCCTACTTATTGTGTCATTTCACAAATAATAATTAGTCCTTTAATATTTCCATATGAAACCGAAATTTAACGTTATAAAACAATCTCACATCCATAAACTTTAAGAAGAAATAAATGGTACAAACACTCTCACATCCATAAACTTTAAAAATAAATAAATGGTACAAACACTTTCACATCCATAAACTTTAAAAACGAATAAACGGTACAAACACTCTGACATCCATAAACTTTAAGAAGAAATAAATGGTACAAACAATCTCACGTCCATAAACTTTAAAAATAAATAAATGATACAATAAATGGTACAAACAATTTCACATCCATAAACCTTAAGAAGAAATAAATGGTACAAACCCTATCACATCCATAAACTTTAAGAAGAAATAAACGGTACAAACACTCTCACATCCATAAACTTTAAAAAGAAATAAATGGTACAAACACTTTCACATCCATAAACTTTAAAAATAAATAAATGGTACAAACACTTTCACATCCATAAACTTTAAAAATAATTAAACGGTACAAACACTTTCACATCCATAAACTTTAAAAATAATTAAACGGTACAAACACTCTCACATCCATAAACTTTAAGAAGAAATAAATGGTACAAACAATCTCACGTCCATAAACTTTAAGAAGACATAACTGGTACAAACTCTCTCATTTTAATTTAACTGCACTCTTATACCCTTTAATTTAAACAAAAAATAAACGGTACAAACATTCACAGGTTTAACTGATAAAAACATCATCAGTTTGTAAGTTTCAGTCAAAAAGTTAAAATATTTATGGAGCCCGTCTTTGAAGCAATATAATTAAATACCAAACGTACTTCTTGCTCAAGCAGCATTAATATTTTTGTTTTAAAATTACAATATTGCACACGTGGCTGTGTCATTAATCAAGCTGATTTTATGAAATTAGAAGTGAAATGTGAAGATTAACAATCTAAAGCGTGGTACAAAATTGCAAATAAAACTAATATTATTGTTAAGGAATTATTGGCAAATGAACTTGATGACGTCATTACAAGCTCTTATTTTAATCAAATGATTTATGATGAGGATGTCTTTATGGCACAATTTAATTTCAATGTTTATTTACATTGTTCGACTGACAACTACCAAAGTGACATTTTTGGTGACCAAGAGATTTAATTATTTTAAAATTGATTTAGAGTGATGGGTAAGCGAGAAAGTTTGTGCAGTGTCTTTGTACAGTTTATTATATTGCGTTTCCGTGTACAAATAAAAACTGTAGTCGAATTTTGGTTATAAATATAAATTTTGGTTATAAATATAATTTTGGTTACAAATATAATTTTGGTTAAATATAATTTTGGTTAAAAATATAATTTTGGTTAAATACAATTTTGGATATAAATATAATTTTGGTTATAAATATAATTTGGGTTAAATATAATTATGTTTATAAATATAATTTTGGTTATAAATATAATTTTGTTTAAATATAATTTTGGTTATAAATACAATTTTGGTTATAAATATAATTTTGGTTATAAATACAATTTTGGTTAAATACAATTTTGGTTATAAATATAATTTTGGTTATAAATATAATTTTGGTTAAATATAATTTAGGTTATAAATATAATTTTGGTTAAATACAATTTTGATTATAAATATAATTTTGGTTAAATATAATTTTGGTTCTAAATATAATTTTGGTTAAATATAATTTTGGTTATAAATACAATTTTAGTTATAACTATAATTTAGGGTATAAATATAATTTTGGTTATAAATATAATTTTGGTTAAATATAATTTTGGTTATAAATATAATTTTGGTTATAAATATAATTTTGGTTATAAATACAATTTTGGTTATAAATATAATTTTGGCTATAAATATAATTTTGGTTATAAATATAATTTTGGTTAAATATAATTTTGGTTATAAATACAATTTTGGTTATAAATATAATTTTGGTTATAAATATAATTTTGGTTATAAATATAATTTTGGTTATAAGTATAATTTTGGTTATAAATATAATTTTGGTTATAAATATAATTTTGGTTAAATATAATTTTGGTTATAAATATAATTTTGGTTATAAATACAATTTTTGTTACACACCCTGTACCATGTATTCTAGGCATTAAAAATTCAAAAAAATAATAAAACTCAATAAATTTTCTATATATACAATAATAATAAAGTCTTCTTAACTTTTGATTAGGTTACCAGAGAATGAGGTCTGTGGACATGCTGTCAGGGTCGGAGAGTAGTTGCCGGACTCCGGAGATGTGGGCGGATGAGGATGAAGATGTCGAAGTGGACGATGCCGTGTCGGACATCTCTTGCGACAAATCAGGGAATGGCAAACTTGCTAGCCAAGGTGAGAAATAATGATGTTGAGTTAGGTTAAGTTAGGTAGGTTAGGAAGGTTAGGTTAGGTTCGGTTAGGTTAAGTCAGGTATAGTAAAAAAGTTAGGTTAGGTTAGGTAGGTTAGGTACAGTATATGTTAGATTAGGTACAGTAAAGATTAGGTTAATTTAGGCATAGTATAGTTTTGGTTAGTTATAGTATAGGTTAATTATAGTATAGGAATATGTTAGGTACATTAAAGGTTAGGTTAGGTGAAGTATAGTATAGGTCTGATTAGGGTATAGTAGAGATTAGGTTAAATTAGGTATAGTTTATATTAGAATAGGTATAGTAATGGTAGGTTAGGTATAGTATAGGTTTAGTAAATGTTAGTTTAGGTATAGTACAGGATTGGTTAGATATGGTATTGAAGAGGTTAGGGGTATAGTATAGTTTTATATTCAACATCATAACATTTGTTGTTGCTCCATTTGAGACACTTTAGACGTGCGCAATTCAGCCTCTTAAAACGAAATGATGCAGTGCCATCATACCTTTAAGTTCACTGATTTTCCTTTGGCATTTACTCATTTAGGTTCTTCTACCATCTCCTGTTGGAGCCGTCGATCAGTTTTCACCTAGTAACCCTATTCAGGGTGCTTTGACAAAGTACTAACTTTCGGATCCAGATTGACAAATATTCTTTTGAGAGCTGTTACTCCTCTATAACGCCTTCTACATCACTCCCAGTAATCACAGCCTATTAAAAAAGGAAGTAAAGACCCCAAGCCTTCGTATACTCTAATTGTGTAAGAGGCAGAAAGGAACAAGAGCTGGTCTAGAGACTTAATAGGAAAGATTAAGAGAAGTACCTAAACAAAGATTACATGAAAAAGTTGTAGATACCGCTATGGTCCTCAGGAATACGAAGCCTCTGAGAGCTAGGATAGTAGCAAGACATAGAAACATCAGAGGTCAGTAAAAAAGTCGAAGGAAAAAAATTGAAGAAATAAACGTAATACACACTCCCTTTAAGATTTGTGTTTATAGGTGTGTTAGTACATTTATTAAGTGTTTTAACAACGCAATGATGAAACAAGTTGGTAGGAACCATCTTGGTACTTACCCAGCCCCATCATACAATGTAAAACCAGCAAATCCTCTATATTCAACGCCCTAAAGTTGGTTTCTTGGACCTTGTAGGAAGTGTTAAATTGTTTAAAACAGTTGTTACACAGATTTTATGAACCTCGTTATTATGTATATCACTACTTTTTTGAGTCGGGTAGGCTCGTACATACGTTACTACACTCGTATCGATGATTCGGCTATGCCCGATCTCGTTTCTACATGAATATCATATTTTTATATGTTCGAAATTACATTTTTGACAACAACATGGTTCCTATTCAGTTTCTTGGTCTAAAAAGTACGAAAAAGTAAGAGGTTTCTGTAAACTATAAAATGGGGGGGAAAAATGTACTTAGAATATGTTTTATAAACCAAAAATACTATATTTTTATTGTACATTTTTAGTACGTACACTACTATTATCAGTAAAAACCTTTTTACGTTTAAAATTATTTTATTTTTTATCCCCAACCAGTTGAGATCTTAGCTGAGATGTGCTTTTAGCTTAAACAAACCGAGGCTTTGTATGAATAACTATAACACTAACAAAGTAAGATTAGTTAATTTGAAAAGGAAATAATTAACTGATAAAGCAAGTTAAAGAATCAAATACTGCAACTTGAATAAATTAATTATTATAATTTAAAAAACTATATAGGCCTAAAACACCATTAAACATTGTGTTAAGCTTGTACCCCTATTGATGTTTCAAAATGTGAGTATGTAACTGAAAATAATTTATTTAAAAAAAGAGAAATACAAATCTAGTACCTTGGATGGGGTTTGGCCTTTTTAAATTAATTTTTTTAAACTCAAAACAAGTAGTAGAAAATAACATTATCAAAATGTTTACAAAACGTCTTGTAACAAATAAATTTGTCAAAGTCTAAACAAGAAAATATTCTAACAAAACATAGTTAATCCTAACAAGAAAACTTAATATATTTAGTTGTTAAAAAATCTAATTTCCAAGCTTATAATATTGCATATCCCTTCCTTTGTATGAAACTTCGCTATTTGTCATCGTAGAGAGGTGGGGTTGATGCCATTACATCTGCAATTTTTATCTAATTTAGTGTGTTACAAGTTGAATATAACAAATTTAATTTTCGTGTCCATTATTGTACCAATGTAGAGATGAAAACAACAATGGAAAGACAGCATGTTGAAATTCACTTTTCCCGATTCCTAAGGCAATGAAATGTACAGTCCAGTCAAAAACAGAGATCGACATTTTTGATGATTATCAAACTAACCATATATTTCATATATTGGATAAGTAAAAAATTGTTTTAACTTTGATTATTTTCTAACATTTATAATTTTTTGTCTTCAGATTGCTCAGACAGTTCAGGAAGTGAAGGAGGTCCTTCATCCTCCAGAAAGTCTTCCACATCGAAAAGGAAATGTTTACTTGGTCCTGGAGGATCAAACCATAACAGACGAAGGAAGTCAGGACTCTCAGCCAGAGATAGGAATCTCCGACGACTGGAGAGCAATGAACGAGAGAGAATGAGAATGCATTCGTTGAATGACGCTTTTGAGGTAGGACAAAAATGATTGTGTGATATATGTGAAACAGCTAACATCTGAATTTTTATCTGGCAATAACCGAAACACTAAATATAAATTTAGTGTAAAACACATATTTTATATTATAATTCAGTGTAGTTATATGGAGGTGAAATTTAATTATTTGACTGTAATAATTACAAGTTCCTTTATACATGAAGTTTGCTCACGTTTCTCGCAACTCTTGTGTATGCTCGTCTGAAGTCTCAATTCTTCCAGGAAGCTTTTTCTCGCCAAGTCCGTCTGGATAACTTCAATAATTTCTGCAGCACCTTCACTTGATCAATCTTATCCCACTGACCACGTTTCCTCCCACCCAAGTGTTTATATATCATTGTAGCATCTTTAACATCCGCCTTGCTTTTAAGGTAAGCAATTTCATCAGTTTTCCAGGTCTGTCACAATAACTGTTGTCATTCTGGCTTCTTAAAAAGAACTTGGACTATTTTTCTAACTAAAATTATCATAATTCCTAACAGTAGGTATATTAACCCTCCCAGACTTCTAGCCCCTTTTGTGCATTACTGGACCTCCTTTAAGTTGGGTGAGCCTTGGCAGAAACTGCAGGGCTCCTTTTCTATTCCGATCCTTCTGTGTTCCTTAAGTCTACAATGACCCAATAGGAATCCTGTCAGTGTTTTCAGTTTATCTCTGCTTAGTCTGATGCATCCTCTCGACCATCTCCTGTTATAATTCCCCCAAAAGTTCTTTGGCTTGTCTTAACTCTGGTATTCTTTCCTATAAGTGCACTCTTACAGTCTCTTCTGACCTGTCTTTCCCTCTTTGTTGGATGCTTCTTCTGTAAGGTGTGCAATTCCTCCTGAGAAGCCTGTTTGAGGTGTCTCTCTCCACAACGTCGAGAAAATATTAACAAAGCGGAGACTCCCCATGGTGATAATCCTCGTGGACAGCATGCTCCATCTCATTAACAACACATTAGATTGCTTTGACACCTTGCACAAACTTGTTATTTTTCATTTCTCTCTCCATATTTTCCACACAAGCAGCTAAGGAAAGGATGGTCCTACAGGCTCCGTAAACAAAACTTTATGCTATTCATCCCATCAGAATGGGTTGCTTTACACTTTAGGTTTGGGCTGAAAACAGAATGAAGATGAAAAAATAAGTAGTGAGGAGTTAAAGAGGATAAAGTGTGACAGACTAGATGAAAAATAAGTATCTGCATGGCAGTGGAAAGTTGTGTAGATCATAGGAAAGATCTGAGACCAACCTGAAGAGTAGGCTTCTGAGGAGGCTGTTTTCAGTGGATGCCCACTAAGATATAAAGTTTTAAAACTTTTTTTTGTATTTAAAGACGATGTCCACAGTTCACTTTTACATTTTTGGGTGACAACTACCGTAATGACATTTTTTTAAACGATCAGTTATGATACGCCTTTATTATAGTCTTGGACTGAGATATTGTCACACCAAAGAAACAATCTGACATTAGACAATTCGAGTGTGTTAACACGTTCACTACCAGCTGACGCATATATGCGGCGGCCGGGTCACTCCCACAGCCCACGAAAAAATTCATGAACTTCCTTGTAGACTGGTCCTAATGGTTGTGACCTTCGCCACAGACTGAGGTAATGCTGTATGTCAGTGTTGCCAACTGTCCAGTGACGTCAGCGATAGTCCTAGCTACAGACCAAGTGCCGCATATATGTGGCGGACTATCCTGTAGACCGTGCCTAAGCGATCTAACCTTTAAAATAGACCGTTGCGAAGAAATTTCTCATTTACTATTTAGAAACCAATGCCGCAGATCTGCGGCGGCAGTCTATTTTAATGAGCCCAGCCGCCGCAGATCTGCGGCGTTGGGCTAGGAGTAGGACACGCCCGCCGCAAAATTGCAGCGGCAGTCTGTGGTTACGATTTTTTTTTAACATTGTGGTAGCGAACGTGTTAATAGGTAGAATTTCATTTCCAAAAAGGCATTCAATCATTTTTTCTCTCCTTTTTTCTTAAAAAGCTTCCTTTTTTTGTTAGTAATGAGTTAGCACTATGGATATATACCATTTTTGTTTTATTTTACAGCAACTTAGAGAAGTAATTCCCCATGTAAAGATGGAGAGGAAACTGTCAAAGATTGAAACATTGACTCTTGCTAAAAACTACATCATGGCTCTTACCAATGTGATCTGTGAGATGAGAGGGGATGAGAAGCCTTATACGTAAGTATGGTATAGCCATAAACTAAGAGTATTTACACTGTCAGACATAAAGGACTCATTTATAATGTGTAGGCGATTCCTAGCTGAATCTACACCTTCCTTCAGCTAGTCTTGTGTTAGATCCATTTATTTTTTACCTAAGAAGAAGCATACGAATAATGTGAGGTTGAATATGTGGGCTGTTCCGTTGTAGTTTTTGAGAGGTTCAGGTTGGGAAACTACTAGTGTAGAAGGAGTCGGAGCATGCAATATGATAATATTACCTGAAGTAGGCCGTTGTTAGGTTGCAGCAGTAGAGTCACTAATTTCGGGGTTTCAACAAGTACTATGGAGATGGGCAAACTATTTAATATATAAAATTGATGATCAAGTTAGGTTAGGTACCTCTTTTCTAACAACTCTTATTCTCTTCCGACTCACACGCTATTAAGGAATTAGAGGGGTAGCCAGTGGCGGCTCTAGCGGGTAGGCCCGGGCCTACCCAACTTATTTGGTTTTCGGCCGGTGACACGACTAAATGTACATATTACCGTTTTAAGGTGTATTAACGAGCTGTATGGTTTACTTTGATTTAAATATTATTTCTCAACAACTACTTTTGTGACACTTATAGGCAATAAAATATATTATATATTATAAAAATAACAAAAATATTTTTATTTTTCATAGTTGACCTGGCTCCATAGTTTTAAAATTAACAGTGTGGTGTATGCTTTTATCTTCAATAAGCAGTCCCCCCTTATCCTAGGGGGTATTTACCCAGGTCCCCCGCCATAGTCATGACACCCCTAAACTGTGCCTACCCAAAAAATAAATCCTGAAGTCGCCCCTGGGAGTAGCTGTCACTATTTTAAGTTCTTTCCTTCAATTTGTTTATAAAGGTATTTTTTGCCTTTTAAAAACAAGAATTAATTTACAAGTCAGAGAATGTGAACATCTCCATTTGTCCACAAAAGATGAATGTGTGAAATCTCTATTGTTTATATTTTTATTCACTTATTACAAGTATGGGCATGGCAATCTCAAAGTACCCTAGCTAGATTCACACCTTTCTTCATCTAATTTTGTGTTAGATTCCTTTTTCATTCTTTCTTATCAGGTCTCTCTTGACCAACTCTTGTTCTCTTTAGATCTTAGCTGAGCTCTAGGGCTACTTTATTTTGTCTTCTTTTCTTTATAAAGGCGATAATGATCAAGAAGTTTTTCATCTTTAAAACAACAAAGAGAAATAGTCTATTGTTGAAAGATCCCGGGTATCGGAGAAAACAGGCAAAAATATCGCAGACTCCAGTATGACCTACTTTCCTAATCTCATGTAGAACGTAAAGCCGCCACAAAGGAAACCTCCACTGAACTTGATTCCCCACGAGTTCTTCTACTCTATGAAGGTACGTCCAATCCAACCGTTCTTCCTTGTTTTTGATAATTTGACCTATTTTGACTTTCTCACATATAGTATAGAAAAAGTTACAGGGTGGGTCAAAACATCAACGCTCGAGTCCATTTTGAAGTTCTCTCAGTCCATAAATTTATGGATCTGTTGTGTAGATCATTTGTGCAGTGCTTTACGGCCTAAACATAGGACCAACGGTATTGAAACTTGTTATGTGGACAATTTCCCCCTACCTTGTACATTCTTACATGCCTGATTATAGCCAGCGTTTGTACATTCTTATAACCGTGTTTCTGTTTTCAGCTTTTTAGATGTCGAGTGTGGCAGCAGTGGGGGCGATGATGTTGAACAGAACAACAACTCCCTCTATCAGGAAAACCTAGAACCAAATGAACACAACCTAACATAGCACAGAGGTTGCATGGACACAAAGTGACATAAATATATTCCTAAAGTCGTCAAGTTTTGCTTCAATAGATTTAAGTTTATATAAATGGACAAAACCAATAGACTTATCCGGAGGTACAACTGTTGTATGAGATTATATGAAAGGTCTGAACCAGTGAGCTCGATATACTGACCGGAGGTACAACTGTAGCCGCCGTTTAGGTTAGAGTTATTTGGTGATTTTAAAATTAAAAAAATAATATTTAGCAATATTTAAAAAAATAATTGACTTTTATTATAAATTGGAAACACAATGTTGGCAGCTTTGTTAACACAATTAACAAATGGAGTCACAAAGATGTTACCACAACCTGACAATGTTACAGTGACATGTATGTAATGTAGAACTAGCCCAGAAAAAGAAAAAACAAACTGAATGAGTGAGTCACAGTGAGAACATTGACAAAAACACAGAAACACTTAATAGATTTTTTTACTGTCACATATAGTATAGAGAAATTAACGATAGTTTAAAAAATTTATGTTGATTTTTTGTTTCCTTATTATTTAAAGGTTAAAAACCTCTTGCTCATCATCACCCTATAAAAAAAAATATAAGAAAAGAATGTAAAATACCCCTAGCCCTTGAATATTCTAATAGCATCAGGGAGAGTTTGTCAAGAGAAACCCCGATAGAAAGATGAAAGAGAAGGTGTAGATCCAGCTAGGTTACCTAGGGATTGCCAGACCCGTGTTCACAAGAAATGAACCACTGAGTGATGTTAAATTTTTTGATAACTGTTTTGAAATCCCCCCCGAGTTGAAAAAGCGATTTTAGGAATGATGTCCATCTATTGTTTGTCGTAGATGCAGCATACACGTGTGGACCAATTTTGGTCATATCTCAAGACTTTTTAAATTTTTTTGATAACTCAAAATTTGGGGGGTAGGTGCCACAAGAAAAAATTACATTAATACAAAATTACGATTATTTCAAAATTGTTTCCAACGATTAAACCAAATTTTATTCAACCTTAGCCTCTAATGACCCAAACAATATTGGTCAACATCTCTCCAAAAAATGGCAGTTTGTGAATTATTGTCAACCAAAACGGATCAATCATGAGAATGTTATAAAAGCCGTAATGTGTCGAAATATGCTCTAACTGCTTTTGTTCAAATTTGATTCAAATGTAAAGAATAATGGCCTAAAAATGTGTGTAAAATCGCAAATAAATTAATTTGATGATTCGGGAATATAAAATTATTGTAATAATTATACATGATAGGATGTGAATAGTTAATAATAAATAGTACTAAATTACATCTCAAAGATGGAGATACTCCAAAATGCGTCGACAAATATAAATAAGAAAATAGTAGGATTGGTTAAAGATTGTTAAGTTCGGGAGAAATTGTCAAAAAACAAATCAACCTGAGTGCTGTTATTAAAAGCTGGATTTTGGATTTTAGTGATATTCAATTTATACTGACGTAAATACACAGCGAAGTAAGTTTAGTCTTTATGTAAATATATAAATACTAGCATCTCTTATATTAAATGTTGAGCTTGACTTATGAGAAAAATTATACAGTATAACAAACACACAGAACAAAATTCTCACAAAAAATACGCCTAAGTATCAGACGCGTTTCAACGACAAGGTCGTCCTCAAAGAGTTATAGTTTGATTGGTGTAGCTTGTGTATCACTGAAGAGGACGACCTTGTCGTTGAAACGCATCTGATACTTAGGAGTATTTTTTGTGAGAATTGTGTTCTGTGTGTTTGTTATACTGTAGCATCTCTTGTTACGACTTCACGCAGAGTATTTTCAAATGGAATTTATTTTTATATTGATAAATATTTCCAAACTGTATTTGGATGTAAATGAAATTTGGAGATATATCGTATTTCCATAGCAAATAAAAGTAAAAGTTTCAAGTATAATTAGTGAACTACTATTTCATTGAATATAGTTTCATCCGGGATCATCAAGTGATCATTCTCCTGTAAATCAAAACTGATTGGGCTGAAATTTTACACAAAGTTTGGTTTTACAAAACTCTTGGATAAGTTATTCAAAAAAACACAAAGCTTACACTAAAATAGGTTTTGAGGGTCTCTTCTATGACTGAAAGCGAATAAAATGAGATAAATTTCATAAAAAAACCATAAGTGTAAAATGATAACTAGGTTTAGGGCTTTTAGAATCAGAATTTTTTAAAACCCTTTCATAGTGAACATTGAACATACGAGATAAACCCCCATGTGAAATTTTCAGCACTCTACAATCTTGTTACCCTGAGAATAAAATTATAAATGGGTTTAGATCTTATTTAAAATTTAGGCCTTTTAGAATCAGAATTTTTTTAACTGTTTCTTATTGTGGCTCTACATAATAATAGATAACTTCCCTGAAAATTTCAATTGGATCGATACAGTAGTTTTGGCTGAATGTTGATGATGGCTCAGTCAGTCGAGACACGTGTATATAGATTCTGTCAAAAGCAGCATCCATATTTAGATTTCAATTTTTGATTAACAACTATTTTAGTTTTGGTTTACGGATGAAAGATTGGATTAAAAAGAGAGGTTAAATCTGTTCCAGGCACTGCGACCTTTGGTCTAAGGAATGAAAATTTATTTATATTTCTAATATGTCAATTTTGTTGTACAGTACTATTTTTAAAAAATTGCTGCTTTTGTGTATCACCAAACAGCTGTTGACTTTGTTGTACAACAGTGGCAGAATCGTCTGCTGCATGCGAATCATTAATCAAGCATTGAAAAAAAGCCCTATTTTACATTTTCTCTTTTTATTGTCGCAACATGTTTCCCACTGATTCACTCATTTATTTTTGACATCTTTTTGGTATAGTTGTGCCTCCAGTATATACTATAGAGCTTGGTGGTCAAATTAGAATTGAATATTTCGAGCAGAACTAAATATAAAATAATTTTAATATTTATTTAAATTAATTTAACACTGTATCTGTCTTTATTAATTTTCTTGAATTTGTATTATTTTCTCGGATTTTGAAGTTAAGGTAACATATCCCTATAAATGTTAACTAAAATGCACTTCTCTCTCAAAATAAAGATAACGTTGTACTTTATTATTTTTTTTTCAAAGAATGTTTTTGCATATTTTAACCCAAGCTTTTAAGATTTTACCTATTTTTTGAAAAAAAAAAAAACTCTTTGGTGTTTTTGAAAATACTTTTCATATTATATGAACAATATTGATTTTTCCCGTTGTGTGAATTTTTCACAAACCATCTTTCAAGTAAAAACAATCAAGGTTTTATCATTTTTGGACACCAAGAACCGTTAAAAAGTCACCATTTCGAAAAAAATATGAAAAGAAAATGATGTTTTGTTAATTTCAATACATACATTTAGAAGTATCCTGCAGAAGTATGTTGGATTTTCAGTGTCTTCCTAATCAAATTGGTCAATGAGAAAAACAGGACACATATGAAACCTTGACACAAACTATGGAAAGTTTGCATAAATATTAAAATTCCATTGCGTCATAAACAAATAATATATTACAAATATTCCTGTGATAATGAATAAAATCATTGTATCTTAAAGGTAAGATATTATGCTACCATTATTACAACCCAAAAAACAAAAATTAAATTTTTCCACAAAATAGCTATACGCGACTCGCCCTATAAATAGAAGAGAATCTTAACTTTGCCTCATGATCGTTAGGTCGACGCCGGTGAGGCCTCTGAAGGAGGCTTTCACAGCCCAGAACGAAAAAAAAAAAAAAAAAACTTTGCCTCATAATAGAATTTCCGTTTCCTTTTTTCACCATGAAATTCACAATTTTCTTTACTATCACCATGTTTAAGTTTAGCGTTACTTTGTCGATGGCAAGTCTGGATTTTCTGTTGATAAAATAATATATTAATAATATCAGATTGTCAGAAGTTGACATGGAATTAATTTAAGTTTGATGTTAAAAACACTACAAAAACATTCTTACTCTTTGAACGGGAATAAAAATTTTGCTTAAATTTAACTTTGTATGTGCGGAGACAACGTATTTTAATTGTTAAGCTAATTATTTTTTATTGTTGTTATGAAAGTTAGTTACAGATACTCTTTAAATCACAATTAAAAATAGTGGTACTTAATTAGCCCCATCATAAAAGCAGATCTCTTAATATAACACATGGTTTCTTAGATCATGTAGTGAATGTTAAATTGTATTTTGGTAGATCGAATGGTCTTGCTCAGTTTCGTTTAATGTCGGTTTTTAAGTTATCGGTAAAAGAGAGAAAAAAATCTATCATGAGTCTGTTAAAACTTGAGTGAAATAACGACACAAACCCACGTGAAAAATCATATTCATGTATTCTTTTTCTCACATATATGTAATGTAAAGACATTTTAAGGTGACAACAATTTCGTTTTTGTGAGAAAAATGTGCTTTTTTTCCAATATACCAATTATTTTCCATTCTAAGACAGTAAGACCAAATTCGATTCCACTGGCGAAACCAGTGGTATTTTCGAACCACTGGTCGATTCTAAAAACTGAGTGTTTAACACAACTACCGTTCAACTCCATTTCACTAGTTATAGCTTTCATTTTTAGTCTAAGCTTTCGTACGTTAACCGTCCAATTTAGTTTTAGTTTACAAAGTTTGTATCCTTTGTAACTTTAAAGTTTGTATTTTTGTCATTAGCATTAAGAGATTAATTTTAAGTAATTGAAGAATAAGAAACTCGATGGAAGGCAATGTGGTTTGAAATTGTTTTGTATAAGTTCCCATTAGGCTTAAGTCATAATAATTCTGTCATTGATTGCCAATTAGAAATAGGACCTTCGACGCCTTCATCACCATCAGAGACAATGATTTTTAATTTTAGAGGTTATGTTAAAAAGTTTTCTGTGAAAAACTAGTCATTTTTGTTTTTGTTTTTGTAAAAAGTTTTGACATAAAATGGAAATCTATGTCATTTAATTAACATGGGTTGCAAAGATACTGCCTATTCTATACAATAACCTAAATGAAAACATAATTTATATCAGAGTTTCATAAATTTTTGTTTGAATTACCAACGGAATCCAAATTAATCTGGCCTACAAAAGTAAACAAATATGCATTTAATAATGTATGCAAGAATGTTGAATATATTTGTATTTAAAAATAACAGTTTTTATATAAAAAACCTGTAGATCATCACGTTACATAAAAGAGTATAAAATAATGACCCCCCCCCCCATAGCCCTCGAATAATCCAATAGCGTCATTGTTGAAAAAGAACAAGAGTTGGTAAAGAGGGACATGACAGGAAATGTGAAAGAGAGGATCTAACACAAGATTACATGAAAAAAGGTGTAGATCCAGCTAGACACCTCGGGATTGCTCAGACCATAGCTACTTACTATTAGTGAGCCTCAAAGGGCTTAAAATTACAAAACCATCGTTTTAACCAAGTCAAAAATAAATTTTATAATAATTGAACAAATAAATGATTGATATCGTAACAAAATTCAAGTAATTATACATTTTACAATAATAACAAGTTAACGTATAGCAAAATGTCACATATTTAGCTACATCATACAATACAGTACAAATAGATCTTTAAACACAATATGTGCAAAAGTTGGTCTCTTGGGCCTTATAAGAAATGCTAAATTGTAATTGTAGATCAAGAGGTCTTACCCCGTTACGTTGGTTTAAAACAGTTCACACAGGTTTTCTGAACCTCGTAATTATGACCACACTACTTTCATAACCTCGGCTACGTCTTAGCGGGTTGCATAGATGTGTATATTAAACAGCTTCCACTCTACTCGCTTCTCTTGTATCAGTGTCTTAGCTCTAGTGGGCCTCAGAACTGTACATATTATGAAGAAGGTTCCACTCGATTCCACGCTCATTTTGTCGTACCAGATCTCATAATCGAATGACATTTTTTTTAAGGAAGACTGGGTTCAAAATTACAGTTTTGTCAATAACTTCCCTCTATTTGTCATCATAGAGAGTACATGAAGAATTGAAATCTACAAATTTGTATCTAATCTAGTGTGTTACAAGTTGAGTAGCGTACGGGATATAAATGAAAAATTGTTTGAAACCAATAATAACGTGCACACCTCATCATTGTCAAATAACTTTGAAGGCAGTATAATCTGTTACATTCATACAAGTTAAGAGCTTTTTTTCTAGTTATTTGAGTCTCTAATCATCAGCTGAGACCAAGTACAGTTGTATTCTGTACCAGTTTTGTTGGGAAAAGTTGACAATACGTAATGAATGTTTTACTATTGGTCAGAGTATTAAATTGATATTATTTACTGAAAACCATAACCTTACCATTATTACCATGAACCATGACATGCATTTTAATTGATAAGTTTCACGGTGATACGAAGTGTTTCATTCTGTTACCATAGAAAATATATATTTTTGTATTCATAGAGATTATATGTATTTTAAAGGTAAAAAGAAATATATGGGCCTTTGAAAATATATTTTGTCATATTTATTTGTTAGTTGGAAGTGGTACTCAAAAAGTACAAAAGATGACCTTCTTTAATTCACCTCACCCTTCAATTACCCTTTACAATTCATCCCCATTTCCTGACACTCAACCTCTCAATATCCTGCAGCTATACAGATAGCGCCAATTAGCATGGAGCACGAATAGGGAGTACACAAGTCTCCTACTCCGGCACCCACTAATCTGGAGAACATTTCCCCTATCGCGGCGGTGTACAGTCGGTCGTTCCACTCGTTTGTGTTACTAAAGCCATATTATCGTTCACAGTGACACAATCGTAGCATAGCGTGGCTAGACAGCAACTGACTACTTTTTGGTGTTGACTGTACTGAGAGGGTACGACCTTACAGCGCATGCTCAATTGACGCTTTACGCTGCCTGGCACTATCTGTACCATTTTCTTAGTCGGCGTTTTTCCTTAACTGCCTTTAGTTGGGCATCCAGCACGATCTTTGGCATTCTATTCTAGTGCATGCGAATAACATCTCCTAGCCACCCTAACTTCCTTGATATTATGAACCTTACTATATCTTCGCCATCTGCTAGTTTCACAGTTTCTGAACTGAGGAAATCTAAAACTGCTAGCATTTCTTTCTTGGTGCAATCAGACAAAGGAAAACTCATTTCAAAAAGTATTTTAAACACAATCACAAATAGCTAACAATAAAACAATACTTTCAATGAACAGCTGATAGACGTTATGAGTTATAACAATCATTGCAGCCATACATGTCATTTGGAGGGAAATCAAAATTTTCCTTTACTTTTTGACTTTCCCTCGTATAAACCAACCCCTGAGTGGGTATTTTTGCGTACAAATTTTCAGTCTGGAATTTACGCAGATGACATTACATTGTGGTCCAGTAATAGAAACATAAACAATGCAATACAGTGAGTTTTTTAATACAACTTGATAATCTCATGAACAAAATCAGAGTATACTATTTTTACAAGAACCTATTAAATTGAAGAACTTTTACTCAGGATTAACTATTGAAGACAAAAACTTAAAATACCCTAGATTCTTAGAATAACACTGGATGAAAAACTATTATATGGTTCGCACATAATATGTTAATAAACGTAAGTATTCTGTCAAGAATAAATTTACTAAACTTTGTTACTAATCGAACACACGGAGTGAATATTATAATTTTGAGACCTCCAATATATTAGACGACATATTAGCTACAGCTGTATGGTATAAGGTGATGCTGCAACTTCACACTTAAGGAAACTTGAAATTCTGAAAACTTCAGTATAGTAGAACCCCTCTAATCCGCCCTCAGGTGGTCCGTTACTCCGGTTAATCTGACCGTGCTTGAGCTCGCGATATTGTGCCGACTTGTCGATGACTCACGGCCCGTCTGGCGCCATTCTTTCCGGTTTGTTATCGCTTTCCCGCTTCAGTGCTGTGTCATCACTGTCATCCCGCTTCAGTGCTGTGTCATCTCTCGTGTTGTTTCTATTGATTTGCTATAGTACTTGCAAAGTTTATATATAGACTTTTAAAAGTTTATATATCACTTATTTCACTTTAAAAAAATCTCTTTATATAATATGTAATAAATATTGACTTTTTTCGGATAATCCGACCTTTTTGCGTTCCAAAACCATGCCCCCAGTCCCGAAGGTGACGGATAGAGGGGTTCTACTGTACTCCGAATTTGTTTCAGGTATCCTATATTATTTTCCCCTTGTTGTTTAAAGGAAAAAAATCTCTCCAATTGCTTTATAAAAAAAAGAAGGAAAAAAAACAACATAAAATCAAGACGTTCTTAGCCTTTGAATACTCTTATAGTGTCAGGGTCGGGAAAGAGGTTCAAGAGTCAGCTTAGAGAGAAAGAGAAACATGATAGGAAATATGAAAGAGAGGGATCTAACCTAAAATACATGAAAAAGATGTAGATCCAACTAGGATCCCTCGGAATTGTTACGCCCTTACTTACCTGAGGGTGTCCTAGAACCACACCGTGCCATGCAATTTGAACGTAACTTTGAACTTATGTTGATGTACAATGAAGACAGAATATATTTATAACACAAACACACACACACACACACACACCTATGACATGGTGAACAGCTTTCTCTATCCAAGTAACAGCTGAAGTACCAAACAAAATATTGTCTTTTGAGTCACAAAATTTAATTAATAACAATAATCTGACTGTATTATTTACAAGTTTAATAAAATGTAACATTTAATTGTAACTTGTTTCAACAAGTGACAAATTGTTTTGTTTTTTGTATAGAGAATGTAGTACAAGAATACTGTCATACAAATCTACACACATGTCATGACTTCAGTCAGCTTCCTTCAAAATGGAATTTTTAAAAATATCAAAATCTCCAAAACTAATCTTTCATATCATAAGAAAATTGTAACTCTTGTTTATGGATGTTAGAATTAGAGGTACGATTAAAAACAAATTTTTTATAAAGAATTTGTATTTTTGTAAACTGGGGAATCTAAATTTCTTTTAGCTGTTAGCAAAATTTTTTGGCAAAAATTTATAATTTTATAAAATGTATCATTATTTAGCCAGTTTTAAACCTAAGATTATGTGAGGCTGGTATCTGACTTGAAGCATCCTTTGCCGCTTCGTCAGCTTTTTTGTTTCTCGTTATTCAGCAATGCCCAGGTACCCAGCAAAATGATACTCCGATGCAAAGTGATATAAAACACAGAATATCTTCAACCAAGGGATTCTTAGAATACATATCCTGGATAGCCTTTAAAGCATTTTCGGAACACAAAAGATAGGTATGGAAACCAGATGGAATGGTATTAAGGTGTTTCAAAATAGCAAAGAGTTCAACAAAAAACACACTATAAGCTGAGGGTAATCCATATATATGTCCGACCGAATGCGTAATATGTGCAACTGACTTTATTATCCAGTTTAGAACCATCTGTCAAAATAATTTCACTAAATGGGTATTCATCAATAGTGAAACTCCTAACAATACAAATAAAAAGAACAAATTAGCCTATAATTAATTTAGAAAAAATGCAATGAGATACAATCAACTTATAAACCTTGGACTTGTACAAAACGAAACGGTCTTTAGCAAGGATTCTCTAATTTGACATAAATGATTGATACCTCCTGCGGTTGATCATCTTGCTGTATCTGTTCATACTAAATAAGTTCATTATTTTTCTATATTCAGTTTTAACGCACAATTTTATTATAGAATTTAAAGGATTAAATTTCTGCTCTGATGTATCAGAAAAATCGTTAAAATTATATTAATATTAATTCTACGTAGCGCTATTTTCATATTGTTAAACACCAAATTAAAGTCATTTCAAGGTACAGGGAAAAATAATGGTTAATTCAATTTAAGTTTAGATTGAGTAAAAGCAGAATAATTACATAGAGTACATTTGAAAGATTCTTTGCTTACATATAGGGTTGGTTTCTTAAATGAAGTGAACCTGCTGTAAGTACTTGTGCCAATGAACTGCATATCTAAAACAAATTGAAACAGGATCTGTCTCAAATTAAATGTAGGCTACATAATTGTTAATTACTTATTGTACATTCACTGAAAAACTTTATATAGTTTATGTATTTTAACTTCTAAAAGAAGTAAATCATTAAATAATGTAATATTGATTATATTTAATTATAAACTTTATTGATAATAATAATTGAATAATAATAAACAGTAAACCAAAAACAGAATAGAAATAGTAGAAAAGGAAATAGTATTAATTTTTTATCATTGATTTTTATCTTTCCTTGTGGGAGTTTAATGCAGCCTTTGACTTTTTTCGGAGTCTAATATAGTTCGTAGATATTTCTTACAGCTATGAATTTTCAACATAATATATATTATTAAATGTTAAATATTAAACCCACGACCTTTATAAAATGCTTTCAAGTCTGGTCTAACCTCTATAACAGTTGTTAATAATTGGAATGCATCACTTAGTTCACAAACAAAGGGTTAATGCTGACCATTTGTCTCTTATATTGGCTTATTTTATTGTATTGCTAAATAATAATTAACAAATACTTTGAAAATTCTTTGTAAATACTGTACCTTTTTCTCGAGTCTGTAGAATTCCAATTTTGTAGTTTTGTAGACAGACTACAGAAGTGGTAACGGCAATTAGAGTTCCACACACAATAGAGTTACAGTAACCAATATTGCAATTTTATTAGAAATATTTATTTTAAAAATTCTAAATTTATATGTAGTCAACCTTTGAAATTTTACAGAAAAAAAAATTAATGTAATTGTATTTGACGTTTCTAAAATAAGGACTATATTTTTAATTAATTATCGTGATATTTTAATTTAAATTAAATTCATGATAAACTAAAAATCGGTAAAAGTCACACAAAAGTAGATGTAACTTGTTGCCAGAAAAACAAGAATAATGAGGTTAGGTTGTTAAGAATAATGTCAACAGAATACCTTGTGAATCAAACTAGAGAAAGGAATAACAATATATCACACTGAAAGACTGTGCAGGCTGCGGAATTATACATTGACCCAGACATTTGAGTAATATAGGATTTTGGAATTCTGGTTCAAAACTTGAAGTCAATAGTTTTTGAAAATCCAATCTGAAGTCTATCCCCTGCCTCCTTATTTCCGCATCTACTATTGTAAGAACGTATATACTAATAATAGGTATTAGTAATGTCTACTTTTCTAATAAATTATGCATCTATTGTAAATTCATCAGATGTGGTTGGGCTGAACTCGAGAAAGCCTCCACATAGAAAATAAATCATACCCGCCATTACTCGGACTCGGTTCAACACCGCGGACACAGCCACTTAAATTAATTTCTCGGAGAAGAGTTAAGAGGAAATAATTTATATCCTCCGTGAAAGATAATGATGTGTATGTATATATATTTTTTAAAATACTTAATGGGAATTATACAGTTTTCGTCAACTAATGATTTCAATAAACTCGTAACCGAATCGTTTGTAAATGAAAAATGGAGAGATACATATATATAACCTGACTTTGAGTTATATAAAATGAACGTCTTTATTAAGTCGTCAGGTAACTAGCTATAATATAGGTGTGTATATATATATATATTTAGTCACCTGACTTGACCTTGCGTTATATAATTTACGCCTTTATTAGGTCGTCAGGTGTATATATATATATATATATATACCTGACTTGACCTTGCGTTATCTAATTTACGTCTTTATTAGGTCGTCAGGTAGATAAATATATATATAGTTATTATATATTATATATAATTATATGTACTTGACTTGACCCTGCCTATGTAATTTACGTTCCATTTTGTAACTTATGCATTTATGCAAGTTAGACAAGTAGACAGTAGACAGTAGACACTACTATTTGTGAAGTCAATTTCAATTACAATATTAAAATTCATATTTTTTAATAAACTAATGCATTTTCTGACTTTAAAAGTGTCATACGAAATTAAAAATGATCTAATTGTTTAAAATAAGGCAGTCATAACACATACACTAACGTAGTCATACATATTGGATTTCGGTATTTAGATTTTAACCTAACATTCTCTTGTTTTCTATGCGTTTTTTAACAGTGAAGAAATGTATTTTGGGACTTGAAATGATTATTGCGCCACATAATATGATCTGATCCATTGAATACAAGGTAAATACTTTATATTTCATCATTTTGTATAGAAAAATCAAATGATGATTTACAACTCATATTTACCCTGGGGAACTGTTGAAAATGAGGATGACAACATATTATGGAACATTCCAAATTTGTTTTGTTCAGGCTTAGTCATTGAGAGAAACAGGTATTTCTGAAAAAAAAAACAACTTATTTTCTTTAAAATCTTGTTGAAATAATACTTTTTTTTGAAATCTTTGATGTCTAAAGATACCTAATATATCCAACTGAAACAATTGACAGAACAAAATCGATCCTACATATAAAATATTTTTACTGAATTATAAAGGATAAGATATAATACCACCTGCTTATATATGATTTGTTAAACTTACATTAGTTCAAACAAATTAGGTACTGTTCATGCGTTACGGTTTTACATCTTTGTTGACTTAAAATTTTCATATCACAAATAATTGAGATAGGCCTATGTAACTTTAACTACAAATGTCTTAAGAAAATCGTTTACCTAGCTTATTTTGAAAAAAATGACATATAGGTGTCGCCAGACACTTTTGAAGTACCGGTACCTCAATAAGTTATTTTACTAGAAAATAATAAATTAACAAGTACAAAATCCAGGTTCGGTTAGGGTATTATGAATGCAAATCCAGCTCTGGTTAGGATTATGTTATTCAAGTTAGTAATCAAACATATTATTGTTTTATTAGGTCTGGCTATGTGGCTAATATATATAGGTCTATATATATATTACGCTATATATATATATATATATAGAGAGAGAGAGAGAGAGAGAAAGTAGCTGATGGAGATAGTTTTATAAAGAATTTTATTTTGAGCAGGACCCTAATGGTAAAGTGCTATGGAAATAAATTATGCTCAAATACAACACACCAATTTTGATCATAATCGACCCATAAATAACAAAGATATGATACTTGTTTTAGGGTTAAAAACACTCTTGGAATGAAACATTTTCAAAACTTTCTTAGTACGCTTCTACAGAGTAACCCCAAACCATGTTAAGAAATTCATAGCTCTATTAGGCTTCTTGTTACTATTCTTGTAAAGAGAGGTAGGTTAAGTAGTATAAAAGTAATAAAATTGGGGTGCTACAGTAAACAATTACCTTTACATATACATATTGTTATATTTTCCGATTTTAGTTCTACAAATTTAATGTTATTAATACACACACGTATATATAATAACCTAACCTGTTTGTGGTGATTCTTGCTACATCTAGACCAAATGTTTAAGGAACACTGTGGTGATATTCACAATAAGGAAAACAAGGAATCCCGGAACTACAAAAACAAGAAACAAACTAAGACTCATAAATCTAGCATGTTTATTATAATACCCTATATACATTTCAATGACATATAGTCATCATCCTCAGAGATTTAGAGCTAAAGTCATAACATCATGACTTGCTGAATGTAAAGGATGCCGGGCGGCATTTAACAAAATACATGGTAAAAAGTCAATCATGTTTATTAAAAGTGTTACCTTCAAACATCATAGATTAAAAACATAGTTCAACAATATTCTATAGAAAATGTGTTATCTAAGCCTTCTTTGTGTGACAAGACAGTTGTAAAGATTCTAAATGTGTATGTTAGGTTAGGGTAATATACTTGGGGTAATACTACTACCAAACAAACTATAATTTCATTTGATTTACGTCAGTAATAATAAAAAAAATTATCAATCTTGATTAGATTGATTGCATCAGTAGTAAAATAAATTAAGTTATGTTGACTTGTATGACCTAAAGTCTTGTATGTTATATTTTTTCTCGTCAATAATACACCTTAAGTAATTTCCTATATCAAACATGTGGACTTTTAATTACTAATTACATTAACGTTTCTGACTTCACTATCCATAAATATTGTTCAGTTATACAAAAATATGTGTTATATAATAAAAACCAACAGTTAAATAGATAAAATTGTTTTATTTTGCCATTTTTTTATGAACCAATACATTTCATCATAGTAGACAATTGAAAACTGTGATAAAATTACATAGAGGTCCCTGAGACCGGGCGTTTCCTTTAGCGTCACAGATTTCATGTTTCCCTAAGAGTGTTAACTTGTTGCATAGCCTCTTTACAATCTTGTAACATGTTATGTTGTTGTTTGATATTGTTAACTAGTTTTAGTGTTGTTAATGTTGTTTTTAATTCTATTTCTTAGGTCTTTAATGTGGAGCATTTTATGCTCAATTTGGTGAAGGGCCGTTGCTTTAAAATGAAACAAAATAAAAATATAACTCAATAATCTTTTGCTAAAAGGAGATACTAAAAGTTTACATTTTCTTAGCATCTCAAACACTATATATAAAGTTATTTAAGGTATTCATTCTAGAGTAAACTAGTATTTATTATAAATTACATAATAATCTGTACTTTGCGAATACAATTTGTTGTTAAATCTCATATTGTTTCAGAACTAAATCATGGAACATCCAGGACTTTTAGATAACATTAAAGAAGAAAATCTAGATATAGAAATAAAACAGGAGGAAGTTAGTTTTGAGTTAATAGAAGGAGAAGAAAGCTGTTTGATTAAAGATGAGACTGAATCAAATAATGAAATAAAGGGAGAAGACTGCAGAAAGAATACAGATGAGATTTACCAAAGCAAGGCGATGGAATTCATCAATGTGAAAGATGAAGAAGAAATAGATATTGTTTGGTAAGTAGGTCAAGTAGAAATTATGTGAAGTTTTGCCAATGAAATAATTTCTGACTTCAGGTTTGAATATTTTCTTTTCCAATCCTACCGTTTTAGTTAATATTATAACTGTGGGTATAAATTATTGTTTTATTTTCACATAACCAATTGTCCAGTTTTCGATAGAGAAGATATTACTTTGCTAAGGTATTAGAGTTGCTCCTCCTTTTATGTTGTTCAATGACAGTTAAAAATCATGTTTTGTGTTTGGATAAAAGAGAGTTTAACCGCTTGTTTAATTCTATACCTTGTTTTGAGAAAAAAAATGAGTTTCAATCATTATTAAGAAAATAATAAATAAAAAGTTTGTAACAGCATTGCACAAAATTTCTTACTAACTCGTCTCTAAAACCAATTAATACTATTCATCACCAAAAATGTCGGTCAAAAAGTTTAAAATAACCATTAATGTCGTCTTTGAAATTTATACTTGCTTTGCTTGTGTCATAACGCCTCCTCAGGTTAAATAGTTTTTTATTCGCTTTTTAATCACATCATGGTTTGTTTGTTTAGCCAATTATTCATGAATATATTTTCACTTGTTGTTTTCCACATTTATTTGAGTTAATAATCTTCACATTTCACTAAAATATGAACAAAATCCATAAAGCTCCGTAGTCAAGTTATTTTTTTTTTAATTTTCACCGATAACTCATGAATAATGATTTTTTTTTTTTTGGTTGATGGCAACCAATATGTTTTAATATTTGTATTATTTACTAACCTTAAAACAATCACTTACTTTCAGACATTTCTGACTGCAGTTTTGACATCACACTGTCATTTTCGAAGACAAGAAGTTTTTTTACATTAAATCACACTACAATGTAAACATAATCATTTATACAACCTTTTACATAATTTAAAAATTAAAATGTTGATACTGTAAATTAACAATCCAGGAAGTAGGAATAAAAAAAACATGAACAATGTTTTGTTTAGGTCTTGGCTACACTTGAACAAAATTTGATAAAAATTGTTTTGAGAAATTCATAATATTCTATTATTTTCGTATGGCACCTGCCTCCAAATATTAAATTATTTAAAAAATGGAATAAAAGGTCCCAAAGTACAATCAAAATATGAATACATACCAAATTTGATTAAAAACAGACCACACGTACTACAAACAACTTTCCAAAAACCACTTTTCCTTTAAATTAGTTTCTTTTAGAACTATTCTATTTTTCTGTAAATGTTAACGGATTTTAATTCTGAATGCCTTCATATTAATTGTAGTAATATATCAGTGATTGTGATATGTTTCCAGGACTGAGCCTCCAGAACATGAAGCAGATCCTTTGGCTTTAATTCCTTCTATTGAAACTGTAAGTTTTATATTCAATCGTTATCTTTATTTCTGTTATTTGAATTCATTCCATCCTATAACTTAAGTCATTAATATAGTCACTCATTGATTCATCAAGGCATTGCTAAGTTTATGATGGTAACTGTTTATTATCGTCAAGTTCATTCATAGTCTCACATTGAATTATTAAGACGTTGCCAAGTATATGATAGAAACTGTTTGTTAACCTCATCCATAGTGTTAGGGTTCGAATGAGCTAGAACAATCAACGGTTTAGTTTCCAATATATTATTAAAAAATTTATTATGCTATTCATTTATACAAATTCTCTGATCCCTTAATATAAAATGTCCATAATCTTCAATCCAATGTACAAAACAAACGCTATTTAATATTTAACTAAATACAACTCTATAACATAACTGAATTATTTGTTCCCATTCAGAGTGAGATAAGTGTTGTTGCGTAAGGAAAAATATGACTCCACTATTTACACCCAGGATGGAATAGATATTTGGTTTACTCAGCCTTTAAGCCAGTGATGGCGTACGCTCGTAAAGTACAATCCCTGAAATTTCTCGAAAAAAGTGTATCACTTATCAAATGGTGGCTGATGTCCGTTATTATTAAATTTAAACATTACATTTTTAGAAACTTTTCACCTGTATGATTTTACCGAGTGTACTAGTTAAGCTAGCTCCTGCCTTATTCAAGACTCTACGACATAATCCTTAAAGTTAGATTTTCGAAATTTTTCTACATACAGTAAAACTCCAATTATCCGGATTAATTGGGACCGGACCTGATCTGGATAATCAAAAATCCGAATACAGTAATTGGATTTTTCTTGAAAAAAGGCTGTTTTTAGGAAAAAACGCAAACAAAACACAATAGAGAACATTTACGGTATTTATTAATAAAAAACAATATCAATGACAATGTTTACGTTACATAATTTTTTTTCCTCTTAATGTCCGATATTGTTGATGTTCCCACTTTGTACACCTCGACTAAATGTTTACCCGAGACACCTTTGTCCAACTGTTCTATAATTTAAATTTTATCACCCAAAAATAACACCCACACGTTTCCTCTTAGAACTCATCGTAGTACTACACACGATAATCAAAACACTAAGGAACATAAAAAATTCAACATAACAATTCATCCCGCAGGTTGAAGAAGCACTGGCCGACTGACTATTAATAGACTGTAGTGAATGACAGTAGCAGAGTGGCGAGGCAGTGTGTCATCGCTCCTCCGCCTCCCCCACACCCTCCGCTATCGCTACACTATGTTTGCAGTTAGAAGGGTCATTTACTGCGCGTGATTCCTGTATATTCATTGCTAGCAGGACGATGTGCCTTTAAAAACATGATTTAAAAATTTTTCTCAATCTGATCCGGGTAATTGGAGTTTTACTGTAGATGAAAATTAGAAAGATTTACATTGGACTTTACAGATAAGCTTAGTAGAGATAACAATTCTGTTGCTACTAACTAGATTTACTAATAAAGAATAATATGTTTTACTATTGGTATGTTCTTGCATGAACATAACACTTGATTACTCCAGCGACAATCTTACAATGTTTAACTTTGACTTGTGTTAATATTAATAATTTCTTATTTTTTAACGTTATTTAAACTGTTATGATTATTGTAATGTGTTTGTTTATGTTGAAATTATATAATTACATTTACACTCTACTATCAATAATCTTTTATAATGAATAATAACTTTATAATTGCCGTTAATGTTAGATTAATGGGGAGTGTTAGGTGCTAAATTTCAAATGGCAGCTATTTAAATTAGTTAAATCACTAATAATTTCCTGTCTGTAATATGACCCACATTAAGGGCAACTTTATAATTTACTATCAACGATGCTGCAGTTATTATTCTACAAAAATAAAACAAATTGACAATTTTTAACATCTTAACAAATATATATGAAACATTTGGGTGCAGAGTAGCAGTGCCGTATCCTGGTGTTGAACGTTGGATGTGCTGTTAATAAGTTGAAACTGTTTTCAAATGCTAAAACTGGATTAAATTATTTTAATGAAATTTATGTAATTTGTATAAATAAAATCCATTTGAATGATGAACATTTCGGAAAGTTATTGATCTATAATTGGAGAATGAATGTTAAATAACATGCCTAGCTAGGTAAATGAAATGTATTTTAAAATGAAAAAAGTAAACAAAGAAAATGATTATGTAACATGACTGTACATAGAATTAAAGTGCAAAATCATTGCACAAAAATTTTCACATTCATCCGTCTCCAAAACCAAATAGAAATTAATCAAAATTATTAATCACCGAAAATCTCAGTTCGGTAGTAGTCAAACAATGAACAATGAAAGATCGTCTTTGAACAAAGATATATATAAATAGAACCAAAATCTATGAAACGTATCTTCGGTATAAATCATATTGAATTAAAATCGAGCTTCTAACAAAGGCTTAGAATCCTAAACTCTCTAGCTAAGGAAATTGTGAAGATCAATTGTGTCATGTAGCATTTATCTTTTATTGTAGGTATTTGATTCTATACAGCTTAGATATTTGTGTTTCTACTCAAGACAATGTACAATTATTGTCATCTATATATTGCAGTTTACAGACTTTCTATTCTTATAGCAAGTAATTTGCAATAATTTCTTCTTATATTGCAGAAAGTAGAGCCTCACTCTACAGAGGAGGGACACATTTCCACAACAGATGTCAGTCCAAGTACTTCACAGGGTAAGTCACATCATTAAATTTATATCTAAGAGAAGAAGTCCACTGTAATGTGAGGCTTCAGTATGTGAGCTGAACTGTTGTAGTTTTATGAATTCAGTACAGAATGCTCTAGTTTTGTAAGAGTTGGAGATCTGATAGAGCGCATGATATTCATGAAGTTACCAGATGTTAGATGACTTATCTATTGTGCAATGTAAAATCAATGGTTGCATTGTTAGGATTAAATTATATGGTTAACTTTTCATTTGTATTCTATGTTCCTACGATAGTTGCGACAAGATACAGAAAATTAGGTAATTGAAATTACGCAACACGTATATGCAAGAGACAACGGTATAAAGACTGATTGATGAATTAGTTTGAGGAGATTGTGACCCGTCGATGGGGAGCAATTGACAACCAGTTGCTGGCACAAAGGACAGTGTTCATGGTACATATTCTTTTGGAAGAGCTGGACAACTGAAGGAAATCAAAAGAAGCTGAAGAAGTCGACACTGTAGCAAATGCCTTTGAATTTGAAGACTACAATGTTTGTGGAACCTAGCATGTTTTAACATTGGGAACAAAGTGTACCCTATTCTTTTATCGAGTTGTTCACTAGACCCCTATGGCTTCCATGTCGCTTTAGGGCTCTTGGTTCTGTAACACATATCCGCTTAATAAAATGCATATCATCCACATCCACTTTTATGTTTTTAATCATTCATACTTTATTTCAATCAAAAGGTTCTGTTTGTTTTGTCTTTAATGCGGATGTTTTATATCCATAGGAACTTTGCGAAATTCAATAATCCTTCACCTTCTTCGGTTTTACTCTCACAAAGAAACTTCATGAGCTCATTTTTTATTATAAATTTTCACAAATTTTAAACAGAACACAAACAAAAACTAAACAATTTATTTTTACTGACAATAATAGCAAAAATTCTAGTCTTAGAATAATTGTTGTCCATAGTCTATTACAGCAAAAAGTCCACTTATTATCTATATAACTCTTTGCACATATTAAAGTTTCAATTCAATTTAACAGTTGCTTTATTTAATTATGTTTTTACATAACGAGTTTCTCAATTTCTACTCTAGTTTGACTGTATACTTTACTATAGTAATTACCAACTCTAGCACAATGTAATCTCCGACCAATGTAGACCATTCATTGGTAGCACTTGCAATGCACATCTACCCTAATGTTCTACACTAAAAGAGAAAGAATTGTCTCCGGATATCTTCCCAAAATTATTTCAAACTTGGCTGAGGAAACCAGGCAGTAAATCAAAATCTCCTCAAACATAGATTATTTATTGAAGCCTCTGACATCATTATTAGAGAATTGATTTTTTTTTTTTTTTTTTTGACATGTTGTCTTTTACGCAGAGATCATATCTAAAAGGTTTTTAATTAAACTATCAACACTCCACATAAACTGTCAAAAGACCAGAAAAAAACATTTCGCTATACTATATTTTTGACATCCTTGAAACTGATCCACACTTGGGTTTGCTACGGGAGGCCTGATTTGGCTACATAGATATACTCACTGGTCATATCAGTTTTGCTATCTGTGTTATTTCTACCTCATATAGTCACAACTCGTTTATCCTTCCAGGATACAAGTAGAGTACAAGGTCCATGATAGACGTTGAAAATGGAGAATACATGTTTAGGTCTACCGAGATCATTGTCTGTTACATCATATCAAGGAGCATCGTTAGCTGTACTAAGTTGCAAGTTGAAGCTGTCCTGGGTCTAGGATCCTGTTCACACTCACTCACGCTTTCAACTTCACTGCACTCACATTGTGTAGAATGTCTTCCGTCTTTTCAAAAATGTCAAAGTCAATTCTACTTAAAAATTGAATTCCTTTATTTACAAACGGATCAGACGAGAGACCATCATAAAAAAATAATGTTCTTAAAAATAACACACAACTTTGTCCTAACTATCCTACACAACAAACAAATAAAGAACTGATCTTGTTCTTCAGGGTTCGACCGCGTCAATGTTGTCTGCACGTTGAGTACAGCCGATGTTTCGGGCACTTTACAGATGTCCATTCTCAAGGCTAATGACATTTGTTAAGCCTTGAGAATGGACATCTGTAAAGTGCCCGAAACGTCGGCTGTACTCAACGTGCAGACAATATTGACGCGGTCGAACCCTGAAGAGCACGATCATATTGATGTTTGTGACTGTGGAAATAAAGAACTATGGAAAAAATAAAATGTGAAGTAATAATGTCAATAATAGTTGCAATAATAAACAAAATAAAGCACTAAAAACCTCTGTTATTGAATGAATAGACTGCATCTTTGACAACACAAATACTGATCTACTGGCAGCAGCAGCCTATCTATAGGTGCAAATAGCAACGAGTGTCCCCAGTAGAACCTATTTTTGCTACCATTTTGTTCAAAAATGGATAAATGGATAGATAACCCTATGTTTCAGAGCTTCGTTTATTCTAAAAACCCTCGAGGAACATCATCCAGCCCTCTCTCATATGTTTTGTGAACTGCGAGACTATGTACACGTTATTTACTTCTCTTGAGTCTATAGACGTAAATAACAGTGTTTGAATATGTCGCGCTTATTGGTGTAAGAGTTAATTAGAGGGAAACAATGAAGTTTATAATTTAATATAGTCAACACTTACATGATTTAGTTCTTTAGATGTTAGTAATATACATAAACTATCAAGTTTTTCAATGACTGAATAAATAACAATAATGTGAATTCAATTTGGGTCAATTGTTTTCAATTTGTTTCAGATGTGCAGTTGATTGACACGAGTACTTCCATTTCAGTGTTCACGACATTTAGAAAACCAACCTCACCTTTAAACAGAAAATATTTCAAATGTTCTCTGTGTACTTATTCTGCTTTACATCTATATGAAGTTAAATTACACATGAGAGTGCACACTGGAGAAAAACCGTATAAATGTCCAAATTGTGATTATTCCGCTTCTCAATTGGGTCTACTTAAAGCGCACATGACAAAGCATACTGGAGAAAACCCATATAAATGTACTGAATGTGATTATTCTACTGCTCGACCATCTTCAATGCAAGTGCACAAGAGAGTGCACACTGGGGAAAAGCCGTATAAATGTCCAAATTGTGATTATTCCGCTTCTCAAATGGTTCAACTAAAAACTCACATGAGTGTGCATACAGGAAAAAACCCATATAAATGTACTGAATGTGATTATTCTACTTCTCGATCAGCTTCACTGCAAACGCACAATAGAGTGCATACTGGGGAAAAACCATATAAATGTACCCAATGTGATTATTCTGCTGCTCAATTGCGTCAACTTAAAGAACACATGACTGTGCACACTGGAGAAAAACCATATAAATGTACAAATTGTAATTATTCTGCTCCTATATTAAGACTACTTAAATCGCACATGAATGTGCACACTGAAGAAAAACAATATAAATGTTCTCAATGTCATTATTCTTCTTCTCGATCATCTAATATGCTAATGCACAAGAGAGTGCATACTGGAGAAAAACCATATAAATGTACTCAATGTGATTATTCTGCTGCTCGATTGAGTCAAATTAAAGTGCACATGAGTGTACATCATACTGAAAGAAAATGATGTAAATGTACTCAACGTGATTATTCTACATCTCAAATAACTACTCGCCCAGTGGACAAGAGAGTGCACACTGAAGAAAAACCATAAAAAGAAAAAATTGTGATCATTCTGCTTCTCAATTGGGTCAACTTAAAGTGCACATTAGTACGTATAATGGAGAAAACAATATGAATTTCCAAATTGTGATTATTCTACTTCTTAATTAGGTGAACTTAGAGTCCACGTACTCATGTACATACTGAAAAAAACCATTTATATGTACAAATTCTGATTATTCTGCTTTTTACTTAGATTGACTTTAAGTGCACATGTTACCTGCAAAACCATGATGGGATAGGCCTAATAAATATATAATTTACAAAAAGAATTTGTGTTTTATTTAAATAACGAAATTCTATCAATTCCCATCGAGTCATCAGTGTAAATTAATTCTAGTTTTGATTAGACACAGGTTTAAAAAAACATTTTACAAATATATGTTAACATTTAATTAAAACTATTTATATAATATGTCTCTAGAAATACTTGATTACAGAAACAGATGTTACTTTGTCAGTTGTTGTTGAAGGAACCCAAGTGTGACTGTGCACAGCTGTAGGCAAGTTTCATGATTTGAAAAGTGGTTCGACACGTCATCTATGAGACAAGGAGGGGAAATTCCTTCAACGCAAAACAGTTTGAACTACAAAAGTTGATTTTGTTTAGAAAGTTTTAAAAATGAACAATTGATTTTTTTTTTTATTTCTTTTTTTTTAAACGAATTTCATTAAATGAAAGTGTTGGAATAAGGAATATAGTTTATAAAAATAATATAAAATTATATGAAATCCAACAATTGTAAAAGAAACAAGAAATGATGTTACCTTTCAAGTACAGTGGACATCACAAGTAAGTGAGCTGTGTGTATAGGCTCTTGGCCAAAAAGAGACCAGGGCAATCGTTATAGGAGAGACCGTTGAGGGGGTGTGAGAAGATAGCCAGACTTGGCGAAAGAGAAAGAGACCCCGCCGACTTGAGACAGAGAGAAAAAGGATAAATTTACAAAAGTTGAGCATGATAATGTATTTAAACGTGCTTGTAATTGTTTGAAATAAATATAGCACCTAGAATCACAATAGTTGGAACCATTCTGTGTTTATGTTTTTAATAGAAGTAATTGTTTTAGAAGGGAAATAATAAATTATAATTATTAATGAATAGTGATAATATAGAGGAATGATCAATAAGAAAGTTATATTAACCTTAATCAATGCTAAAATGAACCAGTAGATGTAAGAATAACAATAATAGAGTTTTTATGTAAACTGAACCGCCAATTGTTTTTTTCAATTAAAGAACCCAGGCCTGAAGTTTGATTTCCTAACAGAAGATAAACGCTACATTACATAACTATTTTTTCTTAAATGTTTAACAATTTTGTAACAAATGAATTCTAAAATTATCACAACATATGTAGTGAAAAAAACATGTAGGCTAAATACAAAAATCTCGAGCCCTTATTAAAAAATCTAAAGACAAAATTCACTACGTAAAATGTACAAGATGTACCCTAAGAACAAAATTATTAAAAACCGAAAATGACACACACAAGTTAAGCCCCCCCCCTTCTCAACATACTCTAGCAAGGCGAAACAATTGTAGCTCCTTTATATTATTAAAATATTTTGAAACTTAGAACTTTATTGCCTTTTTTTATCCTTGAATATGGAGTTTCAACAAGAAATATCTGCTGTTACATTCAAATTTAAAAAAAAAAAAATTAGTATAAATTTAACGTCTATTTGTCAAACTCTCCTGTAATAAGTTGAGGGTTAACCTGCATAGAGAATTGTTTTTAAAATAAGTCCATCAGATTCTGTCAAAATATAAATCTTAACGCCATACTTGTGCTGTTTTCCTTTAATATAATGCCGGAAAAGTAGCCAGTCCGTTCACAAAACCACTGACTCGTCTATTGATAATTTTTTCCAAGTTACAATAGTCGGAATGCGATAACCAAAATCAGTTACTTAATTGACCTACTAACTTTCACGTTATAAATTAAGATGTTGAAGTAAGCCTTGTTTAATTTGTTGTTTATCACTTTCACGTTTAATCACAACACAGTATAGTTATGTGATCTGAATAAAAAAATGTGGTTTTTGGAATGATACGATCTGTTGTATTCAGTGCAATAAACGTGTGGACCGATTTTAAACAATTGCTTGGGCATATCTCAGGAAATGTTTTTATACTTTTGATAACTCATCTTTGGGGGTATCTCCTTTAAAAAAATAATAATAATGATTTCCTCGAAATCAGCTCTAATGATTTTGATTAAATTATTCTGAAGTGTAGACTTCTAATGACTCGTACATAACGTACTGGTTACCATCTCTCAAAAAATGATGCTTCATGAGTTACCGATTATGGGGAAACCATAAAATTAGAAAAAGAGTCCGTTATAAAAGACATAATTTCTCAAAATTGCCTTCATAAATTTTATTCAAACTTTGTAAAAAATGACTCAAAAGTGTCGAGCTATGAATTTTTCTGTAGTTGCATACTAAGACAGGGTTTTGAAAATGTTCCATTCCAAGGATGTTTTTTACCCCTACAAGTATCATATGTTTGTTATTTATTGGTCAATTTTGATTAAATTGGTGTGTTACTGTATTTGGGCATAATTTATTTCCATAGCAACACCATAAAGGTTGTGCTAAACAAAAGTATTTCCTTATTAAACTATCCTCAGGTGAAACTGGGGCCCCCAGGTAGTTTATCATAAATGATTTTGTTCAATAATTAAGCAACATGGTATTTTATTATGGGATTTTGCAACAGGGGGCTGCTACTTAATAAGAACACATAACTTCAGAAAATAAGCCTCAACAGTTGAGAAAATTACTGTTTATGACTCACATTATCTACGTGATATTCCATTCACAAAAGAAAATAAATTTTTGGTGTCACCATCTCGCACATTATTTCAACATTTTTCGGTGTGCATATGAGCGCCACCTATCAGTTGTGTGAACAATTAAATAAGTTCCACGACCACATCCACACTTTTATTGATTTTATAGGTAAGTATTTGTTACAATTGTTTTCATAACAGTTTTATATAAGATGGGCTTTCTCGGAATGCGACTGGAAACAAAGAGATACGATAACAATGACATAATTTTTGCCACCATTTTGACATTGCAAACACATTGTACTATTCTTGGTATCACATGGATATAACAATTATGCACACACAGCGTGGTTACCGCCAATAGAGGAAATGTGTTACTCACAAACAACCATTCTATTTTAGGTTATAAAATGAAACTTGTGAATTAACCAACCTTTCTTGAATTGGGCACAGTAAATACCAACATACAAGTACATTTACTTCCAGCAAGTTCTTTCCCAAACTGTAGATATTTACAACTTTACTGTTAATTCATCAACAAGATGGTTGTCAGCGGTACTTGGCTACTTTCTTAGTTACTTTCCAAGGGTTATGAAACATGAGTGTTTAAGTAAACTTCTTTCCATGGAAACCAATATCTCTGAATTTACATTTCGTCAAACACCTGAAAAAAAAAAAAATAGAAAAATTATTTGTTTGAAATAAACGCAAAAGAATAACTATTTTTCAAGTGCTTCAACATCAAAAAATTTGAAGGAGCACAAGAAAAATAGAATTGTGGCCCCTCAGATTGCTTCATTGGGGACAGAAAACAAAATACAGCGAGAAAATTATTTATTTTCCGTGTTTAACACAAACACTGCGAGCCACGGCCCAGGCCGTAGTTCATGCAGCCACTGGCATGCACACCACTACCCAGGCCATTCATTTCCCATTTGAATTTATTAATTTGGTATCTGTAGCACTTGGGTGAATTTTTTTGTAATAGTTTGTTACTGAAGTCTCGGCCTTGGTTTTGATGCCAGTCTTTATATCGTAATCAGGGTTGTCATCCCTGTCAGACTCCAATTCAAAAGAATCATCATCAATACTCTCATGCAAAACAATTTCATCCTCACTACTGAACTCATGTTCGTTAACTCTTGTATTTCTTGAAGTAGAGGCCATTTCAATATATAGTTTTTAAAAAAAGTTAGAAAACAATTAAACTAGTTAATTAATGACATCAAATAAACTAACTACAATTCTAGACAAATAAGCATACAATATACAACACAAACATCAGATAAACTAGGAACAACTGCCGCCAAAACAAAGGCCGAGAACTTCAGTAACACGCTATTACAAAATCAACTGTCTAGACCAAAGTGCTACAGCACAGCATACTAAATAAATAAAGTTAAATGGGAATAGAACAGCCTTGGCTGTGGTGCGCGTGGCATGAACTACAGTCCGGGCCGTGGCCCGCAGTGATTGTGTTAAAGGTGAAACACCTCTCAGTCAACATAGCCTTCCAAAACCATTAATACTTACCCAGCCTCATAATAGAATCTAATAGAAGCTGATTCTCTAAATGTAATACCCAAAAGTTGCTTTCTTATAGCTAGTAGGAAATGTTAAATTGTATTGGTGATCAAAGGCTCTTACCCAGTAGGGTAAGTTTATTTAAAACAGTTGGTAGGGTCTGAGAAAAAAAAGAAGAGAATGCACTGCGTAGACCCTAATCTGAATGCCCCACAAATTCCGAGCGTGATACTACTCTTGTAGAAACATTGATCTTCTCGCTCAAATATTGTTGTTTGTGTAGAAACAGTTCTATGACTGACTTGAGCATTGCTTGGTGTTGGATTAATTTTGCGTTTTATTTTTATTTATTCAATTATTTTTTTAATATTTATATAACAATCAGTTCTTTTTAGAACTACAAAGTGGACTTTTGTTTTGCCTGTTATAATCTGTAAAATAGCACCTCAAAAATCAAAACTTTGTAATGATAGAACTTTGAATAGTCAAGCTCAGGAGATTGTGTTCAACGTTTACAATTATATGAAAAACCATGCAGTGGAAATTTATACCAACGCATTTCAGACAAAACTGGTCAAGATAACATAACAACAAACATAAGCAAGAAGGACAGATTTTAATATTCTTAAAGAGTTCAAAAAATATAATCAGGTGAGAATGAATCTTTTTCAACTCCAGACAAAAAAAGACCAAAAAGTGTGATCAAATGTCAATTAGACGATTTCGACAAATATGTAGTTCGTAGAACAATTCATAATTTTCATAAAACCAACAAGGAAAGGCTAACTATCAACAAAATTCTAAAAAATGACAACATTACTGACTTCTAGAACTTTGAGCAATAAAATTAAAGAACTTGGTTTGCAATGGAAAAACTGAAAACAATAGGCAGCTATTAATCGAGACATTTTTGAGAACAAAATACCTAATGGTGATTAAACGTTATAGGGAAGAAGGAAAGCCAATAATATTCTTGGACGAGACACAATCTTTTGCTGAACAGAGAGTTCAATAGAAGGTCTAAAATCGCCAATATCAAAAGGGAGAAGACATTGTTGTTCATGCCGGATGGGGAAAAGGATTTATTCCAAATATACTTGCAGACTCGGCCCTGACAACTCATGACTATACGGATATCATTTCCTTGGGAAGTCACTGTTCAAATTTCGATTTATGACTATTTGTTTTTGTATAAACTGGGACTGTATATCACTACTTTGGCGTAATCGGTTAGGCTGTTGTAAAAAATCTCCTCTCGCTTGTGTCAAGTCCTCACGGGCGTAGTAGCTTCATATATAAAAAACCACCACTCACTATGTTCTAGCCAGATCTTGTAACTATACGAATGATCATATTTTCTTACGTTCGAAATTATATTTTTGACTATAACTGTGCTATTTGTTATTGTAGAGAGGTGGGGTTGGTACCAGTACATGCATAATTCTGCTTATTTTTATATAATTGAGTGTGTTATAAGTTGAATAATACAAGATATTACCAAAAAAATGTTAAAAATTGCCACCATTTCTGAATTTCAATATGAACTGTAGTCCCCTAGAACACATTTAATTATTGTGGTCACTATCATACTTACATACAGACGACAACGGATAGAAACATGTCGAAAATCACATCCAATTTACTGAGGTCAGGGAACATGAAGATCCGTCAATAAACAGATGTTGAAAGATTTGTAAGTATAGTATGTTTATGGATAAGTAATATTAACACCATCTTAGGATATTTATAAAAGTAATACTGGACTCAGTGGAATTTCAGCTTACAGAAATTAAAATTTCTAAATAATCCTCTTAATTAAATTTGCAAATCCGATTTAATCTCAGTTAACAGCGCCCGCTTCATCAAGTCAAAGTGATTCGCATAATCCATTTTATAATTGGAAATTTCGTTTCTAATCCTTCAACATGGTCAATACATATCATTACAAACTTTGACCTTTGTCACATCTTCTCTACTTATACAGGGTGGTTAAAAAGTGCATGGTTACATTTCAGAAGCTCATTCTAGAGTTAAAAATAAGAAGTTTATATAAACAAAGATCCGAAAATGATTCGTTTGTCATCTGTCGGCTATTTTGTATAAAACAAGACGTGTTTTTTTTTTAAGTAAGTACTATTTTGAAATTAAAATCAAACAAGTAGACGTTTCAAGAATTTTATTTTTACATGAAAGCCTGTACTACTATAATCTACATAATTTTCACCAATATAAAGGCAATTATCATATCTTACAACCAGCTTTTGAATACCATCCTCGTACAAATCTGCCGACTGATTAGACAACCACTGCAACACAGTTGTTTTGACATCATCATTGTCGTAGCGCTGACCATCTATATGTAATTGTCACATTTCTTTAGGTTATCAAAATTGGTAGTCAATTTAAAAAATAGACCTTTTCGACATCATTTTATGAAATCAAAAAATGCTTTAAGACACTGATAACAGTATCAGTTTTATGGTCCCTCTCTATACTTACTGTGAGACACTTCCCCTTCCTCTGTAAGATCTAATCTGATCTATAACATCAGAAAACAAAAAAAATTGAATGGATAATCTGTGAGGTAATCTTCATTTATTCCATTATCTAAAAACTGAATATAAGTTGAAATTGATTATTTCTGAATTACTAACAACTATGATTGGTACAAGTCAAAGTATGTGGTAACCAGGAGGGATGTGAGGGTTGGTAACTTAAGGGTAAATGGATATAGGTTTGAAGAATTTAAATATCTGGGAGCAATAACATCTAAGAATGATGCTAGCTTCGACATAAATGAAAGCCGCAAGTAGATCAAATCAAAAAATTGGGAAGAAAAGCAAAGTTAACAGTCATAAAACCGTTAAAGACCAGTGGTGAGATATGGAAGTGAGGCATAGCTCTTAACTAAGGGAAATGAGAAGAGATTGATAATTTGAGAGAAAAAGATGTTGAGAACATTTGCACCAATGGAAAAAGGAGATGAGAAGTCACTGATTAATGATGGTGATGAAATTGTTGAATTTATTCTTTGTTGTTTAAAGGCAAAAAACCTCTCGGTCATCATAACCTTGCTCATTAAAAAAATGAAGAAAAGAGCATAAAATAAAGGACCCAATAGCATCAGGGTCGGAAAGGAACAAGAGTTGCAAGAGAAACTTGATAGAAAAGATGAAAGAGAGGGAATCTAACACGAGATGAAATGAAAAAAAGTGTACATTCAGCTAGGTACTTCCAGACTGTCAAGCCTATACTTACTAAGATAAGCAGTTGGACCTGGGACAAGAATGAAAATAGAGAGAATAAGATAGGCTGGTCATGTCCAGCGAATGGAAAAGTGGAGGGGACCTAGGAAGGCTTTGCAGGGAAAACCAGGAGGTGGAAGATTGATAGGAAGACCGAAAATGAGATGAGTGGACGATTTTGAGAGGGTGGGAGTAAAAAGGTCCTGCAAGGGCTGTAGCACTATGGAGGTAATGTAATACATATAAACTCATACAATACAAATTTGATTTTATAATAATCTTTTATTTACATAACGATTATATATGGAAACGATGTCTACATGCTATGTTTTGGTCATCATTTCTTGCTTAAGTTGCCGCCTAAATGCTTTTTGTTCAAGTTCTTCATAATGTTCAGCGAACATTAGTTTCAATGCTGGATACATGAGCGGCAGTTTGCAGAGGTTGTTAAGATTAACCTACAAAATAAAAATAATAATATCACAAATTTCATTTGAGTACTGTCATGATTGGCAATAACAAAAAATTGCACAAATTTTCTCAAGTATAAAACAAAATATACATACAGTAGAACCTCTGTTAACCGGCCTCGGATTAACCGGCCTATATCGTAGTGTACTGGTTGGAAGAGAGTTTCCGAAAATAAATTGTAATTGAAACACCAAAGCGGCGGCGAGTCAAACGACTTTGTCGATAGCGGTATCCCATTGTCGGCGGCATAAAAACACCGCGGCATTAGCAGACATACACCCACAAAAACGTTTGATGGGCGGCTTTTTTTCCACGAATCATTTTAGTATACATTATGGAAAATATAACATTTCTTTTCAGTTTTTTCCTTCTCTTTGACTGGTTATGATCTATGTACAGTATATACAGTAAATAAAAATGAGTGAGTTACGAAAACGGAAGCGTGTGTTGGAAGACTTGACAGAGGGGAATCTGTAAAAAAGCTTTGTAGTGTTTAATTTTTTCATGTTTGATGTATAATAACATAACATAATATATTCAATACATTTATGTACAATAAAATGAGTTGCAATAACATCTTAATTGCATAACTCTTAGCGCTACCTGATTAAATAAGCTTTCTTTGAACGAAAACCGATTTTTCACGGGAACCTCGGATTAACCGGCCAAATGGGCAACCGGCCCGGGTGTCAGTCCCGACTAGACCGGTTAAGAGGGGTTCTACTGTATTTTGATTTTAAAGTTATTTAATAATGATAGATTAATCATATTAATTTGGTTTAATCGGATATTTTCTGTTTGTGTATATAAAAACTAATACATGACATTTTGTGAGTATATATCACACTCGTAAACCTACAGCATTAAAAGAGAAAAATACCAACATAGTCTACTAGAAACTAAAACTAAATATATAACCTAAGAAAAGAACTCAAGCCTAAAACTAAATACAAACATGATGAGATAAGTTTTATGAATGCTTAGGCCTAAATCTAAAACTAATATATATATATATATATATTAGCTTCTTTATTAGCATTTTTATCGTATGAGTATATTTATTTATAAATATGTTACTTACGTCGTCTCATACACACTGATTCTTGTCTCCAACCGGTTTCGCTGCTTCAATTAGTCAGCATCATCAGGGTTTATCTGCTACTGCTTCGTCATTAGCAGTGTTGTGTGTTGTGTAATGTTTTTATGTTAATGACGAAGCAGTAGCAGATAAACCCTGATGATGCTGACTAATTGAAGCAGCGAAACCGGTTGGAGACAAGAAACAGTATGATGAGACGATGTAAGTAACATATATGGATAAACCACCACCACAAAGGACAGCAAACAACTGCCTGTTGCGATGGTACCAAGAGAAAGTTGTCCTAACTATTTATCAGTGTACACAACCATTTGCAGCCTCTTTTAAATGTTTAGTTCTTGATCGCTTCACGATTCTCATTAGCTGTGGAATAAGCAGCAAAATTTCAGATTTATTTAAGTAGAAAAAAATTAATTTACATATTTTAATTAAGTTATTATTAACGGAAGCCATAATGGCTTTATTTCTACACTGATAGGATTGTCCAATCGCTTCAATTAGTTTTCCCAAGAGTATTAACTTTGCCTCTACCGCAATTTAATTAATTCTTTATTCTACATATTATTTTGGTTAATTAATTTGTGTATTATCTCAAACTTTATATTATCTTTTATTTTACTGGTTATTTTGTTAACTGACTAGACTCTTAGTCTATTATTCCAATTTCCTTACTTAGATTATGTGGTTTAATCTGCATATATAGTGTTTAGGTTTATTTTATGAAAGTAGAAGTTGAATTTTATTATTATTCATGTTTAAGTTTTGGGCCCTTTATTTTATATTGTTATATTCCTACCAGTTGTTTTAGGCTATCAAGGTGGTTAATTGTGGCCTGTCAAACTGCATATACTGAAAAGATAAAATATACTAATAGACATATGTGATGATTTCAATGTTCTAAAACATATTTGTAAATTCTTATAGTAGATTTGAAATTGTTACTGTTGACACAATTTTTTAAATCACCACTAAAGAAGTATTCGGAATCGTACATGAGAATAGTTAATAACAAAAATAGCGATAAACACATCTCAGTTCAACTGGATAGATGAAAAATCACTGTTTATCACCATTTAGTCCAACCAATAAAAGAGTATGGCAATTTTAAAAGTGAATCACCGATTGTCACTAAAATCTAACCTAATCTTTTCATAGAGAGTATATTACCTGCATATTGTCAAAAGCAATCCCCACATCTCCTGTGAAGCTATCATTGAACCGTGGCAATTTAGCGTATCTCTGACTGAAGTGTGTAAGTAATGTAAACTTTGCGTTCATATCGTGGCCTACTTTAATAGCTTGGGATGTTGTCGAGTGCATCTTAATCTTGGCTTCAGCCTCTAGTTCATCTTCCATAGTAGCTTCGTGGATCAACAGATCAGAGTCCTTCCCTAGAACATGAGATTAAACAATGAACAAGCCGTCGCTGCTACAAAGTGGTGTCGTATAACCAAATCAAAATAATAAAGATGGGTTGTGACAGGACACTTCTGTTACAGCATAATACTGGCCGGTACCTGATATTTTTAGTATCAGATACAGCTTTCAAAATTCACAAACATGATAGTCATGACATATATACAGGGTGTTGCAAAATTGTGTTCCCAAACTTCAGGAGGTGGTTTCATTGAAGGCCATTAGAACAAACTCAAAACTGTGTGAATAAAAGAACTTTTATAAACGTAAGCAATTTAAATACTTTTTTTTAAACAATCCACCATATCATATTCACCCATCACTTGCATCACACACCTTATATTATTTTTAGAAATATAAATACTCTAATTCTTTAGATAAAGTTTTTATAAGTTTACCCCTTATGTATGTTATGTACCCAAAAAAAGTGTTGTAAAAATAGCAGAGACAAGAGTTACGGAATATTAAACTTTTGAACCCCCCCCCCCCTCGAGATAAAAGTAGGCTACTCATTTTGTAATTGAATAATTCTATAGTATTTTTTTCCTCTTTCGAACGTTCCCTTCCAAATTATCATCGTTCTCATTTTAAAATGCAATGACCACAACTACCGCATCAGTTCATATTGCGACAACCACACTTTATGTCAAATATCTATGATTTATTGTAAAGATGAAGTTTAGAGCTTTCATTTGTTATATTGCACATCTCTATGGTGAAAATATTTAGTTTGTACTGTACCTTCAAAGTCGAGCTTCCTGAACGGAAATCTTCTTCACTTTTGTCTAACAGCCATTTATGTTGATGTTTGTAGTACGACATTATAATAGTTTTGCGAGTTTATTTTGTGGTTTTTATAATTTTTTATTATTATATTTTGTTTATACAATTCACAATATGTAAGTTAGTGTTTGAAAAGATTATTATTTGAGTGTAAATTATTATATTCAATGTTTTTTGGTTATAGGCCTAGCCTATAAGTAAAAACTTATGAAAAAGAATTTTTGATTTTTATTGTTGTTGACTATTTATTTTAGGCTAATGCGTTGCAAAAAATGTATAAATTTTTACAGATATCTCTTCACAATTTTATCTTCGTATGTGTTTTGAGAGTCTAAAAAAAATTGGTTTGCTATTTTATACAAGTTTTTTTTTGTTCAAAGTTTGTTGTCGTAAAGACAATTTTTCACAATTAATTTCATAGATGAATTCTATGGACCTTATTGAGAAAAAAATGATATATAACAAGTTGAGTTTTGGATAATATTACTATTTCTTGTGAATTAAAAAAGGAGAAAAAATGACTTGCACACTTTAGGAATTTTTATTGGCTAGAAATAGAGTTAAAAACTGTACTAAACATACCTAACTCTACTAGGTAATCACTGGGCATCGTATCTCCAGAATATGTTATCTTCCATCCATCTATGTGTTTGAAAGCTACACCAAACGAGTTAGGGCAATGACGTACAGGACACGTCTGGATGGATACCATCTTGAGGTCACTCATTAGGTTCTGCTTTGTATGATTGGGTAAGATGAAATTTTTGAAGTCCTGGAAAATAATAATAAACGGTACTGTTTAAAAAGAGAAGTTTTTACGACATGATTTTTTTAATATTAGAAATTTTTTGTAAATATTTGTTTTTGTGGTTTAAAGATATGGTATTAAAAAAGACTTGCAAGGTTATGCTTTAAGGGGAGATGGCCACTATGAGCATTCAATGTTATTTATATGGGGATTTTTAGTTTAGTTAGGTACACCTTTCTCAAAAACTACTCCACCAATCTTCTTCAAAATTTTACAAATTATAGTTATAGACACAACGCACAAACAATATTCTAAAAAAAAAAAATTATAACTATTTTTTGTAGTCAAATAAAAATAATGTTAAATTTTCCAAAAATTTGTTAATTTTTTTCTGGTAAATCACTAGGGAAACTTGATATATTGTTAGTGAATATTGAAGACCTAAGTTCACTTAATGTACACAAAAAAATTCAAGTCTTTAAAATTGCCAACATAAAGAAAATTAATATCACTGTAAAGTTAGAGTTTATAATATAACAAAATCATTTTGTTCTGCGCTCGTCAAAGTTTTGATTTTCAGACACTGACATACATAGCATTAATTTTTTTTTTTTTTTACCGTTTAGAGACATCTTTCCTATATAAAAGTATATATTTTCGTAATCTAGATAAAACAAAGAAAATAAAACGCTAATAAAAAAAAATCAAATTGTTTACACCTCAAAGTGGCAATCTCCCCTTAAGAAATGAGACACTAACAAGAGCAAATTGAGTAGATACTCTTTAATATAATTATATATATATATATATATATATATATATATATATATATATATATATATATATATATATAGATCTACAAGGTTCATAAAACCAGTGTAACAACTGTTTTAAAAAACTTGCTCTCCATCACACATACTGGGTAAGGCGCCTTGAACCTGTTACTTTTGGACATCACTTTTAAAGGATCTGCTTGTAGTATATTTTATAATAGAGCTGTATAAGTCCATTATAGGGGATGATATCCATCAACATATCATTTCCTTCATAGTTAACAACTTGTCCTGTATAATCAAAGTCAATTCCTCTTTGTTGACTTAACCCCCCCCCCCCATATCCCTTAACTACTCTTTTTCAATGAGGTATAATATGTTGTTAGTAGATAGAATTACCATCGCTGTTGTTCTTGCATCCTCAACCCAAGTTCATTACCATTTGTAGCTTCTTAATTATTCTTCATTGCTGGATTGAGACTCTACATCTTTAAACTTTCACAGGGATTAAATTCCCAACCTGAGTGTGGCACTAACCACTCGATTAATTTGGGGCAAGAGCAGAGATGCTTACTATTGATAAATAATGTAAGATCATAGAATATTATCTGTGATTATGTTCATGACTACTCCTAAACCATGTAGGCTGAAGAAACACAGCTATTAACACATTAGCTGCCGAGGCCTAATACGATACTTTTGCCTGGAGTGCCACGATTACCAAATTATTTTTCCACTATTATTTTTGCATCTACCTATTTTAAATAATATAAGGCAATAGTATTTACTAATTTTATTTACAATTTATGCATATATAGTTTCGAGACCGAAATGCAATTTTTCGGCTTTAATTTTAATCGTAGTATAACATTTAGGTCCGGTCGGACCAAGGCAATTTTCGTGTAAAAAAAAAAAAAAAATCTAAACAGGCTACTTCATTTCTTTATGTTGGCAACACTCACTATTTTATTTGTCTAATACTTATTTTATAAATACATATTTTTAATTTTAGAACTGTATTCTGTGTGAATTATTCATTACTAAACCAAAATGTTTTTTGTAAAAATTTTAATCGGTCCGATCGTGCCGACAAAAAAGTGAAAATATCCACCATCTTTATTATTATATTGAGTAACCATGGTAACGGTTATTAAAGCATACAATGTACTACGTCTAACACACCTCTTTTTACCTAATCCAGAGAATACCAAAATTGGCCGATAGGTTGCTGCACTATCAAACTGTGAGCCACAAAACAAAACATTACGTCAGTGACTTTATCGGTCCGATCGTGCCGAAACGCTGCATATACATTCACCTTAGTTTCGGTCTGCTTGGACCGATATGGCAGCTAACGTGTTAAATTCAGTGAAATATATAATTTAATGCTTTTTTGGCGAAATGTAGTATTATTAATAATGTAAGTTTTGTGAACCTAAATGTACATATTATCTCTAACACAGCATGGCGTGAACAGATAAATATTTACACTACAAATGTACTTAAATAAAAACACAATTAAATGCTACTACATAGACTAGTCGAAGTGTAGACCTATCCAACAAGTTATACCGTGAGTAAACACAAAAAAATTTAAATCTTTTACGCAGTGTTTTTATAGTATTATTGTTGTGTTTAAGAAAGATAAAAGTTAATCGTTGCGTTTAAATTATATGTAAAGATTGTTTTATAATTTTGTAGGTATATTATTTTATAGGTTAGTTCCACAATTAATTTCGTTTATAATTCTTTTAATAGTTTTTTTAGTAAATTAAAAGTGTTTTTAGAGGCGGAGTCTTATAATGAAATATAAATATTCGAATGAACAATTGCAAGCGCTTACTAAAATACTTTCAAAAAGTACAGCAGTGGACATTATTCTTTATTAAAAATTTCCTGCTTTGAGGGGGTTAAAAGTTTAGAATATAAGTTTGGGGTAATTATAAGTCGATAAAAAGGTTATTTTATAAAATTTGTCTAATTCTTTTACTACATACCATATTTTGAAATTGCAAAATAATATTTTCTCGGAATTCATTTTCTCCGTGAAAAATTGAAAAGCACCAAATTCAAGTATGCATAAGTTATGTACACATCGCAATAGGAATTTATAAGTTAAGAAATGACTTCTAAAATATTAATTTTAAAAGCTTATTTTAAAAGAAAGTAATTATTTAACCGTGAAATTTTAACATAAAAATGAAACAGAACAGAATTTGTTTTTAAGTTAGAATACTTTATTAATCTATAGACTTTGACTACATTTTAATCATTGATCGACAAATATTACCTAATATCAAGATTTCTGTATCGTATATTGTATCACGCATGCACATTACGTATGTGCTGAGTGCTACATTTCTTTTAGCGCTCTTTGTCAGCAACTAACACTCTTTGCGTGCAGTTAAACATTCACACATATGAATTAAATTAACCTCCACTTTCCAACGAGATATCACTCGTGATTGTATTATTCCGATGTGGAAAATTTTTAATTGGATAATTTTGAGACGAACCTTAGTTATACTAACTTAGTGTAACTGATAAATATTGGAAGCTTAATGATACAACTCTATTGAAAACCAATTAATATTATTAGTGGAAAATGTTAATACTCACAATTTCTCCGAGAGGTACAATTTGTAAATCTTTTAGAATTTTTTCAAAGTGACTATTGTAAAGTTTGAGCCATCTCATAATCTGCTTCGGAGCAAGCAGATACAGAGGTTGGGCATGCCCTACAAGTGCGTTGGCACGTGCTTTTAATAACCCCACTAGGCCGATGTGATGATCAGCATGCAAGTGCGAGATATACACAGCGGTGAGTTTTCTAAACAAGTTCTTACATTCTTCAACACCATAAAAACGAACCAGTTGTCCAAACGTTGCTTCTCCGCAGTCTAAAAGTACGCACTCTGTAGGGCTGTGAAAATGGAATAATAATTAACTTTAAGAAGAAAATTGTAAACAACTTTATAAATCATTTAATAAACTTTCTTAGATCTATTTTATGATTAATTTTTCTTTAGTATTCAAATAACTTTAGGGTTAAAGTTTAATATTAAGTTATGTTTTTTCTCCTGTTAAGTGATTTTGCTTAATATTGTTTTATTTCCATTATCAGATTCTTCCATCTTCTGAGGTCGTCCACACATTAATGTAAAACATAAATAAACTCACTTCATATATGATAAACATGACCCATGTGACTGTCTCAAGACAAATGCCGTCTCATGTTTGGACGATTGTATAACAATGCTTATCAGAGATTCCCTTATCAGCTCTATCATATAAAATGTACAAGGATAAATTACGTTGGTCATTCAGTAACCACCACGTGTGCTAAAAAGGAAGTTGAGGAGTTTGAAATATGCAAAACATTTTTTAAAAAACAATAAACATCTGTTACTGAACAATTGCATCGTTGTATGATTATCCTAACCTAGCCTTATGCATCATGTTTTTAACATATGTTAAATGTTGTACTGTATTTATATTAATGTGTTGACCTCCTCAGAAGAGAGAAGAATCTGATGGTAGAGTAAAAGCTCTAAAATGTGTTAAACAAATGTTCCATAAATTCATGTAACACAATCAACAATAATTCAAAAAATATGAAGCTGTATTTAACGACGATTTTGCAAAGTTTCCTACTGACCCTTACAACATTAAAGAAATTTAAAAAATAATTAATTATGCAATGTAGATTGCCTTAAATTTTGTTGTTAATTCGTGATCTTTTAAAATAGTTTTTATAAAGTCCCATTCGTCTTGAAAACATATACAATTTAAAAAGAAATAAGTTATTGACCAATAGGAATGAAGATGAAGATTTTAAACAAATTTTGTATAGTGTTTGTAGCAATAATATTCTTTATTAAATACAAAAGGGAAAAGTTTAGTTATAAGTGAATAAGTAAGGGGTTTTACTTTCTTTCATCTTTCTTATCAGGCCTGTCTTGATCAAGTCTTTATCTCTTCCGACTCTGACGTCATTAGAGTATTCGAGGGGGGCTCAAACATGAGTGTTTATTTCATGTTCTTTTCTTCTTATTTTGTATAAGGCAATTATGATCAAGATGTTGTTGGCCTTTAAACGAGGGAAAATATCAAAATGTGAAGGGGGATACAAGAGCAGGAGTTCCGCAATACAGACTTTTAGTTTTTATAAAATGGAAAAAATCACATTATCTCGGCTATTATCATCATACATACTTAACTTTTCTTTTAAATTGAAGTAATTTTTTCCACGGAACTCGATTTATGCAGGAACTCTTGGTGGTGTAAAATAATTATGTTCCTTATTAAAAAAATGATTGAAAACAGAATTCAGAGTGCCGATACACCTCCTGTTATTATCTCTTGACTACAACTCAATGAAAAACTGTCACATTTACCTTTTTCAATAAACAAACACCAAAGACCATCAATCAGTGATATTGCTTACTAACATTAATGATGACATGATTAGAACCCTAAAACTGTTTAAATTCAGTAATACACCTCAACAACACTGAATCACCACACTGAATACCCATATTTAAAACTTAAAACATACAATCACAAAAGTGTCATTCTATCATTTTATAAGACAAAAAACAAAAGATGGAGGTAGGAGGGCGCCAGTTCACTAGTTGGAGGAAACCTCGAAAGTTATCGGTGCTGTGCTGTGAATATTTCCGATCATAATAATGTAACTAGACAGTTGATAGCGAGACACCTTTCGTTTTTCACTGATGTATTACAATTAGAAATTGTAAAAAGATTTGTTTAGGATTTCTTAGAATAAAATTACAACAATAATTAGGATTGACTTTCAAATCAGTATTCCTTCATATATGTTTAGATTTTGATTTTGTATAGATAGGAGACACAGGGATACCTTGGAAAGCAGTCCTTGGTATTACCTAGTAGAACGCAAATAGAAAACACAATAAAATACTACAGTTCGTAAAAACTGTTCACTTTCTCAATCAGTAGAGAGTATATAAAAAAAAAAAAGAAGAAGAAATTATTGACAATTTAGACTTTTTAATACTCTCCACCGATTGAGAAAGTGAAGTGTTTATGAAATTTATTTAAGACTTTAGTGTTTTTCTATTTATGTTCTACTAGGTAATACCAAAGACCACTTTCCAATGTAAGCCTGTGTCTCCTATCCATACAAAATCTAAACATAATAAGCTAAGTGACCTATAAAAACTGTAACCTAAAACTTATTCCTTCATATAATTTGACAAAAGAAAAAAGCATAAAAGTAGAATCAAATATAATTGTTTTTCTTTTGCTTCAAAATCCTCATACAATTCCTATGTTCTACATAATAAATTAAAGATCAGTTTACAAACTTAATTTTATAACTTTACTGCTAAAATCAAACATAGTCAATAGAAATTGTAAAGTTTGAGAATATATCATTTATATTAGCAGAGATATTAAATAATTGTAATAAAAAGATTTTCAATCACGATACGTACAAATTAAAATAATTTTCCGGGTAATTATATAAATTATGATTTTAATAATTCTTAAAACAAACTAACAACTTAATGAATCCTTGTACATTCCTTCAAAGAATGGTACAACTGTTGGGGTAAAATATAAGACAAGACAGGAAGGATGAATACATGTTTTGTTCCGAGTGTGCCAGGGAGTATATCAAATGTTTTTTTTTTTAGAAAAGACACTCAATCTTTTGGTTTATGTGTACAACTGCTTTGTTCCATCTGTACACAATTTAGAGACATCAAAACAAAAATTTCCATTGGTAATTCAGAAATATAAATTATGACAAAATAATCACCTGATATGTAACAGTATGCCACTGGTATTTCTAGTTTTGTTAGGTATACAGGATCCAGTGCCTAGAAACACAACTTTAGGGTATTCCTGATACTTGGTATCAATATTTTGTATTTTAGAAACTTCTTCTCTGTATAATCCCAGCTCTGTATTGAACCCTTCTACTGCTAATGTTTCCTCCACGTAATGGTTTGGGTCCAGAGATAATTTCACAGAACTGTAACATAAATTTTGGAAAAATCAAAACTTACATAAATGAAGATTCCATTCAAATTTGAAATATTAGCCTAAATCCCTATATAAGCCGCCACGAGTCTAGTCCGCTGAAGGAGGAGCCAGTAGACAGCCTGACCTTGAAGAGTCAAGCGGATTTGCCAACTTGTTTCCCCGTTGTGATAACGCTTGGCCCCGTGTTTCTTCTGAAGTTACGTTCATTCAAGATGCTCGGAAAAATCATAGATACTGTATTTAATTTTGCATCACAGTTACAAAGGGACTAACCCTACAATTGGCGCATGTTAAAGGTTATATTTTCTTTAAAAAATCATAAAAAATAATAATTGTATGCAAAACCTAACTTGTAGGATATCATTTTTCTCAGAAAGATTAAATAATTTTTACAAATTTACAATTTATTTAAATCATTTTTAAATTTAAAAAGATTTACAATTTATCTATGTAAAAAAAATTAGTAAGTATGTTACGTGTCAAAAAATGAAGTTAACATTTTTCAGAAAAAACTGTATCATCCAAAATCAATAGCTTACCACCTTTTTTCAAGATATACTAAAGTTTTGTATAATATTTGTGAATATATTTAGGAAAAAAAAAAATTAATTTGTTACATTTTCAACAAAAAAAATTGTTTTACGAAAAAAGGGAAAATGTTTTGCCTAATTTGAAAAAAAAAATCACCATTAAATTATTAAATAAAATTGTAAACATTTTAGGAACTTTTGGTTGTACGGTAATAATCTAGAAAATTATCTTTAAAACAGTATAAAAATTATTGCCTTAGGGTGATTTTATACTAGGGTAAATATTGAATTGCAAAAAAAAGTGATTTCTTGTCACATAAACACTAGAATGACAGCGGAATACCACTTGTAGGGTTAACAAACAATTTTTTAAAAAATACAACCGTAGCTGCTTTATTTCTTTGTAAATAAATCATCAGAAATTTCTCAATGGAAACAATATTTTTTCAACTAAATAAATAAATGTAAGTTTGGAAAATTTCAATTAAAAATTAATATTAATTTTTGTACTGGATTATTAATATTATTACAGGGGAAATAATTATTACAGTTAAAACAAAAAATGTTTACAAAATAAATGTCAGTATCACTGATTTCATGATATACATTAGCACATGCAAGTGGTATACTAACTTGTCTGTGATATTACCAATGAAGTTGTAAATAATTACTGCTTTACACTTTATACACTTTAAATATATCAGCATTATAAGCAAGAATGTAATGTCTTTACTAACCCTGTATAATTATAAGTGATAATATGACAGTTAAGTATAATTACCAACATTATAATTTAAAGCATTAATTTCATAATTATTAACTACAAATACATAATTCTTCTTTGTTTTTGTACATGTACTAAGATGTATGAATTCAGTACCGGTACATCAAAACCATTTACTACTAAAACCAGTATCTTTTTAGAAAGAGTATAATAGGAAAAGTTCTCAAGGCCATAACATAAGTGCAAGCTGCATCCCCCCCCCCTTCTCTCTCACCAATCTTTGTTATTCATTAACTTATTAATTTTTAAAGAATTAACTTTAATTTATTTGTTTCGTATGGAGCTGGCTGATCATCTGCATAATTATATCTAATGTTTATTTGTTGCTTTACAAACAATTGTATTAGGTTCTGTTTTATAAATCATTCCTTCTTAACTATATTTCTAAATTAAATTTCCCCCAACTTTAACCAATATTACCCGATTTTTCCAGACAAATTAAATTCCCTGACTTTTCACTGTCGCTAGCCACTCTGCTCTAATAACCAATAAAAATTTTAAAGCCAATACATGTTTTTAAATATAAAAGTACAAAACAAACACAGTATACCAACCTATCGAGCAATTTGACAGGTCTCAGATGAAATGTACTAACAGTTGTACTTTTACAAATAGAAAAGTCTTTATTTAAAGTTTTACTCAGTTCTTCTCCGTTAGTTGTCACGTTAGTTACGTGGGGTATACCTTGGTCATTAAGAAGTGGGAATATATCTGGATCCAGAAGATGTAACTTGTATTGTATTCTATGTACAGCTACGCTTCCCATACAACCGTTGCTCTCGTTCACTATCAGATGATGCGTGCTCGGTACGAAGCGTGACATCCATTCTTTATATCTGGACAAATAAATTACAAACTGTATTTAAAACAAATAGGTTGCATGCATGCACAATATCTTTACATCTATTTCGAACATAACCTAAAAGTTAATAACAAATATGTGAAGAGTTGTTAATTAAAATGATGGTTTAATTGTTAAGAGTTAATATCGATCTCGTAAGACAAAACTTGTGACTTTAAAAGTTTATTTCGCTAGATAACCAATTAAAGAGGAATGAAAATACATTTAGGTCCAAAATATAGTTTAAATTATTTTTTACAATATAATATATATCTAGGTCTAACATACCTTGTTATTCAACTATTAAGACTGATGGATGTAATAAAATATTATAAATGTGTATATTACGAGGCGTGTTTTTTTACATAAAGTTCAGTTTTTATTTGCCGTTTATTTACACTACACAAACAGATGGCGATAGCGTAGCATCAACGGCAACAATAGATCAGTCATTTTGAGGTTAGTTGTTCATATAATCCGTTTACAATGAGTACTACAATTATTAATTCCGCCAAGTGTGAAATATGTGCAGTAATCTGATTTTTGATGCCAAAAAACATTTCACAGCCAGAATTCATTGGCAAGTTTGTAACTTTACAAACCGATTATGAGTGATACAAAAGTTTCTTAAATTCCCGTTTATTTAAAGAAAAGTGAATGGGAATTTGTAGTGAATAATGTGGCAGTAGATCATCATTGATCACGGATTATTTGATAGAAAAAAGTTACAAAAAAAAATTGTGAATTTCACTGTGACACAATTGCTTTGATGTTTCCTAATATTTTACGATCTGTTATTTATGAATTTCGACTGGAAAATTAACCTATACAAAATTGTATGCAAAATGAGTGCCGAAGATGTTAACTGACACAAACGAACAGAATTTGCATGACGCAATGCGAATTTTTGTAGTGTTACCAAAATAAAAGTGTTGAATTGTTTGATCACATTGTTATGGGAGATGAAATCTGAATTTTATATTCTGAGATCTTAATGAAGCAGCAGTCGATGCAATGGCAGCATCTGTCATCACTGAGACCAAAGAAGTTTAAACAAGATCGTCAGTAATGAAGCTCATAGCTACTATTTTTTAGAACAAAAGGGAGTGTCAAAGTGACGATTGCGAAACTACTACAACACCCAATTAATATTGTGAAACATAAAGAAATTTTTAAAGAGCCATGCAAAACAAACAACGTGGAATGTTGTCCCGCACAATTTCGTTTTACATAACAATACCTGGCCACATATGGCAAATCTCACAGTGAGTGAATTGAACAATTTCATTTAGGAAATCTATAGCCCTGATCTAGCTCTTAGCAATTATTTTATCTTTCTTCACCTTACATCGTAGAGGTTTGACGAACTGAAAATAGTGTAAGTAGTGGTTTAAATTTCAAACGGCAAAATTTTTCAAAGAGGGAATAAAGAAGCTAGTGAAACGCTATGAAAAATGTGTTGAAGTCAAAAGCAACTATGTACAAAAATAGATAAAAAATGAACTTTTTACTTATAGTAATAAAAGTTTTTTTTATATAATTTTCAATTTTGTTTTATTTCAAACAGAAATTTGCTTAAAAATATGACTCGTAAATTGATTACAAAGATAACTAAATTTGTATAGAAACTATCACAAGAGAATGTTTTTTAAAATTTTTTGACTAATGAATAAATGACATAACATGTGGTTTAATCAATCATAGAATGGTCCCAATACAGCAGGAGAGCAAGATGGTAAAAAAGCTGCTCATAGAGGAAGTTCTGATGTGACATCGAAGGAGTACAGGAAACTGGCAGACTCCAAAGGATACTACTTAAGGATCCGATTTCATGAGTAGCCAATAGAGGTCCTTTTAAACACTAATTTCGCACTGTGCATCATGAGAAAATACAAGTTAGAAATTACACTCAGCCTGGGTGATTTGATTCATTCCAACAAAATACTATTTGGAAATTAGCTAATTGTATAGTCAAATAAAATGTGCAGTTGGTAATTACAAATCTCTAGGTCGAGATGGTACCAGACTTGTTTGCCTACATCAAGGAATTAAAAAGCTTATGCTCTGTAGGTTGTATCCAGTCTTGCCCTATGATATATCCACAAGCGTGGAAAGAAACCAGATTCTGAAGTTCATAAAGCTTACAGATCGTTTTGGAGTAGTCTAGGAGAATCAAACTATTTATTTTTAGGAGCATAATAATCTATTGTAGCTGAATGTCCAATTGAAGAACATGTTTTGTTTCAGGTGTTTCAAAACTAACTGCATCTCAAAACGGATATTTCGAGAACAAAATTGAACAATGAATTTTTGACCTATCATATAACTTTCTCCATACGTATGAAAGTAAAAAAATTAATTCAGATCCTAATACGTGAACCGGGTGATAATATAAGATTCATATTAACGACCAAAAGTACTTGCTACAAACTCTTATGTTAAACGAAATACAATATTTAGTCAAATATGAATATTTATTGTCTTGCCGACCAAAATTTCACCAATTACAGGAGAAATTTACTAAATATTGTGTTTGTGTTTTATTTGGGTGATAAACTTTATGAAGGCAAAGTTTTTTTTTTATTGAATGAGCATGACGATGTCATCAGTTAGGCACCACCATCTGCAATCTGGTTGCTCTGGTGAAGGTAAAGTGGCAGTGTAATAATAATCTGCATTCCACAGACCAGCCACTAGGAACGGTGGGAGTGCACTATAGGAAACCGACGAAGATGGACACGGCTTAACTGCATTCCACCTTTTCAGTTCGTATTTTTAAATATTAATGTCATGCTAAATCAATCAGCTTCATGCATTCTGGGTCACTCACGGTAGTCTGTTATGCCGGGTTCTAATTTATTCTCTACTTCTACGGTGTTACGCTGGAAAGATCTAAAATGCTGATAAAAATAGCTTACGCTATGTGTAATGAATTTGGCAAGTTAATTTATAAATCTACTAATTTTATCAAAGCTGACTTATTGGTGTGCTGGTTGGTTGGACAGGATTAAGGTGATGAGAGATAAGCTTGCCACCATTATCCTTGTTAACCACTAATTGTTACATGAGGTAAATCTTGCGTAACACTTACCGAGGATTCAACATAATGTGTGGAGGTGTGAAATGAACCACCATGTACGCAACATCTATTTCATTCGTTGAGTTCTGTTGGTGAGGAACAAACGCTTCTTCTTCTAAAAGGTTATCAAGAAATTCTTCAGTAGGACATTCTATAACTAATACAAACGGAAAATATTAAAAATTTAACATATAAGTTTGTCCAATATTTTTTTTTCTTATTTAAAACTTTCTATTTCCATTACCAGTAACCTCAAAAGCTCTTACCTATAAATACAGCACCAGGATCGTCGGGTTCAGTTACATCTTTGGAACGTACAATGGTTCCGTTGTCCAGCGTAATATCTTCCCCAGCTTTGAGACGGCCTAGTAGTGGTCCAGGAGGTACACCATGGTTAACACAAGCTTCTAAGAGTAATGTGCCAGCTCGATTGTTTAGACGACAAATGTAAGCCATCGACATGTTCTCTGGTGGCAGCAGATCTAAACAGCGACGCTTTGTATCTGTACATTTATAAGACATGGGGTAAAATGGAAAAACTATTTTAATGAGTCTTTGCATTCACCATTTTTTAGTTGAGTGAAAAGATCCCTTACTGTACATGATGATAAACTAATTTGTATGGGAAAATTTGAAATTTCTTGATATACGTTTCAACCGAAATATATATAAAATGGTAGCCGGCTGTAAAAACACAATTCACGGTGTAAAAACACTGCACAAACTTTCTCATCCCCAAAACTAGATGAAAACCAACCAAACCTATTCATCTCCAATAAAAAAACATCAGTTCAATAGTTAATAATCAAACATATAGGCTATTTAAATAGGGCCTAAACTTGCTTTACTTGTGCCATATACGTGTCCTCAGCGTTATATTTGATTAAAATCAAACTTTTAATGATAGCAGTTAATTTTCGTTTTTTATTTTCCACATAGGTTTGGGTTATTAATCTTAGCATTTCACTAAGATATGAACGAAATCGGTAGAGCCAAATTTGAGAAATTAATAAATAAGTTTTATTTGGATAATTAGAGACCAAAAACTGGTTTTTGAAGACTTATAATTTTGTGTCTTTTTCTAATGGTAGCTACCCCCAAATTTTGAATTACTTCAAAAAAAGCCCAGAGAAATTGCAAAGTATATCCACATACCAAATGATTAAAATTAGTCAAGTTTGTTTGGGCTACAGTAGACTCTCATAAATTCGGATCAAGAAAATCCGGACCGGACGGTAAAATTTTTTAGCGCCTCAGTTTTAACGCAATCTTCCACATTGCATGAATGACGTATTTTGTAATGATTCACGAGCAGTGGAAGTTTCCGCGCGGCTGAAGTATTTGACACACACTACCCTGTGTTTTACTTAATTGCAGTCCAGTACTGTATTATGTACATTACAGTAACAGTACCATTAGTTAATGTGTCAGAGTGTAACAAGTGTCGTTGGGTATCGGCATGGGCCGATAGCGATTGCATGTGTGACTTATCACCGCTCGTATCAGCCCCGCTGCCGACTTATCTCCGACTCCGGGAAATACGGATTTTTTGGAATCCGAACCGGCCGTCCGCCACAATAGTCCGGATTTATGAGAGTCTACTGTATAGGACATTTATACATACGACATATATCACTTCAAACACCACATATCTACAATAAATTCAACACGGATTTTTTGGCCAATCAGAATACATTCTCTACAATACGTATATGTGGGAAGATGATAGTAGTTAAGGCAAAAATGTAATGCACACAATAGGCAGTACTATTGAAAATAAAATGTGAACAAATGGTGGCAGTATATTCATTTTTATAATTTTTGTTTGTTTAGTAAACATTTTACAATGAGAACTAAGTAACCTATAGGACCGAGTACTGTTTCGGGGCTAACATCGTAAGATTAAATAAATTTTATTATATTAATTTGTTATATCTATTACTTTATTTGTTTTTAATATATTTTTTACTATTTGTTGTTATTTAAAATTTCATCTCTCTAAGTTGTGTCATAGATGCCCAATCATTGCATTTGTCCGGGATAAAAAAAAATCAAATTGGTAAAATGACTCATATTTTAAACCGTACAAAAATATGTGCCTTTTTATTCTAACCAACATTGTTGTTGTTTCCTATGGCAGACTATGTGAGAATCAACCCATGAGTCTCCTGGCATTCCAGTACAATTTAGGAAAATTCTTCGAAATCTGGTGCTCAGAACTAAGCCTGGGGCACCTCAAAAGATGTTTGTTCCCTATTCATTGGCTCCCCCGTTTGTCGGCACAACACACAAAGATCGGAATCCAGGACGTGGATCCTCTTCAAGTGGGCCGCCAAACAATCATGTCCTGTGCCAAGGCGTAGATACGCAACAGCCTCTTTCCTAGGCTTGTTCTTGTTGTGTTGCCATTCGTTCTCTATGCACCAACATTTAAAGCCTTGACATGAGAGTGATTTGTAGGCTATAGATTAATAAATAAAATTAGCCCTAGAACAGATCCTTGTGTTAAATTCTACATCTAACTACAGCTGGACAACTAAGAACATACTGAACCTTGCAAGTTATAAAGTTGGCGAACCTGCTGAACCAATAATAATTACCTGCATTACATAATTTTTTCAAGAGTATGTCGTGCACATCAGTGTCAAAAGCCTTTGTCAAATCAACAAATAAGCTAGCAGCTGAACTTAACATATGTATGGTTTTATAAACACTAGAAAAGAAATTTATTAAAGCACCCTTCCCTTTTTGAAATCCTAATTGTTTTTTTATTCAAAAATTCACGCTATTTACTAACCTAACTTTTACAATCTTTTACAAAATCATTAAAAATACTGGCAGTAAAGAAATAGTGCCTTTAATCAGCAACTTTTTCTTGATTTCCTTTTTGTATAGAGGGTTTTAATTGCGGAAATACAGCCATTTCTAAAATAAGATACTGAAAACGGTTTATGGTTTTTAAAATAATTTTATATAAAGTCCTGATCTGACAACAAATGTTAAGAATACAAAAAAATAAAAATTTATGTCGGAGCAGCTAACTATATTACAAAGGAAAATAATTATTAAAATATGTAGTACAAATGGAATAGGAGCATATAATGACAAAGTTAATAGCTACTTATTGACTTGGTTGAGGTAGGAGTAGCTACATTTAAAACTGAAGATCTAACCATACTTTAAAACACGAGCCTCATATTATAAGATTTACACTACATCCAATGTTACTTACCATGGTCTTCACTGAAACTGTTTCTCTTAGATTTTCTCTTGCGATCCCTCACAGGTGATGTTTGTCTGTTTTGTGCGTAAGCATAATAATCTACATCTTCATCTGATGTCTCGTTTGACGAACCTCTTCTTGGCGAGTGAGAAGGTCTAAACATACACAAATCATACATACATTTTTCATAAACACTCTGATATTTTATGAATTCACAAACTCAAAATAAAATATTAATGCAGTACAAGACAAAAAAAAATCATCACCAAACAACAAAGCATTTCATAACAAAGCTCTATTGAGCATGAACAATACATAATAATATATGGAAATCACTCACGTTTTCTAAGGAACAGTTTGAAATATAAAATTCTTATAGGTCTGGTCAGGTGTTAGGTTAGGTCAGGTAACATGAAACTCCTCTATGCAACTAAATAGAGGTAAAGTTTGTTTTCGAGTACACCCGTTTTTGTTCATATTTTTAATTATTAATATAGCTCCGAGAGTATAAATCAACTCTCATTATCAAGTGATAATCTAGAATACATAGAAAGTGAAAAACACCAACCTAGTAGCCTAGGCCCAAGTTGGAAACTAAAAGTAAATCTAATAATCTCTGGAAGTAACCTAGGCCTAAAGTTAGAGACATGACCAATCAAAAGAAACTTCATTAAAAAATTTAAAAAACAAGACACAGGGGAATAGTGACCTAACGGTTTATTAGTTTGTAAATTATCAGTAATTATAATATAACAAATAAGATCAACTTACGTTTTATAGTTTTCACTCGACACACTTGTTTGTTGCATTTCAGTCCCTAGTTTTTTATATATAGGCACATATTGCACTTTCATCACATTATCTTGATAATGGTTTGTTTCTTTACAGTCTGCCATTTTAACAGCCAAATCTCGAAGAACAACAAAGTTACGAGTCGCCACAAATATTTCATCCTGAAAACCATTTCAAATTACATATTGCATTGAAAATATCAATGTGCAAATTTTCTCACATGGTACTGTGGTGAGATGACCAGAATTCGAGTGTAAAGAATGCGTGATCTACTGATGGGATTTAACTCCGTTCTAGTCGTAAGTTCCCTATCTGATGACCTACACATATATTGGCTCAATTGATTCAACTTAATGGAAAATGCTAGAATTGTGGATAGTACAAGTATTACTATGGAAACAGGGATTTGAAACTACTATTGTGGTAAAAAGAAAGGGAGGCAATTTTCCCCCATACTCAATCTCATCCCTTGCTGGCATTTGTTATTTAAAAACAATTTTTTTTCTATTTTTTAAAAGGCAAACAACCTCTTGGTCCTCGAATACTCTAAATATCGTCATGGCTGGAAAAGAACCAGATTTCGTTAAAAGAGAGGAAAGATGAATAAGAGGGATCAAACGCAAGATCTATATGAAAAAATATAGATTCAGATAGGTTTCCTAGGGATTGCCAAGTAAATACTCACTAAAATGATCCCCAAGGGTTCGCATTTAAACCATCTCGCCATAGTACCTATCACAGCAAAGATTTTTGAGAAGTTGCTTACAACACTAAAACAAAATAGTTTTTAGAGATTTGTTTACAATAACAAGGTTTACAAAAGTTTTCAGACCATATCTGTTGCTATTTTAATATCTCTTAGGCATTTTGGTACAGCGATCTCATTTAATAAATCTTCACAATTCAATATTTTATCGAAACTTAAGTATCTTTTTTCATATTTGATCTTCTTTAACAATGAGATTCTTCATTTATTAAGTCGAGTTGCAAATGAGGAAATTTCATTACTCAATTGGTAAATAACAAAATTCATCGTTGATAAGTGGTCACACTGACAAGCGATAAAATTCATCATTCTTAAATGGTCGCTCAATTGGCAATTGACAAAAAAATTTCATCCATAACTAGTTACTTATTTTCATTGTTACATACAATAAATTTCCTTGTTTGAATCATAACAAAGAAAACAAGTTCAAAGAATATTTAGTATATTTTAGAAGCAACAATATTTAGTTACATCAAAATGTATTGCTCACGAAGTTTGCTGTTGTTTGCCTTATGCGTTTGTAAGCATGGGACATCTTCCAACCTGTTAATAATAAATAAATAATAATTTAGTTCAAATATAATAATAGAAAATCATATGTAAATAATAATGTGTTAGAATTAAGAAATAATAAAATGGAAAATGAATTTCAATAAACGTATGTAGAGAAAAAAAACATTCTAGAAGGAAGGAGGGGCGTGGGTTTAACAATAATCGTACGATATCCATATAAGAGAATAAGGCTGATCATACGATGCCCAAATATGGTTTTAAACTGAACAATTCCTAGAAAAGTGTTTGGACAGGAGGGGTGGAGAGAGAGCGTTACTAAGTTATTCAGACACTGGAAGTCACCCGTAACGGATGGACGCATGTGTCCATGAATAAAAGTTAGATTCAATATTAATAAGTGAGATGAACAGAAATATATTCAATTAATGTTAAAGTGTTTTATAAAAGTTATTAAAAATTATGAGAAGTGAAAAAATAACAAATTCTGCCTGAACAAAGCACTTAGATACAGACATTGTAACTCCATAAGTAACAAAAAGACCTTGGATAACTTGGTTATATAAACTGATCAATTTATTATTTAGACGATATAAATAGACAATAAACTTTTCTCTTTTCATTGATGATTCTTGTTAAGAAGTTGTAGTTAGTTATAACTTAGTATTTAGGTCGAAAGAAAATGTTGTTTTTTGTTAATTAATTAATTTAATTATAAAAATGAGTTTCTAAAGTATTACTTAGAGCAGCTTTTCCACTGATATTCCCTAAGGTAACGGGGTACAATAGTACAAATAAGTGAGAGGTGAGAACTCATGTTTTACAAAAAATCGTAGTTGCATTTCAGATTAACCAATATGGAGTGAATTAATTACTATTTAATTACCTTGTTTGAGGTGTTACCGTCGAACAATCCTTAATTGTAGTTTACACTATCTTATATGACGCGTTTCGAATATTTGTCAGTTATTTTCAAATATAAAAAACACATATAAACACTGAACAACACATATTAATTCACATTTAAAAACACGATTAAAACATACATATACGGACGACGCGTTGTCAGTGACCGTTCTCGTTGACTCACGATCGTCAATTCGTAAACTACAATTAAGGATTGTTCGACGGTAACACCTCAATACAAGGTAATTAAATAGTAATTAATTATTAACAATCCAGTTGGGCTATAAGCAAACATAATGGAATATGGAGTGGAGCAACTCACAGATTGTTTTTTGTTATGCTGCAAACATTTAGTCTGTGAGATATACTCTGTTTAGGTGATATTATTCTTTCTTGTTTTTTAAAAATATCTATTCGTTTCAAATACTTTTGCGATTTCTTTTCATATAGTTTCAGCATTTAGATTATTTTATTGTAATATCGTGTGAAAATGGCAAATGAACTGATGTCAAATGACATTAACAAAAGTTTTAGATAGGATATGTTAGAATACCATGCTAGTACAAACTCTTATTGAACCTAAGAAAAACAATAATTAAATATGTGTTTTGAGAAAACTGATACCTGGAAACTTATAGCGACACCGCTTATTAAGACATCTGATTTAGTGAACATGAAGGTCCCGATTGAATTCCATATAAGACCGTACTTTAAGAGCCGGTTAAGACAACATCACTTGTAACGACATATCGGTTTAGAGTCATGATTTTATAGTTTAATAATACATTTACCATCATTTGTGTTTCAAGTGTGAAACTAGAACATAAAAGAGAAAAACACCAGCCATGATGAAAACTAAAATTAAATCTTTAATCTAAAAAAAATACTCAAGCTTTAAAACTAGGCCTGAACAGTCAAAGCTAATAAGGAAAAAATATCACCACAATAGGTTAGGTTAGGTTAATAAAATTGCAATATTATTTTAATTAGTTACGCTACCGTTTGATGTAAAAAAGAAAGATCCGTATAATAAACAAGTACCTATTTTTGGTACGATTTATTTTGCATTTCTACTGGAAAATGTTACAGCATTCATAATAATTCTCCTCTCTTATTTATGTCACTTACAATTCCTGCAGGACCATGAAGCGTGATTTCTGGGACTCCCACATCTTGTATCGTCAAAGCCACTCCAGGCAAACCACCCATGTTATCCCATGTTGGATGTGTTATAAATATATGCTCCAATTTGGACAGTTTCATCTTGTGTTCATGAGCAAGTCTTTGTGTACCTTCACCACAGTTAAATAAATACCTGAAAAACAGATTTATTGTCATTATCAATGATGTGCTTCATGACTAACGTTACTATTTAGTATATAAGTTTTAATCTGTTTTGTTATTTTCCAAAAATTTATGTAGCCTATTTTTAAAATTTGAAAACTTTTGAGTAAGGGGCAACTTGAGCACATTTTTTGGAAAGGGTATCTTCTCATGAATCTAGGATACAAATTTGGTTTATGTAGGTTATGTTATGTGGTAACAATAAAACTAACTGTAAAACACTACTTTTTTTGCAGTTGTAAAAACATTCTGTACATATGCAGTAAGATGTTATTTTTTTTCCAAAATGATCAGTAAAGAGAGAAATTTAAAATGACGTATCGCTCGACCTACCTTTACATTTGAAAATTTGCCAAAAACTACCCCCACCTCTCAAAAAAAGCACTTTTGGGGCATTTTTGAGATTAAAAAAAAAATTTTTTTACTGAATCTTTAGGGCCAAAATAGGAGGGGTTTAAGTTAAAACGCAGGTTGTAGCTCATTTGGTTCAGACGCTATACATTCCGCATCACGGATATGTAGATGTACTTTCCCAAATGTACTAAAACAAATGGTAATTATCCATTGAAGCTCACCCTACAATTTAGTCGCTAAAAATCATGCAAACTTAAACTATTTACCTTCTTTGTTATTAATCATATATTTTTTAACAATGCGAAACAATTTTCAAGTGTAAAAATCCATAATATTGAAGAAACTGACACTTTTTGACACAAGGAATTAGGCGTTTAGGTTCTAAGGCTATTATGAATGTGTATAAAATGACGTGAGTCAAGTTGGTGACTGCATTTCAAGTCTATGTTTACAAAGGTCTGGGAAGGAATTATATATATAATTACCTTCCCAGACCTTTGTCCTTTAATTTACACTCCAATATTTACACTCATGTAACGTACAGCGTATAACATAAACAAAGACTGGTAATCCAGTCACAAATTTGAATCAGTTGTCACTGTGGGGTACACATTCGTCAAACCTGAAAAAGCCTAAATTCCTTGTGTCTAAAATTTAAGTTTTTACTTCAATTGAATGGATTTTGAGACTTGAAAATTGTTCCGCATTGTTAAAAAAATATCAGATTAACAACAAACAAGGTAATAGTTTAAGTTTGCATCGGGTTTTAGAGGCTAAAAAATAGGGTAAACTTGAATGAATAATTAATAAACAAATATTTATTACCATGACAAATACTGTATATGTTTTAATAATAAATATCGCTAGATTACACATCCACTAACTTGACTTCTTAAGAATAAATAATGTTTTCAATGTGGAGGTCACTTTTTATCACTGAAAAATCACAATTTAAAAACTATCAAATCAACATATTTAGGCCTATAGGTAAGACATAATGGCAAATTTTCACATTCATGTCTCATATATTAATAAAGAAATTTCTATGTTTATATCCGAGATCACGTGATATGCTGTCAATCCTCCATTTTAATAATGTTCAATAAACCTACGAAAGGTTTGGGCAGGTGGTTATATATATATATACGGTATCTCCACCTGGACAAACCTGTTGTGACATATAAATAGCGATCTGGCGTAGTCATTGTGTAATGTGCATGAATCAAACCATAAGCTATTCTCATTGCCATTATGTTATAACCTATAAGCCTAAATAAGATTTGGTAGTTTTCAGATTGTGATTTTTCAGTGAAAAAAATTTACCTCCGGATTGAAAAGATTATTTATTCTTAAGAAGTAAGGTATGTAGTAAATGATAATAAAAATCCTGAAAATTAGCAATCACCTTTATGTAAACAATTACCTTCCCTTGTTTTCTATTTGTTATTTGACAGTGAAGAAATTCATTTTGTGACTTAAAAATTGTCTTGGAATAAAAAATATAATCTGATTGTTTGAATACAAAGTAAATAGTTAATGATTTCATAATTTTTCATAGCAAAATCTGATAATAAATATTTATCAGATATCCTAACCATTAGAAATGTTTTTAACACTTTCTTATTGACAGGGAACAGACAATAATGGACACCAATAAGTAACATTAAAAAAATTTAATTACATAAAGTTATGACATGTTGGCCTAAACCCTGTGATTTAGGTTAACTAAATTAATTATTGCATCAGCAAAATGTGTGTTCAAACTTAGGCCTACCTTGCTTGATCTGTAAACATATAAAGAGATCTTGGAGCTCCATATGCACCACTTCCCAACACTTGTAGTGTCACTGTTCCTGCAGTATATTTTTGGCTCTTTTCTTTCAACTTTAAACGTTGTTTCTTTAGAACTGCAGTATGTGTAACTTCTTTCGGCATTTTTAATAATATTTGATTGAGGTTATGTACACTGGAAGATTTAAAACGTGGTTTTGAATGAAGCTGTTTTACACTAACTCTAAATAATATGGTTTTAGTAATGTTGTTCATGTGTCACGATTTCATAAATAATGTCATCGTTTTAAAAGTATGCATGTTTTATAAAAACATGCTGTAAATTTCTAATCGCATCAAACCATGTTAACGTAAACTGAAAAATTTAGACCACTCAGTAGTCGGTAGTCACGTAGTCACAAGAAAGTAGCAGACCACAGAGCAGCACGGACTCACGGATGGAACATAATCAACACAGATAAACACCATCTGGGAAAAATAGTATCTTTAATTTTTGAAAACATGGAATTGCGCATGCGCAATAACCTAGTTAAAGAATCAAAAGCCCAATTGTTTACATATACAGTAACTACATATTATTTAAAAATATATTAAACAACTTTACAGCAATTTTAAAATAATTTTTTATTTTTAATTGCAGCAAAAAGTGAAAATCGATAAATCAAACCTTTCTATACTAAAACAAGTACCTATTGTATCGATATTGAAAATAAATGTATGATATTTAGTACTTGATACAAATTACAGTACAACATGATAATGATTTTAGGGGTAACTGGTAAAATTCTCTGATACTCTTAACATCAGAAACAACCTACCAAATGCATAAATAAACGGTGCAAAACCATTGCACAAACTACTTCACTCACCCATCCCAAAAATCATACAAAAACCTATTCCTTTCAAAAAATGTTTCTTCGGTAGGTGTCGGTTGAACTATTAAAACTAACTTTGGCTGTCATCTTTGAATGAATATCTATATATTTAAATAGGGGTTTAAACTTGATTTGCATCTGCCAAAACGCGGGGTTTGTGTGAATCGGATCGGGTTAGATTAAAATTGAGTTTTTAAAGTTGTTAATGCAATCAAAGGTTGTTTAAAAAAAAAAGTTATTTTATCCTCAAAATTTAGATATCGATTTTTTGATCCATCACATAATTACGTAATAAAATCCAAAATGGTCTCACTTTAAGTATCACTTTTGCAAAACCAGTACCGAAACTACTTAAACTGGGTAACAGGGTCACCTGTAATTACATGTAAACGAATTCCTGTAACAGATATTTAAAATGATACAGAATTAATTTTACACTTTAGCCAAATACCAATTTAGAGTATCTAGTACAAATTCATAGTTACAGTTACAGGCCTCTACTTAATACAAAGTAACAGGTACTAAGCGTACCTTATACCATTGAATTTGTATCCCAGAAGAAGTCTCACAGTATATGATGATGTGAGGCTTAATTTGTGAGTTTGAACTATTGTAGTTTGGTGGGTTTAAGTATAGAATGCGCTAGTGTTGGAGGAATCTAACCATGCAGTACAAGAAGGTGCCATTAGATGGCAGCACTAGAGCCTCTAATTTCTCAGATTCATTCATTCCATGGAGACGGGTAATTTATTTTATATGTAAATAAATGCTTTATGTAAAGCATCACTTACAGACGTGTACTTTACACAAAGTATCGGGTTGAAATTTTATGGTGAACTACTATGTAGGTTTGAATAAACGAAATCTCAAAAAGGGACAAAATATTGCAACTTATTCTCAATAAAGACACATGACAAGTTGTATAACCAAGTCTACCGTACCCTCGGACTAGAAGTGTGTCTGGTGTAATGGGCGTGTCCTCCCTTCTACTTGCTTTCCTAACCTGATTTGACGGTACAACCCATTCCAAGAAAACTAGGTACACAAATTATTGCTTAGCTACATTTAATTTTTAAAGTTTGAGTACAGTTAACTCTTAAAAGTTAAATTTTGTAAACATTTTATTCTTATTTACAACAATAAAAGGAACAAAAGTAGGGTATGCGTACACAGAAGCATTTGAGGTCTATATTTGGGAGGGGGGAGTTGAACCGCTGAAAGCAAACACAACAAACAAAGTGTGGTGGCACTTCTTTTCCTCTCCATCCCAGACACATTCCTACCTTGAGGATATTGTACATACGATTTGTTACTCAAAAAATGTGCACAAATCTGGTCACTTATAAACATGCACAGAATCACATAAACCTATTAATCACACCTTACTCAGCTTTATCATACAATACAATACAAACATATCCTTTAAAAATTATGACCAAAAGTTGGGGCTCAAAGGAAATGTTGAATTGTATTGGCAGATCAAAGAGTCTTATCCAGTAGGGTGTTTGTTTAAAACAGTTGTTACACAGGTTTTATGAACATTGTAATTGTGTATATCACTATTATCTTAAATGTCGCATCGGCTAGGGCCTTGTAGATGGGTATATATTATTAACATATATAACCTTAATATTTGTTTGGCTAGCCAAGAAATTAGGAATACTACTATATTATACAATTACGAGATTCAGAAACCCTATGTAACAACTGTTTTAAACAAACTGTTAGCCTTGATCTACCAATCCAATTTAACATTTCTTACAAAATTCAATAAATCAATGGTACTTGTATTATACTGTATGTTGGGGCTGGGTAGGTACCATTATAGTGCTAACATACGTGTTGCAGCAATTGTAAACATCAGGCAAAAAAAATGTAACAGAGCATAAAACAATGTTGAAAATAAAAAAAACAATTTGAATCAGAATAAAAAAAAAAAGTTTTGGAAAATTTAAAATTTTTAGGCCATTGACATGGACAATTATTTTTGTGTGGAATTAAAACAAATGAAAACCAAAATTTGTATATTCTTATTTAAAAAAAAATTAAACAAATTTTAAAATAGAAAAATTACACGATAATTTAGTCTTGTAAAATACAATGTGGAAGCAATTTTTTTTCCTTGGATTTTTCTATATATATATATATCTTTTTTTCCAGCAGCTACCACCTGTAATCAAAAGTAAAAATATATAAATAAAAATTGGAGAAACTACTTCACTCGCCCATATATATACATATAATTGGGGGGGGTTTAAGGCAACCTGCGAGTTGTACAACCAGTTGTAACAAAAATTTTTTTTTTTCTAATAAAATTTGCAATTACATCCAAATATATTTTTAATTAACCTTACTGTTACTAATAACCATAAATTTAAATCTGTTAATCAAATTGAAATATAAAAACACCATTATTTGTTTAAAATTAATAAATTTACAACTGCTAAATCTGCTTAATGTCAGCCTTCATTCGTTTTCTTTTATAAACTTATTCTTTCAGTTAATTCTATTTTGATTTTTGTATTTGTGTATGAAACCATGTATTTCATTGTCAAATGGACCTTTTTAGGAACCATCTGAGAGCTGGGTAAGTCTCACAAACAAATAGAAAACAAATTCCTTTTACCTTTTTAAAATCTGTACATCTACAGTCTTTGAGGCTCAGTCGTGTCTTCCAAAATATCACCCCCGACTGCAAATTTTAACGAAATCTGTTCAGCCGGTTTTGAAAAATTACATTTCTACAACAGTCGTACCTACAGAAACTACCTTCCAGTTACAGTCACACCCATTCTTTTTCCATAACTTTCTTTATAATATTATGTAGGCTATATTATGTGGTAACATATAAAACAAATCACTTACCATCTCGTCTCATTATGCTTCCCCTTCCATTTCTTGTACAATATTTCCACAGCCACAACCTGAAAGAAACACATCAAAGTTAGAATTACTCCAAACATTACAAGTCGTCATTATAAACGTGCACTACGGGTTCACTTATGGCAAACCTAAGTAGACTTATTCCCTAAATGAGTTTTTATTTTATACTGTTTTCTTTTTCTTACAGACAGGTTTTTCGCCTGTAAACAACAAGAAAAAAAACATGCAGAGAGAGAGAGAGAGAGAGAGAGAGAGAGAGAGAGAGAGAGCATGGGTGTGACAATCCTGAAGTATCCTAGCTGGATCTAAACCATTGTTCATTTCCTATCGTGTCTCTTTTAACCAACACTTATTCTCTTCCGACCCTGACAGTATTAGAGTATTCCAGTGGTAGGAGTCTTTATTTCATCCACTTTTCTTATTTGTTTTTACGGTTATGATGATCGAGAAGTATTTCTGCTTTTGAAACCCAAGGAAGGGATGCAGGAAATGTTTATTCAACATTATGATTCATGCTCTATAGTGGTCCACCGATGAGACACGCAAACAAAGATGTAACACAAAGGGTACAAGGTAATGTCTATAGTTATTCTTACTTGTAAGTTGGTAATATAACAATAAGTTGGGCTAATACAATATATCAGGTGAAGATGTGTACCTAATATAAAGTATCATATATATATATATATATATATATATACGTGTATTAGGTAGAAACGCATACCTAGTGCAAAATATCAGTTACCGATGGGTACCTTATACAAATATTAAGTACAAACGCTTACCTAACAAAAAGTATCAGGACAAATATGCACCTAATACAAAGTATCAGCTACAGATACGCACTTAATTCAAATTATCAGTTGAAGGTGCATACTTAATATAAAATATCAGTTACAGGCACCTACCTAATGAAAATTAGCAGATACAAGTGCATACAAAGTATCAGGTGTAGCCTATATTACGCTTAACTAATATAAAGGATTATGTAAAGACAAATATTTAATACAAAGTGTCTGGTACAGGTGCATACAGGGCCGGATTTAGCATTTTGGCGCCCCTAGGCCCAATAATTTTTTCCGCCCCCTAGTCTGGTTAAAGTTACTTCCCCAAAAACCTTTATTAAAAAATTATATTGGGTCTATATGTTAATTGCTTAAACACCATTCCACGATGCAATTTTACCATTGCAAGTTTTTTGAGTAATTTACATGGTTCTGGGCTTAACAAAATGCCGTCTTAAAACACTTTTAGTAATTTTATGTATTAAATAGTGAGCTCAATTATTTGTTCCAATGAACTTCAAAATCAGAATGATTTTTTTGTAATCAATTAAAAAAATATGTTAAGTTATGGCTATTTATTTTTATTTCTAGATATTTTTTTTAATATTATTTTTCTCTCGGCCGTGCGCCCCCTGGGAGCTTGCGCCCATAGGCCCGGGCCCATTGGGAAATCCAGCCCTGGGTGCATACAAAATATCACTTACAGGCACAAACTCAATACAAAGTAAGCTATCAGATACAGATGTCATAGAGTAGGACAAAGTTAACTTCGAACAATATTGACATACGCAGTTGACGAGTCTGTGTATACTTGACATGACTGTTGGGTGTAATGAGGAGTGGGGCAAGTCTAATGGTATAACTTAGAAAGAGAGAGAGACAAAGCACGATTCTCGTTCTATATCCCAATTCGCAATAGTTGCATTGGATCTTTGTATTATAGAGTCAAAATAGTTTGTGGTATTTTATTATATTCTAGGTTTGTTTATAATGCCTCAACCTTGATCAATTAATCAATTAGGACAGGGAGTATCATTACGAAGACAAAGTAAGTGTATACGTGTAAATGTGTTTAAAAAGAGTGCAGAAGAAAATCCGGAAATGTCAAAGAATGGGGTTTAGCACATAGTTGCTGACTTAAGTGGAATACCATGAAGGACAGTAAAAAAAGTAATAACAGAATTCAACAAAATTGGACAAAATGAGACTTTTTCATCACCTGGAAAAACCTGAAGACGTTTTATTAAAGAAGTAAATATTGATAAATTTCAGAAAAGTGCGCTACAAAATATAGTTCAAAATTTCCATTTAAAATTATATAACAAACTACAGTGTTCAAAATTACTGATGACAGTTTTAAGAACCGAACACCCAGAACAAATTAAATTTCATTACTGAAACCTTGCGCAAAATTCTTAGAAATATTCATTTCCAGTGAAGAAAAACTGATGACAATAGAAGAATTTTAATTGAAAAAAAAAACACAATTAATTGAAAAAAATTAATTATTTAAAAATAATGAAAGACTATAGACTTTTCAAGGGCAATCAATATTTTTTTCTGGCGAAACCACAGAAAAAACTATACTATTCACGTTTAAAGTCTTTCATGGTCTGACAACTAGAAAAGTGTTTAAAAAAGAAAAAGTCTGATCATTATTCTTGCAGGGAATGAGTGTGGAGGTGTTTCAAACGCAAAAAGGTTATCAAATGACAAATTATGACAAGTGGCTTGAAAATCATTTAATATCTAATTTAAAACTACGGTCGGTTTTGGTCATAGACATTGCATCTTATCGTAACAAAAAACTAAATCCCTGTCAAAATTCAAACAGCAAAAACCAAATAATGTTAGAATAATCAAAAAATATAATATTACCTGTAGTAGTGAAATGTATAAACCTGAACTTTATAATTTAATATTTCAAAATGAGACCTGGTATGAAGAATATCTGTAGAATAACAAGGTCACTCTGTCGTGAGACTGTCTCCGTAACACCCAGAACTAAACCCGATTGAAATTACTTGGGTATAAATAAAAATACAGTAGCTGCTTCTAACGTAAATAACAATATTAGTGTAGTTCAACAATTAGTTTAAAAAAAGCTTTCAGAATTGACTGTAGAAAATTGGAAGGAGCGTTGTGAGCAGGCAAAAGAAAAATGTGAAGAAAATTACCTTACATCAGACAGCATAATTGATTTACAAACGAAAGAACTAATTTATAAGCGTGGAGAATAGTAGCAACAAAAGTTGAATGAAACGTAGTAGCGCAAATGAAACTAATTCTTCAGAAACTACCGATAACCTTTACTGTATTAGTGGAATTGAGCCATTGTCGTGAAAGAAATGAAAGTGTTTTACTTTTATTTGGCTTTATTGTGTTGCCATTCATAATATCATTGCAGGTATGTGATTGACATCAATTCTACCTCATGCAGTGACACACTGTATCTACTAGCAGCCTATTTACCTTCAATACATGTTCCTCATTTCTTCAACCTGTGCGAGACTTGCTCAAAGTTAACTTTGTTGTACTATACCTAATACAAAGTATCAAATTCAATTGAGCCACTCACCGTTTTCATGATATCCAAAATACATTTCGAGAACGAGCAGAAGAAAGACAGCCAGACAACAAAAGACATATGTGGGTGTGGTTGCTGTCCCTTTCCATGGAATGTAAAGCAACGCAGTGCTGTTCGGATCTTCCCCATATATTACAGTCAAGCCCTTTATTCCAATTACAAGGAAGAATAAGATGCCGAAAAAAGTAAACAGCTGTTTCTACAAACAAACAAAAAATATGATAAGTTAAACAAATAAACTGTAAAAAAAAAAATAATAACAATAAAACCCAAGCAAAACTAATTGGCATTAAAAATGTCAGTTCGGCAATTGTCAGTCAAAAAGTGAAAAATAATTGTATATGTTAATAATGCCTCAACATCCTTCTCTTGATTAAAATGCCAGCAGTTAAGTGTTTTTTTTTCAGCATTTATTCCAGAATCGTAATATTGTTTTATTTGCGATTCTGTAAACGGTTTTGCATTATTAATCTTTTCGAACAAAATCGATATGAACAGCCATTTATTTTAGAGATGGCAACCAATACGTTTTGAAAACTAAACTCCTGGGTGCAACATCCTTGAACATCCAAGACCTGCTAGACGGATGAACAGTCTGATAATGTGTGTTGTCGTTATTCTAACCTTCTCAACCAAAGCTTCCTACTAATTGTAACTTTCAAATATTCCTCATGAAGCTCAGTAAATTTTAAGGTGATAGACACATCAATGGAAAACATTTGATTGGGGCTATATATTGCACACTTATAGGGAATAATGAATGATGATGGGTACAACTTACGTACTAAGAGTTAAACACCAATTTTTTACAATATTATTAGTTAATCTATACTTTTCTTTATAAAAACAAAAATCTCTTTAATATGCTTACATTTAAAAAAGAGGGAAAAAATTTGTTTTATATTTTTAATCTTAAGACCCTGTATATGGAACCTGAGTTTTGGCACTCTCTGTAGATGAACTTTCCATTGATGCCAACTTGCAAGTCTATCACCTTCCTATGACAACTATAATCTCAAATATACGCGACTTTTGCACAACCTGTATATATAATGCTAAAACAGGCATGGCGTGTTAGGTGGTATGTAATGTGATTTGGAAGACGCTAAAGATTTACAGGCACCACTTCTCGAAAAAATTGAAGTTATCATAGCAAAGGTCAAGAATAACAAAGCTCCAAGTATGAATGGGATCACTGCAGAGTTGGTGAAAGCCGGCGGGGAAAGTTCTTCTGGTGGAGAGAATACACACTTTAATAGAATCCATTAGGACAACAGAAAATAAAAAGCCAGAAGAATGGTCAATGGCGATATTGTGTCCAATTTTTAAGAAAGATTATCAAATAAAACGTTAAAAATATAGAGATATATAACTGTGTAATGTTATTTATAAAGTGCAAGTGTCAGTAGAATGTATCACCAACAGACTGATCTCAAAGGCAGAAGAGGTCCAGAAAAAAAAAAAACAAAAAAAAAAAACAGATCTACAACATAGATTTACGATAAGAACTGTCCTTGAAAAATGTTATGAATATAATATTGAGTTGCACCAATTACATATAAATTTCAAACAAGTGTACGACAGCATAAAGGTAGGGAAGCTGTTAAAATGTATGAAACAGTTAGGATACAACAACAAGACTTGTGAAAATGTCTTTAAATAAAAGTATTGTAGGATTGGCGTTCATAATCGGCTTTCACAGTCCTTCAGCGTTACAACAGGGCTGAGACACAATGACCTTAACATTGCTTTGGAAACTGTTATGAGGATGGTGACTAATTAATCCAGCTGGCACAATTAATAAAGTAATGGCGTTAATTTAGTGATGGCTTAACATTGCTTTACATGCAATACAGGAATTGGAACATGCATCTGAAAAACTGGGACTTGAAATCAATCGCCACAAAATAAAATTTGGTCCAACAGAAAAGAACTCCCACTGGTGGACTTGGAGGTGAAGACGGGTGAATTTTAAGAGTTCTAAAATTTAGGATCCATAATAACGGCCTCACGATAAATTGGAAGAAACTCAAGGTAACTATTTAAAAAACTAAAGCCAATCATTATTAGTCTGGTCAATGACCATTTTCCCGGGTAATTTGTCCAAGCAGCACCGATTTTCCTAAAAATTTGGATTTGAGTACTACTTACCCTCTACTTCAAAGTTGACCCTGTGCCGGGGGTTGCTTTTCCCTGGGGGAGGATGCCACCGCTTCTCGAGGGTGAAAAATATTGCATTAAAAAAAGTCCGGGAATGGATAAATTAACTAATTTTAAGCAACTTTTTGAAAATTGTCAATTCATAATAATTGAACCCTTACAATGTTAACTGATGTTACTTCTTTCGATTACAAGCCCGAACCTGCAATTATAAAATTATTTTCAAATAGGGGTAGTTTTAACGCCTAAAAAATAAAAAGCAACTCCCGGCACAGGGTAAACTTTGAAGTAGAGGGTAAGTAGAACTTAAATCCAAATTTTTAGGAAAATCGGTGCTGCTTGGGCAAATTACCCAGTTTTACCGTTTTTTGCCTTCATTGACTGGACTATATGTATATCATATGTATGAACAATGACAAGTCTCCAGGAATTATTGTATTTCATTGTATATAGGGGTGACAACAGCACTGTGACCTTTAGAGATCTATTGTTCCAGAGATGGTCCTTCCAATCCTCTAACCACAATAAACTGCATGAGTTGAAGAGGACTTATCAAGGGTAGATCTTTCACTTCTAATTGGTATTTTCCCAAAGTTCTTGCTCTTTTAATAGTTAAGACCTCACAGTTTAATAGTAGGTGCTGAGAGGTTTCCTCAACCTCCATTTAGTACCTATATGTCATGTTATCTGTTGGACCAAGCTCCCTGAGATGTCATGTTATCTGTTGGACCAAGCTCCCTGAGATGTCCTGTAAGCGAGTCATACCCTGTTTAAAGCTGTAAGATAGCCCAATAAAAGGCTTAACCTCGCATAGACTATTGCACGCTCTGGATCTCTTACAGTCTTAGTTCCCAAGAATCTCCTTAGCTTGGCTCAATCCTTTTGTTTCCTTCCAGAGTTTTGATCTACTGGCTTCTTCGCCTCTCCTGAGTTTCATCTTGAAGTAGTTTTCTCCAAGTACACAGAATGGTTCTGAGCCTTCGAATGGGGGTGGATGCTCCAAGTCTTTAGGAAAAGAAAATTAAATTTTCTGGGAGCTTAATGTGTTGAGAAAAATACAAATGGCATATCAGCTGAAAGATTGTGTTCTATGCATTAACTTGTGAATAGTTTAAAAAAAAAAAACGTAAATAGACATCAATTATTTAGTGATCAATGGCATCACAGAAAACCAGAGAATGAGCGATTGGCAGTTTTACAGTTAAACACAGATATTACATAAAATTGTATCAAATGTATTAAAAAAACATTGGATGATTGAAAACATCTGGTAATAGATATCATTGTAGGGGTTGCTATGTTGATAATATCACTGGTGGTTAGGTGCCACTGTGCTATTCCCGAGATAAGGGATAAAATAAGACTTTTCAATCAGGTAATGTAGGGCTAGTAGGTATACATCCATGGGCGTACCCAAGATCAAAACTTGGGGGGGGGGGGCAAGCCATTGTCATTCAGGTTGTAATAGGGAAAGGTGAACGAAAACAAAATTTTGAGGAAAATTTTATGTAATTATAGTATTGATTTTTGACTATTATTTGCTTGACAAAAGCGATTCAGGTTCTTATTTTAATTACAGGTCTTATACTAATAACATTTTTCTTGAGTTTGATGAAAACTTGTTCAACACTTTCGTTTCAATCTAGTCTACAAGTACACTTCAATGATGAATCCCAACTAACTTAACTCTGTCTATAAATTCAGTAATGAAGCGATTGACGGAACCACGAACCAGTGTTGCAACTTTCCAGAATGACAAAACAAAATTATTAAGAAATTGTCTTGCATATTTTCACTGTCAGTTTGTAATGTTGCTTTCTATAAATTAAATTGTTTGAATCCAACCGGGATTGAATCCTAATCGTCACACACGTGAACCCATAGTGCTAACCTTTAGACCAACCCGGAAGCTCCACCTAAGAATGAATATAACAGCAAAAATTAAGTATTGATTTGTTATACCCATCACATTTATTTACTTTCTCTATACTATGTTTATGTAAGAAAATGAAAAAACATAAAAACACTAATTCATTACCGATCTGATATTCGGTGTCTCTCCAAAGAAATGCAGCAGTACCAGAACCCACAATATAAGCTGGAAAGAAGTAATGGATAAGTAATGGAACTCTGTCCACATTAAATAGCGGTCATAATACAGTGATTGACTTGCATCACTACTGTGATATGCTGCAGAATAGTATGCCACAAAGCCAATTGTATTCACTATCTGAAACAAACAAATTACTTTTGTACCTGTTAGGACACTGATACTGATACACTGGCTTGTATCTGATATTCTTAGTATCAAGCACAGATTATGCATAATAGTTTAAGACATCCATTCGGTAAAGTCTATTCACAATCAGAAACAAACAAGTTACTTCCATACCTGTTACAAAATGGCGTCCTGTATCAGGACCAACTTCTAAAATACACACACACACAACAATCATGACAAACAAACACACAGCCAAGTGTTAAATAAGTTACTTCCATACTTGTTACAATATGACATCCTGTATTACTTTCATGTAGGGCTTCATAATACACACAAACATATTAAAATACTTTAATAAATTGTTACATTTATACCTAAATCCAAATAAATACATTAACACACATGTATAATTAACAAATATCCGTTTTTGAACTTTGACCCTTTAAAAACTTAAACAATGTACACAAAATTGCATTAACCTTTATCACTCAAACATCCCCAAAACAAAATAAAAACAAAATTTTCGTCAACATAACTGTCAGTTTGGTCGTAATCAATCGTGTCCGAGCAGAGATTCTTTCCTTCAGGTGTTCACTTAAAGCAATCCCGAGTTACTCTAACTGGAACTACAACTTTCTTCTACCCTCAGGGTATCACCCATAGTCACCTACGTTTACGGTAATCCCAAGGTAACCTAGCTGAACCCACACTTATCTTCAACTAGTTTTGTATTAGATCGTTCTCTTTCATCTTTCCTGTCAAGTTTATCAATTTTGTTGTCTTTCGAATATGATGCTATCATGTTACTACCCTAACTCTCTCATACAATGTAAAGTAGAATCTCTAAATGCTGTGCCTAAAATGTAGTCTCTTGTGCTTGTCAGGAAATGTTAAATTGTATCGGTAGATCAAGGGGTCTTATCCAGTAAAGTAAGTTTGTTTAAAACGGTTGTTACACAGGTTTTCTGAACCTCGTAATTGTATATAAAATTACTTTTTTGACGTCGGTTATTCCCAAACAGCCCTCTAAATATGTATTAAAGAGTCTCAATTTGTTTCAGCCTTAATGTTCCCCGTAGCAATACTTACATATTTAAAGAAGCCTCTAATCGCTATGGTAGTTTCGATGACTCGGCCCTGATGGATCTAACTATTTATCATTTTGTAATTGTTTCAAAATTACATTTTTAACAATCTCTTTCCCTATTTGTTATCGTAGTAAGGTGGGGTTGGGACCATTACATGCAGAATTGAAATCTGTAGTAAATTAAACAACACACGAGATATGAACAAAATACTGTTTAAAATTGCCATCATTTTGACATTTTAAATTCGATAGTATTATAAATGAGCACAATATAATCCCTTGTACCAAATATAATGTTCCCATCTTAATTTGTGTGATCTCTATGTGCAGACGTCAATGACGACAGATGGACTGCATGTTGAAAGTCACTTTTTTGGTTTTCTGAGGCCATGAAATGTAACGGTAAGTCAAAATACAAAACGTCAACATTAGAGATTACCAAACTTTTCACATAATGGTAAATAATTAAGGAGAAGAAGTACATTGTATCACCATAATGCTCCAGTCACACTATGAATATGTATTTGGATGATACCTGCGTCACCTAGTGATCTTAGCCCATAAGGTTATTTCCAGTTGTTTAAACTCAAAAAACTTTGGGGACGGTTTTGGAACTGTGGATAATATCCTAATCATTGAAGAGGTCTAGCTGATTAATTCAATTTTGTTCCTTAAAATTTAAAACCTTTTGGTCATTATCCCCTGAATAAAAGAAAAAAGACTGTGAATACTCTAAAAGAGAACAAAAGGGTGGTAATTTTGGCCTGAAAGAGAACAAGATTTGGTCAAAATAGACCCCGATAGAAAAGATGAAATAAAGGAACCTCATTCAAGACTAAGTGCAAAAAGTATAGATCCAGCTAGAGGTACTTATGATTACTAAGCCGGTACTACATATAGCACTTAGGTTAGGTTAGGGGTATATCCAACTAGTGCCACTTATAATTACCAAGCCGGTACTACCTATAGCACTTAGGTTAGGTTAGGTTAGGTTAGGGGTAGATCCAGCTAGAGTCACTTATGATCACCAAGCCGGTACTCCCTATAGCACTTAGGTTAGGTTAGGGGTATATCCAGCTAGAGTCACTCGTGATTACCAAGCCGGTACTCTCTATAGCACTTAGGTTAGGTTAGGGGTAGATCCAGCTAGAGTCACTTATGATAACCAAGCCGGTACTCCCTATAGCACTTAGGTTAGGTTAGGTCATGTTAGGGAGTAAATCCAGCTAGAGGTACTTATGATTACTTGAGCCGGTACTCCCAATAGCACTTAGGTTAGGTTAGGTTAGGTTAGGGGTATATCCAACTAGTGCCACTTATAATTACCAAGCCGGTACTACCTATAGCACTTAGGTTAGGTTAGGGAGTAGATCCAGCTAGAGTCACTCGTGATTTCCAAGCCGGTACTCCCTATAGCACTTAGGTTAGGTTAGGTTAGGGAGTAGATCCAGCTAGAGCCATTTATGATTACCAAGCCGGTACTCCCTATAGCACTTAGGTTAGGTTAGGTTAGGGAGTAGATCCAGCTAGAGCCACTTATGATTACCAAGCCGGTACTCCCTATAGCATTTAGGTTAGGTTAGGGAGTAGATCCAGCTAGAGCCACTTATGATTACCAAGCCGGTACTCCCTATAGCACTTAAGTTAGGTTAGGTTAGGGAGTAGATCCAGCTAGACCCACTTATGATTACCAAGCCGGTACAACCTGTAGCACTTAGGTTAGTTTAGGTTAGATTAGGGTATAGATCCAGCTAAAGCCATTTATGATTACCAAGCCGGTACTGCCTATAGCACTTAGGTCAGCTACGGTTAGGTTAGGTTAGGGTGTAGATCCAGCTAGACCCACTTATGATTACCAAGCCGGTACACACATTAGCACCTAGGTTAGGTTAGGGTATATATCCAGCTAGACCCACTTATGATTACCAAGCAGGTACTCCCTATAGCACTTAGGTTAGGTTAGCTTAGGGGATAGATCCAGCTATACACACTTATGACTACCAAGCAGGTACTCTCTAAAGCACTTAGGTTAGGGGATAGATCCAGCTAGACCCACTTATGATTACCAAGCAGGTACTCCCTATAGCACTTAGGTTAGGTTAGCTTAGGGGATAGATCCAGCTATACACACTTATGACTACCAAGCAGGTACTCCCTAAAGCACTTAGGTTAGGGGATAGATCCAGCTAGACACACTTATGATTACCAAGCCGGTACTCCCTATAGCACTTAGGTTAGGTTAGCTTAGGGGATAGATCCAGCTATACACACTTATGATTACCAAGCCGGTACTCCCTAAAGCACTTAGGTTAGGTTAGGTTAGGTTAGGGGATAGATCCAACTAGACACACTTATGATTACCAAGCAGGTACTCCCTAAAGCACTTGGGGATGAAAGTGTTGACAATTAAAGGCCTTCAACAAGGGGACAAAATCTTCGTACGCATGTTGCTTTCAAGAGAATTATTTTCAAGGACATAAAATTTTATGTTGATGAGCATAGTTTACTATCTCATATGGTAAAAAAAAAAAAGCTATTTTTTTAAAATTATGCTTGTCTGCATAACACAAAGATTAATATAATTTGGTTTGTGGCCGTATTTTTGCTATAACTCGGGATTGTTTGACAACCAAAAAATTTTGGTTCACCCACCATATAAGACAAAACTCAAAACTACGATTTTCTAAAAATCGGTTGAAACGATTTTTATCAAATTTTAGTCATATATAACTTTGCTTAAGGAGGAGTTCTTTGAGGTAATAACATTTTTATCCCTTTGTCAAAAACAAAAAAAATTAGGACTTTAAAATATATCAAGAAAGGTTTTACAAGGTAGCCTATCTATAAGATTTTCTAGATAATCTATTAATTGCTTACCCCAGTATACAAAGTATAGGGTAAGTTGGTTAATGGTCAAAGATTTCTCCGTTTTTTTAACTTCACGTTTCATAGCCAAAGAAATTAAGAGGATTTTGTTGCAGAAATTTGCTAAGAACCCTATTGAATTCAGAAAATCAAAATTTTCGTAATGGTCCTCATTTTAAACAGTTTTTTCTTAACATCGCGTCTGTTGTTCAACTTGTAAAACATTAAATTAGATACAAATATGCAGATTTAAATTCTGCATGTAATGGTACCAATCCCACATCTCTACGTCAATAAAATATTAATATACACAATAACGAAGTTCAGAAACCAACAGTTTTTACCTACAACTTTTGGATTTCACGTTTTAGAGTATTTGTATTACATTGTACGATAGGGCTGGGTGTATACCATGATGGTTTTCGTCTTCTTTTATCGTATTAAGACGATTTCGATTCACTTTTCATCCGATATCTCTCCGGAACTAAATTGGCAATTTGTCTGCACCGTGTATTCTAGGAAATAACCTAAAAAAATAATATTGTAAACTTACGGCAGCTGCAAGCACCATAACAAATCTCATGCTTCGGAAAGGTTCCTTTATTTGTATCGCCATTTTAATTTAAATCATATAAACCAAAACACTAAGAAAAAAGATTTATACTGGTATATTTAGAAATTGAAAATATGTTCAAAAAATTATCAGCCTAAATAGTAAATCAGCTGTTTTTATTGTTTGAAACAAATAATTTCTTCTTTCTCTTTAGTGTTTCAGCAAATTTTCTCGTTCTTATATAATAGGCTACTTTCTTTTTATAACTAATATTCGTTTATGTGTTCTCAAATTCCCCAAAACTTTCGTATCTGTCCGTCTGTCCCGGTGGAATTTTGCAATCGAGTTTAAACTAACTTCCCGATAAGCTAGAAACATGAAATTTTGAACATAGGTTAGAATTGGATGACAATACAATATTCAGTTGGTTTCTTATATCTGCATTTGTTTAAACAAATAAAAATTGGCCAATGAGATTAGACTTGAAATTTTAAACATGGGTCGAGAATGGATAACAATGTAATATTCACTCTGTCAGTTCCTTGTCTGCAAGATTGTTTAAACAATATTTGATGAGAGCAGCGTCTGCTTTGCATATTCTGCAGTATAGGCTACAGCATCAGCACTGTCGTTTCTGCTCTCTCGCGTTGCTGTAGCAGCAGAACTTCGGTTTCAAGTGTGTATTTTCTGAGTTACAAGACTAATAGAACTATTATAGGTATTAAGAGGTTATATTTTGAATTTCAGACATTTGCAGCTAAACAGGATGTGAAATGCATTGGGAATTTCCTATATATGTCCCTGTCAGAGTCTCATCAATATATACAAAACCGATTGAAATCTTTCACCCGGACATTTGACTAAAAAACAGAAAATAATAAATCAAATAAAAAGTTTTTTTTAACATACCACGTTTTTAAAACGGACTAAAAAGTATAAAATAATTTTTCACGACCCTTCTACAATTTTGAGGGAGGATTTTTAGTGGCTATATATTGGAATACTTGGAGAGAAAAACGTGGAGGCGCAGCCAGTAAATAATACAAGTAGACAATCCGGATGAATTAACAGCTGATTTCAGTGAATCGGAAATGAGATTCACTGTAATTTAATTCATTTACTTCTCCTTAACTATCATAGATTGCCTGCGCCCCACGATTTTCTCTCCAAGTATTCCAAATATATCCATAGCCACTAACAATCCTTCAAAATTTTATTGTAGAAGGGTCGTGAAAAATTATTTTATACTTTTTAGTCCGTTAAAAATGTGGTATGTTAAAAAAAAAAAAAAAATTATTTGATTTATTATTTTTGGAATGATGACTGTTTTATTTACATTGCTGTACGGTCCAAAATTTGCTATGTGGATATATTAGTCATGTTTCGGTATGTTTTTGTCATTTTTTTTTTTTAATAACTAAAAATTTGTGTTAGGAAACAAGTTAATAGAGACTATAATGGTACTTACCCAGCCCAGGCTTATCATACAAATCAGGCCTAAATGTAACGCCCAAAATTTGGTTTCATAGGCCTTGTAGGAAATGCTAAATTGTATTGGTAGATCAAGGAGTCTTATCCCGTTTGTTTAAAACAGTTGTTACACAGGTTTTCTGAACCTCGTAATTGTATATATCCCTTGTGAAGGGTCCGGATGGACCGTCGGATTAGAACAAAGTGGTTGCAAAAACTACACATTCGGCGAATGAAAGCGAACATCGAACCAAACGCTCAAGACGTGTAGTACAGGACCAGTAACGCTGTGAGCTGCAGTAGCCTACTCTACACTCTCATTGAGATGTAATCTACTTAATTTATTCTGTTGGATTCATGTATGTATTTATTTTGAAAAGAAAATTATTTAAAATATTACTTACCTAATGTACCGTTGTACAAAATGTTACAATACATGTTCTAATATACAGTGTGAGTCAAAAGTGTGGATACACCCTGTTAAATTTTAAATGGATAAAGATAGAAAAATGAAACTCAGAACACCTTTCTAGGAAATAAAAGTGAACGTTTTAGTCACTATTACAACTTTGCTCATTTCCCCAAAATGGGATTTTTGGGGGGCAGCTCAAAATTTTTAAATATAAAGACCCATTAAGTGTCACCTCATTTTAAAGTCCTTGATTAAAGAAGAAGGACAGTGGAAACCAGAGCTTTCTATCTCAACCCAGTACAAAATGGCAGCTCATTGGTTGTCTATTGGGGTTATTTACCACCTGAATGTGGATGTTCATATTTTGCCTCAATGAAGTTTTACCTAATTTCAATGAGCTGCCATTTTGTACTGGGTTGAGATAGAAAGCTCTGGTTTCCACTGTTCTTCTTCTTTAATCAAGGACTTTAAAATGAGGTGACACTTAATGGGTCTTTATATTTAAAAATTTTGAGCTGCCCCCCAAAAATCCCATTTTGGGGAAATGGGCAAAGTTGTAATAGTGACTAAAAAGTTCACTTTTATTTCCTACAAAGGTGTTCTGAGTTTCATTTTTCTATCTTTATCCATTTAAAATTTAACAGGGTGTATCCATACTTTTGACTCACACTGTATAGTAGACGATGTACAATAAAAAACATTCTATTGTTTGTTTGCATTTCTTTTAAAAACAAAATGTGCAATTATAATAATATCCATAAACATGAAGGGTAGGTATATACTAACATTCCAATTTTGTTTAATAACATAGTTCTCAAAAATAATAATAAATGTCCTTATTTTGATTTGCTTTCCTTTACTTTTAATTGACGAATTACTAGGGTGGTTGCAAAAGTTTTAAATTCATATTTTTGTTACGATTCTTATTGTTTAAGGAATTAATAAACTGAGGACTTCTGATAGTCGAAGAACAGAACTGTGGCGATATGCATCATTGCCCCTGTTTGATCACGTTATGTTACCTAAATAACTTCGGAGCGTTGCGTATTGCCTATCCCAGAAATTGGAAGGGGCATTATAGTCTTTTATTCATGTTTTCCCCCTCCGCTTGACCAAGAAGAGTTGCGCTTACCCCCGCGCGGTCAGTACTCGTCCGAGACGCTCGGTTTTTTTATGTTTGATCAGTGCGTTATAAGAGTGATTAATTACCCCTAATACGCCCGGCTAGGCCTAGACATGGTTAACCGCGCACCGAATTAACAGTAAATAAATAAATTTAGGTTTAAACTATAAAACCATTCCCAAACCTTCCTTGATGTGATAGTTTACCTTCAGATAATATTTATTTTGGTTGTAGTTTTATTAATTGTATATTTGGTTTCATCAAAATGACTGGCCAGGTGAGATTTTCCCACGAGTCAGTTTAGTGGGGTAATGTGATTCTCAGTGACTGATGATAGCGGAGAACCATAAAGATCCATTGGCCTCCTCCATCTATCCATCCATCCCCGCCAACAATAACCGAAATCGTTTCAAAACAAAGAGCAGAAGACAGGCTGGAAAGTTCTCAGAAATATGGAAAAAGGAACATCCTGTTTCCGCCACTAAGACAAATTGAGGAATAGGTGACTAACTGAAAAGGAGCTGTAGTGAGGTGGGAGTAACATGGTTCAGGACAAGTCAGATCAAAAGTATTAGGGCGGAAAAAGTCTTAAGAAAGTGTTTTTATTGGGGCATTGTAGGCTCAGGGAATACCTTGAAAGGTATGGGATAGAATATCTTGGACTTGCAGATTATACCGACCATCCATTAGTTCAAATCATTGCAGTAATATACAAAAAGCCCTAAAATCAGCGAGGGTACCAGATTTATGTAGAGGAGATACCTACCTTTGATCCCCTTCATTTTCCATGTACTTAAGAAGTTTGGGAAGTGGTTTCTATAGATGGGAGTTCCCCAGACCCGATTCTATAACTGGGCAACATGGGCACTTGCCCAGGGGCGCAAGCGTACAAGGGGCGCAAGGGTTTTGGGTCATAAATTTTTTTTTTAATTGAAAAAATTTCAACCTTATTAAGGTAGTATATGTCGATAAAAGTTTATAAATTAAAAAAACTATAAAAAATTATACCTAAATCAAAATTTTAAGGTAGCACAACAATTCTTCAGATCTTTCTGAACAATTTGGTAACATTTCCATTCTTATCGGTTAGAAAATAGCGTCTGAAACAGAAAACTCGCTTTGCCCCCTCTTCACCCGTAGTAGTAAGTGTAAGGGCTCTTAATTATTGTACTTATACTTCAACGTATAAGTTTTATCATTAGTGAGAGAGTATTGTTTCTCCTCTCAATAAATAGTCTACATTCTCAGTCTCAGCCTGCATGACAATTTCTAGGAAACCTAGAGCGTCTAGTGTTTGATATTCTCACGCACTCACGGTTGGACTAAACAAATATGGAAATATGACTCGACTGGAGAGCAGTTCTCCGAAAAACTTGAGTGAATTGGCAATTATTGGAACTATATTTTAGGGTGTTTGGGTGGTCCGTGATACTGTAAAATACAAGGTTGTTATGTTGTGACGTCAATCATAACACCTACGCCTGTAACTGCAGTAATAATACTTGCAAGTTTTTACAGTCGGTTGCCAGTCCGGGACACGGCAGGTCAATAGGTGGTGGATATTGGAAAGACTTACCGACTCACCAACTAAAAGGAGTTCGGTGGAGTTAAGTTAGAAATCCCTTTCGAAACCAAAACTGGCAAAGATGAATTAATCGGGGGGGCGCATCTCTTTAATTTGCCCAGGGGCGCTACAAGAGTTAAAAAAGGGCCTGGAGTTCCCCTTCTTACAAAAATTAGAGGGGCACAAATGGGTATCCAGAAGTTGCAGTGCAAATCACCCCCACATCAGTAGTAGTACTAGTTTGCACTATGTGTAACTGTAAGAGAGGTATTATGAAAGTATACACAGGATCATCCAGGAAACTCCATGATCATGGGAAATTATCTTTAAGCATACAATCAAAACCATTTTTAGTGCAAAACCATTTGCAGTATATTTGACTGCAAGGAATAAGTAAGGTTTTATATATGAGCTGGAGTGGTTCAACATCAGCTTTTAAACGAGATAAATCTGAGCTGAAATGTGTCCTGTCTATGAGCGTATAAAAAGCGGAATTTCAGTAAAAAACACAGCTTTTATGGAATGTATCCGTGAAGTTGAATACAAGTAAGGATGTTGTATAAAGACAGTTGGGTGATTTTAAAAAACCCTGTATTCTTCAGATCCTTTTTGTGAGTTCCTGGACATATTAATACCTTTTGGATTGCACAGACAGACGTGCTGTAGGAACTGAATTATTCTGTGAAATTTCCAAGAAGCTGATTATGCAAGCCGTCAGCACTTGGGCTTACCTCTGTAACAAAATAGTTGGAGAATTTTCTCAGAGCAAACTGTCACAGCCCTCTAAGCAAATTACAACTCTGTTACCTGTTAGGCGAGAGAGGATGTTATAGTTTGTTATACAACACTACCATCTGAAATCTGCTGAACGGTTGCATTTACTGAGAAGCTTCTGTGGTGAGCTGCTGGTGTTCAAATGTGTTTACCTTGATCGAAAAAGATTTTTAGAATCTGTGATTTTCGACAAAAGGACAGACAATCCTTGAAGATCTTGTCAGGAAAATTCTGTAGTGAATGGAGTTTACGGATTTTTCTCGGAGAGTTAAACGATTACTTTCATTTGAGAGAATAATAAGCCATAGTGACTGATATGTAAAAAGAACAATTCGCCCATAAAGTAGGAAAGAAACTATAGTAATTTTTACTACTCATTCTCACACAAAAATCAATGATTTTGTTGTTGTTGTTATAATCCTTTTGAGGTGAGCTGAGTCTAAAAAAATGTTTTTGGAATGAAGTTTCTACAACAAAAACAGTCTCTTAGGCTCTGTAAAATCAAGGGCTGATTTTAATCAAATTTGGGATGTGAATATAATTTAGCCATAGTGCATGAATAATTACCAAAAAATGCCATTGATCAGTGACATTAAAAGCTCAAGTGTAATCAAATATGATTTTCGCAGAAAAACACAAAATATTTTTCCAAAGTTCATTTCCCCTTTTTGATGCCAATTATCGATCTTATATATTTCTTGGTTATTAGTGTAAGTTGATTTTGGAATAGGCGTGAGGGGGCTTCTTTTTCAACTCATTAACGTCACAATTTTATCATTTTACCCAATGTTGGAGTAAACAACACCTCTTTGTCAACTCCAAATCTGTAACCTCTCCTTCATAAACACACGGCACTGAATTGAGGTCGCAGGAAGTAGAAAGAATTTGGACATTCCTCCTTACAGCTAGGAGGTAAAAAGGATAGTTTATAAAATATTTATTTAAAATAAGATATATAAATACATTTTTTCTATGCAAAATACTTAAATTGGTATACTTCACATCAATACAAATATCTACAACTATATAAAATATAGGTCTTTATACAATAAATAAATTTAATACATAAATATTTTCTCAGCATATTCCATTTAAATACAGGGAGAACAAAATCCCCATACAAATGATACTGTGTTCTAATTTTTGAACAGATGTTTATTAACAGCTGATTACAATGTTAGGAAGTGGTACGTCTCAAATCCACATTGGATGATGGGCTGCAAAATGCAAGGTACGGGTAAAGTCATGGTGTGGTTGTGGAATTTTGAATAGGAGGATTGTTGGGCATGTTTTTCTTGAATTGTAACTTCATCGCAAACCAGTACCTGGATCTTCTAAAGACTGGTGTTTTCATGTCAATCCTTAACGAGAATGAGACATCTTTTTTTTCCAGTAGGATGAGGAACCACTCTTTACGGCATAGAGTTAAAGCCCAGTAGAGTGGACATCAAGAACACTAGATCTTACACCCGTTGTCCCTAAGGACATGTAAAGACACTAATGTACCAAGAGAAAATTCGCTATGTCAAACATCCTGAAGGAAAGGATTACGAAAGCTTATTTCAAGATATCTAAAGATGTATCGTCAAGTATTTAGTGGTAACAAGTGACTTCCAAAAGTATAGAGCAATCTGGTAAATTGCAACAAATTTCGAGTTCGGAAAAGTGATATTCACAAAAAAACCTAGACAAAAATCACCGACATGATTGTATATAGTAGAGGATTTTCACTTAAATATTGTTAAGAGCGTAGCGAGTTGGGACTGTTAAATATATACACATCTACGAGGCCAATTAGAACCTTGCCCGTGTCAAGATAGTAGTGATAGTAGTTACGAAGAAAACCTGTGTAACAACTGTCTCAAACAAACACACTACTGGATAAGACTCATTGATCTACCAATACAATTTAACATCTACAAAGACCCAAAAAAACCAAATTTTGAGCATAACATTTAAAAGATCTGCTTGTATTACATTTTATGATGAGGCTATATTAAGTAGATGATGGAGCTCATCAATTTGTTATTCAAGTGTCTTCAAACGAGTTTTCATGAAGACATAACATGTATTTTGGGGGAGTATCTCTTGATATTGTTTTAACATATCCACTAGCTTTTAAGGAACAAACTTTAGGAATAACACAAGTGTACAATAGTAGTACTTAATGTTTCTACTTTAGGCCAGTAAGACCTTATGCATTCCCCTCACTCACAATTTCTCGCTAGAAAAAAAGGACGAAAAGTATCATATTACTTAACTTCTGTTCTGATATTCTGTTTTACTAAACATTGAGGTTATGTTTACATTATACATGTAAATTAAGTTTAAACATTTATAAACCGTGAAAATAGAAACGGTAATTAAAAAAAAACATGATTACTTTTAGATCATATTACATTTTTGAAATTATAATCTTCAAAACGTGAATAGAATTCTTTAGTTTTGAGTGTTTGTAATTGTTCATACTACCAGTGAAATACATCAAATAATGAAGGTCTAAAGTGGAAGATTTTTAAATCAAGTAATAGTTTGCAACAAGATGCGAGAATTGTGACTCTTCGCTGTTGACCTCACTGACACAGTGTTGCCATTTCTTTTTAACAAAGAATATTTACGTATTAAATATCGATATCACTTATTTTATATTTTACAATGTTTTTCTTTAAAACATTGACTTAAAAACAAATGGTTTTGTACTCATCTAACGCTGTACATGCCACAATTGCAAAACGAATTGTCCAATGAGGCTTTATTCACAAATCACAATATTTTACTTCTACGAAAGTTTTTTTTCTGTAGAATTATTCTAAGCTAATTCTTTCTTTGGATGAATTTCAATAGTTTTATCGCTCGGTTTCACCTCATCTGAAAAATAAAGTAAATATTTAGTATTTGACTTCTCACCATGTATGTAAGTGTTGATAAAATATATGCAATTTTTGAATAGTCTCATTCTACACCCAACTATACTCAGTTTTATTATTGTTAGCCCCTCAGCGGTCGTCTATAGAAAGTACGGGCATGGCTATCAAAAATATAGAAAATAAAGACTCCTAGCCATTGAAAACTCTGTATCAGAGTCGTAAGACAACAAGAGTTGTTCAAGCGAGACCTGAAACAAAGATGAAAGTGGAATCTAACCTAAGTTCTATATTGTATCTAAGTAACACCACTTAATACCCGGGGTATAGCTTAACCAATGATGGACTTAATACATGGTTGCCCCAAACTGTAACAGGTCGTAATTCACTTATCCCTGTCAGACTAAACACTAAACACTTAATGGGTTAATTATAATTAATTTAAGGGGACGTATATTTAAATTCTAAAAATAACTGCACACAAATCCAAGTTAAACGGAGTGGTCATAATCCGTAGGCCTATTTGTAACTCACCTATTTGAATTTATATAATCACCACGGTGCGATACATTATTTAGGACTTCCCGAGAAAGTAGGGAACGCCAATTCCCGAAACTCAGCCCGACTGGATTAAATAAACTCAATAAATTCGGAGGACTGGGACGAGTGCTGACCAGATGTTCGAGCACTCCATTCTACTGTATCCTTACGTATTAGGTTTCCCTAACCATAGCTGCTCACTGCCATCTCAATAGACGTGGTGTTGCCAATCTAGCTGGTGATCACGGTTGGAAACTCATCTGTCCACGAAGGAAAATTCATCTGTGCGCAATCAGAATGGGAACGCGTCACAAGATGAAGGTGTCGCCGGAGCTAAAATACCTCGAGATTGCTACAACCAAACTCATAAGTGAATCCTTGAGGGACCAAAAACTCAAAATGAGGTATTATTTGAGGTAGTTTTTCTTACCTGAGAAAATTATCAAATAACAATAAAGGTAAGGATGGAGAGTTGTGTACTCTTTTTCTTGTTTAATCTAACCCTTTAAAATTATTTTATATCACATAACCACATCTCTCGTTTAAAATGTTTGACCTCCCCATTAAAATCCAAAATAGAAAAAAGTACGCCCATAGAGCTTCTTACTACACAGATTACCGGTATCTTAGTAACAAAGTTAAACGGGGGATGCTACCCTGTATGTGAATTTTAATAAACATTCTAAAAGTAATTTGGAGTAGTCATGATACATATTTGATAATCCCAAATGTAAACTTTCCCAGGATTTTTTTAAAAGGAAAATTGCTAATAAATCAATCAACAGTGTTGATATGACAAACAACCCACCTCCTGTCTGTTTCCATTGAACAACCTCATCTTCGTCCATCGACCTGAGGTCATTCCAAGTTTGTGTCTCTGCTGAACCAAATATTATATACACTACATTGGTTATTAATACGATAGCACCGGAGATCCAGAACACTTGACGCCATTCCAACAGTGTACTCTGTAACAAAATCAAACATATTTTGATAATAAAATTTAGAATGGCTACAAAGCATCTAAACGTAATATATCTTCTAAGAAATAACATTTTTTGAGTAATTTAGTTGTCACTGAAGAGTGGTGCAAATGAGGATCTAGAGAGGAGGATCAAAAAGACAAGAGGAAGCCAATATGGCAGAAGTTGAATAACCAAACTAAGGATATTTAACACAAAAGTCGAGACAGAACTTCTCACCGCATGTGGTACTTGGAAGGCTTTTTACAAACGAGATTTAGGTATTTGTAAATGTTCCGTGGAAGAATTAGAATGAATTATACTGGCAAAACACAGGTCAATGGAAGAGGAGATAAAAAAAGGAAATGATGTTGGATTGAGCATGTCTTGCAAGTGCCGGATAGTATCTAAGCCCTTTCAGAACCTTAGAGGAAGGCTAAGGATGACATAGCGAAGCAAAGTGCTAAGGAAGGCTGAGATTGAAGGAACGAGCTGGCAGGAATTAAAGATGCTTTTGGGAGACAGTGCGCTGGAGAGCTTTTGTTAAGGTCTTTGCTCCAAAGGTGATAGAATATATATGTCAAAAGTAATTTGGAAACAAGCATACAGAATCTGACAACAATCGATGCATCTAGATTTTCCATTTACTCAAGTAGTCATTTTATTTTACTTGAGGTTTTTATATTTAAGTCATCGGTTCGATTTACCTATGAGTAACTTATACCTTCTTAAACTTAGGGTTGCGACCTTTTTGAAACACCCGTTACTTGTGGTATCAGTGAACAAGTACCCTCAATATGGAACTCCACCGTCTCTGAGTTAAGTCATGTGTTGTTACTGCCCTTAAACTCTTCATTAATCAGTAGAGCACTCTGGTTAATAAACAATGAAAGGAAATTCCCTCATAACCACAATAAAACACAAACAACACAAAGAGTGTTAATAGTACTGCTATCATCTTCAGAGGTACAATACACACTAACTTTAATAACTACAATTATTACTCACAATATAGTTAACTCACAAGTAGTTAGTAATTGTAGTTATTAAGGTTAGTGTGTATTGTACCTCTGAAGATGATAGCAGTGCTATTGAAATGTACATAGATAGAACAAACATAACTATACACTCTTTGTGTTGTTAGTGTTTTAATGTGGTTTTGACGGAATTTCCTTTCACTCATACTCATGTCGTTTTCAAACCGCTGTTACTTTAGCCATTTTTTCATGTTAGAAAATGGCCATAATTACTAGGAACTAAATCAGGGTTCCTAGAGAGGATGTTCAAATTATTCCTATTTAAAACTGTAGGACTTATAGCAATATGCAGACGAGCGTTGTCATGTACAAAAAAAAAATGCACTCAACATTCCACGCCATTTGTTGTAAATGGTTCTTGACAGGTTTCCTTAAGTCTTCAAAGAATTTATTGTACCGCCTTCACCCGTAGAATCCACAAGGAGTACACTGTTCTGTCCAAAAAGGGACATGTATTTTCTTGCAAGGAAGGGTTGCCGGTACTTTAGAGGTTTTCACTCCATCGACTGACGTTTTGTCTCCAAGTCGACTACCAAACGCAAGTCACAATATGACTGAAGAAATCATCCTATTGGTTTTGTGGCCATCAGTGAGAAGTTTAGGCGTGCAGTAAAAAAGTTCTGTTTACGCCAAATGCTTTCATTTAGGTCTACTTATATTTTAAATATCATCAAAATCGGGTAATAAATTAAAACAATAATGATTCGAATTTCCCCCTAACCACAATCACTAGAAACATTAAAATAAAGTATTATTTTAAAGTTTTCACACTGTAGATAATAAATAATACTTACATTAGGAACCATGTAGCCGATCAATGTAGGTGTTATGACACCCGATATTGCACCTATCCCGTTGACTATAGCCATCAATGTCCCTGCGTAGTTAGGGCTGAGATCCAAAGCGTTGACTTTTAAACTTGGATAAAAGAAACCCATGAATGCCATACCACCGGCAAATAATGCTGCTACCAACATTCTGTCGCACCCTGCGTACGATGCAGCTAGTACTCCGAGAGATGGACCGATGGAAGCTGTAGACAGAAGAAGATTACATCAAATGTATCACAGAATATTTTTTATTAAAGGGAAAACACTCTCGGTTAGGTTCGGTTATGTTAGGTTGTGTTGTTATGTTATGTTATGTTAGGTTAGGTTAGGTTAGGTTAGGGCGTTAAACTCTAGGTTAGCATTGAGTTATAAAAAAATCATGAAATCTCTCGAATAGCGTCATAACAAAACAAGAGTTGGTCAAAAGAGACCCGATAGTAAAGACGAAAGAGAGATCAAACCCAATACTACACACAAAAATGTATAAATCCAGCTAATAAGCCTTGGGATTGTCTAGTCCGTAAAGTGAGGTCCTTAAGGGTTAAATATTTAACACATCCCCAGTAAACGAAGTATAGAAAAATTTTGGTAAAAATCGATTTTAAAATGTTAAAATGGCGGTCAATTCAAACATTTTTATGTTTATATGTCATGTGTAATTCAACTTATAACACACTATTAAGTAAATGTATGCAGATTTCAATTCTGTATGTAATTTTAATTGTGGAGGTTAGGTTAGGTTAGGTTAATTTTAATTGTGGGGGTTAGGTTAATTTTAACGTGGGGATTAGGTTAGGTTAGGTTAATTTTAATTGTGGGGGTTAGGTTAATTTTAACGTGGGGGATTAGGTTAGGTTAGGTTAATTTTAACTGTGGGGGTTAGGTTAGGTTAATTTTAATTGTGGGGGTTGCTAAAATTTTTAAATAACACGTATAAGCTTGTAATACCTCGTTTAAACGTCTCTATGAGACAAGAAAAATGACGTAAAGAAGAGTTAATATACTTACAAATCTAGATTGATACATCCCCTTGTATGTCGTTCTGTATTTACCTCATATTAATTGTTCAAACTGTTCTCCCTGTACCTTCATGCAGTACAGTCTTTGTACAAACATGTTTCCTTCATTCTGTGATCCATCTTAAATGGTCATTTCAGAGATTCCCCACAAAACAAAGTCTTGCATTTAAAACAGTGAACCAGCATTTAGAAAAAAAAATCTATCGTTTTATTTTGGGAGCTCAAAATTTAATTTTCTTTACGTTTGTCTTGTCTCACAAAGGCGTTTAAAATGAGATATCACAAGCTTATTTGAAATTTTTAAACAACCCCCCCCCCCTCCTCCACAGTTAAAATAACCTAAACCTTTTTTTTTTATGTTACCCCTCTCACTAAAAGAGATTGCCGCAAACAGAATTAAAATATCTCGAAATATTTTATAAAAAAAACAAGGATGGAAGTTTATTTTCAGTCACCCTGTACGTGGGGCTTCGAGGTCCACTAGGGCCGAGACACTACATTGAGACGAATTTTAATAAACCAACACAATTTAACTGTTCTACAAAGCTCGAGTAACCAATTTTGAGGATTTGCTTGTGTATATTGTTTGATGAGGATGAGTTATGATGGCGTCATCACCATTTCATTACAGCATCAGTTTACTTACCAATAGTTGTGAATAGTTTTCGTACAAACTGTACACTCGCGCATTTGTGTAAGAGGAGGAAATCACTGAGCCAACCAGAGAAGATAGCGGTGATCCACATCACCATGAAAGGTAAGGCGCTTAGGAATCCATTCTGTAACACAAGATGATTCATTTCATTGTGGAAGTCACCGGATCGCTGGTTGTAGTTATAGGTTAGGTTAGGTTAGGTTAGAGTAGGTTAGGTTAGGTTAGGTTAGGTTGGGTTAGGTTAGGTTAGAGTAGGTTAGGTTAGGTTAGGTTAGGTTAGGTTAGGTTAGGTTAGGTTAGGTTAGGTTGGGTTAAGTTAGGATAGGTTAGGTTAGGTTAGGTTAGGTTAGGTTAGGTTAGGTTAGGTGAACTACTTATTGTGTTAGAAACACGGCAGTTTGGACGTCTCAAACAGCCATGTGTGATTCATGAGAGGCCGTCATAGCAACCTGATGATAGCTGTTTGAGACATCGAAACCGCCGTATTTTCAACACAATAAATGCTTCACGCGACGGACGTTTACAGGTTATTAACATTTAGTGCTATACTAACCGTCAAATATTGAATAAACTCTGTAAAAACATTGCACAAACTTTCTCACTTGAAATAAAAACCAACCAAAACTAATATTCATCAAAAATTTCATTTCGGTATGTTGTCAATCAAAAAGTAAAAACCAAACCTAACCTAACCTAAACTAACCCAACCTATCCTAACCTAACCTAACCATGGAGACTGTCTATGAAAGAATATTTATATTATTTAAATAAGGGTCTAAACTCGCTTTGCTTGTGACATATTTACATTCTCACTGTAAACCATAATATATGATATGAATCATTGATCATTTTTGTGGTTTCCACAATTATTCAGAAGTTTATTATTTGTTTCTACTTGCAATTTTGCACACGGGTTTCAGTCATCTATACATTTCACTAAAATTTGAACTAAATCGGTAAAGCTGTTTTTGAGAAAAAAGTATTTTATAAATCTTGATTTTTTTAAATTATCAATAACTCACAAACCAACATTTTTGGAGAGTTGGCGGCCAATACATTTTTTTGAAAAAAAATTTGATCATTAGGCCCTACAATTTTGAAGTTGATTTTGAGACAATCATAATTTTCTGTTTTATTTATGTCAGCAATACCCAAATTTTGAGTTGTAAAAAAATAAAAAAAGTAACTAGGTATAACCAAAGTTTACCCACATACCAAAATATGAAATCGGTCTATGCATTTTGACTATTGAGCAGACACAATCCAAAAACCATTTTGAACTCAAGGGACCTCAAAACAGAAATTTTCGATTTATATCTACCCCATCACATAACTTTCTCTATACTATGTATATATGGGAAAGATCTACTTTAAAAGTTTTATAAAAATCGGTTTCAGCGTGTGTGCAAACAATACAATCGACAACATTCCAAAAATTGATCAATTTTAAACCATTCCAAATTTAAAGAACAAATCAAAGCGTTTACTGACATGTGTATATAAAGGGTGTTTCAAAAATATTGTTCAAACGATTTGAGCTAGAAAATGTTACACACGTCGAAAAAATATTATCAACCATTTAGGAGTCCCAAAGGTTCGTAACGATTTTGCACAAATTATTTATTTAAATTTTAGCTTTGCATTTGTATTTACTGTACACTTAACAGAGTACTATAATATTAGTAATAGTAATTACTTATGTAAATTAAAATACAGGGAACTTGTAATTTGTAACAGTGTATGAGACAATACAACCTATTTTCTGTATTCTTGGAACCACTAATCTAACCTATATTTTTGTTTATAAAAAATAAGTGAAGAGGTTAGGTTAGGTTATATATTCAAATAGACCTATGAAACTATTCCTTTTATTCTAATACGTATATATAATAACAAAACCTATAAACCTAACCTGTTTTCAGTGAGTCTTGTAACCACTGAATTTTGGTTTATCAAAAATTCCCAGAACAGGTTAGGTTATATATTCAAATAAACTCATGAATTTGAGCACTGAGCCTAGACACAAAACTCATGAATTTGAGCACTGAGCCTAGACACATACCTGAGCAACTGAGAACTTCATAACACTTCTCATATACTTTGGTAGATCAGTCTGAACCATGAAGAGTGCCCAATCGTGTCCAATCTGACCTATGACTAGTGCCCATAGTGGTATTGATAGTGCCATTGCTTTCCACGGTGTAGGCGGCAGGTTCTGTACAGAAAAACAGAAATAAATTTAAAGCCTATATTAGATTTTAGCTTGATAAACTTCACTCAGGATGTTAAAAGATGGAGGTTAGGTTAGATTACTAAATAAATTGTATTATTATTTATTACTCAAATAAATAAAACAATTAATTATTACCTTATGTATACAATAGTGTTTCAGACCACATGGACACTATCTGTAGCGCCTAAACGAAACCAGATAAAAATTTCCTTCCAATTAGAACCTCCCTTTTTCGACCCCAAAGAATTCAAAAAAATTATTTTCGACGCTCTTCAATGACCCAAAAGGGCACTTTTGGGGGGCAGGGTGGTGTTTTTGGAAAATTTTCAAATAGAAACATAGGTCGTGAGATACCTCATTTTAAAGGTCTCTCTTTTCTGAACATTTTGGAGCAAAAAAAAAATCTTTTCATTACTGTACAGGGTGTGACAAAATATGTTTTTTTAAGTTTTTAGCGGGAAATGTGACTGCCAGCTCCCTAACAAAGATAGGGCAACCAATTTTTTTTCCCTAGTTTTACAAGAACACACCCTTTCAGGAGATATGGGGTAGTATGGACTTCTATGTAGTTTTCAAATTATTAATAAATTTCAAACTAATAACTTTCATAAAGCAAAAAGTAAAAAAATTCAAATAGCAACCTAAATTGAAAATTGTACCATTTGAGAGACCTTTTGAAAACAAGCATTTTTTGTATTGAAAGTTTGGTTCTATTTAGCACCATTGAATAATTGTGATAAAAAATGGCATTTAAGAAAATAATTTTATTTCGTCACACCCTGTACAATAATGAAAAGATAAAAAAAAATTTTTCCTCCAAAATGTTCAGAAAAGAGAGACCTTTAAAATGAGGTATCACACGACCTATGTTTCTATTTGAAAATTGTCCAAAAACACCACCCTGCCCCCCAAAAGTGCCCTTTTGGGTAATTGAGGCGCATCGAAAATAATTTTCCTGAATTCTTTGATGTCGAAAAATGGGGTTTTTAATTGGAAGGAAATTTTTATCTGGTTTCGTTTAGGCGCTAGAGATAGTGTCCATGTGATCTGAAACACCCGGTACAATAGTGTTATCAATAAACTGTAAATATTTTTTTTGTAAGCACGAATAGCATCCACAAAAATAAAGATAGCAATTTGATATAGGGGACTATAGTGTGCTATAATTGAACCCTATATAAATTCATGAAAAATCTAAATGTAAAAATCAAAATGGCGGTAATTTACAGACTTTTTTGATCATATGTCGTGTTTATTCTACTTATAACACGCTAAATGAGATACAAATTTACAGATTCCAATTCTGCATGTAACAGTACCAACTGGTATACACATAAGTTACAACCTCGATATGTATCCAATCGCTCTAATGTGTATCCAGCCTCAATCATGTAACCTTCTACCATCTCAGCAAGAATATCTAAACACTTTGTACAACATCTGTGTTTCAAAACCGCATCTCAAATCATACAAACAGGTGACCATTATAACCTAAAACTTAAACAACAAACCGCTAAAATAATCTACAATGAAACACAACTTAGTTTTAGTTTACCCACATCTTTTCTCTTGAGACATCCTATCTGCTCCTGTAAATAGTCTTTCTCCTCTTGCGATATGTAAGGATGAGATGCTGGATCGTTGTAACATGTAAAGCAGAAGACAATGTACCAGAGGACTCCTAGACCGCCGAAGAAGTAGAAGACATCAGGCCAGTCACCTTCCCAATATTTGAGTAACAGGCCGGTTAAAATGGATGAGACTACGGTGCCTATTTGGTTACCTGTAAGCATTCAGATTGTACAGTTTACAAAGATTATGAAAAATTACTCTATTTGTGTGTGTAAAATTACCCTTGAGTTTAATTTTTATAGTAAATCAAAACAAAATGGTCGAATAACAAATTAACGGTACGTTTTCACCAAAATGATTTTATTTACGTAATCATTACACATTGTTGATTTGTAGATAACAAGAAAATGTGTGTAACTTAGTAAAAATAATGAATTATTAATGATCCAAATTTATGAACAAAATCCAACGAAACAAAAAGTGCTTTTGAAGCATTGCCAAAGTATCAACAGTAATTCCTCTTCAATCAGTCTTTTTAATTCATCATCTGTTGCTTTAGAGTGAGAATAAACTTTTTTTCTTTCAAAAAGCTCCATAGTATCGCAGTCAAGTCTGATCTCTTGGAGACCAGTCCATGAAATTGTTGCCACGACCTATCCAAAGGTTGGGAAGATCTAAAACTGGTTTGGTCACATTAGCATAATGAGGACGAGCTCCATCCTGTTGGAAAAACCGTCCCTCATCTCTGGCTGAGTAAGATGAGGAACTATGTGATCAGTTAATATTGACGATCTGTCTCCAGTCATTGTCTGATGGGATATGTCTTATGATAAAACACCATCCTTGGTGACGGCAGCCCAAACAGTTATACCCTTTGATTTCAAGCCCTCTTCGTGTAAGAGGGATTTTGTGTGTTGTAATAATTACAATTATGTCTGTTTACAAATCTTGTTGGGTAAAATGTAGCTTCATCTGAGAATACAATTCCTTGATACCACTCGGCATCTTCGTCGAGCTTTTCAATTACCTTCGACATAGTGTCAAGTTTGTAGAGTGTTCCATATGTCCGGCATTTTAATTCAGAAATAGCAATTCCTTCCTGTGACAATACAAATAAACGAACTCACTTACAACATTAAAATGCTCTAAATAATAAAAACAACTTTAATTTAAAATATTTGTAAGATACTCTGGAATATTTTTAAAACAATAAATACAATTACACGAAACATGTGTTTTATGGTCAGAATTGAATGTTTGCATAGCCACGCTTGTTCATTGTGTTAGGGTTCTAGATTTTTTTTGTTTATTTCCAAACCTTATATAAAATAGATGTTTTGAAAGGAATATTTTGTTGTTCTTTTAAAGCAATAAACCTTTCAATCATCATCGCCTTATAAAAAAAGGAAGAAAAGGTTAGGTTAGGTTAGGTTTGGTAAAGGTTAGGTTAAGGTTAAGTTAGGTTAGGTTTGGTTAATTTTGGTAAAGTTAGATTTGGTTAGGTTAGGTTAGGTTAGATGAAGTTAAATTTCGTTTGATTAGGTTATGTTAGGTTAGGTTACGATCAAAATAAAGCACTGAAGCTAATTTTTCAAAAATTTAATAACATAAAATGTACATGCTACAATTATTTCGTCTTGTGGCATCTTTGGGCAACTGTTAATTAAATAACAGTTGTCCGAAGATGCCGCAAGGCAAATCAATTGCTGCTTATTTATGTTAATAAATTTTCGAAACTTTAACTTCAGTACTTTATTTAACCATGTAACATGAAGTTTCAACATGGAGTTTCTAACCTAATAGGTTAGGTTAGGTTTATAAAAAAAAGGGGGAAAAAATAACATAAAATAAAAACGCATTGCTCTCTAATACTCTAATAGCGTCAGTATCGGAAAAGAACAAGAGTTGGTCAAGAGAGACCTGATAGGAAATATGAAAGAGAGGGATCTAACCCAAGACTACACAAAAAGAAGTGTAGAACCAGCTAGTCCCTTGGGATTGCCAAACCCTTACTATAATGATCCTCTAAGGATTTAAAAAAGTTAAAATAATTGAATTTTAAGTAGACAGCAGGAACACACTTTGAATGTTACATCAGTCTGTATGTCTGTACAGTGCCAATTAACATAATTGCAGACTGGTTTAACGATTTCACAAGAATCGAGAAAATTGATTGCCTACAACGTTAATGTCTTAGAGAGCCAGGTACAAATAACAAACTTCAAGCCATTAGGAAGTACATGTGAACACACCAGAAATAAAACACATTAATACGCACAAATATAGTGCCTTAATTTATAGTCAAAATTATTTTTACATTCCAAAATTTTATATATAGAGCGTCTAGAAAATACCGTCTCAAATTTCACCAGGCTATTCTACAGATGAAAATAAGAAAAAAATAGTTGCAATGAACATAAATCCGAAAATGATTAGTTTTCGAATTATCCGCCATTTTGTTTATTTTACTAAACACTTAATAGCTTTGAAAATAGAAAAGATATTGAGCTCAAATTTTGTGTACATATTTGTTACGTAACCTTTTATCCCTGTACAAAAAACCAGAACGTTCTTTTGTGTATTTTCAAAATGGCGGCCATTTAAATGTTTTAATGTCAAATATCTTTAAAACCGCTAATTTTAGAAAAACAATTTCATGAAACAAAAAGGATACATTTTTAATGACAAACAAAACGAGTTTTTAAAAATTTTTCATAGCTAAAAACATATCCTAACCTAACCTAACCTAACCTAACCTAACCTAACCTAACCTAACCTAACCTAACCAACAAATTATGTTACCGACCCGAGCGTAGCGAGTGGAAGCTGTTTAACTACGTAGCTAGGATTGAGACAGTGACACGAGCGAAGCGAGTTGAGACGGTTTATTATAGGGCCTAGCTGACGTCAGAAAGTCGTCTTCACGAAACAACTGTTTCAAACAAACTTATCCTAATAGATAAGACCTACCAATAACATTTCCTACAACCTCCATGAAACCAACTTTAGAGGATCTACTTGTATTACATTGGGGCTGGGTAAGTACCATGATGGCGGCCATCGACTTATTTGATTTTGTGTAAGGGTTGGCACGTCAATCTGTGTGCACCGTTGATTGTACAACAATTTAAATTAATTTCCTCCTAACCTGACCTAACCTAACCTAACCAAACCTAACCTTACCTTACCTTACCTAACCAAACCAAACCAACCTTAATCTAACCTAACCTAACCTAACCTAACCAAACCAAACCAAACCTAACCTAACCTTACCTAACCTAACCAAACCTAACCTTACCAAACCAAACCTAACCTAACCTAACCTTACCTAACCTAACCTAACCAAACCTAACCTTACCTAACCTTACCTTACCTAACCTAACCTAACCTTACCTAACCAAACCAAACCAACCTTAATCTAACCTAACCTAACCTAACCTAACCTAACCTAACCAAACCAAACCTAACCTATCCCTACCTGCAAAGACTAGAGATCCAAGTTTTCCTCTTTCCATCGGTGGAACCCATTGTGCCAGAAGTACGTTCAGAGCTGGAAATGTAGTTCCCTGGAACACACAAAATCAACTTAGCCACAGCTGGAAATAAAATAATCATAGTGCTTCCAATAATCAAAACTTTAGACAAGTCTGTTTATTGTATTGTTATTATTACAGACTACTGTTAAGGTTAGATGAAGATGTAAACTTCAGAACAGAGTTTACAAAAAAATCCCAATCCTTTACTGATGAAATCAAAGAAACTAAAAATATAAGGACGTTTAAAATTTGAGACACTTAAAGGACAAAAGGACTTTTACGTATAAAAGGAACTATTGAGGACTGACTAGAATTTAATAAAAATGTAAGGTAGTTTAGGAATCAAAGTTATTTTACTACTAAGAGGAACAAAGTTCTTTAAATATAAATATTACTTCAGGGATATTTCAGGGGTCCTAAGTAACCATTGGAACCACTAGAAGTTTATGAATCAATGGACTTTCAAGAATAAAACGAACTTTACGAATTCAAAGAACAAAGAAAGTTTGAAATCAATGAAATAAAGGAACTTTTATGAATATAAGGAACAACACACTTTTGGAATAAATTAAATAAAGGAACTTTAGAAATACCAAGAACAAAGAAAGTTTGGAATCAATGAAATAAAGGAACTTTAGGAATACAAGGAACAAAACAAATTGAAATAAAGGAACTTTAGGAATACAAGGAACAAAACAAATTGAAATAAAGGAACTTTAGGAATTCAAGGAACAAAACAAATTGAAATAAAGGAACTTTATGAATTCAAGAAACAAAACAAATTTGAAATAAAGGAACTTTAGGAATACAAGGAACAAAACAAATTGAAATAAAGGAACTTTAGGAATACAAGAAACAAAAAACTTTTCGAATGAACGAATTAAAGGAACTTTATAAATAAAACGAATAAAGAACTTCAGGAATCAATTAAATAAAGTAACTTTAGGAATACAATGAACTTTTGGAATCAATGAAATAAAAGAACTCTAAAAATATAAGGAACAAAAAATAGGAGTAAAAGAGACAAAGAACTTTTGGAAACATTGAAATAAAGGAACTTTAGAAATACAAGGAACAGTGGAACTATAAAATTAAACGCAATTTTAGAAATTAAAGGAGCAAAAAGACTTTTAAATGTCAAAAAACTCGTTAAGACCCAAAAGAATTTTAAGAATGAAAGGAACTTTAAGACTTTAAGAAACTACTAATAAAAGCATCAATGAGCTTTAAGTTCAAAAGAACTTTACAAATACAAGGAACAAAAGATCTTTGAAATCAATGGCACAAGCAACTTTAAGAAAAATAGAAACTTCAACAATTAAAGGATCAATGTTACATTGAAACACGTTTTAAACTTAGAATATACCCTTACCTACCTCTCCCAATCCTATAACAAACCGCACAGCTATAAGCCAATGCGCACCCGCCCTTGCTGCTAGAGGGGTGATTAATGTCAAAACAGCTGTACTGAGGATCCCCAATCCTAGAGTTTGTTTCCCTCCGAATTTCTCCGCCAGTAGTCCTCCTGGTAGATGAGTTATTACATAACCCCAGAAGAATGCACTCAGGATGTATCCTTGTGTCTTCTCGTCCCATTCGAATTCATTGTCCTGCCAGAAATAAACACACAATAGATGCATAAAAAATGACGTTTCGAGAGTATCAATCAACTTCAGTTATCAAGTGATAAATCTAGAAAGTAACAGGCTGGTTTTAAAGTTATTTGATAAGGATGGATTGTACTTGTTGGTTTAAACGGGCGTTTGTAATTATTTTTGTATATAAAACGAAAATTTAACATTTCTCTTAAATCGCCATTAGGAGTGATGAGGTAGAACACGCACTAAACTTTTGAAAGATGGGACAAAACGTTGTTTACCCCGATAAACCGTTAGGTTAGAAAAATATAACGTTTCTCTTAAATCGCCATTAGGAGTGATGAGGTAGAACACGCACTAAACTTTTGAAAGATGGGACAAAACGTTGTTTACCCCGATAAACCGTTAGGTTAGAAAAATATAACGTTTCTCTTAAATCGCCATTAGGAGAGATGAGGTAGAACACGCACTAAACTTTTGAAAGATGGGGCAAAACGTTGTTTACTCCGATAAACCGTTAGGTCACCATTCCGTTGGCACGGAACCCATATCAGTCAGTTGTTTACCGTTCCTTGTGTAGTGTAGTTCAGGAAATTGTGTTTTTTTACGTTCGTGTTTAGTATTGGTTATTTAGACAGCTCTGGTTTAATTTTCAATTTTACTAGTTTTAGTAAAATATGACCGTAGGCCACTAAACTATAAGACGTTTTATGTTCTAATTTTATCACTTGATGACGGGGAGTTGATTTATACTCTAGAAACGTCGTGTATTAGTTACTATATACACCAATGATGGTAAACGTTCGATATGAATAATTCATCATTATAAAATATCATTTAAACTAAGATCATATGGTTAATTGTAACCTGGATGGTGCTGCTACCTACCCACTATACGAAATACAGGGTAAGTTTGATAATCGCAAACAATTTGACCTCTGTTTTATGATTGATTTTCAAATTACATGGCGTCAGGAAAATGGAAAAGTGATTTTCAAAATACTCTCCGTCCAGTGTTGTTTTCGTAGCACGAAAGCAGGAAAGCGGTTAGGTTAGGTTAGGTTAGGTAGGTTAGGTAAAGTTAAGTTAGGTTAGGTTAGGTAGGTTAGGTAAAGTTAGGTTAGGTTAGGTAGGTTAGGTAAAGTTAGGTTAAGTTAGGTTAGGTTAGGTTAGGTAGGTTAGGTAAAGTTAGGTTAGGTTAGGTTAGGTTAGGTTAGGTTAGGTAGGTTAGGTAAAGTTAGGTTAAGTTAGGTTAGGTTAGGTAAAGTTAGGTTAGGTTAGGTTAGGTAGGTTAGGTAAAGTTAAGTTAGGTTAGGTTAGGTAGGTTAGGTAAAGTTAGGTTAGGTTAGGTAGGTTAGGTAAAGTTAGGTTAAGTTAGGTTAGGTTAGGTTAGGTAGGTTAGGTAAAGTTAGGTTAGGTTAGGTTAGGTTAGGTTAGGTTAGGTTAGGTTAGGTTAGGTAAAGTTAAGTTAGGTTAGGTTAGGTAGGTTAGGTAAAGTTAGGTTAAGTTAGGTTAGGTTAGGTTAGGTAGGTTAGGTAAAGTTAGGTTAGGTTAGGTTAGGTTAGGTAGGTTAGGTAAAGTTAGGTTAGGTTAGGTTAGGTAGGTTAGGTAAAGTTAGGTTAAGTTAGGTTAGGTTAAGTTAGGTTAGGTTAGGTTAGGTTAGGTTAGGTTAGGTTAGGTTAGGTTAGGTTAGGTTAGGTTAGGTAGGTTAGGTAAAGTTAGGTTAGGTTAGGTAGGTTAGGTAAAGTTAGGTTAGGTAGGTTAGGTAAAGTTAGGTTAGGTTAGGTTAGGTTAGGTTAGGTAAAGTTACGTTAGGTTAGGTTAGGTTAGGTAAAGTTACGTTAGGTTAGGTTAGGTAGGTTAGGTAAAGTTAGGTTAAGTTAGGTTAGGTTAGGTTAGGTTAGGTTAGGTTAGGTTAGGTTAGGTTAGGTTAGGTAGGTTAGGTAAAGTTAGGTTAAGTTAGGTTAGGTTAGGTTAGGTAGGTTAGGTAAAGTTAGGTTAGGTTAGGTTAGGTTGGTTTAGGATAGGTTAGGTTAGGTTAGGTTAGGCTAGGTTAGGTTAGGTTAGGTTAGGTTAGGTTAGGTTAGGTTGTGTTGTGTTTTGTTATGTGGATACTTTGTACCCGTTAAAGCCTAGCCGACATCTCAGAAAACCTGTGTAAACCAACACCCTACTGGATAAGACCCCAGTTACATTGATCAAACTGGCGCTATTAGAGTATTCTAGGGGTAGGTTTTGTCTTATAAAACTCAATAAATCAATAATATAAGACTTTTGGCATTCCTGTCTGCGCCTGTGACTGTTATAATTCTGACAATACAAGTTGGAGTTAGGCCTGATGTTGCAACGCTACAACACATGTGTGGAAAAATACAGCATTAAACTTGTTGAAGAATAATCAATTTGCCCTTTGATTACGATTTAAACTGCCAACTGTATTGAACAGAAACTTATACAGAGTGTCTAGTAAACATTGAGAAGTGAAAACTTCCTATATACAGGGTGTGCCAGTTGTTTTATTTGGAAAGTATTTGTTATATTGAAAAAAAGTCAAATGACAAACTCCTGAACTCTCTATGTTGTTTTACTTGGGCTAAGTTATTGTTCTAGCAATACAATTTAACAAGGCTCAGAAACATTAAATTTAGAGAATCGCTTGTATTGCATTGTACGATGATGCCTATCGAATTCTCTTCCACTCTAATCGAAGGTTTTAATCATCAAGTACAGGTGGCCATTACGGTAGGCTAAAAAGTAAATTATAAAAAAAGCGTTTTAAATTCTGATAAAACTAAAAGAGGTTGTAAAATAGGATATTGTCAAGATTAAACGGTTTTATATTTATGGCAACCCTTGACATTCAATGTTACCATAGATACGTTGTATCTGTGCTGTTATCTGAAAGTTCCGGATAATTTACAAGCTCAACATTTTAACTATGGCACGCGAGTGAGAGAACTTATATATCTCATAGAAGAGGCCCAGGAAGACCTTCAATCGTAAGAACTGAAAGAAACAATTATTCAAAACGTAGCTGAGATAAATGTCTACAGGTTAAGAAATGCCGCGCATAGCGTAGAGGAAAGACTGCTTCTCCAGGAAGAGAATGGCGGCCACTTCGAACACCTGTCTTAATAACCCTAACAAGTAAGAATTTGCTTCATTGCAAATTTTTTATTAAATCCAAAGGAATTTATCTACTTTTTTTTAAACAATGATAGTTTAACGTACTTTTGAAGGACCCTGTATATTGGTCAAGTAAAATTTCATTCTACTTTGGAATATATGTGGATGAATTCAAATATCTGAGACTATAAAAAAAGGAAGTATGGCTGCATCTTGCACACCCTTAGAAGACCTGATATCAGTAGGCCTACTGATAGGCTGGCTTTGGAATGGTAGACCCAAGATAACATGGAAAAAACAATAGAAGAGGAGATTATGAAGAAGGGGGAAAAAAAACAAAAAAAAGCTAGATTTGGAAATGTTATTCAAGTGATAACATAGTAAATTAATAAGATATTTGCAAATTTCAATTCTGCAAGTACAGTACCCTCAGGCTAGAATTGTGTCTGGTGTAATGGGCGTGTCCTCCCTTCTAATTGTTTCCCTAGCCTGACTTAACAGTACAACCCATTCCAAGAAAACTAGATACAAAAATTACTGCTTAGCTACATTTAATTCCTAAAGCTACAACTTCGTGACAGACTTTTGTAAACGTTTTATTCTTATTTACACCGATAAAACTTATTACAACATCTGAACTTTCTATGTTGTTTTACTTGGGGGTTTTAAAAATGTAACACCATCAATCATTTTTCCAATATGGCGGCAATTTTTTTTATAACGGTTTTAAATTCTACAAATAATTTTATGGCGTCTATTTTGTTATACAACTGTTTAGAAGCCAATAGAGGCTCAAAGTACAGTAGCCTCAGACTAGGAGTGTGTCTGATGTAAGGGGCGTAATCTACTTGCTTCCCTAGTCTGACTTGACGTCAAGAAAGGGATCTACACAATCATGGGTTAGATCTCTCTCTATCAGGTCTCTCTTGATTAACACTTGTTCTTTGGATCTCTTCAAGAAGAGGACTGCCACTCTATTAGTTTTCTAACCTAACCTAGCCGAAACAAACCTAACCTAATCTAGCCGAACCTAACCTAGCCGAACCTAACCTAGCCGAGCATAACCTAGCCGAACCTATCCTAGCTTAACCCAACCTAGCCTAACCTAGCCAAACCTAACCTAGCCTAATCTAGCCGAACCTAACCTAGCCTATCCCTATAAGAAGAAGACCGCCACTCTAACAGTTGTCTAACCTAAGGTAACCTAACACAACCTAACCTAGACGGACCTAACCTAATCTAGCCGAACCTAACCTATCCTAACCTAGCCAAACCTAACCTAACCTAAAATAACCTAACCTAACCTAACCTAGCCTAACCTAACCTAACCTAACCTATCCGAACCCAACCTAACCTAATCTAGCCGAACCTAACCTATCCTAACCTAGCCGAACCTAACCTAGCCTAACACAACTTAGCCTAACCTAGCCAAACCTAACCTAGCCTAATCTAGCCGAACCTAACCTAACCTAGCCGAACCTAACCTAACCTAGCCGAACCTAACCTAACCTAACCTATCCTAACCAACTTTATATATAATATATTAATGGAGCCCAATATAAATCGATGTCCTTCCAGAAGATGTCAAACAGATCTTCATCCTTGTTCTACGGCGCCACATGAATTCACATAATTAACAAATCTCTACTGGTTCCACATTCTTTCTGCTCCTGGTGAAATACTCTCCTTAACACAACGTATCAGCTGTTCTGTCAAGTCAGGTTCTGTCTGTTCTATTTATCTCAATAGAAAATCCTTTACGAGTGTATTACACTGTATAAGGGGGCTAGGTAAATAACATACTAGAATTGAACTGTTGTAATTTTTTAATTATGTAATTGTCACAGTCTGATTGGTTATTCTGAGCATAAAGTTCTGCGGTTTTTCCCGCACGTGCGTCCAAAGTTGCGACACTAGGCCTTCTAACATGTATTGTTTGAATGTTAAATATTTTAACTCACAGTTGTAAAACATAACTTGTATTTATTTTCTTGTTTAATTTATTCGGTTAAGATCCTTTATAAAAAAAAAAGAATAGAGCTTAAAAAAAAAAGATCCATAGCTCGCGGATACTCTAATAGCGTCAGACTCGATAAAGAACAAAAGTTGGTCGAGTGGAACCTGATAGGAAAGATGAAAGAGGATCTAACTTAAGATTGATTACGTCACGCGCAAAAGCTCCATTAAAGTCCAATTATAACTGAAAACTTTTATAATAAGTAGAGATTAAAAGTTTTAATAATTTTAGTGGTTGTAATTTAAAATCGCCATGAAAAGCGACTCGGCAATTCACAACTATGTACTGTACTATAACAAGATATACCGGTACACACAAAGCCCTCTTTCCGTACGGGCGGAACCTAAGCTGTAGTTCCTGAGGTACTTACATGGTTGGTGCTGTTATTAGACAGTTCTTCACCCCCTGGACACGCGTAAGGATCGTCAACCCCAACTTTCCCCTTGTGACTGGTATCATGATGTACTACCATCTCTGTTATGGCAAGACTGAGACATCCTCTCATGGCGTAAGCGTTGGCCACTGCGAGGAAACCCATCAGTCCGAATACATACCTCTGAGGCATACATCCTGCAACAGACAGAAAATATATAGCATTGACTGACATGCATTTCAGTTAATGTTTTCACGCTGGAGTACTACCTGCGCTGAAAACATTAGCTGCTTTAATAAAATCCTGTTAATTGTTTTCAACTGACAATTCTACAATGTAAGATGTTGAAGTACATCCTAAAAACTAATTATTTTTACAAAGTATGTGTACATTTGCTAGTCCTACAAAGAACATGCGCATTTTTTAAGGAATTTACGTGTAGTTTTCGAAAAATTCTATTATTTGGGGGGGGGGGGTTAAAATGATAAACTGACTCTTTTCTAAAAATAGTTGTTTTTACTCACCCCTATAATCGCAGGTTTTTTTTGGGTATAACATAAACTATACTAATGGAAAACTTTAAATGTGAGAGCATTGTTACATTTCATAACACAATCTGTTTTCCAAACTGAAAAATGCCCCATCACTCTAATTTCTTACAGACACTTTTATGGTGTTTTCGGGTTCTGTACAAAATTTTAAAACTTTTTTATTCTTGGTTATTGTTCGACAAACCCACTAGTTTAGGAGTAATAGGTGATTAAAGATTCGAACATTTGAAGCATTTTCTGGCGATTTCCCACACTTCCCATTGAATCACGATAGAAGTGTAAGTAAGTATAGTCTATATAAATACTAATGTAAAACTAGAAATGAAATAAATAATTTGTACAACGAATAAAAACTGGTGTAAGCTAAATAAGTAGTAAGCCTAGTATAGAATAAGTCAAAGTAAAGAATTTAACAGTCTATAAAATATTTGTTTTATTTGTAGTCCTACATTAGTATTTACACAAAAACATATAAACCCCTAGCTCTCAATTATTCCAATAGGTCAGCTAACTAATAAGGTTTGTGTGCCAACGGAGTACTGGTCTCACTGTTTAAAGGGGAAAATATCTCGGCTATCACCATCTTATACAAAAAATAAAATAAAAACTCCTAGCTCTCAAATATTCCAATAGGTCAGCTAACTAATAAGGTTTGTGTGCCAACGGAGTACTGGTCTCACTGTTTATGGGAGAAAATATCTCGATTATCATCATCTTATACAAAAAAAATATAAACCCCTAGCTCTCAAATATTCTAATAGGTCAGCTAACTAATTAGGTTTGTGTGCCAACGGAGTACTGGTCTCACAGTTTATGGGGAAAATATCTTGGTTATCATCATCTTATACAAAAAAAACCCTAGCTCTCAAATATTCCAATAGGTCAGCTAACTAATAAGGTTTGTGTGCCAACGGAGTACTGGTCTCACTGTTAAAAGGGGAAAATATTTCGGTTATCACCATCTTATACAAAAAAAAAACCCCTAGCTCTCAAATATTCTAATAGTTTAGCTAACTAATAAGGTTTGTGTGCCAACGGAGTACTGGTCTCACTGTTTAAAGGGGAAAATATCTCGGTTATCATCATCTTATACAAAAAAAATATAAACCCCTAGCTCTCAAATATTCCAATAGGTCAGCTAACTAATAAGGTTTGTGTGCCAACGGAGTAGTGGTCTCACTGTTTAAAAACCCAAAACCTCACGGTCATCATCGCCATGTATATAAAAGAAGAAAATATAAAAATCTGTCGAATACTCTAACAGAGTCGGAGACGAACAATAGTTGGTTAAGAGAAACTCATATAGGAAAGACGAAAGATAAATATATATATATATATATATATATAACCTAAGACTACATTAAAAATGCAGATCTAGCTAGGTAACTCGGGGTTGTCATTCGCGAATTCAGTAGAGTAAACCCATAAATGGTATTGTGAGCTAAATCTGATTAAAATAGTTACTTTAATTTTGTCTTTTGAAAAATAACTTAAAAACCCGAGAGATAGGTTTTACCAAACAAAATATGTCCACATGCAAGATTTTTTTTTAAAAATCGGTTCACCCGTTTGTAATGAAAAGAAAGATAGACGAACGTCATTCCCAAAACCCCAAAAAACTTCAAAACAGGTTTAAAAAATTGTTTTTTAGACTCATCGCATACTTTCTCTAGACGTGAGAGAGTAAAACGAACCAAATTACTCCAACAGTAAGATCAATGAACATTTCATAAGGGTATCATTTCTACTAGCGAAGATAGCAATTGGAATTCCATAAATATAATTATCGGCGGATTTTTTTAACCAAAATAAAAACTCAAAATTAAAATCTACTCGTAAAGACTCACCTGGTCGTCTTTGAACGTCTTTACTGTCGGGGTCCCACATTGCAAACTGTAGCACACACGCCCATATCTTATCTTATCTGAACTGAAGTCTTATCAAACATTACATAAATAAAAGATCTATTCAGCAGATCTGTCCAGGTATACATTAAACAGTATTTATTATTAATTTTTATAAACAAAAGACTAAAATAGATTTAGATTACACATGTAAAAGTTTACGGGCTTGGCAATCCCAATGTCTCTAGCTGGATATACACGCATTGTTTTACTTAAACATCGGTTAGATCCTTCTCTTTTATCTTTCCTATTAAATCTCACTTGATCAACTCTTGTTCATTTCTGACCCTGATGTTATTAGAGTATTTAAGGACTAAGGAGCTTTATTTTATGTTCGTTTTCTTCTTTTTCTTTATAAAGCGATGTTGACAGAAAGGTGTTTTACCTTTAAACAGTTAGATCACCACTCCGTTCGCACGCAACCCTTATTAGTTAGCTGACCTAATAGAAAATTCGAGAGCTAGGGACCTTTATTTTATGTTTTTCTATAATTTAATGATAACCGAGAGGTTTTTCGCCTTCAAACAGTTAGAACACCACTCCGTTGGCACACAACCCTTATTAGTTAGCTGACCAATTAGAATATTCGAGAGCTAGGGGCCTTTATTTTATGTTTTTCTATAATTTAATGATAACCGAGAGGTTTTTCGCCTTCAAACAGTTAGATCACTACTCCGTTGACACAAAACCCTTATTAGTTAGCTGACCTAATAGAAAATTCGAGAGCTAGGAGCCTTTATTTTATGTTTTTCTATAAGTTAATGATACCCGAGAGGTTTTTCGCTTTAAACAGTTAGATCACCACTCCGTTCGCACGCAACCCTTATTAGTTAGCTGACCTAATAGAAAATTCGAGAGCTAGGGGCCTTTATTTTATGTTTTTCTATAAGTTAATGATACCCGAGAGGTTTTTCGCTTTAAACAGTTAGATCACTACTCCGTTCGCACGCAACCCTTATTAGTTAGCTGACCTAATAGAAAATTCGAGAGCTAGGGGCCTTTATTTTATGTTTTTCTATTTATAAGTTAATGATAACCGAGAGGTTTTTCGCTTTAAACAGTTAGATCACTACTCCGTTGGCACACAACCCTTATTAGTTAGCTGACGTAATAGAATATTCGAGTGCTAGGGGCCTTTATTTTATGTTTTTCTATAATTTAATGATAACCGAGAGGTTTTTCGCTTTAAACAGTTAGATCACTACTCCGTTCGCACACAACCCTTATTAGTTAGCTGACCTAATAGAATATTCGAGAGCTAGGAGCCTTTATTTTATGTTCTTCTATAAGTTGATAATAACTGAGAGGTTTATCGCCTTTAAACAGTTAGATCACTACTCCGTTGGCACACAACCCTTATTAGTTAGCTGACCTAATAGAATATTCGAGAACTAGGGGCCTTTATTTTATGTTCTTCTATAAGTTGATAATAACTGAGAGGTTTATCGCCTTTAAACAGTTAGATCACTACTCCGTTCGCACACAACCCTTATTAGTTCGCTGACCAATTAGAATATTCGAGAGGTAAGATTAGAAAACCTTCTGGGTGCCACTGTTTGAGTTGCGGTCTTCTTCTTGAACAGACCCAATTCCCTAGCCTATTAAATAAGTCTATATTTTTTTTTATCCTGACTATCCTTCAAAATAAAAATAAAGAAATCATTTTGTTCTGGGTTTTTGAAATCGAAATACTTAAAAGAACGCCATTTAAAGTCATCACCACCGTATACAAAAAGGACATAAAATGAAGAACCTTAACGTCAGAGTCGCAAAAGAACAAAAGTTGGTCAAGAGAGATCTGTTAGGAAAGATTAAAGAAAGGGATCTAACCCAAAAGTACAGTGTAGATCCAGGTAGAACCTCGGGATTGCCAAGCCCTTACTACAAGCGATTGCAGGTATACAACCATAATTCAAAACCTTTCACGAGTTTCATGTTTTTATTGAGTTGCTGAGACAGCAGAAAATAAAACCCCTATAGAATTGTCATCTCGCCGATCTAAAAATAGATGAAATAATCAACAGTGACCTTGCTTCATTCTTATCACTAAAATCTCTTATCATCAGGTTGTCACAATCATTCGTTTGTTTTTATTTTGCAATACGAAACGAACAATTTATCTTCACACACAAATCAAGGTCATTGGTTATTTGTAAGATACAAGAAGACCACAGCTGATTTCATAGTTGATTGCTCTTACAAAGCGAGTTGTATTGGAGAAATGATCGACGTGCGTTAGTTATACAGGGTGTCTCAAAATTGCACGTCAATATTACGGTAGCTGATTTTTGAGCTAAAAATAAGGTACAGTTTATATAAACATAGGTCCGGAAATGCTTTATTTTCCGTCTGTCGCCCATTTTGTTTTTTAAAAACATTAGTGATAACTTTTGAAATTAGTAAAGTTATGAGTTTAATTTGATATACGAATTTTTAATTAAAAATAAAACTTTACTACGTAAATATTCAAAATGTGTTTCAATTAAATAAAATATGCTTTTAACATTTGTGTCCTAACTTGAGAAATAACCAAGTGGACTTTTGAAACACCCTGTGTAAGGACTTGGTTTTTCATTGGATGGAGGTAAAACTAATTAAACAGTTTAAAGTGCATCCTAGCAACAAATTTGATTTCACGCAATATTAACGTGCTCTGTCTAGCTTGGAGAATTGTTATTAGTTAATAGCCAGAGATTATTATTTTCTCAGATATGTGTGGAGAAAGTACTGTGGTAGAACTGGTAGATAGAAAAATCGTCATCCAGTTTGTTGCTGATATATTAGGAGCTCAACTTTGAGTCCAAAAGAGTGGTTTTGGGAATTTTGTCTGCCTACCCTTCTATGGAGCAAACGTGTGAAACGATATTGATGAAATTTGTTATGTGGGGGCATATTTTGATCATAACTCGAGAATCTTTTTAATTTTTTTTTTTTTTTTTTATAACTCAAATTTTATTACCTCCGATAAAACAAAAACAAAGTGCAAGTTTATTATGTACAATCCTGAGGGGATCTAGCTGGATCTACACGATTTTACATGTAGTCACGGGTTAGATCCCTCTCAACTTTCATATCTAGTCTTGATCAACACTTGTTCTTTGGATCTCTTCAAGAAGAGGACACCACTCAAGCAGTGGTACCCGAAGGTTTCCTAACCTACCTAACCTAACCTAACCTAACCTAACCTAACCTAACCTAACCTAACCAAACCTAACCTAACCTAACCTAACCTACCCTAACCTAACTTAACCTACCTAACCTAACCTAACCTAACCTACCTAACTAACCTACCAACCTAACCTAACCAACATAACCTAACCTAACCTACCTAACCTAACCAACCTAACCTTAACCTAACACCAACCTAACCTAACCAAATAACTAACCTAACCTACCTAACCTACCTAACCTAACCTATCCTACCTAACCTAACCTACCTAACCAAACCTAACCTAACCTACAAACCTAACCTAACCAACATAACCTAACCTAACCTAACCAACATAACCTAACCTAATCTAACCTAACCTACCCAACATAACCTAACCTAACCTAACCAACATAACCCAACCTAACCTACCTTACCTAACCTAACCAACTTTATACATAATACATTAATAGAGCCCAGTATAAAGTGTACCCTATATTTGTTTATCTGAAACTTAGCAACCACTGAAAAGGTAAAAACAGCTGATTGTACAACTGGTTATGTAATAATAGACAAAATTACAGCTACTCACAAATAAGAACCTTATAATTGCGCAGTGCGCATGTTTGACCTTACATTCCTTAGACAAGGTCAAACACTTTAATTGATCCATTGAAAGATAAATTCCTGAGTCTATTAGGGAATATCTTAGGAGAAAAAAACCTCTTGGTCATCATTGTCTTGTAAAACAAGTCGATTTGTGCCATCTTGTTACTTACCCAGCCCAATCCAAGCCCGAATGTTGGTTTTCTTGGAGTTTTTACGAAATTTTTAAATTGTATTGGTAGATGGACAGTTGATAAACAGTTACGAGCGTAGTACAGTACTAGTTATGAATTTTAGCAAGAAGTATCTTTGCAACTAGATTGAAGGATGTACACGGTTTTTAAATTGTTATTTTGTTGTGTAAACGAGGCAAAAAAAAACTGATATGAATCACCCGTTCTGTAGGAGTTAAGTGGAAGAAGAGCTAACTGAACCATGGAAGAAAAAAACATATATACAGGGTGTTGTACACTTCTGTTTTAAAACTTCACATCAAAACTTTAAAAAATTTCCCTAAAAAAAGTTCAGAATTGCCAAGTTTTGTTTTACAACGAAATATATTTTAACTCCAAAACGGTTCGACGGATTGAATTGAAATTTTGCATGGTACTTAAGAAGGGAAAACGTATTTAAAAAAAAATTAACCAACCTAATCGGATAACCAGTTTCAAAATGGCGGCAACTTAAATTTGTCAATAAACATTTCCTGTTTTTGAGTTATTTAGATTTAATTCAAGCAGTCAACATTTTGAAACAAGTGAATTAGGTTTTTCAAAACCTTTACCTTCAGTTCTTTACCTTAGTAGGCCTACATACGGTTTTGGAGATACAAAATATCTGGGAAAATAGGTAATTCCGGACATATGTTTAAAGTTTGGAAACACATTTGGCAACTCTCTCTCTCTCTCTCCCTCTCTCCATCTCTCTCACTGTCAACTCTCTCTCTCTTCTCTCTCTCTCTCTCTCTCTCTCTCTCTCTCTCTCTCTCTCTCTCTCTCTCTCTCTCTCTCTCTCTCTCTCTCTCTCTCTCTCTCTCTCTCTCTCACTCTCTCTCTCTCTCTCTCTCTCTCTCTCTCTCTCTCTCTCTCTCTCTCTCTCTCTCTCTCTCTCTCTCTCTCTCTCTCTCTCTCTCTCTCTCTCTCTCTCTCTCTCTCTCTCTCTCTCTCTCTCTCTCTCTCTCTCTCTCTCTCTCTCTCTCTCTCTCTATATATATATATATATATATATTTTTAATTTTCACTTGCACCGTAACCGCCACCTCAGCGTAAAGATAATAAACAATTGGGTTGCGTTGTTTAAAATTTTATTTTATTATTTTTTTTTTGTCAATTATTCCTAAACACTAATATATTTTCACTTGGGACATTGCACACCGGTTCGGAGCAAAAATCTTCACATTTTACTAAAATTCGAACGAAATCGGTTGATCTGAATTTGAGAAATTACGTCTTTTTTAACAGCCATGATTGTTTCGGTTTCACCGCACGAACTGACATTTTTGGTAAGTTGGCGACCCCAACGTTTTGTTTGGTTCCTTTTAAAAAAGTTAAACGTGATCAATCTTTTATCAAAACCGTTACAACCGATTTTGATGAAATTGTAAAAAAAATTTTCCCCTAAATTTTCGAATTACCTCTAAATTTTAATTTTAGAAAAATGGAAAAAAACAGTCCTGGCAAAATATGTCGACATAATCTACCCACACGTTCATCCTGTAAATTTTTTTTTTCTATTCAGTGGATTTCAAAATATCTGTCAAAAACTCTCGAGCTTTCGACCCCATATCTTAACCTCATGGTAAATATATGAAATGTAAAAAACAATAAATTAACCATTAAAATTATAATCAATTTTCGATACAAAAGTATTTTAAAGCTAAAATTTATTTTAAATAACATTTTAAAACCCGTCTTAATTACATAAATCTCATTTCAATTATTATTATTTTATTCCTTCCTTTTTTCTTGTTTAATCATCACCCTCTCGGTCATCATCACCTTTTGAATAACTTCTGAAAAAACTATTGGGTACGATATAAAAACTGTATTGTTATATAATGTATCAAAGTAAAACCAACTTACATGACTCCTACATTTTATTTTCTAATATATATCATACTGTAAATAAACGTGACGTCCATTTAATCATTCTGTACACTAGAGGAAATGTAATGTTCTCATATTCTTCCCTATATCTGCGCACACGTGAGGGAAAAAAACTCCAAACCTTAGAACCAAATAATGCAAAACAACATTACTGACCTACTTTATTTCCAATTTTCATATAAATGTATTAAAACTGTTTCGGTTTGAAGTTACAAAAAAAACCAAATAAATGTATTATTTACATAACGGGTTTTTTTTTGTTCCATCTAATTTCCTCTAAAACTTGATTGTAACCTCATTACATCCGTCAAACAAGGCTCTGTGTTTCAGAAGTTAATGTTTTCATATCAGCTGATTACATTTAATGACATAATAAAAACAAAGCTGACGCGTGCAATTCATTAACCGCCAACTGTTTCGAACCAACGTAAACCAGATTGATATTACGTGATCGAAACGAATAACAAATACAGATCATTTAAAACGTTCACTAAAATCCATCACTTTTATTAAAATACAGTGTAAAGCTGTATTTTATTAAAAATTTTATTAATAGAATGTTTCTAAATGTCAACATAAGTCTTTTTTGATTCATGGATTTTTTTTGTGCAGTTTTACTAACCTGTGGAATGGTAGTGGGAAGGCCCACTTTAAAAAAACAGTGGTTGATTTAAGTGGACACATTGACGGGGTTGCTTTAAAACAAGTTGCACAGACAACATCACTCAAGTAATGTTAAACGACTGACTATACCTAAGTGTCTTATTGGTTAAGAAGGTTTAACCTAACCTAACCTAACCTAACCTAACCTAACCAATCCCTTGATCAAAGATTGTTCCTGAAGATAGTGGGTTCGACTACCACCTAAGACACAAGCATTTTTGTGCAGTTTTACTAACCTGTGGAATGGTAATGGGAGGGCCCACTTTAAAAAAAACATTGGTCGATTTGAGTTAAAATTGTCGGAGTTGCTTTGAAACAAGTTGAACAGAAAACATCACTCAAGTAATGTTAAATTATTAACTATACCTAGATGTCTTAGTGGTTGAAAGGCTTAAGACGTCAATCCTTTGATCAAAGATTGTTCCTGAAGATAGTGGGTTCGACTACCACCTAAGACACAAGCATTTTTGTGCAGTTTTACTAACCTGTGGAATGGTAGTGGGAGGGCCCACTGTAAAAAAACAGTGGTCGATTTGAGTTAAAATTGTCGGAATTGCTTTGAAACAAGTTGCACAGAAAACATCAATCTGTGTAGCATTTCCTAACCTTAACATAGTTTATAGAGGAGAACCGATGAAGGTTAGGGATTCTTAGCTAAAATAATGGCCAGGATAGGTAATCTGAGTACATCACTCAAGTGTTATTAAATGACTGACTACACCTAATGTCTTGGTGGTCAAGAGACTTAAGGCGACAATCCTTTGATCAAGGAGTGTTGCAAGGTTGTGGGTTCGACTACCACCTAAGACAAGCATCTACAGTTTATCTCACTAATGTATGGTAGTGGAAAGGCCCACTGTAAACAAACAGTGGTTGGTTTGCCTGACTTGGCGGTACAACCCATTCCAAGAAAACTAGATACACAAATTACTGCTTAGCTACATTTAATTCCTAAAGTTTAATTTTGTAAACGTTTCATTCTTATTTACACCGATAAAAGAAACGAAAGTAGGGTACGCGTTTACACAGAAGCATTTGAAGTCTATATTTTTTTATTGGGGTTGTACCGCTGAAAGTAAACGCAACAAACAATGTGTGGGCGCCACTTTTTTCCTCTCCACCTAAGACACATTCCAACCTTGAGGATACTGTACTGATGGGTCCATTTGTCTGTGCGCGCGGCTTGCTATGGCGCGGCGGGGAAGAGGGGAGTGGTTATCGCTCATTTCCAAAAACATGTGGTACCGCTCGGCGCGCCGGACGTAGATTATTCGCCTGTCTTCAATGTAGCTTCGAGTTGTTTGTAAACATCATGTTTCTATATGCACTACAAATCTTGTAAACTGTAATTATGTGTCGCGAAAGGTAGACAAACATAGTTGGGTGAGCGAGCCCTATTTTTACAGAACGGCTAGTAGCGTCAGAGCCGCGCGCACGGATAAATGGTCCCATCAGTACATTGTAGCCTATGATGGGGTTGGGTAACATCTAGTTTATTGGTTTTAAATCTTGTCAACATTATTTCTAGGCTTAAGGAACTAGATTTACAACTGCATCTATAAATTCAGAGCTATAAATATGTGCACGTGTGAAGGCTAAATTTATAACTGATAAGCTTTCTTGTATGAGTTGATAAGACGTCGGCCTTGAACGTGTTGAATCAATCTTAAAGTTTTTTTTTTAAAATTGTAAATCGGTTGTTTTTTACACCCGTTGTTGTTGAAATGTTAAAAACCATCACCCACTAACTCTCGAACACTCTGGTGTCAGATTCGGAAGAGAACAAGAGTTGGTCAAGATAGGAAATATGAAAGGGATTTAAAACATGGTTACATAACGAATTATGTACATCCAGCTAGTATAGCTCGGAGTTTCTACAACCATATCAAGTGAAACCCTGACAGGATTGTGTTTTCGAGAGTTGTAGAGATGCTTCATTTAGTAGCGCTTTAAGATATTCATTTATTTTTAAGATGAAAATAAAAGTTGTAAAAAGCACAAACTTTCTTACTCACCCATCCTCGAAATTAAATAACTAAAACTGTAAGTCAACGAAAATAAATTGTTAAATAATATTCTTTGCTTGTGATATAAACATGTTCTCGGCGTATATCAAGCTTTTAACGGCGATTTTGGTTTTTTTAAATTATTCTAAATATTGTTTTTCACTTGATATTTATTCGCAAGTTTTGTGTGATTAATTTACACATTTAACTAAAATTTCAATGAAATCTGTTGGGTCGATTTTGAGAAATGACGTTTTTTATAGCAGCCACGTCGTTGGTTTTATAATTTTCTACCGATAACTCAGAAACCGGTATTTTTAGACATATGGCGATCCATACATTGTACTTGGATCTTTAAAGACTATACTTGAGTAAAATTTCATTAAAATCTTTACAACCGAATTTGAGAAATGACGTCTTTTATAACAGCCACGTCGTTGATTTTATAATTTTCTACTGATAACTCAGAAACCGGTATTTTTAGACATATGGCAACCCATCCTACGTTGTACTTGGATCTTTGAAGACTATACTTGAGTAAAATTTCATTAAAATCTTTACATCCGATTTTGAGAAATGACTTTTTTATAGCAGCCACATCGTTGATTTTATAATTTTCTACCGATAACTCAGAAACCGGTATTTTTAGACATATGGCAACCCATCCTACGTTGTACTCGGATCTTTGAAGACTATACTTGATTAAATTTCATTAAAATCTTTACAACCGATTTTGAGAAAACCCTTTTTTTCTCATATGACAGCTAACCCAAAATTTTGAGTTAACTATAAATGTCCCGAGATATGACAAAAATAATCCCAACAAACAAATTTAATCAAAACGAAAACGCGTTTCGACTTTAAAGCACTAAAAAACGACATCTTCCAAAAACGATTTATTAACCTCAAAAAAAGCTACAAACTCGATGTACTTTGATGTATCCCACACAATCGGATCCCCTTTGTGAGAAACCACTACAATATCAAAACATAATCAAACATTCTTTGTTTGATTTTTGTGGGAAATTTGGTGGACACGGCGGTTTTTATAACTGCTTTGTCAAGAAGTAGGCCTACAAAAGAAATCTAAAAACAAGATCTATCCAAACTACCAGAATATAATAGTACTTATCAAGGTCGTTTCTTTTATTGTGTGATATAAAAAAAAGTCCGCCATTTTCTCCTGCGCAATATAAAAGCTATCAATCAAATTGGTTTTATAAGCGATTGAATAACGTGTAACAAAAAATAATGAATTCGTTATGCAACTGATTTGCCGGGATATTTTTTTTTTTTCAATAGTTGGTAACTTAAACCTTGGGATAAAATATGGATCATAGGGATGTTGAATAAAATCTTTCAAAGGATCTTAATTTTATTTTAAGAGTGTAAAGATGGTTTTCGACTTTTATTGATTGATTTTTACGTGTTCATGGCCTTTGGAAACAGAAATATTATATTTTATTAAAAGTAGAGAAAGAAATTTCAATCAAACATTGGAAAAACATTTTCGAAGGATATGAACTGTACAAGAAATTTTGTAGCTTTCTTTCATCTTGGAAAATCAACTCTGTAGAGTAGACGATTTAATTTTTTTTTTTACAAATCTCACAAAAGATCACGACTTAGGTCTAGTGTCCATAAGAACAGTTATTTTTATAAAGTAGAAGTGTTATCGGCTAGGTTAGGTTAGGTTAAGTTAGGTTAGGTTAGGTTATTTAGGTTAAGTTAAGTTAGGTTACTTATGTTTAGAATAGGTTAGGTTAGGTTACTTATGGTTAAGTTAAGTTACTTACGTTTAGGTTAGGTTAGGTCATTTAGGTTTAGGTTAGGTTAGGTTACTTAGGTTTAGGTTAGGTTAAGTTAGGTTACTTACGTTTAGATTAGGTTAGTTAGGTTAGGTTAGGTTAGGTTAGGTTTGGTTCAGTTAGGTTACTTACGTTTAGGTTAGGGTAAGTTGGGTTAGATTACTTAGGTATAGGTTAGGTTACTTAGGTTAGGTTAGGTTAAATTAGGTTACTTACATTTAGGTTAGGTTAGGATATTTAGGTTTAGGTTAGGTTACTTACGTTTAGGTTAGGTTAGGTTAGATTAGGTTACTTACGTTTAGGTTAGGTTAGTTAGGGTTACTTACGTTTAGGTTAGGTTAGTTCTAAGTTTTTTCAATATTCGTCAGGCATTTTTAAAGTATGTACGCTGATTTTAAATAATAAACTATTTGGGCGAAGGGAACCAACAACTACGAACCAATTTTTAACATTGAACTTCTTAAAAACCACCGATTAGATTTTGATGAAATTTAATATAAATAATTTTAATAACTTGAAAAGTACACAGTGAAAACATCAGCTGATTTTCCGGTCCATTTTCATAAAGAAATCGGAAAACGGACACAAAGCAGTTAGAAAACAGATGTTTTCGGTTTCGACGTTCACAAAAACCTAAATTTATTGACCAATCACGTAACTCTCAAGAGACAAAAGAGACAAAAGATTCTTTTTTGTCATTTTACTAACAACGGTATCTTCTGTTCTATTCTTGGCCAATAGATAACGTATCAATTATTCTAACCTAATACCTTGCACACAATGGGGGACTTTTCATGGATTTTGAATTATTAATTGCATGAGATTAATAAAAAACAGACATTAATCAGCTGATTTGGTAATTAAGTGATAATTTATTTTAATGATATTTAATTTACGACTTCTTAACGACATTGTGATGGTCGTTCAAATAAAACAAATCTGTTGTATTTATTGTCTGTTAAATTTACTATCTTGTTAAATAGGGTGTTATAAAAAAATAACTTTAAAAGGTAACCCCCAGCTTGAGTTCAAACTAGAGGAATTACTAAATGTTTCAATTCACACGCCATTTTTCCAATATGATTGTCAGCTCTAAATGTTCTTAAATGAATCCCTATTATCAGACTTTGGATAAAACTGATTATTTGAAGACTTTTTTATTCTTAGATATTTTTTAATATTTATAATAGTTTAGGCGCTATAGGTGTTCAAAGTTGTGAATATACAAGGTTTAAGGCGTTTGTCCACCTGTTTACATGTAGTCTTGGTTTAGGTTAGGTTATGTCAGGTTTGGTTAGGTTAGGTTAGGATCTACAACTGTTTTATGTAATCTCGGGTTAGGTTAGGTAAGGTTACAACAGGTTAGGTTAGGATCTACAACTGTTTTATGTAATCTCGGGTTATGTTAGGTTAGGTTACAACAGGTTAGGTTAGGATCTACAACTTTTTTCATGTAATCTCGGGTTAGGTTAGGTTAGGTTAGGTTACAACAGGTTAGGTTAGGATCTACAACTTTTTTTATGTAATCTCGGGTTAGGTTACCACAGGTTAGGTTAGGATCTACAACTTTTTTATGTAATCTCGGGTTAGGTTAGGTTAGGTTACCACAGGTTAGTTAGGTTAGGTTAGGTTACCACAGGTTAGGTTAGGATCTACAACTGTTTTATGTAATCTCGGGTTAGGTTAGGTTAGGTTAGGTTACCACAGGTTAGTTAGGTTAGGTTAGGTTACCACAGGTTAGGTTAGGATCTACAACTTTTTTTATGTAATCTCGGGTTAGGTTACCACAGGTTAGGTTAGGATCTACAACTTTTTTATGTAATCTCGGGTTAGGTTAGGTTAGGTTACCACAGGTTAGTTAGGTTAGGTTAGGTTAGGTTACCACAGGTTAGGTTAGGATTTACAACTTTTTTATGTAATCTCGGGTTAGGTTACCACAGGTTAGGTTAGGATCTACAACTTTTTTCATGTAGTTTGGAGTTAGATTAGATTACGTTAGGACCTACATCTCTTTTTTTATGTAGTCTTGGTTAGGTTAGGTTACGTTAGGAAGTCACATTTTTCATGTATTCTTGGGTAAGATTCTTCTTTTTCATACTTCCCCTCAGGTCTCTCTTGACCAACTCTTGTTCTTTTCCGACCCTTTTCCACGAGGGGGGAGGTGTTTATTTTATGTTATTTTCTTACTTTTATTTATAAGACGATGATGTCCGAGAAGTTTTTTACTTTTAAAAAATAAAAATAAAATTTGATTTTATTCAATTGTGCTGCGTGTTTATTGCGCAAACAATGGAAGTTTATGTAAATAACTAAATATTTTTTCACAAAGTTCGAGATTCATTTTGACAGGAAATTAACGAACTGACTATTTTTTTGTTATCAAAATAGGATCAGTGCACACTTCGTGTTACCGATTGTCGGCGATTCCTTGTGTCTGTTCTGGAATGTCTGCAATACATAATGTAGACGTACGGACGTCCCCTCTAAATCAGGACTAAGTTCAAAGCCAGCGGCCTCGAAACTGATTCAGACAGACAGAGTGAGGAAAAAACTCGTCCCAGTCTAGATAAAGGGCTTCTTGGAATAGTTAACATATCCAGTTTACAAAACAAGTTCGGAATAAATTATTAAAGCAATCTTTGCAAAGGGATATTTAGCATTTCAATTGGAAGAAAGTTGGCAAGCCTGTAAGAGGCGGGGATGTGAAAGTATATTATTATATTTGTATAGTTTAGCATTCCATCTTCGTAATATTAGACTACTGATAAACCCTTCAACAGATCGCTCCAATGTTTACTTAACGACCTTCATTTAAACATTTCATAACCTCGTTAGACAGGAACGTCCGTCCATCGTTATCTGTAGGTAAGTACGATAGCGGCCACAAAAATTAAAATAGAAACATGAAATTTAGTGTAGAGGACTGTAGTGTGGTTATATAGAACTCACTTCAAATTCACAAAACTCCAAAGGAAAATGTCAAATTGGCGGTCATTTTAAAACAGTTTTTTTAGTCATATCTCGTGTGTTATTTGACTTAACTCATTAATTTAGATCAAACGTATAACATAAAGGCGATTGACTATTTGAATATATACCCTAGCCTATCCTAACCTAACCCTACCTAATCTAATCTAGCCAAACCAACCGAACCTAACCTAACCAAACACCATTTCAGAATAAACTAGTTTGTCAATTTGAGTACATAACGAAACCTAACCTAACCTAACCGAACCTAACCTAAACTAACCGAACCTAGCCTAATCTAACCTAACCTAACCTAACCTAACCTAACCTAACCTAACTTAACCAAACACCATTTCAGAATCAACTATTTTGTCAGTTTGAGTACATAACGAAACCTAACCTAACCTAACCTAACCGAACCTAACCTAAACTAACCGAACCTAGCCTAATCTAACCTAACCTAACTTAACCAAACACCATTTCAGAATAAACTAGTTTGTCAATTCGAGTATATAATGAAACCTGGCCTAACCTAACCTAACCTAACCTAACCTAATCGAACCTAACCTAACCGAACCTAACCTAAACTAACCGAACCTCGCCTCATCTAATCTAATCTAACCTAACCTAACCTAATCTAACCTAACCTAACCTAACACCATTTCAGAATAAACTAGTTTGTCAATTTGAGTACATAACGAAACCTAACCTAACCTAACCGAACCTAACCTAAACTAACCTAATCTAACCTAACCTAACCTAACACCATTTCAGAATAAACTAGTTTGTCAATTTGAGTATATAACGAAACCTGTCCTAACCTAACCGAACCTAAGCTAAACTAATCGAACCTAGCCTAATCTAACTTAACCTGACCTAACCTAACCTAACCGAACCTAATCGAACCAAACACCAATTCAGGATAAACTATTTTGTCAATTTTATGAGTCAATTTGAGTATATAACGAAACCTAACTTATTCGTGGACATTTTAGTAAACAAAAATAAAGATTGGTAAATTTAACCTTCGAAATATGTTGTCTTCAAAACATAATAGGATTTGTAATATCATAAAAAAAACATTCATGTTAAAAGTAATAATAGTTTTAATGATGGCCACGCTGTTCTTAATAATTACCAAAAATAATCTATTCATACTGGCCAGAAGTTGTTGAAATACATTCAAAATGCCACCTAATAACGACTTACTAAAAACGATGAAAATCGCTGAGAACGCAACATCATAATTGTTTCGTTGCTTTCTAATTGGAAAGTAAATTCATTTTGTTGAAAAAAAACAATTGTGTTCGCCTTCACTTGCGTCCACACGCTTTGTAGACATGTTATTAAAGTTGCATAAAGCGAAATTTGAAGGCGCATTGTAATACGATATTATTTACACCATTAAAACGTATTGTCGCCATCATACATTGTAATTCAAACACCTCTAAATGCACTGCCTAAAATTTGCTCTTTTGGGCCTTGTAGGAAATGTAAAATTGATGAGTTAAGAGATGTCAGTGATAAAATTACGAGAATCCTGTGCAACAGCTGTTTTAAACAAACTCACACTACTGGAAAAGACTTCATGATCTAGCAATACAATTTAACTTTTCCAACGAGGCCTAGAAAACCAATTTACCATATTACTTTTAGAGGATCTGCTTGTATTACATTGTACGACGGGGCTGGGTAATTACCATGATGGTTGGGTGTGTGGGAAAGTTAGTGCAAAGTTTTGCACGGTTTAAACTTCATAAACAGCTGTTAAATAATGAACTAACAAGGTAATTATTGTTAATTCAAGGTTTAATAATGGAAAGTTGTAGAAAGCTTTTTGAAAGGACTTTTAAATGAGGGGTTGAAACACTTTCTCCTCTCTCTCTCTCTCTCTCTCTCTCTCTCTCTCTCTCTCTCTCTCTCTCTCTCTCTCTCTCTCTCTCTCTCTCTCTCTCTCTCTCTCTCTCTCTCTCTCTCTCTCTCTCTCTCCCTCCACACATGTCCTAAAGCAATTAAGGTATTAAGAATTAATTTTAAAATAAAAAAATGGGGCGAAAAATATTCTACAGACATTTTCATTCGTCCATCTCTAAAATAAAAACAAACCAAAAATCTCTTATTTTGGATTATGTCGTTCGAAAAATGTAAATTAATCCCAACCGCCATGTTTAAAAAGAATATTTAAAGAGAGCCTAGAATTACTAGACTTGTGTCATAAAGGATTCATTTGTATTGTCCCAATTATTCTGAACTGTAACCGTCACAAATCTTCACATTGTCACTCAAATTTGAAAACGGTAGATATTTAAATTATCTAACAGCCTCATGACTCATGTTTTTGACTATTACCAATATCAAACAGATTGGGTAAAGGAAATTCTATGTTCAATTAAACTCTCTCTAAGTTAAAATGACATTGAAATGTATTAAAGCTTAAAAAAAGGAGTAAATAAGTTTAAGAAAAATAACTTGAAAGTTTTAATGGTTGTGGTTTTTTTGTTGTCCAATCCACGAGAAAAACTCTTTATTGTACGCAGATATAATTGGGATTTATTAAAACAGCTGTTATTTTCATCGTTGCCATAGCAACGAGTTTTCTCATTGACTAATTTCAAACACAGGAATCCAGTAGATGGTAAACTTATAGTAGTTTACAAACCATTGTTGTTATTCCATCATGACTTTACCTTTACAAACACGTGCATTGATTCAGTGTTATTCTGAATGTGAACATTAAAACACTCAGGAATAAAGCTTTGAGGAATATTGTGAATATAATGTGATATATCGGCAATGATGACCTTCGTCGGGGTGCGACTCTTAAAGTGGAAGAAGCCTCTGGAATTGTGGTGAGACTCTTAAAGTGGAAGGAGCCTCTGGAATTGTGGTGCGGCTCATAAAGGTTAAGGAGCCTCTGGAATTGTGGTGCGACTCTTAAAGGTGAAGGAGCCTCTGTAATTGTGGTGCGACAATTAAAGTGGAAGGAGCCTCTGGAATTGTGGTGCGGCTCATAAAGGTGAAGGAGCCTCTGGAATTGTGGTGCGGCTCTTAAAGGTGAAGGAGCCTCTGTAATTGTGGTGAGACTCTTAAAGTGGAAGGAGCCTCTGGAATTGTGGTGCGACACTTCAGTGGAATGAGCCTCTGGAATTGTGGTGCGACAATTAAAGTGGAAGAAGTTTCTGGAATTGTGGTGCAACTCTTAAAGTGGAAGAAGCCTCTGGAATTTTGTTACGCCGATTAAAGTGGAGTAACCCTCTGAAATTGTGGTACGACCCTTAAAGTGGAAGAAGCCTCTGGAATTTTGGTGCGCCGCTTAAAGTGGAGTAACCCTCTGAAATTGTGGTGAGACTCTTAAAGTGGAAGAAGCCTCTAGAATTTTGGTGCGCCGATTAAAGTGGAGTAACCCTCTGAAATTGTGGTGCGACTCTTGGAGTGGAAGAAGCGTCTGGAATTTTGGTGCGCCGATTAAAGTGGAGTAACCCTCTGAAATTGTGGTGCGACTCTTGGAGTGGAAGAAGCGTCTGGAATTTTGGTGCGCCGCTTAAAGTGGAGTAACCCTCTGGAATTGTGGTGCGACAATTAAAGTGGAAGAAGCCTCTAGAATTGTGGTACGCCGCTTAAAGGGGAGGTACCCTCTGAAATTGTGGTGCGACTATTAAAGTGGAAGAAGCCTCTGGAATTTTGGTGCGCCGCTTAAAGTGGAGTAACCCTCTGAAATTGTGGTGCGACTGTTGAAGTGAAAGAAGCCTCTGGAATTTTGGCCCCGCTTAAAGTGGGGTAACCCTCTGAAATTGTGGTGAGACTCTTAAAATGGAAGAAGCCTCTAGAATTTTGGTGCGCCCCTTAAAGTGGAGTAACCCTCTGAAATTGTGGTGCGACTGTTAAAGTGGAAGAAGCCTCTGGGATTTTGGTGCGCCGCTTAAAGTGGAGTAACCCTCTGGAATTGTGGTGCGACAATTAAAGTGGAAGAAGCGTCTGGAATTGTGGTGCGACTCTTAAAGTAGAAGGAGCCTTTGTAATTGTGGTTCGCCGCTTAATTTGAGGAATCGCTGGAATTGAGATGTGCCACCTAAAGTGGAAGATGCTTCTCGAATTGTGAACATGATGTTATCCCAAGTGAACTTAACATTATATGAGTTAATTTTTTTTGTTCTTTAGATATTTGTTGCAGTAATACGAAATGTACATTACTGGATGGTCTGTACTAAGCTTTGTTGTAAAAAACAATGCAGAAGGTGTCTTAGTACGTTTTGTTTGGGAAGCTAACGGACACATTTCATTAAAACCGATGACAAATTTCATAATATCAAAAATTTAAAATTGGTTTAATCGAAGCTTCTCTCTCAAAATTTGATTACTTTCTGATATGGGGTAACTTTTGATTTGATACGATGGCGCCATGTCACATTTTAATCCGCCTTCTTCCTTAATCACACTCGCTGTAATTACAGTTTAAAAACACACAAAATGGGATTAATTTGTCGGCCATGACACCCGCTCAACTATAGTCAAGGAGATTAATCTCAAGGTCGGTAATTTACCGCGTGTTCTTGGAATACAAGGAAACTTTTAAAATAAAACGTTGCAATAACTTTATTAATGATCGAGACTAGCTTGAGGGTTAGAAATTTTAGTTTTAGTGTCCAATAACGATTTTATTGTTTAAAGTCATAAAATACTCTTAACTGTCGATAATTGTAATAGCATCAAGGTCGGAGAGAACAAGAGAAACCTGAGGAAAGATGAGAGTAAACTAACCCAAGACTGCTTGAAAAGTGTAAATCCAGCTAGGGTGTCTCGGGTATGCCAACCCGTACTCTAATGAGCCTCTAAGGGGAGGCTATCTTTTCCATTTTTTACTTGATAACGGGGTGTTGATTTATAATAACGAAACGTTGTTTAGTTTTAATATACACAATGGTTACTTCCGAGTAAACCATATTTCCTTACGCAAATCTACTTTATGGACACTAGAAGGAGCCTACACTCGCTACGCTGAATCACGTTTTCCTGAACGGTCAGGTTAGGTTAGGTTAGGTTAGGTTAGATTAGATTAGATTAGGTTAGGTTAGGTTAGGTTAGGTCAGGTTAGGTTAAGTTAAGTTAAGTTAGATTAGATTAGGTTAGGTTAGGTTAGGTTAGGTTAGATCAGGTAAGGTTAGGTTAAGTTAGGTTAGATTAGGTAAGGTTAGGTTACGTTAGGTTAGATTAGGTTTGGTTCACAATTTTGACAATAACTTCGCTATTTGTCATCGTAGACAGGTGAGGTTGGGTTAGGTAAGGTTAGGTTAGGCTAGGCTAGGTTAGGTTTGGTTTACAATTTTAACAATAACTTCGCTATTTGTCATCGTAGACAGGTGAGGTTGGGTTGGGTTAGGTTAAGTTAGGCTAGGCTAGGTTAGGTTTGGTTTACAATTTTAACAATAACTTCGCTATTTGTCATCGTAGACAGGTGAGGTTGGGTTAGGTAAGGTTAGGTTAGGCTAGGCTAGGTTATGTTTGGTTTACAATTTTGACAACTTTGCTATTTGTCATCTTAGACAGGTGAGGTTTGGTTAGGTCAGGTTAGGTTAGGTTAGGTTAGGTTAGGTTAGGTTTACATTTTTGACGATAACTTCGCTATTTGTCATCATAGACAGGTGAGGTTGGTACCATTACATGTGGAGACACTGCGATACGAAAATATTCCACTTACTTTCAGGATTCAGAAAGAGAAAAAAAAACCTATAATTAAATTATATAAATCTATTTATAAAACTTCATCAAATCTATTATCAGAAACAAACTTTGAACTTCCAATGCTACAAAGATCACTCAACAGTTTTTTTTTTTATTTGCAATTTACTAATTACTTACAGTAAAGATTATTAATTATCCACTTCCGGTGCGACGGAATTACAACTTTTCATGGCAGAGTTCAATCCAAAGTCTATTCTACGCATGCGTGAAGTAGATTATAGGGTGTTGGAAAAGTTTTGATAATATTTGGTAGATTGCTGAAAATTGTCATTGTATACAATTAAACAAAACCAAAAAAGGACATTTTCAAAATTTTACTTAGTCTATATATACGAAGGTAAGTTTGGCAATCACGTCCGTCCGTCGTCGTTGTCGTCTGTACGTAATTTCAAAATGGCGGCCATTTTAAACAGTTTTTTCTTTATATCTCGTGCGTTATTCAACTTATAACACACTAAATTATATAAAAACATACAGATTACAATTCCGCATGCAGTGCTACCAACCGCACCTCTCTACGACGACAAATAGCGAAGTTATTGTCAAAATTGTGAACCAAACCTAATCTAACCTAACGTAACCTAACCTTACCTGATCTAACCTAACCTAACCTAACCTAATCTAATCTAATCTAACTTAACTTAACCTAACCTGACCTAACCTAACCTAACCTAACCTAACCCAATCTCACCTTTCTACGATGACAAATAGCGAAGTTATTGTCAAAATTGTAAACCAAATTAACCTAGCCTAACCTAACCTAACCTAACCTAACCTAACCTAACCTTACCTAACCCAACCTCACCTGTCTACGATGACAAATAGCGAAGTTATTGTCAAAATTGTGAACCAAACATAACCTAACCTAACGTAACCTAACCTGACCTAACCTAACCTAACCCAATCTCACCTTTCTACGATGACAAATAGCGAAGTTATTGTCAAAATTGTAAACCAAATTAACATAGCCTAACCTAACCTAACCTAACCTAACCTTACCTAACCCAACCTCACCTGTCTACGATGACAAATAGCGAAGTTATTGTCAAAATTGTGAACCAAACATAACCTAACCTAACGTAACCTATCTTACCTAACCTAACCTAACCAAAGCTGACCTAACCTAACCTAACCTGACCTAACCTAACCTGACCTGACCTAACCTAACCTATCTTACCTAACCTAACCTAACCAAAGCTGACCTAACCTAACATAACCTAACCTAACCTAACATAACATAACCTAACCTAACCTAACCTAACCTAACCTAACATAACCTAACCTAACCTAACCTAACCTAACCTAACCTAACCTAACCTAACCTAACCAAAGCTGACTTAACCTAACATAACCTAACCTAACCTAACCTAACATAACCTAACCTAACCTAACCTAACCTAACCTAACCTGTCTACGATGACAAATAGCGAAGTTATCGTCAAAAATGTAATTTAACATCGTGACGTCACAATAAAATGTGATTCCTAAAAAATCCGGTAGGGTTGAATCGCCGACACGAGCGTAGCGAGAGATGGCTTCAGTAACAAACTGTCTCGTAATGGGGTGAACTTACGGCAAGTCTATCTTAAAGCGCCACCGATTTGCAATTAAAACCCTTGGATTTCTCTACCCTTAAAAACAATAGCTTAACTATCAAATTATAATTTTAATAACACGGAACAGAGAATGGAGGCTTTTTACTTACGAGACCAGTTGGTATCTTTTTTCTTTTTTTTTTTTTTAAACTGTCATACACACAATTACGAGGTTCAGAAAACCTGTGTAACACCTGTGTAACAAACTTGCACTACTGGATAAGACCTCTTGATCTACCAATACAATTTAACATTTCCTACAAGGCGTTATTTTTATAAGAAACCTGTATGTACGAGAATCTTACAAATTAATAGCAAATCCTCAAAATAATTTTTAAAATGTCTTCTTAAAATCTGTAAAAATGTATCAAAAAATTTTGTTTTACAATATTTTTCTATAAATAGAAGAAACTGAATTCCACGAGACATGGCGCTATCGACACGCCCTTGCTTGCCGACCTCGGGAATGTCTAATTGTTCCACTCTGCACGGGTCACTTATCCAGTGGTTTGACGACTAAACAAGGCCTCGAGCCCTCATCGTGGTCTATAATTTGGGGGGGGCGCCGACAAAAGGGAAATAATTTAGTCCTGAGTTTGTATAAAGGTAATTTTCGAAAGCAGTCGCTGGAGTTGAAATTCAACAAAATATCTTCAGACGAGTTTTGATGGAGTTTTTAATGTTTTATTGAGGATAATTTATCATACGGACGATTTTTCAACGACCATTGAATAGATTTCGATGAAAGTTATTAAAATACCAAATTAAAAAAAAAAATGTGACCACTACAATCAACACTAATTGATTTAAAAAAATTTATACTGTAATCTTTAAGAAATTTGTAAAATGATTTTCTTTGTGAAACTGACTCTCAAAAAGACTTGCAGATGTATTAATTAGATTTAAACATAGTAACGGTTTTTGGGACTATTAATATCGCTTTCATACATCAAAACGAACAAAAAAAACTCAAATAACATACAGTCGAATTCCGTTTCATTATCCGTCTATCCGCCATTTTGTTCTTTTACATTATAACTCCAGAAATAGATAAGATATTGAGTTCAGATTTGGTGTAAACATTTTGAATGTTACGTTTTACAAGTGTACCAAACTCGAAGACTTAATTCTTATAATTTTCAAAATGGCAGCCGTTTTAAATTGCACAGTTTTGGAAATATTAAAAGTTTTAAACAGCCGCCATTTTAAAAAAATTATAAAAATAAAGTTTGTGTTTGGTACACTTGTAAAACGTAACATACAAAATGTGTACACCAAATCTGAACTCAATATTTCATCTATTTCTGGAGTTATAATGTAAAAAACAAAATGGCGGATAGACGGATAATGAAGTGGAATTCGACTGTATGTTATTTGACATTTTTTTTTGTTCGTTTTAGATGTAGCCTATATAATCCGAAAATGTCGGTTCAAATTTTTCGGGACACCCTGTATATGGAAAGTATTTGATATATGAAAAAAAGCCAAATAGCAACTTCCCTGAACTTTTGATAATAATTTGGGAGTTTTAAAAGTTTGATATCATCGGCTATTATTTTCAATATGACTGCCAATTTTAAAATTTCTTATAGAAATATATTTTTTACACATAGTTTTAAGACTAATTTTATCCTTGTGGTTTATATATATATATATATATATATATATATATATATATATATATATATATCATCCAACTGTTTAGGATCTACAGAGACTCGAAATAGTGAAAAACAAGATTATGCATCTTTTACTAAACAAAAATGCATTTTCTGTACTTTAAACAGTTTAACGGAGATTAAAATTCGAACGTAGAATATGTCATAAAAACTGCTGGAAATTTGAAAATCAACAAAATATATTTAATAACTCACATGGTTGGTCTAATAAGCGGCCTAATCTTCATGATTAACATTTCATATTATTAATTGCCAGTTTTTTGTAAAATCTTTTATTTTTTCAATTAAACTGAGATCAAAATAGGAAATAAAGTTTTTGTTGTTGAAAGTTGTGTTTTTACATTGTGTATTCAGTCAGTTTTTAGTTTAAGACTTGCTCATAAGTGAATAAATATAAGACATTGGTTTTTATCAATATCAGAGGTGCAACCCCGAGGATACCTAGCTGGTTCTACACTCTGTCATGTAGCATTGGGTTAGATCACTCTCTTCAATGTCTATTGACCAACTCTTGTTAGTTTCTGACGTTAAAAAAGTTATTTGTCTACAGTTGTTGACAAAGTGGCATTTTGTTCATTTAAATTAGTTTGCAAAACAGCTGATTTCTCAACAGTTTCACTTTGCCCACTACTTTGCTCACTCCGAATGGCAACCGAACAAAACGGAAATTTAGGTTAAGTTTATTTGAATTGATTTATAATATACAGGAAATGTTCCGTATGTAGGTTAGATTAATTCTTACATGTAAAATAACATAAATAAACAACAAAACAACGTTTTAAAGTTGAAAAAGGAAGTAATTATTCATGAAGATGATTGACAGTGTATGGTACACGGAGAGTATTTTTCGTTTGCCAAGTTTTGAAGTTGGCAATCCCGTTTCCTCAACAATACACTTAAGTTATTATTTGTAATATTCATAAATAACCTCAGTTTTGACGTGAGGTTGAACACTAATTGTATTAAATTAATGTTTTATTAAATTGTGTTACTGCTGAAGTATATTTTTTTATTTGTCACAAAATAACAACTGTAGACAAAGTATAATGTGCAATTCGTGAGCAAAGTTTCTTTTTTAAACTCGATAAAATTGACGCACGAGGCAAGCCTCGTGCGTCAACATTTTTCTCTCGTTTAAAAAAGTGCCACTTTGCTCACTAGTTGCACAAATAACTATTTACCCATTAAACAAGAAAAAAAATCTACATTTTTTAATTTCACAAAAATTTGAACAAAATTGTTTTGATACATTTTGAGATATTCAACCTTCTAAAGACTCCTCCTCGCTTATTAGAATCAATCTGACAAGTCACATTTCACAGCAGCTGAATAAACCTTAATCAACTGACTTATTCATTCTAAAATCGTTCATTACAATAAGTGCATGCAAGCAGTTGTTAATAACACTATAGGCCTATTATTTCAAAACCTAACAAGGTTGGCAGGTAAATATAAACGATGATTTTATGAAATTAATCCCAAGAAGTGAACATTTCGAAATTATAAACTTAGCAATCATCTGACTCGTTCATTTCCAATACTAATAAAATTAAATTACCAAACTGTTACAAAAAATGTCAATTCTCAGTCAAAAAATGAAAATAAATTAAAGACACTGAATTAAAACAAATACTTAAATAAGAATCTAAACTTGCTTGACGCTCCTTAGCGTAAACCTGTTTTAAATGACGGTCCTTAAGGATAAAAAAAAGTCAGCTGATTTGTTTTTTTAGTGAAATTCATAATACATTAAGTAATTTATTAACTTCTTTCACACCACCGCTTAAAAAAGCGACTCATTAGAGAACTCGGGAATCCTCGATTAAAAAAAAAAATATTTAGAAGCAAATTTTCTAACATTTTTTGAGAAATATAAACTTATTTTACTGTACTCGAACGATCTCATTAAACATCTTTTCTACACCATCGTTCAACTCCCTCCTATTATAATGACTGCATTATAAATAGAATAGTACCCACAACGATGACCCTGATGCAGTCCATATTCCACTGTACAAGGTAAACCATACCGGAAAAGAAGTTTGGTAGTCACAGATACATTTGTTTACATCTACGTCTGACCTTAAATGTCTGAGGAAGAGTAAGTTGACCCCCAACAGGTTAGGTGCTTCCTGAATTTACAAGTAGTCTGTATGTCATGGGCGTACACTTTTACTTTGATGGCGTATTGTAAATATTTTGATGGCGTAATGTAAATATTTTGATGGCGTAATGTAAATATTTTGATGGCGTGATGAAAATATTTTGATGGTGTAATGTAAATACTTTGATGGCGTAATTTAAATATTTTGATGGTGTGATGTAAATATTTTGATGTAATGTAAATATTTTGATGGCGGAATGTAAATATTTTGATGGCGTAATGTAAATATTTTGATGGCGTAATGTAAATATTTTGATGGCGTATTGTAAATATTTTGATGTAATGTAAATATTTTGATGGCGGAATGTAAATATTCTGATGGCGTAAAGTAAATATTTTGATGTCGTAATGTAAATTGATGGCGTATTGTAAATATTTTGATGGCGTAATGTAAATATTTTGATGGCGTAATGTAAATATTTTGATGTCGTAATGTAAATTGATGGCGTATTGTAAATACTTTGATGGCGTAATGTAAATATTTTGATGGCGTAATGTAAATATTTTGATGTAATGTAAATATTTTGATGTAATGTAAATATTTTGATGGCGGAATGTAAATATTCTGATGGCGTAAAGTAAATATTTTGATGTCGTAATGTAAATTGATGGCGTATTGTAAATATTTTGATGGCGTAATGTAAATATTTTGATGGCGTATTGTAAATATTTTGATGGCGTAATTTAAAAGTTTTGATGGCGTAATGTAAATATTTTGATGGCGTGATGTAAATATTTTGATGGCGTATTGTAAATATTTTGATGGCGTGATATAAATATTTTAATGTAATGTAAATATTTTGATGGCATATTGTAAATATTTTGATGGCGTGATGTAAATATTTTGATGGCGTAATGTAAATATTTTGATGGCGTGATGTAAATATTTTGATGGTGTAATGTAAATATTTTGATGGCGTAATGTAAATATTTTGATGGCGTAATGTAAATATTTTGATGGCGTGATGTAAATATTTTGATGGTGTAATGTAAATATTTTGATGGCGTAATGTAAATATTTTGATGGCGTATTGTAAATATTTTGATGGCGTAATGTAAATATTTTGATGGCGTAATGTAAATATTTTGATGGCGTAATGTAAATATTTTGATGGCGTAATGTAAATATTTTGATGGCGTAATGTAAAATATTTTGATGGCGTGATGTAAATATTTTGATGGCGTAATGTAAATATTTTGATAGCGTAAATTAAATATTCTGATGGCGTAATGTAAATATTTTGTTCACGTAATGTAAATATTTTGATGGTGTAAAGTAAATATTTTGATGGCGTAATGTAAATATTTTGATGGCGTGATGTAAATATTTTGATGGCGTGATGTAAATATTTTGATGGCGTAATGTAAATATTTTGATGGCGTAATGTAAATATTTTGATGGCGTTTGAATTGTAAGTTTTAAAACTGGTTTACCTTTCAAGTATAAATAAAATAAACTGTCCAAAAGCCTTGCACTGACTTTCTCAGTTACTCATCTACAAAACCAAAAATAATACCGCAGTTTCCCGAGCAATAGTTTACTTTCTAGGCCTATATTTCTTATTGGATACAAATGGTTCAACTAATGACTTTTTTTAATAATATAAAAACATATTTATATATTTAATGATAGTTATGACACCAAGTGATGCCCGACACCCGAGCACAGTCCATTATGTCTGTTAAAGTTTCTATTGTAAACAAAATCATTAAATCTAATTAACCTAACCTAAAAATTATGAATGAATAATTTTGAGGGTCAGGTAATAATAGTACATATTTTACATTATTATGACCTGATGATCTTCAGGTACTGTTTAGAGCATGAAATGTGCATCGATCTGATGGCCCAAAATGCAATGATTTTTGTCTTCTAATTAATATAGAAAGTATAGCAGTGAAAAAAAAATTAAATGAAGTGTTACAGAATCTCAAAGTGTACAATTTCTACCTGTTGACAATTTTTTCACGGAAGCCGTTCTGCCGATTTTATTCAAAATCGGAACCTATTGTTTTATGGGGTTTCTAATTATGTAGGTAAAATAAAATTGCCTATTTAATATCTCAATGCCAAAATATGGTGTTTGTGCACCAAAATCATTGTTAAAATTTGAGCTTTCTAATTTTTAAAAGATTAAAGTCCTGAGATTTTTTTCACACTTTTTTTTTTAAAAGTTGATTTAAGGGGACTCTTATACTAAAACCCTATTTTTCATTAAGAAATACATAGGGAGGGGAATGTATTATACCTAACGTAACCTAACCTAACATAGGCTAACCTAACATACACTTGCTGACCACAACAATCCCTTTAAACAACACGGGGTGCTGGAACGGATTTTATAACTTTAAAAAATCGTTGTTTATAACCTAACCTAACCTAACTCTCATGGAGTGTCGAAGATTATAAGGGTCTATTTTCTTCTTATTTTTTAAACCGATCATTACAAATTTTTTCCATTTAAAAAATAAAATAATTTAACTCGTATAAGAAATTTTAGGATGTAATAAAGAAACCCCCCCCCCCCAATATTATAAATAGTACAGGGATGTTTTGGAAGAGTTATTTTTGTTTTGGAGTATGAGCAAGTTATGCAATGTTTACAACCGTTCTCCTCGTCGATTTACCTTTTTAAATTTCCGTGTAATTATTGATGAAAGAAATGAAAATTTTCATAATTATTATTCATTTACAACTAATTTCCTTCCTTGTATCACTTGTGTGTTTCAACATCAATGAAGTTGGTAAGTTAAATTAAACTGAGATTAAAATCAAAATGAATTTAAATACTTTTTTTTTATATAATATAAATTATAAAAAATTGTGTTTTATTATTTTTAAATAATATAAATACATTATATTTTCTTTCTCACACACATATGTTAAGAGATATGTCCAAAAGTTGATATACAGGTTTCTGAATAATTGTCGGATATATTAGGGGATTTTTCCTGGAGAAAAAATAAACACAGCAATCATTTATTTGAAAAAAAAAAATCTGTCTATATTTTTGTTTTTATAAATTAGATATAAAATCCAAATTTGGTTTATATATTTTTTATGTAACCTTTTAACAATGCATCAAAAACCGTTCAAAATGACGCCCTTAAGAAAAATAAGAATTGAAAACTGGAAGTTAATATTATCACATAAACAAGTACAAAAAAGAACTTTTAACGTTCTAAAGATTTTTTAAATATTACTTGAGATAAAACTGTTGAAACCAATTTTGAGAAAATCACAATTTAGTTTTTTTAAAGATACTCCATAATTTCGAGTTATTAAAAATTACTTTTAAATTCTGCCAAAACTATATCGGCCACCGGACAGACATTTAAAAAATAATTTTTAGGTTACGATGTCTAAAAAACAGATGTTTCCACAAAAATAATAACAATTTGTTTTTAACTGTAACAATACATTTTGTTTATGGGAACTAATTTAATAAAAAATCGTCAGAATTTTGTGTTTTCTCGTGAGACTAAAATTTTTCTCTGATTGATACCTAATTTTTTTTTTTTTTTTTTTTTTTTTTTTAAGCTCTCAATATTCCGAGAAGCAATTAAACATTAATAGAGAAAAAATATAATTTATTTTTAATAATCACGCTATTATAAATTTAATTTCTTGTATTAAATTCTTGTTTTTATGAAATAAAGTTAAATTTAGTTTGTTAAATATACCGTTATGTATTTTGTATATTGTCAAAAGGACTTTGTATCTACTGCAATAAAATTAACAATTAATTTTAAAAAATTGAATTAATAAAAATAAAATTTTGAATACGTTACCAATAATTGATTCCCAAAAAGCATACCTTTAAAAGAATATTTACAAAAAAAAATAATAATAAAATAAAAAATACCAGAGATTACCCCGAAAACAACATCTTCAAAAAAAATTTGGAATACGTTACCAAAAATTAATTACCCAAAAAATACTGTTTTTTAATTAGATTAAGCATACCTTTAAAGTAATATTTACAAAAAAATACCAGAGATTACCCCGAAAACAACATCTTCAAAAAAAAATTTGGAATACGTTACCAAAAATTAATTACCCAAAAAATACTGTTTTTTAATTAGATTAAGCATACCTTTAAAGTAATATTTATATAAAATACCAGAGATTACCCCGAAAACAAAATTTTGGGAGACACAGCTACCGTTTATATAATCATTAGACCCCCAAACAAAACGATACTACGAACATTGTAGCCTCCTAAATTTGACATAAACTTCATCAAAGTTAAAAAAAAATTAAGATTCAATTTTTTGTTTTTAGTTATTTCTAAATTTAGAGTTATCCAAATTTTAATAAAATCACTCGAAATACTGCCAAAATATATAGGGTACAGCAGGGAGCACCGACAATACAATAGAAAGAAAACTTTTTATGCAATTCTCAAAACAGTTTTTTCGTAAAAATACTGACGATAATTTTTTGAAAAGATGGCAACCCCAAAATATTTAGAGAAATCAAATAAATAAATTTGTTAATTGGAAACTTATCAAATTAATAAATTTAAATTCATAAAAAAAAGAACAAAACAGTTTAATATGCAGGGCATAACACAGAAAAACAAAATTAATTCCAAAAACTAAACACTACTTTCAAATTGATTTTTCTTTTTTGTCTTTTCTAAAGTAAAAAAAAATAAAAAATACGAAAATACAATTTTTACCTTTTGACGTAACTTTTGCCAATTTTGAATTAGCAGCTTCGGTGGTAGGCATCCTTAAAACAACTAAAAACTAAATAAATAATAAAAACTAAAATCACAGTACACTCACTGAACACCAGCACAAGACATTATTGTTCTAGGTGCTGTGTTTCCAACATTAATACAATCTAGTGACCATTGCTTGCTTTATACATGTCTATACTCCCACTCCTCACTAACTCCAGGAGGGGGGGGGAGCGGGGAGGTCCATTGTTGACAACCACATCATTGTTGTTACACGTGTTTTATACAAAATATTAATTTACCTAGTTTTAATTTGAAGTCAACGGATTGTGTTTTGTGTTTAGCGAATTTAAAAACTCGTTAAAAATATTTTGTATTTTTTAAATTTTTAATTGTAAACTTGTAGAGGATAATTGAAGGGGAGGGGGAAAGGAAAATTGATTTTAAATTTGGTTGAATGTTACTGAAAAAAATATGATAAACTAAAGGTCGAAATTAAGGGGTAGCGATCGTAAATTCAAAATTGCATTTTTTAAAATCTACTTTATGTGAAAAAAATGTTTATACAAATCCTTCAAGGATATAAACACCTAAAAACACTTAAAAAATTATAAGTATAAAAAACTTAAGTTTTTTGGTTTAAATCTGATATTCCTTGGAGTTTTACTGTTTTTGAAAAATGGTTGCACAAACTTTCTTGCTCCGAAAATTAATTAGTTCGATAGTTTCAGTGAAATGAACTGTCTTAAAAAAAAAAAATGTATTAAAATAACACTTAAAATTATTTCGCTTGTGCCTAAACACATCAGCGTTTTTGAATAAAATCGTTTTTTTTTTAAATTAATAACAGCTGTCTATGTTCATTTTTATTTTCCCCAATTTTTCCGACGTTCTTGCAAGCCGGCTTGCGTCATTAATCTTCATCTACTAAATTTTGAACGAAACTAAGTATTTTATAACAATCTCTTAGCTGTTGGGGGGGGGGGAAGGTTGTAGATGAGTATTTTTTTAGATATGTTGACCAGTACATTTTGTTTAGATTCGTAGACCTTACATAATTCAGCAAATATATTTTGTTTTTTTTATGGCAACTTAAATGTAGAGACACAAAAATAAGAATAAACGGTGCCGAGATGTTACCAAAATACACACACACCCCTAATTTAATTAAAATCAGTACAAGAATTTGAACTGTAGAGCACTCTACTAACGAAAGCAGTTTCGAATTTCCGCTTTAAGAATGATTTAGCGACAAAGTTTTTGCATCAATTATTTTATATCTACAAAAATGTCAAATTCCTCCTAAGGACAGGATCAGTGCACATTTCATATAAATAAGAGTCTGTTGGACAATCTGTTGCGCTAATTATTTTGCGTGTTTTTTTCTTTTTAATTTAGGTCAGACGCAATACTATTTTTAACTTAAAACTACCGGTTTCGACCGTCAAATCGTCATCATCAGGTTTCTTTGTATAAAACACAAGACACACGTTAAAACAAACTTTTTTTTTTCACCACGCAAAATCACTACAACCAAAGTCTGTAGTGTTTTGTTGTGTTTGATACAAAGTAACGAAGCTTACTTGCTGATTGAAGAAACCTGATGATGACTATTTGATTGTCGAAACCAGTTTTTTTAAATTAAAATAGTATTGTGCACAGATCTAAAAGAAAAACGTAAGAATAGATAAAACAAATCATTAACATCCTAGTACTCTGGAATGTTGTGTTATTGAGTTTTGCTAAAATTTAATGTAATACAGCCCTCTAAATATAGCCCAATTTCTTGAGCCTTGTAGGAAATGTTAAATTGTATTGGTAGATCAAGGTGTCTTATCCAGTAGGGTAAGTTTATGTAAAACAGTTGTTACACATGTTTTCTGAACCTCGTAATTGTATATATCACAACTTTCTTGAAGTAGACTCAACCTTGCGGGGGTGTAGATGTGTACATATTAAAATGATCTCCACTCGCTTCGCTCGTGTCGTGTCTCGACTCGTCACCGTCGTCAGTTTATTTATTGAGAGGTTAGGTTAGTATTCTAAATTATATTTTTGACAACAACTTCGCTATTTGTCATCGTAGAGATGTGGGGTTGGTACCACTGCATGCAGAATTGAAATCTGCACCTTTGTATCCAATTCAGCGTGTTACAAGTTGAATAACACGCAAGATATGAACAAAAAACCGTTTCTTTGCCGCCATTTTGAAATTTTCAAGTAGATTGTTTAGAAATATTATAGGGTTTTATATGAGCACACTCTAGTGCCCTATACGACATATGTTGTCCCTATCTTAATTTTTGTGGCCGTAAATCGTGCCTACAAACAAACGTTGAAAATCATTTTTTTCAATTTTCTAAATCAGCGAAGATCAATTAAAAAGAAATCGAAATATTTGAGTAAAGGCGTGGCAATCCTGAGGTACTTTCGCTGGATCATAAATAGTGTTGGGTTAGATCCCTCTCTATCATCGAGCCTCTGTAAATCACCTCTTGTTCTCTTTCTACATGACGTTATTGTATTTTACGATCTGTGTTTTTCTCCAGATTTTTACAGGAAAGCTGTTATCTCTGTATCCAATCCGAGCATGCTCACTTATTATCTCGGCGCATTGTTTATCACTCGTTCCAGTATTTACGTTTTATGAAAACATGTTTTGATTTTATTTTTTTTATTAAGTTGTTTGTACAATTAGTTCTGCGGGTTATACAAGTTTCTTGATAGTTGTAGTTGGATATATTGCACCAATGACTACATAAATACTATAAGACACGACATGGCCATGTTAAATATTCTACGCTTATTCTTGAGTTGTCCAATACCCGCTAGGTCGCTCTGCTAGAGAATCTGAAGTTGATGTGACTGGCGCTAGGTGGCTCTACGGTCAAACAATGTTTCAGGCGGGTAAGAGAAAACGCATATGGGGCCAGAGATGCGAGGGAAGGTCGAGAATCGCTTATCTCAGCGCACGAACTGACAACACTGACTATGCTGACGGAAGTAAGTGAGAAGGTTTGTGAGAGAGAGGTCAACAGTTGTACAGTCTCAAACAAGTGGGATGCGTACAGTCAAGCACCTGCTGCTAGCGCTTTCTGATAGCTGTGTGTCAAACTTGTGACGAACAGCACCCGTAAAGCGTAGACTATTTCCCTATCCCATGTCGTGTCTTATAGTATTTATGTAGTCATTGATTGCACTAACTTTCTCCCACGCTGTATACTAATTGAAAGGGGATATTTGTCGCTATTCCCCCCCCCAAAAAAGATAGCGTATACTAAATCAGTGGTGGAAAAGTACTCCAATAAAATGAAAATAATAAATGAGAAACAAAAAAGTAGAACAGTAATTATTCTGGAAGGATATTTTCCAAGTTGAATTCCGCACACCCTTTATCTTCTGCTGCCGCTAGTTTCAAAACTATTGTAACTCAAGAGAAGAACTCTCGTCACGTTTTCCTGGAACAGTAAATTCCTGGAATCTGTGCTTTTTGTAATTTAACGCTGGAAGTTACGCGGTAAATCTCTGATTTCTTAGCGATTTTACCCTCAGTTTTCTCTCCTCTTTGTGTCTGTTTTGTCGTGCAGTGTTGTGTTTTGTTCGTACCCCTGATTTCCGCTTGAAAAACGTCACGTTGATTGACTCGGTTGCTTTTATTGGTTTCCAAGTAGGTAAGTATTTGTAATTGCTATGAAAGATAAACTCGGTTAATCTCATATTCCTCTGTGATTTTTCGTCGGTTTCAAAAAGATACTTCGGGAAAAATTGACGACGGTTTGAGATGATGAAGAAGGAGGTTTTGCTAAAATGAACTAAATTAATTTAAACCATTCCAAGGGAAAATTGTCATATTTTGATGCGGACGAGGGTGTCTCTTCATGTATAGGTTCGAGTTCTGGGTAAAGGAAGTTAGCGATTGATTTCTTCTCACGACAAAACTTCTAGATTCAACAAAAATTCGTGGTGAATATCGAAGCTTTAAAAAACTCGTTTGCAGATTATTTCCCGATATTATGAGACTCGTTCCGTGGAAGAGTCTCTCCTGACTCATAGAGGTTTGCATTTCGATTGTGTATAAATGAATATACGGTGGCGTTGGAGATTCGTCAATTGAGATGGCAGTGGATCAGCTGTTAACAGAAAGCCCATGACGTAGGAGATTCGTCAATTGAGATGGCAGTGGATCAGCTGTTAACAGAAAGCCCATGACGTAGGAGATTCGTCAATTGCGATGGCAGTGGATCAGCTGATAACAGGAAGCCCATGACGTAGGAGATTCGTTAATTGAGATGGCAGTGGATCAGTTGTTAACAGGAAGCCCATGACGTAGAAGATTCGTCAATTGCGATGGCAGTGGATCATCTGTTAACAGGAAGCCCATGACGTAGGAGATTCGTCAATTGAGATGGCAGTGGATCAGCTGTTAACAGGAAGCCCATGACGTAGGAGATTCGTCAATTGAGATGGCAGTGGATCAGCTGTTAACAGGAAGCCCATGACGTAGGAGATTCGTCAATTGAGATGGCAGTGGATCAGCTGTTAACAGGAAGCCCATGACGTAGGAGATTTGTTAATTGAGATGGCAGTGGATCAGCTGTTAACAGAAAGCCCATGACGTAGGAGATTCGTTAATTGAGATGGCAGTGGATCAGCTGTTAACAGAAAGCCCATGACGTAGGAGATTCGTCAATTGAGATGGCAGTGGATCAGCTGTTAACAGGAAGCCCATGACGTAGGAGATAAGTCGAAGATGATTCAGTGACCATAGTTGACTGTATACAGGAGAATTTAACTCGGAACTTTAAGCCAACCGTATAAATATATATACAGATAGTCAGGCTGGACTTAATGCACTTGCAGACACTACAATAAAATCTAGTCTGGTATGGGAATGTAGAGAGAACCTCAATGTTTTAACCCAGGAAAACCGGGTAACTTTGTACTGTGTGTCGGGGCATAAGGTAGTTGAGGGTAACGAAAAAGCAGACAAAAAAGCTAAAGTGGGCTCTGTATTACAGTTTGTAGAACCTGAGCTAGCTGTAGGGATATCTGTGTCCAGCAAAGATGCTAAAGTCTTAAAGGGGATTCCCATAGTAAAACACATCTTAAGGACACCCCTTCATGTAGTACCGAAAACACAATACTGTCCCGAGGTAGGGGACAACTAGGACAAATTACGGGACACTGTGGCATGAGAGTGCTTGCACAGGATAGAAGCTTATCATGGCGACATTGTGCGGAAAGGATGAGGAGACCGCAGACCAGATAATTTTTAATTTTGAGGCCCTGACAAATAAGAGACGAAATGTTTTTGGATTCCAAATTCCTGGGAAAACTATCGTTGGAAGAGATAGTTAGTGGATTACTTAAACACGTAAGGGGAACAAATCTGCTGAGCTGGAATGAGGAGGCTTTAGTTGCACAATAGGCCATCGGTCGCGGTGGTAGAGCTGGTTTTTAAAAGGCCCTTTAAACTCCAAATCAATCAATCTCACGATTTTTCAAAAACATGAGAATGGATTGAAAAGCAATGACCTATGAATGTGAGTGGACAATAATCTTCATACCCTAGAGGCAAAACTAGGACTGGACCTCCTTGTAGTAAAATATCAAGAAATCAGGACTAAAGCTATATCTGAGAAATCAAAAATAACTATAAACTAAATACAAAATTCATCAGGAAACTATAAAACACAAGAAACGGCAAAAAACTGACCAACTAACTAACAAGGGTTGTGTGCCAAAGGATTGTTGATCTAACGGTTTATTGGGGGTGAGAAACTTTTTACTTATTTTTCCTTCTTTTTGATTAAAGGCGAAAAAACTTTTAGTCATCATCACCTTATAAAAGAAAATAACATAAAATAGAAACTACTCCTTGAATATCCCAATAACATCAGGGTCGGGAAAGAACAAGAATTGGTCAAGAGATACTTCAGGAAAGATCTCAGAGAATAATCGAATATAAGACTACATGAAAAGAGTAGCAACTTGTGGATTGCCCAAAATGTGACTCTTGTCAAACTACTACAGATTAAAAACTCCTGTTATTTAAAATGCAACAGTTTAATATAAAGGTGATATGGTTTTCTAAAAGTCATTCAGAACTGATTGATTCTAAGTAGGACGGCTTGACGCCGCAAGGTTCAGAGACACGTAATTAAGATCTGTCTGACGATCCAAACACAGGGTGTTCAACAAATCGTTTACATAACTTCTTGGAAATTTAAAAATTAAATATATCTTGTTAACCAAGTGACAACAATATTCACAGACCAAGAAGTAACAGTGATACCAATCACAGGAGAAAAAATAAAAGTTAAATGTTTTATTGAAAGGTTGCTTCTTGTATTGTGATTGTTATCGCTTTCATGTGATCAAAATGGCAGTGGAAATTATGCTACAACTATTGAAGAATATTAAATGCAGTCTTGGGTTAGACCCCTCTCTTTACCTTTCTTATAAAGTCTCTCTTGATCAACTCTTGTTCTCTTCCGACCCTGAAGCTACTAGAATATTCAAAGTTTTTAAAGTTATTTCCTTATAAAACGATGATGACCGAAAAGTTTTTCGAAACAACATCAAAACATTATAATGAATCTCCTGAATTGTTTATAATAGAGAATAATAACCTAACCTTGTCCTCTTTACTGTCTTACAATTAATGTTGAAATCCGCTTCATAACAGCTGTTTCACCATCACAAACAGCATCGTCACTACAAACATATGTTGAATATTCTAGGTTTATCACTCGGTAACGTCAGTTGATTGATACACTCGAAACGTCGTGTATGCCAAATATCCAAATAAACTACATCAATTATGTGGTTTCTATACATTTGGTTGGTTACGAACAGAGCGATTGTTTACAAAATGGCGGGTTAGATCGAGTCTGTCTGTCATGTTCTGACAGAATGTGGAATATCAAAGATGAGCACACGTTCATTGGAGCTGAGAATGATCAAATACAAGTTGATGTCGACATCATGGTACTTACCCAGCCCATCGTACAATATAAAAACAGATTTCTGTAAACTTAACGCCCAAAAATTGGTTTCTTGTGTCTTGTAGGAAATGTTATATTGTATTGGTAGATCAAGGAGTCTTATCCAGTAGGGTGTTTGTTTAAAACAGTTGTTACACTGGTTAACTGAACATCGTAATTGTGTATCACTACTTTTTAATTTGGTTGCGTTAGGTTAGTTTACGTTAGGATAGGATAGGTTAGGATAGGTTAGGTTAGGTTAGGTTAGGATAGGTTAGGTTAGGTTAGGTTAGGTTAGGTTAGGCTAGGATAGGTTAGGTTAGGATAGGTTACGTTAGGTTAGGTTAGGATAGGTTACGTTAGGTTAGGATAGGTTAGGTTAGGTTAGGTTAGGTTAGGTTAGGTTAGGTTAGGTTAGGATAGGTTACGTTAGGTTAGGTTAGGATAGGTTACGTTAGGTTAGGATAGGTTAGGTTAGGTTAGGTTAGGATAGGTTACGTTAGGTTAGGTTAGGTTAGGATAGGATAGGTTAGGATAGGTTAGGTTAGGTTAGGTTAGGATAGGTTAGGTTAGGTTAGGTTAGGTTAGGTTAGGCTAGGATAGGTTAGGTTAGGATAGGTTACGTTAGGTTAGGTTAGGATAGGTTACGTTAGGTTAGGATAGGTTAGGTTAGGTTAGGTTAGGTTAGGTTAGGTTAGGTTAGGTTAGGATAGGTTACGTTAGGTTAGGTTAGGATAGGTTACGTTAGGTTAGGATAGGTTAGGTTAGGTTAGGTTAGGATAGGTTACGTGAGGTTAGGTTAGGTTAGGATAGGATAGGTTAGGATAGGTTAGGTTAGGTTAGGTTAGGATAGGTTAGGTTAAGTTAGGTTAGGTTAGGTTAGGTTAGGCTAGGATAGGTTAGGTTAGGATAGGTTACGTTAGGTTAGGTTAGGATAGGTTACGTTAGGTTAGGATAGGTTAGGTTAGGTTAGGTTAGGTTAGGATAGGTTACGTTAGGTTAGGTTAGGATAGGTTACGTTAGGTTAGGATAGGTTAGGTTAGGTTAGAGTAGGTTTGGTTAGGTTAGGATAGGTTAGGATAGGATAGGTTAGGTTAGGTTCGAGTAGGTTTGGTTAGGTTAGGTTACATTAGGTTAGGTTAGGTTAGGATAGGATAGGTTAGGTTAGGTTAGGTTAGGATAGGTTAGGTTAGGATAGGTTAGGTTAGGTTAGAGTAGGTTTGGTTAGGTTAGGTTACATTAGGTTAGGTTAGGTTAGTTTAGGTTAGGATAGATTAGGTTACGTTAAGTTAGGTTAGGATAGGTTAGGTTAGGTTACATTAGGTTAGGTTAGGTTAGGTTAGGTTAGGTTAGGTTAGGTTAGAGAAGGGATATGAATTTAGAGAAGTTGGGTTGGTACCATTGAATGCAGAATTGTAATCTGCAAATTTGTTTACAATTTTATGTGTTATAAATTAAATAAACACACGAAATATAAACAAAATACCTTCGTACATTCTCAATATGATTTTTTTTTTGAATTTATAAGAACAAACTATAGTAACCTTATCAAATTTCATGTTCTTAATAGGAAATCTCGTATTTGTAGATAAAGTGGGATAGGTTCGTTTAAAACAATTGTTACACAGGTTTTCTGAACGTTGTAATTAAGTAAAACAATACTTTTTAATTTGGTTAGTTTAGGTTATGTTAGGTTAGGATACGTAAGATTAGGTTAGGTTAGGTTTGTTTAGGTTAGGTTAGGTTAGGATACGTAAGATTAGGTTAGGTTAGGTTAGTTTAGGTGAGGTTAGTTTAGGTTAGGTTAGGTTAATTTAGGTTAGGTTAGGTTGGGTTAGTTTAGGTTAGGTTAGGTTAGTTTAGGTTAGGTTAGGTTAGTTTAGGTTAGGTTAGGTTGGGTTAGTTTAGGTTAGGTTAGGTTAGTTTAGGTTAGGTTAGGTTATGTATCTGTACGAAAATACGTTAGTGGCTACAAAAATCAAAATAAAAATATGAAATTTGGTGCAGGGGACTATAGTGTGCTCATATAGAACCCTATTGAAACTCAGAAAAATGTAATTGAAAATGTCAAAATGGCGCCCATATTAAATAATATTTTGTTAATAACTCGTGTATTATCCAACGTATAACTCACTAAATTAGATAAAAATGTGCAGATTTCAATTCTGCATGTAATGGTACCAACCCCACCTCTCTACGATGACAAATAGCGAAGTTATTGTCAAAAAAAGTAATTTGAAACCCTGACCTCCTAAAAAAATCAGATATTCATTTAGTCACGTGATCCAAAGACGTGAGGGAGCGAACTTTGATCTAACAATACAAATTTAATATTTCTCACAAAAGTCAAGAAACCAACTTTTAGGCATTGCATTAAGTTCGATTGACTGGGTAAGCACCTTAATGGCGCCTATCGACTTGTTTCATTTGAAAAAAATTCACTCTTTGATGAGGAATAACATATTCTCAAAAGAAACTTCATTTCTATTCTGGACAGTAATAATTAAAGTCTCCAAGTGTCATTAGTTCTTAAATAACAACGTTCCTTGACAGTGTTAGGCCTATTACAATTTTAATTGACCTATTCAACTGGACATTTCATTTTGTTACGTCATTTCTCGCGTCAACGTTTTAATATCAATATATACTTCGATATTTATCGAAACAGGAAGCTATTGAATCGAAAATAATTAATGATTTAAAATCTGATTACAGTACCTATATTGTTTGTTAATTGAATAATATGAGGGGGGGAGTTTTTTGTATTACGAATGGTTGCCAGTTGAAGTATGTTTTAGGGATTTGTAGTTTAGAAGAACCCTCAAAGAAAAAAAAAAGATTTCGAGAGCGGACGGGTTAATTTTCTTGGTCTGCTCAAGATAGCTACATTCCGATCAGCTGTTCACTTCTGTATGTCAAAACGGACGCTGCTCAACTAGATCCCTTCAACGTCCGTTGTCGAACATAGTGACACCTCTCAGTCAAATATCGAACTAAGATGTTCAATTTTGAAGAGTACGAAATAGAATGAAAGTAATACCAACAAAATAAAATATAAAATTAGTATTGTGATTTATGATGTTAGGGTCTATTAACTTATGACAACAAATAAAATGTTTTAAAATAATGAAAACATACGTCTTAATTATTTATGCATTTCCTTGATGAGGTTTTGTGCTTTGTAATAATAAAATAATTTGGTATAAAGAATATTTTGTAAACTATTTTCACTTTAATAATTGATAATGCTAGGCATGTGTATGTTCGTGTGTTTAATACAATCTATTTTGATGACAAACGGTATAACACCAAATCTTGCTGCATCGAAAAGTTAGTTTAACAACCCCGAAAAACAGATGTGTTTTATAGGAACGAATATTAACAAATAAACCACCCCACAGTAGTACCGAATATAATAAAATCCCATCGAAACATTTTAGGATGTGTTGCACATATCCGAATTGTGGTAGAGGTCTGCAGAGTGACGGAAGAAATGGAGGAGGGGTACGAGGGTTGTCATTGGTTGGCGTGAAGGAAGTGCTGAAGTGTAGCCACCCATCGCCACAAAACCTGGGTAACTCGGCGAATCTTTGTCTAGTGAGTGCTGAAATAGTAATCACGTAATGACAAGCTATAGTTTTATTTCTAAAGTAAATCTCTACATTTTTAAGAGATTAAGCGGAGGAAATTGATCAATAAATAAGATTCTGTTATTCAAGGAGTCAATTGCTAAATTCTAAAAAAAATCTTCTTTAGACAACAAATTGCCCAATTCACGTTCAACGTCTTGTTGAAAATATTGTTATTCAACTCAACTAACTCAACCTAACTTAACCTAACCCTATCTAACCTAACCTAACCTAATCTAACCTAACCCAACCTAATCTAATCTAATCTAACCTAACCTAACCTAATCTAATCTAATCTAACCTAACCTAACCCAACCTAACCTAACCTCACCCAACCGAACCTAATCTAACCCAACCTAACCTAACCTAACTTAATCTAACCTAACCTAACCTAACCTAACCCAACCTAACCTAATCTTACCTAACCTAACCTAACCTAATCTTACCTAACCTAACCCAACCTAACCAAACCTAATCGAACCTAACCTAACCTAATCTACCCTAACCTAACCTAACCCAACCTAACCCAATCTTACCTAACCTAACCTAACCTAATCTTACCTAACCTAACCCAACCTAACCAAACCTAATCGAACCTAACCTAACCTAATCTACCCTAACCTAACCTAACCTAATCTTACCTAACCTAACCTAACCTAATCTTACCTAACCTAACCCAACCTAACCAAACCTAATCGAACCTAATCTACCCTAACCTAACCTAACCTAACGAAAACCATTCTTCCATTTCTGCACCGCTGATACTCTTACTATTTAATAAATGGAAAAATTACAAAATTTTTAAATATAGTTCCAAAAATTACATTATTTTGTTCAGTGAAAGGCTGTGCTTCATCTGATAGGCCGAGCGCCAATTCCTCCCTCCTACTCACTGTTACCAACCCCTCTTTATCCGGTGTTATAAGACAGTCGGCTACTTAGTGTTGGTGTCACAATATATTCGGAACTATGGCACACATTTCATATTCGGTCGAGAGTATATAAAATTGCGAGTTATAGTTGACTAAACAAGAGGGGATAATTAAAAATGATCCAAACATCATGTAATGTGTTTTAATTGCTTTAACCTTGGTTAAATACTGAGAGTGCTATTGACTTTTAATGGGTTTTCAAATCACGAAATCATTACTGAAAACAGAGAAGAAAATACACAAGGGGCGGCAATTTAATGAGCACAAAAGTGGAACTTTTTGTTCCGATTTACGCGTAAAAATTTTCTTTACAGCTGCAAAAATTAAAAACACTTTTAATAACATTGTTATTCTACATTTTAAGACAATCAGGTAAGTTGTAAGTACATTTATTTGTTATTTACAATATTATACAGGGTGGTTCAAAATTCCACGGGGTTATTTTGGCAGTTGATTCTAGTGCTAAAAATAAGAAAAAAGTGTACATAAAGATAGGACAGGAAACCCTTCATTTTACGTTTTTCGGCCATTTTGTATTTTTCAAAAAACATTACATCTTTAGAAATAGTTAAGATATTAAGTAAAGATTTGATATACATATTATCTAAATAGCCTTTTATCAGTATAGCAGAAAACAACGATTTTAATTTGTACAGCTTCAAAATGGCGGACGTTTAAAATATTTAATGTCGAATATCTCAAAAACTATTGACTTTACAAAATATTTAAAAGAAACAAAAGTTTTTATTTTCTGCGCATCAAAAGATAACCAAAACGTCGACAAAAACTAAAAACACAATTTCTTGGTTATTTACTACAATACAATTTTAACTGAAAACTGAAATATTATAGAATTGTGATAGTTTTTAATGTTATAATTGTATCAGTTGTCCAGAAATGTAACAAAAATAAAAATTGTCCCTTAAAATTTTCAAAACGGCGACTCTATACTAATTATAATATTTTGTTTTTAAAAGTGTCTTAATAAATAAAAATTACAAACTAAATTTGTAGAAATTTAAATTCCTATAATATTGCAAATAAATAGAAAACAGATAAACTGTTACTGCCAACTTATGGAAATAAAATATTTAAATGAAATTAAAATAAAACAGATGAACTGTTATTGCCAACTTATGGAAATAAAATATTTAAATAAAATTAAAATAAAACAGATGAACTGTTATTGCCAACTTATGGGAATAAAATATTTAAATAAAATTAAAATTAAACAGATAAACTGTTATTACCAACTTATGGAAATAAAATATTAAAATTAAATTAAAATTAAACAGATGAACTGTTATTGCCAACTTATGGGAATAAAATATTTAAATTAAATAAAAATAAAACAGCTGAACTGTTATTGCCAACTTATGGGAATAAAATATTTAAACACCAGACGAAATTTTGAAACTCTTAAGGAAAACATTTTCATTTTTAAACATTTCTAGACAATGGATATTATTATCAATTTCCATAATGACACAATATTTTGATTTAGGCCAATTTAATCAAAATAAAGGAGTTTAGCGTACACTCCTTTAATTAAGTGAACGCTAAACTTAAGCAGAGTTCCAACAGTATAAAGAAAAAAAAGTTCATATTAACATATAAGTACTTTGAAATGGTTAGTTGTCAATCTATCCGCCATTTTGGAAAAAAAAATCAGTTTTTAACGCAAATGATGAGTTTAAATTCGAAAGTCCAAATTTGAAACTTATTCCTTTTACTCATTTCAAAATGGCGGCCATTTAAAAAGTTTAATATATCAAAAACCGATAATTTTACTAAAATGTCCTCTTTTAACGACAAATTATTTGTTTTTTTATGAACCTCAAAGATTAATCGAATCGACAAAAAAGTGAACACAATCGAGTTCTCCAGTTTTGTATTTAATTTCTGAATAGATTGATGTAAATAAAGTCTTTAAAAAAATACAAACTAAAAATCTTTGTACTTTATTAAAGCATAACGGATCAAAAATAGACAGTCAATAGTATCATTTTGTCTTTAAAATGTCACTTTCTTAAAATACGAAAAAAAAAATCCAATTTCAGTTCTTTATTCTAAATTATAGCCCGAAATCTCATAATTTAAACAATATCTGTCTACGGTAATCGAGACTGTAAAAAAAAAATTGAAACTAGTTTTAAAGTTTTAGAACCAAATTGAGCGCAGGTTGCACTGCTTATTGCCTAGCTTTCTGTATTACAATAACAACTAGTTTATTTAGTTTTACAATGTTTTACATGTGTGGAACCAATGACTACATAAATACTATAAGACACGACATAGGATAGGGAAATAGTCTACGCTTTACGGGTGCTGTTCGTCACAAGTTTGACACACAGTTATCAGAAAGCGCTAGCAGCAGGTGCTTGACTGTACGCATCCCACTTGGTTGAGACTGTACAACTGTTGACACAGCATAGTCAGTGTTGTCAGTTCGTGCGCTGAGATAAGCGATTCTCGACCTTCCCTCGCATCTCTGGTCCCATATGTGGCATCAGTGCGTTTTCTCTTACCCGCCTGAAACATTGTTTGACCGTAGAGCCACCTAGCGCCAGTCACATCAACTTCAGATTCTCTAGCAGCACACCCTAGCGGGTATTGGTCAACTCAAGAATAAGCGTAGAATATTTAACATGGCCATGTCGTGTCTTATAGTATTTATGTAGTCATTGATTACAACAGCAACTAGTTTATTTAGTTTTACATGTGTGGAACACACTCAGAAAAGAATGAATGGACTTCAGACTAAAAGTTTTGAAACAAAAAACAGTGCTACCAGATGGAAGTTAAGTTTGTGGGGGAGAGGGGGTGAAACTTGTGGGGGAGGGGTGAAACTTGTGGGGGGTCAAGTTTGTGGGGGGAGGGGAGCGGCTTTCATCTTGACATCGTGAAAGCCGAAAAATGTCAAGATGAGCTTCAAAAGAAAGGCAATCAAAACAAACTAAAGAGGAAACTTGAAAGAGAAAGAGGAAAAAGATATCCTCACATATTCCTGGAATGTATTGAAAAGTAAAAATAGTGTTATTAGTTTTATTCCAGATTTATTTTTCTGTTTTCAGAAAGTTTAGTATTTCAGACCTTATGTTCTCTGGAACGGAAAAAGATAGACAAACTGAATTTTTTTTTTTTTTAATTCAGGAAAACTTTTCTACAAACAGAAATATAAACCACTTTGATAACCTCAACACTTTTATTGTAGAAATATATCTAAGTAGGCTAAATAATATATAAATCGAAAACAATCTTTCCTTTTTGTTGTTTAAGGGAAAAATCTCTGGGTCATCGATTTTTTTTATTAAATACATTCTTGTGAAATTAATTCTCACTGAAAAATTCATAGTTAGAAAACCGTGTTATTGTTTTCTTATTTAGCCAAATCAAGTTTTCCAGCTTCAAGTGTATTGAAAATTTCTCCCTTCGACGGTCGATTTATATCCAACAGTAGTACCAACATACCGTTAATATAAATCCCTCATTTAGTAACCGTCATAAAAAATAACCGGGATTTGTAAGGGATTTGACTCTTTGGTTGTGGTAGGAGATAAACGTCAACCTAACAAAAACCATTCCAAATTTGGTTAGGCAACATCTATCTCATTTGCCTGGCTTTTCTAATCTAATTATTAAAGCACGACTTTGAGAATGCAAATACCTAATCTTCAATATCCGCTTACAAAGACATATAAAAACTATCGTAAAGATAAAAAAAGAATAAGAGTCAAGGAGGTTGTAAATAACGGTAATTAACACCAAACGCTATCTCAGGGTCTTTAAGAGATCAAAGTAATTTTAATTGAGATTAAAACATTTGTTTTTTGCTACAGAATTGATTTATGATATTTGTTTATAATAGAGATCAAATAAAGTTTATCGTAATAAAAAAGGGGGGGGGAGAACATTGATGATTTTAAATTATAGTATAAAGAAATTTATGTGATAGATTTTTTGCTGTTTTTAAAACCGCCTAATTCCAAATAAAGTGGATTCTTCCTGTTGTCTGTTTTGTGTATGGACAGATTTTACGAACGAATCTTCAGAATAGATCTGCGACTTACAAGCCGCCAGGATTTTAATCTACAATTGATTTTTATCTGTTAATAATTTTTATCATCTTGAAGAATACAGTTTATGTAACAAATCCCCTACACTTTGGAGCTACATATTATGGAAGCAATTGATTATAATGTTTGTGTCGGACTTTCAATATGATTACTTGAGGATAAAAATGAATTGCTGCTTAGGCCGCTAGCTTAGATCTTTGTGTGTATATACCGCGTGTTAAATAAGTCCCCGGACGGCTCTACCATTACAGATAGAGCTACAAAGCTTTGCACTTTGTTAATGGAGAACAAAAGCTATTTTAGTATGTATCCAGTAGACCGCTACCTTTCCAGAGAGTCGGCCCACAAGGAGTAAATAGGAAATCTTAAACGAGAGCATAGATGAGTTGTACATCGAATTAAAGGCCTTTATAAGTAGAACACAATGCCGTAAACCCGATCTCAAAAGGTTCATCCTAGCTAAAATAGCGAGAGTTTAAAGTTCATATTAAATCAAACACGATGGGACTAAAATAGAAAGTTGTTTGTGACTGATAGTGGGTACCCGCAAACAGGAAACACTTGCTTTAGGTAGTCGTTATTTGCGGCATTGTACTCTACTAAAGACCTTTAATTTAATGTACATATCAACCTATGCTTTAAGATTTTCTTTTGACTCCTTGAGGGCCGTCCCTTATTGGAGGTAAAGAGCCAGTGAGCAGTCTAAAAAATAGTTTTTTAAACCCAGATATTGATTTGCAAAGTTTTCATTTCATAACTTCTACCTAGTAACATTATTAAGCTATTTTCAATATATTGCGGCATTGTACTCTACTAAAGACCTTTAATTTAATGTACATATCAACCTATGCTTTCAGATTTTCTTTTGACTCCTTGAGGGCCGTCCCTTATTGGAGGTAAAGAGCCAGTGAGCAGTCTAAAAAATAGTTTTTTAAACCCAGATATTGATTTACAAAGTTTTCATTTCATAACTTCTACCTAGTAAACATTATTAAGCTGTTTTCAATATACCTGACGTTGTAGCTAATATATAAATATGGTAAATGTTGTTTACATATAAATGGTTAAGAATGGATGAAGTATTAAAGATTGAGTGTTTTCATTTCCTTAACTCACTCATACTGTTCTTTACACACACCTACACAAAGTTCGATGTCCACTGCCTTACAAGTTCTATGCACGGACTTCTTTTTGTTGAATCTTGTAGAATGTTCAGAAAAGAATGACCATAAATTCACACAAAATACAATATTTGTGTCATCTTTATTCAACAGTTGAAGTGCTGTATAAATTCTAGCAAAGAAACTTTTAGAAGACAAGTCACTAAAATTACAAAGAAACAAAAACTTTAAAAAAAGACGTGAGACGCGGGTAACGGAAGTGAAATTAGGGTGTTGAGAAGAACGTTTGAGACAGTGAAGGTACGGACAAAAAAGGAAAAGGACGAGCCGGAATTGATAAGTCGGATCAAAGAACTAGGACCTAGGAAAGCTCTGAAACTCATGAGAGAGTGAGGGAATGTTCATAGAGGAAAATAAGAATCAGAAGAGGGAGAACTTCAGCGGAAGAGAAAAGATACGCTACGGTGAAGGATAGAGGAGAATATCCTGCAAGAGCAGTAACGAAGGAGAAAGATAGTTTACTAAAACATTTCTGTACAGATTACCGCATCAGTATTTTTGACACATTTCTTTCTTCTTTAATTTATTAGATAGTACAAAGCTTGTGTGATTAAGATATGGTGTAAAGTAATACAACAGGACTTATGGTTGTTACAAGCAATGAATGAATGAACAAGATGAAGCTTCCACAAGTAGGCGGGTAACAGATAAAGTAATATAATATAAACATGTTCTTCTCTTGTTTTTTTTAAAGTTTTTAAGTTGTTTTTATTACTTTTATTGTAACAAAACAAGTTGAATGCATTATAATGTAATACAAGCAGATCCTATAAATTTAAACCTAAAAGTTGGTTTGTTGAGTGTTGAAGGAAAAGTTAAATTGTATTGGTAGATCCAAGGGGTTTTCTTAACATTGGTTAGATTTATAAATTTTAAATCACTCGTTAAACTCGTGTCAGTGAGTACCCGGACGCATCCGAACTGGACAACTTGCCCCTCAGGTAGACAAGCGGAGGGCAAGTAACGGTGGCGCTTACTTGTTAGGCGTCCTCAGGTTTCATCTGAGCTGTGGAGTTTGTGTGCGCAGTAGGTCTAAGCAGCAGTGAGGTGGTGGGGGAAGCGGTCGCCTCACTCTGTGTTGGTACTAACAACAATGTCTGCAAGACCGCTGGATCGTGGACAGTAGTCGGCGCCCACTGTTTCCCCTACAATGCCTCTGTCCCAACGCGGCCTCGAACTACAAACTTCTACCTCCCCTCCACGCGCTGCTCACAGCTCAGATGAAACCTGTCTATTTATACTAGCGACATCGATTCTATAAGGAAAAATATCCACCGTCATAGGCTGAAGAAATACCCTACATTGCCTAAATCGGTTAATGAAGTGCACTTTGCACCTAACCTAACCAAACCTAACTTAACCTGATTTAGTATTTTGTAGTTGATAAGAATAGGTTTGTATAAGCGTTAAATAATTTCTTTACATTCCAAAATCTGTCATGCGTGCGTCAAAGGTCTGCCGCTAGTTGCTCAGTTCAGATGTTGCTTGTTACCTGATTAGCTAAAAGTTGATCAGTTCGGACAAGCCGGATTTTCTAATAAGTTTCTAAATTATATTTTTGACAATAACTTCGCTATTTGTCATCTCAGAGAGGTGGAAGTTGGTACCATTACATGCAGAATTGTAATCTGCAAATTTGTATCTAATTTTGTGTGTTATAAGTTGAATAACACACAATATATGAAGAAATGTTTATTTTTGATATTTTCAAGTCGAAACACTGACACGAGCAAAGTGAGACTGTTTAATAACACATCTACGAGGCTCATTTGGGTCTGGACGACGTCAAGAAGTAGTGATATAGGTTAGGTTAGGTTTAGGTTATTTTAAGTTAGGTCAGGTTAGGTTAGGTCAGGTTATGTTAGGTTAAGTTAGGTTATGTCAGGTCAGGTTAGGTTAGATTAAGGTTAGATTAGATTAGGTGAGGTTAGGTTATGTCAGGTGAAGTTAAGTTCGGTTAGGTTAGGTTAGGTCAGGTTAGTTTAGGTTAGGTTAGGTGCCAAGTGCACTTCATTAGCCGATTTAGGCAATGTAGGGTATTTCTTCAGCCTATGACGGTGGATATTTTCCCTTATGGAATCGATGTCTCTATACTATAAATGGAGAGGTTTCATCTGAGCTGTGAGTTGCGCGTGGAGGGGAGGTACAAGTTTGTAGTTCGAGGCCGCGTGGGGACAGAGGCATTGTAGGGGAAACAGTCAGCGCCGGCTACTGTCCACGATCCAGCGGTCTTGCAGACATCGTTGTTAGTACCAACACCCAACACAGACTAAGGCGACCGCTTCCCCCACCACCTTACTGACGCCTAGGCCCACTGCGCACCCAAACACCACAGCTCAGATGAAACCTGTCCGTTTAAACTGAGGACGCCTACAAGTAAGCGCCACCCTTACTTGCCCTCTACTTGTCTACCTGAGGGGCAAGTTGTAAAATGTAATGGTACAAAATTTAAAATCCGCCTACATTTAAACCACAGTATTTCACTCATATTTTCTTCCCAACAGAAACAAGTTTACACTTTACTTAAATATATAAATAACGTACAAAATCAAAGATGGCGGCCATGGTTGATTTTCACTTATTTACTGAAACTTTCGATATTTTTTTCAACAGAATTCATTCGAATTTTAGTAAAATCGAATATTCCCACCGCAAAATCTCAGAGTAAATATTATGGCTAAGGAATAATGAACCTTGACCGACGTTGTTGAAAGCCAGAATTTATTCAAATTCAATTGTAGCCGAGGACGTGTTCATGACAAGATAAATATTATTAGGCAGCTTTCATCGATCCACTGCTGAACAACTGATATTGACGATTAGTTTTCACTTGAAGATGTCGCACTGATCGGCGAAACAGCTGTAGCGGGAAACACAACGAAAGAATTATAAAACGAACATTAGGTATACGCATATATAATGCAGTATGAATACTTCTGGTTGATTGAGTAAGAAAGTCAGTGCAATACATTCGTATCGTCAGAGTCTAGTGGTATCTTATCAGTAACAAGAACATTATTGTGTATTAGATTACATTGTGCCGTGACGACAATGTCTAACCATCCGTGACGAATATTTCACAGTAATAATTAAACATCTGTTTGTAGTTGTGCAAGGTTAAAACCGACAGGACACCATCTTGAACTGAATTGGAAATACACTTCCTGTGTGCGCAGTGGGTGGAGGTTTAAGTAATTGTAACGAATGCATTACTGCGATTTGAATCAACCGGGTAATTCCCCCCCTTTTTTTGTTCAAATGCGAAAAACCTCTCGGTCTTGGTCGCCTTATAATGATAGAAACCATCGTAGTACTTGCCCAGCTCAATAGAATGTAATACAAGCAGTTGGTTTCTTGAGCCTTCTTATAGGACGTGTTAAAATGTATTTATAGTCAATTCGTATAGGTTAGGTAATGTTAGATAAGGTTATGTTAGGTTAGGTAATGTTAGGTTAGTTAGGTTAGGTAGTGTTAGGTTAGGTAATGTTAGGTTAGGTTAAGTTAGGTTAGGTAAAGTTAGGTTAGGTTAGGTTAGATTAGGATAGGTTAGGTTAGGTAATGATAGGTTAGGTAATGTTAGGTTAGGTAATGATAGGTTAGGTAATGTTAGGTTAGGTAATGATAGGTTAGGTAATGTTAGGTTAGGTAATGTTAGGTTAGTTAGGTTAGGTAATGTTAGGTTAGGTAATGTTAGGTTAGGTAATGTTAGGTTAGGTAATGTTAGGTTAGGTAATGTTAGGTTAGTTAGGTTAGGTAATGTTAGGTTAGGTAAGGTTAGGTTAGGTTAGGTTAGGTTAGGTTAGGTTAGGTAATGTTAGGTTAGGTTATGTTAGGTTAGGTTAGGTAATGTTAGGTTAGGTAATGTTAGGTTAGGTTAGGTTAGGTTAGGTAATGTTAGGTTAGGTTATGTTAGGTTAGGTAATGTTAGGTTAGTTAGGTTAGGTAATGTTAGGTTAGGTAAGGTTAGGTTAGGTTAGGTTAGGTTAGGTTAGGTTAGGTTAGATTAGGATAGAATAGGTAATGTAATGTTAGGTTAGGTTAGGTTAGATAAGGGAATGCTAGGTTAGGTAGGTTAGGCTAGGTTAGGTTAGGTTAGGTTAGGTTAAGTTAGATTAGGTTAGATTAGGATAGGTTAGGTAAGGTTAGGTTAGGTAATGTTAGGTTGATTAGGATAGGTTAGGTTAGGTTAGGATAGGTTATTTAATGTTAGGGTAGATAAAGTTGGGTTAGGTTAGGTTATGTTAGATTAGGTAAGGTTAGGTTAGGTTAGGTAATGTTAGGTTAGTTAGGTTAGGTAATGTTAGGTTAGGTAAGGTTAGGTTAGGTTAGGTTAGGTTAGGTTAGGTTAGGTTAGATTAGGATAGGTTAGGTAATGTAATGTTAGGTTAGGTTAGGTTAGGTTAGGTTAAGTTAGATTAGGTTAGATTAGGATAGGTTAGGTAAGGTTAGGTTAGGTAATGTTAGGTTAGGTTAGGTAAGGTTAGGATAGGTTAGGTTAGGTTAGGATAAGTTATTTAATGTTAGGGTAGATAAAGTTAGGTTAGGTTAGGTTATGTTAGATTAGGTAAGGTTAGGTTAGGTAATGTTAGGTTAGGTAAGGTTAGGTTAGGTTAGGTAATGTTAGGTTAGGTAAGGTTAGGCTAGGTTAAGTTTGGTTAGGTAAAGTTAGGTTAGGTTAGGTTAGATTAGGAGGGTTAGGTAATGTTTTGTTAGGTAAGGTTAGGTTAGGTTAGGATAGGTTAGGTAATGTTAGGTTAGGTAAGGGAATGCTAGGTTAGGTAGGTTAGGCTAGGTTAGGTTAGGTTAGGTTAAGTTAGATTAGGTTAGATTAGGATAGGTTAGGTAAAGTTAGGTTAGGTAATGTTAGGTTAGGTTAGGTAAGGTTAGGATAGGTTAGGTTAAGTTAGGATAGGTTATTTAATGTTAGGTTGGGTAATGTTAGGTTAGGTTAGTTTAGGTAAGGTAATGTTAGGTTAGGTAATGTTTTGTTAATATAGATTAGGTTAGGTTAGGTTATGTTAGATTGGGTTAGGTTAGGTTAGGTCGTAACCGATTCAGTTGAAATTTTGCACTGTATTCATCAATATAAAGAGCTAGTTTGAAAAAAATTCTAAATTTGTTTCAATAATCTATTTCAAAATGGCGACCATTTAAAATTTTTAAATGCTACTAACTTGAAATGAGTTATTTATAACTACTACCGTGCACAATTTCAACTCAATCGGTTGAACCGTTCTAGAGATATAACTTATTTACTAAAACAAAATGGCGGATAGACGGTAAAATAATCGTTTTTGGATATATAGCCTATTTATTGGAACTTTTCCCTTTATTTTAACCAGTATAACCTTCTGAATCTCCGCCCATTACAGGAACACCCTGTATAAAGACTAAACAGACAATACACAAACACATTACAAAAACCATTTTTTAAACTCAAGAGATTTCATAATTTAATCGCCCCTATAATTATTGTTCTCTACAATACCCTACATTCAACAATTGTACAATGTTTTTCCTCAACAAATACCAAGCTTTATTACCACAGTTACAGTCTAATTACAGAAATTAAAACACCTCATTTCCTGTAACAATAAATCTAAGATAAAACTTCATTATAGCTATTGATTCTTGCTACAGGGTGACGCATATTTCACATCAAACTGACGCAATCCAGGACAGTACGCAAGGTCATATTTTGTCTCGACTGTTTGACACTTCATCCGCCCACTGGATAAGTTATGGTGAGTAGGGGGATGACAATCCCGAGGACTGTAGCTGGATGTACACATATTTCATCTATCAGGCCAACTCTTGACCAACTCGCTTTTAAATACAAGGAAAGAAGGGGGACAGGTATGTTTGTTTCTTTATTTACTAATCCCTTAGTACCCTAGCTGTATCAACACCTTTATTTATCTAGTTTTTGTTTCATCTTTCCCATCAGTCCTCTTTTGACCAACTCTTGTTCTCTTCTGACCCTGATGCTATTAGAGTATTCGAGAGTTAAGGGGGTCTTCGTCTAATTTTCTTTTTAAAAAAAAGGCCAAGAGGTTTTTTCCCCTTTAAAAAAACCAGGAGAAAGCACGTAGGCGCTTCGTCTTTATGTTTCTTCCTTTAATTACTAATCCCGAAGTACCACAACTGGATGTCTAGTGTTTGTTAGACCCCTTGCAGGCCTTGGACTAGCTTAATGTAATATTGCTACCTCAAATGGTTAGCAATAAGATAGAGGTCTCTAATTTTCAGGGCATTAGACCAACTAAGCTCGGGGCTAGAGAGCAAAATTTTGGGCCGAAAAGTATAGGGGCGCCAAAATTTTAAAAAAATGTACTGTAGTTATAAGAAATTTTAAAATGTGGGACAAAATTTGTAGGAAATAGTAAATAAATTATTTTTAACAATAACAAGAAAACAGAAGCCGATAAGTATTGTAACATTGAAATTCTTAGAATATTGTTGAGCATGACTATCACCAATGACTACATAAATACTATAAGACACGACATAGGATAGGGAAATAGTCTACGCTTTACGGATGCTGTTCGTCACAAGTTTGACACACAGCTATCAGAAAGCGCTAGCAGCAGGTGCTTGACTGTACGCATCCCACTTGGTTGAGACTGTACAACTGTTGACACAGCATAGTCAGTGTTGTCAGTTCGTGCGCTGAGATAAGCGATTCTCGACCTTCCCTCGCATCTCTGGTCCCATATGTGGCATCAGTGCGCAACTGAAACATTGTTTGACCGTAGAGCCACCTAGCGCCAGTCACATCAACTTCTAGCAGAGCGACAGCTCCACACCCTAGCGGGTATTGGTCAACTTAAGAATAAGAGTAGAATATTTAACATGGCCATGTCGTGACTTATAGTATTTATGTAGTCATTGCCATCACTAACTGTCCAGGAGAGAGGTCATTTTCAAGATTACTTGGGGTTGACTCGACAGTCGACACTTTGGGGAACTTAGGTCATCTGTTCAAACACCTGCTTAATGAGCAACCCTTCTTGGAATTGGAGGTGTTTGTTTGTTCGGTCAGCCGAAGAGCGACACTCAAGTGACGAGGTTCGTCGTCTGTCAGAATAGTATGACTTGTTATTCTCGGGTCTTGGCTAACCTGGTATCCTTTAAAACTAACAGAAAGCACAATACCAATCATAACTATTCTGAACTCATAAGACACTGTTGAAGTTTATTTAAGTATCCAATTCGATGATATGTCATATTGTCGATGGGCTTTATGATTGCGATGACCATACTTCCTAACCTAACCTAACCTATACCCGCCCGACTGGTACCTGATCCGTTCACATTTCTAGGAAGTGATTGCTATTGACTGGAGCGGCCAATATGTCGAGCCAACCCCACGACACATCATTTTCAACCCTTAAACGAGTCAAAAACTACCTGAAGCTATGGGCAGTGTAAAGTTGAATGGTTTAGCCATAATAAGCATTGAAAATGACGTCACATCAGAGGTGTTGGTAAGTCTCACACCTTACAGCCTCATTGTGAACTCGTGTAGTTTTTTTTTTATAAATGTCATATTTTATATGAACTAACATTTAGGTTCACATTATTATTTTGACAATGGTTGTTTTTTTCAATTTGCATTCTCAATTTATGATGTTTTTTAAAAAAATCTATGCTTATATATAAGCTTTGTATTTTGTAGCAAACATTGGAATTACACGTTGTTTGGTATCATTTTTCTTGTCATTATGCGTAGAATAAATTTTATTTTCAAATATGAAATAAAATAAAGTTTTACTCGCACAGTAGGGTGACTCATAAGGTTGGGTGGTTTGGGAGTAGGTCACCGGACACCCTAATCCTCTGCGCTTGTGTGAGTGAAGCGACACTTCGTTCAACCGCATTCCTAGTTTGATGCTAGTATATTAAGAGGGGGCTCCAGTCCTTCGGTTACAAATCCCGTCCTGCCTCAACGGATTATCCGATTTCGTTGATTTTTTTTATTGAAAAGAATAAACTGCTTTATGTTAACTGCGAGAAAAATCCTTCGTATCTTTAAAGGTACTTTCTTAAAAAATTGCTAAAGTAAAAAAATGTTGTTTTGGTTATCATGTAAAACAGAAAAATATATTTGAAATTTGGTTCAACAAAACACATACAGCTGTACTAATACCTTTCTATTGATACCTCATTTATATTTATATCTTTAAAAAACAAGGAATTTATGTGTTTTATTCTATTGCATTAGCCTTATGGGTGGCAGACGGCACCGGCCGTCTAATGGAGCCTCCTCGACAGTATTTTAGAATATGCTGCACTATACTGAACTGTCCACATCTTTCACTAAGTTCCTATGACAGTTTGATTACAAACACGTGACTAAAACAGCTGATCCGACTATCACGTAAAGCAATACAGCTGATTACACTGTCAAGTGTCACGCGCGCAGCCTGACTATCCATCTGACTATTTCCTGTCTCCAAAACGGAAGGAAGCTGTTAAAAATTCACAATTCACATTAGTCGACCCTAGAGGTTAAATATCTGACCTCGTCAATTGAGGTCGCAAAGTGTCCATAGGTTTATGGTAATCTTATTGTACTTGTGAGATGACAAATAAATCGAAGCCGTTTGGAAATCCAAGGTAGTGAGCAAATAGAATACACGAACGAACCCGTAACGATTTTAAAAACTTGTCAAATGAAGGCTATTGTCGAAAGAGAAATATTGCGCACTAACTTTCTCACAAAAATAATAATAAACGGGGGCAAAAATATTACCACACGAACTATTTCCAAAACTAAATAAAAACAGTCAAAAATAGTTCAGCAGTGAAAAAGTTAATGAAATCTCCAATATTGCTTTACATAAAACTCATAACATAACTAAAATAAAACATAAATAAACAATACTCTAGATAGAAGAAGCTAAATGTAAAAACAAACTAAAACAAAAAACATCTTAGCAATACAAGAGAAAAGAATGCTCTTAGGTGAAAAGATTTGTTTAGGGTCAAAAGTTTGTTCAGTTAATAATAATATAAAATGCCCTCAGAGTTACATCAAAAGAAAGAAAAGTTACCATCGCAGGGCGGTAGACGTAAGTGAAAGTTTAACTATCAAATTTAAAAATTGCAAAATAATACTTTTATGAGCACACTTTGACGAACTTTAAGATTGAAATGAAACCCAATACCACAATTTAATAAAACAAACTTTTATTTCCTGATGTACAATTCAGTAACGAAAAATATTTTATTATCGAAAAAAAGTGTCGGAAAGATGATTACATAATACAATTACACAAGTAATTTTTTCGTGAAAAAATTAACTCTGTGTTATCTTTCATACTCATGACATTCACTTCAATAAACGTACGGAAAGTTTGGCTTAGTATATTATATATAGCAACCTGGCCAAACCTTTCGTGACATATAATAATACAGCCCTACATATGCGTACACTGAAGCACATACGCAGACAATTGAACGTCAATGGAGGGAGGTGCGAGGAAATGTGCCGCGATATGGAAATTCAAAACAACATTTCCATGGCCATATAGCCGAATTTATGTTTAAGAGAAAGTACAATGAGTATAATACTCGTTTTCATCATTTATGGCGAATTACGAGTGAAATACATTTAAATTCAATAAATTCCTCTTTTACTGAATTTGCAGCAGAATTTGACTCTGATTAAGATTTTCTTGTGTAATTATATTATGTAATCATCTTTCCGACAGTTTTTTTCGATAATAAAATATTTTTCCAACATTTATTTGACGAATAAAACCCATAAAAATTGATTTTGAAGTGAGGCAGCTCTGCTATATAATTACCAAATTCTATAAATTTAAAAAAAAAGTTGTACAAGTGAGATTTCAACCCCCACTCCTTCCTTGTGGTTAGTTCAAGCAATGGCATTGAATTTATTAAATTGTGGTATTGGGTTTGATTTCAATATTTAAAAATTGTATCAAAAATTAACTATCAATAAAATGTAAAAACCAAAATTCGAAACTTTTTTGGGGTAACCCTGTACATACGGATAACACTATTGTAACAATTTTTTACACCAAAATGATGAAGGTTTAGAGACTTTTAAAATGAGCTATCAGACGACCTATGTTTTCATTTGAAATTTTTGAACCCGGGAACTCCAGTTTTGGCACACCTTGTACATAAAATTAAATTAAGCTATTTTAAATGTATTCCCTGCAGACGATTTAAGGGAATTCATTTTGTTGTAACTCAAATCGTTCTCTTGTTATACAATGGGAACACTATCAGACTCACCCTGTATATCGTTTAAAATGGCTGCCATTAAAACTTAAATAATTAATAAATCGGTTAAACGATTTTGAAAAATTACCTCTTTTATTCTTTTAGTTTGTATAACAAAAAATACCTTAAAAAATGCACCGAGTTTTCGGCGAAGCCGAAATATGTCTAAATTCTCTTCTTTACTATGAATTAAATAACAACAAAGCAATTACCGGGGGGGGAGGGGTTGTATCTTAATTTATAACAAAAATTGTCTTCTACCGAAACTCTTCTACATTGAAAGAGAATTATTTTCCAGTATTTCATACCGCAGATTTACAGATTTCCAAAGGGGATCATTAATATTGGACACTCTGTATCATGAAAATCAAATTCTGCTGTTCAAAGCGCACAATCTGGCAACGTAGCAGATGTACCCTGGGCCGTATAAGGACTGAGGATCGGACGACAATTCCAAAATGGGAAAAACTAACAAAAACCTGCGCGACCTGTATTGCTTTACGGACTTCGGGAGTGTAATTGAAACAGCTGTTTGTATTTCGATAAATATAAAAGTAACAAAAAAATCTTTAAAAAGTAACCTTAGCATTATTTGAGTTTATAAAAAAAGTGTTTATATCATCAGACATTTTTCCAAAATGGTGTTCAGTTCGTAATTTTCTCATACAAACCGCTATTTGTTGATTTTAGATAAAAAACATTATTTATAGGTGTTTTTCTACATCTCCTACCATTTAGAAGATACAGGCACTTTAAGTAAATTCGCAAATTCAAGCATTTTTCTCATTTTTCAAAATTAAATTCAGAAGAAATTTAAACTAGAGCTAGGTAAAAGGTGTTATAACACTACTGTTATTTTTATGTTAGGTTAGGTTAAGCTAGGTTAGGTTAGTATAGGCTAGGTTAATTTAGGTTAGGTTCGGCTAGGTTAGATTAGGCTAGGCTAAGTTAGGTTAGGTTCGACTAGGTTAGGTTCGGTTAGGTTAGTATAAGCTAGGCTAAGTTAGTTTAGGTTAGGTTAGATTAGGTTAGGCTAGGTTAGGTTAGGTTATTTTAGGTTACGTTAGGTTAGATTAGGTTAGGCTAAGTTAGGTTAGGTTAGATTAGGTTAGGCTAGGTTATTTTAGGTTAGGTTAGGTTAGATTAGGTTAGGCTAAGTTAGGTTAGGTTAGATTAGGTTAGGCTAGGTTATTTTAGGTTAGGTTAGGTTAGGTTAGAAAACTGTTCAAGTTGTAGTCCTCTTCATGAAGAGATCCAAAGAGAGAGAGAGAGAGAGAGAGAGAGAGAGAGAGAGAGAGAGAGAGAGAGAGAGAGAGAGAGAGAGAGAGAGAGAGAGAGAGAGAGAGAGAGAGAGAGAGAGAGAGAGAGAGAGAGAGAGAGAGAGAGAGAGAGACATGGAAAATTGTGTAGATACAGCTAGATTACCTCGGGATTGTAAAGCACTAAACACTAAACTACCATTTTGAAAGGGTTAAACGGAAAAAAAATAATAATTTGTGGTACACTGATCAAAATCCATGAAACCGATTTTTTTTTAAAATAGTAAATTTGCATTTTCTTTTATGGCAGGAAATGAAATTGGAACAAGTTCAGGCTGAGCCGTATTCGACCACACAGTTTTGTTCTGCTCACAAAAAACCGCCTATTAAATAACTGTAAATTTCGCGTGGCAAAAATGGTACCAATAAGCGATCCAATACTGGAATATTCTATTTTAAACACTCAGCCTACGTTAGACCATGAATGTGATTCAACTGTAGATATGATTAACCAATTAACTACATTATCTAGTGGAAATGTTTAATTTTAACATGACCTTCCAAACAGAGAGCGTTGACCCGTCATCAACTTTACACTTGCTTATCACGGGTAGGCTATTTCTTCTGTGTATTAGTTTTGTAATTATAATGAGATAGTTTAAGCAATCCCAATGTAGTCTTGCTGGATATAAACGTTGCTTCGTGAAGTTCACCTTTCTTATCAAGTCTCTATTGAGCAACTCTTGTACTGTCCCGACACCGACACTGTTCAAGGGTTTTTTCTTCTGTTTTTCATCTTTCCTAACTTAAACCTAACCCCTGACCTAACCTAACCTAGTTGTATCGATACCTTTATAGTCTTTGATTATATCCTCCATTTCATCTTTCCTAAAATAACCCTAACCCCTGACCTAACCTAACCCAGATTTATCTACACTTTTTTAGTCTTTGTTAGATCCCTCATTTCATCTTTCCTAACCTAAACCTAACACCTAACCCCTAACCTTAACACCTAACGACCAAACTTAACCTAACTTAACTGTATCTACAACAATTTAGTCTTTGGTTATATCCTCCATTTCATCTTTCCTAACCTAACCTAACCTAACCTAACCCCTAACCTTAACACCTAACGTCCTAACCTAACCTAACTGTATCTACACCATTTTAGTCTTTGTTAGATCCCTCCATTTCATCTTTCCTAACCTAACTGAACTGTGTCTACACCTTTTTAGTCTTTGGTTATATCCTCCATTTCATCTTTCCTAACCTAACCTAACCCCCATTCTAACCTAACACAGATTTATCTACACCATTTTAGTCTTTGTTAGATCCCTCCATTTCATCTTTCCTAACCTAACTGAACTGTGTCTATACCTTTTTAGTCTTTGATTATATCCTCCATTTCATCTTTCCTAACCTAACCAACCTCTATTCTAACCTAACCTAACTGTATCTACACCATTTTAGTCTTTGGTTATATCCTCCATTTCATCTTTCCTAACCTAACCAACCTCTATTCTAACCTAACCCAGCTGTATCTACACCTTTTTAGTCTTTGGTGAGATCCCTCTATTTCATGTTTCCTAACCCCTAACCTAACCTAACCTAACAGGCCTTCCTTGAGCAACTCTTGTTCTTTTCCAACTCAGACGCTGTTCGAGATCTATCCTTCTGTTCTTTTTTTTAAGGACAGATACTAATTTATCACTATTGCTGGTATCATAAAGAGTCCATTTATTTCTATTCCAGACTGTTGCAAGAGTGGAAATAAAAATTTCCGAATCCTATCCACGTATCGTTCTTTATTCACAGCAACTGTTGCACCATTTTGATTTTCAAAAAATAAGGATCCAATAACTACAAAACGTGCAACACCTCACCATACAGTCACTTTGTTACTATGCAGAGACCGTAACGGACATTTTGAGTGTTTACATTAGTGAACTTGCAAAATATTTTCGTCATCAACGAGTTGCAATTAAAAGAATTAAAACGTAATTCAAGGTCTGCAGGATAGAGTTTTTCTGTGCAAATTGTAGGGATGGAAATTCAAATCAAAAGTAAACTTGTTTTTGAAATTCCTAAGGCGGCAGATTGTTTCCTGATTGATCGGTTGCTTTGCACTACAGATATAAATGGAAAGGTTTCATCTGAGCTATGAGCAGCGCGTGGAAGGGAGGTACAAGTTTGTAGTTCGAGGCCGCGTGGGGACAGAGGCATTGCAGGGGAAACAGTCGGCGCCGACTACTGTCCACGATCCAGCGATTAGTACCAACACCCAACACAGACTGAGGCGACCGCTTCCCCCACCACCTCACTGACGCCTAGACCCACTGCGCACCCAAACTCCACAGCTCAGATTGAAACCTATCCAAACGCGCAAGGAATGCAGAGGGATAAGCAAATATTTTAGTTGACTCTGAACATCTCACTACTACTCGAATTAATAACATTGACTCAACGGTTTGACACGATAAATACTACGAAATGAATTACAACTGCTAATTTCAATGCTTTTTTTCTTAACACTGAAACACTTAAAATAACTAACTACACTGAAATCATACATAGCCTACGCTTACGCTTAACCACTCACAACTGTGGAAAATCCCAAACTGATATTTTCTAAAGTTCATTCTTGTTATCCTCAGACAGTACAGATGCCTACCAGTTGGTTCCACTTTAACAGTATTCCGACAAGTAACAGCGCTATGACGGGGACATGGAACTGATACGAAATAACCGTTGCGTAACAGTTAAAGACTCATTAAAAAAATACTTGGATAACAAAAGCACGATGTTGAACTGTCCACTGATCCAAGTTTACAGAAATGACTGTTGTGTTCTTAATTGTTGCAACAATCAACAGTCAAAACAAAAGAACAGCTGTTTTAAAAACTCTCAGTTTAAATTGGACCATCCATTATTATCGCACCTCTGGATACACCAAGGTTGTTGGAAAATGTTCACACGTAAGTATGACCTTGGTATGACTCAAAGCACGACGCTGTCTACAAAATATGATGAAAAGACTCCGGGAGTTCCCTGAATAACTTCCAACGTGTCACGTATAAAACAGCTGAACTATATCCGTGTATAGATCTTATACAGGCGGCGCAAAAAGTTTCTGTTGATTCCAGTACAAAAAAAACACGTACAAATATATTTTAAGTATTAGTTTCAGACAAATACTGTCTCATAACAGTGTCATTCTTCTGCACCTATTTAGAATTAGGTTAGGTTAGGTTAAGTTAGAATATATTAGGTTAGGTTATGTGAGATTAGGTTAGGTTAGATTACATTGGGTTAGGTTTGGTTAGATTAGATTAGGTTAGGTTAAGTTAGATTATATTACGTTAGGTTAGATTACATTGGGTTAGGTTTGGTTAGATTAGACTAGGTTAGGTTTGGTGAGGTTAGGTTAGGTTAGGTTAGGTGAGATTAGTTTAGGTTAGGTTTGGTTAGATTATATTAGGTTAGGTTAGGTGAGATTAGGTTAGGTTAGGTTTGGTTAGATTACATTGGGTTAGGTTTGGTTAGATTACATTAGGGTAGGTTTGGTTAGATTAGATTAGGTTAGGTTAAGTTAGATTATATTAGGTTAGGTTATGTGAGATTAGGTTTGGTTAGATTACATTGGGTTAGGTTTGGTTAAATTACATTAGGTTAGGTTTATAGATTATATTAGGTTAGGTTAGGTTTGGTTAGATTACATTGAGTTAGGTTTGGTTAGATTACATTAGGTTAGGTTTGGTTAGATCACATTAGGTTAGGTTTGGTTAGATTACATTAGGCTAGGTTAGGTTAGATTACATTAGGCTAGGTTAGGTTAGATTACATTGGGTTAGGTTTGGTTAGATTACATTAGGCTAGGTTAGGTTAGATTACATTGGGTTAGGTTTGGTTAGATTACATTAGGCTAGGTTAGGTTAGATTACATTAGGCTAGGTTGGGTTAGGATGATGCTAAAACAAACATAAATACTGCAAACAGTGTAAAAATAAAGCACATACTTCTAACCTCAAACTATTCACTATAAAAATATATCTCACTTCGCTTGTCCTTTCTCCATCCTAAATTGTTTTTATTCCTTAACCGTATATATATTTTAAGATATTTTTTAGGACACCCTGTGTATAGTACCTAATTCTTGGGACACACTCTGAATAGAGGACTTTTATTGTTTACAAAATTATGTTGATTCCACATCGAATCGTCTAAAATTGTTTTGCTTGTGTTATAAACGCGCCCTCCATTGTATTTGATTTACGGTCATTCATCTCTCAACCAACCTTCAAGCCAACCACCGTTTTTTTATAGTGGGCCTTCCCTCCGCAATACTACAAAACCTTCATATTCTCATCCACAACCTTCGGCACCAATCCATGATTGCCACCTTAAACCTCTCAGCTACTAAAACAAGTCGGACTAGTATGTTTTAATTCGGTGCAGGCGATTTCGACTAATCAATTCTACAACCATCCCGTGGTCGATTATTTATTTTTACCGATAACTTACGAACCCGGGATTTTGATACGGTGTAAAAACATTGCACAAACTTTCTCACAGAATAAAAAAATGTGCCCCATCTTGGTACCTACCCACACACAATGTAATACAAGCAGATCCTCTAAATGTAACGCCCAAAAGTTGGTTTCTTGTGTCTTGTAAGGAATGGTAAATTGTATTGGTAGATCAAGAGGTCTAATCCAGTAGTGTAAGTTTGATTAAAATTAGTAGGTTAGGTTAGGTTAAGAAACACAAACCTAATACAATAGGTTAGTTTAGGTTAGGTTAGGTTAGGATAGGTTAGGTTAGGTTAGGTTAGTTAGGTTAGGTTAGGTTAGGTTAGGTTAGGAAACACAAACCAAATAGAATAGGTTAGTTTAGGTTAGGCTAGGATATGTTAGGTTAGGTTGGTTAGGTTAGGTTAGGTTAGGTTAGGTTAGGTTAAGTTAGGTTAGGATATGTTAGGTTAGGTTGGTTAGGTTAGGTTAGGTTAGGAAACACAAACCAAATAGAATAGGTTAGTTCTATTTGAGCAATAGGAGCAAACCAATCTGTTATTATTTAAAGTAATTATGTTCATAACTCAAAAAACACTCACCTCTAGCGAAAGTTGTTTCAAACAGCTGTACAGTACGATTGTAACCTTTACGATATAGGTCAGTTTTGAGGAATGTTGGTAGTTTGCTGTATTTGACCTGGATTCGTTATACATTTGTTTACAACCAACATTAAAGCATTGACTGGGGTTTAAAATCGTTCTATGAGGAGATTTGATGTAAAGAGGAGAATGGGAACGGTTCTGTGTTACTTCCGACGTTTTTCAGGTCCTCCTAATATTTGATCAACACGTAGTCCAGTTTATTATATATCTCACCTGACCTAACCTAACCTAACCTAACATAACATAAAATAACACACCTAACCTAACCTACTTAACCTAACCTAACATAACATAAAATAACAAACCTAACCTAACTAAACATAACATAACAAATCTAAACTAACCTAACCTAACATAACATAAAAAAACACACCTAACCTAACCTACTTAACCTAACCTAACATAACATAACATAAAATAACAAACCTAACCTAACTAAACATAACATAACTTAACATAAAATAACAAATCTAAACTAACCTAACCTAACATAACATAAAATAACATAACCTAACCTAACATAACCAAACCAAACCTAACATAACCTAACATAAAATAACAAACCTAACCTAACTACTGTAAACCTAACATAACATATTAAATGTTGAGCTTGACTTATGAGAAAAATTATACAGTATAACAAACACAGATAACACAATTCTCACAAAAAATACGCCTAAGTATCAGACGCGTTTCAACGACAAGGTCGTCGTCTTCAGTGATACAGTAGCTATACCAATCAAACTACAACTAAGTTAGTTATACCATAGTTTGATTGGTGTAGCTCGTGTGTCACTGAAGAGGACGACCTTGTCGTTGAAACGCGTCTGATACTTAGGCGTATTTTTTGTGAGAATTATTGTGTTCCGTGTGTTTGTTATACTATATAACATAACATAACATAATATGTTATATTGTAAATTCTAAAACATCTTTGTTTGTTGGAGGATTGGGCCTTCCCCATTCCAGGTAACAGTACAGGTGTTTGAACTGTCAACCCTATTGTTGATAGGTCAATGCACCAGAGGAGTGGGGTAGGGAAACTGGTCACTTTAGTTGTAAATAGTTTTAATTTAGTCTTTGTTAAGATTCCCTCTGAAGATGACAACTTTGTTGTTGTAATAGCTAGTATAAGGGTCTAATAGGAATAAACATTTGACTTTTGACAAAAAATTTTGTTTTTTGTTATTTTGTTTATTCCCAAGTGTGGTAAGGGACTTTTGAAAGTGTATCTGTATAACATAATATAAAATAACAAACCTAACCTAACCTAACCTAACATAACATAACCTAACCTAACATAAAATAACATAACCTAACCTAACCTAACCTAACCTAACCTAACCAACTTGACAAGAGCACAACACACAATTTAAAATCTGAAAGTTCGCTTTTTTCCCCCCCCTTGTCAACGAGTATTTCTAATTGAATCTTCTCCCAGACATATTTTCATGAAGAAACCTTGAAGTACAGTGTAAGCACACTACGCAATGTTAATCTATCACAGATACACCGACTAAGGTCATAGATTAGGTGGTCAAGGTGCTGCATACAATTGGATAGAACAAGGACACAGCGCGCCGGTTGCACCTTCTGTATTTCATATAAACTTACAAACTCTAAAGGTTGTATTTTGTTAATTATTGTTGGACCGAAATTTTCTTTCATAATTACAAAAAAAAACAAAAAAACTGAACACCTCTTCTACAACTAGCATTAGAATTCTCGTATTCTAAATGTATTAATAATTTAAAGATATTTTTTCTTCTTGCTGTTTAAAGGTGAAAAATTCGAAAGAGGGTCAGCAGAGAACAAGAATTGATCAAGAAAGGATCTAAGTGAACCCCTCATGATATTACCTCTTGTAAATTATACCACATAAAACATAACGCATCGACCGAACCAACAAAATCACTGTTAACGAATTGCCAGCCACCATACCGAAAACAATCCAATGCTGAACATCACGTTTCCAGCTATTAAATCACCGTTTATTCCAACCAATCACTGTGATAGAATCCTAGATGAGCAATAATCTAACAACCGGTTTTCAAGACAGTAATTGCAAGTCGTGATCAGGCTAATAAGAACCCGCCACTGGAGAGAACTACAACCAAATCATCTCATTACAAAACAATTTGTTTAACAGTTATTGTAAACAACATAGTGACAATCATTGTTAACTAGTAATGTAAAATATCTGCTACTTATTTTTCAAAAAGAAAATGTCCCAAAACATAAATACCAAGGTGCTTCCAATCACCGTTAAATTAATTGAACCAATTCTATTTTACTTTCTTACATTATACAGGGTGTTGCAAAATTTTCCATCATTGCAACTTTGAATGCTTACAACTCAAAAATGAAGTTATTTAACGAAAAACTGTTTTCACCATCGTTTTTCTTGTCAAATTTTACATAAAAATCATGTATCACATGTCCACTTTCCTATTTGAAACTGTAAAGTTTTATTCAATATGGCGGATCCAATATGGCGTTGCAAAATTGTGTTTCCAAACTTCTGAAAATGGTTTCCCACATCGAAACTAACAAAAAAAGTTCCTATAAACATTTTGTCCGGAATAGCATAGTTTTCCAGATATCCGCCATTTTGTTTTTTTACGAAATATTTTATCTCCAAAACGGCACTAATCACAAAATTTATCGTATTGCTTGCTCCTTCATATCTATTTCGGAAATTATAATAATTATATTTGCTAGGATCTATATGATCAATTGGAGTCCAATATTCTGTTAATCCTAGCAGTGTGTTATTATTTACATTTATCGACGCGTTTTGGAGTTCCACCATCTTCAACTTCCCTTTATTTCAACGTACTAAAGTAGGTCTATAAATTCATCTATTTTCCGGCAATAATTGTCCCGTTATTATTGTTGCTTTTTTCGATGTACTAACTGGGAAATTTATGCCCATGCACAATATGGTATCCAGCTTTGAAAAGACTAATTTAATTTGTATTTAATTACCTAATTAAAACTTATTACTAATACTCACACAACAAAGCTAACCTTGGGGGAAACCCATTCTCAAATTCCTCTCGTTAAAGTTAATAATACATTCCGGAAAACCCCGAATTCCACCGGAAAACGCCGAACTCCTCCGGAAAACCCCGAACTCCATGACCCCGGCCAATTAAACAACCATGTTGTCATTTGGAAAATAGCAATATTAATGGAAGCCAAAAACACCACGTCTGCTTTCGTGTGCGAACTCTTGACTTCTCTAGTTTTTAGACGTGGTCTGCTCAAGCTAGCTACCAAGTCAGATGTTGCATGCTAAGAACAGTCTGTGTTAGAAAAAAATAAACCCCGCTCAAGTAGGTGACGACTTCCAGTGACGCACCGTCATATTTTATAAGGGACACCCTGTATATAACGGTTCTTAACTAAAATGATCCTTGACAATACCTTTAGAAAACCTGATGTTAATAAAATACGACTCAAAGATTTGTTGATGTAAGAAAGTTTGGTTATAGTTCTTATGTCATTAAAACAAGGTACCTTTTGTTTCTTATAATAACAAAGTTAAACGATTCTCAACATGTGGTATTCTCACACACACAGTCAGCTGATTGAATTAAAACAGCTGATTGTTGTGAAAAGGTCAAAGTTCTAAAGAGTGATGATGTGTTTGTGATTTCTCTCCAAATACAGAATTTCTTTTAAATTGAAATCTATTCTGTTGTCAGCGGTTAGATGAGGTTATGTTAGTTTAGGTTATATTTAGGTTAGTTTAGGCTAGGATTAGGGTAGGGTAGGTTAGGTGAGGTTAGGTTAGGTTAGGTTAGTTTAGTTTATGTTAGGTTAGAATTAGGGTAGGGTAGGTTTGGTGAGGTTAGGAAAGGTTATTATTTTAGGTTTAGGTTAGGTTAGTTTATGTTAGGTTAGGTTAGTTTATGTTAGGTTAGAATAAGGGTAGGTTAGGTTAGGTGAGGTTAAGTTAGGTTAGTTTAGGTTAAGTTAGGTTTAGGGTAGAGTAGGTTAGGTTTAGGGTAGAGCAGGTTAGGTTAGGTTAGACGTTAGTGTTTCTACAAATTAAATAATATACTGTTTTGTTAATTATTCGTAAATCGAAATATATTCTTATTTGAGATTGTACCCAAGGGTTTGCGTTATTAATCGTCTCAATCCATTGAAATTTGAATAAAATCGGTAGCTCAGATTTTGAAAATGAAGTCTTCTAACAACCCTACGACCGATTTTTCCTTTTTTAACGATAACTAACGGATCGTTATTTTTTGGAGAGATGGCGACCACTAGGTTTTACATCAGAGTAAAATGTGAACACGTTCATTGCTATCATGCCTTGTGTTTCCCCCAAATTTTGAGTTATTAATTAAACAAATGAAAAATATAACATTTCCGTCAATTGCGCACGTAATAAAGAAATAAAAATATGATTGAAAAATGGAATAAAACAGTTCATAAATAGTAGACTACCTGAATTAGTTTTCGAAAAATTTGTGGTATAACGCAAAAAATTGGGACTAAAACCACGTTTGAAGTACAAAAATGTGTATTGAACACGTAAAACTTTATTGTGGTTAACAAACTTTTGTCCCCTCTCTTAAACTTTATCCCTTGACCTTGTAGTCATTCCTTAGGTCGAATTAACCGGACAAACTTTATCTTACAAACTATAAAGACTTTGTAAAATGGTTTGATTGGGATTAACAAACTTTTGTCCCCACTCTTAAACTCTCATGACCTTGTAGCCATTCCTTGGGTCGAATTAACCGGACAAACTTTATCTTACAAACCATAAAGACTTTGTAAAATGGTTTGATTGGGATTAACAAACTTTTGTCCCCACTCTTAAACTCTTATGACCTTGTAGCCATTCCTTGGGTCGAATTAACCGGACAAACTTTATCTTAGAAACTATAAAGACCTTGTAAAACGGTTTAATTGGGGTTAACAAGCTGTCCCCACTCTTAAACTTTATCTCATGACCTTGTAGCCATTCCTTAGGTCGAATTAACCGGACAAACTTTATCTTAGAAACTAAAAAAAACTTGTAAAACGGTTTGATTGGGGTTAACAAACTTTTGTCCCCACTCTTAAACTCTCATGACCTTGTAGCCATTCCTTGGGTCGAATTAACCGGACAAACTTTATCTTAGAAACTATAAAGACCTTGTAAAACGGTTTAATTGGGGTTAACAAGCTGTCCCCACTCTTAAACTTTATCTCATGACCTTGTAGCCATTCCTTAGGTCGAATTAACCGGACAAACTTTATCTTAGAGACTAAAAAAACCTTGTAAAACGGTTTGATTGGGGTTAACAAACTTTTGTCCCATCTCTTAAACTCCATCTCACGAACTTGTAGTCATTCCGTGCGACGAATTAACCGAACAAACTTAAAAATCTACTCCACCGATTTCGTTGAAGTTTTTTGTAAAATATAAAGGTACAAAATTTAAAATCCACCTTCATTTAAACTATTTCACTCATATCTTATTCTTCACAACGGAAACAAGTTTACAATTTACTTAAATATATACATAACGTACAAAATCAAAGATGGCATCCATAGTTGATTTTTCACTATTTACTGAAACTGTCGATATTTTTTTTTTTTTACAGAAATCATTCAAAAATTAATAAAATCGGAAAACCTCACCACAAAATCACGAGTAGAATAAATTTAAAAAATTTTAACATTCGCCATTTTGAATATTTACAAAGTTTTCAATCTTGGTATACAGATAGAAAATAATATAATACAACTTAAAAGTTAATTTACGAAATAAAACACCGGTATAATAGGATTACAACTCTTAACAGATTATATGTTTATTTTTAAACTGATTAAAGTAATTTAAAATAAAACTAACCATAATTAACAACGTTGCTTTTGCTTTGAGTTGAATCGCGTCATGGTTCAGCAGCAGAGTACCATGACATCACTGATAGCGTACTCTCAAGGTCATGGACTGCCACTGCGCACTTTGGATTTTGAAACGAGAAATCGGGGACCTGACGTAAGTTTTACTCCAAGGTTATGTTTTTATACTGGGTAAGTTTTAATAAAGGCAAAAATTCCTACCAATGTTTTTTGACTGATCCTTACGTTTTATGGTCTCAGGGAAGCAGTTCGACGACAAGCACGATAGCGAATATAAAAATTAAGAACATACCCTTTGGTGTAGTGGAAATTTAGAAAGTTAGACGGCCATTTAACCTAACCTAACCTAACCATTTAAAACAGTTTTTTGTTCAAATCTCGTGTGTTATTCAACTTATAACAGACGAAATTAGGTAAAAATTTGCAGAATACTGAGAATGTTTCCTAACCTAACCTAACCCAACCCAACTTAACCTCACAGGAAAATGTGATATTCGATACGAACGTAGAGGAGTCTGTACAAGAAGAGATGGAAGAGATCAAGAGTTGGTCAAGATAGACCTAATAGGAAAGATGAAACAGATCTGCCCCAAGGTGTAGATCCAGCTTAGAGTCTCCCGTTCTCACCACAGTGGGACCCAGAGGGCGACAACTTACCGAAATGATATTTGTGGAGGCGATTACTTTTTATTCGTTTCAGAGGAGGCGGAAAGCTCGGGTGAGTGCGAAAAATATTTAGATAGGTGCCGGGTTAGGTTAGGTTAGTTTAAGTCAGGTTAGGTTAGGTTTGGTTAAGTTAAGTTAACTTAGGTTAAGTTAGGTTTGGTTTGGTAAGGTTAGATTAGGTTATGTTTGGTTAAATTAGGTTAGGTTAGGTTTGGTTAGTTTAAGTTAGGTTAGGTTAAGTTATGGTAGGTTTGGTTAGATTAGATTAGGTTAGGTTTGGTTAAATTAGGTTAGGTTAAGTTATGTTAGGTTAGTTTTGGTTAGGTTAGTTTAAGTTATGTTAGGTTAAGTTAGGTTAGGTTAAGTTATGTTAGGTTAAGTTTGGTTTGGTTAGTTTAAGTTAGGTTAGGTTAAGTTTGGTTAGGTTATGTAAGATTTGGTTATTTTAAGTTAGGTTAGGTTAGATTTGGTTATTTTAAGTTAGGTTTGGTTAAGTTAGATTAGGTTAGGTTAGGTTAGATTTGGTTATTTTAAGTTAGGTTTGGTTAAGTTAGGTTAGGTTAGATTTGGTTATTTTAAGTTAGGTTTGGTTAAGTTAGGTTAGATTTGGTTATTTTAAGTTAGGTTTGGTTAAGTTAGATTAGGTTAGGTTAGGTTAGATTTGGTTATTTTAAGTTAGGTTTGGTTAAGTTAGGTTAGATTTGGTTATTTTAAGTTAGGTTTGGTTAAGTTAGGTTAGGTTAGGTTAAGTTAGTAACCTATTGTTTCGCGTAAAGGAACCCCCAACGAAGTTTATTATACAAAAATCCATCCAAATATTTTTTCCACTCAAGCGAACTTATCACCTCCTGTATTTTATAAGGATGTCCAAGTGAAATAGTTTAATCCGTTTTCCTCTACAATGTTTATATCCTTGTATTACATCAGAAAGACAGACAGAGTGAGTACGCAATGTTGATATCGTTGAATGGATCGGTCGTCTCGAGCGTTTGACCTTGTTTGAAGGAATGCAAGGTCAAATCATTAAAATTCCAAAGTTTTCCAGATGCTCAAGTAGTTAAGGTTACGTACCGGTAACTGTGCAAATACCGACATCTAGTTAACATCATACTTGTTAAAACATTATTACGATCCTTAAAGGACACGTCCACATCTGGAACGATGAAATGTTCACAGACCCTACTCTTTGGAGTGGCCGCTAATTACCCCCCCCCCACCCACACTCTGCAGTTGTTAAATAAAGGAACATTTTACATTACAGTGTTTCCCAAAACTTCAGGAGCTTACATCAAAACAGAAGAAAACCGTTTATAGAAACATTCTAAAATGCTTAGTTCTCTAACTATCCGCCATTTTGTGTTTCTATCGAACAGAAAATCATATCTTTGTAACGGTAAACGATGTGAAAACACCCAATTTGACAATAAAAAACATCAACCGAATTCTTTACCTCATTTCAAAATGGCGGCTATTTTATCTTTTTAACGTGGAATATTGTTTATTCTTTTATTAATTGATAATAATAAATAAAAGTTCAGTTTTTAAGTAGCATACAATAACATAAACCTACATATTTTTACACTTATTCATAAAGAACAAACAAAACCGCATTTAAATCAAAATATTTTCAACTTTGCACGCTACTCGTGGCGCAGAGAGGAACTACACGGCAGCTAAATGTAGGCCCATCTGTTGACACAGAGATATAAATATACACTGATAGTTTACGTAAAATTTATTTTTCTTTTCAAAAAGTTTTTTATGTATGTATGAGTGAGAGAAAGTATTTACATACATATATACATACATACGTATATATAGTGGGGCGTGACTGGACAATCGAGCGTGATGCGTTACGGATTTTTGTGACGACCCCGCGTGACGTGACAATCTATGACGCCAAATCCTAGTATTTTCTCCAGACACAGTGTTTAATAGTTTTTTTTATCAAAATAAAGATTTCCGGAAAAGGACGATAATACTACTTACAATATTCAAATAAAGGAGAACTTCCTTATTACGCAAACCTTTCATAAAGTATAATGTAGTGTGAAGGAAATGCAATTAATTAACATGTGACATTACGTAAATAAGGAAAAAAGGATAAACCGTGTAACAGAGTTTTTGATAGAAATCTTAACACAAATAGTACGTTCGTTAATTCAAACGCGTTTCAACGACATAATCGCCATCTTCAGATGAAGTTGCCACACTGAAGATGGCGACTATGTCGTTGAAACACATTTGAATAGTTAAAATTAAAATCGTAAACTTTGTTATAGAATGCTCATATAGAACCCTATTGAAATTCTGAAAAAAATCTACCAAAATGGCGACCATTTTAAACAGTTTTGTGTCCATAACTCGCGTGTTATTCAACTTATAAGACACTAAATTAGATAAAAATGTTAAAATTTCAATTCTACATGTAATGGTACCAACACCACCTCTCTACGATGACAAATAGCGAAGTTATTGTCAAAAATGTTATTTTTCACCTCCAACGAAAATGAAATTCTCGTACAGTTAAGAAATCCATCAATAATCAGAGTTGGTTAAAAGTCCAGTATTACATTCCAACATCTCGGCTTCCAGTCGATGTAAAAACCAGTTCCAGTTGGTGTGTTCAGGAAAGTAACGGACACATCAATGGAAAGCTCTTGATCGAGACTATATAGTGGAACAGGCCTAAAGAAGGCACTTCGCAGATCGGGTGCAAACGCTGTACTATTCTCGAAGTAAACGTTAGGAGGGCAAGTCTCAGGTAGCTGGCGATTCGGAGGTAAAGTCAATGTTTGTGGAACGGTGTTATTTTCCGACATAATCCACCTCTTCCTCTACCGCCCCGCACCGGGCACAAGCGCCTTCTTAGGGCTGTTCCACTATACAGAATGTGCCAAAACTCAGGTTCCATATACAGTCTGTTCCGAAAAAAATATGAAACGTATATTTTACCGTCTTTTTTTCAATATATTTTTTTTTTAATGTTAGATCCGTCTTTAATTTTTTTTATCAGGTCTCTATTGACCAACTCTTGTTCTCTTCCGACCCTGATAACAGCGAAGTTTTCCCCTTTTTAAACTACAACAAAACAAACCAGTACGATACACTCCGTGACGTTCATAGTAGGAGGTTTTTTTTTAAATGTTTTTGTTGTTCTGTTACAGGGTCACTGCATAGCTCATTGATGGAGTCACGAGCTTTTTATTTCTATTCTTGATACAGAATGCGTATCATTTATGAGTGCGTCAAATGTTTTGTTTTTATTATTATTTTTTCTTGTTTTTTAAAGGCGAAAAGTCTTTCATCATTGCTTAATAACAAGAAGAGAATACAAATGAAGACACCCCACTCCCCCCAGTCCTCGAGAATAAATTGATTTATCCTATACTTACACGAACAAAGGCATAGATCCAATTAGATGTCTCAGGATTGGGAAGTCCAATGGCTAAAATAGAGCTGGGATAGTAACAAGACATAATGCTATGAAGAGAGCGTGTTAAAATTGGCACTCCTGCGAATACTTTTGTGATTAGAAGCAATGACTACATAAATACTATAAGACATGACATAGGATAGGGAAATAGTCTACGCTTTACGGGTGCTGTTCGTCACAAGTTTGACACACAGCTATCAGAAAGCGCTAGCAGCAGGTGCTTGACTGTACGCATCCCACTTGGTTGAGACTGTACAACTGTTGACCTCTCTCTCACAAACCTTCTCACTTACTTCCGTCAGCATAGTCAGTGTTGTCAGTTCGTGCGCTGAGATAAGCGATTCTCGACCTTCCCTCGCATCTCTGGTCCCATATGTGGCATCAGTGCGTTTTCTCTTACCCGCCTGAAACATTGTTTGACCGTAGAGCCACCTAGCACCAGTCACATCAACTTCAGATTCTCTAGCAGAGCGACAGCTCCACACCCTAGCGGGTATTGGTCAACTCAAGAATAAGCGTAGAATATTTAACATGGCCATGTCGTGTCTTATAGTATTTATGTAGTCATTGTTAGAAGTTACACTTGACCTATATTTGCGTCTTACCACAGTAACACGGGGGAAAAAATGTAAAAACCTGAACAAAATATCCTCATACACCAAATTTGTTTCCATTCATTTCGACTGTAGAGCACAATTTGATTTTTTTTTAAAATCAAATTTAAATTCTGCATACAACCCCTCAGCTCTGCAATAACAAAATAGAGACTATTACAGAAATAAATGCTCATCTCCCAAATAAATTCACACTATTATCTGTATACCATAACTTGGCGTCTCGACCCGCTCCCTTCCTCACCCAGCTGTTTCCGTGATGAGTCACCCACTATAACATTAAGTAGAGCTCTCTCTCTCTCACATAGGTACACCGACACGAGCGTAGCGAGTTGTTAGATTCTTTTAATATGTGCACATCTACGATGCCTATTGGTTAATCGACGTCAAAATGTACACAATTACAAGGCTCATAAACATTGCACAACTGTTCAAGAAGAGGACAGCCCCTCGTACTAACCTGACACAACAGCTGAGTTGTTGTTGGCGTGTATTAAGGACAGTATTTTACTAGGAACAGAAATAATGTGGAACGTAGAGATTTGTTAGGTTCAATGCGGTGCCGTAGGAACAAGGATGAAGATCTGTTTGACACCATTTGGAAGGACGTCAATTTATATTGGGCTTCAGAACAATAAAGTGTGTATACGTATATAGTTAGTTAGGTTAGGATAAGTTATTTTTAGGTTAGGTTAAGTTAGGATAAGTCATGGGCGTCATCACCAGTTCATTATTGGGAGGGACATATGCCGGGGGTCTGGAAATTTTTTTAAATTAAACTTCTCAAAACATTGTTTTTATGCATTTATTTATGCGTTTGTAACAGAAATGTAATGTTAAAACACCCTAGTAAAGACAAAGCCCGATGTTTACCTTTTAAGGTTTTAAGTAAATCATTCGTTTTTAGCAAAAATATTTTTACAACTCAAATATTGGGGGGACGCATCCCCCCCCCGTCGATGACGCCCATGGGATAAGTTATGTTATGTTAGGTTAGGATAAGTTATGTTAGGTTAGGTTACGATAGGTTAGGTTAGGTTAGATTAAGTTAAGTTAGGTTAGATTAAGTTAGGTTAGGTTAGGCAGGTTAGGTTAGGATAAGTTATGTTAGGTAGGTTAGGATAGGTTATGTTAGGTTAGGTTAGGTAGGATACGTTAAGTTAGGTTAGGTTAAGTTATGTTAGGTTAGGATAAGTTATGTTAGGTTAGGTTAGGATAAGTTATGTTAGGTTAGATTACTTGAGGTTAGGTTAGGCCAGCTTATGTCACGTCAATTTAGAGAGGTTGGACTGATACCATTAAATGTAAAATATAAATCTACAAATTTGTTTACAATTTAACGTGTTAGTTTAATAAACAAACTAGATATAAACAAAATACTGTTTAAAACGCAATTCGGAATAACGCCCCTTCATCTACAAAAAAAAAATCTGCTTGTATTGGGCTGGGTAAGTAACAAGATGGCCCACAAAGAACTTGTTTTACAAGACAATGATGACCAAGAGGTTTTTTCCCTAATAGACTCAGGAATTTATCGTTCAATGGATCAATTAAGTGTTTGACCTTGTCTAAAGAATGCAAGGTCAAACATGCGCACTGAGCAATTATAAGGTTCTTATTGGTGAGTAGTTGTAATTTTGTCCATTATTACATAACCTGTTGTACAATCAGCTGTTTTTACTTTCAGTGGTTTGCTAAGTTTCAGATAAACAAATATAGGGTACACTTTATACTGGGCTCTATTAATTTATTATGTATAAAGTTGGTTAGGTTAGGTTAGGTAGGTTGGGTTAAGTTAGGTTAGGTAAGGTTAGGTTAGGTTTGGTAGGTTAGGTTAGGTTACGTTAGATTAGGTTAGGGTAGGAAACCTTCGGGAGTCACTGTTTGAGTGGCGGTCCTCTTCTTGAAGAGATCCAAAGAACAAGTGTTGATCAAGATTAGATATGAAAGTTGAGAGGGATCTAACCCGTGACTACACGTAAAATCGTGTAGATCCCCTCAGGATTGTACAAACTAAACTTGCACTTTGAAAGGATTAAATGAATATATTGTGGTACAGTGATCAAATCGATGAAACCGACTTAGAAAAATAATAACCTATTGTTTTTGTTTTATGGCAGGTAATAAAACTTGAGTTATTAAATAAATAGCTGTTTTGCTGTTCTTATTGGTAAAATACAAGAACTGTTTGTTTGTTCGGATTTATTTGTAAAGTTGTTGGTTTTCGAGATATTAAATAATTTAAACAGCCGCCATTTTGAAAACATACAAAATAAAGTCTTTATTTTCGGTACAGTTATAAAACGTAACGAACAAAATGCCTATACAAAATCTGAACTTAATATCTTTGCTATTTCGAAAGCTATAATTTGTTTTGTAAAAAAAAAAAAAATTCAATTAATCTGGAAAACAGCGTTTTGGAGGGAAAAAATTATTCTTAAGTTCTTCTTTATCCTGACCCACATAATCATTTCCTAAAGTTTGGCAGCTTACTTATGGAACACCCTGTATAAGAAATACTATATCTCTCCGATTTAATACTTTGAAACGACGACTAGTTGTACAGTTAAGTCCCCGAATTGACGAAACACTTTTAAGACTGTTCAAAAACAACAGGGATAAGACTGTTATATACAAATAGATAAAAACTATGAAACAATATAATTCCTTAATTTCCAGCTGTTACATTCAATACTCTTTGAAATACCCTCTAAACTCAAGTAGTTTATGAACAATTCATTCATACACCTGAGACAAAGAAAAAACAAGGAAACAACAATTAAAACCAATCAAAACTATTTTCCAAACACTTCAACATCAGAAAAATTAAACAACTCAAGAGAAATGAAGCAACAGTCCCTCAGATTAACTTCACAGAGGAGGGAAAACATGATACAGTTGAACAAAATTAAAAAAAATATAAAATAAGTATCTGATTTTCTAGTTGTTACATTTAATATTTTTTGAACGAACCTTTACACACAGGTAATCTGTGGACCAATCACCATACACCTGAAAAAAGAAAAAAAAGGAATAATTAGTTTTTAAATAAAAACAAAAAAAAACTCCTTACCAAGGATTTCATCATTGTAACATTTTTTGAAAGAACAAAAGCCAACAGAGTAACAGCTCCTCAGATAAACTTAAGATAGGACAAGAATCACAATACAGGAAACAATACTAATAAATATACAAACATTTGAAATAGTTTCTTAATTTATGACTGTTATTTTCAATTCTTTTATACCCCCCCCCAATAGATTGCATAACAAAGTTAATTATTTTTTAAATTAAACCCATGAAATCTTTTTACCAAGTGCTTTGACAATATACCATTTCAAAGGCACACAAGAGAATACTTTATTTATGGCTCTTAATTCAATACCTTTATACCCACCCCCCCCCCCCCCAGGTAGTTTGCAGACATGTCACCATACACCTAAAGAAAAAAACATTAATTATTTTGAATTTAAAACCACAAAACTACTATCAAGTTCTTCGACAATGTAACAATTTAAAGGCACACAAGAGAAAAAGAGTAACAGAAACTCGGATAAAAAAATAACAAGGGACAGGAACAGTAAAAGAGAAACAGTTCAATAAATATACAACATTCTAAATAAATTCTTAACTTATTGCTGTTACTTTTTATACCTTTTTACCCCCCCCCCCCCGTAGTTTGCAGACATGTCACCATACACCTGAAAAAAAGAAGAAAACATTAATTATTTTGAATTTAAAACTACAAAACTACTATCAAGTGCTTTGACAATGTAACAATTTAAAGGCACAAAAGAGAAAAAGAGTAACAGAAACTCGGATAAAAAAATAACAGGGGACAGGAACAGTAAAAGAGAAACAATTAAATAAATATACAACATTCTAAATAAATTCTTAACTTATTGCTGTTACTTTTTATACCTTTATACCCCCCCCCCCCAGGTAGTTTGCAGACATGTCACCATACACCTGAAAAAAAGAAGAAAACATTAATTATTTTGAATTTAAAACTACAAAACTACTATCAAGTGCTTCGACAATGTAACAATTTAAAGGCACACAGGAGAAAAAAAGTAACAGAAACTCGGATAAAAAATCACAGGGGACAGGAACAATAAAAGAGAAACAATTCAATAAATATAATACATTATAAATTATTTCTTAATTTTAACTGTTATTTTTATACCTTTATATACACCCCCTCCCCCCCAGTTAGTTTGCAGACAATCCACTCTACACCTGAAAAAAGAAGAAGAAAACATTAATTATTTTGAATTTATAACCATAAAACTACTTACCAAGTGCTTTGACAATGTAACAATTTAAAGGCACACAAAAGAAAGAAAATAACGGAAACTCGGGTAAAAAAATAACAGGGGACAGGAACAATAAATGAGTAACAATTCAATAAATATACAACATTCTAAATAAATTCTTAACTTATTGCTGTTACTTTTTATACCTTTATACCCCCTCCCCCCAGGTAGTTTGCATACATGTCACCATACACCTGAAAAAAAGAAGAAAACATTAATTATTTTGAATTTAAAACTACAAAACTACTATCAAGTGCTTCAACAATGTAACAATTTAAAGGAACAAAAGAGAAAAAGAGTAACAGAAACTCGGATAAAAAAATAACAGGGGACAGGAACAATAAATGAGTAACAATTCAATAAATATACAACATTCTAAATAAATTCTTAACTTATTGCTGTTAATTTTTATACCTTTATACCCCCCCCCCCCCAGGTAGTTTGCAGACAAACCATACATCTGAAAAAAAGAAGAAAACATTAATTATTTTGAAATTAAAACTACAATCAAGTGCTTCGACAATGTAACAATTTAAAGGCACAAAAGAGAAAAAGAGTAACAGTAACTCGGATAAAAAAATAACAGGGGACAGGAACAATAAATGAGTAACAATTCAATAAATATACAACATTCTAAATAAATTCTTAACTTATTTCTGTTACTTTTTATACCTTTATACCCCCCCCCCAGGTAGTTTGCAGACATGTCACCATACACCTGAAAAAAAGAAGAAAACATTAATTATTTTGAATTTAAAACTACAAAACTACTATCAAGTGCTTCGACAATGTAACAATTTAAAGGCACACAAGAGAAAAAAAGTAACAGAAACTCGGGTAAAAAAATAACAGGGGACAGGAACAATAAATGAGAAACAATACAATAAATGAGAAACAATTCAATAAATATACAACATTCTAAATAAATTCTTAACTTATTGCTGTTACTTTTTATACCATTTTACCCCCCCCCCCCATTTAGTTTGCAAACATGTCACCATACACCTGAAAAAAAGAAGAAAACATTAATTATTTTGAATTTAAAACTACAAAACTACTATCAAGTGCTTCGACAATGTAACAATTTAAAGGCACACAAGAGAAAAAAAGTAACAGAAACTCGGATAAAAAATCACAGGGGACAGGAACAATAAAAGAGAAACAATTCAATAAATATAATACATTATAAATTATTTCTTAACTTTAACTGTTATTTTTATACCTTTATATACACCCCCTCCCCCCCAGTTAGTTTGCAGACAATCCACTCTACACCTGAAAAAAGAAGAAGAAAACATTAATTATTTTGAATTTATAACCATAAAACTACTTACCAAGTGCTTTGACAATGTAACAATTTAAAGGCACAAAAGAGAAAAAGAGTAACAGAAACTCGGATAAAAAAATAACAGGGGACAGGAACAATAAATGAGTAACAATTCAATAAATATACAACATTCTAAATAAATTCTTAACTTATTGCTGTTACTTTTTATACCTTTATACCCCCCCCCCCAGGTAGTTTGCAGACATGTCACCATACACCTGAAAAAAAGAAGAAAACATTAATTATTTTGAATTTAAAACTACAATCAAGTGCTTCGACAATGTAACAATTTAAAGGCACAAAAGAGAAAAAGAGTAACAGAAACTCGGATAAAAAAATAACAGGGGACAGGAACAATAAATAAGTAACAATTCAATAAATATACAACATTCTAAATAAATTCTTAACTTATTTCTGTTACTTTTTATACCTTTATACCCCCCCCCCCAGGTAGTTTGCAGACATGTCACCATACACCTGAAAAAAAGAAGAAAACATTAATTATTTTGAATTTAAAACTACAAAACTACTATCAAGTGCTTCAACAATGTAACAATTTAAAGCACAAAAGAGAAAAGAGTAACAGAAACTCGGATAAAAAAATAACAGGGGACAGGAGCAGTAAAAGAGAAACAATTCAATAAATATACAACATTCTAAATAAATTCTTAACTTATTGCTGTTACTTTTTATACCTTTATACCCCCCCCCCCCCAGGTAGTTTGCAGACATGTCACCATACACCTGAAAAAAAGAAGAAAACATTAATTATTTTGAATTTAAAACTAGAAAACTACTATCAAGTGCTTCAACAATGTAACAATTTAAAGGCACAATAGAGAAAAAGAGTAACAGAAACTCGGATAAAAAAATAACAGGGGACAGGAACAATAAATGAGAAACAATACAATAAATGAGAAACAATTCAATAAATATACAACATTCTAAATAAATTCTTAACTTATTGCTGTTATTTTATACCTTTTTACCCCCCCCCCCCAGGTAGTTTGCAAACATGTCACCATACACCTGAAAAAAAGAAGAAAACATTAATTATTTTGAATTTAAAACTACAAAACTACTATCAAGTGCTTCGACAATGTAACAATTTAAAGGCACACAAGAGAAAAAAAGTAACAGAAACTCGGATAAAAAATCACAGGGGACAGGAACAATAAAAGAGAAACAATTCAATAAATATAATACATTATAAATTATTTCTTAACTTTAACTGTTATTTTTATACCTTTATATACACCCCCTCCCCCCCAGTTAGTTTGCAGACAATCCACTCTACACCTGAAAAAAGAAGAAGAATACATTAATTATTTTCAATTTATAACCATAATACTACTTACCAAGTGCTTTGACAATGTAACAATTTAAAGGCACACAAAAGAAAGAAAATAACGGAAACTCGGGTAAAAAAATAACAGGGGGTAGGAACAATAAATGAGTAACAATTCAATAAATATACAACATTCTAAATAAATTCTTAACTTATTGCTGTTACTTTTTATACCTTTATACCCCCCCCCCCCCAGGTAGTTTGCAGACATGTCACCATACACCTGAAAAAAAGAAGAAAACATTAATTATTTTGAATTTAAAACTACAAAACTACTATCAAGTGCTTCAACAATGTAACAATTTAAAGGCACAAAAGAGAAAAAGAGTAACAGAAACTCGGATAAAAAAATAACAGGAGACAGGAACAGTAAAAGAGAAACAATTAAATAAATATACAACATTCTAAATAAATTCTTAACTTATTGCTGTTACTTTTTATACCTTTATACCCCTCCCCCCAGGTAGTTTGCAGACATGTCACCATACACCTGAAAAAAAGAAGAAAACATTAATTATTTTGAATTTAAAACTACAAAACTACTATCAAGTGCTTTGACAATGTAACAATTTAAAGGCACACAAGAGAAAAAAAGTAACAGAAACTCGGATAAAAAATCACAGGGGACAGGAACAATAAAAGAGAAACAATTCAATAAATATAATACATTATAAATTATTTCTTAACTTTAACTGTTATTTTTTATACCTTTATATACACCCCCTCCCCCCAGATAGTTTGCAGACAATTCACTCTACACCTGAAAAAAGAAGAAGAAGAAAACATTAATTATTTTGAATTTATAACCATAAAACTACTTACCAAGTGATTGACAATGTAACAATTTAAAGGCACAAAAGAGAAAAAGAGTAACAGAAACTCGGATAAAAAAATAACAGGGGACAGGAACAGTAAAAGAGAAACAATTAAATAAATATACAACATTCTAAATAAATTCTTAACTTATTGCTGTTACTTTTTATACCTTTATACCCCCCCCCCCCAGGTAGTTTGCAGACATGTCACCATACACCTGAAAAAAAGAAGAAAACATTAATTATTTTGAATTTAAAACTACAAAACTACTATCAAGTGCTTTGACAATGTAACAATTTAAAGGCACACAAGAGAAAAAGAGTAACAGAAACTCGGATAAAAAAATCACAGGGGACAGGAACAATAAAAGAGAAACAATTAAATAAATATACAACATTCTAAATAAATTCTTAACTTATTGCTGTTACTTTTTATACCTTTATACCCCCCCCCCCCCAGGTAGTTTGCAGACATGTCACCATACACCTGAAAAAAAGAAGAAAACATTAATTATTTTGAATTTAAAACTACAAAACTACTATCAAGTGCTTCAACAATGTAACAATTTAAAGGCACAAAAGAGAAAAAGAGTAACAGAAACTCGGATAAAAAAATAACAGGGGACAGGAACAATAAATGAGAAACAATTCAATAAATATAATACATTATAAATACAGTATAACAAACACACAGAACACAATTCTCACAATACACCTAAGCCTCAGGCGCGTTTCAACGACAACGTCGTCCTCTTCAGTGATACAAACTTAGTTATAGTTTGATTGGTGTAGCTCGTGTATCACTGAAGAGGACGACCTTGTCGTTGAAACGCGTCTGATACTTAGGTGTATTTTGGTGAGAATTGTGTTCTCTGTATTTGTTATACTGTATGATTATTCTCATAAGTCAAGCTCAACATTTAATATAACATTATAAATATATTCTTAACTTGTTGCTAAAATTTTCTATACTTTTATACCCCCCCCGCCCCAGGTAGTTTGCAGACATGTCACCATACACCTGAAAAAAAGAAGAAAACATTAATTATTTTGAATTTAAAACCACTAAACTACTTACCAAGTGTTTTGACAATGTAACAATTTAAAGGCACACAAGAGAAAAAAAGTAACAGAAACTCGGATAAAAAATCACAGGGGACAGGAACAATAAAAGAGAAACAATTCAATAAATATAATACATTATAAATTATTTCTTAACTTTAACTGTTATTTTTTACACCTTTATATACACCCCCTCCCCCCAGATAGTTTGCAGACAATTCACTCTACACCTGAAAAAAGAAGAAGAAGAAAACATTAATTATTTTGAATTTATAACCATAAAACTACTTACCAAGTGCTTTGACAATGTAACAATTTAAAGGCACAAAAGAGAAAAAGAGTAACAGAAACTCGGATAAAAAAATAACAGGGGACAGGAACAGTAAAAGAGAAACAATTAAATAAATATACAATATTCTAAATAAATTCTTAACTTATTGCTGTTATTTTTTATACCTTTATACCCCCCCCCCCCAAGGTAGTTTGCAGACATGTCACCATACACCTGAAAAAAAGAAGAAAACACTAATTATTTTGAATTTAAAACTACAAAACTACTATCAAGTGCTTCAACAATGTAACAATTTAAAGGCACAAAAGAGAAAAAGAGTAACAGAAACTCGGATAAAAAATAACAGGGGACAGGAACAGTAAAAGAGAAACAATTAAATAAATATACAACATTCTAAATAAATTCTTAACTTATTGCTGTTACTTTTTATACCTTTATACCCCCCCCCCCCCCCAGGTAGTTTGCAGACATGTCACCATACACCTGAAAAAAAGAAGAAAACATTAATTATTTTGAATTTAAAACTACAAAACTACTATCAAGTGCTTCAACAATGTAACAATTTAAAGGCACAAAAGAGAAAAAGAGTAACAGAAACTCGGATAAAAAAATAACAGGGGACAGGAACAGTAAAAGAGAAACAATTAAATAAATATACAACATTCTAAATAAATTCTTAACTTATTGCTGTTACTTTTTATACCTTTATACCCCCCCCCCCAGGTAGTTTGCAGACATGTCACCATACACCTGAAAAATAGAAGAAAACATTAATTATTTTGAATTTAAAACTACAAAACTACTATCAAGTGCTTCAACAATGTAACAATTTAAAGGCACAAAAGAGAAAAAGAGTAACAGAAACTCGGATAAAAAAATAACAGGGGACAGGAACAGTAAAAGAGAAACAATTAAATAAATATACAACATTCTAAATAAATTCTTAACTTATTGCTGTTACTTTTTATACCTTTATACCCCCCCCCCCCCGGGTAGTTTGCAGACATGTCACCATACACCTGAAAAAAAGAAGAAAACATTAATTATTTTGAATTTAAAACTACAAAACTACTATCAAGTGCTTTGACAATGTAACAATTTAAAGGCACACAAGAGAAAAAGAGTAACAGAAACTCGGATAAAAAAATCACAGGGGACAGGAACAATAAAAGAGAAACAATTAAATAAATATACAACATTCTAAATAAATTCTTAACTTATTGCTGTTACTTTTTATACCTTTATACCCCCCCCCCCAGGTAGTTTGCAGACATGTCACCATACACCTGAAAAAAAGAAGAAAACATTAATTATTTTGAATTTAAAACTACAAAACTACTATCAAGTGCTTCAACAATGTAACAATTTAAAGGCACAAAAGAGAAAAAGAGTAACAGAAACTCGGATAAAAAAATAACAGGGGACAGGAACAGTAAAAGAGAAACAATTAAATAAATATACAACATTCTAAATAAATTCTTAACTTATTGCTGTTACTTTTTATACCTTTATACCCCCCCCCCCCCCAGGTAGTTTGCAGACATGTCACCATACACCTGAAAAAAAGAAGAAAACATTAATTATTTTGAATTTAAAACTACAAAACTACTATCAAGTGCTTCAACAATGTAACAATTTAAAGGCACAAAAGAGAAAAAGAGTAACAGAAACTCGGATAAAAAAATAACAGGGGACAGGAACAGTAAAAGAGAAACAATTAAATAAATATACAACATTCTAAATAAATTCTTAACTTATTGCTGTTACTTTTTATACCTTTATACCCCCCCCCCCCAGGTAGTTTGCAGACATGTCACCATACACCTGAAAAAAAGAAGAAAACATTAATTATTTTGAATTTAAAACTACAAAACTACTATCAAGTGCTTCAACAATGTAACAATTTAAAGGCACAAAAGAGAAAAAGAGTAACAGAAACTCGGATAAAAAAATAACAGGGGACAGGAACAGTAAAAGAGAAACAATTAAATAAATATACAACATTCTAAATAAATTCTTAACTTATTGCTGTTACTTTTTATATCTTTATACCCCCCCCCCCCCAGGTAGTTTGCAGACATGTCACCATACACCTGAAAAAAAGAAGAAAACATTAATTATTTTGAATTTAAAACTACAATCAAGTGCTTCGACAATTTAACAATTTAAAGGCACAAAAGAGAAAAAAAATAACAGAAACTCGGATAAAAAAATAACAGGGGACAGGAACAATAAATGAGAAACAATTCAATAAATATAATACATTATAAATACAGTATAACAAACACACAGAACACAATTCTCACAATACACCTAAGCCTCAGGCGCGTTTCAACGACAACGTCGTCCTCTTCAGTGATACAAACTTAGTTATAGTTTGATTGGTGTAGCTCGTGTATCACTGAAGAGGACGACCTTGTCGTTGAAACGCGTCTGATACTTAGGTGTATTTTGGTGAGAATTGTGTTCTCTGTATTTGTTATACTGTATGATTATTCTCATAAGTCAAGCTCAACATTTAATATAACATTATAAATATATTCTTAACTTGTTGCTAAAATTTTCTATACTTTTATACCCCCCCCCCCGCCCCAGGTAGTTTGCAGACATGTCACCATACACCTGAAAAAAAGAAGAAAACATTAATTATTTTGAATTTAAAACCACTAAACTACTTACCAAGTGTTTTGACAATGTAACAATTTAAAGGCACACAAGAGAAAAAAAGTAACAGAAACTCGGATAAAAAATCACAGGGGACAGGAACAATAAAAGAGAAACAATTCAATAAATATAATACATTATAAATTATTTCTTAACTTTAACTGTTATTTTTTACACCTTTATATACACCCCCTCCCCCCAGATAGTTTGCAGACAATTCACTCTACACCTGAAAAAAGAAGAAGAAGAAAACATTAATTATTTTGAATTTATAACCATAAAACTACTTACCAAGTGCTTTGACAATGTAACAATTTAAAGGCACAAAAGAGAAAAAGAGTAACAGAAACTCGGATAAAAAAATAACAGGGGACAGGAACAGTAAAAGAGAAACAATTAAATAAATATACAATATTCTAAATAAATTCTTAACTTATTGCTGTTATTTTTTATACATTTATACCCCCCCCCCCAAGGTAGTTTGCAGACATGTCACCATACACCTGAAAAAAAGAAGAAAACACTAATTATTTTGAATTTAAAACTACAAAACTACTATCAAGTGCTTCAACAATGTAACAATTTAAAGGCACAAAAGAGAAAAAGAGTAACAGAAACTCAGATAAAAAATAACAGGGGACAGGAACAGTAAAAGAGAAACAATTAAATAAATATACAACATTCTAAATAAATTCTTAACTTATTGCTGTTACTTTTTATACCTTTATACCCCCCCCCCCCCAGGTAGTTTGCAGACATGTCACCATACACCTGAAAAAAAGAAGAAAACATTAATTATTTTGAATTTAAAACTACAAAACTACTATCAAGTGCTTCAACAATGTAACAATTTAAAGGCACAAAAGAGAAAAAGAGTAACAGAAACTCGGATAAAAAAATAACAGGGGACAGGAACAGTAAAAGAGAAACAATTAAATAAATATACAACATTCTAAATAAATTCTTAACTTATTGCTGTTACTTTTTATACCTTTATACCCCCCCCCCAGGTAGTTTGCAGACATGTCACCATACACCTGAAAAAAAGAAGAAAACATTAATTATTTTGAATTTAAAACTACAAAACTACTATCAAGTGCTTCAACAATGTAACAATTTAAAGGCACAAAAGAGAAAAAGAGTAACAGAAACTCGGATAAAAAAATAACAGGGGACAGGAACAGTAAAAGAGAAACAATTAAATAAATATACAACATTCTAAATAAATTCTTAACTTATTGCTGTTACTTTTTATACCTTTATACCCCCCCCCCCAGGTAGTTTGCAGACATGTCACCATACACCTGAAAAAAAGAAGAAAACATTAATTATTTTGAATTTAAAACTACAAAACTACTATCAAGTGCTTTGACAATGTAACAATTTAAAGGCACACAAGAGAAAAAGAGTAACAGAAACTCGGATAAAAAAATCACAGGGGACAGGAACAATAAAAGAGAAACAATTAAATAAATATACAACATTCTAAATAAATTCTTAACTTATTGCTGTTACTTTTTATACCTTTATACCCCCCCCCCAGGTAGTTTGCAGACATGTCACCATACACCTGAAAAAAAGAAGAAAACATTAATTATTTTGAATTTAAAACTACAAAACTACTATCAAGTGCTTCAACAATGTAACAATTTAAAGGCACAAAAGAGAAAAAGAGTAACAGAAACTCGGATAAAAAAATAACAGGGGACAGGAACAGTAAAAGAGAAACAATTAAATAAATATACAACATTCTAAATAAATTCTTAACTTATTGCTGTTACTTTTTATACCTTTATACCCCCCCCCCCCAGGTAGTTTGCAGACATGTCACCATACACCTGAAAAAAAGAAGAAAACATTAATTATTTTGAATTTAAAACTACAAAACTACTATCAAGTGCTTCAACAATGTAACAATTTAAAGGCACAAAAGAGAAAAAGAGTAACAGAAACTCGGATAAAAAAATAACAGGGGACAGGAACAGTAAAAGAGAAACAATTAAATAAATATACAACATTCTAAATAAATTCTTAACTTATTGCTGTTACTTTTTATACCTTTATACCCCCCCCCCCCCAGGTAGTTTGCAGACATGTCACCATACACCTGAAAAAAAGAAGAAAACATTAATTATTTTGAATTTAAAACTACAAAACTACTATCAAGTGCTTTGACAATGTAACAATTTAAAGGCACACAAGAGAAAAAGAGTAACAGAAACTCGGATAAAAAAATCACAGGGGACAGGAACAATAAAAGAGAAACAATTAAATAAATATACAACATTCTAAATAAATTCTTAACTTATTGCTGTTACTTTTTATACCTTTATACCCCCCCCCCCCAGGTAGTTTGCAGACATGTCACCATACACCTGAAAAAAAGAAGAAAACATTAATTATTTTGAATTTAAAACTACAAAACTACTATCAAGTGCTTCAACAATGTAACAATTTAAAGGCACAAAAGAGAAAAAGAGTAACAGAAACTCGGATAAAAAAATAACAGGGGACAGGAACAGTAAAAGAGAAACAATTAAATAAATATACAACATTCTAAATAAATTCTTAACTTATTGCTGTTACTTTTTATACCTTTATACCCCCCCCCCCCCCAGGTAGTTTGCAGACATGTCACCATACACCTGAAAAAAAGAAGAAAACATTAATTATTTTGAATTTAAAACTACAAAACTACTATCAAGTGCTTTGACAATGTAACAATTTAAAGGCACACAAGAGAAAAAGAGTAACAGAAACTCGGATAAAAAAATCACAGGGGACAGGAACAATAAAAGAGAAACAATTCAATAAATATAATACATTATAAATACAGTATAACAAACACACAGAACACAATTCTCACAATACACCTAAGCCTCAGGGGCGTTTCAACGACAACGTCGTCCTCTTTAGGGATACACCAGCCACACCAACCAAACTATAGTATAACTAACTTAGTTATAGTTTGATTGGTGTAGTTTGATTGGTGTAGCTCGTGTATCACTGAAGAAGATGACCTTGTCGTTGAAACGCGTCTGATACTTAGGCGTATTTTTGTGAGAATTGTGTTCTGTGTATTTGTTATACTGTATGGTTATTCTCATAAGTCAAGCTGAACATTTAATATAACATTATAAATATATTCTTAACTTATTGCTAAAATTTTCTATACTTTTAACCCCCCCCCCCCCGGTAGTTTGCAAACAATTCACCATACACCTGAAAAAAAAAATGAAAAAAACATTAATTATTTTGAATTTAAAACCACAAAACTACTATCAAGTGCTTCGATAATGTAACAATTTAAAGGCACACAAGAGAAAAAGAGTAACAGAAACTCAGATAATAAAAAATAACAGGGGACAGGAACAATAAAGGAGAAACAATTCAATAAATATACAACATTCTAAATGATTTCTTAACTTTAACTGTTATTTTTTATATCTTTAAATACAACCACACCCCCTTCCAGGTAGTTTGCAGACAATTCACTATACACCTGAAAAAAAGAAGAACACATTAATTATTTTGAATTTAAAACCATAAAACTAGTTACCAAATGCTTCCACAATGTAACAATTTAATGGAGTACAAGAGAAAAAGAGAAATAGAAACTCAGATAAAAAAATCACAGGGGACAGAAACAATAAAAGAGAAACAATTCATTCAACATTATAAATTATTTCTTAACTTATTGCTGTTATTTTCTATTCTTTTATACCCCCCTCCCCTCCCCAGGTAGTTTGCAGACAATTCATCATACACCTGAAAAAAGAAGAAGAAAACATTAATTATTTTGTATTTCATAAACTAAAAAAATACTTTCCAAGTGCCTTGATACAGTAACATTATAAAGGCACACAAGAGAAAACCAGTAAAAGAAACTGAGATAAAAAAATAACAAGGGTCAGGAACAATAAATGAGAAACATTCAATAAATATACAACATATACAAACATTATAAATGAATTCTTAACTTATTGGTGTTATTTTTTATACTTTTATAACCAATAAGGTAGTTTGAAGACAATTCACCATACACCTGAAAAAAAAAAGAAAAAGAAAAAAAATTGAAATAAAAACTACTTACCATACGCTACGACTTCCTACCATCTTGAAGGTGCACAAGACAAATGGAATAACAGCAATTCAGTGAAAAAAATCACAGGGAGGCAGGAACAATACACAATTCATCACACACCTGAAAAAATAGAAGTTATCTTTTTTTTTTTGTAATATAAACCATAGACAGCGGAACATGTTTGAAAGAGCAAAACATACATCGGAAGTGGCAGAAAACATTCAAAAGCAAACAATTCAAATAAATATTCAATTTTTAAATTTTTAATTTCTCTGTTTTATTTTCAAAAGTTTTTGAATAACCCTTTACACTCAGTTTGGCGACCAAGCACCAAGAAATCGATTTTGTGATCTATCTATATATGATACGTAAATGTGAAGTAGTAAAAGCAACTTCAAATTATTGATTTGAAGTTTAAACGTCAAACAGATTAGGCCTACGTGATTATAAATCAAACAATAAAACCGAGCCTTGATCCCATTCATCTAAAGTTCAACAGATAATCCTATATCTGTAAAATGTAATAAAATACAGATGTTAAGTAAAATGAGCAGAGTGGGAGGTGAGGGCAGTACACCACAATGACAACAATTGTCAAACTGACAGTAAAAAAGTTAATGGAGCCACCATGGTACCTCCTCTGCCCCCTCAAACAGGTCCTCTAAATGTCATGCAACATTATAAATGATTTCTTAACTTATTACTGTTTATTCTATACTTTTAAACCCCCCCCCCCGAGCCCAGGTAGTTTTCAGATAATTCACCATACACATGAAAAAAAGTAGAAAACATTAATTATTTAGAATTTAAAACCACAAAACTACTAGCAAGTGCTTTGACAATGTAACAATTTAGGAACACAAGAGAAAAAGAGTAACAAAAACTCAGATAAAAAAAAATCACAATGGACAGGAACAATAAAAGAGAAACAATCAATAAATATACAACATTATAAATGATTTCTTAACTTATTGCTGTTATTTTCTATACCTTATTCCCCCCCTCCCTTATAAACAGCTATACAACTGAGTTTCTTTCCCCCACTCCTTCCTGTGGCTAGTTCAATCAATGGCATTGAGCCAAGTCATTATTTCCTTACGTACATTTCAGTAACATAGTTACCATCCTCAGAGGTTGAGTATTAAACAAATACTAATTATATAAATATTATAAACAGTTACACAAGTGAGTTTCTTTCCCCGACTCCTTCCTGTGGCTAGTTCAATCAATGGCATTGAGCCAAGTCATTATTTCCTTATGTACATTTCAGTAACATAGTTACCATCCTCAGAGGTTGAGTATTAAACAAATACTAATTATATAAATATTATAAACAGTTACACAAGTGAGTTTCTTTCCCCACTCATTCCTGTGGCTATTTCAATCAATGGCATTGAGCCAAGTCATTATTTCCTTATGTTCATTTCAGTAACATAGTTACCATCCTAAGAGGTTGAGTATGAAACAAACACTAATTCTATAAATATTATAAACAGTTACACAACTGAGTTTCTTTCCCCACTCATTCCTGTGGCTAGTTCAATCAATGGCATTGAGCCAAGTCATTATTTCCTTATGTTCATTTCAGTAACAAAGTTACCATCCTCACAGGTTGAGTATTAAACAAACACTAATTCTATAAATATTATAAACAGTTACACAACTGAGTTTCTTCTCCCACTCCTTCCTGTGACTAGTTCAATCAATGGCATTGAGCCAAGTCATTATTTCCTTACGTACATTTCAGTAACATAGTTACCATCCTCAGAGGTTAGTTATTTATTTTCCAGATGAGTGTAGGAAATAGTTAGTGCATAGTATATTCATATTAACACATAAAGGAAATGACACATACAGTGGGTAGGAAGGTTGCGCTTGAATGCAAACAGGAAAGTTGGGTGTATTGCACATCAAGTAATTCCATTGCAATTATATATAGTGTGATTCGTAAACAGAGAGTGACTGTATTTGAAAATAAAATCTACAATATATTTGTATTCTGTAGATGAATAATTTACTGAATTACAGCCCAAAATCAACAATGTTTATTCACACTCATACTGCCATTCATTTTGTAACAAACATTGTTCATTTTGGACTCTATTAAAGTAAATTATACATTGTTTGGTCTTATTTTTCTTGTAATCGGGAATAAAAAAAAAATATATTAGAGATTTTATTTTGAAATATCAAATTAAATCAATGAGAGTTTGATCAAGTGAAGCACAGTAAGTAACTCATGCGGGTGGACCACGGCTGCTACCAGCCGGTCCTAATACTCTTGAAAGACCCGTTACTTATTCAGATATTTTTATTTAACTCGCACTAGATGGAGGAAAATCAATATTTTGTTTTTTACAAGATGTTTTAAACTCGTAACAAAAGAAGATTCAACTAAACCAGCCGCTGTTTCTTTAAAAAATCGACATTTCTCTCTATCATCTCCACGTTGACACTATTTATAGTATTTTTCTTCAACAAATAAATAATTATTTCGAGTGAATTGAACCCAGTACCTTTCGTTTTAAGCGTCAATGATCTACCAACTGAGCTATCCTTATCGTTTCCCAGTATAGGGTTTTCTAATCACTTCTCGCTTTTTGCTGCAATTCAAGTCAGAAGTGTACGCCCTACGCTGAGAAGCGACTAAGGATAGCTCAGTTGGTAGATCATTGACGCGTAAACCCAAAGGTCCTGGGTTCGATTCCCAGTCTAGGTCGTATATTTTTCACACGAAATATTATCCAAGAATAATACTAGCACATATAAACAAAGCTTATAAGCGTTAAAATCAATAATCTTCTTCCTCTTTTGGTTCAATGCCTTCCTAATTATCATCGCTCTTACAGTTCGTGATCTACATACATCCTGCTAGATCGATTCCGGCGATAAAGTGGCACTACGACATGTTGTCGAAGACGTCAAATATCGATTAGTAATATTTCGATTTACGTAATAATTCTAATATCATTGGAAAGGGGAAATTTCCTTTGGTATATTTATATTTCACAGTATACCGGCAATGTTTTTTAAACTGTCTATACAAATTCGTCATCCTTTAATGGAATCATATTCCACTTTGTCGAATATTTCACATTCCACAGCTAAGCGTGTGTAGTCAGTTTAAGGTTATATTGTTAGTTTGTAATTCTTTAATTTATAGTGATTTATTATGTTTTGTTTATACATTTAGTGAAACGAGATATAAACAAAAAAGCTGTTCAAAATGGCCGCCGTTGATTTTATTTATCTGAGCCCACTCTACTCGCTTATACCAAATTGAATAACTTATTTTCTGTCGCCGCTATGGGACTGCTCGGTTTTCTGTCACCATGAAACACGAAGGTCGTTAATAATAAAAAAAAAAAAATAATAAAAAATAAAATAAAATAATAATAATAATACAAAATATGACCCCCTCCCTAAAAGAGCCCCCTCGAATGCTCTAACTGCGTAAGGGTTGGAAAACAATAATTGGTAAAGAGACGAGAGGGATCTAACCCAAGACTACATGAAAAATGTGTAGATCCAGCTAGGCTATTTCGGGATTGCTCCTGAGTGTGAATCGACGTCAAATAAATGAAGTTTTGGCACAATTACTTAGTCAAAGCACACAACTATTATAGCAAAGTGTTTCTCCAAAGATATTGTACACATCAAAACAGTATTGACCACTTCAAATCCTTTATCTAATACCGATAAATAGCCTTTTAATACCCCATTTCCTACAATTCTGTTTATCTCCATATTTATAAGCTATAGCTTAACCAGTTATCGCTTGTTAATGGGACTAAAAAAAAAGTCATGCGCACAAATCTTCAGATCTGAAGAACGATAGAAAAACTGATTCAGACACACAGTTTTATCTTCAAATCAACCTAAACACTGGCATATACACAACATAACTGTCAGTTCAGTTTGTCCTATATGATTGACTGCGATTTCGTCCTATATGATACGATTTTCAATCAATCAATCAATCAATTTCCTTATAAAAAAACACTTTACATTATACAGGCTGCTTCAAAAAGGACTTTACACCTTTCTAAATTCATATAAATTTATTCACACTACCTACAGTGATTGTTTTGGTGACATTTTCAAGAAAAATAGCCTATATTGAATTTTGAAGACGATTTTAAATTTTTATCAATGGTGACGCCATCACGGTACTTACCTAGCCTCAATATACAATTTAAAACAAACGTAACCTCTAAATATAACGCTCACAAATTGGTTTCTTGAGCCTTGTAGGAAGATCCAAAAGGTCTTATCCAGTAGTGTAAGTTTGTTTCATAGGTTTTATAAACCTTGTAATTGTGTAAATCTCTACTTTCTGAAGTCGGGCAGAAAGTTCCTTGTAGATGTTTATTGAACAGCCTCCATTTGCATCGTTCATGTCAGTGTCTCTTACCTAACGAGCCTCCACTCCCTTGTATAATAATTTCTCTAGAGAAGTTAGGTTAGGTTAGGTTAGGTTAGATTATGTTAGGTTAAGTTAGGTAGGATAAGTTAAGTTAGGTTAGGTTAGGTAGGATAAGTTAAGTTAGGTTAGGTTAGGATAGGTTTTTATGTTAGGCTATGTTAGGTTAGGTTAGGTAGGATAGGTTAAGTTATGTTAGGTTAGGATAAGTTATGTTAAATTAGGTTAGGATAGATTATGTTAGGTTAGGTTAGGTAGGATACGTTAAGTTAGGTTAGGTTAGAATAAGTTATGTTAAATTAGGTTAGGATAGGTTATGTTAGGTTAGGTTAGGTAGGATAGGTTAAGTTATGTTAGGATAGGTTATGTTAGGTTAGGTTAGGTAGGATACGTTAGGTTAGATTAGGATAAGTTATGTTAAATTAGGTTAGGTTAGACTATGTTAGGTTAGGTTAGGTAGGATAGGTTAGGATAAGTTATGTTAAATTAGGTTAGGATAGGTTATGTTAGGTTAGGTTAGGTAGGATACGTTAAGTTAAGTTAGGTTAGGATAAGTTATGTTAAATTAGGTTAGGATAGGTTAGGTTTGGTAGAATAGGTTAAGTTAGGTTAGGTTAGGATAAGTTATGTTAAATTAGGTTAGGATAGGTTATGTTAGGTTAGGTTAGGTAGGATAAGTTATGTTAGGTTAAGTTAGGTTAGGTTAGGATAAGTTAGGTTAGGTTAGGAGAAGTTATGTTAGGTTAGGTTAGAATAGGTTAGGTTAAGTTAGGTTAGGTTAGGATAAGTTATGTTAGGTTAAGTTAGGTTAGGTTAGGATAAGTTAAGTTAGGTTAGGATAAGTTATGTTAGGTTAGGATAGGTTATGTCACGTCAATTTAGAGAGGTTGGACTGATACCATTAAATGTAAAATATAAATCTACAAATTTGTTTACAATTTAACGTGTTAGTTTACAGAGATATAAACAAAATACTGTATAAAACGCCCTTCAAACATTATCAATTCGATTTTTTTTTCAAATTTATAAGAGCAAACTACAATTACCCTACACCAAATTTCATGTTCTTTAATTTTTGTGGCCACTATCGACCACTTCAATGGACGGACGGCATATCGAAATACATTTTTTTTTTTCAGTTTCCTAAAAGTAATTTGAAAATCAGTGAAAACAAACAAACAGATGTCCGACTATTTACCAAACCCCTATCCGGTTCAATGGGACAAGAGAATAAATGTGTGGGCCCATTGTATCAGGGAATCGGAACTGAATTGCACAACTGAAATCATAAGAAAAGTCCCTGGACAATCCTCAACTAAATAAACCTGTTCAAGAGGTGTACAAAACAAAACACTTCACTTGTTTTATGGTGAATTTAATTTACAACTGGCGTGCTTTATCTCGGTTATTGTTTACAATCTTGTAGTGACTAATAGATACGTTAAAAACTACATACATCGCTCTATTTGTAGCTTACAGATGTAAAACAAGATCAATGCACATTTTATAACACTACTACCCCACTGGAGTAGAAGGTTGAACATTAGAAAGGGGGGGGGGGTGATCTCACAATATTGAGCAAAAATAAAATATTTAACTTATTTTTTAAGGTGAAAAACAAAGCCGGAAATACGATCTATATACCGGAACTTAAAAAGTTAAAACTTTAAATGGTTGTAGTTTCGTTATTTGTTGTCCAATCCACGAGGAAAACTCTTTATTGTGCAGATATAATTGGGATTTATTAAAACAGCTGTTATTTTCATTGTTGTCATAGCAACGAGTTTTCTCATTGACTAATTTCAAACACATGAATCCAGTAGGTGGGTAAACTTGTAGTAGTTTACAATTAATTGTTGTTATTCCATCATGACTTTACCTTTACAAACACGTGCATTGGATTCAGTGTTATTCTGAATGTGAAGGCAGTTTATCAGCCGGGTTAAGAAAGTTTCCTACTGGCAAAGGTTTGAGGGACGGTGCAGTGTAGTCGCGTATAAAAAGCTCAGTAAGTTTGAAACCACCGGGTCCGTTGGAGACATCAAGAGGCCCAGGAAGACCTTCAATCGTAAGAACTGAAAGAAGCAATTATTCAAAACGTAGCTGAGATAAATGTCAACAGGTTAAGAAATGCCGCGCATAGCGTAGAGGAAAGACTGCTTCTCCAGGAAGAGAATGGCGGCCACTTCGAACACCTGTCTTAATAACTCTAACAAGTAACAATTTAGCTTAATTTCAATTTTTTTTTACTAAATCCCGTTTAATTTCAAAGAAGTTTATGTACTTTTTTGTTCTACTTTAAAAAAAAAAACAATCAATTAAAGTTTTAATTTACTTTTAAAATGCCAAGTTTATTACGCAGATCTTATAGGACCCAAGTAAACCTATCAACAAGTCTTCTTACAACACTAATGTTTTGGAATAACAAACGCTGTTTCTATCTCTTGGATTTCGTTCTCACAGGACATCACTTCTTGAACATCCTGTATAAGCATTTGATTTGTTTACTTTCACCGTTTTCCTTACCCCCATAGGAAGTCTGTCTCTTACATTAAATAATTCTAATTAAACGCTAGCAGTGATTTCCTTGAAATGGATTAAGGAAAACTTAAAAACAGAAGTTAGCTGTTCTGATGAGGCTGTATGTACTTCTAGGAACACTCTTGCAGAAAAAAAACCTGTATGATAATTCTGTATTGCTCAATAATATGTATTGTGTGTGTAAAACAAATGGCTTTAAGGTTAAGTAAGGTAAGGTTAGGTTTAGTTAGGCCTTAAGATCATTTATTAAATAAAGTGTATAGTTGCGTGGAGAAGATTAGGTTAGGTTGGGTTAGGTTAAGTTAGGTTAGGTTAGGTTAGGTTAGGTAAGGTTAGGTTAGGTTTAGTTAGGCCTTAAGATCATTTATTAAATAAAGTGTATAGTTGCGTGGAGAAGATTAGGTAAAGGTTAGGTTAGGTTAGGTTAGGTTAGGTTAGGTTAATTTAGGTTAGGTAAGGTTAGGTTAGGTTTAGTTAGGCCTTAAGATCATTTATTAAATAAAGTGTATAGTTGCGTGGAGAAGATTAGGTAAAGGTTAGGTTAGGTTAGGTTTAGTTAGGCCTTAAGATCATTTATTAAATAAAGTGTATAGCTGTGTGGAGAAGATTAGGTTAGGTTAGGTTAGGTTAGGTTAGGTTAGGTTAGGTAAGGTTAGGTAAGGTAAGGTTAGGTTTAGTTAGGCCTTAAGATCATTTATTAAATAAAGTGTATAGCTGTGTGGAGAAGATTAGGTTAGGTTAGGTTAGGTTAGGTTTAGTTAGGCCTTAAGATCATTTATTAAATAAAGTGTATAGTTGTGTGGAGAAGATTAGGTAAAGCCTTTATCAATGAAAAATAAGGGAATTAGACCGTCCAAAAATATTGTACAAACGTTTCCACTCTTCAAAATCAAATAAAAAACGTATTCAAAATTATTTGTCACCAACAAAAATATGAGTCGAAAAATGTAATTGAACTATATACGCCGCGCTGTCTGAAAAAAATATTATACTTAAATAGATCAAAAACTTGCTTCGGTTGTGCCTTTCAGTGGAAATTGTAGCTGAAAAGGCTTTTCATGACGCGATCACGGTTATTTTTTTAATCTTTTCGTTTTTTTGCCAATTATTCCAAAACCGTAATTTTGTTTTGAACAATATAACCGTAATAAAGGAAATGTAAAGTGAAAAAAAAATATTGCACAAACTTTCTCACTCTGTAACCTCAAAACCGAAAGAAAACAAAAAAAAAAAAACGTGTATTAGGTAATTGTCAGTCAAAAAGTGGAAACTAATCATGGAAGGCGTGTTTGAAGAAATATTTATTTAAATAGAACCTTCAAAACACATCCTCAGCAATCGTATTTGTAAAGGCTTCTCATGACGCGATCACGGTTATTTTTTAATCTTTTCGTTTTTTTTTTTTTTTTTGTCAATTACTCCAAAACCGTATAAACAATATAACGGCAATACAAGGATGCAAAAACATTGCACAAACTTTCTCACTCATTCAACCTCAAAAACTAATGAAAACAAATCACAAATGACGATACCAAAAATCTTAGTCCACGGTTCATTTTGAAAGTGAAAACATGGACACTTTACTATGAAATGAAAAAAAAAATTAATAAACTCTAGTCAATTAAATTACTTGTGTATAAAGCTCACTGGTCGTGAGGATGTTTCCTCATTGGTTATTATTAGAAATTCCCCGCTTCCTGATTGGTTGTTAACTCCACGACCCGGCGTCAAGTTACAAACGTTGAATGTCGTTCTGTTTAACTGTAATTAAATGGAATTGGAACAATTTAGAAGCGTCATTCGAGAATTATTGACATGACGAGATTAGCGAATTGCCTTTGCGTTTCCCCTCTACTACCGGAGGGGCTGTGAACCTGACAAAAAGGAGCAAATTCGACGAAAGATCTCCCTAAGCACTGAGGAGAGTAGGAGCGTGGAAATACCGAAGTTCCTTAACTGGATCTACAGCATCCTCAAGGTAGGAATGTGTCTGGGGTGGAAAGCAAAAAAAAGGACCCACCCCCCTACTTTGTTTGTTGCGTTTATTTTCAGCGGTAAAACCCCAATAAAAAATATATAGACCTCAAATGCTTCTGTCTAAACGCGTACCCTACTTTCGTTTCTTTTATCGGTGTAAATAAGAATAAAACGTTTACAACAATCTGTCACGAAGTTGTAACTTTAGGAATTAAATGTAGCTAAGCGGTAGTGGTGTCGTGTCATCTCATCCAGATTCCACGGACGTAGGGCAGGGGGTTAATTCTTTACCCGCCAACTAGTGTCATCTCGTCCAAAACCTATGCTATTGTTTACTTGACAGGTCTACAAAAATAAGGTCTACAGTTTTAGGATAGGTTAGGTTAGGTTAGGCTATGTTAGGTTAGGCTATGTTAGGTTAGGTTATGTTATGCTAGGTTAGGTTAGGCTATGTTAGGTTAGGTTGGATAGGTTAGGCTATGTTAGGTTAGGTTGGATAGGTTAAGTTAGGTTAGGTTAGGTTAGGTTAGGCTATGTTAGGTTAGGTTGAATAGGTTAAGTTAGGTTAGGCTATGTTAGGTTAGGTTATGTTATGCTAGGTTAGGTTAAGTTAGGTTAGACTATGTTAGGTTAGGTTGGATAGGTTAAGTTAGGTTAGGTTAGGTTAATCAACTGTAAAACTGCACTGGGATGAGGTTAGGTTAGGTTAAGTTAGGTTAGGCTATGTTAGGTTAGGTTGGATAGGTTAAGTTAGGTTAGGTTAGGTTAATCAACTGTAAAACTGCACTGGGATGAGGTTAGGTTAGGTTATGTTATGCTATGTTAGGTTAAGTTAGGTTAGGCTATGTTAGGTTAGGTTGGATAGGTTAAGTTAGGTTAGGTTAGGTTAGGTTAGGTTAGGCTATGTTAGGTTAGGTTATATTATACTAGGTTAGGTTAAGTTAGGTTAGGCTATGTTAGGTTTGGTTGGATAGGTTAAGTTAGGTTAGGCTATGTTAGGTTAGGTTGGATAGGTTAAGTTAGGTTAGGTTAGGTTAATCAACTGTAAAACTGCACTGGGATGAGGTTAGGTTAGGTTAGGTTATGTTATGCTATGTTAGGTTAAGTTAGGTTAGGCTATGTTAGGTTAGGTTGGATAGGTTAAGTTAGGTTAGGTTAGGTTAGGTTAGGTTAGGCTATGTTAGGTTAGGCTATGTTAGGTTAGGTTATGTTATACTAGGTTAGGTTAAGTTAGGTTAGGCTATGTTAGGTTAGGTTGGATAGGTTAAGTTAGGTTAGGCTATGTTAGGTTAGGTTGGATAGGTTAAGTTAGGTTAGGTTAGGTTAATCAACTGTAAAACTGCACTGGGATGAGATGGCACTACATCAGCAGTAATCTGTGTAGCTAGTTTTCTTGGAATGGTTATCGTGATGTCGTTTATCAGCATCATCTCTATCGTAACATTTTTTTCCGATTCCACCGTACACCTAACCTAACCTATACTAATAGATTATTCTAAGAAAGATAACAGCAACAACGTATGAGTTGAAAGATTTGATTTAAGGCCTGACTTACTGATAAGACAGTCCAAAGAAAACAGCTGAGAGATGTTATCTGAGTCAACACGTAGAAGACGCAACGTTTGTCTGTCTGAAGGGGAAAACCCTGTCGGTCATCATCGTCTTGTAAGGATGAGATCAAGATTCGAAAATTACATTTTTTGACAATAACTTCGCTATTTGTCATCGTAGAGAGGTGGGGTTGGTACCACTGCATGCAGAATTGAAATCTGTACATTTGTATCTAATTTAGCGTGTTATAAGTTGAATAAAACGTGAGATATGAACAAAAAAAAAACAGTTATTTTGACAGAAATAAATTCAATTTTTCTGAATTTTCGATTTGTCTACAGGGTGATTCCAAACTACGTTACAAAACTTTACTATATGGGTTTCTTGTGAGAAAGTTAGTGCAATATTTCTGCACTGATTACTAGTTTGACTATGTATGGAAGTCTGAGAAAGTTATTGGAATATTTTTCGTAAAGTTTTAGTTTTAATATGTATGGGTATGTGAGAAAGTTTGTGCAATATTTTTACACTGATTATTAGTTTGACTATGTATGGAAGTCTGAGAAAGATATTGCAATATTATTCGTAGATTTTTAGTTTTAATATGTATGATTATGTGAGAAAGTTTGTGCAATATTTCTGCACTGATTACTAGTTTAACTATTTATGGGAGTTTGCGAAATTTAGTGCAATATTTTTCGTAGATTTTTAGTTTTAATATGTATGATTATGTGAGAAAGTTTGTGCAATATTTCTGTATAGTTTGACTATGTATGGAGTCTCAATGTGTTATAAAACCAAAGCAAACATAGAGCTTGACGATTTTCCCAACGCGAATTACAGATAGTTTTCACTATCGTAGGTTGGGCGCCAATAGTTTTCACTACTGCTCCGAGTATGGCCAAAATACGTCATCACGTCAAATTTCATCATAATCAGTCGAAGCGTAATTGCTATAGAGCACTGCACATATGACAGACGATGGACAGACAGTCAACAAACAATTAGATGTCCCGGAGCGAGTTATCAGGAATTTTAAATAAAATCATCTTGTCAATTTGGAATCAATACATAACCAAGAAACTGCTTGCTCCAGTTAAACTCGTTTGACGACGAACCTCTTACAATCTCTATGAACTTTGGACGCCCTCTCAAGTTTTTACAACCAACTAATAAAACAGCTGATCCAATCCCGTTCTACAACACGTTCTGTGTATTCCCCAGCACTGGGTTTTCTCCAGTACTTCCCTATGTACCTAGAACTGTACCCAAAGAAGGTCGAACAATATGACCTACATGCGATGTATAAAAACCGATTGAAAACTTCTCAGCTGATATTATTTCCAATCAGCTGTTCGACATGAAGATCATACTAGCACTTGCAGTAGCTGGTGAGTATTTGGTATTCTACTCCTAGTGTAGTTTATTTTCGACTACTGTAATAGAGTCTGGGGTGAGATTGGATAGGAAAGTGAGGGATCTAACCCAAGACTAGATGAAAAAAGGTGTAGCTCAAATTGTTATTGGAATATGTCTGTCAGTCTGTACGTGCAGTGCTCTATAGCAAAACCGTGTAGACCGATTTTAATCAAATTTGATAACTGACGTGAGTATTTGGGAAAAGAAAAATTGTGATTTCTCGAAATCGACTCAAACGATTTTGATGAAAATTTTGTTCCAGGAATCGAACAAAAAGTTAACAAATAATCGGAGGGGGGAAATCATGACCATCGTCATTTACAACTCTATTATCAACAAATACAATTTACGCAGTATGACACAGATCCTATTTATATACAGGGTGAGTCGTAACTGCACCGGCAATTTTGGGGGGAAATGATTCCTATAGCCTACCTAAAAATAAGATAAAAAGTTCACATAAATATTGCACTGGAAAAAAGCGTTGTTTCCAGACTGTCAGCCATTTTGTGTTAAAAAAAAAAAAAGACTACATTTTTGGAAGTAGATAAGATATAAGCGTTATTTAAGTAAACTTTAAATTTAAACAACGGTTTTATGTGCAAAAGTTGGGGGAAAATCGGGTTTTTGAGATAGATTAAAGACTATTTACAATGGTTAATTCAAATTTTGTTCACCATTAGAATACTCAAAAACGGTTAATTTGAAACCCAGGTGAGTTAAAATCAATAAATAATTTGTTAAAATTGGGAAAAATGGACAAATTTTCAAATATTTTTCATTCCTTGAAAAAAGCACATAGACACTTGTAACTTTCAGAAAACAAGCCTTTTATGACCCTTAAGTTACTATTAAAATTTCATTAAAAAAATATTAATTAGTTTACGAGAAATGTAATTTATTTATTAAAAAAAGGTTATAAAGTTTAATAAAATTTGACCCCCAGATGCCTTTGTTATTGACTTTATACTGGGCTCCATGGATATTAGGCCTATGTATAAATTAGATTAGGTTAGGTTTGAAGAGATTAGGTTAGGTTAGGTTTTAAGAGGTTAGGTTAGGTTTTAAGAAATTAGGTTAGTTTATATTAGGCTATGTTAGGTTAGGTTAGGTTAGGTTAGATTAGGTTTGGTTAGGTTAGGTTTGAAGAGAATAGATTAGGTTAGGTAAGGTTTGAAGAGATTAGGTTAGGTTTGGTTTGAAGAGATTAGGTTAGTGTAGGTTACGTTAGGTTAGGTTAGGTTTGAAGAGAATAGATTAGGTTAGGTAAGGTTTGAAGAGAATAGGTTAGGTTAGGTTTGAAGAGATTAGGTTAGTTTAGATTGCAATGTTAGGTTAGGTTAGGTTAGATTAGGTTTGGTTAGGTTAGGTTCGAAGAGAATAGGTTAGGTTAGATTAGGTTTGGTTAGGTAAGGTTTGAAGAGATTAGGTTAGGTTATGTTTGAAGAGATTAGGTTAGTGTAGGTTACGTTAGATTAAGTTAGGTTTGAAGAGATTAGGTTAGTTTAGATTAGGCTATGTTAGGTTAGGTTAGGTTAGATTAGGTTTGGTTAGGTTAGGTTTGAAGAGAATAGATTAGGTTAGGTAAGGTTTGAAGAGATTAGGTTAGGTTTGGTTTGAAGAGATTAGGTTAGTGTAGGTTAAGTTAGGTTAGGTTAGGTTTGAAGAGATTAGGTTAGGTTTGGTTTGAAGAGAATAGGTTAGGTTAGATTAGGTTTGGTTAGGTAAGGTTTGAAGAGATTAGGTTAGGTTATGTTTGAAGAGATTAGGTTAGTGTAGGTTACGTTAGATTAGGTTTGGTTAGGTTAGGTTTGAAGAGATTAGGTTAGGTTAGGTTTGAAGAGATTAGTTTACGTTAGGTTTGAAGAGATTAGGTTAGGTTAGGTTAGATTAGCACCTTCTAGGTGCCACAGTTTAAGTGAATTACCTCTTCTTGAACAGACTCGAATCGTTTTAAAAAAAACTGAATATTCAATTTTGGTCTTTATGTCAGCACCCGGGGGTGGTGACATAGTGTGTACAATTTCTTTACACATATTACAATAAATCCTTTTTGTTTTCCAGCCTGCCTGGTCGCTCTCACTTGTGCCCGGACGCCTTATCCAGACTGTCCCCGCGTTTGTCCTGAGGTCTACCAACCAATCTGTGGTTACGACAAGAACGCTACACCTCAATACTTGACGTTTTCAAACGACTGTAAATTGACTGCAAGCAGACAGTGTGGCGTTACAAGTGAGTATCAATTGAACACAACCTTTCTCAATAGATCCAACAGGACATCTCGTCGATTGATTGATATAAACGAAACCAGAAAAAAATAATTTAACAATAATTGTTGTTATATACCAAACAATTTTATATTTCTTCTGTTTAGATTACGAAGTTTTCATTGTCTAGATTTATCACTTGATAACGGGTAGTTGATATGCTCACGAAACGTCCTGTATTAATCGTTATATACAGAAATAATGGCAAATGTCAGATTAAACTAAATCAATAATTTGATACTTGTTTCTGGATTACGAAGGTTTTCATTGTCTAGATTTATCACTTGACAACGGGTAGTTGATATGCTCACGAAACGTCCTGTATTAGTCTCTATATCACCCTACACAAATGATATCAAATGTCAGATTAAAACTAAATCAATAATTTGATACTTGTTTCTGGATTACGAAGGTTTTCATTGTCTAGATTTATCACTTGACAACGGGTAGTTGATATGCTCACGAAACGTCCTGTATTAGTCTCTATATCACCCTATACAAATGATATCAAATGTCACATTAAAACTAAATCAATAATTTGATACTTGTTTCTGGATTACGAAGTTTTCATTGTCTAGATTTATCACTTGACAACGGGTAGTTGATATGCTCACGAAACGTCCTGTATTAGTCTCTATATCACCCTATACAAATGATATCAAATGTCAGATTAAACTAAATCAATAATTTGATACTTGTTTCTGTATAGATTACGAATGTTTTCATTGTCTAGATTTATCACTTGACAACGGTTAGTTGATATAACACGAAACGTCGTGTATTAGTTTTTATATCACCCTACACAAATGATATCAAATGTCAGATTAAACTAAATCAATAATTTGATACTTGTTTCTGTATGGATACGAAGGTCTTCATGTTCTAGATTTATCACTTGTCAACGGGTAGTTGATATGCTCACGAAACGTCCTGTATTAGTCTCTATATCACCCTATACAAATGATATCAAATGTCAGATTAAAACTAAATCAATAATTTGATACTTGTTTCTGGATTACGAAGTTTTCATTGTCTAGATTTATCACTTGACAACGGGTAGTTGATATGCTCACGAAACGTCCTGTATTAGTCTCTATATCACCCTATACAAATGATATCAAATGTCAGATTAAAACTAAATCAATAATTTGATACTTGTTTCTGTATGGATTACGAATGTTTTCATTGTCTAGATTTATCACTTGACAACGGGTAGTTGATATGCTCACGAAACGTCCTGTATTAGTCTCTATATCACCCTATACAAATGATATCAAATGTTGCAAATTAAACTAAATCAATAATTTGATACTTGTTTCTGGATTACGAAGTTTTCATTGTCTAGATTTATCACTTGACAACGGGTAGTTGATATGCTCACGAAACGTCCTGTATTAGTCTCTATATCACCCTATACAAATGATATCAAATGTCAGATTAAAAATAAATCAATAATTTGATACTTGTTTCTGTATAGATTACGAATGTTTTCATTGTCTAGATTTATCACTTGACAACGGTTAGTTGATATAACACGAAACGTCGTGTATTAGTTTTTATATTACCCTACATAAATGATATCAAATGTTGCAAATTAAACTAAATCAATAATTTGATACTTGTTTCTGGATTACGAAGTTTTCATTGTCTAGATTTATCACTTGACAACGGGTAGTTGATATGCTCACGAAACGTCCTGTATTAGTCTCTATATCACCCTATACAAATGATATCAAATGTCAGATTAAAACTAAATCAATAATTTGATACTTGTTTCTGGATTACGAAGTTTTCATTGTCTAGATTTATCACTTGACAACGGGTAGTTGATATAACACGAAACGTCGTGTATTAAGTTTTTATATCACCCTACACAAATGATATCAAATGTTGCAAATAAAACTAAAAATCAATAATTTGATACTTGTTTCTGGATTACGAAGTTTTCATTGTCTAGATTTATCACTTGACAACGGGTAGTTGATATAACACGAAACGTCGTGTATTAAGTCTCTATATCACCCTACACAAATGATATCAAATGTTGCAAATTAAACTAAATCAATAATTTGATACTTGTTTCTGTATTACGAAGTTTTCATTGTCTAGATTTATCACTTGACAACGGGTAGTTGATATAACACGAAACGTCGTGTATTAAGTCTCTATATCACCCTACACAAATGATATCAAATGTTGCAAATAAAACTAAAAATCAATAATTTGATACTTGTTTCTGGATTACGAAGTTTTCATTGTCTAGATTTATCACTTGACAACGGGTAGTTGATATAACACGAAACGTCCTGTATTAGTCTCTATATCACCCTACACAAATGATATCAAATGTTGCAAATAAAACTAAATCAATAATTTGATACTTGTTTCTGGATTACGAAGTTTTCATTGTCTAGATTTATCACTTGACAACGGGTAGTTGATATAACACGAAACGTCGTGTATTAAGTCTCTATATCACCCTATACAAATGATATCAAATGTCAGATTAAAACTAAATCAATAATTTGATACTTGTTTCTGGATTACGAAGTTTTCATTGTCTAGATTTATCACTTGACAACGGGTAGTTGATATGCTCACGAAACGTCCTGCATTAGTCTCTATATCACCCTATACAAATGATATCAAATGTCAGATTAAACTAAATCAATAATTTGATACTTGTTTCTGTATAGATTACGAAGTTTTCATTGTCTAGATTTATCACTTGACAACGGGTAGTTGATATGCTCACGAAACGTTGGATTAAACCTAATCAATAGTCTCATTTTTGTTTAGATTACCAGAAGCAGAAGGATGGACCATGTGTATCTTCAGAAACCCAGCGTGTACATGTAAAGGCCTAGGATGTATATTTGTATAAAAACAAAAAAAAAATATTATACTCTCTTTTCTAAATGTAATGTCTTATTTAATTAAAATAATTATAAAATTAGAGGAGTTTTATTTTCATAAGCAGCAAATCGTTGGCAAGAATCGATAAATGACCAGTGCGCATGCGCATTGGGCAAACTTTGTCACACACCCACAAAAACAAATTCAAACAAAAAAATATTAGACCCCTTCCTACCACCCTTCTAACACTATATCGTCAGAGTCGGAAGAGAACAGGCCTACCACCCTTCAAACACTATATTGTCAGAGTTGGTCAAGACAGCTAAATAAAATAAATATGGTTGTTGATGGCGATACATCTTACAAACCAACGCCAGGAGACTATAATAGTCTGGGAAGATCTACACTACAGAGTAATGCTGTCATCTACAATTAATTGAAATAAAGAACTATGAGTGGACATTTTTATCACAAACTAAACTAGGATACCCCATTGCTCGGAATCCTTTTCAATTTAAACACTGATATAAATTGATTTGCGTCCATCCATTGCTCCAATTGTAAATGGTATAACTTGGGCAGCACGTTTATAGGAATCAATGTTGGTTTCCTCATTGTTAAGTCCACGCGTAATTCTCTTGTAGTTGCGGTGATAAACACGCCTTCTGTATAAGTGTCTGTGCCCTCTAATTGTAGGCATTGTTACTATTACAAAATAGCAACGAGAAACAGTTCTATAAACTTTTTTTTAAAAAAAGTTAATTTTAAAACCATTGTACAAGGCAGTCAAAACAAACAACATATTCTGTCGAAAACAAAATAATCACAACACTTAACTCCACATTTGTTTGGTTTGTTTTAAATTATTTTATTGTTTATTTGACTGGTGTAGTTAAAACAGTATGTCCCCCCCCCATAACAACAAATCTATATTAATAAATCTGTAAGGGGTCTATTTTTCTCCTCAGATTTTAAAAACTATTCAACTGATTTTAATGAAACTTGGCAACAACATAGTTTCCACCCAGAAGAAGGATTTAATGGTCTTTTCCGGTATCTCAATTAATTAGAAGTTAAGTTAAGACAATAAAAATGTTTCCCCCCCCCCCCCCAACGAAATGGCAGTCGTAAAGGTAGCTCTTTTTTCCCCGTTTTAATCACAACATCTAATGGACCGATTTCAATGAAACTTTGCAAGCTTGTAGTAATATTTTAAAAGAAGAAACTGATTGTTATGGTAGTAAATATAAAATTGGTTAGAAATCGGACAAGAAAATCCTAGTTTAAAATTTGTAAAAACTAATTTCCTCTGCTATTACTTAATTTTGTTGGAATATGTCGAACTCATTACCCCCCCCCCCCCCTCACCCTTTCAAACTTTGTATGTTTTACCTATTTCTACATTTGAACATTTTTGAAAACGCATTAGGGTCAAAGAGAAGAAGAGTTTGTCAAAAGAAGTCCAATAGAAAAGATGAAAGAGAAGGTCTAACTCAAGACTTGACGAAAAAAGCCTTCGGGAATTTCCAAGCCGTCTTCATAGAATAGAGACCTAACCTGACCTCACCTAACCTAAACTAACCTAACCTCAACATTTTTGGGTAGAAACAATATTTTTTTAAATAATTGCAAAAAATATATATATATATATTATGTATGTGTTTAGAACAAATCAAATTTCCATCATATAACCTCCAAAATGTCGTCTGAAAAACGTGGGAAATTTTTAAGTTGTTTTTTTTTGCAAAATATCTTTGCAACAAATGAAAATATCGGCGTGCAACTTCCATATTCCACACGAATTTAAAAAAAATACATTGCTTTAGCTCAATATATCACTAAATATATAGATTTTCCAAATGGGATCCTAAAACGAAATACAACATACATTTTGACTCATTTTACTGGTCTATAACGTCGCTATTTATCATTGTGAGGTTGGTAGTATTGAAATCTCTTTGGACATTTTAACATTCAATTTGATGTTTCTGAATTTCAATAAAGGTCCCTATGTAAGCACACTATAGTCTCCTGTACCAAATTTCTTGTCCCTATCCTTCAATTGTGTGCTGTATCATGTCTAGTGAGTGATTCACAGACCGTGACGAATAAAATTAACGGTACCGATACAGACCGTGACGAATAAATCGCCCAATCTTCTTTATATCATTTCAAAAAACGTCACTTTGGTATTTTATCAGTTAAAAAAGGAAAATGAGAGGAGTAATGTTTTTGAAAACAACTTTAAAAATATGACTAGGTTAATAGCAGCTGAAATGTACAGACTTTTCCGACACCCTGTATTCAGGTCTACGAAGCCCAACGAACGTCAAGAATTTAGTGTTATACACAATTACGAGGTTCATAACACCTGTCAACTGTTTTAAAACAAATTTACCCTACTGGATAAGTCCACTACATCAACAAATACAATACAAGGTTCAAGAGGTTTAGTTGCTGGAGTGCAATGTAAACCCTACTTTACCAAATGTTTTAACACGTCCTTCCTTCTTCTTATTTCCTGGTTGACAAATCCGCGATACTCTTTGTTTCCACACCACCACCGCACCACAAGGCCGGCCGGCGGTGTTCAACGATACGCAACAAAATAAGTCCGTTACAGCCTGTTTAACAAGGGGAAGTGTTGTGATAAATTGCACACAGTGTTTTCTTTATTTGGTACTAATTTGTTGAAACTATGCTTACTGGAAACTTCCCTCATTGGGTGTGTTACATTCAATTTATTTTGAATCCAATATGGCTGCTGTCTAATGTGTCAAGATCAAGGAAGTAACAGATACATTTTTGTCTGACTTGTAAAGGTCCACTACTACCCTTTTTGCGGACATTGTACTTTTGAATTTATTAAACAAATTATTATTTCAAACTGATATTTCCATTCAATTGTACAAATTACATAATTTTAAACTTTTTATAAATGAAAGGCACACAAACTAAACGCCCATTGACGTGGTTTCATCTGTAGAGTTAGAATATCAAATAATAAACACACATTTACATTTAAAATTTACGAGAAAAAAAAATTTCGTACATTATCGGAACAGCCTGTATCTTTCATCGGCAGACATCTTTATAATGTGGTGTCGATTTGATAACTCATATAGCAGCTGATATGTATACAGCTGTTCCGATACTTTTTGAGTAAGCAAATTTTGCTCAAAATATACCTTTAGGACCCAAACCTTATTGAACAACCTAAAAAAAAATCCTGGTTTAAATGTTAATTCTAAAACAAAACTCAAAAAAATCGACCGGCTGTAATTTCTCAAAATCGGCGATACAGATTTCGTTGAAATTTTACTAAAATGTGTAGGCCTACATTAATGACCAAAACATGTAGCCTATGAAAAATTGTAAGCAAAAAAAAATTCGGTTCAGAAATTAATTGGCAAAAAACCCAAATTCACCTTGACCGCTGTATTTCCCATTAGACCAACTAGACACTGGTCTAGGGAGCAAATTTTGGGGCCAAAGTATAGGGGTGGCAAAATGTAAAAAATAAATGTACTGTAGTAAAAGTTGTGGGACAAAATTTGTATGAAATAGTAAACAAATTATTTTTAACAAAGACGATACAACTACTTGAGCCTATGGGGCAGTGTAAAGTTGAATGCTTTAGACATAATGCCCATTGAAAAGAATGTCACTCCAGCAACTATGTCGAAAAATTGTTTATAAAAGTATCAGAAATGAAAAAAAAGACGAAAATGTAAAGCAAGTAATAAGTCTACACATTACTGCCTTATTGTGAACTCATCAAACTTATAGAATTGAACCACATGAAACCATCTTACCTAACCATAACAGCCTCTAATATTAGGTTCACATTTCTTATTTTGACAATAATTGTTTGTTTCACATTCATTGCATTCCAATTTATAATCTTTTCAAAAAAAAACTATGCTTATACTGAGTATTGATGTATACAAAAGACAAGAGTGACATCATAATAGTGTAATTTTTAAAACTCTTAAAATATTCTAAACACCTAAATTAAACTTTTTCTTTACATAGGTTAACTTTTTTCTTGGAATCTAAGAAGTAAGATTTCCATACAGACTAAATTACAGTAGCCTAAAGAATTATATATTTGTTTCTGTTATTTAACATTCTCCCCAACCTCAGTAGTTTTTTTTAGGCCTAGGCCTATACAAATATTAGATTTGGGACAAACATCATATTACCCATGGGCTAACCAATAAAAAATAAAATAAACCTAATATAACTTACCAATAACAACTCCAAATTTTGATTTAGGCCTATGAAATATTGATAGTACTTTTAAATTGACCTAGGCCTACTGTTCTAAAATTAAGAATAAACTATAGGCTTTAAAACAACAGTTGGTCCTAAATGAAGAACAGTAGGGCCTATAAATTATAAATGAAAGAGTTAATAAACCTAATATAACTTACCAATAACAAATCCAAATTTTGATTTAGGCCTACGAAATATTGATAGCATTTTTAAATTGACCTAGGTCTACTGATCTAATTATGAATCTAATTTTAAAGCTATAGACTTTAAAACAACAGGACAGTATAAATTATTATAAATGAAAGAGTTAATAAACCATAACTCCAAATTTTGATTTAGGCCTATGAAATATTGATAGCACTTTTAAATTGACCTAAGCCTACTGATCTAATTATGAATCTAATTTTAAAGCTATAGACTTTAAAACAACAGTATGTCCTAAATTAAGGACAGTATAAATTATAAATGAAAGAGTTAATAAACCATAACTCCTAATTTTGATATAGGCCTATAAAATATTGATAGCACATAATTGACTTAGGCCTACTACTGTTCTAAAATTCAGAATTAATAATAGGCATAGGCTTTAAAACAACAATAGGTCCTAAATCAAGGACAGTAACCTATATAAAACATCTTTTAAAGAGGTTTCAACCAACACTTATATTCTATTTTATCTTTACAGTATTTTAATGAAAGCATTACTTTAGGCTACTTTGTGATGATTGTTTTAAAGTTCATTTGATTTATTATGCTCCAAGATGTAGTAGCCTACCTATGAATTACCATTGCTATGTGTAGCCTACATAATCTACACATATGTGCATTTCATAGTTTTCAGTGAACAGGTGTATTCCCCATTAAAATATATTATTATTTCTAAATAAGGTATATAGTAAGGCTAAACGAATTATCCAAGTTTTTTTGGACACTATATATAATTTCGCTACCTAATAACTAGGCTACTCCAAGCTTATGCCTAATTAAACTACATACTGTAAATAAATTCACCCAACTGGAAGAATCATACAAAACAAACTAAACATGTTGTTAAACCAAATGTACTTATTAACTATACATTGCTAAATATGTTAGAAAGATAATTATTACATTCAACTTTTAATGGCACTTTGATTAATTGCATCATTTACCTTTAATGGCGGATTGCAAAACAAAAAGCCGGTTTGTTCACAAACTATGAGAAAACTAAATCTGCAAGAAACATACATCAACACAAATAGTTAGTCGAGGCTTTGGTATTAAGTAATTACAAATTCCGAACTCTTTTTCCACTTAAATATCATTAAAATATGAAAATAAAACCGGTACACAAAAGCACAAACTCGGACAGAAACATAACGAAGACAGATTGATGCCACTGATGGCGGGAAATTGGCATTATGGGAATGTTAATATTTAGTTATCACTGGTTTCCATAGAAGTAAATCAAACGCTCTGTTTTTTTTGTGTGTTTCAACGTACAATTTATGTAAGTTTATATAATGATGTATGTTAAAATCACACTTCTAATTATTTGACAAGTGTGTAGATAATAATTACCTTCATCTTCACACAAAAATCGATCAAAATCGTTATCAAGTTTGAGATACACCACACGAAGTTGCAGAAGACAGAAGTGTTTGACAAATTACAAAGTAGGATGTGTGAAATATACGCCTGCCTCCTGACGCTACATTAACTCCTGGTATAGTTAGAGTTTAAGGTTATATGATCAGCTGTTTTAATGTGAGAATTCTTATGTCATCTAAATAAATTTATTCAATATGTTGTCTTCAAATATATTATAATTTACGTTGAGTCGTTTGTAGGTTTGGAAAATGAATGATGATGTGTGTTTGTAATATCTCAAAATAATAAAGCAGTTTCAGAGTCGGAAAACAAAGAGTTGATGGAGGCTGCATTTATTTACCCATGCTACGTTGTATTAGGGGAGAAGAAGAAACGACCAGTTGTCATTGGCCTACTGCGCAAGTCTGGTTACTAGGCAACTAACTATGAAAACATCAACTATTATTATAAACTTTATTAGCTATTGCTTTATTGGTGTAGTTTTCAAGTTATTATTTATTTGTGAAATTATAATATTATGGATTCAGAAGTTATGGATGTCCAAGATCTTAAACTCTTATCTATCATTGGTTTTGATGGTAATTAAAATATATGTACACTAATATAGATAAGTTATTTTTTACTTAAGATGTAGCCTAGCCTAAGAAATATGTTATTATTTTACAAATTACTCGTAATTTTCTATTATGTCCTTGTAACCTTCACATTTCACCAACTTTGGAATATTCTGCCTCTTATGATGACTTAGTTGGTTTATTTTACTTTTAACAGGTAGGCCTAACTTTGAAACTAGCATGTTAGGGAAACTGTCAATGAACACATTTTGTCTGGTAGTAAGTTATTTGATATTGTTTAGTAGCTTGTAAGAAAGTTTGTACATTCATTTTGCAACATTTTAAAAATTATTAGGCCTACTCATGGGGACTTTTTTTTGTATCTTCGGAAAACACAGCTAGGATCTTGGATTAGATAGTGGGTATCTAAAAATTTGTTAATAATTTTGTTTTAATCGCTCTTTAAATTAGCTGTCCAACGATTCTGATTACATTTTGCTAGAGTATTGCTTCTAAGGACCCAAACAAAACATCTTATTCACCATCTCACCAAAAATACCGGTTCATGAATTATCAGTAAAAAAAAAAACCAAAAATTGGCCACTGTGCTATTATAAAATATGTAAATTTCCATAAATTAGCTCTACAGAATTTGTTAAAATTTTTTCGTGAAGGTAAAAATGAAAACCAAACCCGTGTCCAAAATTGGAAGTAAAAATATTTTACCATTCACGAGCAATTAGAAATAAACAAAAATAAATAGGCTACTCAATTTTAATCAAGTACAATTTATGCTGAAGACATGTTTATGGTGCAAGAAAATCCCTCATTTAAATATATCCAGAGCATTTTTTTTCAAAGAAGGTATTATTATTTCAAATAATAATTGAAGGAACGATTAATAATCTAAATTTTCATATTACAGACCAGTTAATCGAGATGATTTCCAGTTGATTATGAGGAATTATCATACTCGAATGGAATTAGTCTGATTCCAATCCAAGAATATTTCATGATATCGATACCTAAACACACAGATAAATGAAATGTTTAAGCTGGATTTTTTACTAACCGTCTTGAACCTTATGAAATAATTTGACTACAAATATGTTTTTGAAATTGTTGGAAGACAACATTTATCTATCTTACTGATATTATTGAGAATAACGTATATTACCTTGAAGATTAGTTGGTATTCCAACAGTACTCTTGCACAATATCTTGGTCAAACCAACAGAAAGAAGGGATTCTATAGAATGCTTCGCATGGCCCTGTTAGAAGTATTTTTGTGCGGTCACTTAACATGAAAATTTACTCAACCCAGCCTGCTGTCTTAGAACACTTACGTCAATATATTTTAAGTAGTAGTAGGGATGCGGGGATGAAATACACCTCTAGACATCTATTGTAATCCCCCCCCCTACTTCTCCAAAGATGCTCCTCTAGCCCTAACTCCTTTCTAAAGTGCAAACACATGACAAAGAAGAAAAGAAGGTATTTCTTCTACATTAATCTGGTACCCTCCCAAACTTCTAGACCTATTGGGCATTACTGCACCACATTTTGAGTCCTTTTTATCCTGTCTTCCCCACTTTGTTGAGTGTTTATTCTATCAGGAGTATGATTCCTCGTGAGTGGTCTGTTTGACCTTTCTCTACTAGGCTCATTATTTCTGAATTGTCAAGGAAATCTTGATGAAGAGGAGAATTCCCCATGATGATAGTTATCACATCATCACCGAGGGCACGCTCTATTTGATCAGCAAGTTTAATTGCACCTCAGGGAAAGGTTGGCCCACCTAACCAGAGCCCTGATTAATCAGGTAAAGCTAAATATTGCGAGAGGTCATAGGCTTTCTTTTGCAATACCTTTTGTCCGGTACCATTCACACCATTAGCATGGGTTGCTTTACATTAGGATTGGGATGAAAATAGAAGAAGCAGAAAAAAGGGATAAAGACATAGTAGGGTGGAGTTAAGGTGAAAAAGGACTGGATAAAATAGATCAAGGTAGGTACACCTGCATTGGAGTAGAAGTAATGAAGATCATAAGAATGTCTTCGGAATAACATAATAAGTAGGGATCTGAGGAAGCTGTCTGCAGTGGATTCCCAGTAGTCGATGTGTTCGCCAACCACTAGGCCAGAAAATATTGTAAATAAATCCTGTCAAATCACTTCAGGATGCGCATCCTATTATTGCTAAAGGTCGTCATTTTGATGATTTAATAAACTGATTTGTTAGTTGTGGTTTGGTTGGTGTAGCTGGTGTATCACTGAAGAGGACGACCTTGTCGTAGAAACACGTCTGATACTTAGGCGTATATACTGTATAATTATTCTCATAAGTCAAGCTCAACATTTAATATGATTTGTTAGTATAACAAATGTATTTAGATTTAGAATGCAATCTCTATAAAACAAATTGTCTAAAAATATAGTGTGGAAAAGAGATTTTAACGAGTTTTAAAATGAAGCTCGAAAACCTCATCATTGCTTAAGGATTAAAGTGGCTGTGTTGCAATTAAGAAATAAAATTGGCGGTTCCACCCTTTTTTGACACCTTGTTATTTAAAGGCGAAAAACCTTTCAGTTATTATATCCTAAAAAAAATGAATAATAATAATTCCAGCTCTCGAATACACTAATAGTATCAGGATTGGAAGAACAAGAGTTGAAAAAAGGTGTAGATCCATCTGGGAACCCTCAGGATTATCAAGCCAGTACACACTATTAGTGAGCCGGGCATATAAAGTTAAGGGAAACTTTCAATTTCAGTAGGCACTCAATATGAGATACGCACGAGGAATACATACCATTTTCAATCTAATGAAGTTGTGCAGGATGATCACCTTCCTAAATCCAGCACTGCATGAGACTAACTTTTTTCCATTTCCACATGGAAACTAAGTTAAATATTTAATATTTTTCACCCACTATGATCTGTTGAAATAATTTTTAATAATAAATATCAAACATATTTATCTGGATAATTGACATTTGAATAATCATGCTCTACTGTAGGTATGCTATAAAGTTATATACGTGTTTGTATTCACAAATTCTTTTTGTTTCAGGTAACCCACCAAATGGCCTACGAGTACATCCAGATGGTGTCCATGTTGTTTATCCTATAGGATGTAAACTGACAATACAGAACTGGACGACCAAGGAGCAAAGTTTTCTTGAAGGTCATACTAATGTCATCTCTACAGTGGCAGTATCGAGGAGTGGTAAATACATAGCTTCAGGACAGATTAATCATATGGGATTCAAGGTCAGTCCAAGTTCCTGATCATTTTAAAGTGAAAACTTAAACATAAAGTGATGCCGCAACTGTCACTGTACAGGGGACAACCTGTTGTGCTATTGGAACAAAATGTTTTCTTAAAATGTATGAAACAAGTCAGTGTTTTTAGGAAATACCTTGTTAAATCCAGATAAAATTGTCGCTTTGTGTTGTAGTTTTACATAAAGAACAACAGTTAACATCTAATATTACGTTGGTGATGTTATAAAAGGGTGAAAGCGCATTAGATTTTTAGGTCTGGTAATAGACAGTGGTCTAACATGGAATGTCTATATTGACAGTATGTTAGAAAATTTCCTCTGGTATTTATTTGTTACAGATTCTAAAGAACTATAGCTCAAAGAAGTACACTTCTTATGTCATATTATGGACATATCTATTCACGTCTTAAGTATGAGTAAAAAAAAAAAAAATACTTGTGGGGTTATTCTTCAAATCAAGAGTTACAAAGGGTGTTGCTCTTGCAGAAAAACCAAGTAGGGTTAGAGCTGGCTTAAAAAGAATGGAATCTAGCACAAAAGTATTCAAGGATTTGATATCAATTTTTTCAAGGCTACATTATTATTGAGACAATTATATATAATTGGATCAAAAGTAAACAAAGTTTTTCATAATTACAACACCAGGAGAGGAAATTATTTACGATGAGCCTTATAGGCTAAATATTTATAAAAAACTTCCTTTATAGGCTGGTGTAGCAAATCAACAAACTTCCAGAGCAAATTTATCAAATTTAAAAACAGCCTAAGACAACTGTTATTGTCTGAGTCTTTCTACTCAGTGAGTGAGTTCAGTAAGGCCTACTCACTCAGCATGACCAGCTTTTGTAGTATGTAGACATATTTATTTAGTTACAAATCTTAAATATTTTTTTTTGGTTATATTTAGAAATCTTAATATTGTTATTGGTGTATATGTTCTTGAAACAATATTTAACTCTATTCATTTTTAATGTTTTCGTAATGTTGTAATGTATTTGAATATTTTAATGTATATGTTTTTGAAATTTTAATTGATTTTATTATTGTTGAATTTTTCAAATATTCACTAAATTATTACCATATTTTATGTTCATATACTAATGAAATGCACAATGTATTATTTGTGAACGGCTGAAAAAGTAAAATAAATTTAATGAAATGAAGCCTACTTTCCTACAAAGTTATAGTAAATCAGTTTAAACTTTTAATGTGTTTTTGTTATAAATTTAAAATGTATTTTATTAAAAAAAATCTGCCTTTAAAGAATCTACATAGAGGTTCAATATATTTTATGTGAATAATATAACCCTCAGGGCCCCACTTATTATAATTAGTATAGGTGTGGTAATCCCGTAGGTCTTTTCAGGTAATCTACACCTTTTTCATTTAGTCTTGGGTTAGATTTCTCTATCAGGTCTTTCTCTTCCAACCCTGATGCTATTAGAGTATTCAAGGACTAGGGGTATTTATTGTAGTATATTCGTATCTTTAGTAGGGCCATAATGACCCCTTAACAAACACTTGGAAAAAAAATTATAATTTAAACAAAAAGGTTTTATAAACACAATTCTTACAATGTTTTCTGTACACAGGCCAGTGTTATCTTGTGGGACTTTCAGAAAAGGGAATGTGTGTTGAAGTACGAGTCGCACAAAGTGCGAGTAGAAGCAGTTGTATTTTCCTGTTGTGATCGTTACTTAATCTCTCTAGGAGGCCCTGATGATAGTAATGTGATTGTATGGAGCATTGAAACGAATGAAGCGTTATGCGGTAAGTTTTTCGATTTAATGTAACATGTTGTGAAAAGATTATTTAGGATATATTACAACTTGTGTTATATATTTTTGTGAATTATTTACTTAACCATGTTGATTTCGCAGAAATGTTGACACGGGCTGCAAAATAAATCAAAAAAACTATTGTTGAAATGATCATAAGTTCAGTATAGTTTACAGAACAATACGAGAAACTTGATAACTGATAGCGTTCCTTAAATTCTACCAATAAGTTATCGAAAAATAAAGGTTCAAGGTCATTGTATAGAATGTCTAGACTCTAACACTTTGTGTTATGTTTTGTATTCAGAGTCATATTTAACAATATACAGCCTCAAGGCAAGCACTTCTCACCCATCATCTACACTAAACCCTAAATATCATAAATTTTACTTTCTCCTTTGAGAATAACATTTGATTTTTTTGTTATTATAATAAAGAAGCGGGTTTTATCCTCCAGATACATCAGCTTAAAATACTTTTCGTATACTTCCATGGACCATATGATTAAATGGCAAGACAATGATTAACCCAATTATGAATAAAACTAAATAACCTAATTAAATACTTTGCAGTATCAAACTGCTGCGAAGCGTCGGATGGTAACAATTAAATATTCTGTTAACAGGTTGTTTTGCTTCAAACAGTACTTCGGGCGATGCATTGACACTGTGTGCGACTAATCTACGAAGTCCTTGCTTTATTACGGCTGGTAATACAACGCTCAAAGTTTGGAAACTAAATGCAACAGACAGGAACGTACGAGGATTGGATGTGTCTTTGGGGAAAATCAAAAGAATTATCACTTGTATTGAGGTTTGTACTGATCATAAAAGGTTGTGTAACTTTAAGTGGTTATTCAATAAGAGACAGAATAATAGTGTTGGTTGGCTTTTTATATTTGTTGTACAGTTCATTCAAAACACTGTTGACTTCATCATGATTTGGTGTGGTAATCACTGCAGAGAGTTTCTTAGTACATACGCATCATAAAATAAAGTTAAATGGGAAGCTATATATTTATTTTTAGTAGAGTAGCCTTTTTGCCTGAATAACTAGCAGGGATGCATTTAGGTGTTCAGCGCTTGTAGAGAATTTGGTCGTCGGCATCCCCCCTCCAATCGTACGCTTTTTTTTTTTTTTTTTTTTTTTTTTTTTTTTCTTCTCGAAGAACTTGTCTCTTGTGTTTTGTTTGTATAAATCAATACTCATTTTCGTCTGTTTTTTATTTCTGAATACTACAAAACAATTTCTTTAGGTAATACTTTAAAATTCTTTAGGTAGATTTTCCTGATCTCGTTTAAAGGTTGAAAATGACCTTCCTCCTAAACAGTTAGTGGCGGTCATGCTCAATACTATCCTGAGAATAATTTCAATGTTACAATAATACTTATTGTTTTCTGCTTTCTTGCCATTGTTAAAAATAATTTGTTTACTACTTCATACAAATTTTGTCCCACAACTTTTTTAAATTTCTTATAACTACAGTACATTTTTTTAAACATTTTGGCGCCCCTATTCTTTTTGCACCAAAATATTCCGCTCTAGCCCCGGGCCGAGATGATCTAATGGAAAATTTAGCCCTGATAACTAGTTCTTCTCTTTACCGTTCCTCTAAAATAATAAGATATAAAATCCTTCATGAAATGTTACCTAACAAAGATTCTATCTCAGGTCAGAAACCTCTATCTCTGGGGTCAAATAATAAACTTTTACTTAAAATACATATGTTTTTATAAATTTGTGTGGAATGTCTTTTTTATACAAGGTGTGGCAATTAAATAACTGAATTGGTGGTGCTACTGGCAAATACCGAGTATGCTATGACAAGTTTTAACATGTCTGTGTCTGTTGATGTTCCCCACCCTAACCTCTATGGGCACAGTTCATCGTCATTTAGTCTTAATGTAGCAGTCATCTGTTCAAGTCTTTGGCTAGCATCTCATTGGAAAAATACAAAGTGTTCAGATGGAGCAATGAGTTACCATCAAGTTTCATGTGAAACTGGGAAAAACTGCTACAGAAGCTGTTGCAATGTTGAAGGATGTGTACAGAAGTAAATGTTTATCACGCACACTGGTTTTTGAGTAGTTTTAAAGGTTTAAAGAGAGATATGAAACAACCAAAGACTATCCGCGCCCTGAACAATCCTCAACAACAAAAATGGATGACAACATTCAGAAAATTGGTAAATTGATCAGCAAAAAATCGTCGTCTGAGTATCCGAGCTCTTCCTGAAATCTCAGGATTAACAAACAAAGTGTTCATCAGATTTTACATGAATCATTGAACATGCAGAAAAGTTGCACATAAATGGTCCCAAAACTTCACACTCCAGATCAAAAAGAATCGAGAATGAACATTTGTGCTGCTGACCTTTTGAACAAAAAAAGCAAAAAGGAGCAAATCAAAATTCAAGGCCAGGATGATTGTTTTTTATGATATGCGTGGAATTGTCAATGTTCACTGGGTCTCCAAAGGTCAGACGGTCAATCAACATTATTACGTTGAGTTTCGATAGTCCTTCGTGAACAACTGAGAAGACGAAGACTCGATTTGTGGAAGAGCAATTCCTGGATGTATCACCATGACAATCCGCCTCTCCATTCCACCTTGTCTGTGAAGGCTTTTTTTGAGAAATATGGCACATCACTGTGTTGGACCACTCACCATACTTGCCCAACCTGGTACCATGTGACTTTTCTAAGTTGAAATCGGAGATTAATGGGACAAAATTTGACAATATGGAAGCGATTGAAGTTCTCAACATGCTGACAGAAGCGGACTTCCAGCACTGCTTTGAACAGTGGAAAATTCGTACAGAGCATTGTAGGGATTGGTATGGAGAGTACATTGAAGGGGATAAACTTTGTAATATAATTGGTGATCAATAAAGTGTTTTGTAGCACCAGTCCGGTTATTTAATTGCCACTCCTTGTACACAACTCTCAGGTTGAGTCAATAGCAGAGTTACAGAGATGTTTATGTTGGTATTTATAATTGAAAAACCTTGCGGTCATCTACACCTAAAAACAGATAATGAAATAGAGAGTTCTAAAACTCTAAAGTGTCAGAGTTGGAAGAGAAGATGAGTTGGTTGAGAGGGAGATGTAACTCAAAACCCATTGAGCATTGCCCTATCAACAGAGTTCAAGATGCAGAGCCTTTAACATTGTATCTGGAATACATTTGACTTGTTTGAAGTAGAAAATTAAATTGAAATAGAAATGAGAAAATTAAGTATATGAGAGACTGAGTAAATACCCTAACTTAATAAACTGTACAAAAACAGAAACTAAGACAAGAATTATGTTTTTAATATGTTGTATTGAATTTATTGTTTAGTTTTTATAGTCACGTGCTGGTCAAATTTCTTGTGACCAATAATGCTGCACTTCTGTGAAGACAAGATTCAAGCTGGAGGCTGATAGAAAAATATCACCAACTGTAATTATTTTGTAATTTTAAGCTCTAAGTATGTGGAAGTAATAAATCATTATTTTATTTTTGAAAAGGGGAAAACAAAAGTACATGTATCATGTTCACAACAAGTACAGATAATCTTGTCACATCTCTAGTATGGTTTCGCCAATTTTGCCTAGTTGCAAAATTGTTTGCTTATATAAATTCTGTTACAGATAAAATAATATTGAATGTTATACTTTACAGATTGTGTACAATGATGAGTACGCCTACTGCGGTACAAGTACTGGGGACATAATTAAAGTAAAACTTAACTACGCACGTGATATCAACGTACTTGATCCTGTAGCTAATCCTATTTTGATTGGTTGTTATGGTAAAGTACCTAAGAAAAAGAATCCTAAGAAGCCATACGAAGTGGAAAGATATAGTTTGGGTGAGTTGATTGGAAGTTATGAATTAATATCTGTCTGATTGCTTGACTAACTATTTTACTGATTTAGTAGTATAGAGAAAGTTATGTAATGGGGAAAAAATCGATTTTGAGGTTCTCTGATTCTATAAAAGTTGATATTGATGTGATATCTATCTACTTTAATGTAATAGCAGATATTTCTTGTTGAAACTCCATATTCAAGGATAAATAAAGCAAAAGCTTAAAGTTTCAAATATTTTAATAGTATGAATGAGCTACAATTGTTTCGCCTTGCGGCATCTACGGGCAACTTAGATGTTGGGCAACTTAGATGTTGCCCGTAGATGCCGCAAGGCGAAACAATTGTAGCTCATTCATACTATTAAAATATTTGAAACTTTAAGCTTTTGCTTTATTTATCCTTGATATCTATCTGTTTATCGTCGACTTATGTGCATTATCAAATGCGTAGACCAATTTTAATTAAATTTGGTACGGGCATATTTTGAACATACCTCGGGATGTTATTTTTTTAAAGTTTTTGAATAACTCCATTAAAACTACCATTAAAAGGACACAAAATTATCTGTAATTATTTTTATTATATTACCTTTGAATACTCAAACAAAATATATTGGTCGCCGTTTCTCCAAAAATACCAGTTCGTGAGGTATCGGCCAAAATTAAAAAAAAAATGGTCATGGAATGTTTAAAAAGAGCAAAGATCCTGTTGGAACCAAACTTCACCTTAAATCTCATTTAGGCATATCTCCGTAAGCATTTCTTGATATCGCTCGGAACTAACAGTAACTGTGTGACCGTCTTCTTGGAAAAATTAGGAACAAAAATTTCATAATGCAGCACACCTATATAGTTTGGCACTATTCAGCAGTTGCTTATGCATTTGTTTTGAATTTTCATCGTTTAATAGAAATTTTGTTTATTAACACTACCACTAAGTTAAGAGTGTGGCTGATTAGTTTATTTAAAACATTTGAATTCTTTTTTAGAATGTCATTAGAGTACAGAATCTATTAGCTCTTCTTTATCATTATAGACAAAAAAATTGAATTTTATTTATATGGATGAAATTTCAAGAATATATCAAACACTTTTCTTCGATATGTTTAAAAAAGCTTATTGGCATTTATAAGATTGAGTTACCACTGTATTAACTTTCTCGACATTCTCCAGAGTTTCTGTTCTGCCAATAAATTGATTTCAAATATCACCCATCTTATTCCTATTTTGTAACCCATTTCAAAATAACAATTCACGAAGAAATTCTTCAATGCCTACTATTAATTTCACACCGAAATCATTTGAGTTACTGATTTAATTTCAATATGCATCAATCAATACACGTTCTCTGACTGAACAGTTGTTCATGTTCCTTGCTGTTTAGCACTGAACACAAACTGTATGACCTGGGGATTTCCTCAAGCAACACATTTCCCTCACTATTCCTTATGGATACCTTTTATTACACATTAGAAACTGTGATATTCCACACTTGTGACTAATATTCATATCATATTGGGTATAATGAATATAAAGTAGTACTGGTAGTAGTGATGTGGGGGTGTAATACACTGCTCTCTAGAAATAGAAACACGACCAGAGAGAACCACTGCTGTTTCTCTCTTTAGAACAATGACTGGGCACGACTACCATCTGCACAGAATTGGCCTTGCCCCAAATGACTGCTGTCCCTCTCTGCCAGTCTTCCTGAATGGACGCCCTTCACCTTATGACATGCACCAACCTCACGAATATGCCCGATGACATCGCAACACGCTACTGCGAGGCTTGTTGACTAATGGCCGAACTGCCAAGGACGGATGGCGTTGGATAAAGTAAAGTAAGTAAAGTAGAAATAGAAACCCTGCCAGTGTTTTCAGTTTATCTCTATTAGCCTGATGCAGTCGACCCTATTGTTATTATTTCTTAGGTATTCTTTCCCAGTAGTGGTGTCTTATGGTCTCTACTGGGCCTTTTCTCGCCTGTTTTACCCTCTTTGTTGGGTACTTTCTCTATCAGGAATGTGATTCCTCCTGAGTGGTCTATTTGACCTCCTTCCCTACCAAGTTTATTATCTCCGCATTGACAAAGCGGAGGACTCCACACGCTGATAGTCATCACAGAAGGCTTGCTCCATTTTATCAGCAAGTTGAGTTGTGGTGAGATCTCACACTAACTTGTTATTTTTCATTTCTCAATCCTTGTTTCACAAGCAGCTAGTGAACGGATGGTCCGCCCATCTAGAGCTCCACTTGGTTAGGTAAGGCTAAATATCGTCTAACACCCTAACCTAATCTAACCTTGAGGCTCCGTATGCTACTCCGTTTGCCCTAGCCATTCACCCCCATCAACATGGGTCACTTTACATTTTAAGGTTAGGAAGAAAACAGAAGAAATGGCAGAAAAGGGGGGATAAAGATGTAGTAAGAGGTAGTTAAAGTAAAAAATGGCTGACAGAAAAGATCGAGAAAGATAGACCTTGATGGGAGTGGGAAGTAATGCAGGTCACAGGAAAGTCCTTAGAACAACAAGAATAGTAGAGATCTGAGAGAGGCTGTTTTCAATGGATATCCATTGGACGATGGTTCAGCAACCTCTACGACAATGAAAAATATATAGCCCTAGGGCAATGAAAATCCTAAATGGAACAACTTCTTCACTTCATATAATCAGCTGTATATGCATTTTTCGTTGTTCTGTACAATTACCTGAAAATATCAATATTTTCCACGAGAGTTCTTCGGTGCTTATTGTGTTTTATTTCATATTAAAAATAAGTAGTGAACTTATTTCGTTGATGTTCTTAAAATTTTGAGTTTTGCAGGAGTTCGAGCTTTACTTCTTTTGGACAATGACAATATTATCGTAGGTGCTGGAGACGGCACAGTGGACCTTGTGGAAGAGAGAGACATTCATCCTGATACGTTGATACAGAAAGGACAGGGGAAGTTGATCAATCCTTCTCTACCTATGCTTAAAGTGGTGAGTATAGAGAGTGTCTGAGAATTGCAGTCACCTCCATGGTAAAGTTTGGACCTGAAACCGTCTTCCAACAATGAATGTGTTTAATATTCCTACAAATTTGTATAAATAATAAGTGTACATTAATAAGAATATCGGTCATCTATAGTTTAAAAAAAAAATTCAAATTATTGCTTTTTACCAGCTCTGAGAATGGTATATTATGGTTTAAACTGGTAAGACTTAGGACTACAGACAAGTAAGAACATTATCGACTAGCCAATATAACTGACCAAGGCATGACTACAAGGACAGCAGTCTGCATGATTTATCGTTGACTGAAGCATGTTTAAGTGGAACTTTAACTTATAATATTCATATTTATTATTTAATGTTTTCAGTTTTTAATATTTAAATATTTTTGAAGTTTTAATGTTTATGTTAGTCTTAATAATTTTTATAGTGAAATTTTGATGCTAAGTTGTTATGTGTTATGGAATTTGATTAAATTGACGAGCACCTGATGATGGAATTTATCCTGAAAGAGCTTTAGTGCAAAGAATAAAAAAAAAAATCCACTTTTGACTACAAAAAAGTAAGCTTATTCAATTATTAAAATAAGTGGGTCGTTTTAGACATAAAAACTTGCATAATGACTATAATACATCCCGATTTTGCCTAATCAAAATTTTCGATACAAACATTTAAATTGCTTTGCCAAAAATACCAACCTGTTAGTAAACCTTTATTTAAATAAATTAGTTTCTAAAGTTGCAATAGCTATTGTTAATATTTTCTAGAAATTTCATTTTTTAATCAATTTTAGTAGTTATTTGTATCAAATACGGGTTCTTTTATCTTATACAAATGTTTATTATATTATTCTTCCACTGTATTTAAAAAGCTTTTGTTTTGTTATTTGTATAAAAAAATAGAAAGAGTTTGACAATATGATATTGAAATTTTTAAAATGTGCGTAATCAACAAATAGTTTTTCTTTTTTCAAAACATTAAATATGAAAGGTCTCCTATTTCGATACATTTCATGTTTGAGGGTGTATTATTTTTTATTAGTGATTCCTAAAAGTAATTTTAAAATACAAAAATAAATTACATAAAAATCTGTTTTATTTATGATGTACGGAAGATTTTGAAATCAAACGTATTGCCTGCAATCGGCCAGCACGACAGTAGACAGCACAGTTGATATTTTTACTCAGTATAGTAATGCTCAAACTTCCATTTGAAATACATTGCTTTCAGTTCTGCTTTCTGAATGCGAAATCAACAACACCACACTACAGCTCAGACATGCCACTACCAAGATTGACAACCTTGTGTTTGGTTACTGACATTTATATTTTGTTGTGTGTTACTCTATTTTATACTGTATTGATTGACACAGCAAGTATAAATTAATAATGTTAAACAAATTGAAATCTCCACCTAATTTGTAAGAAGATATTCAGGGATCATTTCAAATGTAACACATGTTTTTTTTTTTATATTTTGTTAACAGCTGAAAACAACGTTTGTGGATTCCATGGTGACTTCCATCCAGAAAATCAAGAATCAGCTGATAGTAGGGACGATACAGTGTGAACTTTTCACTATAAACCTTAAAACATTTGATTTAGTGCTTCTAGTGACGTGTCACACTTCTACGATATACGATTTGGTTTTCCCCAGGTTAGTTTTGTTATCGGCTTGTTTATCAACCTAATATAACATAGTTTAACAGGTTTAACATCAAAATGCTAATTGGGGGAAAGTGAATCAAACTAGAGAGGGGGGTTCACAGTACTGGTGTGGAAAATACAACTATCTGTGCTTAAAAACACCAGCTCAATCGGTTCTATAATAATTACTGGTATTAAACAGTAACTATGGCGAGATGACACGAATGGGAGCGTAAGGAATTTTTCAATTCAAATACTTTTATTCAAGTAAATATAAAGTACAAATTTCCTCAACCATGTGCCAAAATAGCACGCATGCACAGTTGAACATAAATCTATAACAACACAAATATACATTTTTAATTAAATATATCTTGACTCAATAAAAGACAACAAATTCTCGATTATCAAAAATCACATATACCAAAAAGAATCAATTAATTAATTAATGTTTACAATATATATATATATAAATAAATGTATATTACATACAAGATGACCACGAAAACAATAGATATTCCCCCAAAAAATTAAAATTAAATATTACTATTATTATGTTTATTAGAAAAAATAAAGACATAAATTAGAAGAACTGTTGTAACTCCAATTGAACATATAAAATCAAAGAATATGGCTTTATAAATTATATTAAAACATAATACAACAGTGAAAAAGTCAAATAAAACAAAAATAAAAACCTTTAATAAGTTACATGATTTGTCTGTATTGCCCTCTACCCAAGATCAAAACTGTACTCGTTTATGGAAAAAAAAAAAAAACTGTGATTTTAATACATTCTTGTTTCTTTTCCACTGATAGCTGTTACTCCAATGTATTTGCGACTGCAAGTAAGGATGACGTACGAGTGTGGAGCGTTGCAACTTCACAAGAATTGCTTAGAATATCAGTCCCGAACTTTACGTGTTCCGGCGTTGTTTTCACTCACGATGGCAAAGCTATTATCACATGTAAGTTGTAAACATTCTCATTATAGAACCTTTAAACATACATAATTTTTAATTTAATTATATAAAATTTAATGTATTTATGTTTAAACACCTAATGTGTAATCATTTTATCTTTGGGCCTTTTAGTATCTCCTAAACCATACCCTATGAAAAACTTTAAATGGGGGACCTTCGTTAGTTTTTCATGGAATTAAAAAACTTGTTCTGCAAACTTTGCAACTAGCCGTCATTTTCCAATTTGTAAGCAAACTTTAAAACACCTCTAGAAAACCTAATATTAATGTTTTTTGTGGATATTACACCAAATCTTTAGACTTTTTATTCTTGGTTATTTTTTATAAGCCTGCTTGTTTCGGAATTTAATGAGCTTGAACTTTCAAAAATTTTAAGTTTGGTGCAATTTTGGGACTTCCCATTGTTGCATAAATTAAAAATTTAATTAGTCATAGACTGGAAAGTGTAACCATCAAAAGAGGACTAAAATTAAAATGAATAATTTGTGGAAAAGATAAAAACTGGATCAAATCTACTGTAATTATAAGCAGGTTTTTATCTGTTATTCAAAATATTAAAATTTTAGTCCTGCATTGGTATTTACACTTCATAATACTATGCACCACGAACCAAGTCCACTGGGTAATAGGCAATAGAAGAAAGCGAGGAGCACATGTTTGTCTCTACACGAAGTTAACTTGAGGGGAAAGTTTTCTATTACATTATTTTATTTATTCGAACAAATATTGTTTATGTTGAGAAATGTTTGATGATTTGTTCACAAGGAAGGAAAGCAGCCACGGATTTAATTTTCTTTTTTAAATTGTTCATTAAATTATGCTCTTTGCAACTGTGATGCAAAATGAAATGCAGTATCTATGTTTTTTCCGAGCGCTTTAATGAACGTAACTGCAGAAGAATCACGCTACCAAGCTCTGTCACAGCGGAGAAACGAGTTGGGAAATCCGCACGCTCTCTATTAGTTTCTTCAAAGTCAGACTGTCTACTGGCTCCTACCTCAACTTGTGGCGGCTTGTATAGTTAAATTTTTAACTTGATTCAACAAATGTAAGTACGGAAAATCAATTCCCCCCCCCCCAAAAATGCACCTAACTCCTAAATGAGTGTGATCATAAAAAAATACCCAAGGAATAAAAAGTTTTAAAATCTGAAAACAAAGAAAAAATTTTCAAAACCAGTTTTTAAATTCCATAAAAAAGTAACGAAAGTCCCTCTTTTAAAGTTTTTCATAGGATCATAGTTTACGAGATACCAATAGTGCCAACAATAAAATGATCACCCTGTACATTGTTTTAAAACTAGAACTCTAGTCTTTAAAACAATATAATTTGGGTTTTTTATAAATTAATGTAGAACAAATGTGTAAATAAAACCATTTCTGTTTTATTTGTTAGCTTTAGATAGTAGTTTTTTTTTTTCACCATCATATATCTCCAGTTGGTTAAACACATGCTACAGTTGTTTCATGATTGATCATACACTCAAATACGACACACAAAACATATAAATAGTCATATTTGTCTTCGTCACTTAGGAAATAATTTGTTTGAAACATAAATTGCTTAAAACTCAACATGGTCAATGCACGGCTGGTAAGACAACTTTTGCGAGTTCAACAGCTGATGGGCAATGTTGTGTTTTGTGAATGTTTTATGTATATAATGGCATCCTAAGTAATGAAGACAACTTGACTTCTTGTATGTTATGTAATTAAGTTGGCAACACTGCCCATCGTTGTTTAACTTATTAAACATGTTCAAATGTTTTCTTACTTATATATCATTTTATAAAACTAAACTTAGGGAAAGAAGTAAATAATATATACAAAGTGTTATTCAAAGAGTGTATTTCAAACTGTGTTGTGATATGTGCCCTGTGTGTAGAGAGAATTAAAGAACATTATAAATTATGTAAGTAAGTCGAAGTAGGTAAAGTGTAAGGTACAGTTAATAAAAAATATATTGTTCAGAATTTATAAATAGTATAAATAAATTGTCTTATTGTTACCAGGCGACTGAAAATTAATAATTGCGGAACCAACTGGTAATCATGTTTAAAAAAAAGAAAACAAATTTGATTAACAAGTGCTAAAATTTATTTAGCTTAAATTTTGCTGTTAAATTTGACCATTTACAAATAGTTTGTTATGACAAAAATTTGCTAGTTTTGCAAAGAAAAGAAAATTACAATAGGTTTTAAGTTTTACAAAAGGAAATTATATAAAGAGTTTAAATTTTGAACATATACATATATATATATATATAATAAAAAAAAAGGTCAAAATAGTATATTACCATTAATAAGTCTTTGCAACATCAATTACTTAATTTATACATACATACATATATTATATATATATATATATATAAATGCATTTTTTAAAAAAAGACAAATTTATGATATATGAAATTTAATTTTATCTTTAAGCAAAAAAAATATTGACGTCAATAATATGTTTTATTATTTTATTTTATTTTTAAATTTTGAAAAATAACCCCTTTGGGGTCGTTAAAGCCGAAAGATTTTGCATGCAACACCACCCATATTTTAATTGATTATAAATTAGTACACATTATTACACATATATATATTAAAAAAAGACATATTATCGTACAGAGTTCTGTTCCAAAAAATTATTATTTTTTTATTGAAGAATAAATTCACAATTCAAGTTCCTTTTTCTTTTAAACAACTGTTATTTTTTTTGGTGCACTTAGTGAAAGTTGAAAAATAAGTTGTTTTTTTTTAACATGTCTGCAATTGCGAAGTTAGAGCAATCTCAAAAACGATCTCCAACAATCTCGGACAAACTCCGAACAATCTCCGACCAGCTTTTTGCTAAGCAAAAAAAAAGCAAGTCGAATAGAGATTTATACAAACTCATACAGCTTATTCCACAAGTCTTTATAAAAAAATGTTTCTTTAAGTTTAATTAAAAATGAAAAGAAAATTATCAGAATTACAAAAGTCCAGAAAGATTATAAATAAGTTTTTCCTTGATATTAATAAAGAATTGTAACAATATTTAGAAAATTCTTAAAACAAAGATTCTAATTAAGAAAAACATTTGTCTACTTAATACTTTGATACTATTTAATACTTAATACTTTGACTGTTTAATACTTAATACTTTGACTATTTAAGTTTATAGTTAGATTTTGTAAATTGTCTTTTAAATGAAAGAAGGTTATTCTATTTCTTACAAGACATTAACTTTCAATAAAAATCACTGAACAATTAAAAGGAAAATAATCTTACTTAAATTATTTGAAAGAAACATATATATATATATATATATATATATATATATATATATATATCAATAATCAAAACTTAAAATATTAACAGTCTTATAATATGGTCAAATCTAAAATGGAATACCTGGAACTTGTTGAAAAGTGCTGAAAAGGAAGCATGTGCTCGATGAATGTTGCACTATGTTGTTTATGTAAAAAAAGAAAACTCACTAAAACTGATTTCATTTGAAGGTGACGATTACAATTTAGACACAAGATGACGATTCTGCCTAGATGAAAACATGATTTTTCTTTTACTTTGAGACTACATTATCAAGGTTATGTGTAACAACGTGAGCTAGGTACTGCCTGACTATAGCGTGCTTAACTGGGGGGAGAACAAGTTTGATGATCATACGATGTTGAATTTTAATATTCCCCACCAGGTTTCAGCACTGGCTTGCAACGAGTTTAGGAAAGGCAAGTGGAATTATCGGTAGATGAAAGTACAGATTGATATTTAAGTTTGTATGACGTTACATTATTAAAAACAGTTAGCAACCTCAATGGATCCTACCTGGATCTACACCAGAGAGTATTTGGTTAGATCCCTCTTTTATGAAGAATAAAGGGTGTGTAAAAGTGAGGAAGAATAGTTAAGAAATAACTGAAGGAAGAGCGCTGGCTGGCCAAGAAGTTACGACACATTGTATACTAACTATTAAAGCAACTGGAATTATCATTATGTTAATAAATTCATTCTAAGTCCCAAAGCAGTATTCAGAGAGTATAGTATTGTTGCGAAAGAACACAAAAAGTGTTGCAATAGCTAACTGTAAAAGAATATTGGTATGACCATATCAATGGTGTATTGAAGGTAGCCAGAGACTCTGTTGGGCAATTAGCAAGGTGCCAGCTGGACTTAAAGTACTCTCTGGAACACTCCAAAATGAGAACTTGGCTGTATCTGCGATAGTAAAGGTGAGGAAACAAATTGAGTATTCTTGTTGAATATTTTAACACGTAAAAATATATAGCTTGATATGAATTCCATTGTTTTGGAAACAAACTGTAATACATTTTTACTATAGTCGTTTATGTGGAACGGTATTATGTTATTTTTGGAAATAAATAATTTTAAGAATTAATAAAGTCTTGTTTCACACATATTTTGAAATACTAAACCACTGATTGATATTTCCATTTAACCACCCATTTATAATAGATGGTCTCGATTATCTTATTTTGAACCATTATTAGTGTTAGGAAAACCAAAACCTAACAAATGGTACATTGACTTTACTAAACCTATAGCAAAACAATATATACATGAAATAGCTGAGGTACCAAAAGAACAAACTAATATTGACCGACAACTCTCTGTATTGTACTGAATGTTGGGACTACGACGAAAAACTACATTTTCAGTATTATTCACTCTATAATCAATTGGGAAGTAGATTAGCTCAGTTGGTTTAACAGGATGTGTATCTCGCTGGTGACATTTTCAACAGTCTAACAGGCTTAAAGGTAAGAAGTTAGGTCCGAAAGAACTTAAAATCTATAAACAATCATTTTTCTTTCTTTTTTTATAAAGTGATGAAGACCGAGAAGTTTTTTGTCTTTAAACAACTATAAAAAATTTTAAAAAATCTTTGTGACACCTTTAATAAATGTTTTTACTAATTATTACTAAAAGGAAGAGTCATTTCAAACTAAAATTTCTTTTGTAAAAGAAAATATTATACTATATAGGAAGGGTTTAATTTGTGCATGTATAATATGTGATGATAAGAATAAATTTTAAACAATAGATATGTAAAAAATAAAACGAGTAAAAGATTTTATTTATTACCAAAACAAATCTCTGTATTTAGATATTCATTTGTGACTTTAGAGAAAAATGCAAATTTTGCTTAGAAGTGGTTTTTTATTTGAAATCATAATTTTTAAAGATTTTATATTAAAACAGTCACAAAGTAATCGCAAAAGTCTTAAACATGTAAAGAACAAAGCTTGATTGAAGTTGTTTTGATTGCAGCTTGGAACGATGGAACCATCAGAGCGTTTACACCACAAATGGGTAAACTTATGTTCACAATATTCAGTGCACATAACAAAGGTGTGTCTGCTGTAGCAATCACTAGAGATGGAGGGAAGATTATTAGTGGAGGAGGTGAAGGACAGGTAAGTAATTGTTTATTCCTTTAGAGCTACCCCAGAATAGAATATTTTTGCCAAAGACAGTTTTGGTAACTGAAGTGAAGATTATTGAGTTGTATGCGAGAACATATATTGTCGGTCACAGCAGAGGTAAGAGAAAATCATCTGCAGATTAATCTGTTTAATTAAAAGAAGGGGAACAGATTGGAATCCATAAAGGAAAATGTTATGGCTCATGAGCTACTACTGCCAGAGTGTGTTTTGTTGATGTGAAACATCTAATGCGTCGCTATGGATGGTCAAACGTTCTTTATAGTTCCTCTCTGCACCACGAGTAGCATGCAGCGTAAGTTACATTGTTGAAAATATTTTGATTTAAATGTGGAGTTTTGTTTGTTCTTCATGAATATATATGTATACAAAACATATAAGTATTTTAGTTAATGTTATTTTCAAACTGAAATTGTATTTATTATTATTAATTCATTATTTACAATAATATCATATTTAGAAACTATCATTCAACTATTAGGTGAAGTTGTTGGAATAACCAAAGTACTACAAAGCCTACGTGTTTGTTAGGTTATGGTTTTGTCTAACACAAATAATATTACTATTGATATTGTTAGTCTATTGTAAAAATATTGGTGTAGTTTATATTGATAGTAATATAATAAATTGTGTTTTTGCAATTTTTGAATATGTCCATTTATACACAACAAGGTTCCAACTTACTTAATGAAAATTTGCACGAAATACCGATGATTTTAAGTGGAGACTTAAGCACAAACTTTGCATAAGAATCATCTCAGCCACTGATTGACTGTTTAAAAGACAAGTTACACTTAAAAATTACTAACGATAAAAAAATAAGTACAACAAAATATATGGAAGTACAATAGACGTTGCATTCACAAGATATTTGGATCAATTTCCTGCAAAAGTATTAATTTAACATTTTATTTATTACAAACCAATTGTTTCATAAATAATAAAAATAATAATATTATTTCTGAAATACAAGAATAATGAATTATTGTAAATAGTACTTTAAAAAATAATTTTATTCAATTGTATATCACAAACAGTAAGCGTTTGTGAGGTAAAAGTTACACAAGATGTCAGTGATTGACACAAAAATTACTTTTGTGATTGAGAAACCTTATATCATCACAACTAATATAGACGTTGCAGATGGATTAACTAACGGTGCCATTGGAAAGTTGGTTCATATAGAACAAATTGTGGAAAATGCAATTACTCGTTTATGGCTTGTTTTTTGCTGATGAAAAAAAATTGATACGGTTGCTAAAATAAAAACTAGCTATTTCATATCTGCCAGGTGTCCCGCGCTGACTCGTTTTTTAAATAACGTATACAGTAGAACCCCTCTAATCCGTCACCTTCGGGACTGGGGGCATGGTCGGAACACAAGAAAGGTCGGATTTTCCGAAAAAAGGCAATATTAATTACATATTAAAGAGATTTTTTTAAAAGTAAAATAAGTGATATATAAACTTTTAAAAGTCTATATATACACTTTGCAAGTACTATAGCAAATCAATAGAAACAACAGGAGAGATGACACAGCACTGAAGCGGGAAAGCGATAACAAACCGGAAAGAATGACGCCAAACGGGCCATGAGGCGTCGGCACAATATCGCAAGCTCGAGCACGGTCGGATTAACCGGAGTAACGGACCATCCGAGGGCGGATTAAAGGGGTTCTACTATATTGATATTAATTTCTACTTACAAAGTTGGTAAGATACTTAAATTTTTGTTCAGGTCCGGGTATGGGAGATTCATCCAATGAAACAAACACTACTTGCTGTGTTAAAAGAACATAAAGGTCCTGTGTCTTCTATCGATATCAGTCGTACTGATAAAGAAGCCGTCACAGCCAGTACTGACGGTACTTGTATTATTTGGGATATAGAGTGAGTATATTGAATGTCAAATTTCCATAGTATGTAAGTGAATGGAAATTTTAGTACATTAAACATTGAATGCCTTTTTGTTGTTTAATTTTCAATTGGCAATTCTGTGTGTTTTTCAAAACTTGTCACTAAACTCACAAAATATTGATATACCATATCTTGTGGTGAGTAAGTCTATGTTTTTCTAATTATGTTTGTATTTATACTTTTCAAGACTACCTTTAGTTTCCAACATGACCGTAGAATATGTTGGTGTTTTCCACTTTTTTTTGGTTCTAATTTTACTACTTGATATCAAAAGTTGATTTATATTCTCGAAATGTGTATTAGTTTTTATATACCCAAATGACTGCTATGTATCAATTAATATGAACGTAGACATAATGTAGGTGTCGCCTCATGGATTGTAATTTCAATGAATATATTAAAGGTTAATCACCTTATTTTCCGTCAGACAATCCAATGTTTATCCTGGATAACTGGTTTCGATGGTTAAACCGTCATCCTCAGATCCAAGACATCAAGTATCTTTCTCCTCGGCCATTCAAAGGTGTCATCTTCTTAAACTGGCACTTATACTTGATAACAAATAATACTTAATATAGCATTTTAATATCGACACATTGATACAGAATATGTTACACGAGTACATTTACACATAAACTGGATGCTAATTAATAAAAGTAAAACATAAAAAATGAGAAACTGATTTAGGTATCGGTGTATGAAGTTAAATGTGTATAGCCGGTGGTTACTGATAACCTACTGAGAAATCCAAGGGTCAGTATTTAATATCTTCGTTCAGCTGAATTACCCAGTTAAACAGTTTTAATGAGCAATAATTGATTTTATCGTTTAACATATTATATTGTTCACGTTTTGTTGTGTGAAATATTTCAAACTCTTCTAATGATGGTAGTAAACAGCCCATTTTGTAGATGAGGAGTATTTCTAGATTATAGTCAATGGAGGTGTATTTGTGATCTTAATGCATAAGATGTTGGGCAAAATGGGACTTTTGTTCGATTATTGTCAATCGTGGTAGGTGTTCCTTAAAACAAGTGGCAAAAGAACGACCGGTCCAATCTTTTCGAGAAGTAACAAACACAATAGTTTATTATTTTAGATATGTGAACACTTTGTGTTTGTTCAGTGGTACTATAAGAGAGTTGGATATGTTACAGAAATACCTAAATAAGTGTACAAATAGTTATAATTTACACTGGAAAAGGTAGTTAAGAAAACAATACATTTTTTGGACTTATCGATAAGAAATGAAAACGCCACCACCAATGACCAAACCATCCAAGCCTCGTCAAGCCATTCATACACACATAAAATGTCTCCTTACCGCCTTATCAACACACCGCTAAGTTCAGTGAATTATAATAAAGAATACAACTTTATTAAACACATCAGCAGAGCTAACAAGCCAGAAATAATAGACAAAATAATAAATAAAAACAAAAAATAAAAATTAGTCAGGACTGCACTTCTTCTCAAGGAAAATAGAAATAAACAAACAAACATATATATATATATATATATATATGTTTTTGTAGTGTGTGTCATTTCTTTTTGTGTTTGCTGTTACCTCTAAAAATAGTCAGGTAAGCTTATTTTTAGACGGATCTAGTGACACCAAGGTAACTACATTAAATTGCTCACTCACAAATTTGCCGAAATGATAATGAATTATGTGATGGCATCCTAATAATGGCCTACTAATCACGTACTGAGTTCAACCACCATTTTTCTTATTTTCTAACAAAATGTGTAATTATATAAATTGTACTTAATATCATTGTTTGTCAAAGCTGTTATTGTTATTTATCGATTTGGTTTGGATTATGAAAATAGCTGTGAAGACATCGGTTCGGTCTACGTTCCTACCTCTAAGTGTTGTAACACACCACTCTTCCAACATAATTAGTCTTCCTTCCATTTCCTAAACTAGCCATTAACACGTAGAATGCGGCTAGGTCGCCGGCGCCATATTTCATGCCAAGCGCTGGTGGCGTGTATGGCGCCGGTGGGGCAATACACTTCACTCTGTTACCAGCCCAACTGTGGCTCCCCGCAATTCTGGGGTAGGTATGATCAGGCAAAACAAAAATGATAAGGCACTTATAATTTCACAAACAACAACAATTTATTGTTACAGCTGTTTCGCCGTTAGGCATCGTCAGACAACTAAGAACTAAAAACTAAAATACAGGTCAACTTAACACTAACATCTAGGAATGAAGGTGGGGATGAAAGCAGAGGTAGGGCAATGACCTGGTATTACCTGAAAGGGACATGGATAACAGAAGGTTTTCAAACAATAGCTTTAACAAAGCGGATGGGTTATTAATATTGTTTGAAAACCTTCTGTTATCCATGTCCCTTTCAGGTAATACCAGGTCATTGCCCTACCTCTGCTTTCATCCCCACCTTCATTCCTAGATGTTAGTGTTAAGTTGACCTGTATTTTAGTTTTTAGTTCTTAGTTGTCTGACATGCCTAACGGCGAAACAGCTGTAACAATAAATTGTTGTTATTTGTGAAATTATAAGTGCCTTATCATTTTTGTTTTGCCTTATTATGGAATTTCACCGAGTACCGACTGTAGTCACACTTAATAGGTATGATCGGCGGCAGAGGCGGCACAGCTGCAGTTAATGCGTTAAGTAAACAACTTATCACTAATAACCTCCCTATATAACCCCGACATGTTGCACCTCCATCTTCTTTTCATTTATTTCAAGACCCATTTGCTGGCTCTCTCAGTCCAGCACATCAAACATTTCTCTCAGTGCTGTATAGTTTCTAGCTACTACAGTATGTCATCCGAGTAAACAAGTACTCTTTTTATTTGTACAAAATGTTTCCACTGATATCCATTTTCTGAACTATTTTGTGCTAAATTAAATAGAGGAGCTGATAACGAATCATTTTATATCACACTTTGTGTTACTTTAAAGTTCCTTCCCCCCTCCCCACCACCAGACCCTGCCATTGAAAGTTTCTAATGTCATCTAACATCCTAAAACTGTATTGGTATTCTCCAATTAATTGCTTTATACATGGACTCGAGCGTTCAGCAAACCAAGAGGAAAGCTAGTGATTTAATAGCAGCTACACAAATTGTAAGAGTTGGAGTATCCAGACCTGCCAACTTAACACATCAAAATGTCCCTAAATTACTTTGTGTGATTAATTTCCCCATCACTATTTTGTAATACAATTAATAAAATGATATTTGTTTAAAACAAGCAAAATAATTAAATTGTTGGTCTGTAATAATGTTATAACTTTTCCAGACGATTTGCAAGAATTGCAATCCTGTTTTCATCGACACTGTTTATGTGTGTTCGTTACCACCCTAGTGGTTGTCAAGTTATAACGTGTGGAACCAACAGACAAATTGGTTATTGGGAAGTTTTTGATGGTTCGTTGATACGAGAAGTCGAAGGGTCAACATCTTCTGCTTTAAACACAATGGACGTCACTTCTGATGGAATGTATTTTGCAACGGGAGGCAGTGATCAAGTGGTTAAGGTGGGTTTATATAATAACAGATATTTTGTCTTTTTAATAATGTTTTATAGAACAATGGAATATATAGCAATATTTAGGCAACTATAAGGAACTTGTCTAAAGTATTATATTAAGTACTTCCTATGACGAGCATCCAAAATTGTTATCCTGATGGCTTGATATCTCTTCTACTCCATACTATCGATGACCTAAATCTCTTATCCCTTAAAATATCCTTGATGGGTAGTTCTTTCTGTCATAAATAATATTTTTAAAGTAACATTGGAGGAGAATATTTCTATTGCCTTGCCTTTTTTGGCTAATGCTTGACATATAAGGGAATCTGCCAAATTATATCCATTCAAATGTACCTGGGTTCTTGGACGTGCAGCAAAAATAGCACTCCCCAATAAAAGGATGCTTCAGTGAGTGTGGGTTGAATATTAAAGAGCGAGCAGCCTGAAGTTCCATTTCTCCACTGATCAGTCTTTTTAAAGTTTATCTTTACTGCTCCCAATCATCCAATAAGTGAAACCTGTTTCAAGGGTGCAGGTCTAAGTTCTCTCATTAACCAGGCAGGCTCTTTCAATACCTGAGAAGAGTAGAAAAAGAAATTAGGCTAGCTTTTATTCGTTTAGGGGCTAGCTTGAGTTCAAGATGGCAACCAATTACATTTTAATAAAACTTGTTTAAAATCATTATAAGAAAATCAAAATGTTGTGTTTTGGTTTTATAGTGTGTAGTCTAAAATTTTAAGCTATTAATAATTACTTAAAAATAGTATAATTAAATAAATAAATTGTGTACCTTCTTGTAGTCAAAGTAATTCGTCATTCATGTAAAATACGGTCGGCTTTATCAGGTTCAGGACTCAATACTTAAATAAAATATATCACAACATTAACTCACACAAAGAACACAACTTCATTACAAAAATTATCTGAGACTTACTTATATAATCTTGTAAAGAATATTATTATTCAAAATAATGCCAAAATATATCCACATAGTAAATTTATTTTATATGAATTAGTCCACTCATTTAATAATACTACACAAATAACAGATACCATTTCAAAAACTATTATTTGAACTTAAGTAAGACAACAGTTTTAATATCCAGCCATGACGTTGCAAATTAACTGTGGAAATATCTCGTTGATAAACAGTTTCGCTTCAAAGTTCATTGAGTTGTTTAGTGTGAAGTGAGAGAAATTTGTATTTAGAAAGTATTATCCAACATTATTGATCATATAGTACTACTCTGGTGACATGTACAGATTAAAGTTTGTTGGAGGCATGATCAACTTTGTCTCTTAAAAAGTTGTAAAAAACAGAGGCTTTTATACAGGACATCATTTTCATAATATTATTGGCTGATTTTTTTAATTTTTAGATTTGGAAATACAAAGAAGGCATAACTACACACATAGGCCTAGGCCATGCTGGTGTCATCACGACGGTACGTTTCAGTCCAGACTATAGTACGATTGTAAGTGCCAGCGCAGATGGAGCTATATTTATATGGCAGTGTCCTGTAAAAGAAGAACCACCGCCAACACCAAAGTCAAAAGAAAGTATTGTATCAAGGAGTACGTGCAGTTTGCGGGAAGAAAGAATGAAAAAAGAAGAAAACATTGTGGCCATTTCACCAACACAGAGTGTGAGAGCTGAGAGTGAACCAAAGGATTCTAAACCTGCAAGTGTTTGTCCTACAGGTAGTCCTCATAGAATATCTTAGTTAAATATGAAACTTAGTGGTTAGTAACTCAAGTTTTAAAAATTAATTTTTCTCTAGTAAACAGTATTTTTCAAATGTTTTTACTTTAACCACAATGGGCAAATTTTTACTCTATAAAAGTTTATTGTTTAATTGTGTTTTCACTCACTCATAACAGATATATAAAAATCAATCCTCAAGTTTTGATGACTTCTTTCAAGATTGTTATATCTTAAAGACCAACACAAAAGTTTATAATTTCCACATTTACAGTTTAGTCAATAATTTACACAAATATAAATAACATTTACTAATATTTCTAGTGGCAGAGTATATTATCAGTTGTATCATACATCATAACAAAATACAATGTTGGATGAGACAGTGTTGGATTAGATTATTGGGATATGAGGACTCAAGATTCTTGATGTCAATGCTAGTATCACAATCATCACCTGGTTGTGAAGCCCTTCTTCTAGTCTCAACACACTAGGATGATATGTTTAGCAGTCTCTCCAGACTGTTTACATAGTCTACAGCCAGGATCACTATTAATAATCCGGAGTTTTGGGGAGATGTTTTCTGAAGTGACCATGTTCAGTGAGTGTGCCATAACTTGTTTAAGCACATAATTTGAAGACCCCTTTGGGTCTTCCTTTGCCAAAAGTACCTTCTATTACCGTACCTTAAGAGTTAGGGTTAAGCTGAGCAAAAATATCCCAGATTTGATCAGAGGACTGCTTCAGCAACTTGGGGTCCGCCCTAAGGAACACCTTTATAGTGTTCAGAATGTTCTTCATCAATACGGTGATCAACTAGTTTTCTTCATGTAATGGCTTGAAGGTAGCAATCATTGTCTAAAGCCAACAATTTTTTGCATCATCAAGGCAGGAAAGAATGAGAGCTCCTTTTTCCATGTAGCCCCTTAAGAATGAAAGAAAAGGTTATTAAAACTTATCCATTAGTGTGTCCTTGATGTCTTCACCTTGTTTCAGTCTCAGGATAGCCATCGAGAACAACAGCGATTTTGCTGGCGAGGATGTCCCTGAACTTCCTTACCAGATGGTTCCAAATGATAGTGAGTTTTCATTACGTCAGAATCTCGAGTTTCACCTCTAGCCTTCTTTGAAGGGTCTTCAGTAGAGGACGGAGTGGCTGAATTAACACTAGAGTGCTTGATTACACCCATTCCCGCTTTAAAACTACCACCGGTGCCTTAGCTGATTTCCAATTTTGACTTTCTCTTCTTTTTCCTGCCCCTTTGCCACTTGTTAGAGTCCCATTAGTCACTACTTTTCTGGAGTTTGGTTTTAAGGCCTCCCTTCATTGAGCAATAGTGAGATTAGTCCTCTCAGTTGCCTAGTATCATCATCAATTGAATCAATGAATCTTGGTGTTCCTGGACATTTCAGAAGTTTGTACTCTTCTTCCGAGATATGTGGAACCTCTCCCTGTTCCATCTCATTCAGTTCTTTATCTATGAATTCTTTGCTAAAAGCCTTATCAGTTGTTTCAAGCCAAGAGGTTGATTGCGGTGGATTATCCACCAGGTGATGGGATCGCCAGCCATCCATGCCAATTAGACAATAATACAAGCACACAAGGAGATTCTTGTTCAGGCAGAACAAGAGCGGCGTATATCTTTAGTAAAGACCACTTGATAACTTGTGGAAGCAATGAAAACCTATTACATTATGGATATGTCTACCAACACATGACAATATATATATATTTTTTTTTTTGTATTTTACAAAACATTATAGGTGAACGTTCCTGTAGGGTTATATACTTCCAAATATTGTATCGTTTAGGCATATTTTTACAAGAAATAATTTATTGTTTTAATGGCAATGCATCAGCTTATAAAAATTTTGAAAATTTGTTAAGGGTTTTTTTAAATATGATTTTGGAGGTACAAAACAAAAATTCAAATTAAAATTTGTAATGCCAACTTGAACAACTCATTGAAATGATTGAAAATGGCTTTAAGATTGGTTCAGCCATTTCAGTTTTGACAATCACCTATCTTGTACAAGATAGTAATATTTTTCTTTTGGTTTCAGGAGGTTCAGTAAAATGCTATTGTACTTCAGCATGCAAGTGTAAAGCCAGTGAAATCAGTACACCACCGAGTAAGTAACATATATTGGATAGTAATTAAAAGGATAATAATTTGAATGTTATGTATTGAATTTTCTGTTTTGTAATTTTGGACATTGGCAAAAATTGCTATTACGTTCACAGTAATTTACCAAATTATGTATAGCCTAGTGCAGTTAGAAGTCAAAAATTGAAATAGTAGAAAAGAATATAATAAACCTGAATTTCTGTAGGGATGTAAAAATGTGTATAGTTTAATACTAAAAATGTATGTATTGAAAATAGCGGTCAAGAAGAGGGTTTTTACAAATATCTCATGAACCGTTTTCCATATATGAAAAATACAAATAAGACAAATACAAACTAGACCAGAAACTATCAATACGTCTCTCGTGATTTACCTCTCTGCTTTGTTAGATATCGGAAGACATATTTACTGAAGTCATTTACCTTTTGTTAAGTTGAATGAATATTTTAACTTAATCATAAAATTATTCAATCTTGTCGAGTATTTTTGAAATCCTTCCCCCAACTACTTTATATTACTTCTGAGATCTCTCCATATTTGTTTACTATAAAAATACTTTTTCGCTTGTTCCTTACAGGCATTTTTATGACGGTTTATTTACCCCTCGAGTCGTATCCTTATTTTCTCGATTTCTTTGTTATCATAGATCCAAGATGACATTATTAAATTGTTATTAAAGCATTGTTGGTACAACATTTAAATTGCCAGACTGTGTCTTGTCACTGAGACCCTGGGAGAGAGGAAAAGACAGTTACTTACTCAATACACAAAGTAAACCCAACCCCATCATACGAGCAGATCTTTTAAGTTGGTTTCTTAGGTCTTGTAGGAAATGGTAAATTGTGTTGGTAGATCAAGACATCTATCCAGTACTGTTGTTAGACAGGTTTTCTGAACCTTTTAATTTCTTGACATCGGCTAGATTTTATAGATGTGTATATAATAAAAAGTCTCCATTCCACTCACGTCTCTCTCTCGACCTCGGTGGGCCTTGATGTACTTTTGTGAAGGAATCTCTACTTGCCTAGAGTTGTGTTGGTGGGTCAGGCCTGCCAGATCGGGTAACTTATATGAATGTTACAATATTTTTTTGAGAGATCACATTTTAAAATTACATTTTTGACAATATCTTTGCTATTTGTCATAGTAGATAGTTGGGGTTGATACCATTACAAGCCGAATCGAAATCTGCAAATTTTTCACATATCCAATTTAGGTGTGTTATAAGTTGAATAATACACGAGATATGAACAAAAAACTCTTTAAAAAGGCCGTCAATTTGTAATATTTAATTAGGTTTTTTTTCTGAATTTCAATAGGGTTCTAAATGAACACATTATAGTTCACTATACCAAATTTTATGTTTCTATCTCATTTTTTTGTGGTCGCTTATGTAAAGATGACAAACGGATCTTTTTCGGTTTCCTGAGGCCATAAAATGTAAAGATCAGTCAAAAAAATTAGGTCGGGATATTTTGTAATTACCAAACTTACCCTATACTTTGTAACCTAACCTAACCTAACCTAATATAACCTAACCTAACTTACCCTATACTTCGTATACTGGGTATGATAAAGGTTTTGCTGAAACCTCAAGATTCAACCATATATTAGTTATTGGGAAGAAGACATCCTTAGTACACAGATTTTAGATACTATTTTTCTGAATTGTGAAGAAGAAGGCTCATTGATGGATTCAATCAGGATCTATCTTAATAGTTGAATAAACAATTTATCTGGCCTAACAAAGTTGAAATGGCTCTATTTTTTTATATTAATTCAGCAAAGAAATCAAAAAGATGGCATTTCCCATTAGCTTTAAGTGTGTAAATGTTCCTGGACATCATCTCCTTAAAAAAAAAAAAGTGCCTAGCCGACTACTCTAATAGTGACAGGGTCGGAAGAGAAGAAGATTTAGTCAAGGGAAATCTGATAGGAAAGATGAAAGAGTAAGATGTAAACTAAGACTACATGAAAAAGTGTAGAGTCAGCTTTTTGATTGGTACAGTTATATTTTAATTCATTATATTAGAGACCCTGAGAGGATCCGGTCTTTGACTACTCTAATAGCATCAGGATCAGAAGAAAACAAAAGTTGGTTAAATGGACCTGATAGAAAAGTTGAAAGAAAGATATCTAACCCAAGACTACATGAAAAAATGTGTAGTTTTAGCTAGAAAACCGCTGGATTGCCAAAATTGAACTCAATATAAGTAAAACTCTGGTGGGTCCTTGAATATTCTAATAGCATCAAGGTTGTAAGAGAACAAGAGTTGGTCAAGAAAGGCTAGATAAAAAAGAAGGATCTTACCCGTACTCGCTATATAAGTGAGCCCCCGAGGAGTATCACATACGATAACACCATGTAGTGGGTGGGCTTGGTAGAATGAAACATCTTCAAGTTCTGTCCTATGGAACAGAGATTTAACTTTAGGGGTGTTAGTCCCAACATGGTCCTCATGAGTTTTGTAAAAGCCTAGGAAACTTTGAGCAATTCTACTCTAGTTATTTATTATATATTACACTATAGATTCAAACTGGGTTTCAGTGAAAAACTGGATCTTTCAGCATCCAAAGGGAAAACAAATTTGAGGGAGAGGAAATTTAAATGAAACAAACACGATACTTTCAAAACAATCATACTTAATTAGAAGCTTACTTTGTTCTAGGCTGTCATTTTATGACCATTAGTTAAATTCAAAGAACCTCTAAAAATTGAAAGATAATTTCATCAGAGTTTTTTTCACAGTTTAGCAACGTAGTTACAATCTCTGTGTCCCAGGGATTTCTTTTTCTTATCGTAACAACTCCTAAGACTGGCTCTTTTCAGACTTTTAATGAATAACCCAGGAACAAAACCCCCTGAGAAATGTCCTCATCAGTACAATTGAGGATATACAATCACGAAGAGGCAATTTAATGTTCTACTCAGGACAAAGCTTAGTTTTACATGTTCCATCTAGAAACTAAAATATTCGCTCTTACAGTAAATTTATCTGTTTCTTAGGTTCAGGAAAGAAAAGTGGACGAAACACGCCACAGAGTCAATCTTCAAGCATTGGACAAGGAGATTGTACACAGAATATGTCTCAAAAATAAACAAATATTGAAAATCTTTATATTGACATTTTTATATTTAAAAATTATACGATTTTATAAAACACTGTGTCATTATTTCAATCTTCAGTTATTATATATATTTTACTTGAAGCCTGTTAAAAAAAAAAAAAAATACGGTATATAACCATTTAATTGTATTATATATTTCATAGACATTAGAAGTAATGTAAAATGAGTTTTTTTCCAAGAGATGTGAAAATGTTTTATACAGTTCTAGTGTGGGACTCCCCATCACCTATACTCGCACACATGACTTAAGGCTGATGATCTTGTTAAAGAGTTACCGACTAAAAACACACCTCCCATCCACCACCAGGTATGTCCTCTTTGAAACCACATTGCTGTATTAGTATTACTTCAAGAAGGGCGCCTCTCCTGTGCCATCAGGCACTGTCTTATCTTTATCAATTATTTAGCCGTAAATAAATATTGAGCTTGACTTGTGAGATAATATTAGATACTATAAAACTCGAACACAAGATTATACATAAAAATTGCATTTACTTCATTAATAGAAATTTTCAAAAATTTTAAGAACCTACCCCAGCACATAAAAAAGGATTATCGGAGGAACCACTAGCCATAACGGTACTGTCACAACTGGCCTTCCGCGCGTCTCCCGCAAGCCACTGTTATCGCGTGGACTTTGAACCTTCTTATCGCTCGGCAACCTGTACGATGGCCTTGCGGGCCTTGAATTATATGTTTCTTGCTTTCTGAGAACATCCTTATGACCGTAGTAAAATATGAAAAAGTTTGGGGTTGACCAAGTAATTGCTCAGAATTACCATTACTGGTTAATCTTGTTGACTTATTACATCCAATGGTAAATGTTTACTTTAAGGTGGCACCTTATTTTCCATATTTTATTTTTTATCGTCTACTACATACCTTACTTCTTAAGAATAAATAATGTTTTCCTTGCTCAGATCACTATTTTTCACTCAAAAATCACAATCTAAAAACTATGAAATTCGACATATTTATAGGTTAGATATAAGGGCTAGATATTCACATTTACGTTTTATTGGTTAGCCTACTAAAAATATATCAATCTATAATATCCGTGATCACAGATAACGTGATATGCTGCGAATCCTCCATATTAATAATCTTATTTCAAATGTTTGGCTAAGTGTTTTGATGTAGGCTATATAGCTACGTGGCCAAACTGGTTGTGATATATAATTATATCGCAACGCAAAGTAAGCAAATTATTAACTTCAATAAACATACGAAAGGCAACCTGGACAAACCTGTTGTGATATGAAATAGCGATCTAGCGTAGTCTCATTGTATAATGCGCATGCGTCAAACCATAAGCTATTATCATTGCCATTATGTTTTAACCTGTAAATATGTGGGATTTGGTAGTTTTTAGATTGTGTTTTTTCAATGAAAATTGTGATCTGTGCAAGGAAAAAATGATTTATTCTTAAAAAGTAAGGTATGTAGTAGATGATTAAAAAAAAATTCTGAAAAATAAGGTGCCAAATAAGGTAAACATTTACCATTGAATGTAATAATATGTAACCTAAAAGTAAACATTTACTAATCCAATATCTTTTACATACTAGTTAAGTACCTAAAGGTCTGGGAAGTTAACTATATACATATGGTTACTTAACCAGACCTAGTAATAGAACTACCTAATGACCTGCAGAGACCTAGTTGGCATGATTCTGAATTCATAGCGTAGTGATATTAACCTGTCAAAAGACGTAATTAATGTGCATGCATCCAACGATACGCTTTTATCTTCCCTCCGAGTAATGTATGAACCTAGATGCATAGGTTCATTGCAAAAGCAGAAATTGAATGCATACTGGTGGTAATTTTGTACTTAAAGGTGCCACCTTATTTTTCGGACTTTTTTGTATCATCTACTACATACCTTACTTCTTAAGAATAAATAATGTTTTCCTTTTGTAGGTTCATAATGGCAAGACATAGTAGCAATGAAAAATATTTTGAGAATAGCGTATGGTTTGAAGCAGGCACATTACACTATAACTATGCTAGATCGCTATTTTATATCACACATGTTTGTTCAGATGCCTTTCGTACGTTTATTGAAGTTAATAATTGACTTACTTTCCGATATAATTATATACTCTACAGGTTTCACCGGGTACCTATTTATAAATAAACACCTGGCAAAACCTTATATATATATAATCACCTGACCAAACCTTTCGTAAGTTTATTGAAGTTAATAATTTGAAATTAGATTATTAATATGGAGGATTCAGAGCATATCACGTGATCTGTGATGATGGATTTATAGATTGAGATGTAAATGTGAATATTTGCCATTATGTCTAACCTATAAATACGCTTCGATTTGATAGTTTTTTTCAACGTGTTCTACATACCTACCTTATTTGTTAATAATAAAATAAGTTTTCAACACGGAGCTAATTTTTTCACTGAAAAATCACAATTTCACAACTCCAGAATTCAATGGATTTTTATGTCACCGAAGTCAAGTAACATCGAGCACGGTTAGTACTTGGCTGGGTGACCACTTAGGAAATAACACAAATTTTTTTCTTTTAATGTATTTTAGTACGGTACTTCAAAAGTGTCTTCCAATATAAAATATGATCAAGTCCTTTCAAGTTAAGATAGTTATCGAACTATTTCATGATTTTTCGCTATATAATTCAACCAGCGTGTACACTCTATAATTACCCATGGAATCAGCTTTCTGTACTCAATTATAAGGGATAATAATACCACCTCATTATGTATGATCTATTATTAAGCATATGTTATAAATACTATGCATGCTATAAGGTTTTACATGTTCTTTGTCTAATTTTAAATTTTGATATTGCAATAATTGGGGTTTATAACTGTAATTCAATTATGAATATCTGTAGATTAGCAAATAACCTAAAGTTACATTTGTCATATGGATTGCTTCCTCTATCAATAGTAATTTTTCATACCTATTGTTCAATAATATTTTGCTTTAAGGTAGCTTTTAAAATGAGAAGATTAATGACTCTGCGTGATTATGACCTGTTACTCTTATACATAACAATAATTTTGACATAATAAATGGTAACAATAAATACACATCATGGGTAGCATCATTGTTCATGGGTAGCGGTTTTTCTTTTCCTTACATCAATTACATTTAGATTATTGTTACATTTTCTGATTTTAGTCCTACAATTTTAATATTGTTAATACTATAGTGTATATATGATAACATAACCTTTTACTACATACCTTATTTTGAAATTGTATTCTAATATTTTAACGCTGAATTCACTTTTTAACTGAAAAATTACAAATTGAAACAGAAAGAAAAACCTTTATGGATTACTGTACAATTAGAAGTTAGTTAAAGATAAATAATAAGTTATATTAAATTTGAATAGAAACCTATTTAAACAAATGAACGTTTCACAATTATTTTATAAAATTAATTACATTAAGTATAAACACAGCCGGTACTTGGTGAAATTCCATATTAAGGTAAATAATAACTCGCTTGTAAAATTTTACAAATCAACATATATTGCGACAGCTGTTTCACAATAAAACATCTTAAGGCAACTGACATAAAATTTACAAAAGAGAGTAATTAGATAATAGTGGTGTGTACAAAGTAAATTATAATGATTGTAATGGTGAATACACAGGTCAAACAGGCAGATAAATTAAAACTAGAATTAAAGAACATGTACATTGTTGTAAGTATGGTCAAACAGATTCAAATTTTGCTAACCATTTACTAGAATCTGGTCATAGTTATGATCCTTCTGAAAATGTCAAAGTTATGCCTATTGAACAAAAAATATACTTTTCTCCCTTCCATACGAATATGATTTGGTTCAAGTTATTACATTGAAATGACAGATCAATTCTCTTCAATTTTAAAAACAAAGAATAAGACACAATCGAAAGCTGTTAAGAAATTAAATAACTTTAACAGAGTAGCTTCTCTATGCTCCATTGTTAGTTGTATATTATCAGATACATATGTTAGTGTTTTAGCAGTGCAATTGCCTCGCTGAAAGCTTAATTGAAATGGACTGAGAACATATATTTCTTCCATGTTTCGACAACTCCTGATGAACAATTTACTCTAAACATTTGTATATGGTTGGCTTGCTACTATCCTTCTAAAGGGAGTAGCGAGTAGGTTACTAGCTGCTAGGGCAGAAGGGGGTCGTTCTCCTAAAAGTGTACAGTTTGATGTCACCACCTATTATCTATATTATAATATAGGACATATTTAAAAACTAACTTTATATATTAAAGTTTAAATGTTAGCAAACTTACTAATATTGCTAAAATTTAGATATTACATATTTTTTTGACAGATATTGTGCCCACAGAATGTGACAAATCACCTCTGTGGACAGTCCCCAGCTATGTTTAAAAACATTATTTGAATTGTAATCTTATTAATTTCTTCATTTTTAGCATAATTTGTTTTACACTGGCAATAAAACATCTACAGTTACATGAAATAAACATTTATGAATTAAAATAAATTTCATATTATCTTTTTATATTTATTTGAAAAGTGTCTTTCATTTTATAGTCACATCTGTGGACATTCTTTAACTAGTTGTAAAAAACTCCAACAGAATGCAGGGTATAATATGTTCCTTGTCTAAGGATTAGGAGGGAAAATAGTCATTTATATTAATTATATTATAGAGTGGTTTTAGTGATTTTCTCTGAAAGTGTGGTTTTATTTCAACTGTTGATCACTAATAAGCTGTTTCGTCGTTCTTACTGCATCACTTCTGTTACCAAACAATTTCAGGTAAGAATTATCTCTATCATTTAATAAGGATAACTATAGTTATAATCATTGTGTATATTTCTTAAGGCAGAAGAATCAAACTTCTAACCTCAAAGTTGTAGTTGCTAGGCTTATTGGATTTAAAAATAGTCACTTCTGTAGACATCATTTCTGTGGACAGTGGTTGTCCACAGAAGTGATGCTAGTCCACAGAAGTGATAATTAGTGGTTATTTAATAGAAATATCCTATCATTTATTGCTAAATAATAGCATATAGGACCCCAAACAGTCAAACAGTTTAGGTTTCAAACAGTCAAAACACCTTAATCTTGTAGCTACAAATTAGAAAAAAAAGTTATTCTCTGATATTTTCTTTAAATTTTCCTAATACAGTAGAAATTTCTCATGGCATTGATGGAATTTAGTGACATTATATTCAATTACTGCTGACATAATTTCAGTTTTATTTTTTCAATTGTATAGAGAACTAACTCACCTTTCCTCTAAGCTGCTTTGTCTACTAATATATTTAAAATTAAGTTGGTAAATTTTGAGCTGTTTCATTCTGTTTTATATAAAACCTAATTTTACTGCTGTCAATTATCATTCATCATTTACCAAAGTTTTTTTCTTCTACAGATTAATTATTTTCAATGGTCAAAAGAAAAATTGTTAAAAAGTTATTAGAAGAGAAATATTTAGAAAAAAGAAGAGAACAAAAAAAATTGTGCATGAGAAGAGCGAGAGAAAAATTAAGACATAATGATCCTGATAAACAAGAAGAAATAAAACTGAAAGACAGACAAAGATATGCTAGAAATAAAAAGGAGGGGGAAATAAAATTAATAAACGTATTAAGTGCTCGTGAGCAAAGACAGATTAGGAAAGGTTGGAGAAATCGTAGTCAAAATTATAGAGACAGAGAAAAAAATAAAAAAGGGAAGAAGAATATTTAACAAATTGTACTCCACCCCAAACCCCAGTTGCTTTACAAGAAATTATACCATTATCTTCAAGACAGAAAGATTTTGGAAAAAAATTAGCAAGAAAAAATTGAGAGACAAAAAATAAGCTAATTAAAGAACTGCAGAAAAAATTTAAAAAAGCTAATACAAAAGTATACAGGTACAAAAAACGTATTTCCCGCCTAAATAAAAAGATACACCTCAAAAACAGTGGATAAGGTTTTAGATGGACGGAAAGTTAGGCCTGAAGTTAGGCGCAGATTACTGTTTGCAGAAGTAATAGCAAAACAAATGAAGACAAATTATAAAAAACAAAGCAGTCAATTAAGGAAAAATCAGTTTGTTGCAAATATTACGGGAGAAGTTGTTGAAAAATATAAATATTTAGATTATCTAAGATCATTGACTTCCCGGAAGGTATTAAACCTTAAAGGATATTTTGGAAGGAAGAAAGTCGAATATGGAGTTAAAAATCTTCGTCAGCAAGTTATAAAATTTTTAGAACTTGATGAGTGCAGCCGAATGACCGCTGGCAAAAAGGAGACTGTCACTGTAAAAAAAATGAAAAAACAAAAGAGGTATCTTAACTATACACTGAAAAATTTGCATTCTAAATTTATTAAAAACAATCCTAAGTATATCCATATGAGTATTTCCCTTTTTTGCATGTTTCGGCCTTTTTGGATCATTTTTCCTAATGTATCTTCTAGAGATACATGTCTATGCAAAGTTCATGCAAATATAGGTATTCTTGTTAAGAAATTGAGAGGCCTGGGAATAATCAATGAAAATACACCAAATCAGGTTATAAGAAATATTTGTTGTTCAGGAGAATTGGAGCAAAAATATTTAGAGAGGAAGTGTGTGATATGTGAGAATAAATGTATTCAAATTAATGAATTTAATGATGCAGAAATAACTTCTTATGAGAAATGGGTTACTAAAAATATTCCCATTTTAATCAAAGGAAAAGTTAAACAAAGTCAAAGAACTTGTAAAGAAAACATAACGTGTTCCAAAAACGATTTGCTTTCTGAGTTGAATTGTCTCTCCAACCATTCATGATTCACTGCAGCAATATATCACACCAATATAAAATAATCAATAGCGTAAAAGAAAATTTAACCGAATATGAAGTTTTGTTACACATAGACTTTTCACAAAATTACTTGTGTAAGTATGCAAATGAAGTACAGTCAGTCCATTTTGGAGGAAGCAGACCACAAATTACTCTTCATACTTCAGTGCTATATTACATTAATTCTGTACATAAATGTATTGAGCATAAAAGTTTTTGCTCAATATCTGAAAGTTTACGACATGACCCTGCATCTATTTGTCCTCACTTAGATCCACTGATAACTGCAATAAAGGAAATAGTACCTAAACTGAAAAAAGTTCATTATTTAAGTGATGGTCCATCTACTCAGTATAGGAATAAAAAAATGTTCTTTCTCCTAGGGAGGTATGTGGTACAAAGGTTATTAGTAGAGGAAATAGCTTGGCACTACAGTGAGGCAGGACATGGCAAGGGAGCAGCAGATGGTATTGGGGGAAGTTTGAAAAGAATGGCAGATGGGCTAGTTAGCAAGGGAACAGATATGGGAAATTTTGAACAATTTGCAATTGAACTACAAAAAAATGCAAAAACTATTACAATATTCACTATTACTGAACCCCAAATAAATGAAGTAGATAAAATTCTTCCCACAGAAACACTAAACTTGAAACTTTTATTGCTACTATGAAGATTCATCAGTTAACTTGGGACAGAGAGAAACCAGACTTAGTCCAGGCAAGAAGGCTAAGCTGCCTAACATGTGGTAGTGGCAAATCTTGCCTTCACTATGACAATTGGAGAGATATCTCTTAAAATTAGACAGATTCCTCAAGCTTCAGCTAAAAGTATCCTTTCAAACTACATAGTATTGTTTAATGTTTTAAAAGAGTTTTAAATTTCTAAAAATGTTTTTTTTATTTATTTCTTAGTTTAACGTTGAACACATTCCAGAAACTTTTAAAATATATAGACATAAAGTACAAATAGAATGATTTATTGTACTCTACACTTTAATATATTCATACAATAATTTAAATGATGTTGTAATAAACAGAATAAAATATGCACCTTAACTATTATTATAGCTAGTGACATGTGTAATTCCAGACTACACTTCTCTGATGTGTACTCTTCCTGCTCAGAAGACTCAGATGATGCAGAACAAACTCGGAAGGAAGCTAATCTTAATGACTATGTAATAGTGAAACTTGCGGGGGAAAAAAATATACATCATTATATAGGCTTAGTTGTAAAACAATTTGTAGGAGAACTTGTGGTAAAATTTTTAAAAAGATCTAGTGTAAAAAAATTTGTGTTTCCTGATATTGATGACATTTCAACCATTGACTTAACAGATGTTGTAACAGTTCTTGACCAGCCGTCTATTAATAATAGGCAACAATATGAATTTAATATTAATGAACAATTTATGAATTTACTCTAATTTTGTTTTTTCTTTATTATCTAAGTTGTGTTATTATTTCAATTGAAAAAAAACTTTTATTTATCTTTTAGCAGTAATATTTATCTGTTTTAATCACTTCCGTGGACTAGTGTCACTTTTGTAGACATGGTTTACATCAAATGTTTAATTTAAGTAAAAACAATTTTTTGTTAGTTTGACAAGTATTATAATATTATCAGATACAGTCTAATAAGTATGTTTATGTATGTTTAAAACTAATTTTAATTATTATAAATTTAAAATATTTTTTCCCTGAACTGTACATTTAAACTAGTAAACTAGTATTTATTATAAATTACATAATCATGTGGAATTTGCAAATATAATTTATTGTTAAATCTCTTATTGTTTCAGAACTACATCATGGAACATTCAGATCTGTTGGATAACATTAAAGAAGAAAATCTAGATATAGAAATAAAACAAGAGGAGGTTAGTTTTGAGTTGATAGAAGAAGAAGAAGAAAGCTGTTTGATCAAAGAAGAGACTGAATCAAATAATGAAATAAAGGAAGAAGACGACGGTAAGGAGAATACAGATGAAGTTTACCAAAGCAAGATGATGGAATTCATCAATGTGAAAGATGAAGAAGAAATAGATATTGTTAGGTAAGTAGGTTAAGTACAAATTATGTAAAGTCTTGCCAACGTTTGAAATAATTTATGACTTAAGGTTTGAATATTTTCTGTTTCATTTATACTGTTTTACCTAATATTATAACAGAACTTTCAGTATAAATTATTCTTTTACTTTTACATACTAATTGTCCAATTTTTGATATAGAAGATGTAACTTTACTTGGACATTAGAGTCCCAACTCCTTTTTTTTACACAATAACTTATAAATAAAATCATCTTTTGTGGTTTTTATAATTTCTTTTTCACAAATAATCTTCATGTAGTTTGTATTGTTCATTCTGAATAACCAAAATTGTATCAGAAGTTTAACTCTATCTCCAAATAATTTAACTGGAATATAATGGACTTTCTTTTATAATATAGGAAAAAGTCTAGTAGACCATATTTTATTTGTTTTTTTCTGTTAACACTGAATTATTTTCTGCACCACAATTATGGCACAAGGAACAGAGAAACAAGTTGTACACGATTCACAGGCTTACCCTGCTGGAAAGGAGTCCTTTATATAAGGATATCAAATTTTACAATCAGTTAAATTCTACATTTAAGATACCGGTACTATAAATAACACTATTTTAAAAAAACTGAAGCAACTGTTTCTGGAGAAAACATATTATAACACAAATGATTTCTCATTTTGTAGTGTGTAGGTAAAATCTGAGAAATTATCAATCATGTATATATTTGTTACTGTTATGTTTATTGCTTTTGTTAGGTATTGTTATGTGTGAATAAAATGTGCTTATCTATATGTAAGTGTATTTTTAAAGATATTTAATATTTATTTCTTGAACAAACTAAAACAATTTTAGACACAATTAATGGACTGATATGATCTATTGTGACTAATTTTAAAGCAGAAGGCTTACCCCCTTGTGGGAATAGCTCCAATCCATCACTATTCCCTGTGACCACCACTCCATTACAAAATTGTGGTCCCCATTTTATCTTTTTTTTAAATTAAAATTTTTTTTTTATGCTTTGACTCCGTGCCCAAATTGTACCTCATTCAAGGTTTATCAAGTCTTTCGACTGCACCCGTGACCTTCAAACAGGTTAACGGGAGAATCAACTCCGCTCCAGGGACCTCCATACAACCTTGCGGGATTTTTAGGTCCACGCCAGAGGGCACACACACACACACACACACACAGATGCCAGTCAGGTATCTTCATACCATCCCCACGTCTTTTGGACATCAGTTTAGGCAAGGAGTAAATCGTAATAACTTTTAGCACTTTTTAGTGCACATTTACTATCTACGTTACTATAATGTTGTGGTAATAAGCATTTAATGTCTCCACTATGGGAGAATTTCTCCTCCTGAGGCAATTCCACCACACGAGGATGAAATTGTCTCAGAAATCGAGCCTTTTCCAATCCTTTGGTGAAAAGTATTGCAAAAGGTTTGCACAAAGTGCGTATCGTGTCCTCATTGTAAGGTACACCTCCTTCATCCCATCTGATATAGTGAAAACGAGATTGTAACCAACGAGCCGATCTTTGCGATTTATCGTTAAGTAGGGAAAAATTGTATGGCGGTTTGAACACTGTGATACTGTGAAAATGATCACTGACAATTGACAATTCTTTGACGATATACTTGTTATCGTTATCGTGAAACGCGTGAAATTCAACTACTGCCGCTTGCATGTTTTTTAAACAAGCTCACTTAGTCGTATAATCTGTCCGCTCCTGGGAGAGTGCTAGATACGAGCTCGTCGCTGGCCAAGATCTCAATGATGTATGAGCGTAAATCTTTCTCGATATAAAACAATTCGGCGACACGTCTGGACACGAACAGCATACTCTCCTCTAGTAGCTTCCATTCGTCGGCGTTCAAGGTCATACAATGTTGCCCATCATACAATTGAACGTAACGTTTGCCGAAAAGATTGGGTACTATTACGTCACCGATAGTCAGATTGAATTTACACGTTCTCTTATCGCTGATAGCAGCCGTTATAGATTTTAAATGAAGTGATAATTCGTCAAGTATTAGGTGATTGAAGAAAACAAATTTTCTACCAGCTGCCGCGTTCGCTCCCGCTCGTTCACTTACTTACCACTAGTTTACTATTAAACTCGCTGTACTCACAGCCTCCGTAAGGGCGAACCACCTTTCTGCTTTAAACTAACGCGGGCAAGGCCAAGATGCTCACTTTTACCTTTTATACAATCAAAGATATCGCAATACTTGGCTCTAGTAAGTATGAGCTTGTCCTCATAAACTTACCAATTTTTAATATACGCAAAATTCCCTGAATTTTATCTCAGTGCTCGATAATTTAACTCTTTCTCTTAAGTAACACTCTCTTTCTCTGGGGAAGTGCCTTTTGGAAGAAATCGGCTCTTAAGTTCTGATGATAATTTCTCTAAAATTTCAAATTATATTTAACCAGAGCACACATAAAATATTTATCATAAACAAGGTTATTTGCATGTACAGAATTTATAAATAGAAAACACAACAAATTTTAGAAACAAATTGCGTATATAATCTTTCTAGCAATTTCAAAATTTATCTCACAACAAAGTTAATTAAACAACAACAAAACAATTTAAATATTTCACAAAATCAGAATAGAATATTTCTTATATCCTAAACAAAAATAAAAACGCTAGACTTTTCAGACAGAACTACAGACAGTTTTTCCTGTACTGAAAAAGTCGTATTTAATTTAATTATTTATAACACCAAAGCAGAGATTATAAAAATGAATTTAATTTTTATTAATTCCCCAAATGAAGTTATATTTAAAATGAAGTTAATATTTGCGAATTATTCTTTAAGCTTATGGTACCTTCGCACTTTATTTGAAGTTCTTGTTGATTTTGAAGTTAGTTGTTAAAGCTGTCTAATGTTGATGCGATGTTTTCAATCCAAATCCTGTAGACTGCAAGATAGTTGAATGCTGGTCTCGATTTCGATCTGCTAAGTCGCCTTGAAGTTCGAAATGAGTAGAAATTTTTCTAAGTCCAATTTAGTAGAGTGACAAATGTAGTTTCCTCTCTGCTTGAAGGCTGGTACAGGAGAACACGTCCTCTTCGCTCGGATTCAGCTACAAGAGTTCCCGTCTTACGACGGATAATTTTCGGTCTCCCTTTCTGTGGGAAATTTCCCACAAAAGGTAACCATTTTTCTTCCCTTTCGTCAGGAAAAGTTTTTTCTTCCTTTTAAGTATTTTCAGGCCCTTTTGGTCTGAAATTTTTATACTATATATTTAACTAATCATAGTTTTTATCTACTGAATAGTTTTCTTTCTTTGTTCTCCATTAAAACACCTTTTAATAGATAATTCACTGGTTTTATTTTTCAGTGTTACTTGTGTTCTAAGTTGGCAATTCAAAGTCCAACGCCTGTGCTCTGACAGAGAGATGCGCACGTCACTCTGCATGTTTTTTTCTGAAAATTTCGAATTTGGACATTTTTTCGTTCAACTCGCTGTAACTTTCGAACGGCTGGTCCGATCATCAAGTTCCTTTCGGATTCTTCTTCCTTTCCATCTTGTGGGTCTTGTTCAACTTGATTCGTCGTCCTCGCACGCTTCGTTCGCGAGTTATCGCACTTTTATCGAAAGTCGGATTTTCTTCTTTTGAACTTCCGAGATAAGTCCTTTTTCGAAATTCTTTTGACTAAGTTTTGTTCCTCTACTGCTCTGACGAAAAGATCTGTTTGTACTTTTAACGTAGCTCGCTTGGCTCTCGTGTTATACGTCCTTGAAGTTCAAAAGTTTTTGTCGTCAAGTTTATTGTTTATAAAACCCCCCCCATTATATATTATTATCTCTGCTTTGTTGTATTACAATTCTACCTACTAGATATACATAATTACCTACTTATACATCCCCTTTAACTTTAAATTTAACCGCTTTTGGGCTTTAAAGTTTTACTTTTGGTGATTATTATATCTCCCTTATTTTAATTTGAAATTTGAATCTAAGTGCATATTATTGTTCCCTATTGTAGTCTCTTCAATTGTACTTATTATTATTTTTAATATATTCCCCCTTCAACTCAAAAAATCCAAAAAACTCCCCAAGAATGACTTTCTAAGTCCATTCTCAACTGTTTATTATTATTATTTCTTATTTTTTATTTGTGATTATTGTTACTTCCCCACTTAGTTATGACTCTACATTTTTTGAATTTTGAATTTAACCTTTTTCCAAATTTTAGGTTTTTGAGCCCTTCTAAAAACTTGAATAACTTTTTTGTTTTATGTGATTCTAAATTTATTTGTTGATATTATTAGTCGGTTGACTATACTGAATATTTATTTATATTAATAATTTAGTCTTTTAATAGAATAGGAACGAAGGCAGATTGACTTTTCCGGTTCAAACAAGCAATTGTGCTCTCGAACTGGCGTGACGTCATCGCTCCACCTCGCCTCCACTCTACAAGGTTTAGCGCGGCAATTTAACTCGCTTTAACTTGGACATGAGACTAATGACTCTTGTCAATCCGTCTCACAGCTTGCACTAAAAGTCCAAGACCGAAACCTGTATGCTGAAATAAACCGGTTGCTATGAATTTAGTGCATTCGGTGTTTATGAAATGAACGGATTTAAGAAATATTTCCAAAGAAAGGTTAGGTGGTACCTGACGCTTAGTAGGAGCTCGCTCCACGTCCATCCTGCTCGGATCCATGGTCTCGACTGAACTGTGAGCACACTGGTCTCTCACTACTACCACTCCCACGTAAGATTTTTTTCTGAAATGTTTGCGTAATTTTAGTTAAATCGTCGTCGTCAAATTCTGGATCGATTTGTACAAGAGGAAACTCATGTAATCATGGTTCGTCGTCAATATCGAATTGATAGTATATCACGTCATCAATCTCGACATCTTCACAAGCTTCACAATATCGGGAACGAAAAACCACTCCTACAGCACCCACTAAAACATATACCGAATCTGCAGCACAGTCGATGTTACCCGAAGAAAGCCGATTCTTTAACGCTGCATAGACGTGTCTTGATATTTGTGTCTCATCGACTTGAAACTGACTTTTGTTGAGGAGCAATCCGTCATCGATGAATGCTTCGTTCAACAACTCTTCGATCATATAACAATCGAATGAATAAATATTATCCTCGTCAATTATGTCATCTAAATCGGATAACCTATCCTTAGGCACGAGAACAACTCCTGGGTATGTGTAGCACATGGTGTCTCGTCCGCGTATGATCGGATCCCTGTGTATCGATAATATTATACTGTGTGCGCGTGCGCTACTATTCCACAACCTTTTTCACTGTGCCCGTAAGGAGATTGTACACAATATGCGAGTCGTGTAAAATCAGACAATAGGCTGTAGTAGTTGCAGGTATATTAGCAGAAGTTTCTATTTCTAGTCTTACATCCACGGGACCTGATTTAATAGAATCGTTCTGTTTGGAACAATTGATTACGAAGAGAGGACAATTTGTAAAAGATTGTAAATCTAGACTGGGAAAGGACTCGTGCATATAGTACGATTCTTGGAATCTATTGTACATTTCGTACATTGTGGAAATATCGCCGTTAATATTATCGTAAGGAAAATACTCTGTGAATTTAGATAGAGTTTTAAATTTGAAAGGCCGCACTTGTCAAACACAGAGGCATCCTTTTTAATCTGATTTTTTCTATCTGTTTGGAAGGCTAGAATAACATAGCGTGGTTTTTCCAGCTGATTAGCGGTTTTAATTGTCCACGAAATCTGATTTGTTTGCGGCACTATTGGATACTCGTGTAACTCCCAACTACGAAACGGAACATGGACAGGTTCGTCTCTTTCGATCATTTTCAAAAGATTCAATCGGAGTGAATCTGAAACCGTCACATAAGGCAATCTCCAGTGTATACTAGTTATCTTTAGATTAACGTTTGCAGCATCATCACTGTATACAGCGTTCAAATCGGAGGCCGAACGTAAGAGCACTAGTTCCTGTTTTACGTTCATTACAACCCGTTGGTAGTCTTCGAAAAAGCCCATCAACAGCTTCAATGGTACAGAGAGGGAAAAGTTTGAAACGGTAGCCATCCCACCAACCATCCTGCGTTGCTGAATTTATTCTTTTCACTTTCTCGCAACGACAATAGATTTTAAATGGTACTGGAAATTCCGACATTTCTCGTACGGTCCACTTCGCTACCGGCAAATTTGTATCTAATATCGTCAAATAGAAAGGCTACGGCATTGTTGACCAATTTCACTGTTGCAGCACTGTCGTCCGCTTTTATACCGCTCACTGTTCCTTTTATATGCAATATACTACCAAACGGTGCTGTGATCACGTCCTGTTGATTTATGGGGATACGAATTTCATCGTTATTACCGTACGTTGACGACGCATAAGGTCTGTGCGAATGATATTCTAGACCACTGATGACGTCATTGTATTCTGCTGCACTATCTATTGCCAGTAGATCCATTTTTCACTTTAAATCCCAAAGCTGAGAGAAAACGAATATTTCTAGCTGTTAACTCTGTCGAGTTTGAACGTACACTGATACTGTTCTTATAACGTTGTCCATTAAATACGAGACCCATTTCTACGTAAATGCAATCGGACAGAAACTGATTCTTCTCTGAAATTTATAGGTACTTCGTTCTGATCTTTAAGGCTTACGGTGATGTTATGAATGGTTTTCACGTTGACGGGTAAATATATTACAGTCGTCAGTATTTCGACAATCTTTTACCCCAGAGCCACTTGTGGGTAAAACTCGTGTATATTGTGTGACTTTTCCATTTTGAAATGACCCAGTTACAATATTACACGCAACTCTAATAACCTTCACCCTTATAATATTGACGGGGAGCTCAGATTCGTGTTTTCGGTTGGCTGATAAATCCCCATTATTGAAACCGAGTAATTTTCCGATAGATCCGTCTTTAAAATGTATAGTCTTTGAACACTTAAGTTCCGCTTTAAGTGTGTTATTGTTCGGCTTGAGCGAAAATGCAATCTCCGACGGTAGCTGTGATTTGATATATTTTTCAATATCCTCAATTTCGTACGAACCTATCGGTATATTAACGGTCACTTCATAATTATGGTTTTGATCTTCACCGAGATACAATTTATTATTAATTCCTTCTTCGATATTGGGAATGGAATTGTACACAGCAAGATCAATGAGACCGATTTCCCACTCTCCATCGGATAGATCAATCGGTGGAAAGAAATCACACCAAAGTGTAGAACTATTTCCTTTTAAAACAATACTCATGATAGTAGAAACTTTAAGCACAAATATCCACAGACGAATGAAGTGTCACTTTGATGTCGCTTGTAATTATAGTGAATATTAGAGTTGGAACCAAAATATCTAGTCAGTTCGAGTGGAGGTCTAAGATTTCCAAAACTGTCATAGTATTCTACATTTACACCGCGCTTTTTATAACACACCCAATGTGTACCTTCACCCTTGCTACTATCGAGGTTGACAATGGCGGATTCGTTTTTCAACGGTCCCGTCGGGGGAAGATTGTCCCTCATATAAACACCTCTGAAATACGGTATCCTCACGGCATATTTTTCTAAATCAATATTTGTTAACGGCCTGTTTGGTAATGAATCAATCAAATTTTTTTTTATTTATCTTCTTCTTCTTCTTCTTGGTTCTGCTACTGCCTTTCAGCCCCCTGCCTTTTGGATAAAAACTACTACCTTTTGGATACGGTTTGAGATACAGACCAGTGCCTTTAGCATATGGTTTGAGATACAGGCCGCTGCCTTTTTGATACGGATTGAGATACAATGCCCCACCCAACAAGAGACGTTTCGACTTTTTCCCACCTCCCAATTTGGTTTTCGCTTTCATGGCCGTTGTTACAGCCCATGCTGCTGCCCATTCACCCATAGACACGTTACCCGATTTGACTCGACTCCAAGCCCGTTCTGCTAAAACTTTGTCCGCTTCTCTACGATGCTCTGAATCACTGTATTTGCTGTACGCTATATCGTGCTCTTTACACGCTTCGTCTAAAGGATTGACTCCTTTATCACCTCGGGCTAACCTCTCGGCTAGTTTTGTACCCGGACCGCAATAGTTGTAAGAGGGTAAATGGAGTTCTACAGGCAGCAGATCTATAGCCTTGTTTAAAACCTTATCACCAACGCTTAAAATTCCAGAAACGAGACCACGGCCCTTTTTGACTCTTTTTGATGTTGTTCGTCCCTTTGCCATTTCTATACTGAATCAATACTCAAGGGTGCAACGTATTTATGGTTGTTTAGTGTCGTCGCTCCACACCATACGCCAATGACTAAATGTATCTTTGGGAGTATCGACTTTACTATATTGCTTTTTAATCATATGTGCGAGATCAATCAATTCCCTTTGCCATTTGTTGTCTAATGTGTTCACTCTCTTACTGCATGCTTTTAATGTTTCAGCTTCAGTTGCTCTTATAGCCTGTACTAATTGGGCTCGTGTGATGGCATCACTATTTGTAACACCGTCGGCAATATTACAAATACGTTTTGAGGAGGCATCAAAGCAGTCTTTTGTTTTATCTCTTAGTAGAGCACGATCTATAATTACACTCAATTCTTCAAGCTGTTGAAAGTTGATTGCATCCAAGCTGCTAGTACCATCCTTCACGTTGGTCAGTTTTTTACCGCCACAGTTCCAACCGGTACTGTTCAACGGCATTACCTTGCTGTCCACATAGTATTTGTTGGCTGCGTCTTCCGTGTGTATTGGGGTTTTTACGTTGCATATGTAGCTTTTTTGAGCGTCAAATTTATTGTGCCAATTTTTTCCAATAAAGTACCTTCTAGCATATTTCACGTTTAAGCCATCGCCTTCCTCTAGCGGAGTACCAATATCCCCTGTAGCCAATAATTTTTAAAGTCATAGCCACTATTTAGTTTAACTGGAATTAACGATTCGAGATATTCTTTTGTCACGGCATCATCATTGTCTTTCGGTATGGCTAAACCACCTATAGGTCTCCAGCTTGCGTCATATCGTTTCCTCTTGTCATCAAACATTAAACACTTTGTTTCTAATTGGTTAAGGGTGACCGCATCGGTTTCAGAGCGTGCTGTAGCTACATTATGTAACAATTTACCTCCTATATCATAGTCTCCCTCTGGTGTAAGGTTAAACCCTACACCTTTAGGACCTATTTTTCTGTTCGAGTCGCCACTCTTATAACGTCCAAACTTGTCGACACTCATCGTATTAATGTTCTAATTTTTGCATTTCCCGCGCCTTTTATAATTCCAGCTTCTTTTAGTTCTTCGATAATAGAAGCTATCTCATTTGCATGTCCCGTGTGTCCTGCATCGTGAGATGCCAACAAATGTCTCAGTCTGTCACACAACTCATTCGGATCGTCCCAGTAGGAATAACCTCTCCCGCTAACTGTTTTAGGTGGGAATAAATGCTCTATAATGTTTCTATATTTTATAGATTTGTTACGATTAACTTGTCCGTTCGGATCGTATAATCTTTTGTGTGCACTGGATCGCACACAGATATCTCTATACGCTCGTAAGTCGGCCTCGGTATATATTTCATCATCGGGTATACACTTAAACACCAACTCGTACAATCTGGGCGTCCCTTTATAGTGTACTCCGTCAATTATAATTTCACCATCGTCCGACAACTGAAGAGTCTTGTTACCGATCATCATAGAGTCGGCTCCGATTTTCGGGCCGTAACTGTGATCTATATTCCGACTACCGGCGGTATCTTTCATCATTTTAAGCATATATTTTCGTGCCAGCTGATTATCGAAAGTACTGTTTACCCATTTTTCAGATACACTTTGCCCTACAGGTGTGGACAATAGTTCCCTTACACTGGGCTGCGGTCGGTCCGGAGTCTCTGCAATTATTTCGGTATCTACAAAATCAACACTGGGAGTAGCCGGTACTTCCCTGACAGTCCACTCTTCATTTTTCTCTTCCTCACTCTCGCTGCTCCACTCATCCGCTATTTCCGTCTTTTCATCCCACTCTTCTTCGGGTTTAATTTCTTGTTTCGGCAAAAACACTCCACTCTTCTGCATCTCTTTAATTATTGGTGTGTATTTCTTAGTATACATTCGTTCCTCTTCGGCCTCTCCGTACCTCAACTGTCTGTACTTTTTCTTTATAGCTTTGCGCAATCTGGCTATCTCCAGCGTTAAATGCTCTCTCTTTTTAGACATCTTGTAGAATGACAATTGTTGCAAGTATCAAGCCTTTTGTACCTTAAAAATCTGTTATAATTCGATCAAATCCTATTCTATATCTTCCATTCTCCGGTTCACTGTCCTTATCTATTACAATGAATCCATGTTTATCTTTCCATGCGGTTGCACAAATGTTTTTAAATGCACTAAACACCATGTCAGTGTTTACGTGATCATTGTAAATGTGTCGTAAATTGAGATCGTTCCTAAGTAGAAGGAATCTATATTATTGTGACGTCCCATGGTGAAATAGTTACGTATATTATCGTGTTTCTCGCAAGCTATGTCGTCAAAAATTATTATCGAATTTGGCTCCGCTTCACTAGGATGGATGACATTTTCGTTGTCCGTGAATATTTAATAACCAATTTCTTTGGTATTTCCCAGTATAGTTTCCAAAAACTTGTACTTTGGCTGCTGGAGTGATTTAGAAAATACGTAGACGTTGGCAAATTTCAGGCCATTTGGATTGAAGAGCAAATTAAATAGCACATTAGTCTTGCCACTGAATGATGGGCCACACACTATAGATCGAACTGTGTTTGGCAATAAAGAACTGTGACGGTGCATTGTTGAGCCGCCTCCTGCAACAACGTCAAAGTTTCTTACACGTAGTTTATCCGCTGTGTTTTTTAAACGCATTAAGCTGCTCAACGTTTGTCTAAATACTGTGGAAAACTAACATTGCTATCCTATTAAATACAAAACCTAAACAACAAGCTTGGTTTTATCAATCCAACTATCGTGTTCCTTGTCAAACCCTAACCACCGCACCAGTACTTTGTTACCCTTTTGCGTAATACTTTTTCAACAAGATTTACGTTGCCGATCTTTGACTCGCTTAATTCTTCGGCATAGAATCCTCCTTTCAGAATGTCACCTTTCGAGTCTTGTAGAATGTACGTTACAGGATTGGTCGGTACAACAGCGTACACGGTAAACACTTCGTTTGTCCAGTTGGGTAGATATCCTCTAGCAAAAGTCTTTTTAAATTTCGATATTCTAACTTTGTCGTCCACTTTAAATCGCGCCAGTGCTTTTGTACTCTTGCGTGCTGTTTTGTCCAGTAACATTTTCTCATGCTTTTTCAACACCTGAGCGTGTTTCATGCCGATAGTACTGTGCACAGTGTTATTGTATGTCTTTACTAAGTTTTTCAGCAGCTCCAACCACTCGTAACTACCACGTGCTGTAAATTCATGCCACATTATATTTTTCAAAGTACGGTTCAGGCGCTCCACCATAGACGCTTTCTTGTCTGAAAAAGTGGCGTAGTGATTTATATTGTATTTTTTCATTAATCTCTTCACGTGCATATTGAAAAACTCCTTCCCCTGATCAGCCTGAAAGTTATTCATAGGATGTTTTTTCATTATCGGTTCAAACGCTATAGATACGTCTAGAGCAGACTTTGTCTTTAGTGGTAACGCAATCGCAAATTTTGTTAGACAATTTATCATAGTCAGTATATATTTGTAACCTTGGTTTTCTTTGGCATATGGAATCATTTCTACAAGATCGGCTTGATAAAGGTCATTAACTCCTTTCAGCGTCACACCTCGGGTTCTGAATTTCTTCGCGCGGGCTTGTGAAGTTCCGTTGCAATGGATCGCCTTACATCCATTATGTAAATGAATGTGTTTATAGTTTCGTGGCACTATTTATTTCGTGGAGATACTCTTGTGCACGTAACCTCGAAATTATCGCTGCTTGTTCCCGCCTCACTGTTGCTTTGGATTAATCCACCAAAAATTGTCCATAAAAGATCCGCAGAGATGTCGGAAGCTTTACGAAAAGCAACGTATCCAGGTGTCTTTGTTTTAAAATTGAGACTAGTAAACGTAAAGCCCAACAGATCACCATCAGACCATCAGCTGTTCCATTTTTCATTTTGTCTACCAAACATTCAAAGCCTCTTTTTATCCAATCAATTTCCGTCACATTCTCGGGTGGTGGATGAAATTTAAACTGAATTTTAGTCCTTAGAGTACGAAATTTTTTCGCCTCCCTACTTTGCGAGGAAACAATGTAAATTGGCTCTATAGCTCTTTTCATGGCAAGTAGCTCTAACCGTGTGAGTCACCTTGTTTTAACTTTGGATGACCGGTGTTGCACTCTGGTAGTCGATGGAGTAACCTCATTTATACCAGCTGTGGACACTACTTTTGAAAATTGATTTGTTGTATACATCAGAGTAACCTAGAGGTACATACCAGGGATTTGGCCGTAACATGGGCTCTTATGGAGTTATTCTCGACCAATCAGAATTGTCCATTTGGTCAAGTGCCCGCCTTTCGTCCAATCAGAATGCTCCATTTGGTCACTTCAACGCACACGCAAACCTGGTGCGCTCTGGTGGGAAGTGGTGGTGGGGGTACCCTGGTTCTCCCAGGGAGAGGGGGAGCAAAGTCTGTACTTGTAAAAATGGCTGGATGCGGGCAAATCCATCGGTCGCTAACAGGTATATCGGTTACCGATTGGATGTTTGGGTTGGCAAATCGGTTGCTAAAAATATATTTTGGTTGGTTAATCGGTTGTTAGTGGTATCTATGGGTTGGTTAATCGGTTGCTAACATGATATTTTGGTTGGTTAATCGGTTGTTAAAAGTATATTTTGGTTGGTTAATCGGTTGGTAATGTTATCTTTGGGTTGGTAAAAATCTTCCTTACATGATAATTTGGTTGGTAAATAGGTTGCAAAAACAGTATGAAACATCGTCCACAATAAGACTAAAATGCACACACACACACCTTAAACACAGAGTCTCGTGTGAGTCAACTTGTCAGTACAAACGTTGGGTTTTGGTCGGTGCTACGCCCTAGCAGCCAATGGAGGAACCTCTGTACCGGTGCTGGCCCTTGTTATTACCTTACACACACAACCTTAACCTTGAGGTACGAGCTAGACCCGTACCTTAAGGCGTACGCGAGTTTTTTGCGCGCGCGCGAAAAACTCGGTCCGGATTTGTGTTTAACTAAGTGTCCTCCCCAGTGGATATCGATGCACTCTCAAAATATAATTCGACAACAGGTTGCTATAATCAATATGGTGGTGCTCTCTGGGGAATGTAACCGACGTTGAACAAACATGGTGACTTATATACTGCATTAAATATACAATGTGTAATATACTATGCACAAAAGCTCAGTCGGTAGTGTGTCTGCCTTCAAATCCGAACTTCACAGGTTCGAATCCTCTGAAATGTCTGACGTCATGACAAAAACAACGGTAGCAGAGCAATGCAGCAAATTACGTCACCAAAATGATGTATGGTGGGCATAGGGAGGGGCAAAACAACAAAATGGCATCTCCAAATTACATCACAGGCTTCAGGCGGATGGTGGGCAGGGGAGGGGGTGAGGTGAAAGGGGTAATGGGGAGGGGCAAAACAACAAAATGGCGTCTCCAAATTACGTCACAGGCGGATGGTGGGTAGGGGTGGGGGGGAGGGGTAAGGGGTGGGACCATGGGGGAAGGGCAAAACAACAAAATGGCATCTCCAAATTACGTCACAGGCGGATGGTGGGTAGGGGAGAGGGTGAGGGGTGGGGTAAGGGGGAGGGGCAAAGGGAAGGGGCCAGGGAGGGGTATAGGTCACATGGTCACCCCCATCTTCCCCCACCCGATTCTTGTGCTCAACTGTCGCACACTCTACTTACAGCTTTAATTTCCCGACAAGCATTTTCCTGTTAAGACATGCGAATCCATATATTATTATTATTAAGACTGGGGAGAGTGTTTTAGAATGCCTCCTGCAATGCAACCTAATTAGATCTTTTGTGCCCCCCTCTTGTTGGTCTCAGGAGAGATCTATGTCTTTGACAAAATCGATCAAACCCCTGGTCTGGAGGTTTAGTAATTCTTCTTCCGAAATTAAGATAAATTCTAGAAATTTATGTCTCTTTAGGCATAAGGCTAGGCAGGGCACTCCATGATGATGTGTTCCATGCGTTCCACCTCTTCACCACAGTACCTCCAAGTGTCTTCATCCACCAGGCCCATCGTACTTAAGTGATACCTGCAATGGATATGTCCTATTAGTATACTAGTATACCACAGAGGAGTTTTAGCTCTCTTCTGCTTAGGTTTACTCCCTCTTTTTATTAGAGCTAAAGAACTTCTTGGAATGTATAAGACCCGGCAATGTATTCCAGGTTCTGTTGATTACTTTGTTGGCCCAGTTGTTAATAACCTCCTGGTAATCCCTAGGGCCAAAGCCATACATAGGAGAAGGCCCTGTAAAGGGTTTAGATGCACCAAGTTTAGCTTGCTGATCTGCTTCCTCATTGCCTGCTATTCCCTGATGCCCTGGCACCCAGACAAGTTCAACTTTTTTCTTGTCCGCCAGCTAGTTTAGGGCCTGATGGCACTCGTGAAGCATCTTTGATCTCAAGTTGTTACTTTGAAGTGCTTTTAATGCCGCTTGACTATCCGACATGATACTAATTTTCCATTTGCATTGGTTTTTGGTGATCACATGGTTCGCCACCATATGGATGGCATGATCCTCTGCTTGAAAGATGGTGGCGTCAGCACTGAGGGACACACGTCTTTTGAACCTTGGTCCCACCACTCCTGCCCCCACACCACCTTCCATTTTGGATCCATCTGTGAACCACTTTTGGGAGTCTGCCGTCACACATTCCCATCTGGCCTTCTGCCCAGTCTTCCCTAATAGGGAATCCCTATTTTATACATCCTAATTTCTTTCAACATTTTAACATACATTTATTTATAATGCTTATTCAAATCATGGTTTTTTCACTTTTAAACTGTATTTGTTTTATAATAGTTTTTTCTTTCACAAACTATAGGACAATAATTGCTGTTAATTAATTGTAGTCAAGAAATATGGATAATTAATTTTTAATTAAATTTTTTATTTATGAAAAAATCTTTTAATTTGTCTAACACTACTGTTTTTGGTTTTTATGTTGATACTAATTGGTAATTTTCAAATTTACATTGAGAACTGTTTGATGACAATTTTAACCTGTCTCAAACTGACCATCAATAAATGCCCTGCTAAGTCTAACCTCCATTTTCTACCAACCTTGGCTTATATATCTTTGAGTAACGAGTGACTTGTTTGATATCTGCCAGCTCAGCTGTTTCATAACTTTTACAACTATTGTTTGTAACTGTTCTGGAACATAGAATGATACTTAAGTATTTAATCTAATCCTAATATTTAATTCCTAACAATATCTTTATATTAATTGTAGTATATATTAGTGATTGTAATTTTTCCAGGACTGAGCCTCCAGGACACGAAGCAGATCCCTTGGCTTTAATTCCTTCTATAGACACTGTAAGTTTGTATTTAGTCTTTATCTATTTTCACTTTTGGAATTCATTCCATTCTATTACCTAAGTCATGATTATAGTCTCTCATTGATTCATCAAGGCGTTGCCAATTTTATGATGGCAACTGTTTGCCAACCGCACCTAAACCTAATAAGTCATTTATGTTGTTATAATTATTTATAACAATTAAATGACAGAATATAAAGTAATGCATATAAAATTTCATTCTTGTTAACCTAAAAACCAATATAAAGAAAACATTTCACAATACTAAATTAGTTTTTTGAATAAATAGTTAATGTCAATAAATTTAGAAAATGTCATGGATCAACCCTACACCAATATTGAGAATGTGGCAACATTGCAGTGAAAGAGGTAAGGAAGCCACTAGCTTGTCCTCTTACCTTATTTATAATAATAAATACAGTTAGTATTGTAAAATAGCTGACATATCAAATTGACGCTAGGTTATAAGTATATTATTTAACATACACAGCATTCCCATCAAAGTACTCCCCTCTGCTTGCTATGTACATATCCCGTAGTTATTTTCATTGTCCGTACGCTTTCCTAGAACTCGTTTTTAATGAGAAAATATTAACTATGTATTTTAAGTGGCCTCGTGTTCAATTTTTTGTTTGATAAAAGTTTTTTGTTTTAAGTTTGGACTATTCTGTGTAAATGTGTTGATGAAAATTCTTATATTAGTTCATCAATAGGCTGACTGTATTGACCATTAGGGTTATATTAAGACTATAACTGTAAATGATTGGTTCGGTGAACGATCTGGCCTATGGGTGTTACAACATGTTAGTACAATCAAACTAGCACACTTCAATAATAATTTAGCTGTTAATTAGATATTAGAACTCCTTTCTAATCTCACTGTAATTTATTTCATCACAAGCAGACATCATTCTTTTTTGGAACGAATTTAAAAAACGGATATATCCACAAAAACTTGACATTGATCCATGACATAACTTTCTGTATACCGTAATAAATTGAAACAGTTATGTTTGATTGTATACACATGTGCTTAGATGTTTGTGTTTCTATTTAGGTCAGATTGTACAATTATTGTAATTGATAAATTGAAGTTTACAGGCTTTTTAATTATTGTAGCTAATCCTAGTGTTAAGGTAATTATAATAAGTTCTTCTTATATTGCAGAAAGTAGAGCCTCACTCTACAGAGGAGGGACACATGTCCACAATAGATGTCTGTCCGAGTACTTCACAGGGTAAGTTGCATTGTTTAATTTATATCTAAGAGAAGAAGTCCTATAGGTTATTATAATATGAGGCCTCAATATATGAGCTGAACGGTTGTAGTTTAGTACAGAATGCGCTAGCTTGGGAGGAGGTAAAGACTCAATACATCTCGCTATTCTTGAAGTTAGATAGCTTATCGGATGTGTATGTAAAATCAATGGTTAGAGTGACATTAGTTTTGTGTAATAAGTTAATTTAAAATCAATGATCCCCTATTTCACGCCATATTTTAATTTAAGTAAATTTAATGAGTTTTCTTTGTAGTTGACATTTTTAATTCAATAGATTTTTTCACTGTTCATTTAGAATTGATGTAGGGAAAATAAACATTTACACAGACTTTACCAAGAAGTGATCCACACACACATTATGTCCATAATTTGCAAGTGGTCTTTTATCTTGCAAAGTATTAATTTACTAAACTTCTTTGAGAAAGAAATTAGTTATGAAAGCATTTTTTGGTATTAAGAACTTTATGACAAGGTAAAAAAAAATACAGAATCAGCAGAAATAATAGGAAATGGTTAATTTATTTATATAAACGGATACTTTTCTTCTGACAAACAGAGTTTTCTGCTCTGTAGCTCTGTTGTATAACAATAACAGGTAGAGTATACTTTAAACATAAACATTCTAACATATGTTACGCAGTGTGATAAATAGTTAACACATTAAAAAAGAAATATATATATATATATATTGTAACAAATACAGATAGAGCTGTTTATGGTGAGAAGAAATGTAACAGCAAAATGGAACCCCCCTCCTGGTGTACTTACCCATAGTAATGCAGGAAGTGAGGGAACTTTCAGCTCTGTAAGAAAACAAGAACTCAGTTCACATCTTCTGTCTCTGATAAAAATCTTGAAAATATTCTTATTGATTGTCATCTTCAAACTGTTTTGAAAGGGAATTTGTTAAAAACAATTTGTAAATTTCAACTATTTGTGAATTAATCCGATGAATATGCTTGTAAATATATTTTACAAATAGTGTTTTCAATTTGTTTTAGATATGCAGTTCATTGGCACAAGTACTTGCAGCAGGTTCACTACATTTAAGAAACCAACCCCACATGTAAGCAAAGAATCTTTCAAATGTACTCTATGTAATTATTCTGCTTTAACTCTATATAAACTTGAATTCCACAAGAGAGTGCACACTGGAAAATACCCACATAAATGTGCACAGTGTGATTATTCTGCTGCTTCATCAGATAACCTTAGTTCGCACATGAGAAAGCATACTGGAGAAAAACCATATAAATGTGCAAATTGTGATTACTCTGCTTCTAGATCTTGCAACCTTAAAAGGCACAAGAGAGTGCACACTGGAGAAAAACCATATAAATGTGCAAATTGTGATTACTCTGCTTCTACATCAGATAGTCTTAAAGTGCATATGATAAAGCATACTGGAGAAAACCCATATAAATGTGCATATTGTGATTACTCTGCTTCTAGATCAGATAACCTTAAAGTGCACATGAGAATGCATACTGGAGAAAAACCATATAAATGTGCAAATTGTGATTACTCTGCCTTTACATCATCTAACCTTAAAGTTCACATGAGAAAGCATACTGGAGAAAAACCCATATAAATGTTCAGTTGAGACTTCTTCTTTACATTTAAACAATCTGAGAAGACACATGTCAGTGCCTGTAAAACAACAACCTATCAATGTCCAAAAATGTAATTATTCTATTTACCAATTAAATCATTTGAAGAGGCACTTGAGTGTTAATACACTAGAAAACCTACAAATCTACTGTATAAGATTGTTTTTCTTTATGAGTCAGGTCCACATGAGGATAAATACTGGGAAAATATATATAATTATACTGAATGCGGTTATTTTGTTTCTGATTTTTCAAAACATTCCAGAGTGCAAACTGACAATCAACTCTAATATAAATGTACAGATTTGTTAGTATTGTCAGTTGGATAACTTAGTGTTGTAATGTATAAATGTGTACTATGTATAGCTGCTGTTTTTCATTGATATTATTGAATGATGTCTGTCTATCATATCTATAGTTCAAACACTTGAACTGGTTTTTTATTAAAATTAAAATTTGGTATGTGGAGATATTTAGGTCATATCTCAAGACTTGTTTTTAGTTTTTTGATAATTCAAAATTTTGTAGTAGTTCTCATAAATAACACAAACTTACTATTTCCTCAAATTCGGCTGTACCTCAAATATATCCCCTAAGGACCTAAATAAAACTTATTGGTCCAAGTGTTCTTGGTAAAAAAACCTTATCGGCCATCTAGCTATAAAGACTTAATTACTTATGATTGGGTCTATTGATTTTGTTCAAATTTTAATTAAATGTGAGGATTTGTGACCCAAACCGTCTGCCAAATCACAAGTTAAAAAAATATAACAATTATGGAATATTTTTTAAATAAAAATTAACTTTGATTAAAGTCCTTCAAAGGTTGATTTTATAATCAAGCACAATATAGGAGGATATGTTTTGTTTCTTTTAGTTTTTTTTTATGGCAAAAACCTCTCGGTCATCATCACCTTATAAAATGGAAAAAAAAGTAATGCTAATCCTATAAGGGACTCAGTTCTTTCTTTATTATTCTTTAAATATTTTAAAATAATAATAGTTAACTTTTAGTTGAATGTCTGAAATTTAAGTATATTTTTAAATTGTAAAAAGCTTATTTTCATTTTTCTTAAAATTGTAGAAATGTAAACTTTTCATTTCACTTCATATGGAATTTTACAATAAAATTGACAAGTAATTAACCATTATTTCTCCTGTACCTTCAAATAACTGTAGTTTGGTGTATAATATATGCAATATGTAGAATTAATATAAATATATTGCAATGAAGTTTAAACTAGGTTTTAACTTTTACTTTTATCTAGTTACGCTTTTTCAGCAAACAAAAACAAAGTTCCAATTTTAACTTTGTATGAATTATTTTTAATTTTATGAAACTCTTTGTCTGCAGGTAGCAGGTTCTTTCACCAACTATTCACTATAAAAAAATTTTTACACACCCTGATATTAAGGCGATTTTTATTTACAAATGGCTATAGGTAGATAAATTATAACAAGTTTATTTTCTGTTGATTTAATTTAGTTCTTTTTTTTTTCCAAGAGAAAATTCAGGTACTCATATATATGTCTATCCTAAAACATCTTAATCTACCCAAAAAATTATATTCTTAACTCTAAAGCAGAAATAGTATTCTTTTACAAAAGCACAAATTTTAAAGAATTTAATAATCTAGTTGATTTATTTAAATTAATTGTATATCCACTTATGAAATGATTTACCAGTTGTACGAAGTTGGAATATATTTAATTCTACAGCCCAATCCAAATATTTTAAAAATAAATAAAAAATTTAGAAATATTTAAAAAAACTTTGTTTTACTAAACCAAAATTCAAAAGGGTGAAATCTGACCTTCCTATATTATGGGGAAGTCTTCAGATGATCTTGAAGCAGTTTCAACTGGATGGCTGGAATTCCCTGATGTGTATGTTGACTTGGAGTCCTTTTTGGCCAAAGAAGGTGTCTTGCTTATAGTGTAGTCGTATCGGGATACCCTGTATTTCCTCAAGTATTTATGATGATATGTAGAGAGACCTTCTCTGGACGAATGGGAAAACACCAGTCCTGAGGCTTCCCCGAAGTTTCTCTTTATAGTCTCCGGCCGGCTGGCCCCTTCCTTTCACTCTTTTGTTTTATTCAAAACCGCCGTAATTCCACTTCCAGATCTGTTATTGAATTTCCCAAGGTGTTGTTTTGAAGCTCGTGATGCCTTCTATCTCCACGACTTTGAATGAAATCCATAAGAGCTTTGGTTCTCATATAAACGGCATTCGAAAAATCGCGAAGGTACGCCTAAAAACTTCCAGAGTTTCTGAACCGCCATATTGAAACTTTTTGAAAATGTTGCTCATTATCCAAAAGTTTCATACCCGCAGCACAAAATCGCTCCGTTATTTTTTCAGCGTTTTTTCCCACCTTGAAAGATTCTAGTCTCGAAATGTCATTCCTTTGGCTTTACTATTTAAAATTCTTTGAATTGAGCATTTTACAATTTTTAATTTTAATCCAATTTACCACATATCTCTTTATGTTTATTATTTAACTGCATTTCTTTGACTTTACTTTTGAAAACCTCTTTTGTTTTCAGAATTTAATTTTAATTTAAATTGTAATTATTTTTCCTGATTGTTCTAAACAAGTTGTCGAAAGTGTACAGTTCGATTTTGTTGTCGGTGGATTTTTGTCACCTTCCAGGCATCGAACATAACACTTGCCGCTAACTTTTTAGTTATGGATTTTATCGAAAGTTTTCCCTCTTGATATTCGATTTAATTTTCATTCTTAGTTCTAGAAATGTTAACAATTTCCAGTTTTGATCAATTTTGGAATTTTTTTATTAACTTTAATCTTAAATATCTACGTGAGAAATCCAAAATATGATCTGATTCGATATTTATAAGAATGCACACTTTTAGGACTACACTCTGTACCAATTTCAGCATCAAATTCATATTTTCAAATTTTTAGTTAATTTTAGAATAAATTCAAACGAAAAGAATAATTTTGAGGTGATGTAAATTCTTTCAACAAACCAATCCCTTTTTTAACGGGTTCTTGGTCTTTGTATTCAATTTATAAAAGATCTGACGACAGTCACGGTCCACTTTCACTAGGCTAAAGTACAAGTTGGATTGGTAACAAGAAAATCTAATTTCTTCGTCCAGCAAAACGACTCAACCTTTGAAACGGACTTAACCGTTTCAATATATTGAACAATTTTTTCGTTACATTAGAACTTAAATTGTATTGTTTGATTGTTTGTATTCTATAAAACTGTGTATGTAAACCAGGACATAGAAACATAAACATATAATTTATTATTTTAATTCAAAGTTTAGTTTTATAAAATATTCTAGAAAAAAAACTATTTTGTTTTGTATAAATTCAATATTCACAAATTTGTCTGTATCATATTTTATTGTCTTTGTTCTAAATATATATTTCATATGTTTTTGAAGGTATATTTGTCTAATTTATACCTTTACTCCTGTAAAGACTGTATATGACTGTATATCTTAAGTTTATATTATTAGTTCGTAAGCCTAATGATATTTCCACTGCGTCTCAATTGTTTTGGTTTAAATACAGGCTAAATTGATTATGAGATTTAATCACAATCTAAAATCAATATATAACTTTTATTTATCACAGTGAAAATATGCAATTGCGATTCAAAAAATATTAAGTGCTATAATTCTGGGAACAAGAAGTGTACATTTAGCAATACAAGTGAATGTGAATGTACAGTACCCTCAGACTAGGAGTGTGTCTGGTGTAATGGGCGTGTCCTCCCTTCTACTCGTTTCCCTAACCTGATTTGACGGTACAACCCATTCCAAGAAAAGTAGGTACACAAATTATTGCTTAGGTCTAATATGTTTAAGTGTCCATCTCTATGCACCTTTCTGTACTTTTGTAAACGTTTTATTTTTATTTACACCGATAAAAGAAACGAAAGTAGGGTACATGTTTACACAGAAGCATTTGAGGTCTATATTATTTTTATTGGGGTTGTATCGCTGAAAGCAAAGGCAACAAATGAAGTGTGGAGGCCCCTCTTTTCCTCTCCACCCAGACACATTCCTACCTTGAGGATACTGTACTGTTTGTTGAATTTCAAATGTTCTTTTTTTGTTAGGATAGGAATTTGAACTTTCTTATCAGTAATGTGTTCACACAGTTAGTTGTTTATGTCACATTTTGACAGGCATTCTAGGATATGGGAAGGTAAACCTGGAAATGTGTTTAGAATTTACATTTATTTAATCAGCATTTCTTTAATTAATTATTACTTGCAGTTGAATTCAACATTTAAACATGTAAACTTGTGTTTATAGTTTTACTTTGGTAAGTGCCAAATTTTTTTTATTAAGTATTTTTTGTAATTTGAAACTCAAAAATGAACGTTTACTTACTTTAATTTATGTAGTATAATTTTTATTACATCTATGTATCCAAGTGAACTAGGTTTTATGAAACTGGTGTTTTGACTATTTTATAGCCCTTCAAAACTCTGCCTCTACATCAACTCACCTTAAAGTGCACATGAGAAAGCATACTGGAGAAAAACCATATAAATGTGCACAGTGTGATTTCTCTGCTTCTGAATCAACTCACCTTAAAGTGCACATGATAAAGCATACTGGAGAAAAACCCATATAAATGTGCACAGTGTGATTATTCTACTTCTTATAAAAATCTACTTAAAGTGCCATATCTCAGGACTTGTTTTTAGATTTTTGATTTTTCAAAATTTTGTAATAGTTCTCATAAAAAACACAAAATTACTATTTCCTCAAATTCGGCTGTACCTCAAATGTATCCCCTAAGGACCTAAATAAAAATTACTGGTCCAAGTGTTCTTGGTAAAAAAACCTTATCGGCCGTGTAGCTATAAAAGACTTAATTTCTTAAGATGTGGTCTATTGATTTAGTTCAAATTTTAATCAAATGTGAGAATTTGCGACCCAAACCCCCTGACAAATCACAATTTTAAAAAAATTAACAATTAAGGAATATTTTTGATATAAAATTAACCTTGACTAAAGTCCTTCAAAGCTTGATTTTATAATCAAGCACAATATAGGAGGATATGTTTTGTTGTTGCAAAAACTTCTCGATCTTCATCACTTTAATAAAATAGAAAAAACAAGCATACTTAAAGATCCCTAGCCCTCAAATAGTGTCAGGGTCGGAAAAAACCATTGGTCAAGAGAGACCTGATAGAAAAGATGAAAAGGGATCTCATTCAAAACTATATGAAAAAAGTGCAGGTCCACCTAGGTTCCCTTGATACACTAAAATGTGCCCCTGATGGTAGAAGGATATGTTTATGTTACAATGACAACAGATTAGGCTCTAAATATTTTTTGTAAGAAATGGTATCCATGGTTCAACATCTACTGAACTGTCTTTGTTTGTTTATGTTGCCATGTTAATGTGTGTTGTAACAAATTACTAGAATAACTTTCCTATTTAAGCTAAACGATGATTGCAAATCACACCTATTTTTAGTGAGTTCCACTTTTATACAGTTGATTTTGAAATCCTACTTGTAGGGCAATTTATATTTTTATCTTTATTTTATTCTAAACTCAACCTACATATTTTCATATTAAATGGTCTGTTTCTCGGATCAAACAGAATTAATTATTGTGTTATTTAATTTGTTCTTTGTTGTTGTTATATCTTATTTTATTCTTTAAATATTTTTAAAATAATAAGAATTAACTTTTAGTTGAATGTCTAAAATTTAAGTATATTTTTAAATTGTAAAAAGCTTATTTTAATTTTCGTTAAAATTGTAAATATGTAAACTTTTCATTTCACTTCATATGTAATTTTACAAAACATTGACAAGTAATTAACCATTATTTCTCCTGTACCTTCAAATAACTGTAGTTTGGCGTATAATATATGCAATATGTAGAATTAATATAAATATAAAAATTGAACAATTTTTCCGTTACATTAGAACTGAAATTGTATTGTTTGTATTCTATAAAACTGTGTACGTAAACCTGGACATAGAAACAAAGACGTAGTTTATTATTGTAATTCAAAGTTTACTTTTATAAAATATTCTAGAAAAAAACTATTTTGTTTTGTATAAATTCAATATTTACAAATTTGTCTGTATCATCGTATTGTATTTGTTCTAAATATAATTATATTTCATATGTTTTTGAAGGTATATTTGTCTAATTTATACCTTTACTCCTTTAAGGGGAATCCCTACTGAAAAAGTCGACATAAAAACTACCCAAATGAAGTAGACTGTATATCTTTTTATATTTGTTGTAAATTAATTATAATTTGTTTTCTTATAGCTTTTGAAATTTTTTTTTTTTTGTTATATATTATTTTATTCTTTTATTGGGAATCCTTACTTAAAAGTCGAAATTAAAACTACATAAAACTATTTACAAAATAATATATCAACCTAACCTAACATGATAGTCAACATTTCTTTAGTAGGAATTACTTAACTGTATCTGTATGACGGATATTATTATTTCTGATTTTATGTAAAAGTTCTGAAACGTTGTTACCAGGGGACTTAAATTTAATAAAGGCGGAACTAAAATGGTAACGATGTTTGAAAAGAAAAATAAAAAAAAAAGACAAAGACAAGTTTAATAATTAACAAGGCTCAAGTTTATTGAAAACAGAAAGAAATTTCGACGGTTCAGACTTTGTCATTTACAACAAAAGACATCCTGACACAAATCATCAGTAAAAAAAAAACTTATGATTAACGAGATCATAAATTGTAAAAGTTATAAGCCCTTAATTGTAACATATAATAATTTAGATAAAAAAAAAATTAATCAACAGATTCTAAACATTTATCCCCCCCTTTTAGTATATATATATATGTTTATAGTTACAAAAATTTAACAATAAAAAAAGACAATGAGCACAACTTAATAATTCACAGAATTATAATTAATCAAAAAAAAAGATTATACGCCCTTAAAGTAAAAGTATAATAATTTAAAAAAAAAAATTAATCAAGATTTTCAAAAAAAAACTTATCCCCCCCCTTTTTAGTTTAGTTTATAAGATGATAGTTTCCTTTTAAACAGTAACAGAAATTAACAAAATATAAAAGAGCTTGATATTTTAAGTTCAAGAAAGATCATATCTATAGTTAACATGTTTATCACTAAACTAAAGTAACATAATATAATTGGTTTGAAAATTTCTTAAAAAAAAAAAGAAACTGTATTGGCCAATAAATTTATATTTAAATAAAAAAAAAGGAAAAATAATTTAGAATTTTGAAATTTTGTTAATTGACGTCAATTATTTTAATTTAGAAACTAACCTCTTGGAGGTTGTTAGGACCGAAAATTGCATGCAGGCTCCACCCAATAAATTGTTATATAATTTATAAATAATTACAAAAGTCTACATCTAGAAAATAGTTTGAAGGAACACATATTTGCGGAAGTAAATTTAGGCACATAAATCATATGAGTTAGTTAAAGTTCAGTAAAGTCAGCTGTAAAAAAAGGACATCACTTTTATGCACTTGAAAATCTGAAGTTATGTGATGCAAAAACGTGTTTTGCCAACAGGACGAAACTTGCTAGGATGATTCGCTGGTTTGCGCAATATGAGACAAGAATTTCTCTATTTCTCCTACCAGCATATTGGCTGTGGCAAACAAAAAACACGTTTCTTTTAGCGTCTGTGCAAGATCAGACATGTTGTAGCATTAATGTTCTTTATTGAAGAAAATATCTGGTTATTTGTCAAAATTAAAGTAAATTAATTGCATCACAGAAATTCGTTAAGAGGGTAATTAAAAGCTTCTTAGATGATTATAAATTTATTTATATATATAGTTTTGTTTTAAAAGAAAGCTTGTATAAGACTTGTAAGATTCTTCAAGAGTCTATAAAACGAAATTTTCTGATTTAGAAGAAATTTCTCTAATTGTTTTATATTTGACATGTTCAATAGGATATTCTGATCATTTAATGTTCAACATTAGTCTGCACTTATTTCACAAAATTGTTCAAAACTTAAAATGTGCCTTTACAAGGTTTTGTAAATGATGTTTTAAGAAAAGAAAATTTTTATAATCATTTAGTTTCAAAAGAAAATAGAATATTAAATAAAACATGAAATACATATTTTAAAGAATACATGATAATTAACAAATTATTTTAAAAATTAACAAAATATATAATATGACAAAATCTGTAAGGTTGAAGTACCTGGTTAATCCTGTCGCAGTTCACGTGAGCATGTACCGAGAAAAATGATGGTTATTTTAACATTTTGAACTAGGTTATTTAAACTAAAACGCACGAACTGTAAATTAACATGATGTTGTATGAGACTTGTAAGGTTAGAGAAAAAAAAAACTTTTGTTAGATGAGTGATGCAGAATGTAGACCATGTTGTTATCACATCTAGACTGTGGACCGGGTATTAGAGAAGCTAGCTTGACCGGCGAATGGACTTTGTGTTTTGGTATCAGGCGATGCTTGGTTTTGGAGCGGGCCGCCAGGTGCCAGCATCTGTCAAGGGACGGAAATTGGATGTGGAAGAATTAATGAAGTTATATTGCGGAAGTGTTTTTTTGAATTTAAATGCTACAGCGTTTTCTCTCCCATTTACAAATAGTTTTACAAAATATCATATGATTATACAGTGTAAAATGACCCATGTAACAAATGTTCACTATAGCACCATCATCACATTCACATTTTGTTGACATTGTTTGCTAGGTAAATGACCAATGTTCCTATTGTTATGTAACACTTGATAGATTTCTATAAAGCTTGTTAGACTTAGTAAGACTTTGATAACTTTTTATGAGACTTTACGTACATTTCATTCGCACACATACATTTCAAAATATTTTATGTAATGCACATGCGTCAAACCATAATTTATTATCATTGCCATTATGTTTTAAGCCGTAAATATGTCGGATTTGGTAGTTTTTAGATTGTGATTTTTCAGTGAAAATATTGATCTGCGCAAAGAAAACTTTATTTATTCTTAAAAAGTAATGGAAGTAGTAACCGATAAAAAAAAAAATTGTTAAAAATAAATTGTTAATTAATAAATTGACAATCTAAAAATTGCTTCCTCTAAGTTCTAGTTAATATATTCTCTTTATTTTTATTTTATATTTTATTCCAGCAGTATTGCTGATTTTATGATATAACTTACATTTTAATTTTGCACTAACAATTGCACATTGTGTGTGTAAAACGGATTTCTTGACAATTGATATTTTAAATCTTAACTGTCTGGGAGGTGTAAACCTTATTGTAGTTCGTAAGCCTAATGATATTTCCACTTTCCACTGTGTCTAGACTGTTTTGGTTTAAATACAGGCTAAATTGATTATGAGATTTAATCACAATCTAAGATCAATATATAACCTTTATTTATCACAGTGAAAATATGCAATTGCGATTCAAAAAATATTAAGCGCTATAATTCTGGGAACAAGAAGTGTACATTTAACAATACAAGTGAATGTGAATGTACAGTACCCTCAGACTAGGAGTGTGTCTGGTGTAATGGGCGTGTCCTCCCTTCTACTCGTTTCCTTAACCTGATTTGACGGAACAACCCATTCCAAGAAAAGTAGGTACACAAATTATTGCTTAGGTCTAATATTGTTTAAGTGTCCCATTTCTTTAATATTCACCTTTCTGTACTTTTGTAAACGTTTTATTCTTATTTGCACCGATAAAAGAAACGAAAGTAGGGTACGTGTTTACACAGAAGCATTTGAGGTCTATATTATTTTTATTGGGGTTGTACCGCTGAAAGCAAAGGCAACAAATGAAGTGTGAGTGTGGGGGCCCCTCTTTTCCTCTCTACCCCAGATACATTCCTACCTTGAGGATACTGTACTGTTTGTTGAATTTCATAGTTCTTTTGTAAATGAATTTTGTAGTTTTGTAGAATTTCATAGTTGAATTTTGTAATGTTCTTTTTTTGTTAGGATGGGAATTTGAACTTTCTTATCAGTAATGTGTTCTCACAGTTGGTTGTTTATGTCGCATTTTGACAGGCATTCTAGGATATGGGAAGGTAAACCTGGAAATGTGTTTAGAATTTACGTTTTCTTTAATCAGCATTACTTTAATTATCACTTGCAGTTGAATTCAACATTTAAACATGTAAACTTGTGTTTATAGTTTTACTTTGGTAAGTGCCAAATTTTTTTTATTAAGTATTTTTTGTAATTTGAAACTCATAAATGAACGTTTACTTACTTTAATTTATGTAGTATAATTTTTATTACATCTATGTATCCAAGTGAACTAGGTTTTATGAAACTGGTGTTTTGACTATTTTATAGCCCTTCAAAATTTTACGTCGACTCGGGATTTTAGTTTACTTTTATTTTATTAAGCCCCAAGTGTTATTTACTTGTTTCTTAGTGCCAATACAAATCTTTTCCTTTGCTATTGTTTTGCAAGTTTAGCTTTTATTTCACATTTTGTTATGTCTATCACGTTTCTTGATATAATACAAGGCCTTTTTTGTTCTAATTTTCCATTTCATATATTTTTACCTAAATAATATATTATATACCAAAATGATTTGGATGACATTTTAGTAAGGGATGTGACTGTGGGAAATATTGTAGTTAAGTCACTTTTATATGCTAATGATATAGTTTTCTTTGCTGATAGACCAAGCTCCTTGCAAGAAATGATTTTTAATTTAAATAATTATTGTAAACAATGGGGTCTTATGGTAAATAAAGATAAACCAAAATAATGATTTTTAGATGAGGAGGGAGATTAGGTGCACATGAAAAATGGTTTTGGGAGGGAGAATATTTATAAGTAGTAAATGAGTTTAAATATTTAGGAATTATATTGACGCCTACTCTGAGTTTTTGTTCGCATGCAAGGGCAAAGGTAACTACAGCAAAATTTGTCCTCAATAACATCTTTAGTGATTTTTTTGTTAAAAATAACATACCTGTTTTTGCAAAGTGAACAGTTCACAATTCAATTTGTAGAGCGGTAATAGGGTACGGGGCTCAGGTTTGGGGCTTCATACTGCTAGAAGTGTTAGAAGGATTTCAAAGGTTTGCTATAAGAGAATATTGGGACTACCTACCTCTACACAAGTTACGTGATATACTTAGTAACGGGTTTTGATCACTGCTGGTATTTTTTTAAATCTACATTTGAAGTTTATATTAAAAATTCTTGAATTGACAAATTGGTAGGCTGATGAAATGTTTAGCATTACAAGCAATAAAATAACATAAGGACAATAAGATCTATTGTTTCTGTCAAATGAAAACTGTTAGCTTTACAAATTTTTTAATGATCATACTTAAAATAGTGTTTAAAATAACTGTAAAAACAGTTCTAATTTTTTTTAAATAAATCACATTACAAAGATATTTCTTATTTTTATTAAACATAACTTAATGAGTAATAGCTAAAAATTTCATTCAGTATGGACAAGCCGTTTTCAAAATAATGGTACCGAAACATGAAAGCTTTATAAACCCCCCTTCTGCGATCTTGAATTTTTAGGCCAACTATAGAATTTGAACCACACTTGCAAAAACAACTTTTCTAAAACCCTAACGTTTCCCAAAACTCCCTCATTATAAGAAATAACAGCATCAAATACACCATGTTTTAGGGTTGATAGTCCAACAAAGTCATTTTTAGGAATTCTAGTCCAAATCATATTATTAAAGGATTCATTTTGATTTTGAGTCTTACCATGTAAACATTTTTTAACAACTCAGGATCAGCTAGAGCTTTAAAAATAGTTTTTATGGTTTCCATAACTACTATGGGTAGACTGTATTGGTCAAATTTGTTGTGCTAAAGATTGGTTATATTTGCACCAGGAACTTTTCAGTTTGGGACACAGCCCATGCATAGGGTTTTCTAAAGTATTACTTTTACTGCCTTCACTGATTGGCAAGCTGGGCCTAGGATCACTATTATTTGAGGTTATATTATTTACTAAATTTGAACTATTTACAACGCTTACACCACTAATAACACTTGGTTTGATAAAAGGAATCTTCCTCTTACCAAACTTTTTTACTCTGGGCGTTATTTTTAGTTCTTCAAATTACTTTTACTAAATAGGTTATTCATAAACTGTAAACACAAAACAGCTGTACAAAAATATTTAGTTCTACTCTACAGGTCACAGGTACTGCCGACCTAATAATAAAACAATACAAAATTATTGCCAAGGCTATCAATGGTAATATAACATTTCAAAAGTCATATATTTTGCACAGTAAAGTTAGTGTAAGTTTACATATTTAAACAATGTCAAGGTTGGATGAAAATACAAATAAATAATGCAATAAATACCAAGTATTTTGTATCTATGTATTCAGAAAATTCCATAGATTAAAATTTAACAATAAAACTTTTTTTTCCTAAACCTAACATACATAATTTATTACACAGTTATAAAATAAGAATTTCACAATGCATTTAATATATGTATATTTTTTAATACAAATGGTTAAAAGGGCGATAGTGTTTCTCCAAATCGCTTCCTTCGAGTTTAGGTGAAGAAGAAATAGTTATGATGCAGGCTGTTGCACATTCTACCATTGTAATATTGTAATGTCCTAACTGCTGCTAATAGTTTATCTAGTTTTAGCTATATTTTCTATTTTATTTTTCTTCAAAGTACCTCCTAGAGTTATGTAAGTAATATAACCTAATTTTATTTTTTATAAAAGATTGGTGATAAATGATTTGAGTCTTATTTTGATATTTCTTTAGTGATATCCACTTTCTAATTTTTTGTTTTCAATTATAATTGTAGGTTACATACTCTGTGGAAGAAATTTTCTTTTAAGCCTGGGGATGATAAATTTGTAGGAATTACCTGTAGAGTTTTTGCTGTTAAACTTGATTTCCTCCCTTCCTCGGAATCTGAAATGAAAGTGTATTATTCTAGAGTTAGGTTATGTTATATTTATAATCCCAGTTCCGCTTCCACCCATAATGTGTTTAGGTTACTACATGCCAATGTTCATCTGTATTACTTTAGTCAATGTCTTATCACTCGATGTTTATATTCATCCACAAAAATATGTCTGATTAGGTAATTAGATATATTCACCCCACTGTCAAACTAAATACTCATTACTGGTTAATCTTGTGGACTTAATACATCCAATGGTAAATGTTTACTTTAAGGTGGCGCCTTATTTTCTGTATTTTTTTATTTTATTTATTGTCTACTTAAGAATAAATAATGTTTTTCTTGCTCAGATCATTATTTTTCACTAAAAAATCACAATCTATAAACAATCTAATTTGACGTATTTATAGGTTAGTTATAAATGCTAGATATTCACATTTACATCTTATTTGTTACTAAAAATATATTAATCTATAACATCCGTGATCACAGATCACGTGATATGCTGCGAATCCTCCATATTAATAATCTTATTTCAAATTAATAACATCAATAAACTTATGTAAGGTTTGGCCAGGTGTTTATAATAGATATATATATATATATATATATATATATATATATATATATATATATATGGCTACTTGGCCAAACTGGTCGTGATATATAATTATATCGCAAAGTAAGCAAATTATTATCTTCAATAAACATATGAAAGGGTATTTGAACAAACCTGTTGTGATATGAAATAGCGATCTAGTGTAATCTCATTGTGCAATGCGCATGCACCAGACCATAAGCTATTATCATTGCCATTATGTTTTAACTTATATATATATGTTGGATTTGGTAGTTTTTAGATTGTGATTTTTCAGTGAAAATAGTGATCTGCACAAAGAAAACATTATTTATTCTTAAAATGTAAGGTAAGTAGTAGACGATAAAAAAAATTCTGAAAAATAAGGTGCCATCTTAAAGTAAACATTTACCCATCCAATATCTTTTACATACTAGTTAAGTACCTAAAGGTCTGGGAAGTTAACTATATACATATGGTTACTTAACCAGACCTAGTAAAGGAACTACCTAATGACCTGCCAAGACCTAGTTCGTATGATTCTGAATTTATAGCGTAATGATATTAACCTGTCAAAAGACATGTAATATGCATGCATCCAACGATAGGCTATTATCTTCCCTCCGAGTAATGTATGAAACCTAGACGCATCTAGGCTCATTTTGAAAGCAGAAATTGAATGCATACTGGCGGTAGTTGTGTACTTAAAGGTGCCACCTTATTTTCCGGACTTTTTTGTATCGTCTACTACATACCTTACTTCTTAAGAATAAATAATGTTTTCCTTTTGTAGGTTACATATAATGGCAAGACATAATAGCAATGAAAAATATTTTGAGAATAGCGTATGGTTTGACGCACGCACATTACACTATAACTATGCTAGATCACTATTTCATATCACAACATGTTTGTTCAAGTGCCTTTTGTACGTTCATTGAAGTTAATAATTTGCTTACTTTCTGATATAATTATATATCTCTACAGGTTTCGCTGGGTAGCTATATATAAATAAGCACCTGGCAAAACCTTATATATATAATCACCTGAACAAACCTATCGTAATATTATTGAAGTTAATATTTTGAAATTAGATTATTAATATGAAGAATTCAGAGCATATCACGTGATCTGTGATGACAGATTTATAGATTGAAATATCTTTAGTAACATATGAGAAGTAAATGTGAACATTTGTCATTATGTCTAACCTATAAAATAAATACCGGTACGCTTGGATTTGATAGTTTTTAGATTGCCATTTTTCAGTAAAAAAAAAGTGATGTGCGCAAAGAAAACATTATTCATTCTTCAAAAGTAAGATATGTAGACGATTAAAAAAGAAAAACAAAAAAATAAAGCGCCACTTTTAAATATAGCCTACAAAACCGGTAATTGTTTATAAAGAAAGTCGCTGCTTTTTTTTGCGATTTTTATTAACATGTTCTACATATCTTATTTGAAGTTTTCAACACAGAACTGAATTTTTCACCGAAAAATTGCAATTTCAAAACTACAGAATTCTTCAAAACTACAAAATTCAATTATATATCACCTAAGTCAAGCAATATCGAGCACGGTTAGTACTTGGTTGGGTTACCGCTTAGGAAATAATGCACAATTTCTTTCTTTTTTTTTTACAAATTTATACATAGGTTAGGTAAGGTGGCTATTTATATAGCTACATTACTTAACCATGTAAGGTAAAAATTTGTGTACCTACATACCTAATTTAACGCATTAATGGACCATAACCTAGAAAAGTCGAAATTATATTTTATTTTTGTGAAAAGTTAACCAGAATTAAAGAACATGTACAGTACATTGTTCTAAGTATGGTCAAACAAATTCAAATTTTGCTAACCATTTACTAGATTCTGGTCATAGTTATGATCTTACTGAAAATGTCAAAGTTTTGCACATTGAATAAAAAATACACTTTTCTCCCTTCCGTGATATGGTTCAAGTTATGCATTGAAATGACAGCTCGATTCTTTTCAATTTTAAAAACAAAGAATAATTGACACAATCGAAAGCTGTTGAGAAATTAATAACTTTAACAGAGTAGCTTCTCTACGGCCCATTGTTAATTGTATATTATCAGATACATATGTTAGTGTTTTAGCAGTGCTATTGCCTGTCTGAAAGCTTAATCAAAATGGACTGAGAACATTTATATCTTCCATGTTTCGACAACTCCTGGTGAATAATTTCCTCTAAACATTTGTATAGGGTTGGCTAGCTACTATCCTTCTAAAGGGAGTAGGTTACTAGCTGCTAGGGCACCAGGAAGTATCCTTTCAAATATTTGGAAAATGATCTTTTCTAAAAATATAGTACATAATTCTTATAAATAAATAATTTATTGTTATTCATTCAAGTTATTTAAGGTATTCATTCTAGAGTAAACTAGTATTTATTATAAATTACATAATAATCTGTACTTTGCAAATACAATTTGATGTTAAATCTCTTATTGTTTCAGAACTACATCATGGAACATTCAGATCTTTTGGATAATATTAAAGAAGAAAATCTAGATATAGAAATAAAACAAGAGGAGGTTAGTTTTGATTTGATAGAAGAAGAAGAAAGCTGTTTGATCAAAGATGAGACTGAATCAAATAATGAAATAAAGGAAGAAGACGACGGTAAGGAGAATACAGATGAAGTTTACCAAAGCAAGATGATGGAATTCGTCAATGTGAAAGATGAAGAAGAAATAGATATTGTTTGGTAAGTAGGTTAAGTACAAATTATGTAAAGTGTTGCCAACGTTTGAAATAATTTCTGACTTCAGGTTTGAATATTTTCTGTTTCAGTTATACTGTTTTACCTAATATTATAACTTTGAGTATAAATTATTGTTTTTCTTTTACATACTAATTGTCCAATTTTTGTCAGAGAAAATGTAACTTTACTTGGGCATTAGACTCCCAACTCCTTTTATTGTACACAATAACTTATAAATAAAATCATCTTTTGTGGTTTTTATAATTTCTTTTTCACAAATAATTTTCATGTAGTTTATATTGTTCATTCTGAATAACCAATATTGTATCAGAAGTTTAACTCTATCTCCAAATAATTTAACTGGAATATAATGGACTTTTGAAGCAACTGTTTCTGGAGAAAACAAATAGCCTAACACAAATGATTTCTCAATTTGTAGTGTGTAAGTAAAATCTGAGAAATTATTATCAATCATGTATATATTTGTTACTGTTATGTTTATTGCTTTTGTTAGGTATTGTTATGTGTTTTGGTGAGCGGAGTGTTCATAGTTTACAGAATGTTAGTGAGTTCTCTATACTTTGTACTAAACTTAGCAAGATATTCATAAAATATTTTATTGATATAAGTGCATCTCTAAAGTTATTTAATTCTATAAAATCATCTAACTTCTTATTTATAAGTAACATCTTATTCCTTAATTCGATAAAGTTTTCTACAATTATATTTACAGTTTTGTTAAATTCTAGCATAATGTCTGTACTAACAGAATATTGAGGTGGAATTAGGTTTTCCTTATACAACTATGGTATTTGTTGTAAATGTTAATTAATTTTAATTCCGAATACTGTTAATTAATACCGAAATTAATCATTATAATAGACTGATGTGTTCGGGGTTGATACACTTTTTGTTAGAAATTAATCATTATAATAGACTGATGTGTTCGACGTTCATTAAATCAAAAGGATGATTCAGTTTGCGACGATCTGCTTTGCCTTGGGGTCAGGATATTTACCCGCACGCGAATCCTAGCTCTAATACCCAGCCCTTTCTTAAAGAAAACAAAAATCGAACGCAAGAAATTGCCGTAATACACCCCTTGACCCGTGATGTATACAACAAAATCTTATAAGTAAGGATTTTAATGAATTTTTAATGATTTGAATTTTGCTTACGCAGTATGAGCCAATTTATACCTCTCTCGAGTCGTGCCATTTGGAGAAATATGTTCCCTAACAAAAGTAGATCAGGAAAGTATGCAAAATAACGTAGTCAATGATTTTAGAATTAATTTGTCAAAATTTATCTTGTCAATTCTATATTTTAACATTTACAGACAAATGATTGAATATTGATTTATGCACACAATATATTAATTTGACATGACATTTGATTATTCTATATCATAATTACTTCTATAACAATTTCTGAAGTTGATGATTATGTTTCTTTAAAACAAATGAGAACTTCTGAATTTAAAATTGTCATTGATTCTATATTGTTTAATTTTGATATTTCGGTACCTTATAAAAGTGATGATCGAATTCTCGTTCTTTCCGTCTGGATTGCTCCAATTTGCAAAGTCCACGGTTTCTTAGGAGGCTTGAGTCCGTTTTACTGTTGGCTTGAAATCCAGAGAGTGGTTGATAAATGTTTATAGTTGATCCTATCTTCAAGAGCGCAGTTGCTGAAGTTCGAGTGTTCTTTCTTGATTTTGGTGATTAATTAAAGTTTTCATTGTGTCTACTAATGTTCCCAAATTATGCCAATTTATAGAGTTTGCTGAATTTTAACATTTATTATGCTTTTAGTTTTTTAGTTTTGTGTAGAAAATTTATACTGTTCACATCTAAGAATTTTAAGACTAATGTGAGCAAATTGTTTGAATGATTTTAAAACTAATACATTTTAGTAATTAGAGTGATGCTGATGGTAATAACCAGATAATCAAAATGACATTCTAAGCTCTGGGAAAGTTGTTTTATAGTTTAAATATCCCCACTCTCCAACCAAACACTATGACCCAATGTAGACTCTTTTTTGAGTTTGGTAATTTGCTCATATCTTCTGTAGCTTTTAAGATAGATTTTTTTCTTCAATTTTTCTCTTGATCCCCTATGGATTCTACGTCGAATTTATCTTAAAACTTTTTTATTTACCTGACTATTGTTTTTTCTCAATATCAGTGTTTTCAGTATTGTTGGTCAAACTGCTTTTTGGGGTAATGACGTACTAGGTAACGGTACTCCCCACCTGAATTATGCTCCCTTGTACTTTTTTACAATATACTTGGTTTTTCTTTGTACAAGTTTTTGATTTATTTATTTGGAAATTATACTTACATCAAAAACATTATATTGTGGTTTTCCTTCCATATAACCATCATATCTCACAAGCCCTATGCCCCATGTTGTTCAAACTTTGCTATATTATCGAGCTTGAAGAGCCCTATAATAATCATGTAAAATATTATCAATCTTGAATCTAATTATTATTTATTAACTTTAATAACTGATATAAAATTTAAATTTTGGTTATGACCTTCTATGGTCTATAACTTATTAATTATTGATTTTAAGGAATAATTTATTTTACATGATTGCATCATAAGGATGGAGTTTTCATTGTCTTAGGGCACAAGTCAATATTATAAGAGTTTGAAGTTATTTGTTAACCCTTCAACGCGGTAAGCCGTTCCGAGCGCTAGACCCTCTGGTGCGGTAGTAAAAATCGTCGACTAACATTTCCTTCTCTTGTGGATTGTCTGGCGGGACATTATACGTATTTACATTTACTGTAACTTCCTCATTAGCTAAGATTATTGCGGTATCATTAGCCACATTGCATATATTTACAACTTCATCACCACTATCATGATTACCTTCAATATTTGGATCACAATGGAACTCCATTTGAGCGTAATCCAAAAAAACTCGCGAATATTATCACTTTGCGGTTCCCACATTATCACTAAAACACAATATACACTAGAACTAATCACACGATCTACTGTCAAACTGTTAAAAATATTACACTTATAAATAAATGAGGTTATAAATAACCTATAACACACGAGAGCCCTCCACGAACCCGCTACAGCTGTTTGTATATAGCCACGTGTTGTTTTCTTTTCTGAAAGTCACGGTGATCTAGAAATAAAAATCAATAACTCAACAGATGGCATTTCTCTTGGCAATGTTCTGGGTAAACGCTCAGTTCATAAAAGTTCTTTATTTAGACGCTAGAATCCAGCACGTACCGCAGCGACATTTAGCGTCTTTAGACGGCCGGCCGCGCCAGAAGGTGAAAGTTTGGCCGCGTCTATAGAAGGTTCACCGCGTTGAAGGGTTAATGATGGAAGTTCAATTTTATTATTATACATTTTTCGGACATTTGCCATCATTTGTGTGTTAACCCTTTCAGTGCCAGGCATTTTTTTGTATGCACTACCCAAAAGTGCCAGGCATTTTCTCCCATAGTGTATCCAAAAGTGCCGACCTGTTTTTTAGCGAATTTGTAAGGATTTTTTTAAACAGCTGTATTTTTGTTATTTAAAAAGATATCATCATGATTTTTGTTTTGTTTTTCTTCTAATAGATCTATAAATAATATCTACTACTCTAAACACATTCATAACATACCAAAAAATTTAGAAAAAATAAAATTGCTTACGTTAACAAAAATTTTGATAAAATTTCCAGTTTTTATGAAGAAAACAGATGGAGAAAAAAATATATTACTTAAAAACTTGCACATCACTTTAAGACACATTTTGTTCTATACTTGTGTTCAAAATTTTGGGCCAATATCTTGCTAAATAAAAAAGTTATGCTACTTTTTCGAAATAAGAACGTTTTAATGTTTTCTCGGAAACGCTAGCATAAGTAGTAAGTAATTTTAAAAATAACTTATATTTCAAAAATATTTAGTACATCAAACAAAAATAACAAACTAGTAAAAGAAAATTATGAATTAAACCACTTAAGCACTATTTAAACTAAAATATTTATAATTGAGTTGGAAAATAAAATGTTAATTTAGCACTTATGTTCGGTAATACATTTGTCACTAACACTACCACAGAAATATCAGACACATAATTATCCTCAAGATATTCTTCCTCCACTAAGTTTCTCACTCAAGGGCGATCTTGATTGATCCATTATTACATATATTTACACAATTTACATAAATACAAAACAATCAAACATAACCTACATACAGAATTTGAAACAAAACAAAACAACCATTGCATCAAGACTTAAGCGCAAAGAATAATTGTGAAGCAGCTGAGTTGACAATGCACAGCCAACTCGGTTGAATTATCACTCTCATTATCGATCTTTGCATTGATTTTGTATACTATACCATATGTGAAACAAAGAACTATTCTTTCTAAGCAGATTGATATAAAATATTAACAAAAAAATATCGTTTTTCGATTTTTTATGATTTGTTTAACTAACGTCCGGCGCAATCGGACGTTGGCATTTCTCGCACATTTTTAAACGTCCGGTCCAAGCGGACGCTGGCACTTCTTGCATATTTTGAAACGTCCGGTTAAACAGGACTTTGGCACTGAAAGGGTTAAAAATTCAAAACACGACTTTTCGGGAATAAGAATCAATTCCCGTTATCAAGTGACTAAAAACTAATGAAACAGAAACTAAGCCTATCTGAGAAGTAAAATTAAATAAGAATACCACCAACCTTAATATCTAAGCAAGCATCTCAGAGCTGAAACGGTTTATCAAAGTCACTTATTGATGTATTTAACATATTCATTTTTCGGCTTTTTCAATTAATTAAAATAGATTCTTGTTCATCTTGGTCCAAAAATTCCATTACTAGTTTTGGTTTCTTCCTAGCCGAGCTACGTAACTTTCTTTCCTCTTTAAACTTTGTCCACCATTTTCATTGACTTGGCTTTCATTATTTGGCTTTTTAGTTTATTATTATTGAAAATGGCTTATCTTTCTTATTGATTTACTTTGTCTACAATTTATGTTTATCCAGAATTTTGACGTTTTTCGTCTTTTAATACTGTCTCTAAGTTTTTAATTATTAAGATTTCTAAAATTTATTCATTAACAAAAGTTGTTTGTAATTTTCTCTATTTTATAAATCTATACAAATTTTTATAAAATTTTACACAAGCTCTTATGCAGCTTTTATTTTCCCGACAAGAATTTTCCTGTTAAGACATGCGAATCCCTATGTTATACATCCTAATTCTTTCAACATTTTAACATATATTTATTTATAATGCTTATTCAAATCATGGTTTTTTCACTTTTAAACTGTTTTTGTTTTGTTAATTTTTTTTTCTTTTTTTTTTTTTTTTTTCAAAAACTATAGGACGGTAATTGCTGTTAATTAATTATAGTCAAAAAATTTGGATAATTACTAAATTAATTTTTTATTTATGAAAAACTCTTTTAATCTGTCTAACACTACTGTTTTTGGTTTTGCTGTTGATACTAATTGGTAATTTTCAAATTTACATTGAGAACTGTTTGATGACAATTTTAAACCGTCTCATACTGACCATCAATAAATGCCCTGCTAAGTCTAACCTTCATTTTCTACCAAACTTGGCTTATATATATCTTTGAGTAATAATTGACTTGATTAATAGATGTCAGCTCAGCTGTTTCATAACTTTTTACATATTGTCACAACTATTGTTTATAACTGTTCTGGAACTTAGAATGAAACTTCACTATTTAATCTAATCCTAATATTTAATTCGTAACAATATTTTTATATTAATTGTAGTATATATCAGTGATTGTAATGTTTCCAGGACTGAGCCTCCAGGACACGAAGCAGATCCCTTGGCTTTATTTCCTTCTATAGAAGCTGTAAGTTTGTATTTAGTCTTTATCTATTTTCATTTTTGAAATTCATTTCATTCTATAACCTAAGTCATGAATATAGTCTCTCATTGATTCATCAAGGCGTTGTCAAGTTTATGATGGCAACTGTTTGTCAACCGCACCCAAACCTAATAAGTGATTTATGTTGTTATAATTATTTTGTGGTGATTAGTCACCATTCCCCCTCCCCTTCGCTACCTTGTATATACATGCGGGACTAGATAACCCCGAGTAGTGTTCCAACCACGAGTGAGGGAAGATGTCTGCTTAGGGTTCTTCGTTGCTTCATTTTAGTGCCATTATATTTTACTATGCCTGCTTAAATCCCATGGGATAGGGCCGGTACGATTTTCAAATCGTAATATTATTAGTTGGACTAATACACAACTATTATAGGCCTTTTGTGTTAGTCGAACAGGTTGTGGCACTACAATGTAGTTTAGTTTAATATTGGTTTTAGTGTAGTTGGCTTAGTTTTAATAAAATTGTGTTTAGAATTAATCGTCAAAAATGGCTAGCCTAGATTGAGATTCGCCCAGTATACTTTTTTGCTAAATCTAAATTCCGTCTCTTTAAATATATCTTATTTAACTATTAAATTAACCTTTTTTATCCCCTCGCGACACTAAACTTTTAATTTCGGGAACTTATATTTAAAATGGTAAGTAACCAATATCAAATTCAGCCTAGTCTTATTAATATCCTGTCTGCTTTAATGGTAAGCTAGCTATTTAATTACATTAATTATCTATTGTTATAAATATTTATAGCTTTCCAAATTTAATGTATTTTATTGTTTTTCATGTAATTTATCAGTTTAAAATGATTTCCGTCTGTAATCATATTTCAGTTAATACAGTTTAAGATTGCAAAAAAAAACAAGCCAAGCAAAAGAGAAGAAAATTAATATATTTTTTTTACTGAATAAATAAATTGATTGTTTAAAAAAATTAATCAAAAACTTTTTTGCTGTTCAACTAGCATACATTAAGCGTAAGTTCGTTAGATAACCTGTTTTCATTCTTTTATGCACTGATCCATTTATAATTTTGTATGTATATAGGTTTAGATATATGTATGAATTATGTTATGACTTGAAATTTTTTCCAGCCTAGGTCGACATAACGTAGTTTTAAGCATTAATTTCATTGTTATACCGACTTATACCGGTCAAACCAGTCTTCAGCTATTGACCTCGGTCGGCTTATCTCATACAGTTGATAACACATTGTAGGCAGAAATCCTTATTCAATACCTACTTCTGCTAAAAAGCTATGATAATGTTAGATTTAAGTCTCATTTAATTTAAAACAAACCAATACATCGACACTACAGTTTATATCACTCTGGTAGCAAACTCAGTCTATATACTAGTTAATATTAGGAAATAATCTCTATTAGTCGCCGCAACTTTAACCAAACGTAGTGGCTCATACATCGACGATAGAATGTTGATGAAATTTATCCAAAATTTTTTTCTGCACAGACGGTCACAGAAACCCCTCACTCCATTTCTTTATATATTAAATTCTTATTTCCTAAATTAATTATTATACAGTCTAAATTGTTTTAGATTATTTTACTTCAAAATTGTTTAATTTTCTCCTCTAGCCTAACTAACCCCCACTAACTATTGTTACTTTTACTCTACCCTCCCTATAACAACTATGTTTATTAACTTATGCACATTTTTATTGACCAGGCTACCCAACCCTTTGTGTCATATTTTTTTTCATCACACAGATTTCCGCAAGCCCCTTCAGTTTTCCAATATATTCATAAATTATTCAAAAAATTATTGTTCTACAATTGCCCAATAATAATAAATCACACGGTCCCATGTTACCCCGGACGTCGACTCTCATTCAATTACCGTCCTGGGGGATAGTCATGTCCGTAGATTAGCCAAATTTCAGAGTGTAAGAGACCTTCCGGGTCCGAGCTCAATCCGTTTCCATGGGTTTTCCGGCCCCTGGGCTCAAAACCCTTATTAAAGCTAACTCTCACTCCTGGTTTCCGGTTGCACAAGTCGTACTTATTATTGGTACGAACGATGTTTTGAGACGCAGAGATGAACATTTAGTGTCCGAATTTGTGTCACTTCTGCGCCTTATTCGTTAGGTGAACCCTGCTGGTTCAATTTCCATTTTTAAACTCCTGTTTTTTCATACAATTTGTACCCAAACTCACCAAATTTCAAGTTTTCAGACATTTAATATTTTCCTAGCAACTTTAGCAGCCAGTGATATGACAGTATATGGTGAGACCGACGACCGGAATTTACCGGACTCATGTTTTTTGAATGATGGCATCCATTTTCACCCTTAGGTAATCCCCGTATATCTGACATTTTAAAATCTATTTTATAGGTCTGAGACTTTCCGTCCGCCTTGCGGACTTCATTGGACGGGCTCACCGGTATTTAGGTTTGTCCAACTCATTTTTTGCAGGTGGACGGAATTTTGTGCCTAGGTATTCATCATCCGTTATTACAACCCAAGCACAACCCCCTTATACCTTTTTTCTCGACACCTGGGCCAATCTCAATAGGCTTAGGTGATATTAGTTTAGTATTTTTCCAATTCTTCCTTCTTTTCTCTACATTTTACACATCACACTAAACACTATACCTTCACCATCCATTAACACTCCTCCAATAAACCCCCTACTCGGTTTTTGTCTATTATGCGGGCTGAGTATGGCTAAGGTGCGTCTTTGCTAATGGCGCACGTCTACACAATGGCGCCTTGGTGGATGAAGCCATTTAGGGGTTTTCCGCTCTTTTTTTTATCCACCTCTTCGAGAGGGCAAGCTCAATGCAGTCTCGGGTTCGTCGGCTTCCCCTTGTGGATGGAATGGTATTACACCTTTTTTTTTTTTTCTTTGGGGAATTAGATTTTTTTTAAAGCGTTATTGTTTTCCTATTCCACATTTTTTTTTTTTTTTGTGGTGCCTTCCCCTCGCTTGGGTCGCCCGATCGATCCGTCTACCACTGCATGACGATTAACCTCAAGGTAATCTGAGCTTCCTCTCTCAAACCTCACTTTTCACTCATTTACCCCCCCCCCCCTCAAACATCATACCCTATCAATTTCATCCTAATACCCTAATCATTTCTTTTCATACTCTCCCCTTAATTACCATCACATTCTTTATAAACCCTCCCTTCCATATAAAAATTTCACCCCTTGAAACACACCACGCTACCTCTTTTTTCTATCACCAATCTCGGTCTTTTTGGTTTAAGTAATTAAATTGTATACTTATTTTTTGTGGATTATACTAATGGTGTTTGCATTAACCTATAATTTTGTAATTCAATTTTGTGATGTCCCCCCACCCATACTTTATGTGCACAATTTTTTATATATATAAACGTAAACTCGTCATTTGACCTCGATCAATGTGTTACCGGTGTATGTATGACCTTAGGCCTTTTTTTGTCGGCTTTAATGCCCCTCAGCACGATACCGACAAAACCAAAGAACCTCATTGCTGCGACTTTACCTAGCCCAACCCCCCTTTTCAACTCCTTAAGTCCCTAGTTGACCTACTCACATTTTAGGTTCTATGAGTCAATTTTACTGTTTGTCAGTGGTTTTGTCTTATTGTTAGTATAGGATGAGTTGTAATTTTTCTTTCCTCTTTGGCATTTTGTGTTAGATCAAGTACAACATGACTTGCTATATAGTTGGTATCAAAGATATATATATAATATTGGGTAATATTTAGGATCATGTTGCTCATTCATTACTTTCCACTTAACCAGCTCTTAATCCTTTTTTTCCTCTACCCTCTGCTCAACCCGCCGTAATAACACATGATTTATGGCTAATTAGCTATTTCATTCCAACCTCAACTTACCACCTATGGGGCGGGCAACTTCCTTGTGATTGCATATCCCATTAATTTATTGTAGTAATATTAACGCCACAATAAAAAAATAATAATAATAAATAAATAATAATAATAATACCCTAAATAATAATAAAAAATATATAAAGATAAAAAAGTGGCTCATAGGTAATTAAGCATCCCCACCCTTACCACAACCATACCTAACATAACTACTCCATACAGTTCTATGCAACAATCCTTATCTCTACACCTCCTACTTACAATATATTGTAACAGTATACATAGTTTCTTAATATACCCATACCCGTTGTTAACCTATAAAATTTCCATCTTATTACTGATATGTCCTTATAAAAATTATATATTTATATATAACAAAAAAATTTTTTGCCCAATAGTTAAGTTTACCTACATTCTTTCACCAGCCTCTTTTAATTTCCTGTCTATCATATTTACTGGATAAAATTTTATAAAATATTCCTCTGCAATTTCCCCCATTAAAACATAATTGTAATTTCTTAGTTCTAAGCCTTAGTCTCCTTAGTACACCACAATTCTCATCCTCTTACCCTTAAATATCCTTGTACCATATATTATTACCTTTTTTATTATATAATTAAAACTTATTTATTTATTTTTTAGCTTTTAAACTACCGTATTTAATGTAAAGTGAGACTATAAACAACCATGCAATTTACCATTCTACCTTCCGAATTAATTAAATATGATCATTTTTATCTCATTTAAATTTCTTCCCGTTCCCAAATCACCTATCTTGAAGTTTAGCCTCCCATCTCCTTGTTCGTCAAGCTTCACTAAACACCACAGAGTAAGAGTCATCAAGCGTCGCTAAAAATACATTAATCTTCAAGCTATCTTCATGTTAAAACCACCTGTGTTTTTAATAGGGGAACCTCGGTAAACACCACTGAGTTGATTCGTCAAGCCTCGCCAAAGATACCAATGCTATCACTTCTCTTTGAGGATGGTCATTGATGGATTGGCAGTAGTAGGAATTTACATATTAACTTCGCCAGTACAGAACTTGTATTATTCCTGCCAATTCCTTTCACCTAGGTTGTTGTGACTAACTAGTCAGTCTGTTGCAAGTCTAAATATCTAGTTTTTTTATCAAACTTAGGCTGTACAGAATTATGGAATTTACTTGCAATATCATCTATCATCGCTTCCAATGTTAGTCAGGATCGTTGGCTCTAATTTATATGACCTTCATACATGAATCGAGAAATGTACATTAAAGGAATTTTTGGTCATGCTACTTACGTGTTTCATACAACTGCGATCTTCAATCACTTAGCATTTTCATTTCCTACACCCCTCCGCAAACGACTTGACTTTCTCATACCCTGTTCCACCTTGCATTTTTGACATAGATCTCCATCAGCCATTTTATTCTAATATTATTGTACACTTTTTTTTACCTTAAAAACAAATGTACGGCTCACCAATCCTATATTTTTCCATTCTTCTTACATAGTCTCACTCCATGACCTAGTCTGTAAGTTTTAACTATTTTTACTTGTAACACTTCAAATAATAACCATAATTTTTTAATATTTTTACCCCCCCCCCCCCGTCTAAAATGGCTAGCCTAGATTGGGTTTCGCCTAGTGTACTTTTATTAATTTTAGCACACGATCTCATGACACGGCAACACGTAATAAAAGTACAGTAGAACCCCTCTAATCCGTCACCTTCGGGACTGGGGGCATGGTCGGAACGCAAAAAAGGTCGGATTATCCGAAAAAAGTCAATATTTATTACATATTATATAAACAGATTTTTTTTAAATGAAATAAGTGATATATAAACTTTTAAAAGTCTATATAATAAAGTCTATATATAAACTTTGCAACTACAGTAGAACTTCTGTTAACCGGCCTATATCGTAGTGTACTGGTTGGATGAGAGTTTCCGAAAATAAATTGTAATTGAAACACCAAAGCAGCGGCGAGTCAAACGGCTTTGTCGATAGCGGTATCCCATTGTCGGCGGCATAAAAACACCGCGGCATTGGCACCCGTCGGTATAGCAGACATACAAAGGCAACATCGTTTGATGGGCCGCTTTTTTTCCACGAATCAATTTAGTATACATTATGGAAAATATAACATATCTTTTCAGTTTTCGTCTTGTCTTTGACTGGTTATGATCTACGTACAGTATATACAGTAAATAAAAATGAGCGAGTTACGAAAACGGGAATACGGAAGCGTGTGTTGGTTTTGTTTCAGACGCGGTTAAATGTGTCAAAAGACTTGACAGAGGGGAATCTGTAAAAAAGCTTTGTAGTGTTTAATTTTTCACGAGAGATGACACAGCACTGATGCGGAAAAGCGATAGCGATTACAAACCGATAGCGATAACAAGCCCGCCAGGCGTGAGACATTCCACAAGTCTGCAAGTCGGCAGAATAATATCAATAGCCAAGAGCTCGAGCACGGTCGGACTAACCGAGGTGACGGACCATCCGAGGGCGGATTAGAGGGGTTCTACTGTAGATCAAACCGTACCCTCAACTGCTACCTTTGCAATTTATAACAATTAAATAACAGAATATAAAGTAGTGCATACAAAATTTCATTCTTGTTAACCTAAAAACCAATATAAAGAAAACACTTCACAATACTAAATTAGTTTTTTTTTTAATAAATAGTTAATGTCAATAAAATTAGAAAATGTCATGGATCATCCCTACACCAATATTGACAATGTGGCAACATTGCAGTGGAATGAGGTAAGGAAGCCACTAGCTTGTCCTCATGACCTTATTTATAATAATAAATACAGTTAGTATTGTAAAACAGCTGACATATCAAATTGACGCTAGGTTAGTATATTATTTAACTTAAACAACATCTTTAATTTGATTACACCAGTGACACTTTTATATTTTTATACTTTGACTTGTAATTAGAGTGGTACCGTAAACCGGGGCTACTTTGCTCCACTTTTCGGAACTTTTTGAAGAAATCACAATTGTTATGAAAGCGGTTAGAGATAAATAATCGGGATCGGTTCTAATCTACTAAAAACTATCCAAAGAACATGTTTAAGTACTTAAATGACCAATTTACCATGTTTTTTCTTTTAATTTAATTTTTTTAAAGTGGAGAAAAGTTACCCTGGGGTTCGGGTAACTTTGCCCCACTTGGAAAAATTATTTATTTATCATAGTAAAAATGAATTGGGGCAAAGTAACACACTTGATTTGAGTATCTAGTATAACTCTTTGAAGTGTCTGACACGAACAAGAGTTAATAAATGCATTTTGGGAATATTTATGAGAATAAAAAATCGTGTAGGTACAAATGTCAATATATTAAACATGAAAAGAGTACAAACACATGTTAGGCCTATTATATTATAATGAATAATATTTGTTAGGTCTATCAACTTAGACAATGAACTACAACAATTAATTTAAAAACAGTCAAGATCAGACATAAGTTCTGGGACGCTGAACATGCCCCTTTTATTTATTTTTTTTGGCGGATTAATGCTACCAAGAATCTCTTCCCAAGGGTAAGCGATTGAGTCCTTTTTCTCTGGCCATTTCCAATTCCCTTTAGGCGTCTTAAACATAGCACTCACTACTGCACCTTCTTCATTAAAACTTTCAATAACGCCTGGATAGTGTTCATTTTGATAAATTACGACCACGAAGGTGTCCACTTGCTTTTTTACTGGTTGTATGCCTGGTTTGTTTGGTTTCCTATTTTCTTCTTCTAACAATTCCAGTTGTTTTTTCCGGAATGATTCCCAGTCTTCATCTGAACTTTCACTGAGATTTAATTCCATTTCACTTAAAACATTATCATCATCACTTCCCTTATAACTTCTTTGACTTTTCTTTTTAGGGGGCTTCTTAGTTTTGGACTTGACTATGTTATTAGAGGCCTTGCTTGTGCTAGCAGGGGAAATCAATATGGTATTTAGCATTTCTTCGTTAGACAGGCTTTTACCTGCAGGAAGTTGTATCTTCTTCCTTCTTTTAGTGTTTGTGGACGTTTCGCCTATTATGGATTTGGTTGTTTGCACAAGTTCTAAAAATGCTGAGCTTACAGCTGAGGGTTCAACTGCTTTTTGGCCTATTCTGTCCAATAGAGGTTGTATGTCACATGGATATATACCAGTTTTTTTAAATCCGCTCTCAAGATTTTTTTTCATGTTGGGCTCCAAGTCTTCCAGAAGTTTTTTCAGCAATGAAGGGAAGACATGCTTGGGCAAAACTCCTGCTTTCATACCGTTTGGGGTATTTTTCCAGTCACTTAAGATATTTCTCCAAGCAACCTTCATAGGTCTAAAAAAAGCCACGTCTAACGGTTGCGTTAAATGAGTACTGTTAGGGGGGAGACATACAAAACTGATATTATTTTCTCTACACTTCTCAAAAATAACGACATTTAAGTGACTGGATAAGTTATCCGCAACCACAACTGTTTTTCCTACCGCTTTCTTAAGTCGTGGCAGGCACAAACTCTCAAACCATTCATTAAAGGCTGGTCCATCAAACCACCCAGACTTTGTGCTAAAATAGCGAGTGTTTTTTGGACCACCTTCGGTCCAAACGTCCCACATCTGGGTACCTTTGTACACAACAAAGGGTGGCAATATTTCACCAGCCGCACTGCCGCAAATCATAATAGAGGTGCTTGATTTGGAAAAATTACACAGTTTTTCAGGATATTTTGTGCCACGGCGACAAATAACTTTCTTCTTTGAAGGGTCATCTGCCAAATTGGTCTCGTCTAGATTCCAAATATTTTCAGGAGGTACATCTTTGATAACTTCTTGCAAGTTTTTAATATAATCCTGAAGGATATCTTCGGTAACTGCAGCTCGACTTCTCTTTATGTTGGATGCTATGCGCTCTTTCAATCTTGGGTAACGCATCAAGAAATGTTTTAGCCACTCAAGGCCAGGCTTGTTCCCTTGAAATTCTTCAACGACACGACTAGTTCTCTCTAAGTAAATTTTGACGGCATTCCTGAGATCTTCCGTAGTTATTGGGAAGCCAAAATCACTCAATGTTTCTATGTACGAAACAAAAGATTCCTCCTCATCTCTGGAAAATATTGTAGGTTTCCCTACTTGTTTACTACGCTTCTGTTTCAGTTTGTTTAAAATAGTTCGTCTAGGTATATTAAAGTGTTCTGCAGCTCGACGATGGCTGTATGAACCATCCCTTATTGCTTGCAAACATTCCTCTAACTGCTCTGGTGAATAATCTGCATAGCGTCGAGCACCAAGTTTTCGTTTGTACACTCGAACCATCTGGAAAAAAAAAATGAGCTGTAATGTGGTAGGTAGGTAAATGTTTTTAAAACTTACCTTTTACTTTCATTTGGGCATACGGCATACAGACATACACTGCTTGTTTTAAAGTGTAATAACATACTAAAAAAACAAGTTAATTGCTGAAAACAGGCGAGATTTTAGTATGGGGTAACTTTGCCCCACTTTTGTTGCTGGGGCAAAGTTACCCCATTTTCACCCGAAACATAACCTATAAAACTGAAATATTTGTAAGTCACAAAAAACACTTGCTAACATTTGTTTAGCGATATAATTTTGTTAACAAATTGTTGCCCTACATAAATAAACACCTTGGCTTACCTTTAGAAGTCTGAAAATGGGTTGAGAACACCACTTTTTTCGAAGCAAAATCACAACAAATTTTGGCACAATAATTTCCAAATGTATAAATCAACTTCAAAATGGTGGGATGGTCTGAAAATGATGTATGGCACTGCTAGTGGTGCTACCTAGCGGATAAACTCGAAACTACGTGTTTTCAGTTCAATGAATTGCTGTCAGATTACGTAGTAACTTTTTTCGTCGCTGGGGCAAAGTAACCACCTGCGGTGCAAAGTAGCCCCGGTTTACGGTAATAATTTATATTTTGTCTTTTTTTATGTTTGTACATTTATTATATTGTTATCTTTTCATAACATGTTTATGTTGAAGTTAAATACGAGGTTTGTTAAAAAAAAAAAGCAAAACTTTCATCATAAAATCTTTATTATTGTACTTTCAACTTTACAAATGTTCGTCTCCTTCAAAGTACTCCCCTTTGCTTGTTATGTACATATCCCATAGTTATTTCCATTGTTCGTACGCTTTCCTGCAACTTGTTTTTAACGAGAAAACATTAACTATGTATTTCAGATGGCCTCGTGTTCATTCTTTTGTTCGATCAAGTTTTTTCCTTTAAGTTTGGACTATTCTGTGTAAATGTGTTGATGAAAATACTTATATTAGTTTATCAATAAGCTGGCTGTATTGACCATTAGGGTTATATTAAGACTATAGCTGTAAATGATTGGTTCAGTGAACGATCTGACCTATGGATGTTACAACATGTTAGTACAATCAAACTAGCACACTTCAATAATAATTTAGCTGTTAATTAGATATTAGTATTCCTCTCTAATCTCACTGTAATTTATTTCATCACAAGCAGACATCATTCTTTTTTGGAACGAATTAAAAAATTCGGATATATCCACAAAATTTTGACATTGATCCATGACATAACTTTCTCTATACTGTAATAAATTGAAACTGTTATGTTTGATTGTATAGACATGTGCTTAGATGTTTGTGTATTTAAGACAGATTATACAATTATTGTCATTGATAAATTGAAGTTTACAGGTTTTTAATTATTGTAGCTAATCCTAGAGTTAAGGTAATTATAATAATTTCTTCTTATGTTGCAGAAAGTAGAGCCTTACTCTACAGAGGAGGGACACATGTCCACAATAGTTGTATGTCCGAGTACTTCACAGGGTAAATTGCATCATTTAATTTATATCTAAGAGAAGAAGTCCTATAGGTTATTATAATATGAGGGCTCAATATGTGAGCTGAACGGTTGTAGTTTAGTACAGAATGTTCTAGCTTGGGAGGAGTTGAATACCCAATACATCTTGCTATTCTTGAAGTTAGATAGCTTATCGGATGTGTATGTAAAATCAATGGTTAGAGTCACATTAACAGTGTTTAGTTTTGTGTAATAAGTTAATCTAAAATCAATGATCCCCTTGGTCACGCCATATTTTAATTTAAGTAAATTTGATGTGTTTTCCTTGTAGTTGACATTTTTAATTCAATAGATTTTTCCACTGTTCATTTAGAATTGATGTAGGAAAAATAAACATTTACACAGACTTTACCTAGAAGTGATCCATACAAATTGTGTCCATAATTTGCAAGTGGTCTTTTATCTAGCAAAGTATTAATTTACTAAACTTCTTTGAGAAAAATTTTAGTTATGAATGGATTTTGGTACTAAGAACTTTATGACAAGGTAAAAAAAATAAAAAAAACAGAATCAGCAGAAATAATAGGAAATGGTTAATTTATTTATATAAACGGATACTTTTCTTATGTCAAACAGAGTTTTCTGCTCTGTAGCTCTGTTGTATAACAATAACAGGTAGAGTTACTTTAAACACAAACATTCTAACATATGTTACGCAGTGTGATAAATAGTTAACACATTAAAAAAGATATATATATATATATATATATATAGTAAATACAGATAGAGCTGTTTATGGTGAGAAGAAATGTAAAAGCAAAATGGAACCCCACTCCATCCCCTCCTGGTGTACTTACCCATAGTAATGCAGGATGTGAGAGAACTTTCAGCTCTGTAAGAAAACAAGAACTCAGTTCACATCTTCTGTCTCTGATAAAAATCTTGAAAATATTCTTATTGCAATGTCATCCTCAAACTGTTTTGAAAAGGAATTTGTTAAAAACAATTTGTAAATTTCAACTATTTGAGAATTAATCCGATGAATATGCTTGTAAATATATTTTACAAATAGTGTTTTCAATTTGTTTTAGATATGCAGTTCATTGGCACAAGTACTTGCAGCAGGTTCACTTCATTTAAGAAACCAACCCTACATGTAAGCAAAGAATCTTTCAAATGTACTCTATGTAGTTATTCTGCTTTAACTCTATATAAACTTGAAGTGCACAAGAGAGTGCACACTGGAGAAAACCTATATAAATGTGCACAGTGTGATTACTCCGCTTTTACATTAAGTAACCTTAAAGTGCACATCAGAAAGCATACTGGAGAAAAACCATATAAATGTGCACAGTGTGATTATTCTACTTCTTATGACTATCTACTTAAAGTGCACATGAGAAAGCATACTGGAGAAAAACCATATAAATGTGCACAGTGTGATTATTCTACTTCTTATAAAAATCTACTTAAAGTGCACATGATAAAGCATACTGGAGAAAACCCATATAAATGTTCAAATTGTGATTACTCTGCTTCTACATCAACTCGACTTAAAGTACACATGATAAAGCATACTGGAGAAAAACCATATAAATGTGTACAGTGTGATTATTCTGCTTCTCAATCGACTCAGCTAAAAGTGCACATGAGAAAGCATACTGGAGAAAAACCATATAAATGTTCATATTGTGATTATTCTGCTTCTTCATCAGTTAGTCTTAAAAGGCACATGAGAAAGCATACTGGAGAAAAACTATATAAATGTGTACAGTGTGATTATTCTGCTCTTCAATCAAGTCAGCTAAAAGTGCACATGAGAAAGCATACTGGAGAAAAACCATATGAAGGGCCAGGGGAAATAAAGATCAGAGTCCATTTTTTTAAACTTTTCACAGCACAAAAAACAAACTTTAAAGTCTCATAAATCTTTGTAATTGTTTGTTAGTCACATTATATTTATAAAAATAACAATGTAATATCATTATAATACACTTTGGAAAGTAAAGATACAAACAGATTAATAATGTCAGTACTACATGATTTTATCTGGTGCAATGTCAAATGTTAAGAAGGAAGAAAGGTCATAGTCCACTTTAACTGTTAGAAAAAATGCCATAATCCACTTGAAATGATTAGTATTTCTTGATTCTACAACAAAAGATGACAAATTGATGCATTACATCTCTTATAGAAAAATGGTTTATAATATCAATATGAGTAAAGTTAAATGTATCATTATTTTAACTATGTAATTATACATAATAATACGTTAATTTAAACACAAAATCTTTTCGTAAAACATAATTTTATGTTCATTTTATTCGATTGAATCTGTTATATAGTTTTAATAAAGTTTCTTATAAATAAATAAAAATCTATTTTATTTTTATCATTAGGTATAAAAAAGTTTTACCTTTATATTTTGCCTAGTCATCAATATCATCATAGAAATAGTCTAAGTAGACATCATCATGTTGCTCCTCTTTTCTGGGATAAGGTAGACTTTCATAGAACGTTTTAGCTTCCAAGCTGGTAAGGAATGGTTTCAAGCTTTGCAAGTCCTTATACTTCGCTTCAGAGATTGGAATCGGTCCATCGTATAACATCTTTAACTCTATTTGAACTTCCGGATCACTCGCATTCTTTTTAGCTTTCTTCTTTGATACAGGATTGGTGATAATACTATTAATGTAGCTTCCAAAATAGTTATTTCGATGAAACACAAAACTGGGCTTGTCATGTTTAAAATATAGGCACCTATTTGGTCAAGTAGGCATTGGACATTTCTTTCTATAAAACTGTGTTAAGTACTCCGTCCATGATTGAAATATTTCTCGTTTGCAATTAACAACAGTAAAGGGTGCAGGCTTTACGCGACTATTTCTTATGACATCCCTCCAATCATTTGGAGTTTCAACGTAAGACTTTTGATCAATCAAACTCATATCCCTGTCACTCTCTAGGTATGAGTGCCCTCTAATTGGGAAAATTACTTTAACAGTATAAAATCGTTTCATCTTTGAAACCAAGTGATGAAGATATCGAATTACTGAGTAATTTTTATTTTGCCCTGCGCAGGAATCACAAAAAATAACTAACTGTGTTACAGATTGAGGCAAAATTGATGTTACAAAATGGTTCAACATCGAACAAACGTCGTCTGCTCCTTTGTTTGCAACAGTCTCATCGTATGTATAAAATACTGATTCTTGATTTGATAAGATGTGGATGTTAAATGAAAAAAAAATTTAGTTGGTGTTTATAATAAACATCATTAGTCGTTATGTTTGGATTATGTAAATTCTTTTGGAAGTCGATGGTCATAGCTTCCATCTCAACACATTTCTTTGATTTTTTTCTAAATGATCGCTTTAACTTATAAAATTTATCACTTTTAGTAAGGTGGAGTTTTTGTTGATTTTCTAAGTTGTGTAGATTTTTTATAATTGTGTCCTTGTCGGTCTGTAATGCATCAGTCAACTTTTTATTTAGAACTATTTTTTTAGCTTTATATGAATCGCATGTGCTGCAAGTATCCTTCCTAGGATATCCAAAGGAAATATTAAAATTTGTGTTAAAAATATCTCTGAAAGTGTCATAAGAAACCTTACTGTTAGGATTAAGATTATTATACCTTGATGCGAGCTTAGAAATGTTTAGCTCCTCTGGAAGATAGATTTTATCAGTGTCCTTGAGAGAGTAGTGGGATTTTCTTCCTCTAAGTCCCTTTATAAAATCAAGAACAGCATTTTTTGTTTCAGTTCTTATTTTATGAGGCCTATTCTCGTGTTCGCCCCTTCCATCACTCGAAACTTTTCCTAATAAAGCTAAGGACTCTCTAATTGTCTGAATTCTTTTTCCTGAAATTCCGTGTAATGATATAAAACCTTTATTACAGACAGGGATATCCTATATAATGCCATCAATATTAATTCTTACTCTATAGGCGTAAGAACAATGATTAAAATTAGCCTCACTATCAGGTTTCCTATTTCTACATCTTTGAACTGCGAGAACTGTTATGAGACCACCCAAGTAATCATTTTGTTTGTCATAAGTATCGAGATCATTAAACTCCTTAACAATTCGATCTCTTTCCTGTTTACTCACAATATCAAAACATTTAAAACGTTTACATAAGCAATTATCACCTGTGTATGCTGGTCATCAGCACTATTATCAATACTCCTGTCATCCGTCTCCATAATAACAAACGATCACTTTAAAAATTCACTTATTTCACTAAAAATATCCTCACAATAATGTTTAGATAAATTCACACACCAAAGATTCACTCACAACAGCTTAGTTAAACACTAAAAAGGAGTTAACGTAGTAAACAATAACAGGAAGCTACTTCTCCCCACCACTTGTCTTGGGACTCTGACCTTTCTTCCCTCTAAAACGATAGACTTCAACCTTTTTCCCCCCTTGTACTGATTCTTTTATTCATTATTTATCATGACTGTGACCATTTTTCCTCCTGAATTGAAATGTGTTGTATATTACTTGCCCAATCTTCAAAATGTATATGAAAACCAAAAAAATTAATTCGTGGACTCTGATCTTTTTTCCCCCTGGCCCTATAAATGAGCACAGTGTGATTATTCTACTTCTTATAAAAATCTACTTAAAGTGCACATAAGAAAGCATACTGAAGAAAAGCCAATTAAATGTTCAGTTGAGACTTCTTCTTTACATTTGGACAATCTCAGAAGACACATGTCAGTGTCTGTAAAACAACAACCTATCAATGTCCAAAATGTAATTATTCTATTTACCAATTAAATCATTTGAAGAGGCACTTGAGTGTTAATACACTAGAAAACCTACAAATCTACTGTATAAGATTGTTTTTCTTTATGAGTCAGGTCCACATGAGGATATATACTTGGGAAATATATATAATTGTACGGAATGCGGTTATTTTGTTTCTGATTTTTCAAAACATTCCAAAGTGCAAACTGACAATCAACTCTAATATAAATGTACAGATTTGTTAGTATTGTCAGTTGGATAACTTAGTGTTGAAATGTATAAATGTGTACTATGTACAGCTGCTGTTTTTGCATTGATGTTTTGGATTGATGCCTGTCTATCATATCTATAGTTCAAACACTTGAACTGGTTTTTTATTAAAATTAAAATTTGGTATGTGGAGATATTTAGGTCATATCTCAAGACTTGTTTTTAGTTTTTTGATAATTCAAAATTTTGTAGTAGTTCTCATAAATAATACAAAATTACTATTTCCTCAAATTCGGCTGTACCTCAAATGTATCCCCTAAGGACCTAAATAAAACTTATTGGTCCATGTGTTCTTGGTAAAAAAACCTTATCGGCCATGTAGCTATAAAAGACTTAATTTCTTAAGATTGGGTCTATTGATTTTGTTCAAATTTTAATCAAATGTGAGGATTTGTGACCCAAACCCTCTGACAAATCACAAGTTAAAAAAATATAACAATTAAGGAATATTTTTGAAATAAAATTAACCTTGACTAAAGTCTTTCAAAGCTTGATTTTATAATCAAGCACAACATAGGAGGATATGTTTTGTTGTTTTTCGTTTTGTTTAAAGGTAAAAGCCTCTCGGTCATCATCACCTTATAAAATGTAAAAAAAAAGTAATGCTAATCCTATAAGGGACTCAGTTCTTTCTTTATTATTCTTTAAATATTTTAAAATAATAAGAGTTAACTTTTAGTTGAATGTCTGAAATTTAAGTATATTTTTAAATTGTAAAATGCTTATTTTCATTTTTCTTAAAATTGTAGAAATGTAAACTTTTCATATGTAAATTTACAATAAAATTGACAAGTAATTAACCATTATTTCTCCTATACCTTCAAATAACTGTAGTTTGGTGTATAATATATGCAATATGTAGAATTAATATAAATATATATTGAACAATTTTTTCGTTACATTAGAACTGAAGTTGTATTGTTTGATTGTTTGTATTCTATAAAACTGTGTATGTAAACCAGGACATAGAAACAAACACATAATTTATTATTGTAATTCAAAGTTTAGTTTTATAAAATATTCTAGAAAAAAACTATTTTGTTTTGTATAAATTCAATATTCACAAATTTGTCTGTATCATATCTTATTGTATTTGTTCTAAATATATATTTCATATGTTTTTGAAGGTATATTTGTCTAATTTATACCTTTACTCCCTTAAGGGGAATCCCTACTGAAAAGTCGACATACAAACTACACAAATGAAGTAGACTGTATATCACTGTATATCTTTTTACATTTGTTGTAAATTAATTATAATTTGTTTTCTCATAGCTTTTGAATTTATTATTATTTTTTTTTATGTATTATTTTACTCTTTTATTGGGAATCCTTACTTGAAAAGTCGAAATTAAAGCTACATAAAATGATTTACAAAATAATATATCAACCTAACCTAACATGATAGTCAACATTTCTTTAGTATGAATTACATAACTGTATCTGTATGACTGATATTATTTCTGATTTTATGTAAAAGTGATGAAACATTCTCTCTCCCATTTAGAAATAGTTTTACAAAATATCATATGATTATACAGAGTGTAAAATGACCCATGTAACAAATGTTCACTATAGTACCATCATCACATTCTCATTTTGTGGACATTGTTTGCTGGGTAAATGACCAATGTTACTTTTGTGGTGTAACACTTGATAGATTTCTATAAAGCTTATTAGACTTAGTAAGACTTTGATAACATTTTATGAGATTTTACGTACATTTCATTCGCACACATACATTTAAAAATTCTTCTATGCAATCTAAAAATTGCTTCCTCTAGTTCTAGTTAATATAATCTCTTTATTTTAATATTATATTTTATTCCAGCAGTATTGCTGATTTTATGATATAGCTTACATTTTAATTTTGCACTAAGAATTGCACATTGTATGTTGTAAAACGGATTTCTTGACAATTGATATTTTAAATCTTAACTGTCTGGGAGGTGTAAACCTTATTGTACTTCGTAAGACTAATGATATTTTCACTTTCCACTGTGTCTAGACTGTTTTGGTTTAAATACAGGCTAAAATGATTATAAGATTTGATCACAATCTAAAATCAATATATAACCTTTATTTATCACAGTGAAAATATGCAATTGTGATTCAATAAATATTAAGCGCTATAATTCTGGGAACAAGAAGTGTACATTTAACAATACAAGTGAATGTACAGTACCCTCAGACTAGGAGTGTGTCTGGTGTAATGGGCGTGTCCTCCCTTCTACTCGTTTCCCTAACCTGATTTGACGGTACAACCCATTCCAAGAAAAGTAGGTACACAAATTATTGCTTAGGTCTAATATTGTTTAAGTGTCCCATCTCTTTAATATGCACCTTTCTGTTCTTTTGTAAACGTTTTATTCTTATTTACACCGATAAAAGAAACGAAAGTAGGGTAAGTGTTTACACAGAAGCATTTGAGGTCTATATTATTTTTATTGGGGTTGTACAGCTGAAAGCAAAAGCAACAAATGAAGTGTGAGTGTGGGGCACCTCTTTTCCTCTCTACCCCAGATACATTCCAACCTTGAGGATACTGTAGGCCTACTGTTTGTTGAATTTCAGAGTTCTTTTGTAAAATTTCATAGTTGAATTTTGTAATGTTCTTTTTTTGTTAGGATGGGAATTTGAACTTTCTTATCAGTAATGTGTTCTCACAGTTGGTTGTTTATGTCACATTTTGACAGGCATTCTATGATATGGGCAGGTAAACCTGGAAATGTGTTAAGAATTTACATTTTCTTTAATCAGCATTACTTTAATTATCACTTGCAGTGTAATTCAACATTTTAACATGTAAACTTGTGTTTACTTTGGTAAGTGCCAAATTTGGTTTATTAAGTATTTTTTGTAATTTGAAACTCAAAAGTGAATGTTTACTGACTTTAATTTATGTAGTATAATTTTTATTACATCTATATATCCAAATGAAACTGGTGTTTTGATTATTTTATAACCCTTCAAAATTTTACGTTGACTCGGGATTTTAGTTTATTTTTATTTTATTAAGACCCAAGTGTTATTTACTTGTTTCTTAGTGCCAATACAAATCTATTCCTTTGCTACTGTTTTACAAGTTTAGCTTTTATTTCACATTTTGTTATGTCTATCACGTTTCTTGATATAACACGAGGCCTTTTTTTTGGTTCTATTCCCTGCCATTGCTTTTTTAAAGGTATTTAATATTTACTCTTTCTTATGACTTATTTTGTAACATATGTTATTGGTCAAATAATGACCGTGAACAATGGAGGATTAGCAGAAATACAGAGTTACAGTAGCTGTGAGTACTATGGAATATTTGTGTAAATAAAAAGGGCTAGGATTGCTTAGATAAGATATCTATAGAGAGCAAAAGAATTAAAAGTTACTAAAAAAGTGTTCCAAAGAAAAACCAGAAGGAAGAAAACTGAAAGGATGATCCAGGACAAGATAAGTGCAATACATAGAGGATGACTTGAGAAGGATGAGGATCTGAAGGTGGAGAAGAGAATCTGACAACTGAGAAGAGTGGAGGGAGGCACGAGTCCTACATGGACTGTTCCACTGAGGATGATGACCATTGGGGGAAAAACCACTCAACTGGACTTAGTAACATAACTGACATACAATACACTAATATTCATGTACTCCCTTGTATGGAGAGTCTTCTATCCTTACTACATAAGGAATGCTAGAAGGAAATCTGGGGAGAAGAAAAAACACTATAACACAACTCCCATCCTTTAACCACAGTGACTGCTAAAAGTCATGCAATATCGGTTGGCACATGCTAAAAATTAAAAAAATTATTTTTACTTAATATCAGATGTGATGATGAAAAAACATGTAGAAAGACAATTTGGGCAAAAAAATATTTATTTTAGTCTGTGTCTACTATCGTGGACGTGAGCATATGGAGACGTCCACATAACACATATGTTACTATGGAAACACGGGAACTGAAAACTACGATCGCAAAAATGGAAGAAAACTATCTCCCCACATGCGCAAATCCAGTCGCCCACACCACACAAATGCTAGATACAATGACGAATCTAAGCAACAAAACTATGGCATCCACGATCGTAGACGTGCGCACATGGGAGCGCCCCCCTCAGTCCACGATCGTGGACGCTAGCAGTCAACATGTGAAATCCCAAGTTTCCTATGATTCAAAATATGTCCACATTTATATGCGAGTTTTATAAATACAAATCATACAGACAATAAATAAATAAATCAGTTCCCACTTGACTTTCATTTTATTAAGAGAACCCAGTTGTGCCTATGCTGTCCATGTTAAATTAACTATTTTTTGGTACCATTTTTTTGAAAAGTGCTATAAAAATAATTTTGTGAAATTTTTAATGTCTTTATTGGTTACTTAGCAACAATAATAAGATCTATTGCTTCTGTCAAATAAAAACTGTTAGCTTTACAAATTTTTTAATGATCATAGCTAAAATAGTGTTTAAAATAACTGTTTTTTTTAATAAATCACAAAGATATTTCTTATTTTTATTAAACATAACTTAATGAGTAAGAGATGAAAATTTCATTCAGTATGGACAAGCTGTTTACAAAATAATGGTACCGAAACATGAAAGCTTTATAAACCCCCTTCTGCGATCTTGAATTTTTAGGCCAACTATAGAATTTGAACCACACTTGCTAAAACAACTTATCTAAAACTCTAACCTTTCCCAAAACTCCCTCATTATAAGAAATAACAGCATCAAATATACCATTTTATAGGGTTCATAGTCCAACAAAGTCATTTTTAGGAATTCTAGTCCAAATCATATTATTAAATGATTCATTTTGATTTTGAGTCTTAGCATGTACACATTTTTTTAACAACTCAGGATCAGCAAGAGCTTTAAAAATAGTTTTTATGGTTTCCATAACTGCTGTGGGTAGGCTGTATTGGTAAAATTTATTGTGCTAAAGATCGGTTATATTTGCACCATGAATCTTTCTGTTTGGGACACAGCCAATGCATAGGGTTTTCTAAAGCACTACTTTTACTGCTTTAATTGATTGGCAAGCTAGGCCTAGGATCACTATTATTTGGGGTTATATTATTTACACAATTTGAACTATTTACAACGCTTACACCACTAATTACACTTGGTTTTATAAAAGGAATCTTCCTCTTACCAAACTTTTTTACTCTGGGCATTATTTTTAGTTCTTCAAATTACTTTTCCTAAATAGGTTATTCACATACTTTAAAACACAAAACAGCTGAACAAAAATATTTAGTTCTACTCTACAGGTACTGCCGACCAAATACTAAAACAATACAAAATTATTGCCAAGGCTGTGGAAATATAACATTTCAAAAGTCATATAAATTGTGCATAGTTAGTGTAAGTTTACATATTTAAACAATGTCAAGGCTGGATTAAAATAATAAATACGATAAATAATGCAATAAATACCAAGTATTTTATATCCATGTATTCAGAAAATTCCATAGAATAAAAATTAACATAAAACAATTTTTTTTCATGAACTTAACATGCACAAATTATTACACGGTTATAAAATAAGAGTTTCACAATGCATATAATATAATAAAATGTATATTTTTTAATACAAATTGTTAAAAGGGCAATAGTGTTTCTTCCAATCCCTTCCTTTGAGTTTAGGCAATGAGAAAAAGAAGAAGAAATAGTTATAATGAAGGCTGTGGCATAGTTATAATGAAGGCTGTGGCTGTTGCACATTCTAAGATTGTATGTAATGTCCCAACTGGTGCTGTTAGTTTTTCTAGTTTTAGCTTTATTTTCTATATTATTCTTCTCCAGAGTCCAGAGTACCTCCTAGAGTTATGTAAGTAATATAACTTAATTTTATTTTTTATGAAAGATTCTTGATAAATGATTTGAGTCTTCTTTTGATATTTCTTTAGTGTTGTCCACTTTCTAATTTTTTGTTTTCGATTATAATAATTGTAGGTTACATACTCTTCTCTGTCTGTGGAAGAGAATTTCTTTAAGGATGATAAATTTGTAGGAATTACCTGTAAAGTTTATGCTGTTAAGCTTGATTTCCTCTCTACCTCGGAATCTGGCAAATGAAAGTGTACTATTCTAGAGTTAGGTTATGTTATATTTATAATCCCAGTTCCTCTTCTACCCATAATGTGTTTAGGTTACTACATGCCAATGTTCATCTGTATTACTTTAGTCAATGTCTCATCACTCGATGTTTATATTCATCCACAAAAATATGTCTGATTAGGTAATTAGATTTATACAGTCCATTGTCAAACTAAATGCTCATTACTGCTTAATCTTGTCTACTTATTAAATCCAATGGTAAATGTTTACTTTAAAGTGGCGCCTTATTTTTTTTATTGTCTACTTAAGAATAAATAATGTTTTTCTTGCACAGATCATTATTTTTCACTAAAAAATCGCAATCTATAAATAATCTAGTTCGACGTATTTATAGGTTAGTTATAAATGCTAGATGTTCACATTTACATCTTATTTGTTACTAAAAATATATCAATCTATAATATCCGTGATCACATATATGATTATATGTCACCAAAGTCAAGCAACATCCAGCACAGTTAGTACTTGGTTCGGTTACCGCTTAGGAAATAATGCACAATTTCTTCTTTCTTTTACAAATTTATTATACATAGGTTAGGTAAGATGGCTATATATATAGCTACGTTACTTAACCATGTAAGGTAAAAATTCATGTACCTACATACCTAATTTAACGCGTTAATGGACCATAACCTAGAAAAGTCGAAATTATATTTTATTTTTGTGAGAAGTTAACTAGAATTAAAGAACATGTACAGTACATTGTTCTAAGTGTGGTCAAACAAATTCAAATTTTGCTAACCATTTACTAGATTCTGGTCATAGTTATGATCTTACTGAAAATGTCAAAGTTTTGCTTATTGAACAAAAAATACATTTTTCGGGAGAAATGATTTGGTTCAAGTTATGCATTGAAATGACAGCTCGATTCTCTTCAATTTTAAAAACAAAGAATAATTGACACAATCGAAAGCTGTTAAGAAATTAAATAACTTTAACAGAGTAGCTTCTCTACGGACCATTGTTAATTGTATATTATCAGATACATATGTTAGTGTTTTAGCAGTGCTATTGCCTGTCTGAAAGCTTAATCGAAATGGACTGAGAACATTTATTTCTTCCATGTTTCGACAACTCCTGATGGACAATTTGCTCTAAACATTTGTATAGGGTTGGCTTGCTACTATCCTTCTAAAGGGAGTAGGTTACTAGCTGCTAGGGCAGAAGGAAGTATCCTTTCAGATATTTGGAAAATGATTTTTTCTAAAAATATAGTACATAATTCTTATAAATAAATAATTCAATGTTATTCATTCAAATTATTTAAGGTATTCATTCTAGAGTAAACTAGTATTTATTATAAATTACATAATATTCTGGACTTTGCAAATATAATTTGTTGTTAAATCTCTTATTGTTTCAGAACTACATCATGGAACATTCAGATCTGTTGGATAACATTAAAGAAGAAAATCTAGATATAGAAATAAAACAAGAGGAGGTTAGTTTTCAGTTAATAGAAGAAAAAGAAGAAGAAGAAAGCTGTTTGATCAAAGATGAGACTGAATCAAATAATGAAATAAAGGAAGAAGACGACGGTAAGGAGAATACAGATGAAGTTTACCAAAGCAAGATGATGGAATTCATCAATGTGAAAGATGAAGAAGAAATAGATATTGTTTGGTAAGTAGGTTAAGTACAAATTATGTAAAGTGTTGCCAACGTTTGAAATAATTTCTGACTTCAGGTTTGAATATTTTCGGTTTCAGTTATACTGTTTTACCTATTATTATAACTTTGAGTATAAATTATTGTTTTTCTTTTACATACTAATTGTCCAATTTTTGTCAGAGAAGATGTAACTTTACTTGGGCATTAGAGTCCCAACTCCTTTTATTGTACACAATAACTTATAAATAAAATCATCTTTTGTGGTAATTTCTTTTTCACAAATAATTTTTATGTAGTTTGTTTTGTTCATTCTGAATAACCAATATTGTATCAGAAGTTTAACTCTATCTCCAAATAATTTAACTGGAATATAATGGACTTTTGAAGCAACTGTTTCTGGAGGAAACAAATAGCCTAACACAAATGATTTCTCATTTTGTAGTGTGTAGGTAAAATCTGAGAAATTATTATCAATCATGTATACATTTGTTACTGTTATGTTTATTGCTTTTGTTAGGTATTGTTATGTGTTTTGGTGAGCGGAGTGTTCATAGTTTACAGAATGTTAGTGAGTTCTCTATATTTTGTACTAAACTTAGCAAGATATTCATAAAATATTATATTGATATAAGTGCATCTCTAAAGTTATTTAATTCTATAAAATCATCTAACTTATTATTCATAAGTAACATCTTATTCCTTAATTCGTTAAAGTTTTCTACAATTATATTTACAGTTTTGTTAAATTCTACCGTAATGTCTGTACTAACAGAATATTGAGATGTAATTAGGTTAGGTTAGGTTAGTAAGGTAAACTAAGGTGACTGTACATGCAGCGTTACGGCACGATCGGACCGATAAAGTCACTGACGTAATGTTTTGTTTTGTGTCTCACAGTTCGATAGTGCATCAACCTATCGGCATATTTTGGTATTTCTGGATTGGGTAAAGACGTGTGTTAGACATAGTATATTGTATGCTTTAATAACCGTTACCATGGTTACTCAATATCATGAAAATCAGTGGATATTTTCACTTTCTTGTCGGCACGATCGGACCGATTAAAAATTTTACAAAAACATTTTGATTTAGTAATGAATAATTCACAAAGAATACAGTTGTAAGATGAATACATGTATTTATAAAATAAATATTGGACAAATAAAATAGTGAGCTTGCCAACATAAAGAAATAAAATAGCCCGTTTAGATTTTTTTTTTTTAACACGAAAATTACCTCGGTCCGATCGGACCTAAACGTTATACTACGATTAAAATTAAAGCCGAAAAATTGCATTTCGGTCCGATCGGTCTCGGAACTATATATGCATAAATGTAAATAAAATTAGTAAATACTATTGCCTCTTATTATGTAACATAGGTAGATGCAAAAATAATAATGGAAAAATAATTTAGTAATCGTGGCACTCACGGCAAGAGTATTGTATTAGGCCTTGGCAGCTAACGTGTTAAACTTTGTCCACCATTTTCATTGACTTGACTTTTATTATTTGGCTTTTTAGTTTATTACTATTCAAAATGGCTTATCTTTTTTATTGATTTACTTTGTCTACAATTTATGTTTATCCAGAATTTTGACGTTTTTCGTCTTTTAATACTGTCTCTAAGTATTTTTTATTATTAAGATTTCTAAAATTTACTCATTAACAAAAGTTGATTGTAATTTTCTCTATTTTATAAATCTATACAAAGTTTTATAAAATTTTACACAAGCTCTTATGCAGCTTTCATTTCCCGACAAGAATTTTCCTGTTAAGACATACGAATCCATATGTTATACATCCTAATTCATTCAACATATTAACATATATTTATTTATAATGCTTATTCAAATCATGGTTTTTTCACTTTTAAACTGTATTTGTTTTATTAATAGTTTTTCTTTCACAAACTATAGTACGGTAATTGCTGTTAATTATTATAGTCAAGAAATTTGGATAATTACTAAATTAATTTTTTTATTTATGATAAACTCTTTTAATTTGTCTAACACTACTGTTTTTGGTTTTTCTGTTGATACTAATTGGTAATTTTCAAATTTACATTGAGAACCGTTTGATGACAATTTTAAACCGTCTCAAACTGACCATCAATAAATGACCTGCTAAGTCTAACTTCCATTTTCTACCAAACTTGGCTTATATATCTTTGAGTAATGAATAACTTGTTTGATAAATGCCAGCTCAATATTGTCACAACTATTGTTTATAACTGTTCTGGAACTTAGAATGAAACTTCACTATTTAACCTAATCCTAAAATTTAATTCCTAACAATATCTTTATATTAATTGTGGTACATATCAGTGATTGTAATTTTTCCAGGACTGAGCCTCCAGGACACGAAGCAGATCCCTTGGCTTTATTTCCTTCTATAGAAACTGTAAGTTTGTATTTAGTCTTTATCTATTTTCACTTTTGCAATTAATTCCATTCTATAACCTAAGTCATGAATATAGTCTCTCATTGATTCATCAAGGCGTTGTCAAGTTTATGATGGCAACTGTTTGTCAACCGCACCCAAACCTAATAAGTGATTTATGTTGTTATAATTATTTTGTGGTGATTAGTCACCATTCCCCCCTCCCCTTCGCTACCTTGTATGTACATGCGGGACTAGAAAACCCCGAGTAGTGTTCCAACCATGAGTGAGGGAAGATGTCTGCTTAGGGTTCTTCGTTGCTTCATTTTAGTGCCGTTATATTTTACTATGCCTGCTTAAATCCCATGGAACAGGGCCGGTACGGCCCTAGAGTTTATATCTGAGCTCATCGCATTTTTCTAATCGTAATATTATTAGTTGGACTAATACACGGCTATTATAGGCCTTTTGTGTTAGTCCAACAGGTTGTGGCACTACAATGTAGTTTAGTTTAATATTGGTTTTAGTGTAGTTGGCTTAGTTTTAATAAAATTGTGTTTAGAATTAATCTTCAAAAATGGCTAGCCTGGATTGAGATTCGCTTAGTGTACTTTTATTAATTTTAGCACGCGATCTGATGACCCGGCAACGCATAATAAAAGTAGATCCACGTACCTCCCAACTGCTACCTTTGCAGAATGGTAGCAGAGAAATGGGCTTTGTCTCGTGTTCCGGGTTCTTTTGGTGGTGTCTAAATGAAAAATTAAAAAAATAATGAAAAACCCTAATTTTTAAGAGTTTAATAGGGTTATTGTGCACTGGGTGACATGTCTCAAACGGCTGGCTACACTTTGCCGGCGTGCCTTCTTTTTGCTAAATTTCCAGTATATCAAATTCCGACTAAATTAAATTCTTTCTTTTATAATTTAAACTAACATATACTAGTACGTTACACTAGTATTGCCAACCTTTTTTCGCGAAATCTAAATTCCGTCTCTTTAAATATAACTTATTTAACTATTAAATTAACCTTTTTTATCCCCTCGCGACACTAAACTTTTAATTTCAGGAACTTATATCTAAAATGGTAAATAACCAATATCAAATTCGGCCTAGTCTTATTAACATCCTGTCTGCTTTAATGGTGAGCTAGCTATTTAATTACATTAATTATCTATTGTTATAAATATTTATAGCTTTTCAAATTTAATTAATTTTATTGTTTGTCATGTAATTTATCAGTTAAAAATTATTTCGTCTGTAATCATATTTCAATTAATACAGTTAAGATTGCAAAAAAACAAGCCAAGCAAAAGAGAAGAAAATTAATATATATATTTTTTTTTACTGAATAAATAAATTGTATGTTCTAAAAAATTAATCAAAAACTTTTTTGCTGTTCAACTAGCATACATTAAGCGTAAGTTCATTAGATAACTTGTTTTCATTCTTTTATGCACTGATCCATTTATAATTTTGTGTGTATATAGATTTAGATATATGTATGAATTATGTTATGGCTTGAAATATTTTTCCAGCCTAGGTCGACATAACGTAGTTTTAAGCATTAATTCCATTGTTATACCGACTTACACCGGTCAAACCAGTCTTCAGCTATTGACCTCGGTCGGCTTATCTCATACAGTTGATAACACATTGTAGGCAGAAATCCTTATTCAATACCTACTTCTGCTAAAAAGCTATGATAATGTTAGATTTAAGTCTTATTTAATTTAAAACAAACCAATACATCGACACTACAGTTTATATCACTCTGGTAGCAAACTCAGCCTATACACTAGTTAATATTAGGAAATAATCTCTATTAGATGCCGCAACTTTAACCAAACGTAGTGGCTCATACATCGAGGATAGGACGTTGATGAAATTTATCCAACATTTTTTTCTGCACAGATGGTCACAGAAACCCCTCACTCCATTTCTTTATATATTAAATTCTTATTTCCTAAATTAATTATTATACAGTCTAAATTGTTTTTGATTATTTTACTTCAAAATTGTTTAATTTTCTCCTCTAGCCTAACTAACCCCCACTAACTATTGCTTTTACTCTACTCTCCCAATAACAACTATGTTTATTTACTTATGCACCTTTTTATTGCCCATGCTACCCAACCCTTTGTGTTATATTTTTTTCATCACACAGATTTCCGCAAGCCCCTTCAGTTTTCTAATATATTCATAAATTATTCAAAAAAAATATTGTTCTACAATTGCCCAATAATAATAAATTAATGATTTCAATGATCACACGGTCCCATGTTACCCCGGACGGGGACTCTCATTCAATTACCGTCGTGGGGGATAGTCATGTCCGTAGATTAGCCAAATTTCTGAGTGTACGAGACCTCCCGGGTCCGAGCTCAATCCGTTTTCAGGGATTTTCCGGCCCCTGGGCTCAAAACCCTTATTAAAGATAACTGTCACTCCTGGTTTCCGGTTGCACATGTCGTACTTATTATTGGTACGAATGATGTTTTGAGACGCAGAGATGAACATTTAGTGTCACTTCTGCGCCTTATTCGTCAGGTGAACCCTGCTGGTTAATTTTCCATTTTTAAACTCCTGTTTTCCCCTACAATTTGTACCCAAACTCACCAAATTTCAAATTTTCAGACATTTAATATTTTCCTAGCAACCTTAGCAGCCAGTGATATGACAGTATATGATGAGACCGCCGACCGGATTTTTCCGGACTCATGTTTTTTGAATGATGGCATCCATTTTCACCCTTAGGTAATTCCCATATATTTGACATTTTAAAATCTATTTTATAGGTCTGAGACTCTTCGCTTGCCTTGCGGACTTCATTGGACGGGCTCACCGGTGTTTAGGTTTGTCCAACTCAGGTTTTGCGGGTGGACAGAATTTTCGGGCCTAGGTATTCATCATCCGTTATTACAACCCAAGCACAACCCCCTTATACCTTTTTTCTCAACACCTGGGCCAATCTCAATAGGCTTAGGTGATATTAGTTTAGTATTTTTCCAATTCTTCCTTCTTTTCCCTACATTTTACACATCACACTAAACACTATACCTTCACCGTCCATTAACACTCCCCCAATAAACCCCCTTACTCGGTTTTGTCTGTCATGCGGGCCGAGTATGGCTAAGGTGCGTCTTTGCTAAGGGCGCACGTCTACGAAATGGCGCCTTGGCGGATGAAGCCATTTAGGGGTTTTCCGCTCTTTTTTTTATCCACCTCTTCGAGAGGGTAAGCTCAATGCAGTCTCGGGTTCGTCGGCTTCCCCTTGTGGATGGAATGGTATTACACCTTTTTTTTTTACTTTGGGGAATTAGATTTTTTTAAAGCCTTTTTGTTTTCCTATTCCCCATTATTTTTTTTTGTGGTGCCTTCCCCTCGCTTGGGTTGCCCGACCGATCCGTCTACCACTGCATGATGATAACCTCGAGGTAATCCGAGCTTCCTCTCTCAAACATCATTCATCACTCATTTACCCCCCCCCCCACACCCAAACATCATACCCTATCAATTTCATCCTAATACCCTAATCATTTCATACACCCCCCTTAATTACCATCACATTCTTTATAAAACCCTCCCTTCCATATAAACATTTCACCCCTTGAAACACACCACGTTACCTTTTTTTTATCACCAATCTCGGTCTTTTTAGTTTAAGTAATTAAATTGTATACTTATTTTTTGTGGGTTATACTTATTTTTTGTGGGTTATACTAATGGTGTTGGCATTAACCTATAATTTTGTAATGTCCCCCCCCCCTACTTTATGAGCACAATTTTTTATATATATAAGTTATGTAGTTGCACTTTAAAAATCTCTTTTTAAAAAAACAACAACTTTATTTTACTATAATAATTTTATTTAAATGAATTAAATTTTATTACAATAAAATGGAAAGTACTCTCTTATTCCCAGAGCGAACTGTCATGAGCAAATCTATAAAGAACACTGGCTAACTAGTGGCTTGCAAGGCTAGGAAATACAAAATGCTTACTCTATCTTATTCTAGGAAAACTACCTCTATTGTGTTTACTTATGCTAAATATTGTTCATATATCTCCTCTTTACTCCTCCATCCCTTAACAAAACTTCCGGGGGTTGTTGGGAGTTAGGTCCAGATTTAACACCTTCTGCGGTTACTATGTGCCCTAAATACGCTACTTCTTTTCTAAGAAATTCTGTTTTGTTTAGTTGAATTTTAAAGTTTGCATTCCGTAATCTCTCAAAAACATCTCTAAGTCTTTCTATATGTTCTTGAAGACTGGTTGAATATATTATGATGTCATCTAAATATACTAGGCATGTTTAGGATATCTGTAATATTTGGCAATGGAAACCTGTCGTCTATGGTTTAAGAATTTAAGCCCCTAAAATCTATTTATTACAAGTCGAAATTTTTGTTTTCCAGAAGCATCTTGTTTTTTTGGTACGATCCAAACTGGAGAATTCCATGGGGAATGAGAAGGTTGGATGATTTTTTGTTTTAACATATCTTCGATTTGATTGTTTACTTCATTTTTATAAATTTCCGGGTATCGATAATTTTTGGAATAAACAGGAATGTCATCAGTGGTTCTAATTACATGTTTAATTTGGTTGGTAAAAGTCAAATTATCCCCTTCAACATAAAATATATCAGAATATTCTTCTACTAATTTAATTATTGCTTTTCTTTCTTCAGAGTTCATGTGGTCCACCCTAATTTTGGATAGATCTAGTCTAGGTTTTTCGTTCTTGTGATCAATTATATTTAAATTTATTTTATTTTCTTGGTTTTTTGTGAAAGTATTTGTTTGAAAAATGTTGTAATTATTTAAAGTTTCTAGTTCAAGTGGTTTTAGTGACAATCTCTTATTTTCCGTTGTGTTATTTATTATAGGACAATAGGCTTCCCCTTCACGTACTGTGACTATGCATTGGGGAATTTCTAATCCGTCCATATTTTTATAAGATAACAATCCTTCATCATTATTTTTACCTTTTATTTTTATTTTCACTATTTGGCTGATAAGAGCCTGGATATGATAGCTTGACATTTCTTTGACTGATACGTCCTTAGTTTTTAGAACATCCGTTTCTGTATTAAGATAAAGAATTGGGATCCTTTCATTGCAACATATTAGTTTATTATTTATAAAGTCTAAATTTATTTTTAAATCTTTAATACCATCCAGTCCTAAAATAGTATATCAAAGCTTTTGTGAAAGTCAAATAGGTAGAATTTAGTTAATTTTTGACCTAATAGGGGTAGTTTACAACTGTAATTTTCTTTTGAAACTCTGTGTGCAGTAGCTACTTCAAATGGTTCTTTAGATAGGCTTGTTTTAAAACTTTTGAATCCTAATGATTTCTTTATGAAAGATCTTGTGCTACCGGTGTCTATTAATATTTTTAGATTGGTGCTCGGGTCATATATGTAGGGTAGTTCATTATTGTCATTTTGAATATTCATAATTGAAAAATGGTTCTTAGATTCTGTTATCCTAAAAATTGATTCTCTTCTGTTTGGTCTAAAAAATCATTCTGTTCTGTCTCAGTATTTGTCTCTTCTACACAGTAGTCTGATGGATAGTCAGGAAGAGTTTTGTCATAACTTGGATTTTCTTGGATCGGTGTTTGATACATAGTAGGTTATTATCTTCCATACTTCGTCCCGTCATCTGGTAGAGTTTAGGATTTTGCCTAGATATTCCATCCGATTGTCTGGTTGACGTACTCATAGGAGTGGGTTGGTACGTTTTTTTTTATTTAATTGAGTACTCGAATTGTGGTTATTATTAAACTGTCCACGTTGAGATTGACCAGATGTAGTAGGAAAAGGTTTATAGTACGGGTTTGGTTGTTGGTACATTTGTCTGGGATTTTGGTTAAACGGGTTTGGTTGTTGGTACATTTGTTTGGGATTTTGGTTAAACGGGTTTGGTTGTTGGTACATTTGTCTGGGATTTTGGTTAAACGTGGCATTAAAAGGTCTTTTAACAAAATTATTTTGGCCTTTAGGAACAACATTTTGCTTATTAGAATAAGTTATCATTTTATTATTTTTTAATTGAAAATCATTAGTTAACATGCCAAGGGCTTCCCCAAGAGTTGTGGGATATTTTGTTCACATGAGGGAGCCAAGTGGTTCATGTAACCCTTTTAACAGAACTCGTAAAGCTAAATTTTGTGTATAACTGCACAATACACCTTGTGCTGCTGGTTCTTTGTTAATAAAATATGCTATCTGAAGATTTAACAATTTTTGTATTTTCTCGTAAAATTTAAATGGTGACTCACTGGCTTCTTGCTTTAGTTCCGACATTTCGAGATTTAATGTATAGCAATCTCTTTTGTCTAAATAACTTGATAAAAGTGATTTTTCTAACATCCACCCACGAGTAACTATTTGAGCTTACAACTAATTCCAAAGCTGCACCTTTTAATTTAGTCAAAATGGTAGAAAGCAAATATTCTTTTTGAAAATTATCTGGATTAGCAGATACATAAAATTTACTAACTATTTTGTCACAAATCGAGATGAATCTGTTAAGCATTGTAGGTTCACCCGAAAATTCCGGGATCATGTCTAGGTACTCTTTCTTTAAGACTGGAGTCGTCATTTCGTATAATAAAAGCTTAAATAATCTAATACAATTCTTCTAACTAATTAACTAACAGCTAAAGTTTTGCAAATTCAAATATTGGTTACACAATATATTTTAAAAATTAACATATTTTAATTACTCACAAAATCCAAAGTTTATGCTCATTGCGTTGTTATTCACTACACTAATTCTTAATAATATCCGTTTATTAAGTATTGTTCGCACTCCATTTCCTGAGCGAATCTATAAAGAACACTGGCTAACTAGTGGCTTACAAGGCTAGGAAATAAAAAATGTTTACTCTATCTTATTCTAGGAAAACTACCTCTATTGTGTTTACAGTAGAACCTCTGTTAACCCGTCCTCGGATTAACCGGCCTATATCTAGTGTACTGATTGGATGAGAGTTTCCAAAAATAAATTGTAATTGAAACACCATAGCTGCGGCGATATCAAAGGACTTTGTGGATAGCGGTATCCCATTGTAGGCGGCGTAAAAACACCGCAGCACCAAAGCGGCGGCGATATCATATGACTTTGTTGATAGCGGTATCCCATTGTCGGCGACGTAAAAACACCGCGGCAGCGATATCAAACGACTTTGTCGATTGCGGTATCCCATTGTCGGCGCCGTAAAAATACCGCGGCATTGGCACCCTCGGTATATCAAACATACACCCACAAAAACGTTTGATGGGCCGCTTTTTTTCCACGAATCATTTTAGTATACATTATGAAAAATATAACATTTCTTTTCAGTTTTCTTCTTGTCTTTGACTGGTATATACAGTAAATAAAAATGTGTGAGTTACGAAAACGGAAGTGTGTGTTGGTTTCGTTTGAGACGCGGTTAAATGTGTCAAAAGACTTGACAGAGGGGAATCTGTAAACGAGCTTTGTAGTGTTTAATTTTTTAATGTTTGATGTATAATATACATAACATAATATATAAGATACATTTATGTACAATAAAATGAGTTGCAATAACATCTTAATTGCATAATTCTTAGCGCTACCTGATTAAATAAGCTTTCTTTCAACGAAAAACGATTTTCAGGGGAACCTCTGATTAACCGGCCAAACGGGCAACCGGCCCGGGTGTCAGGTCCGACTAGACCGTTTAAGAGGGGTTCTACTGTACTTATATATACGTGTATATACACGTAAACTCGTTATTTGACCTCGATCAATGTGTTACCGGTCAATGTATGACCTTAGGCCTTTTTTGTCGGCTTTAATGCCCCTCAGCACGATACCGACAAAACCAAAGAACCTCATTGCTGCGACTTTACCTAGCCCTACCCCCCTACCCCTTCATCCCTTTTTCAACTCCTTAAGTCCCTTGTTGACCTACTCACATTTTAGGTTCTATGAGTCAATTTTACTGTTTGTCAGTGGTCAAGCATTCGTATTCTTTTCATAGTCGTTTTTTATTAAATCTTTGTCTTATTGTTAGTATAGGATGAGTTGTAATTTTTCTTTTCTCTTCGGCATTTTGTGTTAGGTCAAGTACAACATGACTTGCTATATAGTTGGTATCAAAGATATATATTTATTTATATATATATATATATATATATATATATATATATATATATATATATATATATATATATAGGTTCGTGGAGCCATCAAAAGAATCTCTTTTCCCATGTACTTCCCGTAATTCAGACTCGGCAAATGAGATTGAATGGATGGCCAGTTATTTAAACTCATTTTATGTGGATCCGACAATACGGACTCACTTGTGAGTCCAAATAGATGTGGGGATTTGAAGCTCATACTGATATGTCCTTATAAAAAAAATATATATATTTATATATGTAATTATAACAAAAATTTTTTTGCCCAATAGTTAAGTTTACCTACATCCCTTCACCAGCCTCTTTTAATTTCCTGGCTATAATTTTATAAAATATTCCTCTGCAATTTCCCCCATTAAAACATAATTGTAATTTCTTAGTTCTAACCCTTAGTCTCCTTAGTACACCACAATTCTCATCCTCTTACCCTTAAATATCCTTGTACCATATATTTTTACCTTTTATATTATATAATTAAAACTTATTTATTTATTTTTTAGCTTTTAAACTATCGTATTTAATGTAAAGTGAGACTATGAACAACTATGCAATTTACCATTCTACCTTCCAAATTAATTAAATATGATCATTTTATTTTTATCTCATTTAAATTTCTTCCCGTTCCCAAATCACCTATCTTGAAGTTAAAGCCTCCCATCTCCTTGTTCGTCAAGCTTCACTAAACACCACAGAGTAAGAGTCATCAAGCGTCGCCAAAAATACATTAATCTTCAAGCTATCTTCATGTTAAAACCACCTGTCTTTTTGATCGGCGAACCTTGCTAAACATCACTGAGTTGATTCGTCAAGCCTCGCCAAAGATACCAGAGATACCAAGTCTATCACTTCTCTTTGAGGATGGTCATTGATGGATTGGCAGTAGTAGGAATTTACGTATTAACTTCGCCAGTACAGAACTTGTATTATTCCTGCCAATTCCAGGTGAACTAGGTTGTTGTGACTAACTAGTCAGCCTGTTGCAAGTCTAAATATCTAGTTTTTTAATCAAACTTAGGCTGTACAGAATTATGGAATTTACTTGCAATATCATTTATCATCGCTTCCAATGTTAGTCAGGATCGTTGGCTCTAATCTATATGACCGTCAAACATGAATCGAGAAATGTACATGCTATTTACCTGTTTCATACAACTGCGATCTTCAATCACTTGGCATTTTCCATTTCCTACACCCCTCCACAAACGATTTGACTTCGTCATACCCTGTTCCACCTTGCATTTTCGACATAGATCTCCATCAGCCATTTTTTTCTAATATTATTGTACCCTTTTTTTACCTTAAAAACAAATGTACGGCTCACCAATCCTATATTTTTCCATTATTAATATAGTCTCACTCCGTGACCTAGTCTGTAAGTTTTAACTACTTTTACTTGTAACACTTCACATAATTACCATAATTTTTTAATAGCTTACCCCCCCCCCCAAGATGGGGTATACCACCAGTTATTTTTCTTAAACCAAAATAATCACATCATAATATGTTTTGATATTTACCTTTTTTTTAAAAAAAAAACTATCTTAGTATGAGTTTAATATTTTATTAATTTCATTATTCTCTTTCCTAATTGTATTAATTTTAAGCTATAACTGTAAACCTACAGACCTGCTGTCACATTAATTTTTTATCTATATATTATTATTTTTTTAGGCACCGGGGGAGGATTTCCCCCCTCTTTTTTTTACACTTTCTCTATACTTGTTACCCCTCTTCCTTCATCTATTGTCTTGATCACCTTTTTGTCTTAGAGTGTGGTTTAGGGAATGACTTCTAATTTAACAAAAAAACATTAACTATATATTACAGGAGGCCTCGTGTTAATTTTTTTGTTCGATCAAGTTTTTAGTTTTAAGTTTGGACTATTCTGTGTAAATGTGTTGATGAAAATTCTTATATTAGTTCATCAATAGGCTGGCTGTATTAACCATTAGAGTTATAATAAGACTATAGCTGTAAATGATTGGTTTGGTGAACGATCTGACCTATGGGTGTTACAACATGTTAATACAATCAAACTAGCACACTTCATTAATAATTTAGCTGTTAATTAGATATTAGAACTCCTCTCTAATCTCACTGTAATTTATTTCATCACAAGCAGACATCATTCTTTTTTGAAACGAATTTAAAAATTCGGATATATCCACAAAAACCTGACATTGATCCATGACATAACTTTCTCTATACCGTAATAAATTGAAACTGTTATGTTTGATTGTATACACATGTGCTTAGATGTTTGTGTTTCTATTTAAGACAGATTGTACAATTATTGTCATTGATAAATTGAAGTTTACAGGCTTTTTAATTATTGTTGCTAATCCTAGAGTTAAGGTAATTATAATAATTTCTTCTTATATTGCAGAAAGTCGAGCCTTACTCTACAGAGGAAGGACACATGTCCACAATAGATGTCTATCCAAGTACTTCACGGGGTAAGTTGTATCATTTAATTTATATCTAAGAGAAGAAGTCCTATAGGTTATTATAATATGAGACCTCAATATGTGAGCTGAACGGTTGTAGTTTAGTACAGAATGTGCTAGCTTGGGAGGAGTTGAAGACTCAATACACCTTGCTATTCTTGAAGTTAGATAGCTTATCTGATGTGTATGTAAAATCAATGGTTAAGTAACATTAACAGTATAATTATTTTTGTGTAATAAGTTAATTTAAAATCAACGATCCCCTTGGTCACGCCATATTTTAATTTAAGTAAATTTGATGTGTTTTCTTTGTAGTTGACATTTTTAATTCAATAGATTTTTCCACTGTTCATTTAGAATTGATGTAGGGAAAATAAACATTTACACAGACTTTACCATGAAGTGATCCATGCACAATGTGTCCATAATTTGCAAGTGGTCTTTTATCTAGCAAAGTATTAATTTACTAAACTTCTTTGAGAAAGAAATTAATTATGAAATTTTTCGGTACTAAGAACTTTACGACAAGGTAAAAAAAAAAAAAACAGAATCAGCAGAAATAATAGGAAATGGTTAATTTATTTATATAAATGGATACTTTTCTTAAGTCAAACAGAGTTTTCTGCTCTGTAGCTCTGTTGTATAACAATAACAGGTAGAGTATACTTTAAACATAAACATTCTAACATATGTTACACAGTGTGATAAATAGTTATCACATTAAAAAAGAAATATATATATATATAAGTTACGTTCTTATTAACGTTTGTTAGGTTTTTAAAAAAAGACTGTTCGTATAATAGACAAATGACCCTAACCCATTAATAAGTCCTCTTTTTACTCTAGTTTCTTTAAATATAATAATTTCCAATTTCTCATTTAATACATCTCTAGTATGATTAATATACTTAATATAATTCATCATATCTCTTAATTTATTACCAGTGTCTGTGACTAAATCTATTTTAATAAACATATCTGCAGTACAACCTTGACATCTATTTTGAAAATAAATTAACACATCGTTATAATATTTTTCAACATTATTTATCTGACTTTTAAAGTTTTCCAATTCAAATTTATGGACAAAGGTGTGGTAGGAAGTTTTTAGTTTGGCAGGACCAAGTTCAATAGGGATTATTCCTATATTTTGTGTTATGTTCTTCACCTCGTACATCTCTGCTGTGCTTATTCCATACGTGATGACGAACCTGCAACAGGTGAAACGTTTTTATCAGGGACTTTCTTTTTCCTAGGTCTCTTGATATTTGATAAATGTATTTTGTCTTTAGTATTGTGATGTCTAGCTTTAAAAATTTGGGCAGTTTTCCTTACCGGGTTAATTGAAGTAATCTGCTCCTTATTATACTTATTTTTCGTTTTACTCTGCTTCTGCATGGTTTTTACATACACTTCTTGGGGTATGTCTGGAAGTGGTTCCTTATTAGCATTCCTTTTCTGCAAAACATTCTCCTTAATTTTGGAATTTATTTCTTTTATATTTTCGTATAATTTTTTAGTCCTTTCTTTATGTGAATTTACGTAATCATTAATAACTCTATTTTCTAAATCTATGTCTAAAGCTGAATTAATTTTTATGTGTCCATATAATATTTCTACTGGTGTTAATTTTGTGACTGAATGTAGGGTGTTATTATATGCGATAACGGCATACTTCATTTTTTGCGAAATAGTTAAATTTTTTAATTCTGCTTGATTATTTAACCCTTCAACGCGGTGAACCGTCTATAGACGCGGCCAAACTTTCACCTTCTGGCGCGGCCGCCCGTCTAAAGACGCTAAATGTCGCTGCGGTACGTGCTACATTCTAGCGTCTAAATAAATAACTTTTATGAACTGAGCGTATATCCAGAACATTGCCAAGAGAAATGCCATCTGTTGAGTTATTGATTTTTATTTCTAGGAAATATTTATTTCTAGGTATTGACCTTCAGAAAAGGAAACAACACGTGGCTATATACAAACAGTCTGTGTAGCGGGTTCGTGGAGGGCTCTCGTGTGTTATAGGTTATTATAACCTCATTTATTTATAAGTGTAATATTTTTAATGTTTTAGTGATAATGTGGGAACCGCAAAGTGATAATATTCGCGAGTTGTTGGCGGCAGAATGGAGTTCGGAAGAAGAAAGTGGGAATGATTTGGATTACGCCCAAATGGAGTTCCATTGTGATCCAAATATTGAAGGTGATCATGATAGTGGTGATGAAGATGTAAATTACGAGGGGATGGAGGTTGATGTACATAATTCTATGATTGTAGAGGACATTTCAGTTGTAGGCCTAGGTGAAATAACCTTAAATGTTGAAAACATATTTACAAAAACAGCATTTTCTAACCTTCAAAATCAACCTAGTCCTTGTTGTAGTAAGTCTATAAATTCTGAACCCAGTAAACAATCAAAGGTACTTTCGAGTAAGTTTAAGCCTAGAATAAGCCCAAAACTTCTCGAAAATAAAACTAAAGGAAAAAAGTCTAATCCTAAAACACCAAAAGAACCACCAATGGTTTGGGACCCCATGCTCAACCATATAACTGGTAAAGAAGTTTTTGTGGGAAACCCAGGGCCTAAGATACCTAGTGAAAATGTAGTAACTATTTTTGAAAATTTTTTTGACGAATTAGTAACAAATATTGCTAAATTTACTAATCTGTATGCAGAGAGGAACAGAGCTAAAAGGGGTATGTTGTTTCCCCGTAGATCCAGAGACTGGAATTGGCACCCAGTAACAAAAAACGAAATTTATATCTATTTAGGTATCGTAATGCTTATGGGTATTGTGCAAAAACCATCAGTAAGGTCGTATTTTTCTAAAAATCCTTTGCTTGAGACTAAAATATTTCCAGAGACAATGAGTTGCGACCGTTTTGAAATGATTTCGAAGTATCTTCACTTCACTGATGACAGTACATTCAAAGACTTCCAGGGTCCTAAACAACTTTTCAAAATCTACAGTGTTATTGAACACCTGACATCAAAATTTAAAAATTCGTATGAACTCTCCCAAAACCTGTCAATTGACGAATCGTTATGTTTGTGGAAATGTCGCTTAGCTTTTCGTCAATACCTACCTTTGAAGTCAGCCAAATTTGGCATAAAATCCTTTGAACTGTGTGAGTCAAGTACTGGCTATACTTGGGCACTTCTTGTATATACTGGAAAAAATAGTGTTTTCAATTGCCCTCAAGTTCCTTCCCAAAAAACATCGAAGTCTACTGCAATTGTCATGACACTTCTTGAGCCGTTGCTAGGCAAAGGACATTGTATTTGGATGGATAATTGGTATAATTCCCCTGATTTATCAATGCTTCTAAAATAAAACAAAACCAACACTTGTGGTACTTTGAGACTGTCCAGAGTAAATGTTCCTGACAACCTAAAGCAAGAACAGCTGAAAAAAGGTGAGATAACTGCTTTACACAGTGGTCCAGTCGTAGTTCTCAAGTGGAAGGACAAGAGAGTAGTTACTATGATATCTACGTGCCATGACCATCAAATGGATGTCAGAAAGAACAGAACAGGTTTACAAGAAATTAAGCCAATTATTGTATTCGATTATAACAAGCAAATGGGTGGAGTCGATATGCGGGATCAAATGCTAAATAACTACTTGGTTGAAAGGAAAAGGGGTTTGAAGTGGAATGTAAAGTTTTTCAAAAGGCTACTCAACATTTCAGTGCTAAACTCCTATATAATATGGAAACGTCAACATACAAAAGACAAACAGTTGTCCTACAGGCTGCAACTTATACAGGGGTTGTTTGAGAAATACGGTTCTGCTGTCGTGAAACCAAACATTGGTCGTCCCTCATCATGCCCAAAACCATCACGATTAGTGGAAAGACATTTTATTGATAAGATGCCATCTTCAGGAAATAAATATTTTTCTCAGAAGAGATGTGTTGTGTGCTCAAAAAGCGGAACCAGAAAGGAGACTCGCTATTGGTGTCCAGACTGCGAGGCGGCGCTCTGCGTCGGCGAATGCTTCAAGAGCTATCACACCAAACTAAATTTTTGACAGGTACATGCAATTTATTTTCATAAATATTTTTATATTTATTTTTATATTGTAGTATCTTTTTATGCCAGTAGGTAAATAAGTATTCCTCGGAGTTTTACTTGTCCAGAAAATAAATAGGCCATAAAAAAAAACTGCAAAAAACAGAACCTAAAATATGAGTAAAAATTTTTTATATACATATGTATAACTTTTTTAAATTTATTATTATACACCCTGAATAGCTTAATTGTTGTAGAATAGTTTTTGGTGAACATTTTGGTAAAAGATTCATCAAATTTGAATAAAAAATAGTGAAGTTATTTAATTTTACATAAAAGTCTACAAAACCACTGGATTTTATTAAAAAAACTACCGCACCAGAGGGTCTAGCGCTCGGAACGGCTTACCGCGTTGAAGGGTTAAAAGTCTAATATGTTCAACTATAGTAGAGTGAACTCTTTCGCATAATCCATTAGACTGTGGGTGTTGTGTACTAACAAAATAAACTTTTATTCGGTGTAATTGTAATATTTCCTTAACTACCTTATTATTAAATTCTGTTCCATTATCTGAAATGATTATGTCGGGTACTCCATAACCGTTAAAGAAGCTGATTAGTTTCTCACTAATTTCAGTGGCTTGCGAACTCGTTATCTCGTACATTTGGAGATATCTCGAGAACGTGTCAAGAACTTAGAATTCTCGAAGCTTGCTGTATCGACAGAGATTATTTCAATCGGCTTACTTGCTGTGGGCGTTAACGTTAGCTCGGTTTTCAAAGGCACTCTTTCATACTTTGCTTGTAAGCATATGTCGCAATTGTTGATAAATTCTTGAACGTCACTCCTGATATTAGGCCAATAGAATTTACGTTTGATTTGATTATATGTTTCTGTAATGCCCCGGTGATTAGTTTTACTCACGTGATAGTTATTTATGATTTCCTGAACTTCTTCTGGGTCGGTTACATCCAATAATTTTATGTTATTTTTGACTAAATTTAATTGTGAATTCCTAAAGTTTCTTGAAACACATGCTGCAAATCTCTCATAAAAATCGTCCTTAAAATACAAGTTATATTTAACGTTGGGTACTAAGTATTGTTTTATGAAATTGATTACATCTTGGTCAAAATTATTTTCCGAAATTTGTACTAATCATCTCATTTTAGTTATTCCAAATAGTTTTTTTAATTATTACTTTTCTCGGCTGATATTTAACTAAGGAGAATATGATTTGATTTTTTCCGAAATTTACTGGTTCCTCTGATATGGGAATTCCTACCTGGGTATTTCCTTCATAATTAGAGTGTACAGTTCCATCAGTTTCTTCATTTTCATCCACGTTGACAATTATTGACTCATTGTCTTTTAATATTGAAGAATAAGGTTGCAGCGATTCCTCGTCACTATCTAATGCAGGGAAATATAACTGCGTTGATTGTTCTACTATCTTCCTCAGATCTTCGTTGGTTCCTTCTTGATTTTCCGGTGGTCGGTTTTCAGTAATGTTTAATTGAATTCTTGATAGCGCATCAGCATTTTGATTAAGTTTGCCTCGCTTATATTTTATTTCATAATTAAATTCTTCCAATTTTAGTCTCCATCTTAATAATTTTGAATTCGGATCTTTTATCGAAAATAACCACTGTAGTGGTTTGTGGTCTGGGTAAATTGTAAATTTTGTCCCAAACAAGTACGGTCGAAAATACTTGGTTGCCCATACGATTCCTAAAAGTACCTTTTCAATAGTCGAAAGATTAGTCTCGCTTTTGTTCAGAGTTCTGCTGGCGTAAGCAATGGGTAAGTCTGCTCCATTGTGGTCTTGACTTAGTACAGCTCCTATTGCGTAATCACTCGCATCTGTAGTTAATACAAATTCTTTTTCAAAGTCGGGATACTGTAGTACTGGTTCATTACATAATGCATTTTTGCATTGTTCGAAACAATTGATATAATCTTTATTACTTATGTCTATTTTAGCGTTTTTCTTTAAACATTTGGTGAACGGTTTTGTCATTTTGGCAAAATCTTTTATAAATTTTTCTATAGTATCCTACAAGCCCTAAAAAACCTTTAATTTGTTTACTTGTTTTCGGTATAGGGTAATTTTTTATTGTTTTAATTTTTTCCGGATTTGGCTTAACTCCTTCAGGTGTTGCAACATGACCCAAATATGCTACTTCCTTTCGTAAAAATTCTGTCTTGTCTAACTGTACCTTAAAGTTTGCTTTTCTTAATCTATCGAAAACTTCTCGTAATCGGTTTAGATGTTCTTGAAGGCTGGTCGAATAAATTGTTATATCGTCTAGATACACTAAACAAGTCTCATTTTGTATTCCCCTTAATATGTTATTAACAACCCTCTGAAATAGGGGTGGGGATGTTTTTAACCCCATCGGCATCCTTAGGAACTCGTAGTGCCCGTTTCCTGTAGAGAAAGCTGTTTTTTCTATGCTGTCTGGATCCATTTCAATTTGATGAAATCCAGTAGCCAAATCTAAAGTTGTGAAATATTGGCATCTTCCTAATTTATCTAAGATGTCGGTAATGTTTGGTAGCGGGAATTTGTCGTCTATTGTTTTTGATTTAGTCCTTTGAAGTCAACTACTAGTCGAAATTTACGTTTTCCAGATGCGTCTGGTTTTTTCGGCACAATCCAAATTGGGCTATTCCATGGTGACATGGAATGTCTAATAAATTTTTGTTTTAGCATTTCCTGAACTTGATTATCAATTTCTTTCCTATAAACTTCCGGATATCGATAGTTTCTCGTGTAAACGGGAATCTCATCTACCGTCTTAATTTTATGTTTTATCTGATTGGTGAAAGTTAAATCACTTCCTTCTATATAAAAAATATCTGAATATTCTTTTACTAATTTTAATATTTCCTGTTTCTCCTCAGAATTCATGTGATTAGTTCTGATTTTATTTAGGTCCAGTTTAGGTTTATTAACATTTATTGAGTTGAAATTTGCATTTGATTTTTTAAAATAATTTTTTGAGTTATTGTCAAGGATTTCAAAATCACTTAAAGATTCTATTTTTATTGGTCTTGGCGTTACTTTCGTATTTTCTATATTATTATTAATAATAGGGCATAATTAATAGGCTTCTCCATTTTTAACAGTAACTAAACATTGTGGAACTTCTAAACCTTTTGAACGCATGTAGGGTATTATTCCCTGACCATTACATATGTTTTCTACTTTTATTCTAATAACTTGCTTGCTACGAGCTTGTATTAAATAGCTACTCACGTCCTTATTAATGTGTGTCTTAATTTTATTATTATTATTATTATTAGATTCCATTTTTTGTTTATTTTCAGATTCTTCTGTGTTGAGATAATGAATAGTTATATTTTTATCTGGTGTTTTTAATTCATTATTTGTAAAATCCAAATTTAATTTTAATTTCTTCATATTATCTAATCCTAACAATAAGTCAAAATTTTTATGGAAATTGAATAAATAGAATTTTGCTTCCTTTTTTCCTAATATTGGTACTTTACAACAATACTTTTCTCTTGATACACCATGTGCAGTGGAAACTTCAAAAGGTTCTTGTTTTATACTACTTTTGTACAAATGAAACGCTAGATTTTTTGAAATAAAGGATTTAGTGCTTCCTGTATCAATCAATACTTTTAAATTGGTTTTTGTCTCGAAAAAATATGATAATTCATTATTTTCATTATGGATGTTCATTATTTTGAATCTGTCCCCAGGCTGGTATCGCCTAAAAAATAATCGCCTTCCGCTAAATTGTCTCCTTCATTTAAACTTATCGCGTTAAATTGATCCTGTAAATATTCCGTTTCCGAATTTTCTGCGTAATATTCCTCGTTTGGCTCGATGTCAGGTAAATCCTCAACGAATTCTTCATCGGCGGATTTTCCTGTCATTTGATACATTTTTGTATTTCTGATCGTGTTGTCCGTCTGTCGCGTTGAAATACTCATTGGAGTCGGCTTATACGGCTTTTGATTTGTATTCACCCTTTGCGGATTGTAAAATTGTGGTCTTAATTGTTGTGGTCTATTAAAGTGCGAGTTCTGATCATTTTGTTGGTTTTGTGGATTTTGGAAAGGTTGATTTAATGGATATTTTTGAAAAGATTTATTTGGCATTGGTTTTTGAATTTGAATCGGTCTATTAACTATTGGTCTACTATTATGTTGAAATGATTTGTTAATTTTAAATTGGAAATCGTTAGTGAGCATATTTAAAGCTCCTTCTAAACTATCGGGATTCTTGGTTCGCATTAGGGATCCTAATGGTTCCTGCAAACCTCTTAATGCTAATTTTCTAACATAAGTGCATAACACATCCCTGGCAGCTGTTTCATTGTTACAGAAGAATGCTACTTGTAAATTTAACAATTTATTTATTCTTTCATAAAATTTAAATGGTGATTCATTATTCTCTTGCTTTAATTCTGACATTTCTAAATTTAATGTAAAACAATCTCTTCTGTCCAAATATGTTGCTAACAAAATTTTCCTGACTTCAGTCCATGAATAGGTATTTGAATTTACGACTACTTCTAAAGCTTGTCCCTTTAATTTACTCAAAATAGATGAAAACAAATATTCGTTTTGAAAATCTTCAGGGTTCTCTACTACAAAGAATTTAGATACAACCTTATCGCAAATGGAAATAAATCGACTTAACATAGCCGGTTCTCCGTTATATTCGGGAATCATATCTAAATACTCTTTTTTTAACGTGGGAGTTGCCATTTCTAATAAGTGGTCACTAATAATATATACAACACTTAATTCTAGCAAATCACTTAACCTAACAATAATAAATGTTTAATTGATATGCATTTAATTAACAAGTTCACGTATAATATTATTCAATTCTGAATAAAATATTTACTTTATATAATTTGTTTTAAAATAATTACTTTTATAAATAAAGAGAATTATTATATATTTCTCTTTCAATTATTTTTGAAGAAATATTTTATTTTACTTCTTTACTCACAGAGAAAACACAAATATGCTCATTTTATTTCTGATGAGAGTTTTCTTGTCTGGTGGAATCTTCTTTCCTGGTGGCTGGCGAGATGCCCTCTTGAATCTTCCAGATCTGCGTCCAGTTGACTCGTTTTGCAGTTTTCCTCAAAAATTCAGCGCGCTTTTGAATTTTCTTGAAGTTCGGACTTGTCTCGGTAAACGGTTGAAACCGACAGTCTAATATTCGCTTAAACCTCCGAAATCACGTGTTCCCGCCGAAATCACGTGGTCCTACCGACTGTGCCAGTTACGTTCTTATTAACGTTTGTTAGGTTTTTTAAAAAAGACTGTTCTTTATTAAAACACCTAATTATTTATTGTACAACAATACTAATATTCACTTAATACTATTTAATACAATAAACCTCTTTAACGATCAAAACTAATATTCATTTAGGTGTGACCGGAGTCGATGCAGGCAAAGAACTGACTTTACAAAGGAGTCTCATCCTTAAAGTTAACTATGCTTACTTAACATAAAATGTTCTAGAAGGTTCTATGCAAAGTGCATATTATACAATATTTCTTAATGTAACTTATATATATGTTTTCTAACAAATACAGATAGAGCTGTTTATGGTGAGAAGAAATGTAAAAGTAAAATGGAACCCCACTCCATCCCCTCCTGGTGTACTTACCCATAGTAATGCAGAATGTGAGAGAACTTTAAGCTCTGTAAGAAAATAAGAACTCGGTTCACATCTTCTGTCTCTAATAAAAATCTTGAAAATATTCTTATTGCAATGTCATCTTCAAACTGTTTTGAAAAAAAATTTGTTAAAAACAATTTGTAAATTTCAACTATTTGAGAATTAATCCGATGAATATGCTTGTAAATGTATTTTACCAATAGTGTTTTCAATTTGTTTTAGATATGCAGTTCATTGGCACAAGTACTTGCAGCAGGTTCACTTCATTTAAGAAACCAACCCCACATGTAAGCAAAGAATATTTCAAATGCACTCTATGTAATTATTCTGCTCTAACTCTATATAAACTTGAATTGCACAAGAGAGTGCACACTGGAAAAAAACCATATAAATGTGCAAATTGTAATATCTCTGCTTCTACACCAGCTGCCCTTAAAGTGCACATGAGAAAGCATACTGGAGAAAAACCACTAAAATGTTCAAATTGTGAATACTCTGCTTTTGACTCAAGTAGTCTTAAAGTGCACATGAGAAAGCATACTGGAGAAAAACCATATAAATGTGCACAGTGTGATTATTCTTCTTCTACATCAGGTAGTCTTAAAGTGCACATGATAAAGCATACTGGAGAAAACCCATATAAATGTGCAAATTGTGATTACTCTGCTTCTACATACACTCAACTTAAAGTACACATAAGAAAGCATACTGGAGAAAAACCATATAAGTGTGCAAATTGTGATTATTCTGCTCCTACATCAGATCACCTCAAAGTGCACATGAGAAAGCATACTGGAGAAAAACCATATAAATGTCCGAACTGTGATTATTCTGCTTCTTCATCAGCTAACCTTAAAAGGCACATGAGAAAGCATACTGGAGAAAAACCATATAAATGTGCACAGTGTAATTATTCTACTTCTTATAAAAATCTACTTAAAGTGCACATGATAAAGCATACTGGAGAAAACCCATATAAATGTTCATATTGTGATTATTCAGCTTCTTCATCCTGGCAACTTAAAGTGCACATGAGAAAGCATACTGGAGAAAAACCATATAAATGTCCGAACTGTGGTTATTCTGCTTCTTCATCAGCTCACCTTAAAGTGCACATGAGAAAGCATACTGGAGAAAACCCATATAAATGTTCATATTGTGATTATTATGTTTCTACACCAGCTAACCTTAAAAGGCACATGAGAAAGCACACTGGAGAAAAACCATATAAATGTGTACAGTGTGATTATTCTGCTGCTCAATCAACTCAGCTAAAAGTGCACATGAGAAAACACACTGGAGAGAAACCATATAAATGTGCAAATTGTGATCATTCTGCTGCTACATCAGCTAACCTTAAAAGGCACATTAGAGTGCATACTGGAGAAAAACCATATAAATGTGCAAATTGTGCATAATCTGCTTCTTTCTCAAATAGTCTTAAATTGCACATAAAAAAACATACTGGAGAAAACCCATATAAATGTGTACAGTGTGATTATTTTACTTCTACATCAGCTCGCCTTAAAGTGCACATGAGAAAGCATACTAGAGAAAAACCATATAAATGTGCTAATTAAGATTATTCTGATTCTAGATCAGATAACCTTAAAGTGCACATGCGATTGCATACTGGAGAAAAACTATTTAAATGTGCAAAATTGTGATTGATTGCTTCTGAATTAAGTAAACTTAAAATGCACATGAGTATGAAAACTGGAAAAAACCTATTTAAATGTTCAGTTTAGACTTCTTCTTTACATTTGGACAATCTGAGAAGACACAACATGTGAGTGTCTGTAAAACAACAACCTATCTATGCCCTAAATGTAATTATTCAATTTACCAATTAAATCATTTGAAGAGGCACTTGAGTGTTAATACACTAGAAAACCTACAAATCTACTGTATAAGATTGTTTTTCTTTATAAATCAGGTCCACATGAGGATATATACTGGGGAAATATATATAATTATACTGAATGCGGTTATTTTGTTTCTGATTTCTCAAAACGTTCCAGAGTGCAAACTGACAATCAACTCTAATATAAATGTACATATTTGTTAGTATTGTCAGTTGGATAAGTTAGTGTTCAAATGTATAAATGTGTACTATGTACAGCTGCTGTTTTTAATTGATGTTTTGGAATGATGTCTGTCTATCATCTATGCACACTCTACCATATATATAATTCAAACTCTTGAACTGGTTTTTTTTTTTTAATTAAAATTTGGTATGTGGAGGTATTTAGGTCATATCTCAAGACTTGTTTTTAGTTTTTTGATAATTCAAAATTTTGTAGTAGTTCTCATAAATAATACAAAATTACTATTTCCTCCAATTCGGCTGTACCTCAAATTTATCCCCTAAGGACCTAAATAAAACTTATTGGTCCAAGTGTTCTTGGTAAAAAAACCTTATCGGCCATGTAGCTATAAAGACTTAATTACTTAATATTGGGTCTATTGATTTTTTTCAAATTTTAATCAAATATGAAGATTTGCGACCCAAACCCCCTGACAAATCACAAGTTAAAAAAAATATAACATTTAAGGAATATTTTTGAAATGAAATTAACCTTGACTAAAGTCCTTCAAAGCTTGATTTTATAATCAAGCACAATATAGGAGAATATGTTTTGTTGTTTTTAGTTTCATTTAATAGCAAAAACCTCTCGGTCATCATCACCTTATAAAATGGAAAAAAAAGGAGCACACATAAAGATACTTAGTCCTCAAATAGTGTCAGGGTCGGAAAAGACCGTTGGTCAAGAGAAACCTGTTACAAAAGATGAAATGGGATTTCATTATAAACTACATGAAAAAAGTGCAGGTCCACCTAGGTTCCCTTGATACACTAAAATGTGCCCCTGATGGTAGAAGGATATGTTTATGATACAATGACAACAGATTAGGCTCTATTTAAATATTTTTTGTAAAAATTATATCCATGGTTCAACAACTACTGAACTGCTTTTTTATGTTTATGTTGCCATGTTAATGTGTGTTGTAACAAATTACTAGAATAACTTTCCTATTTAAGCAAAACGATCATTGCCCAATCACACCTTTTTTTAGTAAGTTCCACTTTTATGCAGTTTATTTTGAAATCCTACTTGTAGGACAATTATTTATATTTTTATCTTTATTTTATTCTAAACTCAACCTACGTATTTTAATATTAAATGGTCTGATTCTCGGATCAAATAGAATTAATTATTGTGTTATTTAATTTGTTCTTTGTTGTTGTTATATCTTATTTTATTCTTTAAATATTTTTAAAATAATAAGAATTAACTTTTAGTTGAATGTCTAAAATTTAAGTATATTTTTAAATTGTAAAAAGCTTATTTTATTTTCGTTAAAATTGTAAATATGTAAACTTTTCAGTTCACTTCATATGTAATTTTACAAAAAATTGACAAGTAATTAACCATTATTTCTCCTGTACCTTCAAATAACTGTAGTTTGGCGTATAATATATGCAATATGTAGAATTAATATAAATATAAAAAATTGAACAATTTTTCCGTTACATTAGAACTGAAATTGTGTTGTTTGATTGTTTGTATTCTATAAAACTGTGTATGTAAACCTGGACATAGAAACAAACACATAGTTTATTATTGTAATTCAAAGTTTACTTTTATAAAATATTCTAGAAAAAAACTATTTTGTTTTGTATAAATTCAATATTTACAAATTTGTCTGTATCAAATCGTATTGTATTTGTTCTAAATATATATTTCATATGTTTTTGAAGGTATATTTGTCTAATTTATACCTTTACTCCTTTAAAACCCTCCACTGGTCGCATGTTAATTTTCTTCGTTTGTTAAAAAATTAATTAAATATATTATTTCTATACAAAACCTAACTTATAAGATATCATTTTTCTCAGAAAGATGCATAGAATCCATCAATGCAATAAAAAAAAATTTTTTGAAACGGTTTTGGAGTAAGTATGTTACATGTCAAAAACGAAGTTACCAATTTTCAAGAAAAACCTGTATATTCCAAAATCAATAGCTTACTACCTTTTTCTAAGATATACAAAAGTTTTGTGTAATATTTTTGAATATATTTAGGGGGAAAAAAATTGTTATATTATCAAAAAAATAAAAAATAGTTTACGAAAAAAGGTAAAATGATAAATTTTTTTCAAAACATCACTAAAAATAGTAATATATATTTTATACAAAAGTTCTATATCTCATTATGTTCAGAAAGGTGCATAGAATGTAGGTGTGTAGTGAAAAAAAATGTTAGATGTATCACATTTGGTGTTTTTTGGTCAAATACCAAAAAATCGAAGAGTAATGGAGCAGAAATTTCACAGAAATGGTAATGAATAACATACTAATAGATTTTTAGGATTTTTTTCAACCATTTCTTGAGATTTGTCATATTTAGGGGAAACAAATAATAATATGTTACATTTTCTAAATAAAAATACCGATTTTCCCTAAAAAGGTAACTTTTACAAGTGAGGTTAAGTTTGTAACCTCCACAATTTAGCATCACTAGTACCAATTTGAAGATAGGTCAAAGACAAAACCATTAGATTTAACTAAGAAAATATATACTTTACAAAGAATAACACACATATTCACTTTTATAATCATATAAAACACTATATATAAGACAATTTGCATATAGCCTAAACTTACCTTTTCGGCCTAGGTTATCGCATATAAGAACGTTCAAAAACTAAACTATCACTTAAAAACATAAGCTTTAGATATAAAAACACATATATTGTAACTTTTATACACAATTTATATACAATTTGTATACACAAACCTTCAAAATAACAAATATATAACCCCAAAACAATATGTGCCACGCCCTACTTTGCGCGAGACAATTCCTTCGTTTTGAGATGAAAACAAAACATTCTTTGTATGTATTTGACACCATCAAGTGGTACCAACTTATAGAATGGAATTTCCCCTACAACTAAGTGTAAAGAAATATAATATTAGAAACCAAAGAGAAATGCAAACCTAATGCCAACCAAATTTCGTCTCGTCAAGTTTGTTCTACGTTCAAGTAGGAATATCTATGAGACGCAGAAAAATTTGTAATGTACGGTTGGAAAGAGAAACATGTGATCTATAGAACAGTGTTTTAGTTGACATAAATGACAGAAAATAGAGTTGTAATTATATCGGGGAAAATGGCGTCGCGCTAACGAAAAGGCGCAGAGTTCAAATCTACGATTTTACGTATCAAAAATATGCGAACTTCACCAATTTTTGGAATATTATTTATAACGTTTTGTGGTATTTTTTTTGCATGATTATGCATCTACGGAACATTAGCTTTCCAACGGTATTTTATTTATTGCGATCGGATAATTTTAAGTGGGCGTAACGTTGAATGCCAAAATACGTGTTTTATAGACATGCAGACTAGTTATGGACCGAGCGCTGGGTCGATTCGAGGTCGAATAACCGCTGATGGGTTGTTAAGTGGAATCCCTACTGAAAAAGTCGACATAAAAACTACACAAATGAAGTAGACTGTATATCTTTTTATATATGTTGTAAATTAATTATAATTTGTTTTCTTATAGCTTTTGAAATATTTTTTTTGTTATGTATTATTTTACTCTTTTATTGGGAATCCTTACTTAAATGTCGAAATTAAAACTATTTACAAAATAATATATCAACCTAACCTAACATGATAGTCAACATTTCTTTAGTAGGAATTACATAACTGTATCTGTATGACTGATATTATTATTTCTGATTTTATGTAAAAGTTCTGAAACGTTTTCTCTCCCATTTAGAAATAGTTTTACAAAATATCATATGATTATACAGAGTGTAAAATGACCCATGTAACAAATGTTCACTATAGCATCATCATCACATTCACATTTTGTTGACACTGTTTGCTAGGTAAATGACCAAACGGCTTTATGAGCAAAGGTTGTAACTCCAAAAAGGTAAATTTTTCAGGAATGAGAAAAAACTTGTTAATTTCAAATTCTTTGGTCACAATTGAATCTAAAACTGCATAATGCTTACATTGTGTTATGTGAAACACGTTTTCTGTTGAATTTGAGTTTATTGACAGTTAAGAAATTTTTTATTGGCGTTACGACTTTTTATCTCTAAAATCTATTTTTTCAATGGAATTATGACCTTTTTTAATTTAACACTTTAATTTTCGAGTAAACTCAAAAAACCAATATGAAAAGTGGAATTTGTGTTTCAAAATTGTTTTCTAATTTATTTCAGTGGGCCTTGTTGTATTTCGACTTTTTCCTTGGAAAATTTGTTTTTGTTAATGTAGTTACAGCTTTTTCTTGCATATAATTTCAAATTGGTAGATTTTAATTGTAGTTTTGGATTTTAAAAGGCTGTTTTTAGTTAAGGATTTTTGAAAACCTGTTTGTGCTAAAAAACTACTTTTTATGATCCAAGTTTATAGGATACAATAAAATACTCTTATTTATATGACATACCTGTTTACTTTGAACTTAACTGAGATTTACACTGGTAAATTGTCATAAAAATTATGATAATCTACATGTAATGTTGTTTTCAGACTCTGTAGGTCATTAAATTTTGATTTATCAATTTTTATTCTGTCATATACAAATATGGAATTTCTTTATTTTTTATGGCAGCAATATTGGACATTGCCCTCACTGGTAGGTCACACCAATCGTCTTGAAAACGAAGTTTATACTGGATCCCATGCAGATCTACCACACATGGGTTACCTACCTTTTTGCCAGGTCGAATTGATTTTACAAATTTAATTACATCATACTTGTTAAAAAACGTATGGTCAATATACTTTACTGTGTATTGTTCGGGACTTATTCGAGCTTGTTCAATTGCGACAACATAATAAGCAGGTACAAGTACATTGATGATTCGGTTTCGGATTTTTCTTTCTATGGTTGAATAAACCGAATCTGCTTCCATCTGTGTGTGGCCTTTTTCTAAAAATTTTTGTTCTATTTTAATATTTTTGAGTTTGGCCAAATTCAGCAGTGTGTTTGCTAGAATAGCATTTCTGTTTTGGTAGCAACATCCGTCACTGTAAATAATCAACTTAGATTCACTGTCCATTTGAGACTGATGATCTAGAAAATCACATATAATTGAAGCAAAATCATTAGCTTTTAGAACCCCTTCAGTTTCATTCCAAACATAACATGTAACATTTTTGTTCTTTAAATTATAAAATATCATATTATGCACAACTAGTTTCCGCTTGTAATACAAACTTGATACATTTGACTTAGGACATAAAAGTGTGCTCTGCAAGTCCATTGTGTAATCAAATTCTTCATTTTCTTTGTCTTTCTCTTTTTCTGACCTCGCTTCTTTTTTTTTTCCTCGAGATGTAAATTATAATCTTCTGCAGTAACATTTCCTGTTTTATAACCAACACACATTTCACATTCATCATTTTTTGGACAAAACATGCTAAGATTTATATCACAGAAACTGTGAAAAAACATAGTCAGTGACAAAGGCTTTTCATTTTAATTACTACACAAATTGCAATATTTTCTATAAATCTCTTTTTTGGACTTCCAAATCGGTTCTAAATAGAGCTTACTTGAAGACTGGCGACAGGAATGAGATTCCATTTTATTCTAGCTTCTGATATTTTGTCTTTCACCATTGGTATGACCACTGCTCTCTAGAACTCCTTCCTCACGTTCAGAATCATCCTCAACATTGTCTTCTAAATTTTTCCAATTCCTTACAGATTTTTCACTCATTGACAATGTATTTAAAAACATTTTCTTACAAATCCTTATTTTTTCTTGTTCTTTTTCTAAAAAATATATATACAACTGTCTTCTACTGGAGTCATTTTTTCTATCTCTGGCTCTTATTGCTGGTTTGACTACGGTGTGTAACTTTACGTATAGTCTCCTTTCTTCCCACGACGTTCCAATATCTATTAAAACTAGTTTTTATTTTCTCGTTAGAGATACTGCTGCACTTTATAAGTGAATTTTCCTTTTTATTACACTTACACCGCTCTTTAAGTATTTTTGGGTGCTTGGGGACGTTATAGTTCCATTTCCATCAATTTTTTTGCCCTTGTACGCCTCTCCACACTCACGAGCCTTTTTGTTTTTGTTGATGGCCCAATCATTTTGATTTACCTGATGACGTTTTCGCCTTTTCCTTCTTTGTACTTGAACACTGTGGTCTGATTGTGAATTGTTTTCTGGTTGAGAGTCTGATCCTGAGGTCAGGTCATGGTCTTTTTCGTTACTAAGAGAAGGGATATAATCATTACCACTGTTAACACTTCTTGTATCTTCTAAATTTTCTTCGTTTAATTGCTGTCTGTTCTCTTCAATCACTTCACTTACCTCTGTGTATACAACTTCTTCTGAATACAAATAAAACTGGCTAGATTTAGTATCCATCAAAAACTCAGAATTAGAATCGTCAGCATAAACAATTGTTTCACCATTAATTACAGACAAAGGGGATGTTTCTGTATGTAAAATATTAAGATGAGTATTTACACCAGAATTAGAAACATCCGCATAAATAATTGTTTCATCATTATTTAGAGACAAAGGAAATGTTTCAATATTTACATCAGTATTAACACTAACATCACTGTTTGCTGGGCATTTGCTATTTAACTGTTCCTCAACATTAGGTAATTCATTGTTTTGTGAACTACAGTCATTAGACAACACACCAAAGCTGCTTAAAGTTCCACTATCATCAACCAGTAACATGCAGTCAGCATCTAAAGCTTCTTGGGTGAGTGAAACATTTTCCACCTTTTCTTGACTAACTGAGTGAATTTGGCTTTTTAGTAATGCCAAAAATTTTTCTCCTTATGAAGACATCTGTAACCTAAAAATAATGGAATTGTTTTAAAAATAAATACTGTATACAGTTTTTGGTACTTAGGTACTTCGTGGAATACTTTATTATTAGCCCCCAACCCAGCTCAGCCTCAACCCCAGCCCGAACCCCCAACTCAGCCTCCATCCCAGTCCAGCTCAGCATCATTCCCAGCCCAGCCCCCAACCAATTTTTTTCTTTTGACTAACACTGACCTTTTTTGGAATATAAGTAAGTATGTGCGATTGTTTACTCTTCGTAGAAGTAGTTGCCAACAAATTGTTCGAGCAAGTAGACGTTGTAGGGGTAACGTCTGAGAGTGATCGGTTCTCTAAACTTATACTATCCTGATGGCTAGAGCTTGGATCATCAGGATTAATATTTGATTCTGTCTCTAGAAAATTAGAGGGAACCTCGGCAGAAATTGGGTTTTCATTGGACTTATTCAGAGCAGGCTGATTTGGTTTATCTAATTTTAAATCAATGGTTGGATGTTTCCTACTCAAATGAGCTTTGAGATTTGATATTGTGCCTTTGAAAGACAATTTTAGACCACATAGGTCACATTGGGCAGCCTTGATCGTATTATCTAATACAGTAAAATATGTCCAAATGGGGCTAGGATTTTTTCTTGAACTCATTTCGATTTACATAACCCACTTGTAAACTTGTATAGAAAAATTATAGATAAGTACTTTAGTATTACTTACAGGCAACAATAAAACACATACACAGGCACAGACAGTACTTCAAACTACAGACACTACTGGGAGCGTGGGAGCGGATGGATAGGCGAAACATTAATAGTGAGTCTTTCTACTAACTATCTCAGGACAAAGGATAGGTTCCTGTCTGAACAGGAAATAGAGCATTCCGATAACAGAACGCAGACGGCAGTTTCGCATTAGGCATGTCAAAATATATTACCAAAACAGTTTATTAAATATAATATTAGTGTCTACTAATCTAATATCTAATACTGCGAATGTGAGTGCTGAGAGAAAATGCATTTCAAACCGATCTCAGTATCGCTATTGCAATATTGCATGCGACAAAGTGATATTCTTTTAGATATTAGTATTAGTCTGTATCACATATTAGTTACTCTATGCATCAGTTACTTTCGAATATCTAATACGAAAAAACTAATACTAATATATTCGGCCATCCCTAGCCCCTACCCCCAGCCCCACAGTTGCAGTAGGTGCTCATGATCTGTTACTAGTAGAGTCGTGATTGGTCTCAGTAACAAAGTCAGGTTATATTTGGTTAAGTTATGATAAATAGTCCTCTGTCCCTAACTAGTGACGATAAAAATGCCGCTTTTGAACCGGGAAAAAAGTTTGTCTAAGCCTACTGACATTGTTCCCTTGCCATATCAAGTACCAAAACTCAAATTGGAGAGGGGTCTACAGATCGGCATATCTACCCAAATAAGTACGTAGATATGGTATTAGTACGTTTCATACTAGGTATAGTCAAATGCATAGTAGAGTATATATATATACACAGTTTAATGTTTAAATTGAACTACAAAACAGATTGAAATTAAAATCAAGACTACCATAATACCACAAGCAGTTGCACCTTAACATTGAATGCAAGTAAGTTGATCGAGTTACATCCCTTTCTATGAAGTAAACTCTGCATTTTGATTTTGAGTCTTACCATCTACACATTTTTTTAACAATTCAGGATCAGCTAGAGCTTTCAAAATAGTTTTTATGGTTTCCATAAACTACTACTATGGGTAGACTGTATTGGTCAAATTTGTTGTGCTAAAGATTGGTTATATTTGCACCATGAACCTTTCTGTTTGGGACACAGCCCATGCATAGGGTTTTCTAAAGTACTACTTTTACTGCCTTCACTGATTGGCATGCTAGGTCTAGGATCACTATTATTTGAGGTTATATTATTTATTAAATTTACACAATTTGAACTATTTACAACACTTACACCACTAATAACACATGGTTTTATAAATAAAACCTTCCTCTTACCAAACTTTTTTACTCTGGGCATTATTTTTAGTTCTTCAAATTACTTTTACTAAATAGGTTATTCACAATGTAAATATAAACACAAATGCAATAAAACAGCTGTACAAAAATATTTAGTTCTACAGGTACTGCCAATCTAATATTAAAACAATACAAAATTATTGCCAAGGCTATGAAAATATAACATTTCAAAAGTCATATAAATTGTACACAGTTAGTGTAAGTTTACATATAATCAATGTCAAGGATAGATAAAAATACAAATAAATACTATAAATAATGCAATAATAGCAAGTATTTTGTAACTATGTATTCAAAAAAATTTCATAGAATAAAAACTAACAAAAATCACTATTTTTTTTTTTTTTTTTCATGAACGTAACATATATAATTTATTACACAGGTATAAAATAAGAATTTCACAATGCATTTAATATATGTATATTTTTTTTAATACAAATGGTTAAAAGGGCTATAATGTTTCTTCCAATCCCTTCCTTCAAGTATAGGCGATGAGAAAAAGAAGAAGAAATAGTTATGATGCAGGCTGTTGCACATTCTACCTTTAAGTTGTAGTTGTAATATTTTAATGTCCTACTCCTAACTGCAGCTTCTAGTAGTGTTCCTAATTTTAACTATATTTTCTATTTTATTTTTCAACAAAGTACCTCCTTGAATTATGTAAGTAATATTACTTAGTTTTATTTATTATGGAAGATTGGTGATAAATGATTTGAGTCTTATTTTGATATTTCTTTAGTGGTATCCACCTTCTAATTTTTTGTTTTCGATTATAATTGTAGGTTATGGGGATGATAAATTTGTAGGAATTACCTGTAGGGTAGAGTTTATGCTGTTAAGCTTAATTTCCTCTCTCCCTCGGAATCTGGCAAATGAAAGTGTATTATTCTATAGTTAGGTTATGTTATATTTATAATCCCAGTTTCTCTTCCACCCATAATGTGTTTAGGTTACTACATGCCAATGTTCATCTGTATTACTACTTTAGTCAATGTCTCATCACTCAATGTTTATATTCATCCACAAAAATATGTCTGATTAGGTAATTAGATTTATACACCCCACTGTCAAACTAAATACTCATTACTGGTTAATGTTGTCAACTTATTACATCCAAAAAAAGTTTACTTTAAGTTGGTGCCTTATTTTCCATATTTTATTTTTTTATCTTCTACTACATACCTTACTTCTTTTGAATAAATAATGTTTTTCTTGCTCTGATCACTATTTTTCAGTAAAAAATCGCAATCTAAAAACAATCAAATTTCACATATTTATAGGTTAGATATAATGGCTAAAAGTTCACATTTATGTTTTATAGGTTACTAAAAATATATCAATGTATAATATCCGTGATCACAGATCACGTGATATGCTGCGAATCCTCCATATTAATAATCTTATTTCAAATTAATAACATCAATAAACTTACGTAACCATATAATACATATGGTTACTTAACCAGACCTAGTAAAGGAAATACTTAATGACCTGTCAAGACCTAGTTCTGTCAAAAGACATGTAATGTGCATGCATCCAACGATACGCTATTATCTTCCCTCCGAGTAATGTATGAAACCATTACACTATAACTATGCTAGATTGCTATTTCATATCACAACATGTTTGCTCAGGTGCCTTTCGTATGTTTATTGAAGTTAATAATTTGTTTACTTTCCAATATAATTATATATCTCTACAGGTTTCGCTGGGTAGCTATATATAAATAAGCACCTGGCAAAACCTATATATATATATATATATATATATATATGTAATCATCTGAACAAACCTTTCGTAAGTTTATTGAAGTTAATACTTTGAAATTAGATTATTAATATGGAGGATTCAGAGCATATCACGTGATTTGTGTTGACGGATTTATACATTGAAATATCTTTAGTAACATAATATGAGTTGTAAATGTGAACATTTGTCATTATGTCTAACCTATAAATACGCTTGGATTTGATAGTTATTAGATTGCCATTTTTCAGTGAAAAAAACAGTGATCTGCACAAAGAAAACATGATTTATACGTAAAAAGTAAGATAGGTAGTGAGGATAAAAAAAAAATCTAGAAAATAAAGCGCCACTTTTAATAAACAATTACCGGTAATAGAGAAAGTCACTGCTTTTTTTGCAATTTTTATTAACGTGTTCTACATATCTTATCTGTTAATAATAAAATAAGTTTTCAACACAGTTCTAATATTTTCACCGAAAAATCGCAATTTCTAAACTACAGAATTCAATGGATTTATGTCGCCAAAGTCAAGCAACATCGAGCACGGTTAGTACTTGGATGGGTGACCGCTTAGGAAATAATGCACAATTTCTTCTTTTTTTTACAAATTTATACATAGGTCAGGTAAGATGGCTATATATATATATATATATATAACTACGTTACTTAACCATGTAAGGTAAAAATTCATGTACATTCCTAATTTAACACGTAATTCACTTAATGGACCTTAACCTAGAAAAGTCGAAATTATGTTTTATTTTCGTGAAAAGTTAACTAGAATTAAAGAACATTACCTACATTGTTCTAAGTATGGTCAAACAAATTCAAAGTTTGCTAACCATTTACTAGATTCTGGTCATAGTTATGATCTTACTGAAAATGTCAAAGTTTTGCTTATTGAACAAAAAATACATTTTTCGGGAGAAATGATTTGGTTCAAGTTATGTATTGAAATGACAGCTCAATTCTCTTCAATTTTAAAAACGAAGAATAATTGACACAATCGAAAGCTGTAGAGAAATTAAATAACTTTAACAGAGTAGCTTTTCTACGGACCTTTGTTAATTGTATATTATTAGATACATATGTTAGTGTTTTAGCAGTGCTATTGCCTGTCTGAAAGCTTAATCAAAATGGACTGAGAACATTTATATCTTCCATGTTTCGACAACTCCTGATGAACAATTTCCTCTAAACATTTGTATAGAGTTGGCTAGCTACTATCCTTCTAAAGGGAGTAGGTTACTAGCTGCTAGGGCAGAAGGAAGTATCCTTTCAAATATTTGGAAAATGATCTTTTCTAAAAATATAGTACATAATTCTTATAAACAAATAATTTATTGTTATTCATTCAAGTTATTTAAGGTATTCATTCTAGAGTAAACTAGTATTTATTATAAATTACATAATAATCTGTACCGTACTTTGCAAATACAATTTGATGTTAAATCTCTTATTGTTTCAGAACTACATCATGGAACATTCAGATCTTTTGGATAATATTAAAGAAGAAAATCTAGATATAGAAATAAAACAAGAGGAGGTTAGTTTTGAGTTAATAGAAGAAAAAGAAGAAGAAAGCTGTTTGATCAAAGATGAGACTGAATCAAATAATGAAATAAAGGAAGAAGACGACGGTAAGGAGAATACAGATGAAGTTTACCAAAGCAAGATGATGGAATTCATCAATGTGAAAGATGAAGAAGAAATAGATATTGTTTGGTAAGTAGGTTAAGTACAAATTATATAAAGTGTTGCCAACGTTTTAAATAATTTATGACTTAAGGTTTGAATATTTTCTGTTTCATTTATATTGTTTTACCTAATATTATAACTTTGAGTATAAATTATTCTTTTGCTTTTTCGTACTAACAGTCCAATTTTTGATAGAGAAGATGTAACTTTACTTGGGCATTAGAGGCCCAACTCCTTTTATTTTACACAATAACTTATAATTAAAATCATCTTTTGTGGTTTTTGTAATCATCTCTTTCACAAATAATTTTCATGTAGTTTGTATTGTTTATTCTGAATAACCAATATTGTATCAGAAGTTTAACTCTATCTCCAAATAATTTATCTGAAATATAATGGACTTTCCGTTATAATATAGGAATGAATTTAGTAGACCATATTTTATTTGTTTTTTCTGTTAACACTGAATTATTTTCTGCACCACAAGTATGGCATAAGGAACAGGGAAACAATGTTGTACACGATTCACAGGCTTACCCTGATGGAAAGGAGTCCTTTATATAAGGATATACAATTTTACAATCAGTTAAATTCTACATTTAAGATACCTGTACTATAAATAACACCATTAAAAAAAAAAACTGAAGCAACTGTTTCTGGAGAAAACATATTATAACACAAATGATTTCCCATACGTTTCTTTATGACAAATGAGAACTTCTGAATTTAAAATTGTCATTGATTCTATATTGTTTAATTTTGATATTTCGGTACCTTATAAAAGTGATGATCGAATTCTCGTTCTTTCAGTCTGGATTCCTCCAATTTGCAAAGTCCACGGCTTCTTAGGAGGCTTAGATCCGTTCTACTGTTGGCTTGAAATCCAGAGAGCGGCTGATGGATGTTTATAATTGATCCTATCTTCAAGAGCGCATTTGCCGAAGTTCGAGTGTTCTTTCTTGATTTTGGTGATTAATTAAAGTTTTCGTTGTGTCTACTAATGTTTGCAAATTATGCCAATTTATAGTGTTTACTGAATTTTAACATTTATTAGGCTTTTAGTTTTTTTGAGTTATGTCGTCCTAAAGAAATCAATGATTTTGAATTTCTAACACTTTCATTTTTCAGCTTTTTCAAATTGGTGAAAATAGATTCTTGTTCATCTTGGTCCAAAAATTCCAAAACTAGTTTTGGGTTCTTCCTAGCCGACCTACGTAACTTTCTTTCCTCTTTAAACTTTGTCCACCATTTTCATAGACTTGGCTATTATTATTTGGCTTTTTAGTTTATTTTTATTCAAAATGGCTTTTCTTTTTTATTAATTTACTTTTTCTACATTTTATGTTTATCCAGAATTTTGACGGTTTTCGTCTTTTAATAGTGTCTCTAAGTTTTAATTCTTAAGGTTTCTAAAATTTACTCAAAAGTTGTTTGTAATTTTCTCTATTTTATAAATATATATAAAGGTTTATAAAATTTCACACAAGCTCTTATACAGCTTTCATTTCCCGACAAGAATTTTCCTGTTAAGACAAGTGAATGCCTATGTTATACATTCTAATTTCTTTCAACATTTTAACATATATTTATTTATAATGCTTATTCAAATCATGGTTTTTTCACTTTTAAACTATGTTTGTTTTATTAATAGTTTTTTCTTTCACAAACTATAGGACAGTAATTGCTGTTAATTAATTATAGTCAAGAAATTTGGATAATTACTAAATTAATTTTTTTATTTATGAAAAACTCTTTTAACCCTCCATCTGGCGCATGTTAATTTTCTTAAAAATTCTTCGTTTGTTTAAAAATTAATAAAATATATTATTTGTATACAAAACCTAACATATAAGACATCATTTTTCGCAGAAAGATGCATAGAATTCATCTATGTAATAAAAAAAAATTTTTTGAAACGGTTTTGGAGTAAGTATGTTACATGTCAAAAACGAAGTTACCATTTTTCAGGAAAACCCTGTATAATCCAAAATCAATAGCTTACTACCCATTTCTAAGATATACACAATTTGTGTGTATTATTTGTGAATATATTTAGGGGAAAAAATATAAATTTGTTACATTTTAAAAATGTAAAAAATTATTTTACGTAAAAACTGAATTTTCTCTTTATTTTTTCCAAAAAACATTAAAAATAGTAAAATATATTTTATACAGAACTTCTATATATCATTATGTCCAGAAAGGTGCATAGAATGTAGGTGTGTACTGAAAAAAAAAGTTAGATGTATCAAATTTGGAGTTTTTTGGTCAAATACCAAAAAATCTAAGAGTAACGAAGCAGAAATTTCACAGAAATGGTGATCAAAAACATACTAATACATTTTTTGCAATTTTTTCAACCATTACTTGAGATTTCTCACATATTTGTGAATATATTTAGGGGAAAAAAATAATAATATGTTACATTTTCTAAATAAAAACAAGATTTTTCAAAAATTGGTATTCTGACGCTTGAAGGTTAGGGTGACACGTCAACCTTTTAGGGGTATTAGTAACTTTGTAAAGCTAGGCCTAAGACAATATCATTAGAATTTACTAAGACAATACCGTATATACTTTACAAAGAATAACACACATATTCACTTGTATAATCATATAAAACACTATATATAAGACAATTTGCATATCGCCTAGACTTACCATTTTCCTTTTAGGTTATGAGAAAAATAAACCTTTCACAAACTAGAAATTCACTAAAAACATAAACTTTAGATATAAAAACACATATATTGTAACTTGTATACAAAATATATACAATTTGTATAAACAAACCTTCAAAATAAAATAAATATGTATTCCCTAAGTCATTTGTTACAGTATTTACATCGCACCATTGCGTTTGTTCCGGGATCAAAACAAAACCTTAATTTTCAATGCACAAGTTTGTAACATACACATAATTAAAGATTGAAACCTAGTCTTTTGAATGTAGTAAAATATAACGGCAAAATCAATGCCGGCAATGAAGAAATATAGAATAGTGTCTAGGGACTCCGAAATCTCAAGGAGACCAAAATATTCAGTAAGCCACAGACTGTATATAACTCGTAAACTATATAACTTAGGATGATTTCGTCTTCATAGTTCGAAAGAGGAAGAAAAATACTATATAATATTGTCAACTTGTAACATTTGGACAAGTTTTAACATTGCGAAAAAATATATGAACATATAAGTGATATTTTCTATATAAAACTCGCCGCGGCAAATTGTCGGAACCGGGCGTTATGAACGGCAACTTCAGTCAAGTCGTGTTTTTCTATTTTACGCAACTTTAATTTTTCTAAACCTGGTTATGAAAGATTGAAAGATTACCTTTTCAATGGTATAGAATACATTTCGATAATATAATATCTACTAGGATAAAAGTTGAATTGCAAAAAATGTAATTTTTAGCGTGTAAAATAGCGTTTAAATTCCTAATTTGGTTTAATTTTTATATAATACAAACTATACTAGTTGGAAACATTTTAAAAAGACGGTTTTGAAGAGAAAGACGCGATCTATCAAGCAGTGTTAGGTTATATTTTGAGTGACAGTAATTTGGAAATAAGAAAAATAGGCAAACGAGACGAATGTTTTGTTTAAAACTTGTTAACGTAAAACTTTGACGTTTTGCATCAAAAATATGTGAACTTCATCAATTTTTGGAATATTATTTATAACGTTTTGTGGTTTTTTTTTTTTTTTTTTGCATGATTATGCATCTACGGAACATGAGCTTTCCAACGGTATTTTATTTATTGCGATAGGACCATTCTAAGTGGGCGTAACGTTGAATTACAAAATACGTGTTTTTTAGTTGGTGAAGGGAGCCATGAATAATGAAGCGACCACTTTTAGTCAAAAAGTGGTCGATCACCAGTTGGAGGGTTAACCCTCTAACTGGTGAATCTGGCGCATGTTAATTTGTCTTAAAAATTCTTCGTTTATTTTTTCCAAAAAACATTAAAAATAGTAAAATATATTTTATACAGAACTTCTATATATCATTATGTCCAGAAAGGTGCATAGGATGTAGGTGTGTAGTAAGAAAAAAAGTTAGATGTATCAAATTTGGAGTTTTGTGGTCAAATACCAAAAAATCTAAGAGTAACAGAGCAGAAATTTCACAGAAATGGTGATCAAAAACATACTAATACATTTTTTGCATTTTTTTTCAACCATTAATTGAGATTTCTAATATATTTGTGAATATATTTAGGGGAAAAAAATAATAATATGTTACATTTTCTAAATAAAAATGACGATTTTTCAAAAATTGGTATTCTGGCGCTTGAAGGTTAGGGTGACACGTCAACCTTTTAGGCATAATTAGTAACTTTCTAAAGCTAGGCCTAAAACAAAAGCGTTAGATTTTACTTATACAATATACTTTACAAAGAATAACACACATATTCACTTGTATAATCATATAAAACACTAAATATAAGAAAATATGCATATAGCCTAAACTTACCATTTTTATTTATAGGTTATTCCATATACACACTCGAAATTCACTCAAAAACAAACTTTAGAAATAAAAACATATATTGTATCTTGTATACACAATTTATATATAATTTGTATACACAAACCTTCAAAATAACAAAAATCTAATCCCAAAACCAATATGTGCCATGCCAAATATTATAGTTTTCACGTCAGACATTTGCTTAATTTGCTACGTTTGGACTTCAAAACAACAAATTCTTAGTAAGCAATTGCCTATATCAAGCGGTACCAACTTATAGAATGGAATTTCCCCTACAACATAGTGTAAAGAAAAATAATTTTAAAAACAGAGAGAAATGAATTTCGTCTTCGTAAAGCGCATCGAATGCCAAATGAATTTTGTGTCGTCAGGTTTGTTCTCTGCTCAACTAGGAATATCTCTGGATCTGTTAGACGCAGAATAATTTGTAATCTACGGTTAGAAAGAGAAACATGTGATCTATATAACAGTGTTTTAGTTGACTTAAATGACAGATAAATAGAGATGTAATCGTATCAGGAAAATGGAGCCTCGTTATACGAAAAGGCGCAGAGTTGAAATTTACGATTTTACGCTACAAAAATACGTGAACTTCACCAGTTTTTGGAATATTATTTATAACGTTTTGTGGTATTTTTTTTTTTTTTTTTTCGCATGATTATGCATTTACGGAACATTAGCTTTCCAACGGTATTTTATTTATTGTGATGGGACAATTTTAAGTGGGCGTAACGTTGAATGGCAAAATACGTGTTTTTTAGTTGGTGAATTGAGCCATGAATAATGAAGCGACCACTTTTAGGCAAAAAGTTGTCGATCACCAGTTGGAGGGTTAGTCTAACACTACTGTTTTTGGTTTTTCTGTTGATACTAATTGGTAATTTTCAAATTTACATTGTGAACTGTTTGATGACAATTTTAAACGTCAGCTCAGCTGTTTCATAACTTTTTACAACTATTGTTTATAACTGTTCTGGAACTTAGAATGAAACTTAACTATTTAATCTAATCCTAATATGTAATTCCTAACAATATTTTTATATTAATTGTAGTATATATCAGTGATTTTAATGTTTCCAGGACTGAGCCTCCAGGACATGAAGCAGATCCCTTGGCTTTAATTCCTTCTATAGAAACTGTAAGTTTGTATTTAGTCTTTATCTATTTTCACTTTTGGAATTCATTCCATTCTATAACCAAAGTCATGAATATAGTCTCTCATTGATTCATCAAGGCGTTGCCAAGTTTATGATGGCAACTGTTTGTCAACCGCACCCAAACCTAATAAGTGATTTATGTTGTTATACTTATTTATAACAATTAAATGATAGAATATAAAGTAATGCATACAAAATTTCGTTCTTGTTAACCTTAAAACCAATATAAAGAAAACATTTCACAATACAAAATTAGTTTTTTGAATAAATAGTTAATGTCAATAAAATTAGAAAATGTCATGGATCATCCTTACACCAATATTGAGAATGTGGCAACATTGCAGTGAAAGAGGCAAGAAAGCCACTAGCTTGCCCTCATGACCTCATTTATAATAATAAATACAGTTAGTATTGTAAAACAGCTGACATATCAAATTGACGCTAGGTTATAAGTATATTATTTAACATAAACAGCACTTTAATTTGATCACACCAGTGACACTTTTATATTTTTAAACTTTGACTTGTAATTAGAGTGGTAATAATTTATATTTTGTCTTTTTTTTATAATTGCACATTTATTATACTGTTATGATTATCATAACCTGTTTATGTTGAAGTTAAATACGAAGTTGGTTAAAAAAAAAAGCAGAACTTTCATCTTAAATCTTTATTATTATACTTTCAAATTTACAAATGTTTGTCTCTTTCAATGTACTCCCCTCTGCTTGCTATGTACATATCCCATAGTTATTTCCATTGTTCGTACGCTTTCCTCGAACTAGTTTTTAATAAGAAAACATTAACTATGTAATTCAAGTGGCCTCGTGTTCATTCTTTTGTTCGATCAAGTTTTTTGCTTTAAGTTTGGACTTTTCTGTGTAAATGTGTTGATGAAAAATCTTATATATTAGTTCATCAATAGGCTGTCTGTATTGACCATTAGGGTTATATTAAGACTATAGCTGTAAATAATTGGTTAGGTGAAGGATTGACCTATGGGTGTTACAACATGTTAATACAATCAAACTAGCACACTTCAATAATAATTTAGCTGTTAATTAGATATTAGAACTCCTCTCTAATCTCACTGTAATTTATTTCATCACAAGCAGACACATCATTCTTTTTTGGAACGAATTTAAAAATTCGGATATATTCACAAAAACTTGACATTGATCCTTGACATAACTTTCTCTATACCGTAATAAATTGAAACTGTTATGTTTGATTGTATACACATGTGCTTAGTTGTTTGTGTTTCTATTTAAGACAGATTGTACAATTATTGTCATTGATAAATTGAACTTTACAGGCTTTTAAATTATTGTAGCTAATCCTAGAGTTAAGGTAATTATAATAATTTCTTCTTATATTGCAGAAAGTCGAGCCTTACTCTACAGAGGAAGGACACATGTCCACAATAGATGTCTATCCAAGTACTTCACGGGGTAAGTTGTATCGTGTAATTTATATCTAAGAGAAGAAGTCCTATAGGTTATTATAATATGAGACCTCAATATGTGAGCTGAACGGTTGTAGTTTAGTACAGAATGCGCTAGCTTGGGAGGAGTTGATGACTCGATACACCTTGCTATTCTTGAAGTTAGATAGCTTATCAGATGTGTATGTAAAATCAATGGTTAAGTCACATTAACAGTATTTAGTTTTGTGTAATAAGTTAATTTAAAATCAACGATCCCCTTGGTCACGCCATATTTTAATTTAAGTAAATTTGATGTGTTTTCTTTGTAGTTGACATTTTTAATTCAATAGATTTCTCCACTGTTCATTTAGAATTGATGTAGGAAAAATAAACATTTACACAGACTTTACCATAAGGTGATCCATGCACATTGTGTATATAATTTGCAAGTGGTCTTTTATCTAGCAAAGTATTATTTACTAAACTTCTTTGAGAAATAAATTAGTTATGAAAGCATTTTTTGGTACTAAAAACTTTATGGCAAGGTAAAAAAAAAAAAAAAAAAAAAAAAAAAATACAGAATCAGCAGAAATAATAGGGAAAGGTTATAATTTATTTATATAAACAGATACTTTTCTTATGTCAAACAGAGTTTTCTACTCTGTAGCTCTGTTGTATAACAATAACAGGTAGAGTATACTTTAAACATAAACATTCTAACATATGTTACGCAGTGTGATAAATAGTTATCACATTAAAAAAGAAATATATATATATTATATGTTTTGTTACAAATACAGATAGAGCTGTTTAGGGTGAGAAGAAATGTATCAGCAAAACGGAATCCCACTCCATCCGCTCCTGGTGTATTTACCCATAGTAATGCAGGATGTGAGAGAACTTTTAGCTCTGTAAGAAAATAAGAACTCAGTTCACATCTTCTGTCTCTGATAAAAATCTTGAAAATATTCTTATTGCAATGACATATTCAAACTGTTTTGAAAAGGAATTTGTTAAAAAAAATTGTAAATTTCAACTATTTGAGAATTAATCCGATGAATATGCTTGTAAATGTTCTTTACAAATAGTGTTTTCAATTTGTTTTAGATATGCAGTTCATTGGCACAAGTACTTACAGCAGGTTCACTACATTTAAGAAACCAACCATACATGTAAGCAAAGTATCTTTCAAATGTACTCTATGTAGTTATTCTGCTTTAACTCTATATAAACTTGAAGTGCACAAGAGAGTGCACAACCTATATAAATGTGCACAGTGTGATTACTCTGCTTTTAGATCAAGTAACCTTAAAGTGCACATCAGAAAGCATACTGGAGAGAAACCATATAAATGTGTACAGTGTGATTATTCTGCTTCTGAATCAACTCAGCTAAAAGTGCACATGAGAAAGCATACTGGAGAAAAACCATACATATGTTCATATTGTGATTATTCTGCTTCTCAATCAGAACGCCTTAAAGTGCACATGAGAAAGCATACTGGAGAAAAACCATATAAATGTGTACAGTGTGATTATTCTGCTTCTGAATCAGATCGCCTTAAAATGCACATGAGAAAGCATACTGGAGAAAAACCATATAAATGTTCATATTGTGATTATTCTGTTTCTACACCAGCTAACCTTAAAAGGCACATGAGAAAGCACACTGGAGAAAAACCATATAAATGTGTACAGTGTGATTATTCTGCTGCTCAATCAACTCAGCTAAAAGTGCACATGAGAACACACACGGGAGAGAAACCATATAAATGTGCAAATTGTGATCATTCTGCTGCTACATCAGCTAACCTTAAAGTCCACATGCGAAAGCACAGTGGAGAAAACCGATATAAATGTGCCAATTGTGATTATTCTTCTTCATCATCAGCTAACCTTAAAGTGCACATAATAAAGCATATTGGAGAAAACTTGTATAAATGTGCAAATTGTGATTATTCTGCTTCTTCATCAGCTCACCTTAAAGTGCACAAGAGAGTGCACACTGTTTTGTTTAAAGAAAAACTTCTCGGTCATCATCACTTTATAAAATAAAAAAAAGGAGCATACATAAAGCCCTCATAGTTTCAGGGTCGAAAAAAACCTTTGGTCAAGAGAGACCTGATAGAAAAGATGAAAAAGGATTTCATTAAAAACTACATGAAAAAAGTGCAGGTCAACCTAGGTTCCCTTGATACACTAAAATGTGCCCCTGATGGTAGAAGGATATGTTTATGGTACAATGACAACAGATTAGGCTCTATTTAAATATTTTTTGTAAAGAATGGTTTCCATGGTTCAACAACTACTGAACTGTTTTTGTATGTATTTGTTGCCATGTTAACTGCCACGCCGACCCGATCGGGTCAGCACAGTTTCTGTGGGTAGAGCAAACTCAAATACGTCATTGTTGTTGTTTTGCTCGACTGCAATACTACAGTGCATTCTAGCGGGGACAAGCCGTACTATTTGGACATTGCAAATCCTATGTTTAAACGCAAAACACTCGGTTCCCAGTTTAGATATATTTTATAACTCTTTTTTCTGTTGAAAAATGCAAACTTTCGCGGTCCTATCGGGTCGGCACTTTTTTTTAAAGATAAACCAACTCTAAGTTTTATGAAAACTGGTTTCAAACTGTTAATATGTAAACAATTAATATAATGGTATACATTAGTTATTATAAAAGTGTTAGTAACATATTTTGGTTGATGTATTATACCAAATTAACTAATTTTTTAAGAAGGTCAATTAACTACAAATAAGAAGAAAAATCAGTGTATTGCAGTATTATTATGTTACAATACGTAAAGAAAAAACAAAATACAAAATTAGCACATAAGTTTACATGGCATAGTAAAACGTTTTTCCATAATTTACAATTATTTGTTTAAATTCTTGAAACACTCTTTACACATGTATGGTTTGCCAGGGCACTGTTCACAAAATGTCACTACTTTCTTCAGATTTTTCACTTTCTGGCAACCCTCAGATTGTACTAAGTTCTTATAGTACTCTCTGCAGTTTTTTTCTGATTCGTCGCTTGTTTTTTCCTTCACCTGTGAAATTTGGTGAATCAGCCAGGTAGTGGTGACCTAACATTTATGCAGGCTTCAGGGTGTCATCTTGAACGTTTAGTAGTGCATAAACAAGTTTCTCCTTAAAAGATGTGATGGAGTGATGTTTTCTTCCTGCTTTTTCTTTGTACTATCCAGGCGTTTACTTGCCGTGCCGAGCAGCATTTCTTCAGCGGCTTTGTGGTACCAGCGCATAGACTTGCGCACAGAACTATTGTAAGAAGACATTTGGTCCAATACATAGATACCCATTTTAGCTTTATTATAATCCTGTACCACTAGGGGCTTAAGAATGGGGTCACCTTGTCTCGATTTTTTGCCGGTGTCAGCAAAACCTACAGGATGTTTAGTAGACATCATTCTCACTACTCTTTTATCTAGCCAGCTAGTGTAAACAATGTCGTTTTCATACTCTAGGCAGATCATTTCTCCTTTTCTAAATTTCTCAACTTCAGGTTTGCATTTTTTGTGAGGAAACCAGGCTCTATTTGCTGTTACTGTCCCGGCAAGATGAGTTTCTCTTTGTAAGAGAATATTTCCAAGATCTACGGAGGTGTAAAAGCTATCAATGTAGAGAGTGTGGCACTTATCAAGGTAGTCTTTCATTAGATTTAATACAACAGAGGTTGCCAAAGACAAGTTTTCATGTGAACCTGTACCCTTTCCCATGTACACCATCATCTTGTAGGTGTAACCAGTCGTATCACAGATTTTGAACACCTTTATACCATATTTGTGTGCTTTAGCTGGTAAATACTGCCTAAAAATAAGCCTTCCTCTGAAAGGAATCATACTTTAGTCAATTACGACATCCTCCCCAGGTGTTCTCTTTTCTTTGAAAACGTTGTTTAGATGAGATAAAAGGAGTTTAATTTTTGAAAGGCGCCCTTGCTATTCAATACTTTGGTTATTGTTAAAATGCCAAAACCTCAATAACAATTGGAATCGATTTCAGCTCATAACTTTTCCCACAAGACAGTTCTTATACAACACTTTTTGAGACCAGTAGTCAGATGAATTAGGCCCATCCATAACACAAGCCCAATGAACTTTTTCATTTCATCGTCATTTGTAGGTTGCCATTTGTGTAACCTACTACTACGTTTCAGCCTTTTTGTGGAAATTACTTGATGTGCATTTTGTTTTGTTTCAAAGACCATAAAATTGATTATTTCATCTGTGAGATACTCCCTAAAGTAATGTATAGGCTGAGCGTTTGGTGGGATATTAGAAAAAGTGTTTTGACTTCCTGTAAATACTATATTTTTTTGCCTACCCTCAAATTGTTTCCATTTATCCAGTTCCTCTTGTTTCTTAACCCACCAACGGTTGCCAGACCCGCTAGCGGGTCGATCTTTCATGCATGGCTTAGTTCACCAAATCTAAAACATGTATTTTGCAATTCAACATTACGTCCACTTAGAATTGTCCTATCACAATAAATAAAATACCGTTGGAAAAGTAATGTTCCGTAGATGCATAATCATGCAAAAAATACCACAAAACGTTATAAATAATATTCCAAAAATTGCTGAAGTTCACGTATTTTTAATACGTAACTTCAAAGATTTGAACCGTGCGCCTTTTCGTAAAACGCGACGCCATTTTCCCTGATATGATTACAACTCTATTTATCTGTCATTTAAGTCAACAAAAACACTGTTCTATAGATCACATGTTTCTCTTTCTAACCATAGATTACAAATTATTCTGCGTCTAACAGATCCAGAGATATTTCTACTTCACGAAACTACAAACTTGACGGCACGAATTTCATTTGGCATTCGGTGCACTTTACGAAAAGACGAAATTCATTTTACATGTCAGAAAAAAGACTTGTTCTTTACACTATGTTATAGAGGAAATTTCATTCTATAAGTTGGTACCATTCGATATAGGCAATATTAGTTAAAAGGTTTTGTTTTGATCCCGGAACATACGCAATGGTGCGATGTAAATACTGTAACAAATGACATAGCGCGTATTGTTTGGGAATACATATTTATTTTATTTTGAAGGTTTGTTTATACAAATTGTATATATTTTGTATACAAGTTACGATATATGTGTTTTTATATCTAAAGTTTATGTTTTTAGTGAATTTCTAGTTTGTGAAAGGTTTATATTTGTCATAACCTAAAAGGAAAATTGTAAGTCTAGGCTATATGCAAATTTTCTTATATTTAGTGTTTTATGTGATTATTACAAGTGTATATGTGTGTTATTCTTTGTAAAGTATGTTGTCTTAGTGAAATCTAATGATTTTGTCTTAGGCATAGCTTTAGAAAGTTACTAATTACGCCTAAATGATCGAGGTGTAAACCTAACCTTCAAGCGTCAGAATACCAATTTTTGGAAAAATCGTCATTTTTATTTAGAAAATGTAACAGATTATTATTTTTTCCCCCTAAATATATTCACAAATATATTACACATGTCAAGAAATGGTTGAAAAAATTCCGATAAATCTATTAGTATGTTATTCATTACCATTTTTGTGAAATTTCTGCTCCGTTACTCTTTGATTTTTTTAGTATTTGACCAAAAAACTCCAAATGTAATACATCTAACATTTGTTTTTCACTACACACCTACATTCTATGCACCTTTCTGGACATAATGATATATAGAAGTTCTGTATAAAATATATTTTACTATTTTTAATGTTTTTTTGAAAAAATAAAGAGAAAATTCAGTTTTTACGTAAAATATTTTTTTACATTTTGAAAATGTAACAAATTTATATATTTTTTTCCCTAAATATATTCACAAATAATACACAAAAATTGTGTATATCTTAGAAATGGGTAGTAAGCTATTGATTTTGGATTATACAGGGTTTTCCTGAGAAATGGTAACTTCGTTTTTGACATGTAACATACTTACTCCAAAACCGTTTCAAAAAATTTTTTTTTTAATTACATAGATGAATTCTATGCATCTTTCTGAGAAAAATGATATCTTATAAGTTAGGTTTTGTATACAAATAATATTTTTTATTAATTTTTTAAAAAACGAAAATTAACACTGCCAAATCATGGGTTAACAGCCTTTTCCGTTTTAGATCTTATAGCATTGTACCGTTCGCTTAAACTTATGTACCTCTCACCATTTATAGTAACAGGATTGTCAGCAACATCATCAAGTTCATTAGGAACAGATTCTTCATTTTCATCAATAACGCTATTATTTACAATGCTATTTACACTATTATTTACATTATTGGAGCTAGTATCCACAAAGTTATTTACACTAGGCATACCTTCATCGTCACTAGGACCTACAAAGTCTCCAATGCCATCTTCACTCTCGACATCACTAGGCACGGCAGATTCATCAGTCGGTAAAATGTCTTTATCATCGGCTTCACTATCCACATTTTCATTCAATACCGACCCGTCATCACTAACATCAACACTAACTTCCATACGTTCAGGTTCACTCGACATAAGGAAGTCCAAGAATTTTCGTATATCGTCATCGGCCTTTAGTGGTTTATCACTCATTTTAGATAAATAAATAATCTAACTTTAGCACAGAGAGGTTAGTGCATAACCGTAAACAACAAGAATGAAAGAAAAAGGCGCGAAATAACAATATCTGGAAGTATAGAGAGGGAGTGGGAAGTAGAAGGGGTAAGCTTACAGATGCACGAAAAAGGCGCTAAAAGGGATGAGTAAGCTTACAGCTGGGCCTCGCACGGCTGCCAACAAAGATCTGAGGCGGAAACAAGTCGTGGCCCGATCAGGTATGCGCCTTCACTTTTAAGCGAACTTGCGACGAAAAATGAATGTGCCGGCCCGATCGGTCTAAAACTAACCTGCAATTTCTCCGCATGAATAATTGAAGAAAATGTAAATAAATAGCCTTTATAACAATAAAAAATTGATATCAGCAACAATACACCAATAATTCAAGTTGACACTACGGGATTTCGTAGGACCCTCTTATGGTGGCAGTTAACGTGTTAATGTGTGTTGTAACAAATTACTAGAATAACTTTCCTATTTAAGCAAAACGATGATTGCAAATCACACATTTTTTTAGTAAGTTCCACTTTTATGCAGTTGATTTTGAAATCCTACTTGTAGGACAATTTATATTTTTATCTTTATTTTATTCTAAACTCAATCTACGTATTTAAATATTAAATGGTCTGATTCTCGGATCAAACAGAATTAATTATTGTGTTATTTAATTTGTTCTTTGTTGTTGTTATATCTTATTAACGTAATGCTAATCCTATAAGGGACTCAGTTCTTTCTTTATTATTCTTTAAATATATTAAAAATAATAAGAGTTGACTTTTAGTTGAATGTCTAAAATTTAAGTATATTTTTAAATTGTAGAAAGCTTATTTTAATTTTCCTTAAAAATGTATACTTTTCATTTCACTTCATATGTAATTTTATAATAAAATTGATAAGTAATTAACCATTATTTCTCCTGTACCTTCAAATAACTGTAGTTTGGTGTTTAATATATGCAATATGTAGAATTAATATAAATATAAATATTGAACAATTTTTCTGTTACATTAGAACTGAAATTGTATTGTTTGTATTCTATAAAACTGTGTATGTAAACCTGGACATAGAAACATAAACACATAATTTATTATTTTAATTCAAAGTTTAGTTTTATAAAATATTCTAGAAAAAAACTATTTTGTTTTGTATAAATTCAATATTCACAAATTTGTCTGTATCATATCTTATTGTATTTGTTCTAAATATATATTTCATATGTTTTTGAAGGTATATTTGTCTAATTTATACCTTTACTCCCTTAAGGGGAATCCCTACTGAAAAGTCGACATAAAAACTACATAAATGAAGTAGGCTGTATATCTTTTTACATTTGTTGTAAATTAATTATAATTTGTTTTCTCATAGCTTTTGAATTTTTTTTTTTTTTTTTGTTATGTATTATTTTACTCTTTTATTGGGAATTCTTACTTGAAAAGTCGAAATTAAAACTACATAAAATGATTTACAAAATAATATATCAACCTAACCTAACATGATAGTCAACATTTCTTTAGTATGAATTACATAACTGTATCTGTGTGACTGATATTATTTCTGATTTTTTGTAAAAGTGATGAAACATTTTCTCTCCCATTTAGAAATAGTTTTACAAAATATTATATGATTATACAGAGTGTAAAATGACCCATGTAACAAATGTTCACTATAGCACCATCATCATATTCACATTTTGTTGACATTGTTTGCTAGGTAAATGACCAATGTTACTTTTGTGGTGTAACACTTGATAGATTTCTATAAAACTTGTTAGACTTAGTAAGACTTTGATAACTTTTTATGAGACTTTACGTACATTTCATTCGCACACATACATTTCAAAATATTTTATGTAATGCACATGCGTCAAACCATAATTTAGTATCATTGCCATTATGTTTTAAGCTGTAAATATGTCGGATTTGGTAGTTTTTAGATTGTGATTTTTCAGTGAAAATATTGATCTGCGCAAAGAAAACTTTATTTATTCTTAAAAAGTAATGGAAGTAGTAACCGATAAAAAAAAAAATTGTTAAAAATAAATTGTTAATTAATAAATTGACAATCTAAAAATTGCTTCCTCTAAGTTCTAGTTAATATAATCTCTTTATTTTAATTTTATATTTTATTCCAGCAGTATTGCTGATTTTATGATATAGCTTACATTTTAATTTTGCACTAACAATTGCACATTGTGTGTGTAAAACGGATTTCTTGACAATTGATATTTTAAATCTTAACTGTCTGGGAGGTGTAAACCTTATTGTAGTTCGTAAGCCTAATGATATTTCCACTTTCCACTGTGTCTAGACTGTTTTGGTTGAAATACAGGCTAAATTGATTATGAGATTTAATCACAATCTAAGATCAATATATAACCTTTATTTATCACAGTGAAAATATGCAATTGCGATTCAATAAATATTAAGCGCTATAATTCTGGGAACAAGAAGTGTACATTTCACAATACAGGTGAAAGTGAATGTACAGTACCCTCAGACTAGGAGTGTGTCTGGTGTAATGGGCGTGTCCTTCCTTCTACTCGTTTCCCTATCCTGATTTGATGGTACAACCCATTCCAAGAAAAGTAGGTACACAAATTATTGCTTAGGTCTAATATGTTTAAGTGTCCATCTCTTTAATATGCACCTTTCTGTACTTTTGTACATGTTTTATTCTTATTTGCACCGATAAAAGAAACGAAAGTAGGGTACATGTTTACACAGAAGCATTTGAGGTCTATATTATTTTTATTAGGGTTGTATCGCTGAAAGCAAAGGCAACAAATGAAGTGTGGAGGCCCCTCTTTTCCTCTCCACCCCAGACACATTCCTACCTTGAGGATACTGTACTGTTTGTTGAATTTCAAATGTTCTTTTTTTGTTAGGATAGGAATTTGAACTTTCTTATCAGTAATGTGTTCACACAGTTAGTTGTTTGTCACATTTTGACAGGCTTTCTAGGATATGGGAAGGTAAACCTGGAAATGTGTTTAGAATTTACATTTATTTAATCAGCATTTCTTTAATTAATTATTACTTGCAGTTGAATTCAACATTTAAACATGTAAACTTGTGTTTATAGTTTTACTTTGGTAAGTGCCAAATTTTTTTTTATTAAGTATTTTTTGTAATTTGAAACTCAAAAATGAACGTTTACTTACTTTAATTTATGTAGTATAATTTTTATTTCATCTATGTATCCAAGTGAACTAGGTTTTATGAAACTGGTGTTTTGACTATTTTATAACCCTTCAAAATTTTACGTTGACTCGGGATTTTAGTTTACTTTTATTTTATTAAGACATACATATTTGTTTTCGCCATTCCGACTACTGATTAATAATTAGATATATTAATAAGACTTACCGTCACAATAGTCTATATTTCTCTGTAGTCAGTACGCGTTGTGACAGTGGGCCTACTGCATCATGTTTTAAATGTTTAAAGAACTTGTGTGTTTATTATGTGTCGTGTGTTCGTAATTTGTGATTTTAAACTAAGACAACGGTAATACCTGCATAACACTTGAAAATGGCTGAATAGCCGAAACTGCCGTAGTGATATAACTACAGACAAATATAGACTATTGTGACGTTAAGTCTTATTAATATATCTATTTATTAAGACCCAAGTGTTATTTACTTGTTTCTTAGTGCCAATACAAATCTTTTCCTTTGCTATTGTTTTGCAAGTTTAGCTTTTATTTCACATTTTGTTATGCCTATCACGTTTCTTGATATAATACAAGGCCTTTTTTGTTCTAATTTTCCATTTCATATATTTTTACCTAAATAATATATTATATACCAAAATGATCTGGATGACATTTTAGTAAGGGACGTGACTGTGGGAAATATTGTAGTTAAGTCACTTTTATATGCTAATGATATAGTTTTCTTTGCTGATAGACCAAGCTCCTTGCAAGAAATGATTTTTAATTTAAATAATTATTGTAAACAATGGGGTCTTCTGGTAAATAAAGATAAACCAAAATAATGATTTTTAGATGAGGAGGGAGATTAGGTGCACATGAAAAATGGTTTTGGGAGGGAGAATATTTAGAAGTAGTAAATGAGTTTAAATATTTAGGAATTATATTGACGCCTACTCTGAGTTTTTGTTCGCATGCAAGGGCAAAGGTAACTACAGCAAAATTTGTCCTCAATAACATCTTTAGTGATTTTTTTGTTAAAAATAACATACCTGTTTTTGCAAAGTGAACAGTTCACAATACAATTTGTAGATCGGTAATAGGGTACAGGGCTCAGGTTTGGGGCTTCATACTGCTAGAAGTGTTAGAAGGATTTCAAAGGTTTGCTATAGGAGAATATTGGGACTACCTACCTCTACACAAGTTACGTAATATACTTAGTAACAGGTTTTGATCACTGCTGGTATTTTTTTTATCTACATTTGAAGTATATATTAAAAATTCTTGAATTGCCAAATTGGTAGGCTGACGAAATGTTTAGCATTACAAGCAATAAAATAACATAAGGACAATAAGATCTATTGTTTCTGTCAAATGAAAACTGTTAGCTTTACAAATTTTTTAATGATCATACCTAAAATAGTGTTTAAAATAACTGTAAAAAAAGTTCTAATTTTTTTTAAATAAATCACATTACAAAGATATTTATTATTTTTATTAAACATAACTTAATGAGTAATAGCTAAAAATTTCATTCAGTATGGACAAGCCGTTTTCAAAATAATGGTACCGAAACATGAAAGCTTCATAAACCCACCTTCTGCGATCTTGAATTTTTAGGCCAACTATAGAATTTGAACCACACTTGCAAAAACAACTTATCTAAAACTCTAACCTTTCCCAAAACTCCCTCATTATAAGAAATAACAGCATCAAATATATCATTTTATAGGGTTCATAGTCCAACAAAGTCATTTTTAGGAATTCTAGTCCAAATCATATTATTAAACGATTCATTTTGATTTTGAGTCTTACCATGTACACATTTTTAACAACTCGGGATCAGCAAGAGCTTTAAAAATAGTTTTTATGGTTTCCATAACTGCTATGGGTAGGCTGTATTGGTAAAATTTGTTGTGCTAAAGATCGGTATTATTTGCACCATGAACCTTTCTGTCTGGGACAAGGCCCATGCATAGGGTTTTCTAAAGTACTACTTTTACTGCTCTGATTGGCAAGCTAGGTCTAGGATCATTATTATTTGAGGTTATATTATTTACTAAATTTACACAATTTGAACTATTTACAACACTTAAACCACTAATAACACATGGTTTTATAAATACAACCTTCCTCTTACCAAACTTTTTTACTCTGGGCATTATTTTTAGTCCTTTAAATTACTTTTACTAAATAGGTTATTCATATACTGTAAACACAAAACAGCTGTACAAAAATATTTAGTTCTACAAGTACTGCCGACCTAATATTAAAACAATACAAAATTATTGCCAAGGCTATGAAAATATAACATTTCAAAAGTCATATAAATTGTGCATAGTTAATGTAACGATAAATAATCCAATAAATACCAAGTATTTTGTATCCATGTATTCAGAAAATTCCATAGAATAAAAATTAACATAAAACAATTTTTTTTCATGAACCTAACTTACTTAAATTATTACACGGTTATAAAATAAGAGTTTCACAATGCATATAATATAATAAAATGTATATTTTTTAATATAAATGGTTAAAAGGGCAATAGTGTTTCTTCCAATCCCTTCCTTTGAGTTTAGGCAATGAGAAAAAGAAGAAGAAATAGTTATAATGCAGGCTGTGGCTGTTGCACATTCTAAGATTGACGATTGTACCTATGTAATGTCCCAACTGGTGCTGTTAGTTTTTCTAGTTTTAGCTTTATTTTCTATTTTATTCTTCTCCAGAGTACCTCCTAGAGTTATGTAAGTAATATAACTTAATTTTATTTTTTATGAAAGATTCTTGATAAATGATTTGAGTCTTCTTTTGATATTTCTTTAGTGTTGTCCACTTTCTAATTTTTTGTTTTCGATTATAATTGTAGGTTACATACTCTTCTCTGTCTGTGGAAGAGAATTTCTTTTTATCCTTAGAATTTCTTTAAGGATGATAAATTGGTAGGAATTACCTGTAAAGTTTATGCTGTTAAGCTTGATTTCCTCTCTACCTCGGAATCTGGCAAATGAAAGTGTACTAGGCCTATTCTAGAGTTAGGTTATGTTATATTTATAATCCCAGTTCCTCTTCTACCCATAATGTGTTTAGGTTACTACATGCCAATGTTCATCTGTATTACTTTAGTCAATGTCTCATCACTCGATGTTTATATTCATCCACAAAAATATGTCTGATTAGGTAATTAGATTTATACAGTCCACTGTCAAACTAAATGCTCATTACTGGTTAATCTTGTGGACTTAATACATCCAATGTTAAATGTTTACTTTAAGGTGGCGCTTATTTTCTGTATTTTTTAATTTTATTTATTGTCTACTTAAGAATAAATAATGTTTTTCTTTCTCAGATCATTATTTTTCACTAAAAAATCGCAATCTATAAACAATCTAATTCGACGTATTTATAGGTTAGTTATAAATGCTAGATGTTCACATTTACATCTTATTTGTTACTAAAAATATATCAATCTATAATATCCGTGATCACATATATGATTATATGTCACCAAAGTCAAGCAACATCGAGCACAGTTAGTACTTGGTTCGGTTACCGCTTAGGAAATAATGCACAATTTCTTCTTTTTTTTTTTATGTAATGGTGAATACATAGGTCAAACAGGCAGATAAATTAAAACTAGAATTAAAGAACATGTACATTGTTGTAAGTATGGTCAAATAGATTCAAATTTTACTAACCATTTACTAGATTCTGGTCATAGTTATGATCCTACTGAAAATGTCAAAGTTTTGCACATTGAATAAAAAATACACTTTTCTCTCTTCCATACGATGATGATTTGGTTCAAGTTATGCATTGAAATGATAGCTCGATTCTCTTCAATTTGAAAAACAAAGAATAATTGACACAATCGAAAGCTGTTAAGAAATTAAATAACTTTAACAGAGTAGCTTTTCTACGGACCTTTGTTAATTGTATATTATCAGATACATATGTTAGTGTTTTATCAGTGCTATTGCCTGTCTGAAAGCTTAATCGAAATGGACTGAGAACATTTATTTCTTCCATGTTTCGACAACTCCTGATGAACAATTTCCTCTAAACATTTGTATAGGGTTGGCTTGCTACTATCCTTCTTAAGGGAGTAGGTTACTAGCTGCTAGGGCAGAAGGAAGTATCCATTCAGATATTTGGAAAATGATTTTTTCTAAAAATATAGTACATAATTCTTATAAATAAATAATTCAATGTTATTCATTCAAATTATTTAAGGTATTCATTCTAGAGTAAACTAGTATTTATTATAAATTACATAATATTCTGGACTTTGCAAATATAATTTGTTGTTAAATCTCTTATTGTTTCAGAACTACATCATGGAACATTCAGATCTGTTGGATAACATTAAAGAAGAAAATCTAGATATAGAAATAAAACAAGAGGAGGTTAGTTTTGAGTTAATAGAAGAAGAAGAAGAAGAAAGCTGTTTGATCAAAGATGAGACTGAATCAAATAATGAAATAAAGGAAGAAGACGACGGTAAGGAGAATACAGATGAAGTTTACCAAAGCAAGATGATGGAATTCATCAATGTGAAAGATGAAGAAGAAATAGATATTGTTTGGTAAGTAGGTTAAGTACAAATTATGTAAAGTGTTGCCAACGTTTGAAATAATTTCTGACTTCAGGTTTGAATATTTTCGGTTTCAGTTATACTGTTTTACCTAATATTATAACTTTGAGTATAAATTATTGTTTTTCGTTTACATACTAATTGTCCAATTTTTGTCAGAGAAGATGTAACTTTACTTGGGCATTAGAGTCCCAACTCCTTTTATTGTACACAATAACTTATAAATAAAATCATCTTTTGTGGTTTTTATAATTTCTTTTTCACAAATAATTTTCATGTAGTTTGTATTGTTCATTCTGAATAACCAATATTGTATCAGAAGTTTAACTCTATCTCCAAATAATTTAACTGGAATATAATGGACTTTTGAAGCAACTGTTTCTGGAGGAAACAAATAGCCTAACACAAATGATTTCTCATTTTGTAGTGTGTAGGTAAAATCTGAGAAATTATTATCAATCATGTATACATTTGTTACTGTTATGTTTATTGCTTTTGTTAGGTATTGTTATGTGTTTTGGTGAGTGGAGTGTTCATAGTTTACAGAATGTTAGTGAGTTCTCTATATTTTGTACTAAACTTAGCAAGATATTCATAAAATATTATATTGATATAAGTGCATCTCTAAAGTTATTTAATTCTATAAAATCATCTAACTTCTTATTTATAAGTAACATCTTATTCCTTAATTCGTTAAAGTTTTCTACAATTATATTTACAGTTTTGTTAAATTCTACCATAATGTCTGTACTAACAGAATATTGAGATGTAATTAGGTTAGGTTAGGTTAGGTTAGTAAGGTAAACTAAAGTGACTGTACATGCAGCGTTACGGCACGATCGGACCGATAAAGTCACTGACGTAATGTTTTGTTTTGTGTCTCACAGTTCGATAGTGCATCAACCTATCGGCATATTTTGGTATTCTCTGGATTGGGTAAAGACGTGTGTTAGACATAGTATATTGTATGCTTTAATAACCGTTACCATGGTTACTCAATATCATTAAAATCAGTGGATATTTTCACTTTCTTGTCGGCACGATCGGACCGATTAAAAATTTTACAAAAACATTTTGATTTAGTAATGAATAATTCACAAAGAATACAGTTGTAAAATGAATATATGTATTTATAAAATAAATATTAGACAAATAAAATAGTGAGCTTGCCAACATAAAGAAATAAAATAGCCCGTTTAGATTTTTTTTTTTAACACGAAAATTACCTCGGTCCGATCGGACCTAAACGTTATACTACGATTAAAATTAAAGCCGAAAAATTGCATTTAGGTCCGATCGGTCTCGGAACTATATATGCATAAATGTAAATAAAATTAGTAAATACTATTGCCTTATATTATGTAACATAGGTAGATGCAAAAATAATAATGGAAAAATAATTTAGTAATCGTGGCACTCACGGCAAGAGTATTGTATTAGGCCTTGGCAGCTAACGTGTTAAACTTTGTCCACCATTTTCATTGACTTGACTTTTATTATTTGGCTTTTTAGTTTATTACTATTCAAAATGGCTTATCTTTTTTATTGATTTACTTTGTCTACAATTTATGTTTATCCAGAATTTTGACGTTTTTCGTCTTTTAATACTGTCTCTAAGTATTTTTTATTATTAAGATTTCTAAAATTTACTCATTAACAAAAGTTGATTGTAATTTTCTCTATTTTATAAATCTATACAAAGTTTTATAAAATTTTACACAAGCTCTTATGCAGCTTTCATTTCCCGACAAGAATTTTCCTGTTAAGACATACGAATCCATATGTTATACATCCTAATTCATTCAACATATTAACATATATTTATTTATAATGCTTATTCAAATCATGGTTTTTTCACTTTTAAACTGTATTTGTTTTATTAATAGTTTTTTCTTTCACAAACTATAGTACGGTAATTGCTGTTAATTAGGCTATTATAGTCAAGAAATTTGGATAATTACTAAATTAATTTTTTTATTTATGATAAACTCTTTTAATTTGTCTAACACTACTGTTTTTGGTTTTTATGTTGATACTAATTGGTAATTTTCAAATTTACAGTGAGAACCGTTTGATGACAATTTTAAACCGTCTCAAACTGACCATCAATAAATGACCTGCTAAGTCTAACTTCCATTTTCTACCAAACTTGGCTTATATATCTTTGAGTAATGAATGACTTGTTTGATAGATGCCAGCTCAATATTGTCACAACTATTGTTTATAACTGTTCTGGAACTTAGAATGAAACTTCACTATTTAACCTAATCCTAAAATTTAATTCCTAACAATATCTTTATATTAATTGTGGTACATATATCAGTGATTGTAATTTTTCCAGGACTGAGCCTCCAGGACACGAAGCAGATCCCTTGGCTTTATTTCCTTCTATAGAAACTGTAAGTTTGTATTTAGTCTTTATCTATTTTCACTTTTGCAATTAATTCCATTCTATAACCTAAGTCATGAATATAGTCTCTCATTGATTCATCAAGGCGTTGTCAAGTTTATGATGGCAACTGTTTGTCAACCGCACCCAAACCTAATAAGTGATTTATGTTGTTATAATTATTTTGTGGTGATTAGTCACCATTCCCCCCTCCCCTTCGCTACCTTGTATGTACATGCGGGACTAGAAAACCCCTAGTAGTGTTCCAACCACGAGTGAGGGAAGATGTCTGCTTAGGGTTCTTCGTTGCTTCATTTTAGTGCCGTTATATTTTACTATGCCTGTTTAAATCCCATGTAACAGGGCCTGCTTAAATCCCATGGAACAGGGCCGGTACGGCCCTAGAGTTTATATCTGAGCTCATCGCATTTTTCTAATCGTAATATTATTAGTTGGACTAATACACGGCTATTATAGGCCTTTTGTGTTAGTCCAACAGGTTGTGGCACTACAATGTAGTTTAGTTTAATATTGGTTTTAGTGTAGTTGGCTTAGTTTTAATAAAATTGTGTTTAGAATTAATCGTCAAAAATGGCTAGCCTAGATTGAGATTCGCCCAGTGTACTTTTATTAATTTTAGCACGCGATCTGATGACCCGGCAACGCATAATAAAAGTAGATCCACGTACCTCCCAACTGCTACCTTTGCAGAATGGTAGCAGAGAAATGGGCTTTGTCTTGTGTTCCGGGTTCTTTTGGTGGTGTCTAAATGAAAAATTTAAAAAATAATGAAAAACCCTAATTTTTAAGAGTTTAATAGGGTTTTTGTGCACTGGGTGACATGTCTCAAACGGCTGGCTACACTTTGCCGGCGTGCCTTCTTTTTGCTAAATTTCCAATATATCAAATTCCGACTAAATTAAATTCTTTCTTTTATAATTTAAACTAACATATACTAGTACGTTACACTAGTATTGCCAACCTTTTTTCGCGAAATCTAAATTCCGTCTCTTTAAATATAACTTATTTAACTATTAAATTAACCTTTTTTATCCCCTCGCGACACTAAACTTTTAATTTCAGGAACTTATATCTAAAATGGTAAGTAACCAATATCAAATTCGGCCTAGTCTTATTAACATCCTGTCTGCTTTAATGGTGAGCTAGCTATTTAATTACATTAATTATCTATTGTTATAAATATTTATAGCTTTTCAAATTTAATTTATTTTATTGTTTGTCATGTAATTTATCAGTTAAAAATTATTTCCGTCTGTAATCATATTTCAGTTAATACAGTTTAAGATTGCAAAAAAAACAAGCCAAGCAAAAGAGAAGAAAATTAATTTTTTTTTTTTTTTTTACTGAATAAATAAATTGTATGTTCTAAAAAATTAATCAAAAACTTTTTTGCTGTTCAACTAGCATACATTAAGTGTAAGTTCATTAGATAACTAAGGGCGCACGTCTACGAAATGGCGCCTTGGCGGATGAAGCCATTTAGGGGTTTTCCGCTCTTTTTTTTATCCACCTCTTCGAGAGGGTAAGCTCAATGCAGTCTCGGGTTCGTCGGCTTCCCCTTGTGGATGGAATGGTATTACACCTTTTTTTTTATACTTTGGGGAATTAGATTTTTTTAAAGCCTTTTTGTTTTCCTATTCCCCATTATTTTTTTTGTGGTGCCTTCCCCTCGCTTGGGTTGCCCGACCGATCCGTCTACCACTGCATGATGATAACCTCGAGGTAATCCGAGCTTCCTCTCTCAAACCTCATTCATCACTCATTTCCCCCCCACACATATCCAAACATCATACCCTATCAATTTCATCCTAATACCCTAATCATTTCATACACCCCCCTTAATTACCATCACATTCTTTATAAATCCTTCCCTTCCATATAAACATTTCACCCCTTGAAACACACCACGTTACCTCTTTTTTTTATCACCAATCTCGGTCTTTTTAGTTTAAGTAATTAAATTGTATACTTATTTTTTGTGGGTTATACTAATGGTGTTGGCATTAACCTATAATTTTGTAATTCAATTTTGTTATGTCCCCCCCCCCATACTTTATGTGCACAATTTTTTATATATATAAGTTATGTAGTTGCACTTTAAAAATCTCTTTTTAAAAAAACAACAACTTTATTTTACTATAATAATTTTATTTAAATGAATTAAATTTTATTACAAAAAAATGGAAAGTACTCTCTTATTCCCAGAGCGAACTGTCATGAGCGAATCTATAAAGAACACTGGCTAACTAGTGGCTTGCAAGGCTAGGAAATACAAAATGCTTACTCTATCTTATTCTAGGAAAACTACCTCTATTGTGTTTACTTATGCTAAATATTGTTCATATAACTCCTCTTTACTCCTCCATCCCTTAACAAAACTTCCGGGGGTTGTTGGGGGAGTTAGGTCCAGATTTAACACCTTCTGCGGTTACTATGTGCCCTAAATACGCTACTTCTTTTCTAAGAAATTCTGTTTTGTTTAGTTGAATTTTAAAGTTTGCATTCCGTAATCTCTCAAAAACATCTCTAAGTCTTTCTATATGTTCTTGAAGACGGGTTGAATATATTATGATGTCATCTAAATATACTAGGCATGTTTCGTTTTGAATTCCCCTTAAAATGTTATTCATGATTCTTTGGAAAGTAGGAGGACTATTCTTAAGACCAAACGCCATGCGTAAAAATTCGTAATATCCGGTTTCCGTTGAGAATGCAGTTGTTTCTATGCTTGCAGGATCCATTTCTACCTGGTGAAATCCTGAAGTTAAATCTAATGTTGTAAAGTATTGAGATCGACCTAATTTGTCTAGGATATCTGTAATATTTGGCAATGGAAACCTGTCGTCTATGGTTTTAGAATTTAAGCCCCTAAAATCTATTTATTACAAGTCGAAATTTTTGTTTTCCAGAAGCATCTTGTTTTTTTGGTACGATCCAAACTGGAGAATTCCATGGGGAATTAGAAGGTTGGATGATTTTTTGTTTTAACATATCTTCGATTTGATTGTTTACTTCATTTTTATAAATTTCCGGGTATCGATAATTTTTGGAATAAACAGGAATGTCATCAGTGGTTCTAATTACATGTTTAATTTGGTTGGTAAAAGTCAAATTATCCCCTTCAACATAAAATATATCAGAATATTCTTCTAATAATTTAATTATTGCTTTTCTTTCTTCAGAGTTCATGTGGTCCACCCTAATTTTGGATAGATCTAGTCTAGGTTTTTCGTTCTTGTGATCAATTATATTTAAATTTATTTTATATTCTTGGTTTTTTGTGAAAGTATTTGTTTGAAAAATGTTGTAATTATTTAAAGTTTCTAGTTCAAGTGGTTTTAGCGACAATCTCTTATTTTCCGTTGTGTTATTTATTATAGGACAATAGGCTTCCCCTTCACGTACTGTGACTGTACATTGGGGAATTTCTAATCCGTCCATATTTTTATAAGATAACGATCCTTCATCATTATTTTTACCTTTTATTTTTATTTTCACTATTTGGCTGATAAGAGCCTGGATATGATAGCTTGACATTTCTTTGACTGATACGTCCTTAGTTTTTAGAACATCTGTTTCTGTATTAAGATAAAGAATTGGGATCCTTTCATTGCAACATATTAGTTTATTATTTATAAAGTCTAAATTTATTTTTAAATCTTTAATCCTATCCAGTCCTAATAGTAGGTCAAAGCTTTTGTGAAAATCAAATAGGTAGACTTTAGTTAATTTTTGACCTAATAGGGGTAGTTTACAACTGTAATTTTCTTTTGAAACTCCGTGTGCAGTAGCTACTTCAAATGGTGCTTTAATTAGGCTTGTTTTAAAACTTTTGAATCCTAATGATTTCTTTATGAAGATCTTGTGCTACCGGTGTCTATTAATATATTTAGATTGGTGCTCGGGTCATATATGTAGGGTAGTTCATTATTGTCATTTTGAATATTCATAATTGAAAAATGGTTCTTAGGTTCTGTTATCCTAAAAAAATAATTCTGTTCTGTCTCAGTATTTGTCTCTTCTACACAGTAGTCTGATAGATAGTCAGAAAGAGTTTCGTCATAACTTGGATTTTCTTGGATCGGTGTTTGATACATAGTATAATCGTTATCTTCCATACTTCGTCCCGTCATCTGGTAGAGTTTAGGATTTTGCCTAGATATTCCATCCGATTGTCTGGTTGACGTACTCATAGGAGTGGGTTGGTACGTTTGTTTTTGAATTAATTGAGATCTCGAATTGTGGTTATTATTAAACTGTCCACGTTGAGATTGACCAGATGTAGTAGGAAAAGGTTTATAGTACGGGTTTGGTTGTTGGTACATTTGTCTGGGATTTTGGTTAAACAGGTTTGGTTGTTGGTACATTTGTCTGGGATTTTGGTTAAACGGGTTTTGGTTGTTGGTACATTTGTCTGGGATTTTGGTTAAACGTGGCATTAAATGGTCTTTTAACAAAATTATTTTGGCCTTTAGGAACAACATTTTGCTTATTAGAATAAGTTATCATTTTATTATTTTTTAATTGAAAATCATTAGTTAACATGCTAAGAGCTTCCCCAAGAGTTGTGGGATTTTTTGTTCTCATGAGGGAGCCAAGGGGTTCATTTAACTCTCTTAACAGAACTCGTAAAGCTAAATTTTGTGTATAACTGCACAATACACCTTGTGCCGCTGGTTCTTTGTTAATAAAATATGCTATCTGAAGATTTAACAATTTTTGTATTTTCTCGTAAAATTTAAATGGTGACTCGCCGGCTTCTTGCTTTAGTTCCGACATTTCGAAATGTAATGTATAGCAATCTCTTTTGTCTAAATAACTTGATAAAAGTGATTTTTCTAACATCCACCCACGAGTAACTATTTGAGCTTACAACTAATTCCAAAGCTGCACCTTTTAATTTAGTCAAAATGGTAGAAAGCAAATATTCGTTTTGAAAATCATCTGGATTAGCAGATACATAAAATTTACTAACTATTTTGTCACAAATCGAGATGAATCTGTTAAGCATTGTAGGTTGGCCCGAAAATTCCGGGATCATGTCTAGGTACTCTTTCTTTAGGACTGGAGTCGTCATTTTGTATAATAAAAGCTTAAATAATCTAATACAATTCTTATAACTAATTAACTAACAGCTAAAGTTTTACAAATTAAAATATTGGTTACACAATATATTTTTACAAATTATCTTATTTTAATTACTCACAAAATCCAGAATTTTATGCTCATTGCGTTGTTATTCACTACACTAATTCTTAATAATATCCGTTTATTAAGTATTGTTCGCACTCCATTAACTGTTAAAACCGAAGATAATTATTTTCATTAATTTCATGGAGAGTCCTACCGACTGTGCCAGTTATGTGCTAGTAATGAATTAAATTTTATTACAATAAAATGGAAAGTACTCTCTTATTCACAGAGCGAACTGTCCTGAGCGAATCTATAAAGAACACTGGCTAACTAGTGGCTTACAAGGCTAGGAAATACAAAATGTTTACTCTATCTTATTCTAGGAAAACTACCTCTAGTGTTTACTTATATTATATACTTATATATACGTGTATATACACATAAACTCGTTATTTGACCTCGATCAATGTGTTACCAGTGTATGTATGACCTTAGGCCTTTTTTGTCAGCTTTAATGCCCCTCAGCACGATACCGACAAAACCAAAGAACCGCGACTTTGCCTAGCCCTACCCCCCTACCCCTTCCACCTTTTTCAACTCCTTAAGTCCCTTGTTGACTTACTCACATTTTAGGTTCTATGAGTCAATTTTACTGTTTGTCAGTGGTCAAGCATTCGTATTCTTCTCATAGTCGTTTTTTATTAAATCTTTGTCTTATTGTTAGTATAGGATGAGTTGTAATTTTTCTTTTCTCTTCGGCATTTTGTGTTAGGTCAAGTACAACATGACTTGCTATATAGTTGGTATCAAAGATATATATATATATATATATATATATATATATATATATATATATATATAGGTTCGTGGAGCCATCAAATGAATCTCTTTGTGTACTTCGCGTAATTCAGACTCGGCAAATGAGATTGAATGGATGGCCAGTTATTTAAACTCATTTTATGTGGATCCGACAATATGGACTCACTTGTGAGTCCAAATAGATGTGGGGATTTGAAGCTCATACTGATATGTCCTTATAAAAAAATATATATATTTATATATGTAATTATAACAAAAAATTTTTTGCCCAATAGTTAAGTTTACCTACATCCCTTCACCAGCCTCTTTTAATTTCCTGGCTATAATTTTATAAAATATTCCTCGCAATCCCCCATTAAAACATAATTGTAATTTCTTAGTTTGTTATAAGCCCTAGTCTCCTTACTACACCACTTTCCGTTGTTAGCCATATAAAATTCTCATCCTCTTATCCTTAAATATCCGTGTACCATATATTTTTACCTTTTATATTATATAATTAAAACTTATTTATTTATTTTTTAGCTTTTAAACTATCGTATTTATTGTAAAGTGAGACTATGAACAACTATGCAATTTACCATTCTACCTTCCAAATTAATTAAATATGATCATTTTTATCTCATTTAAATTTCTTCCCATTCCCAAATCACCTATCTTGAAGTTAAAGCCTCCCATCTCCTTGTTCGTCAAGCTTCACTAAACACCACAGAGTAAGTTATCAAGCGTCGCCAAAAATACATTAATCTTCAAGCTATCTTCATGTTAAAACCACCTGTCTTTTTGATCGGCGAACCTCGCTAAACACCACTGAGTTGATTCGTCAAGCCTCGCCAAAGATACCAGAGATACCAAGTCTATTACTTCTCTTTGAGGATGGTCATTGATGGATTGGCAGTAGTAGGAATTTACGTATTAACTTCAATATTACAGAACTTGTATTATTCCTGCCAATTCCAGGTGAACTAGGTTGTTGTGACTAACTAGTCAGCCTGTTGCAAGTCTAAATATCTAGTTTTTTAATCAAACTTAGGCTGTACAGAATTATGGAATTTACTTGCAATATCATTTATCATCGCTTCCAATGTTAGTCAGGATCGTTGGCTCTAATCTATATGACCGTCAAACATGAATCGAGAAATGTACATTAAAGGAATTTTGGCCTTGCTATTTACCTGTTTCATACAACTGCGATCTTCAATCACTTAGCATTTTCCATTTCCTACACCCCTCCACAAATGATTTGACTTGGTCATACCCTGTTCCACCTTGCATTTTCGACATAGATCTCCATCAGCCATTTTTTTCTAATATTATTGTACCCTTTTTTTTACCTTAAAAACAAATGTACGGCTCACCAATCCTATATTTTTCCATTATTAATATAGTCTCACTCCGTGACCTAGTCTGTAAGTTTTAACTACTTTTACTTGTAACACTTCATATAATTTCCATAATTTTTTAATAGCTTACCCCCCCCCCCCCATAGATGGGGTATAACACCAGTTATTTTTCTTAAACCAAAATAATCACATCATAATATGTTTTGTATTTACCTTTTTTTTGAAAAAAAACTATCTTAGTATGAGTTTAATATTTTATTAATTTCTTTATTCTCTTTCCTAATTGTATTAATTTTAAGCTATAACTGTAAACCTACAGACCTGCTGTCACATTAATTTTTTATCTATATATTATTATTTTTTTAGGCACCGGGGGAGAATTTCCCCCCTCTTTTTTTTACACTTTCTCTATCCTTGTTACCCCTCTTCCTTCATCTATTGTCTTGATCACCTTTTTGTTTTAGGGAATGACTTCTAATTTAACAAAAAAACATTAACTATATATTACAGGAGGCCTCGTGTTAATTTTTTTGTTTGATCAAGTTTTTTGTTTTAAGTTTGGACTATTCTGTGTAAATGTGTTGATGAAAATTCTTATATTAGTTCATCAATAGGCTGGCTGTATTAACCATTAGGGTTATATTAAGACTATAGCTGTAAATGATTGGTTCGGTGAACGATCTGACCTATGGGTGTTACAACATGTTAATACAATCAAACTAGCACACTTCAATAATAATTTAGCTGTTAATTAGATATTAGAACTCCTCTCTAATCTCACTGTAATTTATTTCATCACAAGCAGACATCATTCTTTTTTGGAACGAATTTAAAAATTCGGATATATCCACAAAAACTTGACATTGATCCATGACATAACTTTCTCTATACTGTAATAAATTGAAACTGTTATGTTTGATTGTCCATATACACATGTGCTTAGATGTTTGTGTTTCTATTTAACACGTTCACTACCAGCTGACGCATATATGCGGCGGCCGGGTCACTCCCACAGCCCACGAAAAAATTCATGAACTTCCCTGTAGACGGGTCAAAATGGTTGTGACCTTCGCCACAGACTGAGGTAATGCTGTATGTCAGTGTTGCCAACTGTCCAGTGACGTCAGCGATAGTCCTAGCTACAGACCAAGCGCCGCATATATGTGGCGGACTATCCTGTAGACCGTGCCTAAGCGATCTAACCTTTAAAATAGACCGTTGCGAAGAAATTTCTCATTTACTATGAAGAAACCAATGCCGCAGATCTGCGGCGGCAGTCTATTTTAATGATCCCAGCCGCCGCAGATCTGCGGCGTTGGGCTAGGAGTAGGACACACCCGCCGCAAAATTGAGGCGGCAGTCTGTGGTTATGATTTTTTTTTAACATTGTGGTAGCGAACGTGTTAAGACAGATTGTACAATTATTGTCATTGATAAATTGAAGATTACAGGCTTTTTAATTATTGTAGCTAATCCTAGAGTTAAGGTAATTATAATAATTTCTTCTTATATTGCAGAAAGTCGAGCCTTACTCTACAGAGGAAGGACACATGTCCACAATAGATGTCTATTCAAGTACTTCACAGGGTAAGTTGTATCTTTTAATTTATATCTAAGAGAAGAAGTCCTATAGGTTATTATAATATGAGACCTCAATATGTGAGCTGAACGGTTGTAGTTTAGTACAGAATGCGCTAGTTTGGGAGGAGTTGAAGACTCAATACACCTTGCTATTCTTGAAGTTAGATAGCTTATCAGATGTGTATGTAAAATCAATGGTTAAGTCACATTAACAGTATTTAGTTTTGTGTAATAAGTTAATTTAAAATCAACGATCCCCTTGGTCACGCCATATTTTAATTTAAGTAAATTTGATGTGTTTTCTTTGTAGTTGACATTTTCAATTCAATAGATTTTTCCACTGTTCATTTAGAATTGATGTAGGAAAAATAAACATTTACACAGACTTTACCATGAAGTGATCCATGCACAATGTGTCCATAATTTGCAAGTGGTCTTTTATCTAGCAAAGTATTAATTTACTAAACTTCTATGAGAAAGAAATTAGTTATGAAAGCATTTTTTGGTACTAAGAACTTTACGACAAGGTAGAAAAAAAAACAGAATCAGCAGAAATAATAGGAAATGGTTAATTTATTTATATAAATGGATACTTTTCTTAAGTCAAACAGAGTTTTCTGCTCTGTAGCTCTGTTGTATAACAATAACAGGTAGAGTATACTTTAAACATAAACATTCTAACATATGTTACGCAGTGTGATAAATATTTATCACACTAAAAAAGATATATATATATATATATATATATATATATATATATATATATATATATATATATATATATATGTTTTCTAACAAATACAGATAGAGCTGTTTATGGTGAGAAGAAATGTAAAAGTAAAATGGAACCCCACTCCATCCCCTCCTAGTGTACTTACCCATAGTAATGCAGAATATGAGAGAACTTTCAGCTCTGTAAGAAAACAAGAACTCAGTTCACATCTTCTGTCTCTGATAAAAATCTTGAAAATATTCTTATTGCAATGTCATTTTAAAACTGTTTTGAAAGGGAATTTGTTAAAAACAATTTGTAAATTTCAAATATTTGAGAATTAATCGGATGAATATGCTTGTAAATGTATTTTACAAATAGTGTTTTCAATTTGTTTTAGATATGCAGTTCATTGGCACAAGTACTTGCAGCAGGTTCACTTCATTTAAGCAACCAACCCCACATGTAAGCAAAGAATCTTTCAAATGTACTCTATGTAATTATTCTGCTTTAACTCTATATAAACTTGAATTGCACAAGAGAGTGCACACTGGAAAAAAACTATATAAATGTGCAAATTGTAATAACTCTGCTTCTACACCAGCTGCCCTTAAAGTGCACATGAGAAAGCATACTGGAGAAAAACCACTAAAATGTTCAAATTGTGATTACTCTGCTTTTGACTCAAGTAGTCTCAAAGTGCACATTAGAAAGCATACTGGAGAAAAACCATTAAAATGTGCACAGTGTGATTATTCTTCTTCTACATCAGGTAGTCTTAAAGTGCACATGATAAAGCATACTGGAGAAAATCCATATAAATGTGCAAATTGTGATTACTCTGCTTCTACATCAACTCACCTTAAAGTGCACATGAGAGAGCATACTGGAGAAAAGCCAGATAAGTGTGCAAATTGTGATTACTCTGTTTCTACATCAGGTAGCTTTAAAATGCACATGAGAGTGCACGCTGGAGAAAAACTATATAAATGTGTACAGTGTGATTATTCTGCTTCTCGGTCAACTCAGCTAAAAGTGCACATGCGATTGAATACTGGAGAAAAACCCTATAAATGTGCAAATTGTGATTATTCTGCTTCTACATCAGCTAACCTTAATGTGCACCTGAGAAAGCATACCGGAGAAAAACCATATAAATGTGTACAGTGTGATTATTCTGCTTCTCGTTCAACTCATCTAAAAGTGCACATGGGATTGCATACTGGAGAAAAACCATATAAATGTGCATATTGTGATTACTCTGCTTCTACATCAACTCAACTTAAAGTACACATGAGAAAGCATACTGGAGAAAAACCATATAAATGTGCACAGTGTGATTATTCTGCTTCTCAATCAAGTTCGCTAAAAAAGCACATGCGATTGCATACTGGAACAAAACCATATAAATGTGCACAGTGTGATTATTCTGCTTCTACATCAAGTAACCTTAAAGTGCACATGATAAAGCATACTGGAGAAAACCCATATAAATGTTCATATTGTGATTATTCTGTTTCTACACCAGCTAACCTTAAAAGGCACATGAGAGTGCACACTGGAGAAAAACCATATAAATGTGTACAGTGTGATTATTCTGCTTCTGACCCAAGTAATTTTAAAGTGCACATGAGAAAGCACACTGGAGAAAACCCATATAAAGGTGCAAATTGTGATTACTCTGCTTCTACATCAACTCGCCTTAAAGTGCACTAGATAACGCATACTGGAGAAAAACCATATAAATGTGCAAATTGTGCATAATCTGCTTCTTTCTCAAATAGTCTTAAATTGCACATAAAAAAACATACTGGAGAAAACCCATATAAATGTGTACAGTTTGATTATTTTACTTCTACATCAGCTCGCCTTAAAGTGCACATGAGAAAGCATACTGGAGAAAAACCATATTAATGTGCTAATTGTGATTATTCTGCTTCTAGGTCAGATAACCTTAAAGTTCACATGCGATTGCATACTGGAGAAAAACTATTTAAATGTGCAAAATTGTGATTGATTGCTTCTGAATTAAGTAAACTTAAAATTCACATGAGTATGAATACTGGAAAAAACCTATTTAAATGTTCAGTTTAGACTTCTTCTTTACATTTGGACAATCTGAGAAGACACAACATGTGAGTGTCTGTAAAACAACAACCTATCTATGTCCTAAATGTAATTTCTTCAATTTACCAATTAAATCATTTGAAGAGGCACTTGAGTGTTAATACACTAGAAAACCTACAAATCTACTGTATAAGATTGTTTTTCTTTATAAATCAGGTCCACATGAGGATATATACTGGGGAAATATATATAATTATACTGAATGCGGTTATTTTGTTTCTGATTTTTCAAAACGTTCCAGAGTGCAAACTGACAATCAACTCTAATATAAATGTACAGATTTGTTAGTATTGTCAGTTGGATAACTTAGTGTTGAAATGTATAAATGTGTACTATGTACAGCTGCTGTTTTTGCATTGATGTTTTGGAATGATGTCTGTCTATCATCTATGCACACTCTACCATATCTATAATTCAAACTCTTGAACTGGTTTTTTATTAAAATTAAAATTTGGTGTGTGGAGATATTTAGGTCATATCTCAAGGCTTGTTTTTAGTTTTTTGATCATTCAAAATTTTGTAGTAGTTCTCATAAATAATACAAAATTACTATTTCCTCCAACTCGGCTGTACCTCAAATGTATCCCCTAAGGACCTAAATAAAACCTATTGGTCCAAGTGTTCTTGGTAAAAAAACCTTATCGCCATGTAGCTATAGAGACTTAATACTTAAGATTGGGTCTATTGATTTTGTTCAAATTTTAATCAAATGTGAGGATTTGTGACCCAAACCCCAAATTTGTGACAAATCACAAGTTAAAAAAATATAACATTTAATAAGGAATATTTTTGAAATGAAATTAACCTTGACTAAAGTCCTTCTAAGCTTGATTTTATAATCAAGCACAATATAGGAGGATATGTTTTGTTGTTTTTCGTTTTGTTTAATAGCAAAAACCTCTCGGTCATCATCACCTTATAAAATGGAAAAAAGGAGCACACATAAAGATACTTAGCCCTCAAATAGTGTCAGGGTCGGAAAAGACCGTTGGTCAAGAGAAACCTGTTACAAAAGATGAAATGGGATTTCATTATAAACTACATGAAAAAAGTGCAGGTCCACCTAGGTTCCCTTGATACACTAAAATGTGCCCCTGATGGTAGAAGGATATGTTTATGATACAATGACAACAGATTAGGCTCTATTTAAATATTTTTTGTAAAAATTATATCCATGGTTCAACAACTACTGAACTGCTTTTTTATGTTTATGTTGCCATGTTAATGTGTGTTGTAACAAATTACTAGAATAACTTTCCTATTTAAGCAAAATGATCATTGCCCAATCACATCTTTTTTTAATAAGTTCCACTTTTATGCAGTTGATTTTGAAATCCTACTTGTAGGACAATTATTTATATTTTTATCTTTATTTTATTCTAAACTCAACCTACGTATTTTAATATTAAATGGTCTGATTCTCAGATCAAATAGAATTAATTATTGTGTTATTTAATTTGTTCTTTGTTGTTGTTATATCTTATTTTATTCTTTAAATATTTTTAAAATAATAAGAGTTAACTTTTAGTTGAATGTCTAAAGTTTAAGTATATTTTTAAATTGTAAAAAAGCTTATTCTAATTTTCGTTAAAATTGTAAATATGTAAACTTTTCATTTCACTTCATATGTAATTTTACAATAAAATTGACAGTAATTAACCATTATTTCTCCTGCACCTTCAAATAACTGTAGTTTGGCGTATAATATATGCAATATGTAGAATTAATATAAATATAAAAAATTGAACAATTTTTCTGTTACATTAGAACTGAAATATTATTGTTTGGTTGTTTGTATCCTATAAAACTGTGTATGTAAACCTGGACATAGAAACAAACACACAATTTGTTATTGTAATTCAAAGTTTACTTTTATAAAATATTCTAGAAAAATTTTGTTTTGTTTTGTATAAATTCAATACAGTAGAACCTCTTTAATCCGAACCCCCATAATCCGAACGTCATTCCTTCATCAAACGCACGGATGATGTAAATGTCTTCCTTCATTGAACGCACTATATGGGATGTGCACTAAACTAGGTCACTGCGATCCCCCCTCCCTTATTCTCAACACTACAGTAACTATTTTCCTCTCAGTCACTCTCTGTTGTCTGTTGTCACAGTGAACGGTTGTTTTTCGGAGTGTGTACGTGTTTAGTTTACATCTGAGTACTGTACAGTACTGTATCTTAGTTGTAGATTACGTAATGGTACGTTATGATTAGTGTAATTGTGCATTACTGTACTGTATCCAATATTGTATAGTGTGTAGATTGTTTGTCAATAACAGTGACCGAGAATCGCATCAACATCATCCCTGAAATGGAAACATAACACTGTTTAAATTCAACGATTACTATTAATTAAATAAACAATATTTAACACTGCAAAGCATTTCTATCTTTTCTGTAACATTTATTATGATCCTACTTAGCCACGTTTTAGCTGTTTTTATGTGAAAAGCACAATATGTTCTGTAATCCGAACGATTTGATAATCTGAATACCCCCGGTTCCAATTAGTTCGGATTAAAGAGGTTCCACTGTATTCATAAATTGACTGTATCATATCGTATTGTATTTGTTCTAAATATATATTTCATATGTTTTTGAAGGTATATTTGTCTAATTTTTACCTTTACTCCTTTAAGGGGAATCTCTACTGAAAAGTCAACATAAAAACTACACAAATGAAGTAGACTGTATATCACTATATATCTTTTTACATTTGTTGTAAATTCATTATAATTTGTTTTATCATAGCTTTTGAAATATCTTTTTTGTTATGTATTATTTTACTCTTTAATTGGGAATCCTTACTTGAAAAGTCGAAATTAAAACTACATAAAATGATTTACAAAATAATATATCAACCTAACCTAACATGATAGTCAACATTTCTTTAGTATGAATTACATAACTGTATCTGTATGACTGACATTATTTCTGATTTTATGTAAAAGTGATGAAACGTTTTCTCTCCCATTTAGAAATAGTTTTACAAAATATATGATTATACAGAGTGTAAAATGACCCATGTAACAAATGTTCACTATAGCACCATCATCACATTCGCATTTTGTTGACATTGTTTGCTAGGTAAATGACCAATGTTCCTATCTAACACTTTTTCTATAAAGCTTGTTAGACTTAGTAAGACTTTGATAACTTTTTATGAGACTTTACGTACATTTCATTCACACACGTACATTTCAAAATTATTCTACCACAATCTAAAAATTGCTTCCTCTATGTTCTAGTTAATATAATCTTTTAATTTTATATTTTATTCCAGCAGTATTGCTGATTTTATGATATAGCTTACATTTTAATTTTGCACTAACAATTGCACATTGTGTGTGTAAAACGGATTTCTTGACATTTGATATTTTAAATCTAGACTGTCTGGGAGGTGTAAACCTTATTGTACTTCATAAGCCTAATGATATTTCCACTTTCCACTGTGTCTAAGACTGTTTTGGTTTAAATACAGGCTAAATTGATTATGAGATTTGACCACAATCTAAAACCAATATATAACCTTTATTTATCACAGTGAAAATATGCAATCGTGATTCAAAAAATATTAAGCATTATAATTCTGGGAACCAGAAGTGTACATTTAACAATACAAGTGAATGTGAATGTACAGTAGCCTCAGACTAGGTTTGTGTCTGATGTAATGGGCGTGTCCTCCCTTCTACTTGCTTCCCTAGCCTGACTTGATGGCACAAACCATTCCAAGAAAACTAAGTACAGTAGAACCCCTCTAATCCGTCACCTTCGGGACTGGGGGCATGGTCGGAACTCAAAAAAGGTCGGATTATCCGAAAAAAGTCAATATTTATTACATATTATATAAACAGATTTTTTTAAAGTGAAATAAGTGATATATAAACTTTTAAAAGTCTATATATAAACTTTGCAACTACAGTAGAACTTCTGTTAACCGGCCTATATCGTAGTGTACTGGTTGGATGAGAATTTCCGAAAATAAATTGTACAGTAATTGAAACACCAAAGCAACGGCGAGTCAAATGACTTTGTCGATAGCGGTATCCCATTGTCGGCGGCGTAAAAACTCCGCGGCACCAAAGCAGCGGCAAGTCAAACGACTTTGTCGATAGCGGTATCCTATTGTCGGCGGCATTGGCACCCGTCGGTATAGCAGACATACAAAGGCAAAAAGTTTGATGGGCCGCTTTTTTTCCACGAATCAATTTAGTATACATTATGGAAAATATAACATTTCTTTTCTTCTTGTCTTTGACTGGTTATGATCTACGTACAGTATATACAGTAAATAAAAATGAACGAGTTACGAAAACGGGAATACGGAAGCGTGTGTTGGTTTCGTTTCAGACGCGGTTAAATGTGTCAAAAGACTTGACATAGGGGAATCTGTAAAACAGCTTTGTAGTGTTTATTTTTCACGAGAGATGACACAGCACTGAAGTGGGAAAGCGATAACAAACCGGAAAGAATGGCGCCAGACGGGCCGTGAGTCATCGGCGAGTCTGCACAATATCGCGAGCTCGAGCACGGTCGGATAAACCGGACTAACGGACCACCCGAGGGCGGATTAGAGGGGTTCTACTGTACACAAATTAATGATACTTAATGAGAAATTAGGTTTTGATTCCAACGTATTGTTTGACACAGTAATATCGGAGACAGACAGACAAGAATCGAAATAGATCCCCCCCTCCAAAACTTTAACCTATATCAAGATTATGTTATCAGTGAACAGACCAATACAGCGCTAGACAGTGGACATACCGGATATGTGATCGTTTTAATGTGTGACGTAATATATGTATTTATTTTAGATGCATGTGAAACTATGTGTTTAAGTGTTAAGTGTTCATGACAACGGAGTGACTCCTCCTGAGAACTTGATAGTGTCAGAATAGCCGAAACGGCCGTCGTTTAAATAACGCTAATTTAGACTATTGGTGAAGGTAAGTTTCCTATTATATTAACCTAAAATAGTGTTTAAAATAACTGTAAAAACAGTTCTAATTTTTTTTTTTAAATCACATTACAAAGATATTTCTTATTTTTATTAAACATAACTTAATGAGTAATAGCTAAAAATTTTATTCAGTATGGACAAGCCGTTTTCAAAATAATGGTACCGAAACATGAAAGCTTCATAAACCCTTCTGCGATCTTGAATTTTTAGGCCAACTATAGAATTTGAACCACACTTGCAAAAACAACTTTTCTAAAACCCTAACCTTTCCCAAAACTTCCTCATTATAAGAAATAACAGCATCAAATACACCATTTTTTAGGGTTGATAGTCCAACAAAGTCATTTTTAGGAATTCTAGTCCAAATCATATTTAACGATTCATTTTGATTTCGAGTCTTACCATGTATACATTTTTTAACAACTCAGGATCAGCAAGAGCTTTAAAAATAGTTTTTATGGTTTCCATAACTGCTATGGGTAGGCTGTATTGGTAAAATTTGTTGTGCTAAAGATCGGTTATATTTGCAACATGAACCTTTCTGTTTGGGACACAGCCCATGCATAGGGTTTTCTAAAGTATTACTTTTATGGCCTTCACTGATTGGCAAGCTAGGCCTAGGATCACTATTATTTGAGGTTATATTATTTACACAATTTGAACTATTTACACCACTAATAACACTTGGTTTGAGAAAAGGAATCTTCCTCTTACCAAACTTTTTTACTCTGGGCATTATTTTTAGTTCTTCAATTCAAATTACTTTTACTAAATAGGTTATTCATATACTGTAAACACAAAACAGCTGTACAAAAATATTTAGTTCTACAGGTAAGTACAGTAACTGCCGACCTAATATTAAAACAATACAAAATTATTGCCGAGGCTATGAAAATATATCATTTCAAAAGTCATATAAATTGTGCACAGTTAGTGTAAGTTTACGTATTTAAATCAATGTCAAGTATAGATAAAAATACAAATAAATACCATAAATAATGCAATAATAGCAAGTATTTTGTATCTATGTATTAAAAAAAATTTTATAGAATAAAAACACAAAAATCACTATTTTTTTTTTCATGAACGTATATATAATTTATTACACAGGTATAAAATAAGAATTTCACAATGCATTTAATATATGTATATTTTTTTAATACAAATGGTTAAAAGGGCAATAGTGTTTCTTCCAATCCCTTCCTTCAAGTATAGGCGATGAGAAATAGAAGAAGAAATAGTTGTGATGCAGGCTGTTGCACATTCTACCGTTGTAGTGTAGTTGTAATATTTTAATGTTCTAATTGCTGCTAGTAGTTTTCCTAGTTTTAACTATATTTTCTATTTTATTTTTCAACAAAGTACCTCCTTGAATTATGTAAGTAATATTACTTAGTTTTATTTATTATAGAAGGTTGGTGATAAATGATTTGAGTCTTATTTAGATATTTCTTTAGTGGTATCCATCTTATAATTTTTTGTTTTCGATTATAATTGTAGGTTACACACTAAGCCTGGGGATGATAAATTTGTAGGAATTACCTGTAGAGTTTATGCTGTTAATCTTAATTTCCTCTCTCCCTCGGAATCTGGCAAATGAAAGTGTATTATTCTAGAGTTAGGTTATGTCATTTGGTAACCCAACTCCTCTTCCACCCATAATGTGTTTAAGTTACTACATGCCAATGTTCATCTGTATTACTACTTTAGTCAATGTCTCATCACTCGATGTTTATATTCATCCACAAAAATATGTCTGATTAGGTAATTAGATTTATACACCCCACTGTCAAACTAAATACTCATTACTGGTTAATGTTGTCAACTTATTACATCCAAAAAAGTTTACTTTGAGTTGGTGCCTTATTTTCCATATTTTATTTTTTTATCTTCTACTACATACTTTACTTCTTATGAATAAATAATGTTTTTCTTGCTCAGATCCCTATTTTTCAGTGAAAAATCGCAATCTAAAAACAATCAAATTTGATGTATTTATAGGTTGGATATAATGGCTAGATGTTCACATTTATGTTTTATAGGTTACTAAAAATATATCAATGTATAATATCTGTGATCACAGATCACGTGATATGCTGCGAATCCTCCATTATTAATAATCTTATTTCAAGTTATTAACATCAATAAACTTATGAAAAGTTTGGCCAGATATATAATGGTTTGTTCCGGTGATTACATATATATATAAGGTTTTGCCAGGTCTTTATTTATAAGGTCCTTGGCCAAACTGGTCATGATATATAATTATATCGCAAGTAAGCAAATTATTAACTTCAATAAACAAACGAAAGGCAACCTGGACAAACTGTTGTGATATGAAATAGCGATCTAGCATAGTCTCACTGTGTAATGCACATACGTCAAACCGTAAGCTATTATCATTGCCATTGTTTTAACCTGTAAATGTCGGATTTGGTAGTTTAGATTGTGATTTTTCAGTGAAAATAGTGATATGCGAAAGGAAAACATTATTATTTATTCTTAAAAAGTAAGGTAAGTAATAGATGATTAAAAAAAATTCCGAAAAATAAGGTGCCATCTTAAAGTAAACATTTACCTATCCAATATCTTTTACATACTAGTTAAGTACCTAAACGTCTGGGAAGTTAACTATATACATATGGTTACTTAACTATCTAATGACCTGCCGAGACCTAGTTCTATCAAAAGACATGTAATGTGCATGCAATCAACGATACGCTATTATCTTCCCTCCGAGTAATGTATGAAACCTAGATGCATAGGCTCATTGCGAAAGCAGAAATTGAATGCATACTGGCGGTAATTGTGTACTTAAAGGTGCCACCTTATTTTCCAGACTTTTTTGTATCGTCTACTACATACCTTACTTCTTAAAAATAAATCTGTTTTCATTTTGTAGGTTACACATAATGACAAGACATAAAAGCAATGAAAAATATTTTGAGAATAGTGTATGGTTTGACGCACGCACATTACACTATAACTATGCTAGATTGCTATTTCATATCACATGTTTGTTCAAGTGCCTTTTGTATGTTCATTGAAGTTAATAATTTGTTTACTTTCCGATATAATTATATATCTCTACAGGTTTCGCTGGGTAGCTATATATAAATAAGCATCTGGCAAAACCTTATATATATGTAATCACCGGAACAAACCTTTCGTAAGTTTATTGAAGGTAATAATTTGAAATTAGATTATTAATATGGAGGATTCAAAGCATATCACATGATTTGTGATGACGGATTTATAGATTGAAATATCTTTAGTAACATATGAGATGTAAATGTGAACTTTTGTCTAACCTATAAATAGGCTTGAATTTGATAGTTTTTAGATTGCCATTTTTCAATGAAAAAAAGTGATCTGTGCAAAGAAAACATTATTTATTCTTAAAAAGTAAGATATGTAATGACGATAGAAAAAAATCCAGAAAATAAAGCGCCACTTTTAAATAAACAATTACCAGTTTGTTTATAAAGAAAGTCATTGCTTTTTTGCAATTTTTATTAACGTGTTCTACATATCTTATTTGTTAATAATAAAATAAGTTTTCAACACAGAGCTAATTTTTTCACCGAAAAATCGCAATTTTAAAACTACAGAATTCAATGTAGTTTTGCTTTGTCACCAAAATCAAGCAACATCAAGCACAGTTAGTACTTGGCTGGGTGACCGCTTAGGAAATAACGCACAATTTCTTCTTTTTTTACAAATTTATACATAGGTCAGGTAAGGTGGCTATATATATAGCTACTTTACTTAACCATGTAAGGTAAAACTTCATGTACATAGGCCTACCTAATTTAACGCGTAATTCACTTAACCCTTTGCGATCGGAAGGCCAGTAGGAGTGGCCACAACGCAGTCAGCAGCCACTCGGAATTCTTTCCGCATAAATTGGTTCCAGCGGTCGGACGGCCAGCTGTACTGGCCATGCTCCACTCCGCGTCAACTCGGCATTCATAATGTCGGCTTCTTCCCACCAGGTTGGAATTATTTTTATCACAGACTGCAATTTTTACAAAGGGTATTTATTTTTTTTTAAACAAAAACCAATTCCATTTTAATAATTATTTTGTTAATATACACAGACAAACAAGATACTGAACTAAACAAATTCGTATGTTTCAAGTTAAAAGGGAAAATAATGCCTAATTTACTAAATTATACAAATATCACAATATATATTTCAAAGTTACGCAAACACCTTGTCAGTTTTTTATTTTAACACAAATAAACAATTTTTAAAAATTTATTAGTAGGTATACACGAACAAAAAAGATACTGAACTAAACAAAATCATATATGTTTCAAGTTAAAAAGGAAAATTATTCCTAATTTACCAATTATACAAAAATCACAAGACACTGTGTGTACATTTTCAATGTTGTAAGAAAAGAGCACGTGTTGATTTTGGCATTCCCGGTGATACTTTTCAACGATAAAGCTGCCAGAACTGCTGGTCATTTAGTTAAATAGTTTCTCTATAGGTTGCAGCACTCTACACACATCACAACATAAAAATATAATGTTAAAATGCAACAAATGTTTCTTGGCCAGTGCTGCTACTTTCCGAGCGTTCGACGGTTTTTATCTTGGCCAGTACCACTGGACATCTGAGCGGCAGGAACAACTGATGTGGAATTAAATCCGAGTTGTTACGCAAATGTCCGCGGCCAGTACAGCTGGCCATCCGACAGATCAGGACAACCTATAAATATTCTGTCCGATCGCAAAGGGTTAATGGACCTTAACCTAGAAAAGTCGAAATTATGTTTTATTTTCGTGAAAAGTTAACTAGAATTAAAGAATATGTACATTGTTCTAAGTATGGTCAACAAATTCAAATTTTGCTAACCATTTACTAGATTCTGGTCATAGTTATGATCCCACTGAAAATGTCAAGTTTTGCATATTGAATAAAAAATACACTTTTCTCCCTTCCATACGAATATGATTTGGTTTAAGTTATGTATTGAAATGACAGCTCGATTCTTTTCAATTTTAAAAACAATGACTAATTGACACAATCGAAAGCTGTAGAGAAATTAAATAACTTTAACAGAGTAGCTTCTCTACGGCCCATTGTTAATTGTATATTATCAGATACATATGTTAGTGTTTTAGCAGTGCTATTGCCTGTCTGAAAGCTTAATCAAAATGGACTGAGAACATTTATATCTTCCATGTTTCGACAACTCCTGATGAACAATTTCCTCTAAACATTTGTATAGGGTTGGCTAGCTACTATCCTTCTAAAGGGAGTAGGTTACTAGTTGTTAGGGCAGAAGGAAGTATCCTTTCAAATATTTGGAAAATGATCTTTTCTAAAAATATAGTACATAATTATCTCGACTTTGCAAATATAATTTGTTGTTAAATCTCTTATTGTTTCAGAACTACATCATGGAACATTCAGATCTGTTGGATAACATTAAAGAAGAAAATCTAGATATAGAAATAAAACAAGAGGAGGTTAGTTTTGAGTTGATAGAAGAAGAAGAAGAAGAAAGCTGTTTGATCAAAGATGAGACTGAATCAAATAATGAAATAAAGGAAGAAGACGACGGTAAGGAGAATACAGATGAAGTTTACCAAAGCAAGATGATGGAATTCATCAATGTGAAAGATGAAGAAGAAATAGATATTGTTTGGTAAGTAGGTTAAGTACAAATTATGTAAAGTGTTGCCAACATTTGAAATAATTTAGACTTAAGGTTTGAATATTTTCTGTTTCAGTTATACTGTTTTACCTAATAGTATAACTTTCAGTATAAACTATTCTTTTACTTTTACATACTAATTGTCCAATTTTTGATAGAGAAGATGTAACTTTACTTGGGCATTAGAGTCCCAACTCCTTTTATTTTCACACAATAACTTATAAATAAAATCATCTTTTGTGGTTTTTATAATTTCTTTTTCACAAATAATTTTCATGTAGTTTGTATTGTTCATTCTGAATAACCAATATTGTATCAGAAGTTTAACTCCAAATAATTTAACTGGAATATAATTTACTTTCTTTTATAATATAGGAAAGAGTCTAGTAGACCATATTTTATTTGTTTTTTTCTATTAACACTGAATTATTTTCTGCACCACAATTATGGCACAAGGAACAGAGAAACAATGTTGTACAAGATTCACAGGCTTACCCTGCTGGAAAGGAGTCCTTTATATAAGGATATAAAATTTTACAATCAGTTAAATTCCACATTTAAGATACCGGTACTATAAATAACACTATTTTTAAAAAACTGAAGCAACTGTTTCTGGAGAAAACATATTATAAAACAAATGATTTCTCATTTTGTAGTGTGTAGGTAAAATCTGAGAAATTATCAATCATGTATATATTTGTTACTTTTATGTTTATTGCTTTTGTTAGGTATTGTTATGTGTGTGAATAAAATGTGCTCATCTGTATGTAAGTGTATTTTTAAAGATATTTAATATTTATTTCTTGAACAAACTAAAACAATTTTAGAAACAATTAATGGACTGATATGATCTATTGTGACTAATTTTATTCTTAGTTATATCATGTTAAATGAATAATGATTATAGTACTGTAATTATGTGTTATTTGAGGACAAGCTGCCTACCTGCAACAGTCTCAATGTTATCCAATTAGGCGTAATTTAGTGAAATGAAATAAAGAAATATAGCATTCCAACTAGCAACATTACATAAATTGCCATTGTCCATACAATAATTTCTGTTACAATAATTGTCTATTGGTGAGATGGTGTCCAATTCTATTTTTTTTTAGGTTAATAGAAAATCTGGTTGTTGGTTACTGAAACCTATAGATCAAAGTATCTAGAAGAGTTTTGGGAAGTCCACCTTCGGTTTTGAACGAGTGATTGAGCTGTCTTTTTATGTAAAAAATTATATCACTCTTTGGGTTAATTTAGTAAATAAGTTGAAGTGTCTTAGTGAAAGTTTTCTTTTGATTTGTTATTTTCAAAGTTTCTTTTTGAGGGAATATTGATAACATTGGTTCATCTCTTTGTCTACGATCTTCAAAGTGGTGTACTTGCAATTGTCTGTTGTGGCATGTTGAACAATAGATGTTTCACAGTTGAGTTCATTATGGGATATTTGTTCCAATGAGCATAAGAATTTCGATCGGATTTTGTTGCTACAATAAAATTCTAAATTTATTTAATTTAGTTTTTGATACTAACAGATATTTTACTGTGGGAATTATAGTTACATAACCTGATTTATATTTAGTGGGTGCAGAATACAATTTGTAAATATTGAAATCTGCTTCTTCTACAATCGGTAAATCAAGAGAATAAAAATTTCATTTTTGCCAATTTTACAACTTACTTCTAACAAATTTATGAATTCACAAATATTTTCTATTTGTGCTTCTAATGGCAATTGATTATTATAGTATTTGTGAATATTCTCGATTTAAATTTTTTTTTTGTAATTATACTTAGTGGGCGGAGTCTTCCTAGTTTACAGAATGTTAGTGAGTTCTCTATATTTTGTACTAAACTTAGCAAGATATTCATAAAATATTTAATTGATTAAGTGCATCTCTAAATATGTTTAATTCTATAAAATCATTTAGCTTCTTATTTATAAGTAACCTCTTATTCCTTAATTCGCTAAAGTTTTCTACAATTATATTTACAATTTTGTTAAATTCTACCATAATGTCTGTACTAACAGAATATTGAGATGCAATTAGGTTTTCCTTATACAACTATGGTATTTGTCTGTAAATGTTAATTAATTTTAATTCAGAATACTGTTATCAATTTGGCCGATACACTTTTTGTTAGAAATTAATCATAATAGACTGATGTGTTCGACGTTCATTAAATCTAAACGATGATTCAGTTTGCGACGATCTGCTTTGCCTTGGGGTCAGGATATTTACCCGCACGCGAATCCTAGCTCTAATACCCAGCCCTTTCTTAAAGAAAACAAAAATCGAACGCAAGAAATTGCCGTAATACACCCCTTGACCCGTGATGTATACAACAAAATCTTATAAGTAAGGATTTTAATGAATTTATAATGATTTGATTTGAATTTTTCTTACGCATTATGAGCAGATTTATGACTCTCTCTCTCGAGTCGTGCCATTTGGAGAACTATGATCCCTGAATTTAGTTTAGGTTTTTATCTGACTTACAAATTAACATAAATTTAGAATAACAAAAGTAGATCAGGAAAGTATGCAAAATAACGTAGTCAAATATTTTAGAATTAATTTGTCAAAATTTATCTCCTCAATTCTATATTTTAACATTTACAGACAAATGATTGAATATTGATTTATGTACACAATATATTAATTTGACAGGACATTTGATTATTCTATGAATTTATATAATTGGAATTACCTTTATCGTTAACAATGATAATGATTCTAAATAACCCAATGAGATATAAGTATTTCTAAAGTTGATGATTTATGTTTCTTTAAGACAAATGAGAACTTCTGAATTTAAAATTGTCATTGATTCTATATTGTTTAATTTTGATATTTTGGTACCTTATAAAAGTGATGATCGAATTCTCGTTCTTTCAGTCTGGATTCCTCCAATTTGCAAAGTCCACGGCTTCTTAGGAGGCTTGAGTCCGTTTTACTGTTGGCTTGAAATCCAGAGAGCGGGTGATGAATGTTTATAATTGATCCTATCTTCAAGAGCGCATTTGCTGAAGTTCGAGTGTTTTTTTCTTGATTTTGGTGATTGTCTACTAATGTTCCCAAATTATGCCAATTTATAGAGTTTGCTGAATTTACATTTATTAGGCTTTTAGTTTTTTGTAGAAAATTTTACACTGTTCACATCTAAGAATTTTAAGTTATTAGAGTGATGCTGATGGTAATAACAGGATAATCAAAATAACTTTCTAAGCTCTGGGAACACAATAGTTTTATAATCCCCACTTTACAATCAAACACTATGGCCAATTGTAGACTCTTTTTTGAGTTTGGTAATTTGCTCATATCTTCTGTAGCTTTTAAGATAGATTTTTTTCTTCAATTTTTCTCGTGATCCCCTATGCATTCTACGTCGAATTTATCTTAAAACTTTTTTAATTACCTGACTATTGTTTTTTCTCAATATCAGTGTTTTCAGTATTGTTGGTCAAACTGCTTTTTGGGGTAATGACGTACTAGGTAACGTTACTCCCCACCTGAATTATTATACATACTTCTAATGGGCTTTGGTTAATAACGTGTATTTAAACAATTATAATAACTTCATTGTCAAAAACATTATATTTTGGTTATATGAAAAAATTGTGGTTTTCCTTCCATATAACCATCATATCTCACAAGCCCTATGCCCCATGTTGTTCAAACTTTGCTATATTATCGAGCTTGAAGAGCCCTATAATAATCATGTAAATATTATCAATCTTGAATCTAATTATTATTTATTAACTTTAATAACTGATATAAAATTTAAATTTTGGTTATGACCTTCTATGGTCTATAACTTATTAATTATTGATTTTAAGGAATAATTTATTTTACATGATTGCATCATAAGGATGGAGTTTTCATTCTCTTAGGACACAAGTCAATATTTCAATATTATAAGAGTTTGAAATTATTTGTTAATGATGGAAGTTCAATTTTATTATTATACATTTTTCTGACATTTGCCATCATTTGTGAGTTAAAAATACAAAATACGATGTTTCGGCAATAAGAATCAATTCCCGTTATCAAGTGATTAAAAACTAAAGAAACATGAAACTAGAAACTAAGCCTATGTGAGAAGTAAAATTAAATAAGGATACCACCAACCTTAATATCTAAGTATCCATCTCACAGCTGAAACTGTATCAAAGTCACTTGTTGCTGTATCTAACACATTCATTTTTCGGCTTTTTCAATTAGTTAAAATAGATTCTTGTTCATCTTGGTCCAAAAATTCCAAAACTAGTTTTGGTTTCTTCCTAGCCGAGCTACATGACTTTCATTCCTCTTTAAACTTTGTCCACCATTTTCATTGACTTGACTTTTATTATTTGGCTTTTTAGTTTATTACTATTCAAAATGGCTTATCTTTTTTATTGATTTACTTTGTCTACAATTTATATGTTTATCCAGAATATTGACGTTTTTCGTCTTTTAATAGTGTCTCTAAGTTTTTTATTATTAAGATTTCTAAAATTTACTCATTAACAAAAGTTGATTGTAATTTTCTCTATTTTATAAATCTATACAAAGTTTTATAAAATTTTACACAAGCTCTTATGCAGCTTTCATTTCCCGACAAGAATTTTCCTGTTAAGACATACTAATCCATATGTTATACATCCTAATTCATTCAACATATTAACATATATTTATTTATAATGCTTATTCAAATCATGGTTTTTTTCACTTTTAAACTGTATTTGTTTTATTAATAGTTTTTTCTTTCACAAACTATAGTACGGTAATTGCTGTTAATTAATTATAGTCAAGAAATTTGGATAATTACTAAATTAATTTTTTTATTTATGATAAACTCTTTTAATTTGTCTAACACTACTGTTTTTGGTTTTTCTGTTGATACTAATTGGTAATTTTCAAATTTACATTGAGAACCGTTTGATGACAATTTTAATCCATCTCAAACTGACCATCAATAAATAACCTGCTAAGTCTAACCTCCATTTTCTACCAAACTTGGCTTATATATCTTTGAGTAATGAATGACTTGTTTGATAGATGCCAGCTTAATATTGTCACAACTATTGTTAAAATTGTTCTGGAACTTAGAATGAAACTTCACTATTTAACCTAATCCTAATATTTAATTCCTAACAATATCTTTATATTAATTGTGGTACATATCAGTGATTGTAATTTTTCCAGGACTGAGCCTCCAGGACACGAAGCAGATCCCTTGGCTTTATTTCCTTCTATAGAAACTGTAAGTTTGTATTTAGTCTTTATCTATTTTCACTTTTGCAATTAATTCCATTCTATAACCTAAGTCATGAATATAGTCTCTCATTGATTCATCAAGGCGTTGTCAAGTTTATGATGGCAACTGTTTGTCAACCGCACCCAAACCTAATAAGTGATTTATGTTGTTATATATTGTGGTGATTAGTCACCATTCCCCCCTCCCCTTCGCTACCTTATATGTACATGCGGGACTAGAAAACCCCAAGTAGTGTTCCAACCACGAGTGGGGGAAGATGTCTGCTTAGAGTTCTTCGTTGCTTCATTTTAGTGCCGTTATATTTTACTATGCCTGCTTAAATCCCATGGAACAGGGCCTGCTTAAATCCCATGGAACAGGGCCTGCTTAAATCCCATGGAACAGGGCCGGTACGGCCCTAGGCTTTATATCTGAGCTCATCGCATTTTTCTAATCGTAATATTATTAGTTGGACTAATACACGGCTATTATAGGCCTTTTGTGTTAGTCCAACAGGTTGTGGCACTACAATGTAGTTTAGTTTAATATTGGTTTTAGTGTAGTTGGCTTAGTTTTAATAAAATTGTGTTTAGAATTAATCGTCAAAAATGGCTAGCCTAGATTGAGATTCGCCCAGTGTACTTTTATTAATTTTAGCACGCGATCTGATGACCCAGCAACTCATAATAAAAGTAGATCCACGTACCTCCCAACTGCTACCTTTGCAGAATGGTAGCAGAGAAATGAGCTTTGTCTCGAGTAGGATATAGGGCACCTGGGTTACGACAAACTAGGGCACCTGAGCACTGGGGCACTTGGGTTACAAAAGCCAATAGGTCCCTGACGTCACTTCCAGAGACGTCATAACGACGTCACTGGAGATGACGTCATTAGGGTACTAGAGACTAGGGTAACAGAATCCCCTACGTGAAACAGATGCCCTAAGTTTAGACGCAAACCAGATGTCCAAAGTACAATGTTAACTTACCCGAGGTCTTTCCTCCTCGACATCTCGACGAAGACTAACTAAACTTAAGATATAACCGGCCTATAAAGCACAATACTACGTCACAATACTACGTCACAATACTACGTCACATAGCGCTATGGGGCACCTGAGTACAGATTGACTAGCGTTATGGGGCACCTGAGTACAGATTGATGTTGCATAGCGCTATGGGACACCTGAGTACAGATTGACGTCACATAGCGCTATGGGACACCTGGGCACAGATAGACGTCAGCTCTAGTAACGTCATTATGACGTCTCAAAAAAGACGCCACAACGTCGTCACCGGAAATGACGTCAATGGGGAATTACTCTATGTTACTATGCTACGTCACCTAACCCCTACATCACACAATATTACAATACATAATAGTACATCAAACAAAATTTGTAACCTACCAGAGATCTTACCCCTTTGAAAGTTCGACGAAGACTAAAATAAAAACGAATGATACAATGATTATATAATAATACACTATAAAACCCATACTGATTGAGGCTGAGAAATAACGTACCATAACACATGTAATAAATATAATAATTAAGCATTTATTAGAAATATACAATTATATCCTATACGCAATAATCCGGGGAGGTCCCTCATCTTCCCCTCCCCAGCATCCCCAATCCAACTCTTCAATCATGAACTCATAACACTCCCTTTGAGGCCTGGGTGGAACCCTAGGAGGATCCTCCTTTTTCGGTTCCTCGTTAATCTGAAATAAAAATTACCGAAACTATAAAGGAATGCTACGATAGTCGATAATACAACTGTAATATTACAAAAAAAAACATAAAAGAATAACCAACCCTGAATGTATAAATGTTTATAACGAAAATACAGCAGCGGTAATAGTAATAACGAAAATAATAAACAATTCCCGAAATCATAAATGTTTGCTACGACAATTGAAAACATAACATGAACAAAAGTAACACCAAATAATTATAATTCCATCTCCGAATCTGTAAATGATTATAACGAAAAATAAAAACACTTTTGTAATAATATAACACCAAAAATAATAATTTACTTACATGGAACAAGGTAGGTAGTTCCGTCCCAATGAAGAGGTCAACGCAATCGCTCATAGTGGTCTGCTGCTCCCTGTAGTTCAAATTAGACTAAGCCTACATATATTGTACATGAGCTAACTCCCACCTCTACAGCTAGCGTCACGCTTCCCCCACTACCAGGTTTTTGAATATGCGAAATATTAGCTTGACATTCAGTTGCGAATCTAAACTGAATTAATTCAAACCAATTTTAATTATGAGTGACAACGATTCAGCCTATCATTCTTCGGACGAAGAATATGCAGAAGGAGAAGTCGTATACGATACGGATAGAATCTGGAGACGAACAGAAAGGTAAGTTGTTCATAAAAAGAAACATAACTCGTAAAAATACAATATAGAAACAATAATAATAATAAGAAATACGTTTTGCAGGCACATTCAGCGGACCGAGAGGTATTTGTTCGGGCTTGGATGCCCAAAAGTCACCTGGAGCTTCCACGGAAGTGCTATCGCCAACCCTACATATTTGTGTGGACAACCTTGGGCCCCTCCAGAAATATTTCACCACGTAGGGCATCAGGAACAGCCCCTGGAGGAGCCGATGGACCTTGAACCCCACCCGGAACCGGAGCCTCAGCAGCATGACCAGGATCTGACTTGTAGAGAGACCATGCCGTCACCTTCCCCAGAGCCTCCTATATTTGACCCTGATATTCCATCAACGTCAGGGTTGACAGGAAAATTCCGCCGGGGCTCAACATCGAGTAGCGACGAAGAATAACCGTAAGTCCAAACTATAATTTGTTAATATTACCTAAGTTTTACCCCACTTAGATCCAAACATTTGTCAAGGGTGTGTAAAAAGCGTAATCAGAATTTCGGATGTAGGATATAAAAACCGCTCACTATAATAATAATAGACTTATTTGACAAGTTTTATCAAAATTCACAAAAATCTATTTAATAACGGAATTAAAAATATATTTTGAATTGAAGATAAATAAACGGACCTAAATTCAAATATTTCTATTTTAAAAACAAACAAAAAGTACAAAATGGGGAACATCATTTGTAGCATTTTATTACGGTCTATATTAATCCTGAAAATTCCATAAAGACAAGCACAGAAAGGTGCAAAAATATAGTAAAAACCAAAACCTAGCCTATCTCTAAATTTTACCCATATTCTAGCTTAAACAATAACTGTAAAAAATTGAAATCAAGTACTCACATTAAATCGTGTGAAACACTGTAAATTACTATTTACAAAATTTACCGTGAATTATCTAGTCTTCAAAAATAACAATATTATTACTTTATTTAATTTCTTATGTTGAATTAATTTTCCACAAATGACGAGATATCGTTAGATGGCCCAAAAAGTTTTAATTCTATATCAGTAACAAGATTTGTTTAAGATACGGTACTTTCGAATCACCCTATACGTAATTAGTTTTACACATGCACTATTCTCACAGTCATACAAATTTTTTGCACTAGCAAAGAACATATGGCGTCTGTCAACTACCACACGCATGCACACATGTCCGTATGCAATAAATCACGACGTGGGGGATATGCGAAAATAAATATTCGCATCTTCACATACAAATAACACATGTGTTTGTATGCAATAAATCACAACGTGGGAGATATGCAAAAATAAATATCCGCTTACCATCTGTTCACATGTAAGTGCATTGCATTGGTCTAACGAAAATAACCGTGATATATACAAATTATCACCCCCCTAGGCTACATAACTACCCCACTATAAAAGCCTCAGTCTCGATTCCCAGTTACCATTTCAGTTTCGAGATTGCTACCAGAGATTATGTAAGTAAAATATAACAATAGTTTTTGATTTGAATCGTTACTATAATTATTTAGGATACATTGTTTTTGAAATACGCTATATCCATACAGTCAAACAATAATTAGTAGGAAGCGCGTGTTTGCGAACACATATTATTACGGTTCTATAACTTTCAGGTAAACAAAATAATTGATTGTTTGTGAGCACATATTAAATTCACGGTTCCGTAACTTACAATTGAGCAAAATATTTTGCAGGATATAATAATTGCATACATGTGTGGGAACGCATGGTCCTATAACTTTTATATGAGCAAAATATTTGCCAGGATATAATTAATTGTGCATGTGTATAGGACCGTATTAGATTATCATCAGATGTACCTTTGTATAATTCCGGAACAATACATGTATTCATGTGTATGGTTGGGGAAACAGGATTTTGATTTTCCTGCAGTCACTTTGGTTCCAGTAGTCATCTGAGTAAGTTCAAATCTTCTTGTATATACTTTTATATTTCTATAACAACTATTCATATATATTCAAATCGTTTTGTTTACTCTATGTAAAAATTATTCATACGACTATTGATTTTCTTTCATAGTTCGATTGTCTTTACTTTTAATATATCATTTATTCATTATATAGTTATAAAAGATTTATACTATCGATATATACTGTATTATACGATTATTTATTCACATTTTTAATTTATTATATACATAATTTTGATATTTATCTGTGTGTGTGTGTGTGCTATTGGGGGCAAATACATTTCTATATATTACCATAGTTTACCTATAAGATATAATGGACCCTATAAACCGTATAAGTACAACGACATCCCATGTTCGAAAATATCGACTTACAGGTACGAAAACGCTTTTCAAATTTAATACTCCACCAAAACATGTTAATACCGTCGATTGGTTAAAACTGGGGTTACAAAAACTAGTTAACGAGATGAAACAAAATGGTAATGAAAATGATAGAATCGGTTTCACGTTCCAAAACGAGAGAATTCAAACACCAGGGTATATAGCATTTAGACCATTAACTGAGATTTCAGTAGATACCCTTTGGGCTGTTATCGGTAGTATAATCCAGAGTGGTTCAGTGTCAGGCTCGTGGACTGATACATTTCAATTAACATGCACAAAAGTTAGCCTACCAGTAGGGTTAGGTCGTAGACGAGGTCTTTATTATAATGACTTTACTGAAGAGTGTAAATCTAGGAAGGGTGTTGTAGTTATAAACAATACAGACAATTTATGTCTACCTAGAGCCCTGGTCGTTGGTATTGCGCACGCCAAAAAAGACCCATATTACAATGCTATTAGACAATACAGATGTAAAAGACAAACAACCGAAACTCAAAAACTATTAAACGATGCTAATGTAACTATTTCTGAAAGCGGTGCCGGTATTGCAGAATTGAAAAAATTCCAGGATCACTTAAAAAACTATAAAATTACTGTTTATCAATATGGGGCTAGGGGCCGTGATATACTATTTGAACAACATATACCTAATGCCGAATATAAAATTAATCTATTGTACAACCAAAATCATTTCAATCTGATAACCAGTCTAACTTCAGCATTTGCGTGTAGTTACTTTTGCGAAAACTGTCACATTCCTTACAACACGATAGGTGATCATGTTTGTTCAAACGTTTGCAACTCATGTAAGCGTTCACCACCTTGCGAAAAAGATGGTAACGTTTCAACGTGTAACCAATGTAATAGAAATTTCCTTAATCAGACTTGTTTTAATCAACACAAGACAACGTTGTGTAACATACTAAAATATTGTCTGAATTGTAACCGTAGTTTTAAAAAGACAAGACAACATCCGAAACATACATGTTATGAGGAATACTGTAGTGTTTGTTCAAAATATAGACCCCCCGGACATCAATGTTATATGAAAATAGATATCAAAAAACCTAAAAAGGACGGATATTTATTGATTTTTTTCGATGTAGAAACGACCCAAGATACACCATCAACCTCAAATCCCGAAACTAGAGTTCATAAAGTCAATCTGTGTGTTTCACAACAATATTGTAATTCGTGTCCTAATAATTGTCCGACAGAGCATGATAAGTTACACATTTTCAATACCAATCCTGTTAATCAGTTTATGGAGTATATCATGAATGTTCGGAAATATTTTACAAATGTATGTATTATATCGCATTACGGTTCAGGTTTTGATATACAATTTATTTTAAAATATATTCTAGAGGAAACTCAATTCACACCTGAATTGATAACTAGAGGTACCAAGATAATATTACTAGAATTAGATAATGTTCGTTTTATCGATTCCATTAATTATATGCCTATGGCATTATCAAAATTACCTAAAGCGTTCGATTTACCTCCTGAAAAAAAGAAGGGGTACTTTCCTCACCTTTTCAATACAAGGGAAAACCAGAACTATGTAGGACCTATGCCGTCTATTGATTTTTACAACCCTGATTCCATGTTTGACGAGAGTCGAAAAGATTTTTTTAAATGGTATAATATACAGATTCAGAACAATTACGTTTTTAATCTTCAAGTAGAACTCGTAGCTTATTGTATATCAGACGTTGATATCTTAGCTCAAGCGTGTCTTAAATTTAGACAAATGTTCTTAGATCAGTGTAATGTGGACCCTTTTTTAGAGGCCGTCACAATAGCTAGTGCATGTAATCTAGCGTTCAGACGTAATTTCTTAAAAAAGGATACAATCGGAATTTTACCTAGAAAGGGATACAGAATGATTGATAATCAGTCATCTATCGCTTTACAGTGGTTAACATATAAAGAGGACCAAATAGGAACACAGATAGAACACGCAGGTAGAGGTCGCGAGGTCAAAATTAATGGGATGAGTGTCGACGGAATCTCAAATAACACTATATTTGAATTTCACGGGTGTTACTATCACGGATGCCCCGACTGTTTTCCTCTAAATCGGGATGAAGAGTTACATAACGATTCAGCCGATACATTCAATTTAAGATACGAGAGAACGCAATTAAAAACACAAAGACTTGCGTCAATCGGTTACACTGTAGTCGAAATGTGGGAATGTAGATTTAGGCAACTAAAGAAAGACAAACCTCTCGAGACTGCCTACCTAGAAAAACACCCTATACTAAATATGTTACCTCTAAACCCACGTGATGCATTTTTTGGTGGTAGAACTGGGAATACAAAATCATATCATTTATGTAAAGAAGGAGAATCCATACATTATGTGGACGTTTGTTCATTATATCCGTGGGTATGTAAGTATGGTAAATATCCTGTAGGTCACCCTGAGATTTTCATAGGTAACGAGGCTTGTAAGGCCCAAGGTCTAAACGCTGAAGGGCTCCTAAAATGCAAAATACTGCCTCCAAATAATTTATATTTACCGGTTTTACCTGTAAGAATGAACAACAAATTAATGTTTGTGCTGTGTCGAACATGTGGAGAAAATGTTAATGCGAATGAATGTTGTCACGATATTGAAGAACGTGCCCTATCGGGTACTTGGGAAATGAGTGAAATCCGTAAAGCTATACAAAAAGGTTACATTATATTGGACATGTATGAGCTTTGGGTGTACAAGATGGCTACTTTTGACAACGGAGGCCTGTTTACAGATTTTATAAACACTTTTTTAAAAATAAAACAGGAGGCATCAGGTTTTCCATCGTGGTGCGTGACAGAGCAGGATAAATGTAAATATATCGAAGACTATTTCACACATGAAAGTATTAGACTTGATTCCACTAAAATTGAAAAGAATAGCGGTCTAAGATCGCTTGCAAAATTAATGTTAAATTCATTTTGGGGCAAATTTGGGCAAAAGGAGAATCAATCTAAAGTTAGAATTATAAGGAGATCTAGTGATCTGTTTCAACTATTATGTAGCCCTTCCGTTGTAGTAACAAATGTCCAAGAAATTAATGACGAAACGTTATTTGTATCGTGGGAGTATATTGAAGAATCTGCCGACATATTACCTACAGTAAATGTCGTGTTGGCTGCGTTCACTACTAGTCAGGCGCGGCTTAAACTGTATGAACATCTTGATGCTTTAGGCCAGCAAGTATTATACTTTGACACAGATAGTGTAATATATCTTTTTAAAGAGGGTAAACATAAAGTAGTTACAGGTGACTATTTAGGCGAAATGACCGATGAACTTACAGAATATGGACCAGATTCATATATCAGTGAGTTTGTCTCGGGAGGTCCCAAAACATACGGATACAAAGTCTCTACAAATACAGGTCAGACCGTTACGGTTTGTAAAATTAAAGGTTTCACACTAAATTTTAGAAATTCGCAGATACTAAACTTTGATTGTTTAAAAAGATTAGTTGACACCGAAGACGATGTTGACAGCATTAACGAACCAATTTACATAAGTGGTAATCAAATTAGGAGATCCGTTATTCGTGAAGTTGTTACAATAAATGAAAAGAAAAAATTTAGTATAACAGGTGCTAAAAGAAAGAGATTTGGAGAGTATGATACAGTCCCCTATGGATACAAGACCATGCGTATTTTATAAAAACTGTGCTATTCTCTAAATTCTATCATTTTCATAATGAATGTGAGACAGGCTATTGCCGCGGAGTTGCATAAACCAGCCCGTAGGCGTTACCCGACCAGAAATGTAACATTAAAAGGTATAAATGACCTGTATCAGGCTGATTTGGTCGAAATGATCCCTTATGCGAGAGAAAATAAAGGGTTCAAGTATATATTGACAATGATAAACTGTTTAACAAAATATGCTTTTGCTGTGCCGTTAAAAACAAAATCAGGCGTTGAAGTAGCTAAATGTTTAGACCCTATACTTAAAAAACATCGTATGAAACATTTGCAAACCGATCAAGGGAAAGAATTCTTCAACACTCGTGTGAAACAGTTAATGGTAAAATATAACATTAATCATTACCATACATACTCTGACAAAAAAGCTTCCATAGTCGAAAGGTTAAATCGTACGTTAAAAAATCTAATGTGGTGTGAATTTACGGCTCGAGGCAGCTATGAATGGCTAACCCTTTTAAAAGAAATATTAAAATCATATAATAATACAGTGCATAGTACCATAGGAATGAAACCGTCTCACGTATTGAAAAAGCATGAGAAACTATTATTACAAAAACTAGATCGTAAAACCGTAAAAGCTATACCCAAATTTAAACTAGATGAAAAAGTTAGAATTTCCAAATTTAAAAAGACGTTCGTTAAAGGTTATTTACCTAATTGGACAAACGAGGTTTTCTCAGTTTACGCTATTGTACCGTCAAAACCTATAACTTATATTCTACAAGACTCGAAGGGGGAAATTTTAAAAGGCGGGTTTTATGGTGAAGAATTAAATAGATCAAAAATAGGTAATGTATATCTTGTTGAGAAAGTTATAAAGAAAAGAGGTGATAAGATCCTTGTAAAATGGCTAGGGTTTGATCAGACACATAACTCATGGGTAAGTGAAAAGGAAATTGTCAAATAGGTTAGGTTAGGTTACGGTTACTGTAGAGTATTAGAAAAAACTTATATAATGCTCACACAAATCAATTTAACTTCAGTATTACGTCATCATGAGGGTCGAGCACTCGTTACATTCAATGAATATGACGAATTTCGACACTTTTCTCAAGAAAAAGGCTGTAAATAAAAGACACAGCTCATTACTCCCAAACACAATCAGAGCATTACTTTGCGGACCATCAAATTGCGGTAAGACTAACGTTATATTTAACTTGCTTTTTGAACCTAACGGCTTAAAATTTGCTAATGTTTACATATTTTCAAAATCCCTTCACCAACCAAAGTACAAGTTCCTGGAAAAGATTCTTGAAAATTCTGACGTCGGATACTACCCATTCACTGATAATGAATTCGTAATCCCGCCAAACGAGGCCGAACCTAATTCTATAATGATATTTGATGATATCGCTTGTGAAAAACATAACAATATACGTGCTTATTTTACTATGGGGCGTCATAATAACATTGACTCTTTCTATTTAGGTCAATCTTACAGTAATATCCCAAAACACTTGATTCGTGATAATGCAAACCTCTTAATAGTATTTAAACAGGATGATCTGAACTTACGCCACATTTACAAAGATCACGTCAATACAGACGTTTCATTTGACGAGTTTAGAAATATTTGTGCTATTGCTTGGGAGAATAAACACGGTTTTATTGTGATAGATAAAGATAGTGAAAAAGATACTGGTCGTTACAGAATAGGTTTTGACCGTTTTATTAAAGATATATAATGCGTATATTCACGTATAATGATATTCGGCCTTTTGCCAAAATTTGTAAATTGCATAATCCGAAATCAAATTTATGTTCATGGTATTATACGGACAGAAAACAGTTTTGTGGAAACTATTGTAGTAGATCTGGTAGATATGGTGATATATTCAATAGAAGATGTTGGAGGCATAAAAGGCGGGGAGGTCACAGTAAAAGCTTACCACCTTTAGTTATACTCATGATTACTTCTGCTGATAGGATTTACAATAGGGAAATATGGTTGAAATTTCTAAGCGAGTGTGAAAAAAACGGTGTGCCTATTGAACTTGTTATATATAACGAACATATGTTGAAAGGCACAGTGAGACACCCTCAAAATATGATTTCGAGGTTTAGACCTTTCCCCGATTTGTTCAATACAGCTGTCACCCCCTCCCACGGAGGGGTGGGATATATGAACGCGTATTTGAATATGTTACAGTATGGAAGCTCCTTACCTTTCACTTCCAAATGTGTAGTTGTCACAGAGAGAACTATACCTATACGCGGGCCTATAGCTCTATATAGAATGGCCTTAAAGGCAAAGTGCTGTATCGACATTAGTTACAATGTAAAGTTCGGCCCTCCCCCGATCATGCCTAAACGAACCAGAGGTAAACAGTTTGAAGCTGTAAACAATAAAGCTCAAGGTTTGTTCACTGTAGAGTTTCTTAAGGAAGCCTTACCTACAGTACCTCAACAATGTGTTCATTTCGGGCTATCCTTTGACGGTATCAATTATACTGTAACTAACCAAAAATTGTTACAGTCTTGGATGAAATATACGGGCTCAAATTTGGACGAATTTTTATTATTAAACTCGTATCTGCTTAGTGAGCAAAGTGTTCAGCCTATAGCTAAACTTAAAAAGTTTATGGAGGACACACCAAAGAATGATTATCTCTTTGTAGCCGAAATAGCTCAATGGCGTGATAATCTAAAACGAACCTTTATATTTAAAAGTACTGACAAAATCGAGCACATTCCTCGTTTTGACAAGGACACGTACGGATACCTGAAAGGGTTGCAGTGGAGTGCTAACATATTGAAAGCATCAGCTGGTGATATAATAAAGTTCCTCCTGACTAGAAAACAATATCCGTGTTTCTTCAGATCTATAGAATTACCATGACGTCATCTAACCTTACAGCGGAGATATCACGGTTAAGGGAGGTTATTAAAAAAAAGTATCGGGCTATACGTCAAGGCGAAGCTTATACAGAGGTGCTGCTCAATAAACAATACAGCCCTATACTTAAAGAGTTGTCAAAAATAAAGGGGTCACCGTCTATACCCTATGTCAAAGACGAGGTTAAGGACGAGGTTAGGGACGTGATCAGCCCTGAGGGGAGGGGAGGGGAGGAGGAGGATGAGGAGGAGGTGGAGGAGGGGAATTTATGGGGTTCTCCTAGTTTTATGGATACTGAAATAATTGCCGAGAGTCCGGACCAACCAGGACCCAGTGTAAGGGAACTATTGTCAACACCTGAAGGGCAAAGTACATCTGAAAATTGGGTAAACAGTAATTTCAAACATCCACTGGCACGAAAATATATGCTTATAATGATGAAAGATACCGCCAGAAGTCAAATTATAGATCACAGTTACGGACCGAAAATCGAAGACAACTCTATGACGATCGGAAACAAGACTCTTCAGTTGTCGGACGATGGTGAAATTATAATTGACGGTATACACTATAGTGGGACGCCCGGGTTGTACGAGTTGGTGTTTAAACGTTTACCAGATGATGAAATATATACCGATGCCGATTTACGAGCGTATAGAGATATCTGTTTGAGATCCAGTGCACACAAGAGATCCTACAATCCGAACGAAGTAGTTAATCGTAACAGATCTCTAAAATATAGAAACATTATAGAGCCGTTATTCCCTTCTAAAACAATCACAGGGAGAGGATATTCATATTGGGACAACCCTAATGAACTTTGTAACCGACTACGACTCTTATTGGCCTCTATAGATGCTGGTCATACAGGGCATGCTAACGAAATAGCCTCCATCATTGAAGAACTACGGGAAGCTGGGATTATAAAAGGTTCTGGAAATAGAAAAATTAGATCATTAATAAAATGAGCGTCGACAAGTTTGGACGTTACTCAGAGCTTAGTAAGACTCGTTCAGTGTCTGGGTCTAGAGTTACAGGATATGACCTTACACCTGAGGGAAACTACGACATAAGGGGCAAAATCTTAAGTAATGTAGCCAACCCTAAAACTAAAAAAGATGCCGTTAACCTAGAAACTCTAGAGAAAAATTGTCTAACTTTTAACAAAAAAATAAAAAAATATCATACAAAGGGTGTACCTTTGGGAGGTCTGGGCGTGGCCAAAGACGTTGATGATGCCGTAACAAAAGGTTATCTCGAGTCTCTAATTCCAATCAAACTTATGACCGAGTATTCTGTTAATCATAATAGGATACAAGATGTAGGCAAACCTGTGGGAAATGATGATGCTGTTAACGTTATATACGCGAAGGAAAATTTTATCGTAAAGAACGGAGAGGGCTTATTTGATGCCAGTAACTCTAGAATCATTAATGTAGAAACGCCTAGTGGTAAAGAGGATGCTGTCAACAAACAGTACGTTGACAATAGACTGCCACTAAATGACGGTCAATCATGTAATTTTGCGCAAAAAAGAGTAGCAAAAATCGGCTCTCCATTATTTATGGATGATGCGGTCAATTTAGCTTTTCTTATAAAAAATACAGTGCATTTACTCCCATTTGGAGGGATATTCAGTGCTGACAGTAAGAAAATAAGTGATTTACTTGACGGTACGTCTGATGTAGATGCAGTCAATTTGCGACAGTTGAAAAAATATATTCACGATATGTATGATTGGTTAAATACAAATGTATTACTCAAAAATCAAAAAGACGACTGTTTTAATGCCGAGGCAAAACGTATTTGTAATGTCGCTCGTGGTACTTCAGCAGAGGATGCTATTACATTCCAACAATTAACCGAATCAATCGCGCACGCAGGATTCAACTTTGTTCACAGTATTGAACTTACGGAAGCTAGTTTGAAAAAATTTATTAACACGGAATTGATTCAACTTGCACGTGCCATTAAAACAAAATACAGTAAAGAAACTATTCCTAAAGAAGGGGTAAAGAACTGGAGATCGCTATGGGGCGCAGAGGATAAGGATGTAGAATAAATGTCTAAACAATTTGTTGATTAAACTCATTCGTAAATATGACTTTGAACAGAACGTACGCCGTACTATGGGGTATATTTTACTCTTAATAGAATGCAGCTCACCTTTTTGATCAGTATATAAATGGATGCGAAACAAGCAACATCTATTAGACGTCGAAAGTCAAAGAGAAAAGGTTGTGGTCTTGTATCCTCGTTATTAAGTGTAGGTGATAAGGTGTTGAATAAAGCAGTTGATTTATTACCCGTCGAACTACATTTACCGTCTTACAACTATTGCGGCCCAGGTACAAAACTTGCCAAACGTTTAGCTCGTGGAGATAAAGGTGTGAACCCTTTGGACGAAGCTTGTAAGGAACACGATATAGCATATAGTAGATACGGTGACTCAGAAAGACGTAGGGGGGCTGATAAAATACTTGCTGGAAAGGCTTGGGGTAGAGTTAAAGCAGGGGACGCGTCTTTGGGTGAACGTGCCGCCGCTTTGGCTGTAGCAGCTGCAATGAAGGCTAAAACAAAATTAGGGGGTGGAAAGAGGAAAAGGGGGAAACGTACAGTACAACAACTATTGAAACAGTTAAAGGGGAAGGGTCTTTACTTGAAACCATATAAGAAAGGTGGTGGTAAGAAAAAGCGTAGGAGAGGTAAAAAAAAACGTTGTTAGATTCATTACCAAATAGACCGTTAACAAATATTGATTTGGAGAAATATGTCTTGAAACTAAGAATCCCTTATTTTAGAGGTGTCTACATGAGAGACAGTCTTCCCTCGAAGCCTTTGAAAAATGAAAATGCTATTGTAAACCTAGATAGTATCAACGGTGAAGGTACACATTGGGTGTGTTATAAAAAACGAGGTAATAGTGTAGAGTATTTCGACAGTTTTGGAAATCTTAGACCGCCAAATGAGTTGACTAGGTACTTTGGTACGGGTGCTAATATCAACTATAACTATAAAAGACATCAAAGCGATAACTCAGTCGTGTGCGGACATTTGTGTCTAAAGTTTCTATCATGAGTATCGTATTAAGTGGTAATAGTTCTACAATTTCGTGTGATTTCTTTCCTCCAGTTGAGTTGGATGATGATGAGTGGGAGGTTGGTCTCATTGACTTTGCCACTTACAATTCAATCCCTAATATAGTGGAGGGTATTAATAATAAATTTTACCTCGGTAAAGATCCAAAAGATAAAGATAGTGTTGAATTGAACATTAGTATACCTACTGGTTCATATGAAATCGAGGATATTGAAAAATATATCCAGTCACAATTGCCAGCGAAGGATGGATTAACCCTAAGACCTAACAATAATACATTGAAAGCTGAGATAAAGTGTTCTAGGCTAATTCGGTTTAAAGAGGACTCTATCGGGAAATTACTCGGTTTTAAGGTCGGTGACCTTGCAGCTAATGCTAAACATGAATCTGATTTACCAGTTGATGTAATTAAAGTGAATGTTATTCGTATAGAGTGTAATATTGTGAAGGGGTCATTTCAAAACGGTACAGAGTGTCATGTTATACACGAGTTTTACCCACAAGTACCTCCAGGGTACAAGATTGTGGACATTCCACCAACAATAATATATTTACCTGTCAAAGTAAAAACTATTCATAATATCACAGTAAGTTTAACAGATCAGATCGGTGCTCCTGTAGATTTCAGAGGGGAGACTGTGTCTGTCAGATTACACTTACGACGGAATGGGTCTCGTATTTAACGACCGTCAGTATAAAAAAGACGTCAGTATAAGTCGACCCCTAGCCGAGTTAACACGACGGAATATTCTGTTCCTTAGATCGTTAGGATTCAAGGTTAAAAATGGAACTACTGGCAATAGATAGTGCTGCAAATTACGATGACGTCATCACAGGTCTTGAATACCATTCTCACAGACCATATGCGTCCTCTACTTTTGGCAATAACGATGAAATTCGTATCCCAATAAATCAACAGGATGTTATTACAGTCCCTTTTGAAAGTTTGTTACATATCAAGGGTAAATTGAGTGGAACGAAGGTTGATAGTACAGCTGCATCTGTAAAGCTTGTTAACAATGCAGTAGCGTTCTTATTCGATGACATTAGATATGAGATAGCTGCTAACGAAGTGGACCGTACGAGAAATGTCGGAATTACAAGTATATTGAAAAATCTATTATCGTTACGTGAACATGAGAAGAATAAGTTAGGTAACGCGGGATGGTTGGGTATTGGTGAAACAAAAGAGGTTGAAGAATTTACTCTCTCTGTACCATTGAAGCTGTTGATGGGGTTCTTTGAGGACTACAAGAGGATAGTGGTGAATGTGAAACAAGAACTCATACTATTACGATCAGCCACTGATTGGAATGCTATCTACAGTGACAACGCTACAGACATAAAGCTTGAGATACTCAGTATACACTGGAGAGTCCCTCACCTAACAGTAACCGATACTTTTAGATTGAAAATTTTGAAAATGATAGAACGTGACAGTCCTGTTCACATACCTTTCCGTACTTGGGAAATTTACGAATATCCAACATTGCCCCAATCGACACAAATTTCTTGGACCGTTAAGACAGCTAATCAGCTGGAAAAACCTCGTTATGTTATATTGGGCTTCCAAAAAGATAGAAAGAATAAAATAAAAGCAGATGCTACTTTGTTTGACAGCTGTAATGTTACAAATGTAAAACTGTATCTCAATTCACAATATTTCCCTTACGACAACTTGCACGGCGACGTTTCGATCATGTATGAGATGTATGCAAGATTTCTAAAATCTTATTATGGAACGGAACCGTCTCCGTATCTCAGTTTAGACCAATTTCGGGATAAAGCTCCGATTTTTGTAATTGATTGTTCTAAACAGAATGATTCTATTAAATCAGGTCCTGTGGATGTGAGACTGGAAATTGAGGCTTCCGCAAATATACCTGCAAATACTTCAGCCTACTGTCTCATTCTACATGACTCACATATTGTATATACTCTCCTATCGGGTAACGTTAAAAAAGTTAATGTGTAATTGTTTTATACTGACATCATATATTTGGTTTCTGCGCATGCGCGGTCATTGATATATATAAAACTGTTCATGTTTGAACCTGTCCATTCAGTGAAGAGACATCATGAGTATATACGATTCGTTTATAGGGAGTGTTTACGTTTTCTTCAGGGTGCTGCCTGCATATCACTTATATGAATTTGATGAGTTGAATGAGAAACTTCACTCGTATATTGGATATGAACCGAAAGAGATTCGTGAAGAATTGTGTGAAACGTTCGTTTATAAAATACATAAGGATAAAAATTATATAGTTGAATCGGAGCAGTTGTCTAGCCGTGTTTTTGAAAAATTCACTGACAGGTGTGACAGTTTTTGTCGGGATACTAAGGGTCGTGAATTCGTAATGGTGGGTGGTGTAGGCGTGGTTGATACTTACGGATATTGTTCCTCTTGTAAAAACTATATAAATGGTAAATTAACATACTACCAATTTGATTTTGATGACCCGAGGTTACACGATTTTCCTCTCATACTATACCATCTTGTTGGTGATGAGAAGGAACATATATTTATTGAAGAATTTGAGGATATAATTAACGGTGGAATTGTATTTGAATAGGAGGGGGGATAAATAAGGGTGGGGGTAGTACATAGGGTACGAGTTTCGTTCAAAAAGGTTATTTGTAGTCATGGAGTCAACGAGTACGGACGTAAATGTGAACGTCTCCACCGTGGAGGATATTGACGAGCTCGTAAAAATACCTAACTTTCAGCTCGGGGTTTTTTTAAAGACTGTACATTTTTTAAATAAAGAATGTTCAAAATTCATATCAGTTGGTTTATTTCAACATACAGGATGTGAAATCGGTGTGCTTATACATGGTGGTAAGAATTTTGTGTTTTTTACACAAGAGTTGTTTAATGAAGTATTACTACTGCTTAAAGGTTCTCACATTACTGCTGCATTAGGTGAAAAAAGTAATCGTAGATTCACCTTGAGCTACGGTGAGATTGTGGTTAAATCTATTTTTGGTATTCGTTATGTTACATTTAACGACGAGCGACGAACCTTAACCTTGAACGAATCGGAGTGGGGGGCGTTTGAAGACTCTATTCCTGTTGTGACACGTCGTATTTCTGAATTATTTTATTTTGAAAACGAAATGAAAGCATACATCAATGAGAACCTAGCCGCGGACGAGATAGTACCTAGCAGTTTACCTGAGGCTGACAGACTATACGACGAAATTACACTGTTTAAACATGGAGTACGCCGTGGTTGAGTTTCACGCGTTTATGGATAATGATAATAACTATATTATTAAGGAACTTGCAATTGTGAGCAATCACTTTTTTAGTGTTACTGTATTTAAACCTCCGTACAGTTTTGAGGTATTGAATAGTAAAGCTCAAAGGACAGCACGTTGGTTACAAAGACATCACCATTGTATACGGTGGGGAGAAGGAGGCGTGACTTATAATGAAGATTTAATACGTATACTGTGTAAACCTTTCGCTATTTTATATACTAAAGGGTTAGAGAAAGCAAAATTCCTAAGACGGTTCCACAGGAACGTGCTAGAGGTGGATTCGCAGTGTAAAGTCTCTGAGAGAGTAGATTTCAATTGTGTTTTATCAAAGCATAATAAAAAAGATAGTAAATGTGCATTGCGTAGTGCTAAATGTTACTATGATTGTCTAAAGAGTGTGTGTGTCTAACGGTCCATGGCGTGGAGTTAAGTCTCCCGTAAACCGTTATGGTCCCTGGCGTGGAGTTAAGTCTCCCGTAAACCTTAAGGTCCCTGGCGTGGAGTTAAGTCTCCCGTAAACCTTTGAATGTCATAGTAATACATAGCACGGCTATGCACAAAAAAAATTTAAAAAAGTTAAATACAAAAAAAATAAAAAAGTAAAAATACAAAAATAATTTGGGGGCCGCATTTTGTAATGGAGTGGCGGTCACTGGAAATAGCGTTGGTTTGGAGCTATTTCCACAAGGGGTAAGCCTTCTGCTTACCCCGGCTTGTAATGTGGGCTCTGATACGGCTTCACTGTACCAGATGACGGTTCCAACCCCGTAGAACACAGAGGACAAGTTGTTTATTCTTGTTTGTGCTAATGTATTACTTTCTGATTTTTCAGATGATGCAATTCCTGTTATTGTTTGCGTTAGTTCATGGTGTAGGGTGTATTATAACTCTAAATTTGAAGGTAAGACTTGTAACTGTTAACCCCTACTCCCCTTCATTTGCTGACGGTCAGATTGTATGTGTTTCTTTTTTGTTTCTTTTCAGAGAGGTATCCAATATGTGGATATTTCGTCAGATGACGAGGGTGAGACCTGTGTTCTTCGCAATGTGAGGTCAATCCCTCTACCACCAGCATCGACTTCTATACCACCACCACCTCCTCTATTACCTCTATCACCACCTATCCTTAACAGCCCCCTTAACCGCCCCCAGACCCCGACCTATACCCCAACCCCTGTAACAATAACCCCACACGGACACGTGTGGGGGCACCGGCTGGGATACACAGGGTTAAATACTCCTAGGAGACCTATCCCTGTGCACCCTCACGGTGAAAGGCCTGGAGCTGCATTGTCACGGATGCTGTTTCCCGAGACGGTATGTACTGTGTTTTTTCTGATCAATACACTATTCTATTTAATTTCATTATCATGTGCTGTACCGCTATTTTCTGTTTCAGCATTCATCTACAAGAGTGGGGGAGCGGAGGACTGATCCATCACCCCCCACCACCAGAGTGGTTCCATCACCCCCGTCCATCAATGCGGCTCCATACTGTTTCAACTCTGTAGGTATACGTTTACAAGTGCTGTTTGATGTTACTGTTTGCTTGAATATTTCATGTTTATGTTACTGTTTCAGCTGGTAACACGTACGGTAGAGGAGGAGGCGATCTCGCACAGGGTGAGAGATCTCCCTTTTGAGTCGCAGGTAAATTCCTCTATGTCTGTTGCTGCTTGGCTGCATACTCACCAGGAGCAGCACGAACGATTAGTGTGCCCTTACTGTTTGGGGCCACGTCCGCAAGCAAATGACATGGACGATCGTCAGGCTGTCAGAGTAAGTTTAGAACATGCGAGACAGGATAATAACCAGTGTTTCTCTTCATATCTTAACACAGATTGTCTTCTAGGAACTTCACGCTCGTCGTGATGTGGCATGGGTCTGGTTGATGGATGTACGTTCTGCTCTGGGGCAGATAGAATCAGAACTGAATGAGATTACCGGCCGATACCTGCTGATGGACACATCCAGGCCCGAATGCTCTATCGCAGATGTGGCGTCTCTCATTCAGAGAGATCTGCAGGGTATGGCAGGCAATCTCACCATGAGAGTGGAGAGAAGACTCCAGGTATGTTTGTTGACATAAAGTGACTTGAGAGGGTGAAGAGAGGGAGCATCAATTATAGTTAAACCTTTTTTTTCAGTCCATGATGCCAAACATCACACACCATGTGGAAACACCACAGCTGCAGAGTTGGAATGTGAGTATCCTTGTATATGTGTGTGCATCTCTATTCTGTTTATTTAGTTCTATATATATAATACAGGGTTTGTTTATAGTTAATGCCTGAAGTACCGGCTACCAGAATCTCCAACACCACCACCACAGTGTTTCCGGGGATAACTCCTATAAGAACCAACAGTGTTGCTGATGGGGGCTCTGCGTCACGCAGATCACCTATCCCCTGGAGGGATTTGGCACAGCCTTTACCTTCTGGGTCAGATACCGTCTCTGACCTGGAGGAGCGGGTAGAGGAGGAGGAGGAGGCGTTGGAAGAAGAGGAAGAAGAGGAAGCTGAAGGAGAGACACTAGTGGAATACGTTCCACGAGCACAGGTGTGTTCTTTTTTTAAAAATATACTTTATAGATTATGTAATAAATATGATATGCTGACAATAGGGTTTGTTTTACAGCGTCCATGGGAGTCGTTGGTGCGACTTTTGCACCAGATATCGGGTGAGGGCATAGCCACCATAGCTGCTAGTGGGACGAATACGGTGTCAGCCACAGGGTCATTGCCTCAACAGACAAATCGGTCTGCGGACGGACTGCATAATGCTTGTCCGGTTTGTCTGGTAGAGATGGTCTCATTTACTTTGAGACCCTGTGGCCATCTTTTGTGTGGAGACTGTGCGCACAGTGTAGATACATGTCCATTGTGTAGAAGCCCTGTACTCGTACGTCTCCAAATTTTTATTTAAATTCAATTTGGAGTGAAATAAAAACTCTCCACTTTTACTTGTTCTTTCAACTAGAAGCACACCTTTTGGCAATATTTATTTTTATTATTTTTCAAAATTCCCCTCTTAGATGTCTATCGCCTTGTCGTGGTGAGAGGGCTTTAAACAAATTTGATAGACGGTGCTTTGAACTTTCTATTTTCTTATACCTGTCTCGTAATTTCTTCTGCGAAGAAGACCACGTTCTTCACAGAAGAAATTACAAGCAGAGTGGTGTATCCCTTATAGGTTAGGATATCTTTTAATTTTAGTTAGTCTTCGTCGAACTGACGAAGGGGTAAGATCTCTGGTAGGTTACAAATTTTGTTTGATGTACTATTATGTATTGTAATATTGTGACGTAGTATTGTGACGTAGCATAATAACATAGAGTAATTCCCCATTGACGTCATTTCCAGTGACGACGTTGTGGCGTCTTTTTTGAGACGTCATAATGACGTTACTAGAGCTGACGTCTATCTGTGCCCAGGTGTCCCATAGCGCTATGTGACGTCAATCTGTACTCAGGTGTCCCATAGCGCTATGCAACATCAATCTGTACTCAGGTGCCCCATAACGCTAGTCAATCTGTACTCAGGTGCCCCATAGCGCTATGTGACGTAGTATTGTGACGTAGTATTGTGCTTTATAGGCCGGTTATATCTTAAGTTTAGTTAGTCTTCGTCGAGATGTCGAGGAGGAAAGATCTCGGGTAAGTTAACATTGTACTTTGGACATCTGGTTTGCGTCTAAACTTAGGGCATCTGTTTCACGTAGGGGATTCTGTTACCCTAGTCTCTAGTACCCTAATGACGTCATCTCCAGTGACGTCGTTATGACGTCTCTGGAAGTGACGTCAGGGACCTATTGGCTTTTGTAACCCAAGTGCCCCAGTGCTCAGGTGCCCTAGTTTGTCGTAACCCAGGTGCCCTATATCCTACTGTCTCGTGTTCCGGGTTCTTTTGGTGGTGTCTAAATGAAAAATTAAAAAAATAATGAAAAACCCTAATTTTTAAGAGTTTAATAGGGTTATTGTGCACTGGGTGACATGTCTCAAACGGCTGGCTACACTTTGCCGGCGTGCCTTCTTTTTGCTAAATTTCCAGTATATCAAATTCCGACTAAATTAAATTCTCTTTTATAATTTAAACTAACATATACTAGTACGTTACACTAGTATTGCCAACCTTTTTTCGCGAAATCTAAATTCCGTCTCTTTAAATATAACTTATTTAACTATTAAATTAACCTTTTTCATCCCCTCGCGACACTAAACTTTTAATTTCAGAAACTTATATCTAAAATGGTAAGTAACCAATATCAAATTCGGCCTAGTCTTATTAACATCCTGTCTGCTTTAATGGTGAGCTAGCTATTTAATTACATTAATTATCCATTGTTATAAGTATTTATAGCTTTTCAAATTTAATTTATTTTATTGTTTGTCATGTAATTTATCAGTTAAAAATTATTTCCGTCTGTAATCATATTTCAGTTAATACAGTTTAAGATTGCAAAAAAACAAGCCAAGCAAAAGAGAAGAAAATTAATATATTTTTTTTTACTGAATAAATAAATTGATTGTTCTAAAAAATTAATCAAAAACTTTTTTGCTGTTCAACTAGCATACATTAAGTGTAAGTTCATTAGATAACTTGTTTTCATTCTTTTATGCACTGATCCATTTATAATTTTGTGTGTTTATAGATTTAGATATATGTATGAATTATGTTATGGCTTGAAATATTTTTCCAGCCTAGGTCGACATAACGTAGTTTTAAGCATTAATTCCATTGTTATACTGACTTATACCGGTCAAACCAGTCTTCAGCTATTGACCTCGGTCGGCTTATCTCATACAGTTGATAACACATTGTAGGCAGAAATCCTTATTCAATACCTACTTCTGCTAAAAAGCTATGATAATGTTAGATTTAAGTCTTATTTAATTTAAAACAAACCAATACATCGACACTACAGTTTATATCACTCTGGTAGCAAACTCAGCCTATACACTAGTTAATATTAGGAAATAATCTCTATTAGACGCCGCAACTTTAACCAAACGTAGTGGCTCATACATCGAGGATAGGACGTTGATGAAATTTATCCAACATTTTTTTCTGCAAAGATGGTCACAGAAACCCCTCACTCCATTTCTTTATATATTAAATTCTTATTTCCTAAATTAATTATTATACAGTCTAAATTGTTTTCGATTATTTTACTTCAAAATTGTTTAATTTTCTCCTCTAGCCTAACTAACCCCCACTAACTATTGCTTTTACTCTACTCTCCCAATAACAACTATGTTTATTTACTTATGCACCTTTTATTGCCCATGCTACCCAACCCTTTGTGTTATATTTTTTTCATCACACAGATTTCCGCAAGCCCCTTCAGTTTTCTAATATATTCATAAATTATTCAAAAAATTTTTTGTTCTACAATTGCCCAATAATAATAAATTAATGATTTCAATGATCACACGGTCCCATGTTACCCCGGACGGGGACTCTCATTCAATTACCGTCCTCGGGGATAGTCATGTCCGTAGATTAGCCAAATTTCTGAGTGTACGAGACCTCCCGGGTCCGAGCTCAATCCGTTTCCAGGGATTTTCCGGCCCCTGGACTCAAAACCCTTATTAAAGATAACTGTCACTCCTGGTTTCCGGTTGCACATGTCGTACTTATTATTAGTACGAATCATGTTTTGAGACGCAGAGATGAACATTTAGTGTCACTTCTGCGCCTTATTCGTCAGGTGAACCCTGCTGGTTCATTTTCCATTTTTAAACTCCTGTTTTTCCCTACAATTTGTACCCAAACTCACCAAATTTCAAGTTTTCAGACATTTAATATTTTCCTAGCAACCTTAGCAGCCAGTGATATGACAGTATATGATGAGACCGCCGACTGGATTTTACCCGACTCATGTTTTTTGAATGATGGCATCCATTTTCACCCTTAGGTAATTCCCGTATATCTGACATTTTAAAATCTATTTTATAGGTCTGAGACTCTTCGCCCGCCTTGCGGACTTCATTGGACGGGCTCACCAGTGTTTAGGTTTGTCCAACTCAGGTTTTGCGGGTGGACGGAATTTTCGGGCCTAGGTATTCATCATCCGTTATTACAACCCAAGCACAACCCCCTTATACCTTTTTTCTCGACACCTGGGCCAATCTCAATAGGCTTAGGTGATATTAGTTTAGTATTTTTCCAATTCTTCCTTCTTTTCCCTACATTTTACACATCACACTAAACACTATACCTTCACTGTCCATTGACACTCCCCCAATAAACCCCCTTACTCGTCTGTCATGCGGGCCGAGTATGGCTAAGGTGCGTCTTTGCTAAGGGCGCACGTCTACGAAATGGCGCCTTGGCGGATGAAGCCATTTAGGGGTTTTCCGCTCTTTTTTTTATCCACGTCTTCGAGAGGGTAAGCTCAATGCAGTCTCGGGTTCGTTGGCTTCCCCTTGTGGATGGAATGGTATTACACTTTTTTTTTTTACTTTGGGGAATTAGATTTTTTTAAAGCCTTTTTGTTTTCCTATTCCCCATTATTTTTATTTGTGGTGCCTTCCCCTCGCTTGGGTTGCCCGACCGATCCGTCTACCACTGCATGATGATAACCTCGAGGTAATCCGAGCTTCCTCTCTCAAACATCATTCATCACTCATTTACCCCCCCCCCCCCACACACACCCAAACATCATACCCTATCAATTTCATCCTAATACCCTAATCATTTCATACACCCCCCTTAATTACCATCACATTCTTTATAAAACTCTCCCTTCCATATAAACATTTCACCCCTTGAAACACACCACGTACCTCTTTTTTTTATCACCAATCTCGGTCTTTTTAGTTTAATTAATTAAATTGTATACTTATTTTTTGTGGGTTATACTAATGGTGTTGGCATTAACCTATAATTTTATAATTCAATTTTGTAATTCCCCCCCCCATACTTTATGTGCACAATTTTTTATATATATAAGTTATGTAGTTGCACTTTAAAAATCTCTTTTTAAAAAAACAACAACTTTATTTTACTATAATAATTTTATTTAAATGAATAAATTTAATTACAATAAAATGGAAAGTAATCTCTTATTCACAGAGCGAACTGTCATGAGCGAATCTATAAAGAACCCTGGCTAACTAGTGGCTTACAAGGCTAGGAAATACAAAATGCTTACTCTATCTTATTCTAGGAAAACTACCTCTATTGTGTTTACTTATGCTAAATATTGTTCATATAACTCCTCTTTACTCCTCCATCCCTTAACAAAACTTCCGGGGGTTGTTGGGAGTTAGGTCCAGATTTAACACCTTCTGCGGTTACTATGTGCCCTAAATACGCTACTTCTTTTCTAAGAAATTCTGTTTTGTTTAGTTGAATTTTAAAGTTTGCATTCCGTAATCTCTCAAAAACATCTCTAAGTCTTTCTATATGTTCTTGAAGACTGGTTGAATATATTATGATGTCATCTAAATATACTAGGCATGTTTCGTTTTGAATTCCCCTTAAAATGTTATTCATAATTCTTTGGAAAGTAGGAGGACTATTCTTAAGTAGGAGGACCTGGTAAAATCCTGAAGTTAAATCTAATGTTGTAAAGTATTGAGATCGACCTAATTTGTCAAGGATATCTGTAATATTTGGCAATGGAAACCTGTCGTCTATGGTTTTAGAATTTAAGCCCCTAAAATCTATTTATTACAAGTCGAAATTTTTGTTTTCCAGAAGCATCTTGTTTTTTTGGTACGATCCAAACTGGAGAATTCTATGGGGAATGAGAAGGTTGGATGATTTTTTGTTTTAACATATCTTCGATTTGATTGTTTACTTCATTTTTATAAATTTCCGGGTATCGATAATTTTTGGAATAAACAGGAATGTCATCAGTGGTTCTAATTACATGTTGAATTTGGTTGGTAAAAGTCAAATTATCCCCTTCAACATAAAATATATCAGAATATTCTTCTACTAATTTAATTATTGCTTTTCTTTCTTCAGAGTTCATGTGGTCCACCCTAATTTTGGATAGATCTAGTCTAGGTTTTTCGTTCTTGTGATCAATTATATTTAAATTTATTTTATTTTCTTGGTTTTTTGTGAAAGTATTTGTTTGAAAAATGTTGTAATTATTTAAAGTTTCTAGTTCAAGTGGTTTTAGCGACAATCTCTTATTTTCCGTTGTGTTATTTATTATAGGACAATAGGCTTCCCCTTCACGTACTGTGACTATACATTGCCTAATCCGTCCATATTTTTATAAGATAACAATCCTTCATCATTATTTTTACCTTTTATTTTTATTTTCACTATTTGGCTGATAAGAGCTTGGATATGATATGATAGCTTGACATTTCTTTGACTGATACGTCCTTAGTTTTTAGAACATCTGTTTCTGTATTAAGATAAAGAATTGGGATCCTTTCATTGCAACATATTAGTTTATTATTTATAAAGTCTAAATTTATTTTTAAATCTTTAATCCTATCCAGTCCTAATAGTAGATCAAAGCTTTTGTGAAAGTCAAATATGTAGAATTTAGTTAATTTTTGACCTAATAGGGGTAGTTTACAACTCTAATTTTCTTTTGAAACTCTGTGTGCAGTAGCTACTTCAAATGGTTCTTTAATTAGGCTTGTTTTAAAACTTTTGAATCCTAATGATTTCTTTATGAAGATCTTGTGCTACCGGTGTCTATTAATATTTTTAGATTGGTGCTCGGGTCATATATGTAGGGTAGTTCATTATTGTCATTTTGAACATTCATAATTGAAAAATGTTTCTTAGGTTCTGTTATCCTAAAAAATAATTCAGTTCTGTCTCAGTATTTGTCTCTTCTACACAGTAGTCTGATAGATAGTCAGAAAGAGTTTCGTCATAACTTGGATTTTCTTGGATCGGTGTTTGATACATAGTATAATCGATATTATCTTCCATACTTCGTCCCGTCATCTGATAGAGTTTAGGATTTTGCCTAGATATTCCATCCGATTGTCTGGTTGACGTACTCATAGGAGTGGGTTGGTACGTTTGTTTTTAATTTAATTGAGATCTCGAATTGTGGTTATTATTAAACTGTCTACGTTGAGATTGACCAGATGTAGTAGGAAAAGGTTTATAGTACGGGTTTGGTTGTTGGTACATTTGTCTGGCATTTTGGTTAAACAGGTTTGGTTGTTGGTACATTTGTCTGGCATTTTGGTTAAACAGGTTTGGTTATTGGTACATTTGTCTCGGATTTTGGTTAAACGGGTTTGGTTGTTGGTACATTTGTCTGGGATTTTGGTTAACCCTTGAAGTGGTGGACGACCCGGTTTTAACTGCGACCGGGTCGCGGCATTAGTAATGGCTCACTTCACCAACTAAAAAACACGTATTTGGCCATTCAACGTTACGCCCACTTAAAATTGTCCCATCGCAATAAATAAAATACCGTTGGAAAGCTAATGTTCCGTAGATGCATATCATGCAAAAAAAAATACCACAAAACATTATAAATAATATTCCAAAAATTGGCGAAGTTCGCATATTTTTGATGCGAAACGTCCAAGTTTTACGTTAACAAGTTTTAAACAAAACATTCGTCTTGTTTGTCAATTATTCCTATTTCGAAATTTCAATCTGTCACATCGGACATAACACTGCTTGATAGATCGCGTCTTTCTCTTCAAAACGGTGTTTTTCAAATGTTTCCAACTAGTATAGTTTTTATTATATAAAAATTAAACCAAATCAAGAGTTTTAACGCTATTTTACACGCTAAAAATTACATTTTTTGCAATTCAACTTTTATCCTAGTAGATATTATGATATCGAAATGTATTCTATACCATTGAAAAGGTAATCTTTCAATCTTTCATAACCAGGTTTAGAAAAATTAAACTTGCGTAAAATCGTAAAACAAGATTTGACTGAAGTTGAGGTTCATAACGCTAGGCTGCGACAATTTGCCGAGGCGAGTTTTTATCACCTATATGTTCATATATTTTTTCGAAATGGTAAAACTTGTCCAAATGTTACAAGTTGACAATATTATATAGTATTTTTCTTCCTCTTTCGAACTATGAAGACGAAATCATCCTAAGTTATATAGTTTACGAGTTGTATACAGTCTACGATGTGGTTTACTGAATATTTTGATCCTTCTCTTTACTTGGAGTATTTAGACGCTATTCCATATTTCTACATTGATGTCATAGATTTTACTGTTTTATTTTACATCATTCCAAAGATGAGGTTTCAATCTTTAATTTTGTGTATGTTACAAACTTGTGCATTGATAATAAAGGTTTTGTTTGAGCCCGGAACATACGCAATGGTGCGTTGTAAAATACTGTAACAAATGACTTAGCGCTGTAACAGTTTGGGAATACATATCTATTTTATTTTGAAGGTTTGTTTATACAAATTGTATATATTTTGTATACAAGTTACAATATATGTGTTTTTATATCTAAAGATTATGTTTTTAGTGGATTTCTAGTTTGTGAAAGGTTTATATTTGTCATAACCTAAAAGGAAAATGGTAAATCTAGGCTATATGCAAATTGTCTTATATTTAGTGTTTTATATGAGTATACAAGTGAATATGTGTGTTATTCTTTGTAAAGTATATTGTCTTAGTAAAATCTAATGATTTTGTCTTAGGCCTAGCTTTAGGAAGTTACTAATTACGCCTAAATGTCAAGAGTTCAAACCTAACCTCAAGCATCAGAATACAAATTTTTGAAAAATCGTCATTTTTATTTAGGAAATGTAACATATTATTATTTTTTTCCCCTAAATATATTCACAAATGTATTAGAAATCACAACAAATGGTCGAAAAAATTGCAAAAAATGTATTAGCATGTTTTTGATCACCATTTCTATGAAATTTCTGCTCTGTTACTCTTAGATTTTTTGGTATTTGACCAAAAAACTCCAAATTTGATACATCTAACTTTTTTTTCATTACACACCTACATTCTATGCACCTTTCTGGACATAATGATATATAGAAGTTCTGTATAAAATATATTTTACTATTTTTAATGTTTTTTTGAAAAAATAAAGAGAAAATTCAGTTTTTACGTAAAATATTTTTTTACATTTATAAAATATAACAAATTTATATATATTTTTTCCTAAATATATTCACAAATAATACACAAAAATTGTGTATATCTTAGAAATAGGTAGTAAGCTATTGATTTTGAGTGATACAGGTATTTCTGAAAATTAGTTAATATCATTTTTGACATCTAACATACTTACTCCAAAACCGTTTCAAAAATTTATTTTTTTATTACATAGATAAATTCTATGCATCTTTCTGAGAAAAATGATATCTTATAAGTTAGGTTTTGTATACAAATAATATATTTTATTAATTTTTAAACGAACGAAGAATTTTTAAGGCACATTAACATGCGCCAGTTGGAGGGTTAAACATGGCATTAAATGGTCTTTTAACAAAATTATTTTGGCCTTTAGGAACAACATTTTGCTTATTAGAATAAGTTATCATTTTATTATTTTTTAATTGAAAATCATTAGTTAACATGCTAAGGGCTTCCCCAAGAGTTGTGGGATTTTTTGTTCTCGTGAGGGAGCCAAGTGGTTCATGTAACCCTCTTAACAGAACTCGTAAAGCTAAGTTTTATGTATAACTGCACAATACACCTTGTGCCGCTGGTTCTTTGTTAATAAACTATGCTATCTGAAGATTTAACAATTTTTGTATTTTCTCGTAAAATTTAAATGGTGACTCGCCGGCTTCTTGCTTTAGTTCCGACATTTCGAAATTTAATGTATAGCAATCTCTTTTGTCTAAATAACTTGATGAAAGTGATTTTTCTAACATCCACCCACGAGTAACTATTTGAGCTTACAACTAATTCCAAAGCTGCACCTTTTAATTTAGTCAAAATGGTAGAAAGCAAATATTCGTTTTGAAAATCATCTGGATTAGCAGATACATAAAATTTACTAACTATTTTGTCACAAATCGAGATGAATCTGTTAAGCATTGTGGGTTCACCCGAAAATTCCGGGATCATGTCTGGGTACTCTTTCTTTAGGACTGGAGTCGTCATTTTGTATAATAAAAGCTTAAATAATCTAATACAATTCTCATAACTAATTAACTAACAGCTAAAGTTTTGCAAATTAAAATATTGGTTACACAATATATTTTTACAAATTATCTTATTTTAATTACTCACAAAATCCAAAATTTTATGCTCATTGTGTTGTTATTCACTACACTAATTCTTAATAATATCCGTTTATTAAGTATTGTTCGCACTCCATTAACGGTTAAAACCGAAGTTAATTATTTTCACTAATTTCTTGGAGAGTCCTACCGACTGTGCTAGTTATGAATTAAATTTTATTACAATATAATGGAAAGTACTCTCTTATTCACAGAGCGAACTGTCCTGAGCGAATCTATAAAGAACACTGGCTAACTAGTGGCTTACAAGGCTAGGAAATACAAAATGTTTACTCTATCTTATTCTAGGAAAACTACCTCTATTGTGTTTACTTATGCTAAATATTGTTCATATAACTTATATATATATATACGTAAACTCGTTATTTGACCTCGATCAATGTGTTACCGGTGTATGTATGACCTTAGGCCTTTTTTGTCGGCTTTAATGCCCCTCAGCACGATACCGACAAAACCAAAGAACCTCATTGCCGCGACTTTACCTAGCCCTACCCCTTCCCCCCCTTTTCAACTCCTTAATTCCCTTGTTGACCTACTCACATTTTAGGTTCTATGAGTCAATTTTACTGTTTGTCAGTGGTCAAGCATTCGTATTCTTCTCATAGTCGTTTTTTATTAAATCTTTGTCTTATTGTTAGTATAGGATGAGTTGTAATTTTTCTTTTCCCTTCGGCATTTTGTGTTAGGTCAAGTACAACATGACTTGCTATATAGTTGGTATCAAAGATATATATTCCAACGGTAAACCTTTTCTTGGTTAAGTTGAATGATGTTTTCGGACCCCACTTTTTTTTGGGACGCCGATTTTTTCAACGGTTTTTCGTTTGAGAATAAGTTATTTCCACCTACTGGAAGTTTTATAGGCAATCTCGCTTTGTTTGGCCTAGGTGAAATAACTATGTGTCGAATATTCAGTTTTCTGAATATCCTGACTTAAAAAAAAACTTCTACGTTATACTTCCAGTACTTTATATTTGATTCTAGCTCAGTTAGGACACAAGTGAATGATTTTACTTTTTGTAAACCTCTGAGTAGTGAGTACACTGAAACTAACCTTGTAAATTGTTTATTTGTGCTTGCAAATATTTTATGAAATTTCACTGTATCAATTCTTAATCTATAACTCATAAACTATTGGGATATTTGAATACTAGGTGTTTTTTGTAAATGATAAATTTTTTATAAAGCAAATAAAATTTTAATAATTCTTTTTTTTAATTTTTTTATTTCAAACATAAAATAAAACTTTTTGGATTTTACTTTCTCCAACAAATACAAAATAATAACTTTCCTTTCAATTTAATAATAATTTCTTAAACTACAAGGCAGAACCAATTATTTACCTAACTATAATTTATTCTAATATTTTATACCCAATTTGATTTAATTAATATTTTAATAAAAGATTTAATTCGAATTTACGATTTAATGAATTTAATTTTTAATTAATAATACAAATATTTTATCTAATCTAACATCCTAAGTAACCCAGTATTTTAAAATAAATTTATTTGAATTTATTTCAGGCAAATTTAATCAGGGACTAACGTATTTACGTTTCTACCGACCTTTTCACAACTGTCCAGGCGTCGCGACGTTTGATATGAAGTCCGCGAGCGTTGTTTAGCGATGGCAGGCTACAGATGCTCTGCGTGCTGGTTAGGTTGTCTCGTTGATGAAGGTTGATCCCTGTAGGGTTGTCTGGAAGAATGTTGGATGAATTTTTAAAGATGGTTGTGGTGATGTCGTGTCTGAAGTCCCGGTTCGGCTATTCTCTCGACGTTAAAGTTGCATGTCCAAGTGGTCGCCTGGTGATGTCCTGGAGTCCTATCCGGAAGCTATACGAATCACTCCATGTATCAGCTGCTATGTAGGTTATGTTACTTCTCCAGAATAATCCAAGTTAGGCCAACTTTGTAATGACTAAGTTGCCACTGACGTTCTTGTAGATTATAGATGTGTCTATTGCTGCATTCCAAATTAATATCGCAATGACGTATGTTCACACTTGTTATACAAATTATTAGGTTAACTAAGAAAATACTTAGCTTTTTGCATACTATGGTATTTTATAAAAAACGAGATCAAGGCTCGATGTGTTCACTTACATCGAAAAATATCAAGGCTCTCGAGTTTCCCCGAGCAATCGTTTATATAGACTCATCTTCAGCCAGCCCCTTCTACTGTTCCACTCTTATCTCTCTCCGTGCAGTTTTGGCCATTGAAAATCCTTTTCCTTTGTAACTCCTCCAGGGTTTTCCTTATTTTATTGAGAGTGACATTTTTGAATTCAGCTCGTTGTCTTCTTTACACACGAACTCGAGTGATGTTCGTACGATTCTTGGTTCGCGTACACGACCCGCGCCCGTTTTTCCGCGGCGATTTCTCCCGGAAAAGTCTTTGTTTTTTGTTTTTCCCGGTTTTTTGTTTTCACTTCTTTATGTCCTTTTGGTTTGTCTTAACTAGCCGGATTTTCTCTTTTTTTCTGCTTCTGGTTGTCTTGCTGTAGGGTTAGGGAGTTAAACGATTTTCTACAAACTTGGGATTTCCTTTACTCCCGAAACATATTTTAAATACTGGATTATTTTTACATAACTACGTTATCAGCATACTATTTAGCGTTTTGAGTTAATAAAAATTTAAGTTTAACTTTTTAACTTTAGACGTGAGTACTCACATTTAATATAATATAATTAACTTTTTATCTTGCTGTAAAGGTGCGAATTCTGTCACCTTTTTCCTTTAATAAAATTTCAAGTTTTTCTTTTTAATTATACATTTTGTTTATCATTACTAAAATTTGTTTTGGTTAGAATTTAAAAAACTTTCTTTTTTATATACTTTTTTATCATTTGAAATTAGTGGATTAACATTAACTTTTTTATTTAACGAAATTTCGCAAAAACTTATTTCACCTTTATTTTAGGCCTTCTTATGAAAAGCCTGAAAAACCTTTTCTTTTTCAATTTAGAGGAATTTTGAATTTCTCCCCATACTTTAATAGTCTGTATTTTACGTAACTTTGTGACTTTATATTATCTAATCTTGCAGTAAATACACCCGCGGTTAGCGTAATGCATTTCCTGAAGATATTTGTTTTTATTTAATTTCTGGATTTTGGCTTCCCGTATTAATTTTTAAGTATTTTTTCCTTTTCGAACAGGCAGGGTCCAAGAGTTTAACTTAGCCAGATAACTACCCTCCCGCGTCAACATGATTTTCGTGACCTACATGCGGCTTTAGCCCACGGTAAGTCCGGACTATTCAAATTTATAAAATTAATTACAAATTCAAAATCCAGGACCTACAACGGGTTGTGTCCGTTGTAATATATATATATATATATATATATATATATATATATACATATATATATATATATATAATTTAGGGTAATTATTAGGATCATGTTGCTCATTCATTACTTTCCACTTAACCAGCTCTTAATCCTTTTTTTTCTCTACCCTCTGCTCAACCCGCCATAATAACACATGTTTTATGGCTAATAAGCTATATCATTCCAACCTCAACTTACCACCTATATCTAGTGTATTTGCACTAATTTTTAGTGTAAATCACACATTTCTTTCTTTATATTTCTGGTCCATGGGTCTTATAATCATGGGGCGGGCAACATCCTTGTGATTGCATATCCCATTGATTTATTGTAGTAATATTAACGCCACGATAAAAAAAATAATAAAAATAAATAATAATGATAATAATACCCTAAATAATAATAAAAAATTTAAAAAACCCCCACCCTTTACTACAACCTTACCTAACATAACTACTCCATACAGTTCTATGCAACAATCCTTATCTCTACACCTCCTACTTACAATTTAATGTAACAGTATACATAGTTTCTTAATATACCCATACCCGTTGTTAACCTATAAAATTTCCATCTTATTTCTGATATGTCCAATAGTTAAGTTTACCTACATCCCTTCACCAGCCTCTTTTAATTTCCTGGCTATAATTCTATAAAATATTCCTCTGCAATTTCCCCCATTAAAACATTATTGTAATTTCTTAGTTCTAAGCCTTAGTCTCCTTAGTACACCATTTCCCGTTGTTAGCCATATAAAATTCTCATCCTCTTACCCTTAAATATCCGTGTACCATATATTTTTACCTTTTATATTATATAATTAAAACTTATTTATTTATTTTTTAGCTTTTAAACTATCGTATTTAATGTAACGTGAGACTATGAACAACTATGCAATTTACCATTCTACCTTCCAAATTAATTAAATATGATCATTTTTATCTCATTTAAATTTCTTCCCGTTCCCAAATCACCTATCTTGAAGTTAAAGCCTCCCATCTCCTTGTTTGTCAAGCTTCACTAAACACCACAGAGTAAGTTATCAAGCGTCGCCAAAAATACATTAATCTTCAAGCTATCTTCATGTTAAAACCACCTGTCTTTTTGATTGGCGAACCTCGCTAAACACCACTGAGTTGATTCGTCAAGCCTCACCAAAGATACCAGAGATACCAAGTCTATCACTTCTCTTTGAGGATGGTCATTGATGGATTGGCAGTAGTAGGAATTTACGTTTAACTTCGCCAGTACAGAACTTGTATTATTCCTGCCAATTCCAGGTGAACTAGGTTGTTGTGACTAACTAGTCAGCCTGTTGCAAGTCTAAATATCTAGTATTTAATCAAACTTAGGCTGTACAGAATTATGGAATTTACTTGCAATATCATTTATCATCGCTTCCAATGTTAGTCAGGATCGTTGGCTCTAATCTATATGACCGTCAAACATGAATCGAGAAATGTACATTAAAGGAATTTTTGGTCTTGCTATTTACCTGTTTCATACAACTGCGATCTTCAATCACTTAGCATTTTCCATTTCCTACACCCCTCCACAAACGATTTGACTTCGTCATACCCTGTTCCACCTTGCTCCATCAGCCATTTTTTTCTAATATTATTGTACCCTTTTTTTACCTTAAAAACAAATGTACGGCTCACCAATCCTATAATTTTCTATTCTTCTAATATAGTCTCACTCCGTGACCTAGTCTGTAAGTTTTAACTACTTTTACTTGTAACACTTCATATAATTACCATAATTTTTTAATAGTTTACCCCCCCCCCCCCCAAGATGGGGTATACCACCAGTTATTTTTCTTAAACCAAAATAATCACATCATAATATGTTTTGATATTTATCTTTTTTTTTTTTTTTAAAAAACTATCTTATAAGTTCATGCTTAGTATGAGTTTAATATTTTATTAATTTCTTTATTCTCTTTCCTAATTGTATTAATTTTAAGCTATAACTGTAAACCTACAGACCTGCTGTCACATATCTATTGTCTTGATCACCTTTTTGTTTTAGAGTTTGGTTTAGGGAATGACTTCTAATTTAACAAAAGAACATTAACTATGTATTTCAGGAGGCCTTGTGTTAATTTTTTTGTTCGATCAAGTTTTTTGTTTTAGGTTTGGACTATTCTGTGTAAATGTGTTGATGAAAATTCTTATATTAGTTCATCAATAGGCTGGCTGTATTAACCATTAGGGTTATATTAAAACTATTGCTGTAAATGATTGGTTCGGTGAACGATCTGACCTATGGGTGTTACAACATGTTAATACAATCAAACTAGCACACTTCAATAATAATTTAGCTGTTAATTAGATATTAGAACTCCTCTCTAATCTCACTGTAATTTATTTCATCACAAGCAGACATCATTCTCTTGGAACGAATTTAAAAATTTGGATATATTCACAAAAACTTGACATTGATCCATGTCATAACTTTCTCTATACCGTAATAAATTGAAACTGTTATGTTTGATTGTATACACATGTGCTTAGATGTTTGTGTTTCTATTTAAGACAGATTGTACAATTATTGTCATTGTTAAATTGAAGTTTACAGGCTTTTTAATTATTGTAGCTAATCCTAGAGTTAAGGTAATTATAATAATTTCTTCTTATATTGCAGAAAGTAGAGCCTCACTCTACAGAGGAAGGACACATGTCCACAATAGATGTCTATCCAAGTACTTCACAGGGTAAGTTGTATCGTTTAATTTATATCTAAGAGAAGAAGTCCTATAGGTTATTATAATATGAGACCTCAATATGTGAGCTGAACGGTTGTAGTTTAGTACAGAATGCGCTAGCTTGAGAGGAGTTGAAGACTCAATACACCTCGCTATTCTTGAAGATAGATAGCTTATCTGATGTGTAAGTAAAATCAATGGTTGAATCACATTAACAGTATTTAGTTTTGTGTAATAAGTTAATTTAAAATCAATGATCCCCTTGGTCACGCGAGTCACACCATATTTTAATTTAAGTAAATTTGATGTGTTTTCTTTGTAGTTGACATTTTTAATTCAATAGATTTTTCCACTGTTCATTTAGAATTGATGTAGGAAAAATAAACATTTACACAGACTTTACCATGAAGTGATCTATGCACATTGTGTCCATTATTTGCAAGTAGTCTTTTATCTAGCAAAGTATTAATTTACTAAACTTCTTTGAGAAAGAAATTAGTTATGAAAACATTTTTTGGTACTAAGAACTTTATGACAAGGTAAAAAAAAAAAAAAAAAATACAGAATCAGCGGAAATAATAGGAAATGGTTAATTTATTTATATAAACGGATACTTTTCTAATGTCAAACCAAGTTTGCTGCTCTGTAGCTCTGTTGTATAACAATAACAGGTAGAGTATACTTTAAACATAAACATTCTAACATATGTTACACAGTGTGATAAATAGTTAACACATAAACCCTGGATTCGCTGAACGACCACAAATGAGGTCGTTCGGCGACGCATGGTTTAATCTAACGACCGGAAAAGACGTATTTTGCAATTCAACATTTCGCCCACTTAGAATCATCCTATCGCAATAAATAAAATACCGTTCGAAAGCTAATGTTCCATCGATGCATAATCATGCAAAAAAAAAAAATATTCCAAAAATTGGTGGTGTGCATATTTTTGATGCGTAAAATCATAGATTTGAGCTGTGCAGTTATTAGTAAAAGCGACGCGATTTTTTCCCATGTGATTACAAATCTATTTTTCTGTCAAACGGGTCGACCAAAACACTGTTCTATAGATCACATCCTTCTCTTTGTAACCGTAGTTTACAAATTGTTCTGTGTCTCATTGATCGCAAGATATTTCTACTTGACCATAGTAGAAACCTAACGGAACGAGATTCACTTGGCATTCGGTGCAGTTTACTAAATAACATAATCGATTTTTGTATCGATATTTTGTAATCGTTCTTTATAGTATATGTTATAGAGGAGATTTCATTCTATAAGTTGGTAGTACTTGATATAGGGTACTGGTATTCTCTGTTGCCAGTACTTACTTTCAAACATAGGCATTCTTACGCGAGTCCGTGAAATAAAATAACACAGAAAGGGCGTGGCGCTTTGTTTTGGGATTACATATTTCTGTAATTTTTTAGGTTTGTGTATACAAATTGTATATAAATTGTGTTTACAAGTTACAATATGTGTTTTTATTTCTAAAGTTTATGTTTTTGAGTGAATTTCTAGTTTGTGAATGGTTTATATTTGGGATAACCTAAGAGATCTAGGCTATAAGCAAATTTTCTTATATTGAGTGTTTTATTTGATTATACATGTGTATAATTGTGTTATTCTTTGTAAAGTTTATTTTTTTAGTGAAATCTAGTGATTTTGTCTTAGGCCTAGCATTAGATAATAACTAATTACGCCTAAATTGTCGAGGTTTCAAACCTAACCTCACTTGTCGAGTACCACTTTTTAGGGGAAACCGTTATTTTTATTATGAAAATTTTAGAATTTGATTTTTTTTTACAAATAGTTATTCACATTTATACTAGATTTTGTTTGTAATACTTGATAAAAAATGTAAAACAATTATTTCTATGCTCAATTGTACTTTCAAGGATAATTTAGCCTTCGAATTTTGTTTGTTGTTTTTGTTCTTTGCCATGCTGACTCCAAAATTATTTTTCAAACTTTTGTTTCATTACACTAATAAATTCTATGAACCTTTCTGAGTATAATGATTTATAGAACTTGGTTTTCCATAAATATTACTATTTTTTGTGAATTATTGAAAAAAAAAAGGAAAAAAAAGATCATTTTATCTTTTTTCGTCAAATTTTTTATTTATTTTGAAAATTTAACAAGTTTTTTATTATTTTTTTCCTAAATATATTCACAAATATATTACAAATCTCTAATAATCGTGGAAAAAACTCCAAAAAAATCTATTTCTATGGTGTCCATTACCATTTCTGTGAAATTCTCTCCGTTACTTTCCAATTTTTTGGTATTTGACAAGAAAACTCCAAATGCTTTACATCTAACATTTTTTCCCACTTCACACCTACATTCTATGCACCTTTCTGAATATAATGATTTATAGAAGTTCTGTATAAAATATATTTTACTATTTTTTGTGAATTTTGGAAAAAAATTATCATTTTACCTTTTTTAGTAAAATATTTTTTTAATTTTTGAAAATGCAACAAATTTTTTTTTCTTTCTAAATATATTCACAAATATGACACAAAACTTTTGTATATCTTAAAAAAGGTGGTAAGCTATTGATTTTTGGATGATACAGGTTTTTCTAAAAAACGATAACTTCATTTTTTGACATCTAACATACTTACTCCAAAACCGTTTCAAAAAATTTTTTTTTTATTACATAGATGAATTCTATGCATCGTTCTGAGAAAAATGATGTCTTATAATTTAGTTTTTGTATAAAAATAATATTTTTTAAGAAAACAAAACTTTTACAAAACCTTTAACATACGGCGAATCCAGGGTTAAAAAAGAAATATATATATATATATATATATATATATATATATATATATGTTTTGTAACAAATACAGATAGAGCTGTTTAGGGTGAGAAGAAATGTAACAGCAAAGCGGAACCCCACTCCCTCCGCTCCTGGTGTACTTACCCATAGTAATGCAGGATGTGAGAGAACTTTCAGCTCTGTAAGAAAACAAGAACTCAGTTCACATCTTCTGTCTGATAAAAATCTTGAAAATATTCTTATTGCAATGTCATCTTCAAACTGTTTTGAAAGGGAATTTGTTAAAAACAATTTGTAAATTTCAACTATTTGAGAATTAATCCGATGAATATGCTTGTAAATATATTTTACAAATATTGTTTTCAATATGTTTTAGATATGCAGTTCATTGGCACAAGTACTTGCAGCAGGTTCACTTCATTTAAGAAACCAACCCCACAAGTAAGCAAAGAATCTTTCAAATGTCCTCTATGTAATTATTCTGCTTTAACTCTATATAAACTTAAAGTGCACAAGAGAGTGCACACTGGAGAAAACCCATATAAATGTGCAAATTGTGATTATTCTGCTATTACCTCAAGTAACCTTAAAGTGCACATGAGAAAGCATACTGGAGAAAAACCATACATATGTTCATATTGTGATTATTCTGCTTCTCAATCAGAACGCCTTAAAGTGCACATGAGAAAGCATACTGGAGAAAAACCATACATATGTTCATATTGTGATTATTCTGCTTCTCAATCAGAACGCCTTAAAGTGCACATGAGAAAGCATACTGGAGAAAAACCATATAAATGTTCAAATTGTGATTACTCTGCTTCTTTCTCAGATAGTCTTAAAAAGCACATGACAAAGCATACTGGAGAAAACCCATATAAATGTGCTAATTGTGATTATTCTGCTATTACCTCAAGTAACCTTAAAGTGCACATGAGAAAGCATACTGGAGAAAAACCATACATATGTTCATATTGTGATTATTCTGCTTCTCAATCAGAACGCCTTAGAGTGCACATGAGAAAGCATACTGGAGAGAAACCATATAAATGTGTACAGTGTGATTATTCTGCTTCTCAATCAACTCAGCTAAAAGTGCACATGAGAAAGCATACTAGAGAAAAACCATATAAATGTGCAAATTGTGATTATTCTGCTGCTTCATCAGATAACCTTAAAGTCCACATGAGAAAACACACTGGAGAGAAACCATATAAATGTGCAAATTGTGATCATTCTGCTGCTTCATCAGCTAACCTTAAAGTCCACATGCGAAAGCACACTGGAGAAAACCGATATAAATGTGCCAATTGTGATTATTCTTCTTCATCATCAGCTAACCTTAAAGTGCACATAATAAAGCATATTGGAGAAAACTTGTATAAATGTGGAAATTGTGATTATTCTGCTTCTTCATCAGCTCACCTTAAAGTGCACAAGAGAGTGCACACTGTTTTGTTTAAAGAATAACTTCTCGGTCATCCTCACTTTATAAAATAGAAAAAAAGCAGCATATATAAAGCCCTCAAATAGTGTCAGGGTCGAAAAAAAAACCGTTGGTCAAGAGGGACCTGATAGAAAAGATGAAAAGGGATTTCATTAAAAACTACATGAAAAAAGTGCAGGTCAACCTAAGGTTCCCTTGATACACTAAATAATGCCCCTGATGGTAGAAGGATATGTTTATGGTACAATGACAACAGATTAGGCTCTATTTAAATATTTTTTGTAAGGAATGGTTTCCATGGTTCAACAACTACTGAACTGTTTTTGTATGTATTTGTTGCCATGTTAACTGCCACGCCGACCCAATCGGGTCAGCAGTTTCTGTGGGTAGAGCAAACTCAAATACATCATTGTTGTTGTTTTGCTCGACTGCAACACTACAGTGCATTCTAGCGGGGACAAACCGTACTATTTGGACATTGCACATCCTATGTTTAAAAGCAAAACACTCGGTTCCCAGTTTAGATATATTTTATAACTCTTTTCGCTGTTGAAAAGTGCAAACTTTCGCGGTCCTATCGGGTCGGCACTTTTTTTTTTAAAGATAAACCAACTCTAAGTTATATGAAAACTGGTTTCAAACTGTTAATATGTAAACAATTAATATAATGGTATACATTAGTTATTATAAAAGTGTTAGTAACATATTTTGGTTGATGTATTATATCAAATTAACTAATTTTTTAAGAAGGTCAATTAACTAAAAATAAGAAGAAAAATCAGTGTATTGCAGTATTATTATGTTACAATACGTAAAGAAAAAACAAAATACAAAATTAGCACACAAGTTTACATGGCATAGTAAAAAGTTTTTCCATAATTTACAATTATTTGTGCAAATTCTTGAAACACTCTTTACACATGTATGGTTTGCCAGGGCACTGTTCACAAAATGTCACTACTTTCTTCAGATTTTTTGCTTTCTGGCGACCCTCAGATTGTACTAAGTTTTTATAGCACTGTCTGCAGTTTTTTCTGTTTCGTCGCTTGTTTTTTTCCTTCACCTGTGAAGTTTGCTGAATCAGCCAAGTAGTGGTGACCTAAAATTTTGCAGGCTCCAGGGTGTCATCTTGAACGTTTAGTAGTGCATAAAGAAGTGTCTCCTTAAAAGATGTGATGGAGTGATGTTTTCTTCCTGCTTTTTCTTTGTAGGCTATCCAGGCGTTAACTTGCCGTGCCGAGCAGCATTACTTCAGGGGCTTTGTGGTACCAGCGCATAGACTTGCGCACAGAACTATTGTAAGAAGACATTTGGTCCGATACATAGATACCCATTTTAGCTTTATTATAATCCTGTACCACTAGGGGCTTAAGAATGGTGTCATCACCTTGTCTCGATTTTTTGCCGGTGTCAGCAAAACCTACGGGATGTTTAGTAGACATCATTCTCACTACTCTTTTATCTAGCCAGCTAGTGTAAACAATGCCGTTTTCATACTCTAGGCAGATCATTTCTCCTTTTCTCAATTTCTCAACTTCAGGTTTGCATTTTTTGTGAGGAAACCAAGCTCAATTTGCTGTTACTGTCCCGGCAAGATGAGTTTCTCTTTGTAAGAGAATATTTCCAAGATCTACGGAGGTGTAAAACCAATCAATGTAGAGAGTGTGGTCCTTATCAAGGTAGTCTTTCATTAGATTTAATACAACAGAGGTTGCCAAAGACAAGTTTTCATGTGAACCTGTACCCTTTCCCATGTACACCATCATCTTGTAGGTGTAACCAGTCGTATCACAGATTTTGAACACCTTTATACCATATTTGTGTGCTTTAGCTGGTAAATACTGCCTAAAAATAAACCTTAGTCTGAAAGGAATTATACTTTCGTCAATTACGACATCCTCCCCAGGTGTTCTCTTTTCTTTGAAAACGTTGTTTAGATGAGATAAAAGGAGTTCAATTTTTGAAAGGCGCCCTTGCTATTCAATACTTTGGTTATTGTTAAAATGCCAAAACCTCAATAACAATTGGAATCGATTTCGGCTCATAATTTTTCCCACAAGACAGTTCTTATACAACACTTTTTGAGACCAGTAGTCAGATGAACTAGGCCCATCCATAACACAAGCCCAATGAACTTTTTCATTTCATCATCATTTGTAGGTTGCCATTTGTGTAACCTACTACTACGTCTCAACCTTTTTGTGGAAATTACTTGATGTGCATTTCGTTTTGTTTCAAGGACCATAAAATTGATTATTTCATCTGTGAGATACTCCCTAAAGTAATGTATAGGGTGAGCGTTTGGTGGGATATTAGAAAAAGTGTTTTGACTTCCTGTAAATACTATATTTTTTTGCCTACCCTCAAATTGTTTCCATTTATCCAGTTCCTCTTGTTTCTTAACCCACCAACGGTTGCCAGACCCGCTAGCGGGTCGATCTTTCATGCATGGCTTAGTTCACCAAATCTAAAACACGTATTTTGCAATTCAACATTACGCCCACTTAGAATTGTCCTATCACAATAAATAAAATACCGTTGGAAAAGTAATGTTCCGTAGATGCATAATCATGCAAAAAAATACCACAAAACGTTATAAATAATATTCCAAAAATTGCTGAAGTTCACATATTTTTAATACGTAACTTCAAAGATTTGAACCGTGCGCCTTTTCGTAAAACGCGACGCCATTTTCCCTGATATGATTACAACTCTATTTATCTGTCATTTAAGTCAACTAAAACACTGTTCTATAGATCACATGTTTCTCTTTCTAACCATAGATTACAAATTATTCTGCGTCTAACAGATCCAGAGATATTTCTACTTGACGAAACTACAAACTTGACGGCACGAAATTCATTTGGCATTCGGTGCACTTTACGAAAAGACGAAATTCATTTTACATGTCAGAAAAAAGACTTGTTCTTTACACTATGTTATAGAGGAAATTTCATTCTATAAGTTGGTACCACTCGATATAGGCAATACTTAGTTAAAAGGTTTTGTTTTGATCCCGGAACATAAGCAATGGTGCGATGTAAATACTGTAACAAATGACATAGCGCATATTGTTTGGGAATACATATTTATTTTATTTTGAAGGTTTGTTTATACAAATTGTATATATTTTGTATACAAGTTACGATATATGTGTTTTTATATCTAAAGTTTATGTTTTTAGTGAATTTCTAGTTTGTGAAAGGTTTATATTTGTCATAACCTAAAAGGAAAATTGTAAGTCTAGGCTATATGCAAATTTTCTTATATTTAGTGTTTTATGTGATTATTACAAGTGTATATGTGTGTTATTCTTTGTAAAGTATGTTGTCTTAGTGAAATCTAATGATTTTGTCGTAGGCATAGCTTTAGAAAGTTACTAATTACGCCTAAATGATCGAGGTGTAAACCTAACCTTCAAGCGTCAGAATACCCATTTTTGGAAAATCGTCATTTTTATTTAGAAAATGTAACAGATTATTATTTTTTCCCCCTAAATATATTCACAAATATATTACAAATGTCAAGAAATGGTTGAAAAAATTCCGATAAATCTATTAGTATGTTATTCATTACCATTTTTGTGAAATTTCTGTTCCGTTACTCTTTGATTTTTTGGTATTTGACCAAAAAACTCCAAATGTAATACATCTAACATTTTTTTTTCACTACACACCTACATTCTATGCACCTTTCTGGACATAATGATATATAGAAGTTCTGTATAAAATATATTTTACTATTTTTAATGTTTTTTTGAAAAAATAAAGAGAAAATTCAGTTTTTACGAAAAAAAATTTTTACATTTTGAAAATGTAACAAATTTATATATTTTTTTCCCTAAATATATTCACAAATAATACACAAAAATTGTGTATATCTTAGAAATAGGTAGTAAGCTATTGATTTTGGATTATACAGGGTTTTCCTGAAAAATGGTAACTTCGTTTTTGACATGTAACATACTTACTCCAAAACCGTTTCAAAAAAAAATTTTTTTAATTACATAGATGAATTCTATGCATCTTTCTGAGAAAAATGATATCTTATAAGTTAGGTTTTGTATACAAATAATATTTTTTATTAATTTTTTAAAAAACGAAGAAAATTAACACTGCCAAATCATGGGTTAACAGCCTTTTCCGTTTTAGATCTTATAGCATTGTACCGTTCGCTTAAACTTATGTACCTCTCACTATTTATAGTAACAGGATTGTCAGCAACATCATCAAGTTCATTAGGAACAGCTTCTTCATTTTCATCAATAACACTATTATTTACAATGCTATTTACATTGCTATTTACACTATTATTTACATTATTAGAGCTAGTATCCACAAAGTTATTTACACTAGGCATACCTTCATCGTCACTAGGACCTACAAAGTCTCCAATGCCATCTTCACTCTCGACATCACTAGGCACGGCAGATTCATCAGTCGGTAAAAAGTCTGGATCTGAGTCTGTATCATCGGCTTCACTATCCACATTTTCATTCAATACCGACCCGTCATCACTAACATCAACACTAACTTCCATACGTTTAGGTTCACTCGACATAAGGAAGTCCAAGAATTTTCGTATATCGTCATCGGCCTTTAGTGGTTTATCACTTATTTTAGATAAATAAATAATCTAACTTTAGCACAGAGAGGTTAGTGCATAACCGTAAACAAGAATGAAAGAAAAAGGCGCGAAATAACAATATCTGGAAGTATAAAGAGGGAGTGGGGAGTGGGAAGTAGAAGGGGTAAGCTTACAGATGCACGAAAAAGGCGTTAAAAGGGATGAGTAAGCTTACAGCTGGGCCTCGCACGGCTGCCAACAAAGATCTGAGGCGGAAACAAGTCGTGGCCCGATCAGGTATGCGCCTTCACTTTTATAAGCGAACTTGCGACGAAAAATGAATGTGCCGGCCCGATCGGTCCAAAACTAACCTGCAATTTCTCCGCATGAATAATTGAAGAAAATGTAAATAAATAGCCTTTATAACAATAAAAAATCGATATCAGCAACAAAACACCAATAATTCAAGTTGGCACTACGGGATTTCGTAGGACCCTCTTATGGTGGCAGTTAACGTGTTAATGTGTGTTGTAACAAATTACTAGAATAACTTTCCTATTTAAGCAAAACGATGATTGCAAATCACACATTTTTTTAGTAAGTTCCACTTTTATGCAGTTGATTTTGAAATCCTACTTGTAGGACAATTTATATTTTTATCTTTATTTTATTCTAAACTCAATCTACGTATTTAAATATTAAATGGTCTGATTCTCGGATCAAACAGAATTAATTATTGTGCTATTTAATTTCTTCTTTGTTGTTGTTATATCTTATTAACGTAATGCTAATCCTATAAGGGACTCAGTTCTTCCTTTATTATTCTCTAAATATATTAAAAATAATAAGAGTTGACTTTTAGTTGAATGTCTAAAATTTAAGTATATTTTTAAATTGTAGAAAGCTTATTTTAATTTTCCTTAAAAATGTAAACTTTTCATTTCACTTCATATGTAATTTTATAATAAAATTGATAAGTAATTAACCATTATTTCTCCTGTACCTTCAAATAACTGTAGTTTGGTGTTTAATATATGCAATATGTAGAATTAATATAAATATTAAAAATTAAATAATTTTTCCTTTACATTAGAACTGAAATTGTATTGTTTGATTGTTTGTATTCTATAAAACTGTGTATGTAAACTAGGACATAGAAACATAAACACATAATTTATTATTTTAATTCAAATTTTACTTTTATAAAATATTCTAGAAAAAAAACTATTTTGTTTTGTATAAATTCAATATTCACAAATTGACTGTATCATATCATATTGTATTTGATCTAAATATATATTCCATATGTTTTTGAAGGTATATTTGTCTAATTTATACCTTTACTCCTTTAAGGAGAATCCCTACTGAAAAGTCGACATAAAAACTACACAAATGAAGTAGACTGTATATCTTTTTACATTTGTTGTAAATTAATTATAATTTGTTTTATCATAGCTTGTGAAATATTTCTTTTTGTTATGTATTATTTTACTCTTTTTTTGGGAATCCTTACTTAAAAGTCGAAATTAAAACTACATAAAATGATTTACAAAATAATATATCAACCTAACCTAACATGATAGTCAACATTTCTTTAGTATGAATTACATAACTGTATCTGTGTGACTGATATTATTTCAGATTTTATGTAAAAGTTCTGAAACATTCTCTCTCCCATTTAGAAATAGTTTTACAAAATATCATATGATTATATAGAGTGTAAAATGACCCATGTAACAAATGTTCACTATAGCACCATCATCACATTCACATTTTGTTGACATTGTTTGCTAGGTAAATGATCAATGTTACTTTTGTTGTGTAACACTTATAATAGATAATAATTTGAATTTGCCCCTAACCACAATCACTGGAACTTAATAAAACACAATTATCTGATTGATTGTTCTTTATTAATTATATCCACTTAATGCCCTGATGTACATTTCGATAACATGGTTATCATCATCGGAGGGTCTTGCTTATAAACTATATCTAACCTTACATATCTATTACTAAAATTAAATTAAACCTAAAACTATGATAACCTGAGTGTAGGCTAAAATCCCTCCCACTCCACATATCAGTTGACCAGTAAGGGCTTGGGCTGGCCCTTTGTCAAGTTATTGTTATATGTCTTTGACCTATGGAGTGGGGTGAAAGATAACTGTACCTCTAACAAAGCTGATGAGAACAGGTGGCCTACTCCTTACAAAAGTCCTTACAACCAGGCCTACTCCTTACAACCAAAATATTAACTTTCACAGTATTCTTAAGGAAATACAGATTTCAAATCATGTAAAATCAACTATGTATTTTAGTTATAAGATCGACACAGAAAGAAATTTTTTTGTAATTGTTTAAAGTTCTATTTGATTTTGGGTTCTTACAGATATATTTGTTAAAAAAAAAAGTAGATTGGCTTTAAAATTATTTTTTTATTTTTTTTACAGATTAAAACAAGAAAAAATACTTAATTTCACATTTTTGACCGCCCTATGAAACAGATTATTAATTTTTTTTATATTTACAAATAAATCATATTATTTTTTTTTATATAAAAGTAGGCCTACTATATAATTCAAAATAACCTAAATTTCATCAAGCAAATAAATTTTACTAAAAAAAGATTTTGAGAAAAATCAACATACCGTATCAAAAATATCTTTCTTCTCATAATAATTACCTACATTCAGGACATCAAAAAAATTACTGATATAGACTAAATATACATATAAACACACAAACAATATTTGCCGATAATACTGTGTCCATAGAAACTGTCTATATTTCAAAATGTATTCTGTAGTTGAAAAAGATGCATTCATTATTTCATCGATAAATTGATCAAATCCATGGTAGTCAGGGTTTGCCATTTTTATAACTAGCCTATTTTACACAAAATAGAAATGTATACTATAATCTAAAATATAAATAATACAGCCTAAACAAATCAACAATAAACAGCTATAGCAGTGATAATGCTGATAAAACATTTCACAACTGACAGACATAGCTTACTAGAACGAGAAATCATGGTATACGCACACGCTGGGGCAGAGCACAAAATGGCGCCTGGTTACTATAACAACCAAACAAAGTCCATAGTGGGAGTGTCACTTTACACCAATAGGACATTTCCCTGCTCTCTATTGGACTTTAAATGAATTAAAAATACCTGCAGAAGTCAAATAGTATTGAATCGAGATATCCCGTCATACGCGTTACCAGTCAAGTTGAGGGTTACGTGAAATCCCGTCATACGCATGCTAAGGGTTAAGCTTGTTAGACTTAGTAAAATCTTGATAACTTCTACACAATCTAAAAATTGCTTACTTTAAGTTCTAGTTAATATAATCTCTTTATTTTTATTTTATATTTTCTTTCAGCAGTATTGCTGATTTTATGATATAGCTTACATTTTAATTTTGCACTAACAATTGCACATTGTGTGTGTAAAATGGATTTCTTGACAATTGATATTTTAAATCTTAACTGTCTGGGAGGTGTAAACCTTATTGTAGTTCGTAAGCCTAATGATATTTCCACTTTCCACTGTGTCTCGACTGTTTTGGTTTAAATAGAGGCTAAATTGATTATGAGATTTTATCACAATCTAAAATCAATATATAACCTTTATTTATCACAGTGAAAATATGCAATTGCGATTCAATAAATATTAAGCGCTATAATTCTGGGAACAAGAAGTGTACATTTAACAATACAAGTGAATGTGAATGTACAGTACCCTCAGACTAGGAGTGTGTCTGGTGTAATGGGCGTGTCCTCCCTTCTACTCGTTTCCCTAACCTGATTTGACGGTACAACCCATTCCAAGAAAAGTAGGTACACAAATTATTGCTTAGGTCTAATATTGTTTAAGTGTCCCATCTCTTTAATATGCACCTTTCTGTACTTTTGTAAACGTTTTATTCTTATTTGCACCGATAAAAGAAACGAAAGTAGGGTACGTGTTTATACAGAAGCATTTGAGGTCTATATTATTTTTATTGGGGTTGTACCGCTGAAAGCAAAGGCAACAAATGAAGTGTGAGTGTGGGGGCCCCTATTTTCCTCTCTACCCCAGATACATTCCTACCTTGAGGATACTGTACTGTTTGTTGAATTTCATTGTTCTTTTGTAAATGAATTTTGTAGTTTTGTAGAATTTCATAGTTGAATTTTGTAATGTTCTTTTTTTGTTAGGATGGGAATTTGAACTTTCTTATCAGTAATGTGTTCTCACAGTTGGTTGTTTATGTCACATTTTGACAGGCATTCTATGATATGGGCAGGTAAACCTGGAAATGTGTTTAGAATTTACATTTTCTTTAATCAGCATTACTTTAATTATCACTTGCAGTGTAATTCAACATTTTAACATGTAAACTTGTGTTTACTTTGGTAAGTGCCAAATTTAGTTTATTAAGTATTTTTTGTAATTTGAAACTCAAAAGTGAATGTTTACTGACTTTAATTTATGTAGTATAATTTTTATTACATGCATATATCCAAATGAAACTGGTGTTTTGATTATTTTATAACCCTTCAAAATTTTACGTTGACTCGGGATTTTAGTTTATTTTTATTTTATTAAGACCCAAGTGTTATTTACTTGTTTCTTAGTGCCAATACAAATCTATTCCTTTGCTACTGTTTTACAAGTTTAGCTTTTATTTCACATTTTGTTATGTCTATCACGTTTCTTGATATAACACAAGGCCTTTTTTTTTGGTTCTATTCCCTGCCATTGCTTTTTTAAAGTTATTTAATATTTACTCTTTCTTATGACTTCTTTGTAACATATGTTATTGGTCAAATAATGACCGTGAACAATGGAGGATTAGCAGAAATACAGAGTTACAGTAGCTGTGAGTACTATGGAATATTTGTGTAAATAAAAAGGGCTAGGATTGCTTAGACAAGATATCTATAGAGAGCGAAAGAAATAAAAGTTACTAAAAAAGTGTTCCAAAGAAAAACCAGAAGGAAGAAAACTGAAAGGATGATCCAGGACAAGATAAGTGCAATACATAGAGGATGACTTGAGAAGGATGAGGATCCGAAGGTGGAGAAGAGAAGCTGACAACTGAGAAGAGTGGAGGGAGGCACGAGTCCTACATGGACTGTTCCACCGAGGATGATGACCATTGGGGGAAAAACCACTCAACTGGACTTAGTAACATAACTGACATACAATACACTAATATTTATGTACTCCCTTGTATGGAGAGTCTTCTATCCTTACTCCATAAGGAATGCTAGAAGGAAATCTGGGGAGAAGAAAAAACACTATAACACAACTCCCATCCTTTAACCACAGTGACTGCTAAAAGTCATGCAATATCGGTTGGCACATGCTAAAAATTAAAAAAATTATTTTTACTTAATATCAGATGTGTTATGATGAAAAAACATGTAGAAAGACAATTTGGGCAAAAAAAAAAGAAATGTATTTTAGGCCATTTTAGTCTGTGTCTACTATCGTGGACGTGAGCATATGGAGACGTCCACATAACACATATGTTACTATGGAAACACGGGAACTGAAAACTACGATCGCAAAAATGGAAGAAAACTATCTCCCCACATGCGCAAAACCAGTCGCCCATACCACACAAATGCTAGATACAATGACGAATCTAAGCAACAAAACTATGGCATCCACGATCGTAGACGTGCGCACATGGGAGCGCCCCCCTCAGTCCACGATCGTGGACGCTAGCAGTCAACATGTGAAATCCCAAGTTTCCTATGATTCAAAATATGTCCACATTTATATGCGAGTTTTATAAATACAAATCATACAGACAATAAATAAATAAATCAGTTCCCACTTGACTTTCATTTTATTAAGAGAACCCAGTTGTGCCTATGCTGTCCATGTTAAATTAACTATTTTTTGGTACCATTTTTTTGAAAAGTGCTATAAAAATAATTTTGTGAAATTTTTAATGTCTTTATTGGTTACTTAGCAACAATAATAAGATCTATTGCTTCTGTCAAATAAAAACTGTTAGCTTTACAAATTTTTTAATGATCATAGCTAAAATAGTGTTTAAAATAACTGTTTTTTTTAATAAATCACAAAGATATTTCTTATTTTTATTAAACATAACTTAATGAGTAAGAGATGAAAATTTCATTCAGTATGGACAAGCTGTTTACAAAATAATGGTACCGAAACATGAAAGCTTTATAAACCCCCTTCTGCGATCTTGAATTTTTAGGCCAACTATAGAATTTGAACCACACTTGCTAAAACAACTTATCTAAAACTCTAACCTTTCCCAAAACTCCCTCATTATAAGAAATAACAGCATCAAATATACCATTTTATAGGGTTCATAGTCCAACAAAGTCATTTTTAGGAATTCTAGTCCAAATCATATTATTAAATGATTCATTTTGATTTTGAGTCTTAGCATGTACACATTTTTTTAACAACTCAGGATCAGCAAGAGCTTTAAAAATAGTTTTTATGGTTTCCATAACTGCTGTGGGTAGGCTGTATTGGTAAAATTTATTGTGCTAAAGATCGGTTATATTTGCACCATGAATCTTTCTGTTTGGGACACAGCCAATGCATAGGGTTTTCTAAAGCACTACTTTTACTGCTTTAATTGATTGGCAAGCTAGGCCTAGGATCACTATTATTTGGGGTTATATTATTTACACAATTTGAACTATTTACAACGCTTACTATTTACAACTGGTGCTGTTAGTTTTTCTAGTTTTAGCTTTATTTTCTATTTTATTCTTCTCCAGAGTACCTCCTAGAGTTATGTAAGTAATATAACTTAATTTTATTTTTTAAGACAGATTCTTGATAAATGATTTGAGTCTTCTTTTGATATTTCTTTAGTGTTGTCCACTTTCTAATTTTTTGTTTTCGATTATAATTGTAGGTTACATACTCTTCTCTGTCTGTGGAAGAGAATTTCTTTTTATCCTTAGAATTTCTTTAAGGATGATAAATTGGTAGGAATTACCTGTAAAGTTTATGCTGTTAAGCTTGATTTCCTCTCTACCTCGGAATCTGGCAAATGAAAGTGTACTATTCTAGAGTTAGGTTATGTTATATTTATAATCCCAGTTCCTCTTCTACCCATAATGTGTTTAGGTTACTACATGCCAATGTTCATCTGTATTACTTTAGTCAATGTCTCATCACTCGATGTTTATATTCATCCACAAAAATATGTCTGATTAGGTAATTAGATTTATACAGTCCACTGTCAAACTAAATGCTCATTATTACTGCTTAATCTTGCCTACTTATTACATCCAATGGTAAATGTTTACTTTAAGGTGGCGCCTTATTTTTTAATTTTTGCTCAGATCATTATTTTTCACTAAAAAATCGCAAACTATAAACAATCTAGTTCGACGTATTTTATAGGTTAGTTATAAATGCTAGATGTTCACAATTTACATCTTATTTGTTACTAAAAATATATCAATCTATAATATCCGTGATCACATATATGATTATATGTCACCAAAGTCAAGCAACATCGAGCACAGTTAGTACTTGGTTCGGTTACTGCTTAGGAAATAATGCACAATTTCTTCTTTTTTTTACAAATTTATACATAGGTTAGGTAAGGTGGCTATAATTAAAAATACACTTTTCTCCCTTAAGTGATTTGGTTCAAGTTGTGCATTGAAATGACAGCTCGATTCTTTTCAATTTTAAAAACAAAGAATAGCCTAATTGACACAATCGAAAGCTGTTGAGAAATTAAATAACTTTAACAGAGTAGCTTCTCTACGGACCTTTGTTAATTGTATATTATTAGATACATATGTTAGTGTTTTAGCAGTGCTATTGCTTGTCTGAAAGCTTAATCGAAATGGACTGAGAACATTTATATCTTCCATGTTTCGACAACTCCTGGTGAACAATTTCCTCTAAACATTTGTATAGGGTTGGCTTGCTACTATCCTTCTAAAGAGAGTAGGTTACTAGCTGCTAGGGCAGAATGAAGTATCCTTTCAGATATTTGGAAAATGATTTTTTCTAAAAATATAGTACATAATTCTTATAAATAAATAATTCAATGTTATTCATTCAAATTATTTAAGGTATTCATTCTAGAGTAAACTAGTATTTATTATAAATTACATAATAATCTGTACTTTGCAAATATAATTTGTTGTTAAATCTCTTATTGTTTCAGAACTACATCATGGAACATTCAGATCTGTTGGATAACATTAAAGAAGAAAATCTAGATATAGAAATAAAACAAGAGGAGGTTAGTTTTGAGTTAATAGAAGAAAAAGAAGAAGAAAGCTGTTTGATCAAAGATGAGACTGAATTAAATAATGAAATAAAGGAAGAAGACGACGGTAAGGAGAATACAGATGAAGTTTACCAAAGCAAGATGATGGAATTCATCAATGTGAAAGATGAAGAAGAAATAGATATTGTTTGGTAAGTAGGTTAAGTACAAATTATATAAAGTGTTGCCAATGTTTGAAATAATTTATGACTTAAGGTTTGAATATTTTCTGTTTCAGTTATACTGTTTTACCTAATATTATAACTTTGAGTATAAATTATTGTTTTTCTTTTACATACTAATTATCCAATTTTTGTCAGAGAAGATGTAACTTTACTTGGGCATTAGAGTCCCAACTCCTTTTATTGTACACAATAACTTATAAATAAAATCATCTTTTGGGGTTTTTATAATTTCTTTTTCACAAATAATTTTCATGTAGTTTATATTGTTCATTCTGAATAAACAATATTGTATCAGAAGTTTAACTCTATCTCCAAATAATTTAACTGGAATATAATGGACTTTTGAAGCAACTGTTTTATGGAGAAAACAAATAGCCTAACACAAATGATTTCTCATTTTGTAGTGTGTAGGTAAAATCTGTGAAATTATTATCAATCATGTATATATTTGTTACTGTTATGTTTATTGCTTTTGTTAGGTATTGTTATGTGTTTTGGTGAGCGGAGTGTTCATAGTTTACAGAATGTTAGTGAGTTCTCTATATTTTGTACTAAACTTAGCAAGATATTCATAAAATATTTTATTGATATAAGTGCATCTCTAAAGTTATTTAATTCTATAAAATCATCTAACTTCTTATTTATAAGTAACATCTTATTCCTTAATTCGCTAAAGTTTTCTACAATTATATTTACAGTTTTGTTAAATTCTACCATAATGTCTGTACTAACAGAATATTGAGATGCAATTAGGTTTTCCTTATACAACTATGGTATTTGTCTGTAAATGTTAATTAATTTTAATTCAGAATACTGTTATCAATTTGGCCGAAACACTTTTTGTTAGAAATTAATCATTATAATAGACTGATGTGTTCAGGGTTATTATCTAATACCCAGCCCTTCCTTAAAGAAAACAAAAATCAAACGCAAGAAATTGCCGTAATACACCCCTTGACCCGTGATGTATACAACAAAATCTTATAAGTAAGGATTTTAATGAATTATTAATGATTTGAATTTTGCTTACGCAGTATGAGCCAATTTATACCTCTCTCGAGTCGTGCCATTTGGAGAAATATGTTCCCTAACAAAAGTAGATCAGGAAAGTATGCAAAATAACGTAGTCAATGATTTTAGAATTAATTTGTCAAAATTTATCTCCTCAATTCTATATTTTAACATTTACAGACAAATGATTGACTATTGATTTATGCACACAATATATGAATTTGACATGACATTTGATTATTCTATGAATTTATATAATTGGAATTACCTTTATTGTTAACAATGATAATGATTCTAAATAACCCAACGAGAAATAAGTATTTCTGAAGTTGATGATTTACGTTTCTTTAAGACAAATGAGCATTTTTGAATTTAAAATTGTCGTTGATTCTATATTGTTTAATTTTGATATTTCGCTACCTTATAAAAGTGATGATCGAATTCTCGTTCTTTCAGTCTGGATTCCTCCAATTTGCAAAGTCCACGGCTTCTTAGGAGGCTTGAGTCCGTTCTACTGTTGGCTTGAAATCCAGAGAGCGGGTGATGAATGTTTATAATTGATCCTATCTTCAAGAGCGCATTTGCTGAAGTTCGAGTGTTTTTTTCTTGATTTTATGTGATTAAAGTTTTACGTTGTGTCTACTAATGTTCCCAAATTATGCCAATTTATAAAGTTTGCTGAATTTTAACATTTATTATGCTTTTGGTTTTGTGTAGAAAATTTTACACTGTTCACATCTAAGAATTTTAAGACTAATGTGAGCAAAATGTTTGAATGATTTTAAAACTAATACATTTTAGTAATTAGAGTGATGCTGATGGTAATAACCAGATAATCAAAATGACTTTCTAAGCTCTGGGAAAGTTGTTTTATAGTTTAAATATCCCCACTCTCCAATCAAACACTATGACCCAATGTAGACTCTTTTTTTAGTTTAGTAATTTGCTCATATTTGAGCTACGTAAATTTAAGTTTATTATTAATTACTTACGTCATAGCAATCTTGTGTTTAATATTTATTTATTAATATTTCATTACAGCTTGTTTCGGTATAACATATACCATCATCAGATGAAACAACACATTTACACAACACACTGATACACATTTCACAACATCTTGGCTTATATATATATATATATATATATATATATATATATATATATATATATATATATATATCTTTGAGTAATTAGTGACTTGATTGATAGATGTCATATCAGCTGTTTCATAACTTTTTACATATTATAACAACTATTGTTTATAACTGTTCTGGAACTTAGAATGAAACTTAACTATTTAATCTAATTCTAATATTTAATTCTTAACAATATCTTTATAATAATTGTAGTATATATCAGTGATTGTAATGTTTCCAGGACTGAGCCTCCAAGACACAAAGCAGATCCCTTGGCTTTATTTCCTTCTATAGAAACTGTAAGTTTGTATTTAGTCTTTATCTATTTTCACTTTTGAAATTCATTCCATTCTATAACCTAAGTCATGAATATAGTCTCTTATTGATTCATCAAGGCGTTGCTAAGTTTATGATGGCGACTGTTTGTCAACCGCACCCAAACCTAATAAGTGATTTATGTTGCTATAATTATTTTGTGGTGATTAGTCACCATTGCCACCTCCCCTTCGCTACCTTGTATGTACATGCGGGACTAAATAACCCCGAGTAGTGTTCCAACCACGAGTGAGGGAAGTTGTCTGCTTAGGGTTCTTCGTTGCTTCATTTTAGCGCCGTTATATTTTACTATGCCTGTTTAAATCCTATGTAATAGGGCCGGTACGGCCCTAGGGTTTATATCTGAGCTCATCACATTTTTCTAATCGTAATATTATTAGTTGGACTAATACATGGCTATTATAGGCCTTTTGTGTTAGTCCAACAGGTTGTGGCACTACAATGTAGTTTAGTTTAATATTGGTTTTAGTGTAGTTGGCTTAGTTTTAATAAAATTGTGTTTAGAATTAATCGTCAAAAATGGCTAGCCTAGATTGAGATTCGCCCAGTGTACTTTTATTAATTTTAGCACGCGATCTGATGACCCGGCAACGCATAATAAAAGTAGATCCACGTACCTCCCAACTGCTACCTTTGCAGAATGGTAGCAGAGAAATGGGCTTTGTCTCGTGTTTCTGGTTCTTTTGGTGGTGTCTAAATGAAAAATTAAAAAAATAATGAAAAAGCCTAATTTTTAAGAGTTTAATAGGGTTATTGTGCACTGGGTGACATGTCTCAAACGGCTGGCTACACTTTGCCGGCGTGCCTTCTTTTTGCTAAATTTCCAGTATATCAAATTCCTACTAAATTAAATTCTTTCTTTTATAATTTAAACTAACATATACTAGTACGTTACACTAGTATTGCCAACCTTTTTTCGCGAAATCTAAATTCCGTCTCTTTAATTATAACTTATTTAACTATTAAATTGACCTTTTTTATCCCCTCGCGACACTAAACTTTTAATTTCGGGAACTTATATCTAAAATGGTAAGTAACCAATTTCAAATTCGGCCTAGTCTTATTAACATCCTGTCTGCTTTAATGGTGAGCTAGCTATTTAATTACATTAATTATCTATTGTTATAATTATTTATAGCTTTTCCAAATTTAATGTATTTTATTGTTTTTCATGTAATTTATCAGTTTAAAATGATTTCCGTCTGTAATCATATTTCAGTTAATACAGTTTAAGATTGTAAAAAAAAACAAGCCAAGCAAAAGAGAAGAAAATTAATATATTTTTTTTACTGAATAAATAAATTGATTGTTCTAAAAAATTAATCAAAAACTTTTGTGCTGTTCAACTAGCATACATTAAGCGTAAGTTCATTAGATAACCTGTTTTCATTCTTTTATGCACTGACCCATTTATAATTTTGTATTTAATTTTATATGTATATAGATTTAGATATATGTATGAATTATGTTATGACTTGAAATATTTTTCCAGCCTACGTTGACATAACGTAGCTTTAAGCATTAATTCCATTGTTATACCGACTTATACCGGTCAAACCAGTCTTCAGCTATTGACCTCGGTCGGCTTATCTCATACAGTTGATAACACATTGTAGGCAGAAATCCTTATTCACTACCTACTTCTGCTAAAAAGCTATGATAATGTTAGATTTAAGTCTCATTTAATTTAAAACAAACCAATACATCGACACTACAGTCTATATCACTCTGGTAGCAAACTCAGTCTATACACTAGTTAATATTAGGAAATAATCTCTATTAGTCGCTGCAACTTTAACCAAACGTAGTGGCTCATACATCGACGATAGAATGTTGATGAAATTTATCCAAAATTTTTTTCTGCACAGACGGTCACAGAAACCCCTCATTCCATTTCTTTATATATTAAATTCTTATTTCCTAAATTAATTATTATACAGTCTAAATTGTTTTCGATTATTTTACTTCAAAATTGTTTAATTTTCTCCTCTAGCCTAACTAACCCCCACTAACTATTATTACTTTTACTCTACCCTCCCAATAACAACTATGTTTATTTACTTATGCACCTTTTTATTGCCCTGGCTACCCAACCCTTTGTGTCATATTTTTTTTCATCACACAGATTTCTGCAAGACCCTTCAGTTTTCCAATATATTCATAAATTATTCAAAAAATTTATTGTTCTACAATTGCCCAATAATAATAAATCACACGGTCCCATGTTACCCCGGACGTCGACTCTCACTCAATTACCGTCCTGGGGGATAGTCATGTCCGTAGATTAGCCAAATTTCAGAGTGTAAGAGACCTTCCGGGTCCGAGCTCAATCCGTTTCCATGGGTTTTCCGGCCCCTGGGCTCAAAACCCTTATTAAAGATAACTGTAACTCCTGGTTTCCGGTTGCACATGTCGTACTTATTATTGGTACGAACGATGTTTTGAGACGCAGAGATGAACATTTAGTGTCCAAATTTGTGTCACTTCTGCGCCTTATTCGTCAGGTGAACCCTGCTGGTTCAATTTCCATTTTTAAACTCTTGTTTTTTCGTACAATTTGTACCCAAACTCACCAAATTTCAAGTTTTCAGACATTTAATATTTTCCTAGCAACTTTAGCAGCCAGTGATATGACAGTATATGGTGAGACCGACGACCGGAATTTACCGGACTCATGTTTTTTGAATGATGGCATCCATTTTCACCCTTAGGTAATCCCCGTATATCTGACATTTTAAAATCTATTTTATAGGTCTGAGACTCTCTGCCCGCCTTGCGGATTTCATTGGACGGGCTCACCGGTATTTAGGTTTGTCCAACTCAGGTTTTGCGGGTGGGCGGAATTTTCGGGCCTAGGTATTCATCATCCGTTATTACAACCCAAGCACAACCCCCTTATACCTTTTTTCTGGACACCTGGGCCAATCTCAATAGGCTTAGGTGATATTAGTTTAGTATTTTTCCAATTCTTCCTTCTTTTCCCTACATTTTACAAATCACACTAAACACTATACCTTCACTGTCCATTAACACTACCTCAATAAACCCCCCTACTCTGTTTTTGTCTGTCATGCGGGCCGAGTATGGCTAAGGTGCGTCTTTGCTAAGGGCGCATGTCTACGAAATGGCGCCTTGGCAGATGAAGCCATTTAGGGATTTTCCGCTCTTTTTTTTATTCACCTCTTCGAGAGGGCAAGCTCAATGCAGTCTCGGGTTCGTCAGCTTCCCCTTGTGGATGGAATGGTATTACACCTTTTTTATTTTTACTTTGGGGAATTATATTTTTAAAGCCTTTTTGTTTTCCTATTCCCCATTATTTTTTTGTGGTGCCTTCCCCTCGCTTGGGTTGCCCGACCGATCCGTCTACCACTGCATGACGATTAACTTCGAGGTAATCCGAGCTTCCTCTCTCAAACCTCATTCATCAGTCATTTACCCCCCCCACACACACACACCCAAACATCATACCCTATCAATTTCATCCTAATACCCTAATCATTTCATACCCCCCCTTTATTACCATCACATTCTTTATAAAAACCCTCCCTTCCATATAAACATTTCACCCTTTGAAACACACCACGTTACCTCTTTTTTTTATCACCAATCTCGGTCTTTTTAGTTTAAGTAATTAAATTGTATACTTATTTTTGAGTGGGTTATACTAATGGTGTTGGCATTAACCTATAATTTTGTAATTCAATTTTGTAATGTCCCCCCCCCCATACTTTATGTGCACAATTTTTTATATATATAAGTTATGTAGTTGCACTTTAAAAATCTCTTTTTAAAAAAACAACAACTTTTTTTTACTATAATAATTTTATTAAAATGAATAAATTTTATTACAATAAAATGGAAAGTACTCTCTTATTCACAGAGCGAACTGTCCTGAGCGAATCTATAAAGAACACTGGCTAACTAGTGGCTTGCAAGGCTAGGAAATACAAAATGCTTACTCTATCTTATTCTAGGAAAACTACCTCTATTGTGATTACTTATGCTAAATATTGTTCATATAACTCCTCCATCCCTAAACAAAACTTCCGGGGGTTGTTGGGAGTTAGGTCCAGGTTGAGGTTTTTTACAAAATATTTTATAAGTTAGATATAGTATTCCAACTACCAACATTACATAAATTATTATTGTCCATACACTAATTTCTGTTACAATTATTGTCTTCTGTGGAATTGATGAGGTGGTGTCCAAATTTATTTTATCAAATTCAATATTTTTTAGGTTAATCGAAAATTCTGGTTGTTGATTTCCTGAAAGATGTAGTTCAGAAGCATCTAAGAGTTTTGGATGTCCACCATCAGTTTTGGAGGAGTGATAGAGCTGTTTATCTTTGTAGAAAATTGTATCACTGTTTGGGTTAACTAAATAAATACCCTGAAGTGTCTTAGATAAATTTTCTTTTTGATTTATTTTAAAAGTTTCCTTTTGAGGGAATATTGCTAAATATTGGTTCATCTCAGGTATCCATTTAATTAGATTGTCTATGATCTCCAAAGCGGTGTATTTGCAATTGTCTGTTGAACAATAGATGTTTCACAGTTAAGTTCATTATGGGATATTTGTTCCAATGAGCATAAGAATTTTGATTGGATTTTGTCATTACATTTACTATCTAAACCTAATATTCTAAATTTACTTAATTTCCCTTTAGATACTAACAAATATTTTACTGTAGGGATTATAGTTACATAACCTGATTCATATTTAGTGGGTACAGAATACAATTTGTAAGTATTGAAATCTGTTTCAACTACAATTGGTAAATCAAGAGAATATACAATTTCATTTTTTCCAATATTACAACTTACTTCTAACAAATTTTCGAATTCTCAAATATTTTCTATTTTTGGCTCTAGAGGCAATTTATTATTATAGTATTTGTAAATTTTCTCGATTTCATCAAATAATTCCTTTGTGGATATTATACTTGGGTGTAGCGTTCCAAGTTTACAGAAAGTTAGTGAGTTTTCTATATCTTGTACTAAACTTAACAACATATTACATAAAATATTTAATTGATTTAGTACATCTCTAAATTTTTCTAATTCTACATAATCATCTAACTTCTTATTTATAAATAACATTTTATTCCTTAATTCACTAAAGTTTTCTTCAATTATATTTACAGTTTTGTTAAATTATTCTACAATAATGTCTGTACTAACAGAATATTGAGATGCAATTTGGTTTTTTATGTTGAACTGATCGTTCTTAACCTGTTGAAGAGTACAGGGAAATACCGATTAACGAGTACGGCCGTTGAACGTCCTCTGTGCTGTTTGCGTAAATGAGTATGGACGTTCCGGAACATTTTAGGTTAGGTCTGAGCAATAAAAGTATTTATCATAAAACAAATTAGTCATGGCTTATTGTGTTGTCACAATTCAACAAGAAATAGTACTAAGAACACATGAAATCGGGGTTTTCACAATTGTAAGGCAGGACAACTCCAGGGGGCGTGGTTTCAGGAGAATTCACCATGCGTATTGATTGACGCGTAAATGTAGGCGATGGCATCGTCTTCTCCGCGGTTGCTTCCCCCCTACACACACCTGTGCCTATGTTCCTTGTCTAGTATAAGTGATTTGTATCATTATATTATGTTACGTATATTATACATCAAACATGAAAAATTAAACACTACAAAGCTTTTTTACAGATTCCCCTCTGTCTAGTCTTTTGACACATTTAGCCGCGTCTCAAACGAAACCAACACACGCTTCCAAGAAAATTGAAAAGAAATGTTATATTTTCCATAATGTAGGCTATACTAAATTGATTCGTGGAAAAAAAGCGGCCCATCAAACGTTTTTGTCTGTGTATGTCTGCTATACCGACGGGTGACAATGCCACGGTGTTTTTATGCCGCCGACAATGGGATACCGCTATCAGCAAACGAAACCAACACACGCTTCCAAGAAAACTGAAAAGAAATTATATTTTCCATAATGTAGGCTATACTAAATTGATTCGTAGAAAAAAAGCGGCCCATCAAACGTTTTTGTCTGTGTATGTCTGCTATACCGACGGGTGACAATGATTTTTCAGTGCAATTTTTTTTTAAAGTACATTTATCAGTGTAAATTTTTATTCTTACAAGTTTTTAACACAATATTATTATATTATTATACATTTGTAACCAATAAAACAACTATTTTCAATTTTTTTTTCTTACTCCTTGACAACAATTTTCTTTGTAAATACTTACTAACCAGCTGTTGGCTATTTGGGACGTTCAGGAACGGCCGCACTCGTCAAAGGGTTAATATTTTCTATTAGTTTATCATATTTTTGGCCGTCATCAGCGTCCAAATTTCCAGTGAATAATTTCAATATTGAGCCTAAACCATCAGCAATACCTCTTTTTCTTTTCGTTTTATCATTATTTCTTACAGATTTCTAATTTTTCTTTTATTGTTTCTCTAGTATGGTTAATGAACTTAAAGTAATTAACAACATCTCTTATCTTACTACCATTGTCCGTTACAAATTCAATATTTCCATCTAGGCTTGCTAAGCAATTACCACAATTCTGTTTAAAACAATTTAACATATTTTTATTAAAAAACTCTAAATTATTTACTTGCTTAAATATTCCTTCTAAACTAAAATAATGTATAAAAAAATAATGTATGATATGATGACTTTAGTTTTTGCCTGGCCTAGAACAATTGGGATTACTCCTAAATTTTGGGTAATGTCTCTTATCTCAGTTGTTTCTAAGGTGGTTCCTTTGAGGAACAGGAGGGACCTGGAACAGGATTTACAGAGGAATTACATTGATTGTTCTTGGTCTTTTTATTTTTGACAAATGAATTTTTTGTTTAGTGTTGTGGTGTCTCCTTTCAATTTTACCTGTTTTCCTTTCTGGGTTTACCGAGGTTATCTGTTCTTTATTATATTTATTTTTGGTTTTACTTTGTTTTTTTACAGTTTTAACCCTTAGCACGCTGAATAACAATTTAGGCTATTTACTCATAACATGCTATTAGGAAAATTTTTTTTTTTGTAATTGTTTAAAGTTCCAATTGATTTTGGGTTCTTACAGATATATTTGGTAAAAAAAAAAAAAAAAATGTAGATTGGCTTTTAAATTATTTTAAAAATTTTTTTTACAGACTAAAACAAGAAAAAATAATTAATTTCACATTTTTGACCGCCCTATGAAACAGATTATATATTTTTTTATATTTACAAACAAATCATATTAATTTTTAAAATATAAAAGTAGGCCTACTATTTAATTCAAAATAACCTGAATTTCATCAAACAAATAAATTTTACTAAAAAAAGATTTTGAGAAAAATCAACATACCGTATCAAAAATATCTTTCTACTGCTCATAATAATTACCTACATTCAGGACATCAAAAAAATTACTGATATAGACTAAATATACATATAAACAATAATACGACCTAAACAAATCAACAATGAACAGCTATAACTGTTATAACGATGATACATTTCACAACTGATAGTCGTAGTAGAACGAGAAATCACGTTATACGTGCTGGGGCAGAACACAAAATGGCGCCTGATTGCTATAATAACCAAATAAAGACCAATAACAGGTGATCGAAAACAAATACCGTAGTGGGAGTGTCATATTTAACCAATAGGACATTTCCCGGCACTCTATTGGACTTTAAACGAATTAAAAATACCTGCAGAAGTCAAATAGTGTTGAATCGAGATATCCCGTCATACGTGTTACCAGTCAAGTTGAGGGTTACGTGAAATCCCATCATACTCGTGCTAAGGGTTAATATAAACGTCAGTTGGAATTTCGGGAAGTGGTTCCTTGTTGATATTCCTTTTGGCTTGGACATTTTCTTTTGTTACTTGATTAATTTCCCTAATATGGTCGTAGAGTTTTCGCGTTTTTTCCTTGTGGGTGTTAATATAATCACTTAAAAATTGTCTTCCTATATCAATATCTAAAATTGAATTCGAGTCAATGCATCCGTACAATACTTCAAATGGAGTTAATTTTGTGACTGAATGTATACTATTGTTGTAGGCAATGATTGCATATTTTAATTTATTTCAGTGGTCAGAAAACATTTTAAATTTTCTTCAGTACAAATAAGGTCGAAAGTATTTCGTTGCCCAAACTATTGCAAGCAATTCTTTTTCTATAGCCGAATAATTAACTTCGCTGTCATTCAATGTTTGACTCGCATATGCGATAGGTAAATCGGCGCCATTCTTTTTTGCCTGAGTATCGCTCCGATTGCGAATCTACTGGCGTCTGTAGTTAAATTTAATTCTTTTTCGAAGTCTGGATATTGTAGCAAGGGTTCATTTCTTAATATATTTTTACAGGTTTCAAAACAATGAATATACTCTGGATTATTTATGTCAATTTTGGCACCTTTCTTTAAACAGTTGGTAAATGGTTTTGTTATATTAGCAAAGTTTTAAATAAATTTCCTATAATAACCTAGTAGTCCTAAAAATCCTTTAATTTCTTTAGATGTTTTAGGTATCGGGTAACATTTTATAGCTTTAACTTTATCTGGATTAGGTTTAACATCTTCTGCGGTTACTATGTGCCCTAAATACGCTACTTCTTTTCTGATTGTTCTTGAATTGATTTGTTCATGAATTCGGGTTGATTGTTTAATAGCCGTATGTGCTCAATTAATGTAGAATGCAATCTTTCTCCCATTCCGTTGGATGCTGGGTGTTGTGTGCTTATAAAATGAATTTTTATTTTATGTAAGTCCGTCAATTCTTTCACTAGCTTGTTATTAAACTCTGTCCCATTGTCTGAAATGATAACTTCTGGTATGCTGTGGTGAGCAAAATAGTTTATCAACTATCTCAGCTGCTTGTGCACCTGCAATACGATATACTTGGGCATATCTTGAAAAGCTGTCGACTATACTCAGAAACTTTTGCTTGTCAAGAGATAAGCTATCTACATGGATTGTTTGAAGCGGTCTTTGAGGTTGTAGGCGTTAAATTCATCTCTAATCTTAGAGGCGTTCTTTCGTATTTTGTTTTCAAACATATCTCACAGTTGTTTATAAAATTTTGAACGTAATTTTTTATATTTGGCCAATAATATTTCCTTTTTATTTTTTCATATGTTTCTTGAACTCCACGATGATTAGTTTTTCCTGTATGATAATTGTTGATTATTTCTTGAATCTCGTCCTCATTTTCGATATCTAGTAATTTAGTTGTGCATTTAACCAACCATAATTTAAAGGTCCTCTAGCTAAACAAGTTGCAAACTTCTCGTAAAAATAACTTTCAAAATATAGGCTATATTTTATATTTGGTTCTAAATATTATTTTACGAACTTTACTATATCGTTATCAAAATTATTTTCGGATATCTTTACAATAAATCTTGTTTTGTTATTTTTAAATAATTTTTGTATTCTAACTTTTTGGGGTTTATACTTTATTAGGGACAATATGATATGTTTTTTTCCAAAATTTACAGGTTCATCTAGAATAGGTATTTCGGTTACGGTGTTTCCTTCATAGTTCGAGTGTACCGTTTGGTCACTATCTTCTATTGTTTCCTTGTCCGAAAAAATGTCCTCGGTTTCGTCTAAGTTGGCAATCATTGATTGGTTTTATTCTAATTCTGGGAAGTATTTGGAAATTAGGTTTGCTGAGTCTGATATTGCACCCAGGCTGTCTTCATTAATCGTTGCTTCAGTAATTTTCGGATTATTGTCAGTAATATTTAGTTGTATCCTTGAGAGTGCGTCAGCATTCTGATTTAATTTACCCTTTTTATACACGATTTGATAGTCGTATTCTTCTAATTTAAGTCTCCACCGAAGAAGTTTTGAATTCGGTTCTTTTACAGAAAATAGCTATTAAAGCGGTTTGTGGGCAGAATAGATTTTAAATTTTCTTCCGTACAAATAAGGTCGAAAGTATTTCGTTGCCCAAACTATTGCAAGCAATTCTTTTTCTATAGCCGAATAATTAACTTCGATGTCATTCAATGTTCGACTCGCATATGCGATAGGTAAATCGGCGCCATTCTTTTTTTGGCTGAGTATCGCTCCGATTGCGAATCTACTGGCGTCTGTAGTTAAATTAAATTCTTTTTCGAAGTCTGGATATTGTAGCAAGGGTTCATTTCATAATATATTTTTACAGGTTTCAAAACAATGAATATACCTGGATTATTTGTGTCAATTTTGGCACCTTTCTTTAAACAGTTGGTAAATGGTTTTGTTATATTAGCAAAGTTTTTAATAAATTTCCTATAATAACCTAGTAGTCCTAAAAATCCTTTAATTTCTTTAGATGTTTTAGGTATCGGGTAACATTTTATAGCTTTAACTTTATCTGGATTAGGTTTAACACCTTCTGCGGTTACTATGTGCCCTAAATACGCTACTTCTTTTCTAAGAAATTCTGTTTTGTTTAGTTGAATTTTAAAGTTTGCATTCCGTAATCTCTCAAAAACATCTCCAAGTCTTTCTATAATATTATAATAGAATATAATAATATTCTATTATTATATATAATATAATATTATGTTCTTGAAGACTGGTTGAATATATTATGATGTCATCTAAATATACTAGGCATGTTTCGTTTTGAATTCCCCTTAAAATGTTGTTCATAATTCTTTGGAAAGTAGGAGGACTATTCTTAAGACCAAACTCCATGCGTAAAAATTCGTAACATCCGGTTTCCGTTGAGAATGCAGTTGTTTCTACGCTTTCAGGATCCATTTCTACCTGGTGAAATCCTGAAGTTAAATCTAATGTTGTAAAGTATCAAGATCGACCTAATTTGTCTAGGATATCTGTAATATTTGGCAATGGAAACCTGTCATGTATGGTTTTAGAATTTAAGCCCCTAATATCTATTACAAATCGAAATTTTTGTTTTCCAGAAGCATCTTGTTTTTTTGGTACAATCCAAACTGGAAAATTCCATGGGGGAATGAGAAGGTTGGATGATTTTTTGTTTTAACATATCTTCGATTTGATTGTTTACTTCATTTTTATAAATTTCCGAGTATCGATAATTTTTGGAATAAACAGGAATGTCATCAGTGGTTCTAATTACATGTTTAATTTGGTTGGTAAAAGTCAAATTATCCTCTTCAACATAAAATATATCAGAATATTCTTCTACTAATTTAATTATTGCTTTTCTTTCTTCGGAGTTCATGTGGTCCACCCTAATTTTGGATAGATCTAGTCTAGGTTTTTCGTTCTTGTGATCAATTATATTTAAATTTATTTTATTTTCTTGGTTTTTTGTGAAAGTATTTGTTTGAAAAATGTTGTAATTATTTAAAGTTTCTAGTTCAAGTGGTTTTAGCGACAATCTCTTATTTTCCGTTGTGTTATTTATTATAGGACAATAGGCTTCACGTACTGTGACTATACATTGGTGAATTTTTAATCCGTCCATATTTTTATAAGATAACAATCCTTCATCATTATTTTTACCTTTTATTTTTATTTTCACTATTTGGCTGATACGAGCCTGAATATGATGGTTTGACATTTCTTTGACTGATACGTCCTTAGTTTTTAGAACATCCGTTTCTGTATTAAGATAAATAATTGGGATCCTTTCATTGCAACATATTAGTTTATTATTTATAACGTCTAAATTTATTTTTAAATCTTTAATCCTATCCCGTCCTAATAGTAGATCAAAGCTTTTGTGAAAATCAAATAGGTAGACTTTAGTTAATTTTTGACCTAATAGGGGTAGTTTACAACTGTAATTTTCTTTTGAAACTCTGTGTGCAGTAGCTACTTCAAATGGTTCTTTAGTTAGGCTTGTTTTAAAACTTTTGAATCCTAATGATTTCTTTATGAAAGATCTTGTGCTACCGGTGTCTATTAATATTTTTAGATTGGTGCTCGGGTCATATATGTAGGGTAGTTCATTATTGTCATTTTGAATATTCATAATTGAAAAATGATTCTTAGGTTCTGTTATCCTAAAAATTGATTCTCTTCTGTTTGGTCTAAAAAATAATTCTGTTCTGTCTCAGTATTTGTCTCATCAGTAGTTTGATGGATCATTGTCTGATGGATAGTCAGTCTTTGTGCTTTGTTTGTTAACAGGAATTTCCTGCCTTTCTCAACCTTTTATAATAGTTATGGTGTGCATTGTATTTAGTCTTGTAAGAGCCTCGTCAATGCCGTAACTGGCGAAACCATGGTCGGCTAGACCAAATAAATTATAGAATTTTACAAAAGAAAAATTGTGTTTTATTAATTAACTAACAGCTAAAGTTTTGCAAATTAAAATATTGGTTACACAATATATTTTTACAAATTATCTTATTTTAATTACTCACAAAATCTAAAATTTTATGCTCATTGTGTTGTTATTCACTACACTAATTCTTAATAATATCCGTTTATTAAGTATTGTTCGCACTCCATTAACGGTTAAAACCGAAGATAATTATTTTCACTAATTTCATGGAGAGTCCTACCGACTGCGCCAGTTATTTAGTTGCACTTTAAAAATCTCTTTTTAAAAAAACAACTTTATTTTACTATAATAATTTTATTTAAATGAATTAAATTTTATTACAATAAAATGGAAAGTACTCTATTATTCAGAGAGCGAACTGTCCTGAGCGAATCTATAAAGAACACTGGCTAACTAGTGGCTTACAAGGCTAGGAAATACAAAATGTTTACTCTATCTTATTCTAGGAAAACTACCCCTGACCTCGATCAATGTGTTACCGGTATGACCTTAGGCCTTTTTTTTCGGCTTTAATGCCCCTCAGCACGATACCGACAAAACCAAAGAACCTCATTGCCGAGAATTTACCTAGCCCTACCCCCCCTACCCCTTCCCCCTTTTTCAACTCATTAAGTTCCTTGTTGACCTACTCACATTTTAGGATCTATGAGTCAATTTTACTGTTTGTCAGAAGTCAAGCATTCGTATTCTTCTCATAGTCTTTTTTATTAAATCTTTGTCTTATTGTTAGTATAGGATGAGTTGTAATTTTTCTTTTCTCTTCGACATTTTGTGTCAAGTACAACATGACTTGCTATATAGTTGGTATCAAAGATATATATATAATTTAGGGTAATTATTAGGATCATGTTGCTCATTCATTACTTTCCACTTAACCAATTCTTAATCCTTTTTTTTTTCTATACCCTCTGCTCAACCCGCCGTAATAACACATGTTTGATGGCTAATAAGCTACATCATTCCAACCTCAACTTACCACCTATATCTATTGTATTTGCACTAATATTTAGTGTAAATCACGCATTTCTTTCTTTATACTATATCTGGTCCATGGTTCTTATAATCATGGGGGGGGGGCCAACATCCTTGTGATTGCATATCCCATATATTTATTGTAGTAATATTAACGCCACATTAAAAAATAATAAAAATAAATAATAATGATAATAATATTATACCCTAAGTAATAATAAAAAATTAAAAAATCATAAATAAAATTATATATATATATATATATATATATATATATATTACAACGGACACAACCCGTTGTAGGTCCTGGATTTTGAATTTGTAATTAATTTTATAAATTTGAATAGTCTGGACTTACCGTGGGCTAAAGCCGCATGTAGGTCACGAAAATCATGTTGACGCGGGAGTGTAGTTATCTGGCTAAGTTAAACTCTTGGACCCTGCCTGTTCGAAAAGGAATAAGGACTTGTAAAAAATACTTAAAAATTAATACGGGAAGCCAAAATCCAGAAATTAAATAAAAACAAATATCTTCAGGAAATGCATTACGCTAACCGCGTGTGTATTTACTGCAAGATTAGATAATATAAAGTCACAAAGTTACGTAAAATACAGACTATTAAAGTATGTAAAGAAATTCAAAATTCCTCTAATTTGAAAAAGAAAAGGTTTTTCAGGCTTTTCATAAGAAGGCCTAAAATAAAGGTAAAATAAGTTTTTGCGAAATTTCGTTAAATAAAAAAGTTAATGTTAATTCACTAAGTTCAAATGATAAAAAAGTATATAAAAAAGAAAGTTTTTTAAATTCTAACCAAAACAAATTTTAGTAATGATAAACGAAATGTATAATTAAAAAGAAAAACTTGAAATTTTATTAAAGGAAAAAGGTGACAGAATTCGCACCTTTACAGCAAGATAAAAAATTAAACTTAAATTTTTATTAACTCAAAACGCTAAATAGTATGCTGATAACGTAGTTATGTAAAAATAATCCAGTATTTAAAATATGTTTCGGGAATAAAGTAAAGCCCAAGTTTGTAGAAAATCGTTTAACTCCCTAACCCTACAGCAAGACAACCAGAAGCAGAAAAAAAGAGAAAATCCGGCTAGTTAACACAAACCAAAAGGACATAAAGAAGTGAAAACAAAAAACCGGGAAAAACAAAAAACAAAGACTTTTCCGGGAGAAATCGCCACGGGAAAACGGGCGCGGGTCGTGTATGCGAACCAAGAATCGTACGAACATCACTCGAGTTCGTGTGTAAAGAAGACAACGAGCTGAATTCAAAAATGTCACTCTCAATAAAATAGGGAAATCCCTGGAGGAGTTACAAATGAAAAGGATTTTCGATAGCCAAAACTGCACGGAGCGAGATAAGAGTTGTACGGTAGAAGGGGCTGGCTGAAGATGAGTCTATATAAACGATTGCTCGGGGAAACTCGAGAGCCTTGATATTTCTGCGATGTAAGTGAACACATCGAGCCTTGATCTCGTTTTTTATAAAATACCATAGTATGCAAAAAGCTAAGTATTTTCTTAGTTAACCTAATAATTTGTATAACAAGTGTGAACATACGTCATTCCGATATTAATTTGGAATGCAGCAATAGACACAACTATAGTCTACAAGAACGTCAGTGGCAACTTAGTCATTACAAAGTTGGCCTAACTTTGATTATTCTGGAGAAGTAACATAACCTACATAGCAGCTGATACATGGAGTGATTCGTATAGCTTTCGGATAGGACTCCAGGACATCACCAGGCGACCACTTGGACATGCAACTTTAACGTCGAGAGAATAGCCGAACCGGGACTTCAGACACGACATTACCACAACCATCTTTAAAAATTCATCCAACATTCTTCCAGACAACCCTACAGGGATCAACCTTCATCAACGAGACAACTTAACCAGCACGCAGAGCATCTGTAGCCTGCCATCGCTAAACAACGCTCGCGGACTTCATATCAAACGTCGCGACGCCTGGACAGTTGTGAAAAGGTCGGTAGAAACGTAAATACGTTAGTCCCTGATTAAATTTGCCTGAAATAAATTCAAATAAATTTATTTTAAAATACTGGGTTACTTAGGATGTTAGATTAGATAAAATATTTGTATTATTAATTAAAAATTAAATTCATTAAATCGTAAATTCGAATTAAATCTTTTATTAAAATATTAATTAAATCAAATTGGGTATAAAATATTAGAATAAATTATAGTTAGGTAAATAATTGGTTCTGCCTTGTAGTTTAAGAAATTATTATTAAATTGAAAGGAAAGTTATTATTTTGTATTTGTTGGAGAAAGTAAAATCAAAAAAGTTTTATTTTATGTTTGAAATAAAAAATAAAAAAAATTATTAAAATTTTATTTGCTTTATAAAAAAATTATTATTTACAAAAAACACCTAGTATTCAAATATCCCAATAGTTTATGAGTTATAGATTAAGAATTGATACAGTGAAATTTCATAAAATATTTGCAAGCACAAATAAACGATTTACAAGTTTAGTTTCAGTGTACTCACTACTCAGAGGTTTACAAAAAGTAAAATCATTCACTTGTGTCCTAACTGAGCTAGAATCAAATATAAAGTACTGGAAGTATAACGTAGAAGTTTTTTTTTGTCAGGATATTCAGAAAACTGAATATTCGACACATAGTTATTTCACCTAGGCCAAACAAAGCGAGATTGCCTATAAAACTTCCAGTAGGTGGAAATAACTTATTCTCAAACGAAAAACCGTTGAATAAATCGGCGTCCCAATAAAAAGTGGGGTCCGAAAACATCATTCAACTTAACCAAGCAAAGGTTTACCGTTGGAGAGTTGGCGCCCTCCGGTGTTGGCTCGATTTAACTTGTGGTTAAAAAATTAACCAAAAGTAAAAATTCAGTCAAAAAACTAACGTAAATTTATTTGTGCTTGAAACTGTGTATGTTAGCTTTAGAATTGTGTTTAATATTAAGCCATACTACTGTTATTTTCCACGTCTGAAGTATTTCCCGGGTTCGTGTCGTATTAAGGTTCAGAGGGGGAGAGAGGAAATTAAAACATTAAAATTAATTAACCAATAAATTACATTTGTCGTGGTAAAATCGGAAAATTGGGGGTGTAGGCCTAAAAAGATTGGAGTAAAAATAAATTTAAAATAATTGGGAGTTTTCCGACGCGACAGATCAAAACAAAATTAAATAAATAAAAACAATTAAATCAAATTAAAATAGTATAAAAAAGCAAAAGTTAAAATGGCGGATAAGGCAATGAAAGAGTTCTTCGAACAATATAAAAAAGATAAAGAAGAAAGGGCGAACAAAGATCAGGAAGAACTGGAAAGAAAAGAGGAAAGAAGACGGCTCAAGGATGAAAAAATCCGGGAAGAAAAGGAGGCAGAAAGGTTTTGCAATTTACCATTCTACCTTCCAAATTAATTAAATATGGTAATTTTTATCTCATTTAAATTTTTTCCCGTTCCCAAATCACCTATCTTGAAGTTAAAACCTTCCATCTCCTTGTTCGTCAAGCTTCACTAAACACCACAGAGTAAGTTATCAAGCGTCGCCAAAATTACATTAATCTTCAAGCTATCTTCATGTTAAAACCACCTGTCTTTTTGATCGGCAAACCTCGCTAAACACCACTGAGTTGATTCGTCAAGTCTCGCCAAAGATACCAGAGATACCAAGTCTATCACTTCTCTTTGAGGAGGTTCATTGATGGATTGGCAGTACTAGGAATTTACGTATTAACTTCGCCAGTACAGAACTTGTATTATTCCTGCCAATTCCTTTCACCTAGGTTGTTGTGACTAACTAGTCAGCCTGTTGCAAGTCTAAATATCTAGTTTTTTTATCAAACTTAGGCTGTACAGAATTATGTAATTTACTTGCAATATCATTTATCATCGCTTCCAATGTTAGTCAGGATCATTGGCTCTAATCTATATGACCGTCAAACATGAATCGAGAAATGTACATTAAAGGAATTTTTGGCCATGCTATTTACCTGTTTCATACAACTGCGATCTTCAATCACTTAGCATTTTCCATTTCCTACACCCCTCCCCAAACGATTTGACTTCCTCATACCCTGTTCCACCTTGCATTTTCGACATAGATCTCCATCAGCCATTTTTTTGTAATATTATTGTACCGGTACCCTTTTGTTTACCTTAAAAACAAATGTACGGCTCACCAATCCTATATTTTTCCATTCTTCTTATATAGTCTCACTCCGTGACCTAGTCTGTAAGTTTTAACTACTTTTACTTGTTACACTTAATATAATTACCATATTTTTTTATTATTTTACCCCCCCCCACCAGTTATTTTTCTTAAACCAAAATAATCGCATCATATGTTTTGATATTTACCTTTTTTTTAAAAAAAAACTATCTTATAAGTTCATGTTTAGTATGAGTTTATTATTTTATTAATTTTTTTATTCTCTTTCCTAATTGTATTAATTTTAAGCTATAACTGTAAACCTACAGACCAGCTGTCACATTTATTTTTTTATCTATATATTATATTTTTTTTAGGCACCGGGGGGAGAATTTCCCCCCTCTTTTTTTACACTTTCTCTATCCTTGTTACCCCTCTTCCCTCATCTATTGTCTTGTTCACCTTTTTTTTTAGAGTTTGGTTTAGGGAATGACTTCTAATTTAACGAAAAAACATTAACTATGTATTTCAGGAAGCCTCGTGTTCATTTTATTGTTCAATCAAGTTTTTTGTTTTATGTTTGGATTATTCTGTGTAAATGTGTTGATGAAAATTCTTATATTAGTTCATCAATAGGCTGGCTGTATTAACCATTAGGGTTATATTAAGACTATAGCTGTAAATGATTGGTTCGGTGAACGATCTGACCTATGGGTGTTACAACATGTTAATACAATCAAACTAGCACACTTCAATAATAATTTAGCTGTTACTTAGATATTAGAACTCCTCTCTAATCTCACTGTAATTTATTTCATCACAAGCAGACATCATTCTTTTCTGGAACGAATATAAAAATTCGGATATATCCACAAAAACTTGACATTGATCCATGACATAACTTTCTCTATACCGTAATAAATTGAAACTGTTATGTTTGATTGTATACACATGTACTTAGATGTTTAGGTTTCTATTTAAGACAAATTGTACAATTATTGTCATTGATAAATAATTGAAGTTTACAGGCTTTTTAATTATTGTAGCTAATCCTAGAGTTAAGGTAATTATAATAATTTCTTCTTATATTGCAGAAAGTCGAGCCTTACTCTACAGAGGAAAGACACATGTCCACAATAGATGTCTATCCAAGTACTTCACAGGGTAAGTTGTATCGTTTAATTTATATCTAAGAGAAGAAGTCCTATGGGTTATTATAATATGAGACCTCAATATGTGAGCTGAATGGTTGTAGTTTAGTACAGAACGCGCTAGCTTGGGAGGAATTGAAGACTCAATACACCTTGGTATTCTTGAAGATAGATAGCTTATCTGATGTGTAAGTAAAATCAATGGTTGAATCACATTAACAGTATTTAGTTTTGTGTAATAAGTTAATTTAAAATCAATGATCCCCTTGGTCATGCGAGTCACACCATATTTTAATTTAAGTAAATTTGATGTGTTTTCTTTGTAGTTGACATTTTCAATTCAATAGATTTTTCCACTGTTCATTTAGAATTGATGTAGGAAAAATAAACATTTACACAGACTTTACCATGAAGTGATCTATGCACATTGTGTCCATTATTTGCAAGTGGTCTTTTATCTAGCAAAGTATTAATTTACTAAACTTCTTTGAGAAAGAAATTAGTTATGAAAACTTTTTTGGTACTAAGAACTTTATGACAAGGTAAAAAAAAAAAAAATACAGAATCAGCGGAAATAATAGGAAATGGTTAATTTATTTATATAAACGGATACTTTTCTTATGTCAAACCAAGTTTGCTGCTCTGTAGCTCTGTTGTATAACAATAACAGGTAGAGTATACTTTAAACATAAACATTCTAACATATGTTACACAGTGTGATAAATAGTTAACACATAAACCCTGGATTCGCTGAACGACCACAAATGAGGTCGTTCGGCGACGCATGGTTTAATCTAATGACCGGAAAAGACGTATTTTGTAATTCAACATTTCGCCCACTTAGAATCATCCTATCGCAATAAATAAAATACCGTTGGAAAGCTAATGTTCCATCGATGCATAATCATGCAAAAAAAATACCATAAAACGTTATAAATAATATTCCAAAAATTGGTGAAGTGTGCATATTTTTGACGCGTAAAATCATAAATTTGAGCTGTGCAGTTTTTAGTAAAAGCGACGCCATTTTTTCCCATGTGATTACAAATATATTTTTCTGTCAAACGGGTCGACCAAAACAATGTTCTATAGATCACATCCTTCTCTTTCTAACCGTAGTTTACAAATTGTTCTGTGTCTCATTGATCGCAAGATATTTCTACTTGACCATAGTAGAAACCTAACGGAACGAGATTCACTTGGCATTCGGTGCAGTTGTTTAACATAATCGCTTCTCGGCCTCTTGGCTAAGATCAAAGTGTAGAAATAAAATAAGAAAAAAGTGTAGATCATGGAAGAAAAGGAGAAGGATTTAAGAACCCAGAGACGCTGGCGGAATAAGAAAAACAAGTGGCACAGGGAGCGGAAGAAGAAACTGGAGCCTTCACCCTAGTTTAAAATTTGTTATTGTATTTATGAAATAAATGTCTTTTTTTGTATATTATGTAAACCAACATGTTTGTAAAAATTATTTGAATAAATATCTGTTCTTATCAGCTTAATTATACGAGATCTTGGTCAATGCCTTCCCAGGCCAAACCTACACCATGGACTGGACTTGGAAGTCCTCAACTGTTGGAGCCGGCTTATCAAGAGTTTCTGCCGGCAGCTGTCACCTGTGAGGAGGACCTGGAACGTCTCTACGGAGAACTACTAGCGACTCTTCGCAGAGGGATGCGGCTGACTGTGACCGTCCGAGCCTCACGTTCGTCGGCGCAGAAGGACCGTCCTACGGGCTGCTGCAGGGACTGCGGTGCAGCCGGACATGCGTCTCGCAAGTACGGCGGCTGCAAGTTTTTCGCCGCTACGCCAACCCACCGACAGAAGAGGACCCCGCCGGGAGGCGATCACCAGGTCCTGGCGGATGCCTCCGTCCAGACGGACCTTCCCCCGGTGCTGCTCGGCCCATCTACGAGCAGCGAAGTGAAGGCTGTTCCGCTGCCTGCTGCCACCAAAGCAACAACATCTGCTCCTCCTGGAAAGGTCAAAACGAAGAAAAAGCGAGATTCGCAGTTCCAGGAGGACGAAACCATCCCACCCGAGATTAGACGGGTGGAAGGCCGGGGTCGATGGAAGGTAGCTCCTGAGAGGCTCAAGGAGCTGAAAGCGAAATACCCCTTCTTTCATGAGAGGAATTCTTCTTTTTTTAATAAAGAAGATGCATTTGATCAGGACTGCAACTACAAGGAGGGAGTTCTACCCGAGCTCATGCAATTAAACATGGCCCGGGGGGAGCTCCCTGCAGAATACGACATCCAACCTCCCTGTCTAAGAATTTCAAGCATACTCATCGAAGACTGGGAGGAACTCATGGAGGAAAAGGAGAAGGATTTAAGATCCCAGAGACGCTGGCGGAATAAGAAGAACAAGTGGCACAGGGAGCGGAAGAAAAAACAAGAGGAGCCTTCACCCTAGTATTAAAACTTTATTGTATTTTTAAAATTAAAATGTATTTTTGTATTTGTTTAAATCTTCTATGTTTGTAAAAATTTATTGAATAAATGTCCTAAATAACATAATCGATTTTTGTATCGATATTTTGTAATTGTTCTTTATAGTATGTTATAGAGGAGATTTCATTCTATAAGTTGGTAATACTTGATATAGGGTACTGGTATTCTCTGTTGCCAGTACTTATTTTCAAGTCGGAACATAGGCATTCTTACGTGAGTCCGTGAAATAAAATAACACAGAAAGGGCGTGACGCTTTGTTTTGGGATTACATATTTCTGTAATTTTTTAGGTTTGTGTATACAAATTGTATATAAATTGTGTTTACAAGTTACAATATATGTGTTTTTATTTCTAAAGTTTATGTTTTTGAGTGAATTTCTAGTTTGTGAATGGTTTATATTTGGGATAACCTAAGAGATCTAGGCTATAAGCAAATTTTCTTATATTGAGTGTTTTATTTGATTATACATGTGTATAATTTTGTTATTCTTTGTAAAATTTATTTTTTTAGTGAAATCTAGTGATTTTGTCTTAGGCCTAGCATTAGATAATAACTAATTACGCCTAAATTGTCGAGGTTTCAAACCTAACCTCACTTGTCGAGTACCACTTTTTAGGGGAAACCGTTTTTTATTATGAAAATTTTAGAATTTGATTTTTTTTTTACAAATAGTTATTCACATTTATACTAGATTTTGTTTGTAATACTTGATAAAAAATGTAAAACAATTATTTCCATGCTCAATTGTACTTTCAAGGATAATTTAGCCTTCGAATTTTGTGTTGTTTTTGTTCTTTGCCATGCTGACTCCAAAATTATTTTTCAAACTTTTGTTTCATTACACTAATAAATTCTATGAACCTTTCTGAGTATAATGATTTATAGAACTTGGTTTTCCATAAATATTACTATTTTTTGTGAATTATTGAAAAAGAAAAAAAAGATCATTTTATCTTTTTTCGTCAAATTTTTTATTTATTTTGAAAATTTAACAAGTTTTTTATTATTTTTTTCCTAAATATATTCACAAATATATTACAAATCTCTAATAATCGTGGAAAAAACTCCAAAAAAATCTATTTCTATGGTGTACATTACCATTTCTGTGAAATTCTTCTCTCCGTTACTTTCCGATTTTTTGGTATTTGACAAGAAAACTCCAAATGCTTTACATCTAACATTTTTTCCCACTACACACCTACATTCTATGCACCTTTCTGAATATAATGATTTATAGAAGTTCTGTATAAAATATATTTTACTATTTTTTGTGAATTTTGGAAAAAAATTATCATTTTACCTTTTTTAGTAAAATATTTTTTTAATTTTTGAAAATGCAACAAATTTTTTTTTCTTTCTAAATATATTCACAAATATGACACAAAACTTTTGTATATCTTAGAAAAAGGTGGTAAGCTATTGATTTTTGGATGATACAGGTTTTTCTGAAAAACGATAACTTCATTTTTTGACATCTAACATACTTACTCCAAAACCGTTTCAAAAAAAAAATTTTATTACATAGATGAATTCTATGCATCGTTCTGAGAAAAATGATGTCTTATAATTTAGTTTTTGTATAAAAATAATATTTTTTAAACAAACAAAACTTTTACAAAACCTTTAACATACGGCGAATCCAGGGTTAAAAAAGAAATATATATATATGTTTTGTAACAAATACAGATAGAGCTGTTTAGGGTGAGAAGAAATGTAAGAGCAAAGCGGAACCCCACTCCCTCCGCTCCTGGTGTACTTACCCATAGTAATGCAGAATGTGAGAGAACTTTCAGCTCTGTAAGAAAACAAGAACTCAGTTCACATCTTCTGTCTCTGATAAAAATCTTGAAAATATTCTTATTGCAATGTCATCTTCAAACTGTTTTGAAAGGGAATTTGTTAAAAACAATTTGTAAATTTCAACTATTTGAGAATTAATCCGATGAATATGCTTGTAAATATATTTTACAAATATTGTTTTCAATTTGTTTTAGATATGCAGTTCATTGGCACAAGTACTTGCAGCAGGTTCACTCCATTTAGGAAACCAACCCCACAAGTAAGCAAAGAATCTTTCAAATGTCCTCTATGTAATTATTCTGCTTTAACTCTATATAAACTTAAAGTGCACAAGATAGTGCACACTGGAGAAAACCCATATAAATGTGCAAATTGTGATTATTCTGCTATTACCTCAAGTAACCTTAAAGTGCACATGAGAAAGCATACTGGAGAAAAACCATATAAATGTTCAAATTGTGATTACTCTGCTTCTTTCTCAGATAGTCTTAAAAAGCACATGACAAAGCATACTGGAGAAAACCCATACAAATGTGCAAATTGTGATTACTCTGCTTTTAGCTTAAGTAAACTTAAAGTGCACATCAGCAAGCATACTGGAGAGAAACCATATAAATGTGTACAGTGTGATTATTCTGCTTCTCAATCAACTCAGCTAAAAGTGCACATGAGAAAGCATACTGGAGAAAAACCATATAAATGTGCAAATTGTGATCATTCTGCTGCTTCATCAGCTAACCTTAAAGTCCACATGCGAAAACACACTGGAGAGAAACCATATAAATGTGCAAATTGTGATCATTCTGCTGCTTCATCAGATAACCTTAAAGTCCACATGAGAAAACACACTGGAGAGAAACCATATAAATGTGCAAATTGTGATCATTCTGCTGCTTCATCAGCTAACCTTAAAGTCCACATGCGAAAGCACACTGGAGAAAACCGATATAAATGTGCCAATTGTGATTATTCTTCTTTATCATCAGCTAACCTTAAAGTGCACATAATAAAGCATATTGGAGAAAACTTGTATAAATGTGCAAATTGTGATTATTCTGCTTCTTCATCAGCTCACCTTAAAGTGCACAAGAGAGTGCACACTGTTTTGTTTAAAGAATAACTTCTCGGTCATCATCACTTTATAAAATAGAAAAAAAGGAGCATACATAAAGCCCTCAAATAGTGTCAGGGTCGAAAAAAAACCGTTGGTCAAGAGAGACCTGATAGAAAAGATGAAAAAGGATTTCATTAAAAACTACATGAAAAAAGTGCAGGTCCACCTAGGTTCCCTTGATACACTAAAATGTGCCCCTGATGGTAGATGGATATGTTTATGGTACAATGACAACAGATTAGGCTCTATTTAAATATTTTTTGTAAGGAATGGTTTCCATGGTTCAACAACTACTGAACTGTTTTTGTATGTATTTGTTGCCATGTTAACTGCCACGCCGACCCGATCGGGTCAGCACAGTTTCTGTGGGTAGAGCAAACTCAAATACATCATTGTTGTTGTTTTGCTCGACTGCAACACTACAGTGCATTCTAGCGGGGACAAGCCGTACTATTTGGACATTGCACATCCTATGTTTAAACGCAAAACACTCGGTTCCCAGTTTAGATATATTTTATAACTCTTTTCGCTGTTGAAAAATGCAAACTTTCGCGGTCCTATCGGGTCGGCACTTTTTTTTTTAAAGATAAACCAACTCTAAGTTATATGAAAACTGGTTTCAAACTGTTAGTATGTAAACAATTAATATAATAGTATACATTAGTTATTATAAAAGTGTTAGTAACATATTTTGGTTGATGTATTATACTAAATTAACTAATTTTTTAAGAAGGTCAATTAACTACAAATAAGAAGAAAAATCAGTGTATTGCAGTATTATTATGTTACAATACGTAAAGAAAAAACAAAATACAAAATTAGCACACAAGTTTACATGGCATAGTAAAAAGTTTTTCCATAATTTACAATTATTTGTGCAAATTCTTGAAACACTCTTTACACATGTATGGTTTGCCAGGGCACTGTTCACAAAATGTCACTACTTTCTTCAGATTTTTTGCTTTCTGGCGACCCTCAGATTGTACTAAGTTCTTATAGCACTGTCTGCAGTTTTTTCTGTTTCGTCGCTTGTTTTTTTCCTTCACCTGTGAAGTTTGCTGAATCAGCCAGGTAGTGGTGACCTAACATTTTGCAGGCTCCAGGTGTCATCTTGAACGTTTAGTAGTGCATAAACAAGTTTCTCCTTAAAAGATGTGATGGAGTGATGTTTTCTTCCTGCTTTTTCTTTGTAGGCTATCCAGGCGTTTACTTGCCGTGCTGAGCAGCATTACTTCAGGGGCTTTGTGGTACCAGCGCATAGACTTGCGCACAGAACTATTGTAAGAAGACATTTGGTCCGATACATAGATACCCATTTTAGCTTTATTATAATCCTGTACCACTAGGGGCTTAAGAATGGGGTCATCACCTTGTCTCGATTTTTTGCCGGTGTCAGCAAAACCTACGGGATGTTTAGTAGACATCATTCTCACTACTCTTTTATCTAGCCAGCTAGTGTAAACAATGCCGTTTTCATACTCTAGGCAGATCATTTCTCCTTTTCTCAATTTCTCAACTTCAGGTTTGCATTTTTTGTGAGGAAACCAGGCTCTATTTGCTGTTACTGTCCCGGCAAGATGAGTTTCTCTTTGTAAGAGAATATTTCCAAGATCTACGGAGGTGTAAAACCAATCAATGTAGAGAGTGTGGTCCTTATCAAGGTAGTCTTTCATTAGATTTAATACAACAGAGGTTGCCAAAGACAAGTTTTCATGTAAACCTGTACCCTTTCCCATGTACACCATCATCTTGTAGGTGTAACCAGTCGTATCACAGATTTTGAACACCTTTATACCATATTTGTGTGCTTTAGCTGGTAAATACTGCCTAAAAATATGCCTTCCTCTGAAAGGAATCATACTTTCGTCAATTACGACATCCTCCCCAGGTGTTCTCTTTTCTTTGAAAACGTTGTTTAGATGAAATAAAAGGAGTTCAATTTTTGAAAGGCGCCCTTGCTGTTCAATACTTTGGTTATTGTTAAAATGCCAAAACCTCAATAACAATTGGAATCGATTTCGGCTCATAATTTTTCCCACAAGACAGTTCTTATACAACACTTTTTGAGACCAGTAGTCAGATGAACTAGCCCATCCACAACACAAGCCCAATGATCTTTTTCATTTCATCGTCATTTGTAGGTTGCCATTTGTGTAACCTACTACTACGTCTCAGCCTTTTTGTGGAAATTACTTGATGTGCATTTCGTTTTGTTTCAAGGACCATAAAATTGATTATTTCATCCGTGAGATACTCCCTAAAGTAATGTATAGGCTGAGCGTTTGGTGGGATATTAGAAAAAGTGTTTTGACTTCCTGTAAATACTATATTTTTTTGCCTACCCTCAAATTGTTTCCATTTATCCAGTTCCTCTTGTTTCTTAACCCACCAACGGTTGCCAGACCCGCTAGCGGGTCGATCTTTCATGCATGGCTTAGTTCACCAAATCTAAAACACGTATTTTGCAATTCAACATTACGCCCACTTAGAATTGTCCTATCACAATAAATAAAATACCGTTGGTAATGTAATGTTCCGTAGATGCATAATCATGCAAAAAAATACCACAAAACGTTATAAATAATATTCCAAAAATTGCTGAAGTTCGCGTATTTTTAATACGTAACTTCAAAGATTTGAACCGTGCGCCTTTTCGTAAAACACGACGCCATTTTTCCTGATATGATTACAACTCTATTTATCTGTCATTTAAGTCAACTAAAACACTGTTCTATAGATCACATGTTTCTCTTTCTAACCATAGATTACAAATTATTCTGCGTCTAACAGATCCAGAGATATTTCTACTTGACGAAACTACAAACTTGACGGCACGAAATTCATTTGGCATTCGGTGCACTTTACGAAAAGACGAAATTCATTTTACATGTCAGAAAAAAGACTTGTTCTCTACACTATGTTATAGAGGAAATTTCATTCTATAAGTTGGTACCACTCGATATAGGCAATACTTAGTTAAAAGGTTTTGTTTTGATCCCGGAACATACGCAATGGTGCGATGTAAATACTATAACAAATGACATAGCGCATATTGTTTGGGAATACATATTTATTTTATTTTGAAGGTTTGTTTATACAAATTGTATATATTTTGTATACAAGTTACGATATATGTGTTTTTATATCTAAAGTTTATGTTTTTAGTGAATTTCTAGTTTGTGAAAGGTTTATATTTGTCATAACCTAAAAGGAAAATTGTAAGTCTAGGCTATATGCAAATTTTCTTATATTTAGTGTTTTATGTGATTATTACAAGTGTATATGTGTGTTATTCTTTGTAAAGTATGTTGTCTTAGTGAAATCTAATGATTTTGTCTTAGGCATAGCTTTAGAAAGTTACTAATTACGCCTAAATGATCGAGGTGTAAACCTAACCTTCAAGCGTCAGAATACCAATTTTTGGAAAATCGTCATTTTTATTTAGAAAATGTAACAGATTATAATTTTTTCCCCCTAAATATATTCACAAATATATTACAAATGTCAAGAAATGGTTGAAAAAATTCCGATAAATCTATTAGTATGTTATTCATTACCATTTTTGTGAAATTTCTGCTCCGTTACTCTTTGATTTTTTGGTATTTGACCAAAAAACTCCAAATGTAATACATCTAACATTTTTTTTTCACTACACACCTACATTGTATGCACCTTTCTGGACATAATGATATATAGAAGTTCTGTATAAAATATATTTTACTATTTTTAATGTTTTTTTGAAAAAAATAAAGAGAAAATTCAGTTTTTACGTAAAATATTTTTTTACATTTTGAAAATGTAACAAATTTATATATTTTTTTCCCTAAATATATTCACAAATAATACACAAAAATTGTGTATATCTTAGAAATAGGTAGTAAGCTATTGATTTTGGATTATACAGGGTTTTCCTGAAAAATGGTAACTTCGTTTTTGACATGTAACATACTTACTCCAAAACCGTTGCAAAAAATTTTTTTTTTAATTACATAGATGAATTCTATGCATCTTTCTGAGAAAAATGATATCTTATAAGTTAGGTTTTGTATACAAATAATATTTTTTATTAATTTTTTAAAAAACGAAGAAAATTAACACTGCCAAATCATGGGTTAACAGCCTTTTCCGTTTTAGATCTTATAGCATTGTACCGTTCGCTTAAACTTATGTACCTCTCACTATTTATAGTAACAGGATTGTCAGCAACATCATCAAGTTCATTAGGAACAGCTTCTTCATTTTCATCAATAACACTTTTATTTACAATGCTATTTACATTGCTATTTACACTATTATTTACATTATTGGAGCTAGTATCCACAAAGTTATTTACACTAGGCATACCTTCATCGTCACTAGGACCTACAAAGTCTCCAATGCCATCTTCACTCTCGACATCACTAGGCACGGCAGATTCATCAGTCGGTAAAAGGTCTGGATCTGAGTCTGTATCATCGGCTTCACTATCCACATTTTCATTCAATACCGACCCGTCATGACTAACATCAACACTAACTTCCATACGTTCAGGTTCACTCGACATAAGGAAGTCCAAGAATTTTCGTATATCGTCATCGGCCTTTAGTGGTTTATCACTTATTTTAGATAAATAAATAATCTAACTTTAGCACAGAGAGGTTAGTGCATAACCGTAAACAAGAATGAAAGAAAAAGGCGCGAAATAACAATATCTGGAAGTATAAAGAGGGAGTGGGGAGTGGGAAGTAGAAGGGGTAAGCTTACAGATGCACGAAAAAGGCGTTAAAAGGGATGAGTAAGCTTACAGCTGGGCCTCGCACGGCTGCCAACAAAGATCTGAGGCGGAAACAAGTCGTGGCCCGATCAGGTATTCACCTTTACTTTTATAAGCGAACTTGCGACGAAAAATGAATGTGCCGGCCCGATCGGTCCAAAACTAACCTGCAATTTCTCCGCATGAATAATTGAAGAAAATGTAAATAAATAGCCTTTATAACAATAAAAAATCGATATCAGCAACAATACACCAATAATTCAAGTTGGCACTACGGGATTTCGTAGGACCCTCGTATGGTGGCAGTTAACGTGTTAATGTGTGTTGTAACAAATTACTAGAATAACTTTCCTATTTAAGCAAAACGATGATTGCAAATCACACATTTTTTTAGTAAGTTCCACTTTTATGCAGTTGATTTTGAAATCCTACTTGTAGGACAATTTATATTTTTATCTTTATTTTATTCTAAACTCAATCTACGTATTTAAATATTAAATGGTCTGATTCTCGGATCAAACAGAATTAATTATTGTGCTATTTAATTTCTTCTTTGTTGTTGTTATATCTTATTAACGTAATGCTAATCCTATAAGGGACTCAGTTCTTCCTTTATTATTCTTTAAATATATTAAAAATAATAAGAGTTGACTTTTAGTTGAATGTCTAAAATTTAAGTATATTTTTAAATTGTAGAAAGCTTATTTTAATTTTCCTTAAAAATGTAAACTTTTCATTTCACTTCATATGTAATTTTATAATAAAATTGATAAGTAATTAACCATTATTTCTCCTGTACCTTCAAATAACTGTAGTTTGGTGTTTAATATATGCAATATGTAGAATTAATATAAATATTAAAAATTAAATAATTTTTCCTTTACATTAGAACTGAAATTGTATTGTTTGATTGTTTGTATTCTATAAAACTGTGTATGTAAACTAGGACATAGAAACATAAACACATAATTTATTATTTTAATTCAAATTTTACTTTTATAAAATATTCTAGAAAAAAAACTATTTTGTTTTGTATAAATTCAATATTCACAAATTGACTGTATCATATCATATTGTATTTGATCTAAATATATATTCCATATGTTTTTGAAGGTATATTTGTCTAATTTATACCTTTACTCCTTTAAGGAGAATCCCTACTGAAAAGTCGACATAAAAACTACACAAATGAAGTAGACTGTATATCTTTTTACATTTGTTGTAAATTAATTATAATTTGTTTTATCATAGCTTGTGAAATATTTCTTTTTGTTATGTATTATTTTACTCTTTTTTTGGGAATCCTTACTTAAAAGTCGAAATTAAAACTACATAAAATGATTTACAAAATAATATATCAACCTAACCTAACATGATAGTCAACATTTCTTTAGTATGAATTACATAACTGTATCTGTGTGACTGATATTATTTCAGATTTTATGTAAAAGTTCTGAAACATTCTCTTTCCCATTTAGAAATAGTTTTACAAAATATCATATGATTATATAGAGTGTAAAATGACCCATGTAACAAATGTTCACTATAGCACCATCATCACATTCACATTTTGTTGACATTGTTTGCTAGGTAAATGATCAATGTTACTTTTGTTGTGTAACACTTATAATAGATAATAATTTGAATTTGCCCCTAACCACAATCACTGGAACTTAATAAAACACAATTATCTGATTAATTGTTCTTTATTTATTATTTCCACTTAATGCCCTGATGTACATTTCGATAACATGGTTATCATCGTCGGAGGGTCTTGCTTATAAACTAAATCTAACCTTACATATCTATTACTAAAATAAAATTAAACCGAAAACTATGATAACCTGAGTGTAGGCTAAAATCCCTCCCACTCCACATATCAGTTGACCAGTAAGGGCTTGGGCTGGCCCTTTGTCAAGTTATTGTTATATGTCTTTGACCTATGGAGTGGGGTGAAAGATAACTGTACCTCTAACAAAGCTGATGAGAACAGGTGGCCCTACTCCTTACAAAAGTCCTTACAACCAGGCCTACTCCTTACAACCAAAATATTAACTTTCACGGTATTCTTAAGGAAATACAGATTTCAAATCATGTAAAACCAACTATGTATTTTAGTTATAAGATCAACACAGAAAGAAATTTTTTTGTAATTGTTTAAAGTTCTATTTGATTTTGGGTTCTTACAGATATATTTGTTAAAAAAAAAAAGTAGATTGGCTTTAAAATTATTTTTTTATTTTTTTTACAGATTAAAACAAGAAAAAATACTTAATTTCACATTTTTGACCGCCCTATGAAACAGATTATTAATTTTTTTTATATTTACAAATAAATCATATTATTTTTTTTTATATAAAAGTAGGCCTACTATATAATTCAAAATAACCTAAATTTTACTTTTATAAATCAAGCAAGCTTAATTATAAATCAAGCAAATAAATTTTACTAAAAAAAGATTTTGAGAAAAATCAACATACCGTATCAAAAATATCTTTCTTCTCATAATAATTACCTACATTCAGGACATCAAAAAAATTACTGATATAGACTAAATATACATATAAACACACAAACAATATTTGCCGATAATACTGTGTCCATGGAAACTGTCTATATTTCAAAATGTATTCTGTAGTTGAAAAAGATGCATTCATTATTTCATCGATAAATTGATCAAATCCATGGTAGTCAGGGTTTGCCATTTTTATAACTAGCCTATTTTACACAAAATAAAAACGTATACTATAATCTAAAATATAAATAATACGGCCTAAACAAATCAACAATAAACAGCTATAGCAGTGATAATGCTGATAAAACATTTCACAACTGACAGACATAGCTTACTAGAACGAGAAATCATGGTATACGCACACGCTGGGGCAGAGCACAAAATGGCGCCTGGTTACTATAACAACCAAACAAAGTCCATAGTGGGAGTGTCACTTTACACCAATAGGACATTTCCCTGCTCTCTATTGGACTTTAAATGAATTAAAAATACCTGCAGAAGTCAAATAGTATTGAATCGAGATATCCCGTCATACGCGTTACCAGTCAAGTTGAGGGTTACGTGAAATCCCGTCATACGCATGCTAAGGGTTAAGCTTGTTAGACTTAGTAAGACTTTGATAACTTCTACACAATCTAAAAATTGCTTCCTTTAAGTTCTAGTTAATATAATCTCTTTATTTTTATTTTATATTTTCTTTCAGCAGTATTGCTGATTTTATGATATAGCTTACATTTTAATTTTGCACTAACAATTGCACATTGTGTGTGTAAAACGGATTTCTTGACAATTGATATTTTAAATCTTAACTGTCTGGGAGGTGTAAACCTTATTGTAGTTCGTAAGCCTAATGATATTTCCACTTTCCACTGTGTCTCGACTGTTTTGGTTTAAATACAGGCTAAATTAATTATGAGATTTAATCACAATCTAAAATCAATATATTAACCTTTATTTATCACAGTGAAAATATGCAATTGCGATTCAATAAATATTAAGCGCTATAATTCTGGGAACAAGAAGTGTACATTTAACAATACAAGTGAATGTGAATGTACAGTAGCCTCAGACTAGGAGTGTGTCTGGTGTAATGGGCGTGTCCTCCCTTCTACTCGTTTCCCTAACCTGATTTGACGGTACAACCCATTCCAAGAAAAGTAGGTACATAAATTATTGCTTAGGTCTAATATTGTTTAAGTGTCCCATCTCTTTAATATGCACCTTTCTGTACTTTTGTAAACGTTTTATTCTTATTTGCACCGATAAAAGAAACGAAAGTAGGGTACGTGTTTACACAGAAGCATTTGAGGTCTATATTATTTTTATTGGGGTGTTACCGCTGAAAGCAAAGGCAACAAATGAAGTGTGAGTGTGGGGGCCCCTATTTTCCTCTCTACCCCAGATACATTCCTACCTTGAGGATACTGTACTGTTTGTTGAATTTCATTGTTCTTTTGTAAATGAATTTTGTAGTTTTGTAGAATTTCATAGTTGAATTTTGTAATGTTCTTTTTTTGTTAGGATGGGAATTTGAACTTTCTTATCAGTAATGTGTTCTCACAGTTGGTTGTTTATGTCACATTTTGACAGGCATTCTATGATATGGGCAGGTAAACCTTGGAATGTGTTTAGAATTTACATTTTCTTTAATCAGCATTACTTTAATTATCACTTGCAGTGTAATTCAACATTTTAACATGTAAACTTGTGTTTACTTTGGTAAGTGCCAAATTTAGTTTATTAAGTATTTTTTGTAATTTGAAACTCAAAAGTGAATGTTTACTGACTTTAATTTATGTAGTATAATTTTTATTACATGCATATATCCAAATGAAACTGGTGTTTTGATTATTTTATAACCCTTCAAAATTTTACGTTGACTCGGGATTTTAGTTTATTTTTATTTTATTAAGACCCAAGTGTTATTTACTTGTTTCTTAGTGCCAATACAAATCTATTCCTTTGCTACTGTTTTACAAGTTTAGCTTTTATTTCACATTTTGTTATGTCTATCACGTTTCTTGATATAACACGAGGCCTTTTTTGTTCTAATTTTCCCTGTCATATATATTTACCTAAATAATATATTATATACTAAAATGATTTGGATGACATTTTAGGAAGGGACGTGACTATGGGAAATATTGTAGTTAAGTCACTTTTACGTGCTGATTATATAGTTTTCTTTGCTGATAGACCAAGCTTCATTGGTTACTTAGCAACAATAATAAGATCTATTGTTTCTGTCAAATGAAAACTGTTAGCTTTACAAATTTTTTAATGATCATACCTAAAAATAGTGTTTTAAAATAACTGTAAAAACAGTTCTAATTTTTTTTAAATAAATCACATTACAAAGATATTTCTTATTTTTATTAAACATAACTTAATGAGTAATAGCTAAAAATTTCATTCAGTATGGGCAAGCCGTTTTCAAAATAATGGTACCGAAACATGAAAGCTTCATAAACCCCCCTTCTGCGATCTTGAATTTTTAGGCCAACTACGGTATAGAATTTGAACCACACTTGCCAAAACAACTTTTCTAAAACTCTAACATTTCCCAAAACTCCCTCATTATAAGAAATAACAGCATCAAATACACCATGTTTTAGGGTTGATAGTCCAACAAAGTCATTTTTAGGAATTCTAGTCCAAATCATATTATTTAAAGATTCATTTTGATTTTGAGTCTTACCATGTACTAATTTTTTTAACAACTCAGGATCAGCTAGAGCTTTAAAAATAGTTTTTATGGTTTCCATAACTGCTATGGGTAGGCTGTATTGGTAAAATTTGTTGTGATAAAGATTGGTTATATTTGCACCAGGAACCTTTCTGTTTGGGACACAGCCCATGCATAGGGTTTTCTAAAGTATTACTTTTACTGCCTTCACTGATTGGCAAGCTAGGCCTAGGATCACTATTATTTGAGGTTATATTATTTACTAAATTTGAACTATTTACAACGCTTCCACCACTAATAACACTTGGTTTGATAAAAGGAATCTTCCTCTTACCAAACTTTTTTACTCTGGGCGTTATTTTTAGTTCTTCAAATTACTTTTACTAAATAGGTTATTCATAAACTGTAAACACAAAACAGCTGTACAAAAATATTTAGTTCTACTCTACAGGTCACAGGTACTGCCGACCTAATAATAAAACAATACAAAATTATTGCGAAGGCTATGGAAATATAACATTTCAAAAGTCATATATTTTGCACAGTAAATTTAGTGTAAGTTTACATATTTAAACAATGTCAAGGTTGGATGAAAATACAAATAAATAATGCAATAAATACCAAGTATTTTGTATCTATGTATTCAGAAAATTCCATAGAATAAAATTTAACAATAAAACTTTTTTTTCATGAACCTAACATACATAATTTATTACACAGTTATAAAATAAGAATTTCACAATGCATATAATATATGTATATTTTTTAATACAAATGGTTAAAAGGGCGATAGTGTTTCTCCAAATCGCTTCCTTCGAGTTTAGGCGAAGAAGAAATAGTTATGATGCAGGCTGTTGCACATTCTACCGTTGTAATATTGTAATGTCCTAAGTCCTAACTGCTGCTGATAGTTTATCTAGTTTTAGCTATATTTTCTATTTTATTTTTCTTCAAAGTGTCTCCTTGAATTATGTAAGTAATATAACCTTATTTTATTTTTTATGAAAGATTGGTGATAAATGATTTGAGTCTTATTTTGATATTTCTTTAGTGATATCCACTTTTTAATTTTTTGTTTTCGATTATAATAAAATTGTAGGTTACATACTCTTCTCTGTCTGTGGAAGAGAATTTCTTTTTATCCTTAGAATTTCTTTAAGGATGATAAATTTGTAGGAATTACCTGTAAAGTTTATGCTGTTAAGCTTGATTTCCTCCCTCCCTCGGAATCTGGCAAATGAAAGTGTATTATTCTAGAGTGAGGTTATGTTATATTTACAATCCCAGTTCCTCTTCCACCCATAAGGTGTTTAGATTACTACATGCCAATGTTCATCTGTATTACTACTTTAGTCAATGTCTCATCACTCGATGTTTATATTCATCCACAAAAATATGTCTGATTAGGTAATTAGATTTATACAGTCCACTGTCAAACTAAATTCTCATTACTGTACTGCTTAATCTTGTCTACTTATTACATCCAATGGTAAATGTTTACTTTAAGGTGGCACCTTATTTTTTATATTTTATTTTTTTATCATCTACTACATACCTTACTTCTTAAGAATAAATATTATTTTCCTTGATCAGATCACTATTTTTCACTCAAAAATCACAATCTAAAAACAATCAAATTTGATGTATTTATAGGTTAGATATAAATGCTAGATGTTCACATTTACATCTTATTTGTTACTAAAAATATATCAATCTATAATATCAGTGATCACAGATCATGTGATATGTTGTGAATCCTCCATATTAATAATCTTATTTCAAATTATTAACATCAATAAACTTACAAAAGGTTTGGCCAGGTGTTTATATATATATAGCTACCTGGCCAAATTGGTCGTGATATATAATTATATCGCAAAGTAAGCAAATTTTAAACTTCAATAAACATACGAAAGGCAACCTGGACAAACCTATTGTGATATGAAATAGTGAGCTAGCATATTTTAATTTTGTAATGTCCATGCATCAAACCTTAAGTTATTATCATTGCCATTATGTTTTTAACCTGTATATATGTCGGATTTGGTAGTTTTTAGATTGTGATTTTTCTGTAAAAATAGCGATCTGCGCAAGGAAAACATTGTTTATTTTTTAAAAGTTAGCTATGTAGTAAATGATTTTTAAAAAAATTGTAACTGAGAAGTTAACTATACATATGGTTCCTTAACTAGACCTAGTAAAGGAACTACCTAATGACCTGCCGAGACCTAGTTTGCATGATTCTGAATTCATAGCGTAGTAATATTAACCTGTCAGAAGACATGTAATGCGCTTGCATCCAACGATACGCTATTATCTTCCCTCCAAGTAGAGTATGAAACCTAGACGCATCGGCTCATTGCGAAAGCAGAAATTGAATTCATACTGGCGGTAATTCTGTACTTAAAGGTGCCACCTTATTTACCGGACTTTTTTTGTATTACTTCTTCCGGACATACCTTACTTCTTAAGAATAAATAATGTTTTCCTTTTGTAGGTTACACATAATGGCAAGACGTAATAGCAATGAAAAATATTTTGAGAATAGCGTATGGTTTGAAGCAGGCACATTACACTATAACTATGCTAGATCTCTATTTCATATCACAACATGTTTGTTCAGATGCCTTTCGTACGTTTATAGAAGTTAATAAGTTGCTTACTTTCCACCAGGTAGCTATATATAATTATATAATCACCTGACAAAACCTTTCGTAAGTTTATTGAAGTTAATAATTACCATTATGTCTAGCCGAAAAATACGCTGTAATTTGATAGTTTTTAGATTGCCATTTTTCAGTGAATAAAAATGTTCTGCGCAAAGATAACATTATTTATTCTTAAGAATTAAGATATGTAGTGATGATAATCGTAATTTCACAACTACAGAATTTGATGGATTTATATGTCACCTAAGTCCAGCAACATCGAGCACGGTTAGTACTTGGATGGGTGACCACTTAGGAAATAACACACAATTTCTTCTTTTTTTACAAATTTAGATGTAGGTCAGGTAAGGTTGATATATATATATATATTCACACACGTTACTTTACCATGTAAGGTAAACATTCATGTACATACCTAATTTAACACGTAATTTACATGAACATGGTAAAACAAAATTTTAAAAAAAAAGCAGCGACTTTATTTGTAAACAATACCCATACTGGCATATTGCTTATTTCTGACCAAATAATGTATTTTAGTACTTCAAAAGTGTCTTCAGATATAAAATATGATTGAGTTCTTTCAAATTAAGATATGTAGCAACCAATTTCATGATTTTTCGCTATATAATTCAACCAGCGTGTACACTCTATAATTACCCATGGAATCAGCTTTCTGTACTCAATTATAAGGGATAATGAGACCACCTCATTATGTCTGATCTATTATTAAGCATATGTTATAAATACTATGCATGATTTAAGGTTTTACATGTTCTTTGTCTAATTTTAAGTTTTGATATTGCAATAATAGAGGTTTATAACTGTAATTCAATTATGAATATCTGTAGATTAGCAAATAACCTAAAGTTACATTTGTCATATGGATTGCTTCCTCTATCAATAGTAATTTTTCATACCTATTGTTCAATACTATTTTGCCTTAAGGTAGCTTTTAAAATGAGAAGATGAATGTCTGCGTGATTATGACCTGTTACTCTTATACATAACAATAATTTTGACATAATAAATGGTAACAATAAATACACATCATATTGTTCATGGGTGGCGGTTTTTCTTTTCCTTAGGCCTACATCAATTTCATTTAGATTATTGTTACATTTTTTTCATTTTAGTCCTACAATTTTAATATTGTTAATACATAGTGTATATATGATAACATAACCTTTTACTACATACCTTATTTTGAAGTTGTATTCTAATATTTTAACGCTGAATTCACTTTTTCACTGAAAAATTACAAATTGAAACAGAAAGAAAAACCTTTATAATGGATTACTGTACAATTAGAAGTTAGCCTAGTTAAAGATAAATAATTAAATATATTATAAGACTTACCGTCACAATAGTCTATGTTTGTCTGTAGTTATATCACTACGGCCGTTTCGGCTATTCAGCCATTTTCAAGTGTTATGCGGGTATTACCGTTGTCTTAGTTTAAAATCAGAAATTACAAACACACGACACATAACAAACACACAAGTTCTTTAAACATTTAAAACATGATGTAGTAGGCCCACTGTCACAACGCGTACACTGACTATTGTGACGGTAAGTCTTATAATATATTTAATTATTAATCAGTAGTCGGAATGGCGAAAACAAATATGTATGAAAGATAAATAATAAGTTATATTAAATTTGAATAGAAACCTATTGAAAACAAATGAACATTTCACAATTATTTCTTAAAATTAGTTAAATTTAATTACATTAAGTGTAAACACAGTTGTTACTTGGAGAAATTCCATATTAAGGTAAATAATAACTCGCATATAAAATTTTACAAATAAACATACCGTATATTGCGACAGCTGTTTCACAATTAAACATCTTCAGGTAACTGACATAAAATTTACAAAAGAGAGTAATTAGATAATAGTGGTATGTAGAAAGTATATTATAATGATTGTTGTAACAATTCGCTAATTATTTAAAAAAAATAAATTAATTAAAAAAATAATAATAATTACAACGATTAAATTCCTTTATATCGTAATGCAATGGACAGCTAACGCTCCTAGTGGAAGATACGTAAACTCGAATGGCCTAGATAAATAGTGAAATCATAACCATTCCTGAAATATGCAATGTTAAAACAAAAATAATTAAATATGGTAAAGTTAACCAAAACACCACTAAATAAATAAATAAATAAAAAATTTGTCAAAGAAAATTGTTGATTTTAAATATTTCATAGTTTAATAAATTTGTTAAGATTAAGTTACAAATCTAATGTACAATGTTAATAAAGTGCAGTGCAAAGAAGTTAAAAAAAAAAAGAAGAAAAAGATATTTTCAAGACAACAAAGCTAAGCCTAAAATATTCCTTTGTCAATAAAAAATTTAAATTATTATTAGTTGGATACAGATTCCAGAACGAAGCGGATCTATTTTCTTTAACAGTCATAAAATTAAAGAAAAAGTTCAGAACAGTTTATAACTAAGATTAATTATTCAACTTATTGAAATTATCAAGAGAAGGTGTATTACAAATAAATACAGGCTTATTGAACAGGACTATATATGGGTGAGATTAATCCATTTTATTAATTTACTATGAACTATGCCAATACCTAATGAATTATATATTTTTGGTTATGAACAAATAAGTTAATAAAAAACATTGACTATTAATCATAAAAGATATAACAGTGTTAAAAGAAATTAAATATTAACCAAGTAAAGACTTATTTATCCAGTTGTAAAAAATTAACCTAAGAGCTAACCTTTAATTAGCTTGAACTTAATTTATATAGTTGACGCATAAAGTGAACAATAACCAATTATAAATTGTATCTATAGACTATGAATTTGAATATACAAACTATTTTTGAATCAATAATTTAATTGATAATTCTTATAAATTTAAACTTTGAATGAACTTTAATCCATATTCTTGTTTATGTATTATAGTTATAATATTTATATAGTTTTTTTTATTACAAATATTTAAATGTATATAAATTTACTGAAGTGTGAGGGTTTGGACTGTGCCGGCGAGAACCTTTTTATTTATTTAACCCGAGATTAAGTTTCTTGAGCTTTATTAATAATAAATTTAAAATTCAGTTATTAATTATATAATTATTAATTAAATACTAGATAGTGAACCAGAATTAATTTTATACTATCTAATAAATAAAATTATTATTATTTTCATGGTTATAATCAAATAGTTATTTATTTCAATAATTAATTTAATAAAAAAAATAAATAATAATAATTAAATAATTTATTGAATATTAAGACATTATATTTTGGGCAAAATTAGTTTCAAGGAGAATTTTATATTACATTTGACGCCTCAACGTAGGGCAATATTTATCAATTTTTATATTAAAGGAATTTTATATTACATTGTAATGGTGAATACATAGGTCAAACAGGCAGATAAATTAAAACTAGAATTAAAGAACATGTACATTGTTGTAAGTATGGTCAAACAGATTCAAATTTTGCTAACCATTTACTAGATTCTGGTCATAGTTATGATCCTACTGAAAATGTCAAAGTTTTGCACATTGAATGAAATGACAGCTCGATTCTCTTCAATTTTAAAAACAAAGAATAATTGACACAATCGAAAGCTGTAGAGAAATTAAATAACTTTAACAGAGTAGCTTCTCTACGGACCTTTGTTAATTGTATATTATCAGATACATATGTTAGTGTTTTAGCAGTGCTATTGCCTGTCTGAAAGCTTAATCAAAATGGACTGAGAACATTTATTTCTTCCATGTTTCGACAACTCCTGATGAACAATTTCCTCTAACCATTTGTATAGGGTTGGCTAGCTACTATCCTTCTAAAGGAAGTAGGTTACTAGCAGTTAGGGCAGAAGGAAGTATCCTTTCAGATATTTGGGAAATGATTTAAAAAAAAAATATAGTACAAAATTCTTACAAATAAATAATTCATTGTTATTCATTCAAGTTATTTAAGGTATTCATTCTAGAGTAAACTAGTATTTATTATAAATTACATAATATTCTGGACTTTGCAAATAGAATTTGTTGTTAAATCTCATATTGTTTCAGAACTACATCATGGAACATTTAGATCTGTTGGATAACATTAAAGAAGAAAATGTAGATATAGAAATAAAACAAGAGGAGGTTAGTTTTGAGTTAATAGAAGAAGAAGAAGAAGAAGAAAGCTGTTTGATCAAAGATGAGACTGAATTAAATAATGAAATAAAGGAAGAAGACGATGGTAAGGAGAATACAGATGAAGTTTACCAAAGCAAGATGATGGAATTCATCAATGTGAAAGATGAAGAAGAAATAGATATTGTTTGGTAAGTAGGTTATAAGTACAAATTATGTAAAGTGTTGCCAACGTTTGAAATAATTTATGACTTCAGGTTTGAATATTTTCGTTTTCAGTTATACTGTTTTACCTAATATTATAACTTTGAGTATAAATTATTGTTTTTCTTTTACATACTAATTGTCCAATTTTTGTCAGAGAAGATGTAACTTTACTTGGTCATTAGAGTCCCAACTCCTTTAATTGTACACAATAACTTATAAATAAAATCATCTTTTGTGGTTTTTATAATTTCTTTTTCACAAATAATTTTCATGTAGTTTGTATTGTTCATTCTGAATAACCAATATTGTATCAGAAGTTTAACTCTATCTCCAAATAATTTAACTGGAATATAATGGACTTTTGAAGCAACTGTTTCTGGAGGAAACAAATAGCCTAACACAAATGATTTCTCATTTTGTAGTGTGTAGGTAAAATCTGAGAAATTATTATCAATCATGTATACATTTGTTACTGTTATGTTTATTGCTTTTGTTAGGTATTGTTATGTGTTTTGATGAGTGGAGTGTTCATAGTTTACAGAATGTTAGTGAGTTCTCTATATTTTGTATTAAACTTAGCAAGATATTCATAAAATATTTTATTGATATTAGTGCATCTCTAAAGTTATTTAATTCTATAAAATCATCTAACTTCTTATTTATAAGTAACATCTTATTCCTTAATTCGTTAAAGTTTTCTACAATTATATTTACAGTTTTGTTAAATTCTACCATAATGTCTGTACTAACAGAATATTGAGATGTAATTAGGTTAGGTTAGGTTAGGTTAGTAAGGTAAACTAAGGTGACTGTACATGCAGCGTTACGGCACGATCGGACCGATAAAGTCACTGACGTAATGTTTTGTTTTGTGTCTCATAGTTCGATAGTGCATCAACCTATCGGCATATTTTGGTATTCTCTGGATTGGGTAAAGACGTGTGTTAGACATAGTATATTGTATGCTTTTATAACCGTTACCATGGTTACTCAATATCATTAAAATCAGTGGATATTTTCACTTTCTTGTCGGTACGATCGGACCGATTAAAAATTTTACAAAAACATTTTGATTTAGTAATGAATAATTCACAAATAATACAGTTGTAAAATGAATATATGTATTTATAAAATAAATATTAGACAAATAAAATAGTGAGCTTGCCAACATAAAGAAATAAAATAGCCCGTTTAAATTTTTTTTTTTTAACACGAAAATTACCTCGGTCCGATCGGACCTAAACGTTATACTACGATTAAAATTAAAGCCGAAAAATTGCATTTCGGTCCGATCGGTCTCGGAACTATATATGCATAAATGTAAATAAAATTAGTAAATACTATTGCCTTATGTTATGTAACATAGGTAGATGCAAAAATAATAATGGAAAAATAATTTAGTAATCGTGGCACTCACGGCAAGAGTATTGTATTAGGCCTTGGCAGCTAACGTGTTAAACTTTGTCCACCATTTTCATTGACTTGACTTTTATTATTTGGCTTTTTAGTTTATTACTATTCAAAATGGCTTATCTTTTTTATTGATTTACTTTGTCTACAATTTATGTTTATCCAGAATTTTGACGTTTTTCGTCTTTTAATACTGTCTCTAAGTATTTTTTATTATTAAGATTTCTAAAATTTACTCATTAACAAAAGTTGATTGTAATTTTCTCTATTTTATAAATCTATACAAAGTTTTATAAAATTTTACACAAGCTCTTATGCAGCTTTCATTTCCCGACAAGAATTTTCCTGTTAAGACATACGAATCCATATGTTATACATCCTAATTCATTCAACACATTAACATATATTTATTTATAATACTTATTCAAATCATGGTTTTTTCACTTTTAAACTGTATTTGTTTTATTAATAGTTTTTTCTTTCACAAACTATAGTACGGTAATTGCTATTAATTATTATAGTCAAGAAATTTGGATAATTACTAAATTAATTTTTTTATTTATGATAAACTCTTTTAATTTGTCTAACACTACTGTTTTTGGTTTTTCTGTTGATACTAATTGGTAATTTTCAAATTTACATTGAGAACCGTTTGATGACAATTTTAAACCTTCTCAAACTGACCATCAATAAATGACCTGCTAAGTCTAACTTCCATTTTCTACCAAACTTGGCTTATATATCTTTGAGTAATGAATGACTTGTTTGATAGATGCCAGCTCAATATTGTCACAACTATTGTTTATAACTGTTCTGGAACTTAGAATGAAACTTCACTATTTAACCTAATCCTAAAATTTAATTCCTAACAATATCTTTATATTAATTGTGGTACATATCAGTGATTGTAATTTTTCCAGGACTGAGCCTCCAGGACACGAAGCAGATCCCTTGCCTTTATTTCCTTCTATAGAAACTGTAAGTTTGTATTTAGTCTTTATCTATTTTCACTTTTGCAATTAATTCCATTCTATAACCTAAGTCACGAATATAGTCTCTCATTGATTCATCAAGGCGTTGTCAAGTTTATGATGGCAACTGTTTGTCAACCGCACCCAAACCTAATAAGTGATTTATGTTGTTATAATTATTTTGTGGTGATTAGTCACCATTCCCCCCTCCACTTCGCTACCTTGTATGTACATGCGGGACTAGAAAACCCCGAGTAGTGTTCCAACCACGAGTGAGGGAAGATGTCTACTTAGGGTTCTTCGTTGCTTCATTTTAGTGCCGTTATATTTTACTATGCCTGCTTAAATCCCATGGAACAGGGCCGGTACGGCCTTAGGGTTTATATCTGAGCTCATCGCATTTTTCTAATCGTAATATTATTAGTTGGACTAATACACGGCTATTATAGGCCTTTTGTGTTAGTCCAACAGGTTGTGGCACTACAATGTAGTTTAGTTTAATATTGGTTTTAGTGTAGTTGGCTTAGTTTTAATAAAATTGTGTTTAGAATTAATCGTCAAAAATGGCTAGCCTAGATTGAGATTCGCCCAGTGTACTTTTATTAATTTTTGCACGCGATCTGATGACCAGGCAACGCATAATAAAAGTAGATCCATGTACCTCCCAACTGCTACCTTTACAGAATGGTAGCAGAGAAATGGGCTTTGTCTCGTGTTCCGGGTTCTTTTGGTGGTGTCTAAATGAAAAATTTAAAAAATAATGAAAAACCCTAATTTTTAAGAGTTTAATAGGGTTATTGTGCACTGGGTGACATGTCTCAAACGGCTGGCTACACTTTGCCGGCGTGCCTTCTTTTTGCTAAATTTCCAGTATATCAAATTCCGACTAAATTAAATTCTTTCTTTTATAATTTAAACTAACATATACTAGTACGTTACACTAGTATTGCCAACCTTTTTTCGCGAAATCTAAATTCCGTCTCTTTAAATATAACTTATTTAACTATTAAATTAACCTTTTTTATCCCCTCGCGACACTAAACTTTTAATTTCAGGAACTTATATCTAAAATGGTAAGTAACCAATATCAAATTCGGCCTAGTCTTATTAACATCCTGTCTGCTTTAATGGTGAGCTAGCTATTTAATTACATTAATTATCTATTGTTATAAATATTTATAGCTTTTCAAATTTAATTTATTTTATTGTTTGTCATGTAATTTATCAGTTAAAAATTATTTCCGTCTGTAATCATATTTCAGTTAATACAGTTTAAGATTGCAAAAAAAACAAGCCAAGCAAAAGAGAAGAAAATTAATATTTTTTTTTTTTACTGAATAAATAAATTGTATGTTCTAAAAAATTAATCAAAAACTTTTTTGCTGTTCAACTAGCATACATTAAGTGTAAGTTCATTAGATAACTTGTTTTCATTCTTTTATGCACTGATCCATTTATAATTTTGTGTGTATATAGATTTAGATATATGTATGAATTATGTTATGGCTTGAAATATTTTTCCAGCCTAGGTCGACATAACGTAGTTTTAAGCATTAATTCCATTGTTATACCGACTTATACCGGTCAAACCAGTCTTCAGCTATTGACCTCGGTCGGCTTATCTCATACAGTTGATAACACATTGTAGGCAGAAATCCTTATTCAATACCTACTTCTGCTAAAAAGCTATGATAATGTTAGATTTAAGTCTTATTTAATTTAAAACAAACCAATACATCGACACTACAGTTTATATCACTCTGGTAGCAAACTCAGCCTATACACTAGTTAATATTAGGAAATAATCTCTATTAGACACCGCAACTTTAACCAAACGTAGTGGCTCATGCATCGAGGATAGGACGTTGATGAAATTTATCCAACATTTTTTTCTGCACAGATGGTCACAGAAACCCCTCACTCCATTTCTTTATATATTTAATTATTATTTCCTAAATTAATTATTATACAGTCTAAATTGTTTTCGCTTATTTTACTTCAAAATTGTTTAATTTTCTCCTCTAGCCTAACTAACCCCCACTAACTATTATTACTTTTACTCTACTCTCCCAATAACAACTATGTTTATTTACTTATGCGCCTTTTTATTGCCCATGCTACCCAACCCTTTGTGTTATATTTTTTTCATCACACAGATTTCCGCAAGCCCCTTCAGTTTTCTAATATATTCATAAATTATTCAAAAAAATTATTGTTCTACAATTGCCCAATAATAATACATTAATGATTTCAATGATCACACGGTCCCATGTTACCCCGGACGGGGACTCTCATTCAATTACCGTCCAGTGGGATAGTCATGTCCGTAGATTAGCCAAATTTCTGAGTGTACGAGACCTCCCGGGTCCGAGCTCAATCCGTTTCCAGGGATTTTCCGGCCCCTGGGCTCAAAACCCTTATTAAAGATAACTGTCACTCCTGGTTTCCGGTTGCACATGTCGTACTTATTATTGGTACGAATGATGTTTTGAGACGCAGAGATGAACATTTAGTGTCACTTCTGCGCCTTATTCGTCAGGTGAACCCTGCTGGTTCATTTTCCATTTTTAAACTCCTGTTTTTCCCTACAATTTGTACCCAAATTCACCAAATTTCAAGTTTTCAGACATTTAATATTTTCCTAGCAACCTTAGCAGCCAGTGATATGACAGTATATGATGAGACCACCGACCGGATTTTTCCGGACTCATGTTTTTTGAATGATGGCATCCATTTTCACCATTAGGTAATTCCCATATATTTGACATTTTAAAATCTATTTTATAGGTCTGAGACTCATCGCCCGCCTTGCGGACTTCATTGGACGGGCTCACCGGTGTTTAGGTTTTAGCGACAATCTCTTATTTTCCGTTGTGTTATTTATTATAGGACAATAGGCTTCCCCTTCACGTACTGTGACTATACATTGGGGAATTTCTAATCTGTCCATATTTTTATAAGATAACAATCCTTCATCATTATTTTTACCTTTTATTTTTATTTTCACTATTTGGCTGATAAGAGCCTGGATATGATAGCTTGACATTTCTTTGACTGATACGTCCTTAGTTTTTAGAACATCCGTTTCTGTATTAAGATAAAGAATTGGAATCCTTTCATTGCAACATATTAGTTTATTATTTATAAAGTCTAAATTTATTTTTAAATCTTTAATCCTATCCAGTCCTAATAGTAGATCAAAGCTTTTGTGAAAGTCAAATATGTAGAATTTAGTTAATTTTTGACCTAATAGGGGTAGTTTACAACTCTAATTTTTTTTTGAAACTCTGTGTGCGGTAGCTACTTCAAATGGTTCTTTAATTAGGCTTGTTTTAAAACTTTTGAATCCTAATGATTTCTTTATGAAGATCTTGTGCTACCGGTGTCTATTAATATTTTTAGATTGGTGCTCGGGTCATATATGTAGGGTAGTTCATTATTGTCATTTTGAATATTCACAATTGAAAAATGGTTCTTAGGTTCTGTTATCCTAAAAAAATAATTCTGTTCTGTCTCAGTATTTGTCTCTTCTGCACAGTAGTCTGATAGATAGTCAGAAAGAGTTTCGTCATAGCTTGGATTTTCTTGGATCGGTGTTTGATACATAGTATAATCGTTATCTTCCATACTTCGTCCCGTCATCTGGTAGAGTTTAGGATTTTGCCTAGATATTCCATCCGATTGTCTGGTTGACGTACTCATAGGAGTGGGTTGGTACGTTTGTTTTTGATTTAATTGAGATCTCGAATTGTGGTTATTATTAAGCTGTCCACGTTGAGATTGACCAGATGTAGTAGGAAAAGGTTTATAGTACGGGTTTGGTTGTTGGTACATTTGTCTGGGATTTTGGTTAAACAGGTTTGGTTGTTGGTACATTTGTCTGGGATTTTGGTTAAACGGGTTTTGGTTGTTGGTACATTTGTCTGGGATTTTGGTTAAACGTGGCATTAAATGGTCTTTTAACAAAATTATTTTGGCCTTTAGGAACAACATTTTGCTTATTAGAATAAGTTATTTTATTATTTTTTAATTGAAAATTATTAGTTAACATGCTAAGAGCTTCCCCAAGAGTTGTGGGATTTTTTGTTCTCATGAGGGAGCCAAGTGGTTCATGTAACCCTCTTAACAGAACTCGTAAAGCTAAATTTTGTGTATAACTGCACAATACACCTTGTGCCGCTGGTTCTTTGTTAATAAAATATGCTATCTGAAGATTTAACAATTTTTGTATTTTCTCATAAAATTTAAATGGTGACTCGCCGGCTTCTTGCTTTAGTTCCGACATTTCGAAATTTAATGTATAGCAATCTCTTTTGTCTAAATAACTTGATAAAAGTGATTTTTCTAACATCCACCCACGAGTAACTATTTGAGCTTACAACTAATTCCAAAGCTGCACCTTTTAATTTAGTCAAAATGGTAGAAAGCAAATATTCGTTTTGAAAATCATCTGGATTAGCAGATACATAAAATTTACTAACTATTTTGTCACAAATCGAGATGAATCTGTTAAGCATTGTAGGTTGACCCGAAAATTCCGGGATCATGTCTAGGTACTCTTTCTTTAGGACTGGAGTCGTCATTTTGTATAATAAAAGCTTAAATAATCTAATACAATTCTTATAACTAATTAACTAACAGCTAAAGTTTTACAAATTAAAATATTGGTTACACAATATATTTTTACAAATTATCTTATTTTAATTACTCACAAAATCCAGAATTTTATGCTCATTGCGTTGTTATTCACTACACTAATTCTTAATAATATCCGTTTATTAAGTATTGTTCGCACTCCATTAACTGTTAAAACCGAAGATAATTATTTTCACTAATTTCATGGAGAGTTCTACCGCCTGTGCTAGTTATGTGCTAGTAATGAATTAAATTTTATTACAATAAAATGGAAAGTACTCTCTTATTCACAGAGCGAACTGTCCTGAGCGAATCTATAAAGAACACTGGCTAACTAGTGGCTTACAAGGCTAGGAAATACAAAATGCTTGCTCTATCTTATTCTAGGAAAACTACCTCTATTGTGTTTACTTATGCTAAATATTGTTCATATAACTTATATATATATATATATATATATATATATACGTAAACTCGTTATTTGACCTCGATCAATGTGTTACCGGTGTATGTATGACCTTAGGCCTTTTTTGTCGGCTTTAATGCCCCTCAGCACGATACCGACAAAACCAAAGAACCTCATTGCCGCGACTTTACCTAGCCCTACCCCTTCCCCCCCCTTTTCAACTCCTTAATTCCCTTGTTGACCTACTCACATTTTAGTTTCTATTAGTCAATTTTACTGTTTGTCAGTGGTCAAGCATTCGTATTCTTCTCATAGTCGTTTTTTATTAAATCTTTGTCTTATTGTTAGTATAGGATGAGTTGTAATTTTTCTTTTCTCTTCGGCATTTTGTGTTAGGTCAAGTACAACATGACTTGCTATATAGTTGGTATCAAAGATATATATATATATATATATATATATATATATATATATAAGTTACGCTACGGTTTCGTAACGTTGGGTTTTTAAAAAATGTTCTTTTTTTTAAAACCTTTTTATTTATTTATTACATGAAATCTTTGAAAACATATAACAATAAATTTACATATACAATTCATGTACGTTGAAATAGTATATGGAGCTTGCTACATCGATGTTAACTATACCTAGGTGAAGCTAAGACTAATGCTTGAACACGGCTCTAGCCCTAAAGAAAACTATGCTTAATTTGCTATTCTAAGATTTCTATTACTAACATAAGCATAATTATTCATTACAGTTACAATAATTCGTTATATAACTCCTCCATCCCTAAATAGAACTTCAGGGGTAGGAGAGGATATTGGAGCCTCAAGGGGATGCCTTCGACACATGAAGTTCGAACACATCACCTTTACATACTTGCAATATATAAAGCAAATTAATATTACAACAAACAAATATAATATTATTGTAAATGCATTTAAGTCTGTAGTAATTACAGTTTTTTCTAACACTCTATTAACCTGATCTAGTTTTAGTTCATTTAATTCTAATTTCTGTAAGGTGACAGTGAAATTTGGTTGTCTTTCAAACTTTAAATTTAATTTAGCTGCATCTAATAGCTTCGGATGACCAGCTCTAATATTACTTGAGGATATTAGTATTTGGTCTTTATAAGTTACAATTTCATTATTTATTTTCAACAAGTAAATTCCTTTTAGGGATTGTTCTTTAAGTTCCACATCGTTTTTAATTTTAATTATATCTTTGTTTACAAATATTAACAAATATTGTTCTAATTCAGGTATCCAATTAATTACATTATTTTCTATTTCTACATTTACATAAATACACTCACTGGGTAAACTGGATTTAAGTAGTGTCTTTTCACAGTCTATTTCTTGGTGAGAAACTTGGGTGGATGAGCAAATGGTAACTCTATGAGCTCTGTTGTTACACTTATCCAACAAACCTAATACAATTTCTTTAGAGGTAGTCTTACGTGCTAAAACATATCTAACTTTAGGTATTGCAGTTACATATTGGTTTTCGTATAAAGCTGGAACAGAATACATCTTATAATAAGTATAATCGTATGGTTCCACTATTGGTAAATTCATAAAATATACAATTTCTCTAGAATTAATTTTACAATTAATTTCTAATAAGTTTTCCATCTCCCAAATGTTTCCTAAGGTAAATTCAATAGGTAATCTATCTTTATAATAAGGTACAATTTTACTCATTTCTTCGTACAGTTCCTGTGCTGAAATTAAGCTTGGATGTAAAGTTCCTAGTTTACAAAAAGTTAAGGAATTTTCCACATCAGTCACTACTTGTAACATAATAGAATATATAATATTTAACTGAATTAATATGTTCCTGAATTGCTCTATCTTAACATGATCATTTACCTGTTTACTTACATATAACAATTTTACTTGAAGTTCATCAAAATTATCTGCTACAACTCTTATTGTCTTATTAAATTCTTTAATAATATTATAATTTATTGAATATTGTGCATCCATCTGACGTGTAATATTATTTTGGTTATTCTTTAAATCATTCAAAATTTGATCATATTTTTCACCATCGTATGCGTCTAAATTTCCTGAAATAAATTTAACAATAGATCCTAGTCCATTAACTAATCCTCTTTTTGTTCTAACATTTTTGAAAGTTATTATTTCTAATTTTTCATTTATTACATCTTTAGTATGATTAATGAATTTAAAATAGTTTAACATGTCTCTTAATTTATTTCCATTTTCAGTGACATTTCCTATATCAGTATACAAATCTAAATTACATTTTTGACAATTCATATAAAAATAATACAATACATCATTATAATAAAGTTCTACATTATTTAATTGATTAATGAATTCTTCTAACTTAAAATTATGTACAAAAGTGTGATACGACGTTTTCAATTTGGCTAACCCTAAATCTATTGGTATGATTCCAACATTTTTTGTTATTTCTTCAATTTCTATTCCTTCTGTAATTGTCACATATCCGAAGATTGTGAGGTACCTGGAACAACATTTTTATAATTAGATTTCTTTCTAGGTCGTTTTATATTAGAAAGGTGGATCTTTCCTTTTGTATTATGATGTCTAGCTTCGATTTGTGCTGTTTTATTTTCTCTATTAACAGAGATTAATTTTTCTTTGTTATACTTGTTTTTGGTCTTGCTTTGTTTTTGAACTGTCTTAACATATACTTCTTGGGGTATATTTTCAGGTAAAACTTCTCTTGTCGTATTTCTTTTATTTACCGTATTTTCCTTATTCTTGATACTAATCTCTTTTATATGATCATACAATTTCATTTTTTTCTCTTTATGAGAGTTTACATAATCACTAATTATTTTATTTTCCAAGTTCATCTCTAAAATTGAATCATTATTAATATGTCCATATAAAACTTCATTAGGTGTTAACTTTGTCACAGAATGTATGGAATTGTTGTATGCAATTACAGCAAATTTTACTTTCCCTGATATTGATTCTTGTTTAAATTCTAATTGATTATTTAATAATCTAATATGTTTGATTATCGTTGAATGTACTCTTTCACATAGACCATTACTTTGTGGGTGTTGCGTACTAACGTAGTGTATTTTTATCTTATGCAAATCCATCAGTTCTTTAATAACTCTGTTATTGAATTCACATCCGTTATCAGATATGATGACAGATGGGATTTTGTATGTGGCAAAATGATTTAATAGTTTATCACATATCTCAGTGGCTTGTGAGCTTGATATCTCATAAAGTTGAACATGTTTGCTAAATAAATCGATGACTGTAAGAAACTTACTCTTATCAAATGTAACTGTGTCTATTGATAAAATTTCTAATGGCTTTGATGCTGTAGGTGTAAGTGATAATTCTGTTTTTAAAGGGTTTCTTTCATACTTGGTTTGCAAGCAAATATCACATTCATTAATATAATCTTGCACACTTTTATTAATGTTTGGCCAATAATATAGCCTTTTAATTTGACTACAAGTCTCGTTTATTCCACGATGATTAGTTTTGCTAATGTGGTAATTATTAATTATCTCTTTGATTTCTTCTGAATCTAATACATCTAGTAATTTTATTTTATTTCTAACTAAATTTAATTCAGATCTCATAAAATTCTTAGCCATGCAGGTTACAAATTGTTCATAAAAATCTTGTTCAAAATATAAATTATATCTTACTCTTGGTACAAGGTATGCTTTTACAAATTCTATTATATCTTTTTCAAAATTGGTTTCAGATATTTCTACTAGTAATCTCATCTTAGTAAATCCAAATAATTTTTTAATTATAACATTCTTTGGATTGTTTTTCACAAGTGATAGGATTATTTGATTCTTACCAAAATTAACGGGTTCTTCTGAAATCGGTATTTCAATTTGTACATTACCATTATAATTTGAATGAATTGTTTGATTGTCATCTTCGTCTACATTTACAATTATTGATTCATTGTCTTCCATTGTTAAAGGTTGAAATGCTGGTTCTTCTAAATCATCTAATTCTGGAAAATATAACTTAGTAGAATCTTTTATTATTTTCAATTCGTTTTCCTCCTTCTCATTATTAACACATAGTTGCTTTTCTGTAATATTCAATTGTATTCTAGACAATGCATCTACATTTTGATTATTTTTTATACTTAACTTCATAATCATATTCCTCTAATTTTAATCTCCATCTAAGCAATTTTGAAGTGGGTTCTTTCACCGAAAATAACCATTGTAGTGGTTTATGATCCGTATATACCGTAAACTTTTTTCCGTATAGGTATGGTCTAAAATATTGAGTTGCCCAAACTATGGCTAATAATTCCTTTTCTATTGTTGAATAATTACATTCACTATTGTTTAGTGTCCTGCTAGCATAGGCTATTGGTAGATCTTTACCGTTAGTTTCTTGACTTAGTATTGCGCCTAGTGCAAAATTACTCGCGTCTGTAGTGAGAATGAATTTTTTACTAAAATCTGGATATTGCAATATTGGCTCATTACACAATATTTTTTTACATTGTTCAAAACAGTTTAAATATTCTTGATTTTCTATATCAATTTTTTCTCCCTTTTTTAAACATTTTGTAAACGGTTTAGTTAGTTTGGCAAAGTCCTTAACGAATTTCCTATAATATCCAATTAATCCTAAAAAACTTTTAATTTTTTTACAGTTTTTGGAATTGGGTAATTTTTTATTATTTTTACTTTTTCTGGGTTTGGTTTTACTCCATTGGGTGTTACTAAATGGCCTAAATATCCTACTTCCTTCCGTAAAAACTCCGTTTTATCCATTTGAATTTTAAAATTAGCTTTTCTTAACCTCTCAAAGACTTCTTTCAATCGGTTAATGTGTTCTTGCAGGCTGGTAGAATATATAATTATATCATCTAAGTACACAAGACATATTTCATTTTGTAAACCTCTTAAAATATTATTCATTACTCTTTGGAATGTTGGTGGGCTGTTCTTTAGTCCAAATGGCATTCGTAGAAACTCGTAATGTCCATTTTCAGTAGAGAAAGCGGTTTTTTCAACACTATCTTGGTCCATTTCTATTTCGTGAAATCCATTGGCTAAGTCCAATGTGGTGAAATATTGGGATCGTCCAAGTTTATCCAAAATATCTGTTATGTTGGGTAACAGATACTTGTCATCAATTGTTTTGGAGTTTAAATTCCTAAAATCTATTACCATTCGAAACTTTTGTTTTCCAGATGCATCCATTTTCTTTGGTACAATCCAGACAGGTGAATTCCATGGTGATTTGGAATTTCTTATTATCTTTTGTTTTAACATATCTTGAATTTGTGTATTGATTTCTTTTTTATAAATTTTGGGATATCGGTAACTTCGAGTGTAAACTGGAATTTCATCAGAAGTTCTAATCATGTGTTTAACCTGGTTTGTGAATGTTAAATCATTTCCTTCTTTATAAAAAATATCAGAATATTCTTGTACTAATTGTTCAATTGCGTTTTTTTCTTCTAAATTCATATGATCTGTTCTTATTTTTGAAAAATCTAATTTATTATCTTCCTTTCTTTTCCTTATTAAATTACAATTTGAATTAATTTTCATATTGTTAGTAGGCCTATTGTAAATTTCGTAATTATTTATGGATTCTAATTTTAATGGTTTTGGGTTAATCTTAACGTCTTTCATTGTGGTATTAATTATTGGACACAACGTTTTTCCGTTCTTTACTTTTACTAAACACTGTGGGATTTCAAGTCCTTTATCATAAACGTATGGCATAATGCCTTGGCCATTTTGAATATTGTTAACCTCCAGTTCTATTATCCTTTTACTTCTTGATTGAATTAAAAAGCTCTTTATTACTTTTTTCTTTTCTTTAGTTATTTTTAAGTTCTTTACATTGTTCTTATTGTCATTAGGAAGTTGTTTAATTTCAGATTTTTGTTTAAATTGAAATTTTTCTGTATCAAAATACAATATTGGTAATTTCATATTTTTTGTATTCACAATATTATTCACTAAATTAATGTTTAATTCTAATTGTTTCATATTGTCGAGTCCTAGTAACAAATCAAAATTTTGGTGAAAGTTGAATAGATAAAATTTTATTTGTTTTTCTCCTAATATTGGTAGTTGACAGCTATATTTTTCTCTAGATTCGCCATGTGCAGTAGAAACAATAAATGGTTCTGGGTTTATGGATTCTTTATATAATTTAAAAGCCAAATCTTTATTTATAAATGATTTTGTACTTCCAGTATCTATTAAGATTTTTAATTGAGATTTTGGGTCGTATATGTAAGGTAAAACACTATCTTCAATGTTCATTATGTTAAATTTCCTTCTACATTGGCATGTCCTAAAAAATAATTATTTTCCTCGCAAGTTTCATTGTTTACGTTTACATTTTCAAATTGTTGTTGAATTTTATCTAACTCACAGTTTTCATTTATTTCCGATTTTGTTTCATAAATTACTTCTTCATAATCACAAAGGTTTTCATCTAAATCATCTTCAGCGGTTATTTGATACATTTTTGTATTTTTTATTGGTGATTGTCTAGTGGAAATACTCATTGGAGTAGGTTGATATTGTTTAGGTGGAAAGTTTTGTTTCTGCTTATAATCAATAAATTTATTTTGTCCTGACTTATTTTGGAATTCTTGATATGATGTTGGTTTTTGTTGATAAATTTTATTTATTGGTCTTTGTACTTGAATTACTTTTTGAACTACGGGTTTATTATTTGGGAATGATTTATTAGTTTTCTTAAACTGAAAGTCGTTCGTTAACATATTTAATGCGTCTTCTAAACTTAATGGATTTTTAGTTCTCATTAAACTGCCTAGAGGTTCTTGAAGACCTCGTAATGCTAATTTTCTTACGTATGTGCAAAGTACGTCTCTTGCTGTCGGTTCTTTGTTAGTGAAAAATGCTATTTGAAGATTTAGAATTTTTTGAATTTTCTCATAAAATTTAAAAGGTGTTTCATGACTTTCCTGTTTTAGTTCAGACATTTCTAAATTTAAAGTAAAACAATCTCTTTTGTCTAAATATGTTGTTAGTAAGGTTTGTCTAACGTCTGCCCACAAATAAGTATTGGAACTAACTACTATTTCTAAGGCTTGACCTTTAAGTTTTGATAGAATTGACGAAAACAGATATTCGTTTTGAAAATCTTCCGCATTTTCGGAAACATAAAATTTATTCACAACTTTGTCACAAATTGATATGAATCGAGATAACATTGTTGGATCGCCTGAATATTCGGGTATTATTTCTAAGTACTCTTTTCTTAAAGTAGGTGTACTAATACCGTGTGCCATGATTAATATTATATTATATTACAGTTATTAATAATTCTTATTTCTAACAAGTTCTTACTTCTAACACAACTTATACAAAAATTTAATTAAAAGATATAGTTAATTTTATTTAAAAATCTTATTCTTTGAGATTTGATTAAAATATTTACAAATAATTAAAAACAGTAATATTATTATTTTTAATAATTAATATTTTATTAATTATTGTATTTTATTCAATATTTTTATTTAAATAAACAAAAATTATTTGTTTTTATATTTGTAATTTCTTTTGAAATTAAATTATTTCTTTTCTTTATTTTGAAATATTTTTGCTTTAATCAACTTACAGAGTCCATAGAGTTTTGCTCATTTTTTGGTTCATCTGAAGTGGCTGATTTTCTTTCTGAAGATCTGTTGTCTTCTTTTGTTGTCGTGAAGATCCGTTGTCTTCTTTTGTTGTCTTGGCGAGATGCCCTCGTACTGGACGTTGACGAAATGTTCTCTGCCTTGTTGGATCCGGTTCTTGGTAAACGATTGAGATCGACGATTTTTAAGGATCTTGCGTTTTCAGGAGCAGTGTTATTCTCCAACGAAGCTATTTTGTCTTCTTCCAGCGTAGTTTTCTCGTAAAAATCTCCAAGTGGTGTCCGCCCCGACTGCGCCAGTTACGCTACGGTTTCGTAACGTTGGGTTTTTAAAAAATGTTCTTTTTTTTTTAAACCTTTTTATTTATTTATTACATGAAATCTTTGAAAACATATAACAATAAATTTACATATACAATTCATGTACGTTGAAATAGTATATGGAGCTTGCTACATCGATGTTAACTATACCTAGGTGAAGCTAAGACTAATGCTTGAACACGGCTCTAGCCCTAAAGAAAACTATGCTTAATTTGCTATTCTAAGATTTCTATTACTAACATAAGCATAATTATTCATTACAGTTACAATAATTCGTTATATAACTTATATATATATATAATTTAGGGTAATTATTAGGATCATGTTGCTCATTCATTACTTTCCACTTAACCAGCTCTTAATCCTTTTTTTTCTCTACCCTCTGCTCAACCCGCCATAATAACACATGTTTTATGGCTAATAAGCTACATCATTCCAACCTCAACTTACCACCTATATTTAGTGTATTTGTACTAATTTTTAGTGTAAATCACGCATTTCTTTCTTTATATTTCTGGTCCATGGGTCTTATAATCATGGGACGGGCAACATCCTTGTGATTGCATATCCCATTGATTTATTGTAGTAATATTAACGCCACGATAAAAAAAATAAATAATAAAAATAAATAATAATGATAATAATACCCTAAATAATAATAAAAAATTTAAAAAACCCCCACCCTTTACTACAAACTTACCTAACATAACTACTCCATACAGTTCTATGCAACAATCCTTATCTCTACACCTCCTACTTACAATTTAATGTAACAGTATACATAGTTTCTTAATATACCCATACCCGTTGTTAACCTATAAAATTTCCATCTTATTTCTGATATGTCCAATAGTTAAGTTTACCTACATCCCTTCACCAGCCTCTTTTAATTTCCTGGCTATAATTCTATAAAATATTCCTCTGCAATTTCTCCCATTAAAACATAATTGTAATTTCTTAGTTCTAAGCCTTAGTCTCCTTAGTACACCACTTTCCGTTGTTAGCCATATAAAATTCTCATCCTCTTATCCTTAAATATCCGTGTACCATATATTTTTACCTTTTATATTATATAAATAAAACTTATTTATTTATTTTTTAGCTTTTAAACTACCGTATTTAATGTAAAGTGAGACTATGAACAACTATGCAATTTACCATTCTACCTTCCGAATTAATTAAATATGATCATTTTTATCTCATTTAAATTTCTTCCCGTTCCCAAATCACCTATCTTGAAGTTAAAGCCTCCCATCTCCTTGTTCGTCAAGCTTCACTAAACACCACAGAGTAAGAGTCATCAAGCGTTGCTAAAAATACATTAATCTTCATGTTAAAACCACCTGTCTTTTTGATAGGGGAACCTCGCTAAACACCACTGTGTTGATTCGTCAAGCCTCGCCAAAGATACCAGAGATACCAAGTCTATCACTTCTCTTTGAGGAGGTTCATTGATGGATTGGCAGTAGTAAGAATTTACGTATTAACTTCGCCAGTACAGAACTTGTATTATTCCTGCCAATTCCTTTCACCTAGGTTGTTGTGACTAACTAGTCAGTCTGTTGCAAGTCTAAATATCTAGTTTTTTTATCAAACTTAGGCTGTACAGAATTATGGAATTTACTTGCAATATCATCGTTCATCGCTTCCAATGTTAGTCAGGATCGTTGGCTCTAATTTATATGACCTTCAAACATGAATCGAGAAATGTACATTAAAGGAATTTTTGGCCATGCTATTAAACTGTTTCATACAACTGCGATCTTCAATCACTTAGCATTTTCCATTTCCTACACCCCTCCGCAAACGACTTGACTTCATCATACCCTGTTCCACCTCGCATTTTCGACATAGATCTCCATCAGCCATTTTATTCTAATATTATTGTACACTTTTTTTTACCTTAAAAACAAATGTACGGCTCACTAATCCTATATTTTTCCATTCTTCTTACATAGTCTCACTCCGTGACCTAGTCTGTAAGTTTTAACTACTTTTACTTGTAACACTTCATATAATAACCATAATTTTTTAACATTTTACCCCCCCCCCCACCCCGCCAAAATATCTAGCCTAGATTGAGATTCGCCTAGTGTACTTTTATTAATTTTAGCACACGATCTCATGACCCGGCAACACGTAATAAAAGTAAATCAAACCGTACCCTCAACTGCTACCTTTGCAATTTATAACAATAAATAACAGAATATAAAGTAATGCATACAAAATTTCATTCTTGTTAACCTAAAAACCAATATAATGGAAACACTTCACAATACTAAATTTGTTTTTTTGAATAAATAGTTAATGTCAATAAAATTAGAAAATGTCATGGATCATCCCTACATCAATATTGACAATGTGGCAACATTGCAGTGGAAAGAGGTAAGGAAGCCACTAGCTTGTCCTCATGACCTTATTTATAATAATAAATACAGTTAGTATTGTAAAACAGCTGACATATCAAATTGACGCTAGGTTGTAAGTATATTATTTAACTTAAACAGCATCTTTAATTTGATTACACCAGTGACACTTTTATATTTTTAAACTTTGACTTGTAATTAGAGTGGTAATAATTTATATTTTGTCTTTTTTTATGATTGTACATTTATTATATTGCTATGATTATCATAACATGTTTATTTTGAAGTTAAATACGAGGTTTATTAAAAAAAAAAGCAAAACTTTCATCATAAAATCTTTATTATTATACTTTCAACTTTACAAATGTTCGTCTCCTTCAAAGTACTCCCCTTTGCTTGTTATGTACATATCCTATAGTTATTTCCATTGTTCGTACGCTTTCCTGCAACTTGTTTTTAACGAGAAAACATTAACTATGTATTTCAGATGGCTTCGTGTTCATTCTTTTGTTCGATCACGTTTTTTGCTTTAAGTTTGGACTATTCTGTGTAAATGTGTTGATGAAAATACTTATATTAGTTCATCAATAGGCTGGCTGTATTGACCATTAGGGTTATATTAAGACTATAGCTGTAAATGATTGGTTCAGTGAACGATCTGACCTATGGATGTTACAACATGTTAGTACAATCAAACTAGCACACTTCAATAATAATTTAGCTGGTAATTAGATATTAGAATTCCTCTCTAATCTCACTGTAATTTATTTCATCACAAGCAAACATCATTCTTTTTTGGAACGAATTTAAAAATACGGATATATCCACAAAAACTTGACATTGATCCATGACATAACTTTCTCTATACCGTAATAAATTGAAACTGTTATGTTTGATTGTATACACATGTGCTTAGATGTTTGTGTTTCTATTTAAGACAGATTGTTTTCATTGATAAATTGAAGTTTACAGGCTTTTTAATTATTGTAGCTAATCCTAGAATTAAGGTAATTATAATAATTTCTTCTTATGTTGCAGAAAGTAGAGCCTCACTCTACAGAGGAGGGACACATGTCCACAATAGATGTCTGTCCAAATACTTCACAGGGTAAGTTGCATTGTTTAACCATAAAGTGGTGCATGTTAAAGGTTTTATTTTCTTTAAAAAATCATAAAAAATATTATTTTTATACAAAACCTAACTTATAAGATATCATTTTTCTCAGAAAGATGCGTAGAATTTATCTATGTAAAATATATATATATATATATATATATATATATATGAAACAGTTTTGGAGTAAGTATGTTAGATGTCAAAAATGATATTAACTTTTTTCAGAAAAACCTGTATCATCCAAAATCAATAGCTTATTACCTTTTTCGAAGATATACAAAAGTTTTGTGTAATATTTGTGAATATATTTAGAAAAAATAAAATAAAAATTTGTTACATTTACAAAAAAAAATATTAGGAAAAAAGATAAATTGATCCTTTTTTTTTTTCACAAATTCACAAAAAATAGTAATATATATTTTATACACATTTTCTTTATATCATTATATTCAAAAAGGGGCGCATAATTTAGCTGTTTAGTAAAAAAAAATGTTAGATGTAAAATATTTTGAGTTTTTATGTGAAATACCAAAAAATCGGAGAATAACGCAGGCAAGAATTTAACAGAAATGGTAATGTAAACCATACAAATTTTTTTTTGAATATTTTCAACAATTAGTACAGATTTGTAATATATTTGTGGATAAAAGTTGCTAAAAAGGAAAATCAATTTATAAAATTTTCATTAGACATGGGTCATTTATGATAAAAATCTACCTTCACAATAGCCCAGGCGTTGAGGTTAGGCTAGGCTAGGGCTGTGAAAAAAAACCAATAATATGAAATATCACTAATAAATACACTCTACAAACATCGACACATTTATTATAAGTTGTATATACATTTATATATTATGTATATACATATTATAATAAATAAATGGCTTCTTGAAAATTCCAAAAGCACATGTAGGCTAGACTAGGCCTGCAAAATACGTTGATAATATGAATTATCACTCAAATAACTACACTCTACAAACATTGACACATTTATTTTAAGTTGTATAAACAAATTATAATAAAAAAACCACTTCATGAAACTTATATTCATTATAAAAACACAAAGCTATTACACTTTGAAATTTCCACCTAGGCAAAAACCTTGAGATCGAACTAACAAAATGAGGAAATACTCTAGGTTTTCTAACGTACCACAGCCTTTGTATTTTTTCTTCTATAGATGTGTTTCAAATACAAGGTTAAACATTGAAACCTCCTCTTTACAGTTATAACAAAAACGACAAGATTGTATAAAAATAAAGATCGGATTCTTCAAGACTGTCTAGACACTGAATATCGCAAACCGGTCTGAAAGTTCAGAGGATCATTTCGTAGAATGGACATAACTCATAACCTATATAACTTAGGATAATTTCAACTTCATAGTTCGAAAGAGAAAGAAAAATACTATATATTAATTCTCGCCGCGGCAAAGTGACACAACCTAGCGCAATAAACGTTTACTTGAGTAAAGTAGTGTTTTTCAACTGTTGGTGTCAAAACATTTTTCTAAACTTGGTTATGAAACATTGAAACATTACCTTTACAATGGTATGTTATACATTTTGATAAAATAATATCTACTAGGATAAAAGTTGAATTGCAAAAAAATGTAATTTCTAGCGTGTAAAATAGCGTTAAAATTCTTGATTTTGTTTAATTTTTTATATAATAAAAACTATATTACGTGGAAACATTTGAAAAGTACATATTGGAAGAGAAAGATGCGATCTATCGAGCAGTGTTATGTTAAATCTGTTTGACAGAAATTTCGAATTGGGACTATTAGACAAACATGACGCTATTTTTGTAAACAAGTTATCTGCGCAAATCTTTGACGTAATGTATAAACAATACGCGAACTTCAGCAATTTTTGGAATATTATTTATAACTTTTTTTGGTATTTATTTTGCATGATTATGTATCTACGGAACATTAGCATTAATTTTACCTTCTGTTAAAGAAACGTGAAACCATTTTTCTTGTAAAAGTCTTGTCAAGTATTTACTAAATGTAAAATGTAATTTAGCAAAATAAATAATACATGCCTAAAACCTACGTAGTTTTTTTGTATCCCCTTAAAGTAAGAAAAGAAACAGAAATAGAATTTGCCTCTTTTAATCTTTTTTATTTCAGTGCATTAAATGCAAGTGATAATTTCTAGTTTTATTTAATTAATATTCTTAGAGAATTTATAAACAATACGAATTAATTTAAGCAGTAAAAACATTTCTCGTAGAATATTAAAATAAAAAATTAATTGTGTTCGTCTCGTAATATTGTAAATATTTGATAAATTTGTATTGTGAATAAAAAACTATATTTTACATACCTCAGTGTCACTGCAAGTCTTTCTTCAGGGGTTGTACACTTCCTGAAATTAGAATGTTTTTCTATGAATGGCTTGATCCCGTTCAAAATGTAGAAAAAAGTATCGGGTTTCATCCTAAAATACTCTTCTAATTTATCGGGTTGTTCTAATAATCTGCTGAATAATGAATGAAACTCCCCACTATCTTCCCTCTCCAAAAATATTTCATTCACCCACTCACGTCGTTCATTATTAAGCAAAACATAACTCAGCAATGGGCTTTCACTCAGAAAATTAAGTTCAAGCATATTAATATCGGACATCTTTTAACCACGAAGGAAGGCGTTTGAAAGGAAAAATGTAACCTGTAAATTAAGGAGCCAGTGTAACCACGCTCGTCGTCCGAATAATTCGCCAGAATCGTTCGGCCGTACTCTGGCGAGCAAAATACGGCTCCAGTGTAACCGTAGCCTTAGGTAGCCCCATCCCACTTCCCTTGCACTTTGGATGTTTCATTGATTAATGAACTTGACAAAACTTTTATAATTCTACTTTCCTTCATATTAAACTAATTTTTTCTGTACACATTATTAATTATTTATGGATATTGCCATTTATTTATGTATTCTTGCTATTTATTATATTTTAACTAAAATTTTATGTTTTACAAAAATTTTGTTTTTGTAACGATTTTGGTGAAAAACCCAAACCGTTTCAGTCCGTGGACAGTTACCACTTGTAGGGTTAATTTATATCTAAAAGAAGAAGTCCTATAGGTTATTATAATATGAGACCTCAATATGTGAACTGAACGGTTGTAGTTTAGTACAGAATGCGCTAGTTTGGGAGGAGTTGAAGACCCAATACATCTCGCTATTCTTGAAGTTAGATAGCTTATCGGATGTGTATGTAAAATCAATGGTTAGAGTCACATTAGTTTTGTGTAATAAGGTAATTTAAAATCAATGATCCCCTTGCTCACGCCATATTTTAATTTAAGTAAATTTGATGTGTTTTCTTTGTAGTTGACATTTTTAATTCAATAGGTTTTTCCACTGTTCATTTAGAATTGATGTAGGAAAAATAAACATTTACACAGACTTTACCATGAAGTGATCCATGCACATTGTGCCCATAATTTGCAAGTGGTCTTTTATCTAGCAAAGTATTAATTTACTAAACTTCTTTGAGAAAGAAATTAGTTATGAAAACATATTTTGGTACTAAGAACTTTATGACAAGGTAAAAAAAAAATACAGAATCGGCAGAAATAATAGGAAATGGTTAATTTATTTATATAAACGGATACTTTTCTTATGTCAAACAGAGTTTTCTGCTCTGTAGCTCTGTTGTATAACAATAACAGGTAGAGTATACTTTAAACATAAACATTCTAACATATGTTACGCAGTGTGATAAATAGTTATCACATTAAAAAAGAAATATATATATATATATATATATATATATATATATATATATATATGTTTTCTAACAAATACAGATAGAGCTGTTTATGGTGAGAAGAAATGTAAAAGCAAAATGGAACCCCACTCCTTCCCCTCCTGGTGTACTTACCCATAGTAATGCAGGATGTGAGGGAACTTTCAGCTCTGTAAGAAAACAAGAACTCAGTTCACATCTTCTGTCTGATAAAAATCTTGAAAATATTCTTATTGCAATGTCATATTCAAACTGCTTTGAAAGGGAATTTGTTAAAAATAATTTGTAAATTTCAACTATTTGAGAATTAATCCGATGAATATGCTTGTAAATATATTTTACAAATAGTGTTTTCAATTTATTTGTTTTAGATATGCAGTTCATTGGCACAAGTACTTGCAGCAGGTTCACTTCATTTAAGAAACCAACCCCACATGTAAGCAAAGAATCTTTCAAATGTACTCTATGTAATTATTCTGCTTTAACTCTATATAAACTTGAATTGCACAAGAGAGTGCACGCTGGAGAAATCCCATATAAATGTGCAAATTGTGATTATTCTGCTATTAGCTCAAGTAACCTTAAAATGCACATGAGAAGGCATACTGGAGAAAAACAGTATAATTGTTTAAATTGTGGTTACTCTGCTTCTAGATCAGCTCGCCTTGAAGTGCACATGAGAAAGCATACTGGAGAAAAACCATATAAATGTGAAAATTGTGATTATTCTGCTTCTAGATCAGATCACCTTGAAGCACACATGACAAAGCATACTGGAGAAAAACTATATAAATGTGCAAATTGTGATTATTCTGCTTCTACATCAGATCACCTTAAAGCACACATGACAAAGCATACTGGAGAAAAACTATATAAATGTGCAAATTGTGATTATTCTGCTTCTAGATCAGATCACCTTAAAGCACACATGACAAAGCATACTGGAGAAAAACTATATAAATGTGCAAATTGTGATTATTCTGCTTCTACATCAGATCACCTTAAAGCACACATGACAAAGCATACTGGAGAAAAACTATATAAATGTGCAAATTGTGATTATTCTGCTTCTAGATCAGATCACCTTAAAGCACACATGACAAAGCATACTGGAGAAAAACTATATAAATGTGCAAATTGTGATTATTCTGCTTCTAGATCAGATCACCTTAAAGCACACATGACAAAGCATACTGGAGAAAAACTATATAAATGTGCAAATTGTGATTATTCTGCTTCTAGATCAGATCACCTTAAAGCACACATGACAAAGCATACTGGAGAAAAACTATATAAATGTGCAAATTGTGATTATTCTGCTTCTAGATCAGATCACCTTAAAGCACACATGACAAAGCATACTGGAGAAAAACTATATAAATGTGCAAATTGTGATTATTCTGCTTCTACATCAGATCACCTTAAAGCACACATGACAAAGCATACTGGAGAAAAACTATATAAATGTGCAAATTGTGATTATTCTGCTTCTACATCAGGTAACCTTAAAGCACACATGAGAAAGCATACTGGAGAAAAACTATATAAATGTGCAAATTGTGATTATTCTGCTTCTAGATCAGATCACCTTAAAGCACACATGACAAAGCATACTGGAGAAAAACTATATAAATGTGCAAATTGTGATTATTCTGCTTCTAGATCAGATCACCTTAAAGCACACTTGACAAAGCATACTGGAGAAAAACTATATAAATGTGCAAATTGTGATTATTCTGCTTCTAGATCAGATCACCTTAAAGCACACATGACAAAGCATACTGGAGAAAAACTATATAAATGTGCAAATTGTGATTATTCTGCTTCTAGATCAGATCACCTTAAAGCACACATGACAAAGCATACTGGAGAAAAACTATATAAATGTGCAAATTGTGATTATTCTGCTTCTACATCAGGTAACCTTAAAGCACACATGAGAAAGCATACTGGAGAAAAACTATATAAATGTGCAAATTGTGATTATTCTGCTTCTACATCAGGTAACCTTAAACTACACATGAGAAAGCATACTGGAGAAAAACTATATAAATGTGCAAATTGTGATTGTTCTGCTTCTACATCAGGTCAACTTAAAGTATACATGAGAGTGCATACTGGAGAAAGACCATATAAGTGTGCAAACTGTGATTATTCTGCTTTTAGCTTAAGTACTCTTAAAGTGCACATGAGAGTGCATACTGGAGAAAAACCATATAAGTGTGCAAATTGTGATTACTCTGCTTCTGACTCAAGTGGTCTTAAAGTGCATAAAGACTAATAAAAAGTGGATTGTACAAAATAAAAAATTGTGTTTCATAATTTATTATTTTAATTCAAAGTTTAGTTTAATAAAATATTCTAGAAAAAACTATTTTGTTTTGTATAAATTCAATATTCACAAATTGACTGTATCATATCTTATTTTCTTTGTTCTATATATAATTATATTTCATATGTTTTTGAAGGTATATTTGTCTAATTTATACCTTTACTCCTTTAACCCTAAAGCCGGCAATGTTAATTTTCTTGACAATTCTTCGTTTGTTTAAAAATTAATAAAATAATAATATACTATTTTTACACAAAACCTAACTTATAAGATATCATTTTTCTCAGAAAGATGCATAGAATTCATCTATGTAATAAAAAAAAATTTGAAACGGTTTTGGAGTAAGTATGTTACATGTCAAAAACGAAGTTACCATTTTTCAGGAAAATTCTGTATAATCCATAACCAATAGCTTACTACCTATTTCTAAGATATACACAATTTTTGTGTATTATTTGTGAATATATTTAGGGGAAAAAAAATTTGTTACATTTTCAAAAAGTAAAAAATTATTTTATGAATTTCGGGACATTGGTCATTTTATTTTCAACAATTTACCAAACATAGTAATATATATTTTATACAAAAGTTCTATATCTCATTATGTTCAGAAAGGTGCATAGAATGTAGGTGGTTAGTGAAAAAAAAAATGTTAGATTTATCACATTTGGAGTTTTTTGGTCAAATACCAAAAAATCGAAGAGTAACGGAGCAGAAATTTCACAGAAATGGTAATGAATAACATACTAATAGATTTTTGGGATTTTTTTTTCAAACATTACTTGAGATTTGTAATATATTTGTGAATATATTCAGGGAAAAAAATAATAATTTGTTACATTTTCAATATAAAAATGACAATTTTCCAAAAATTGATATTCTGACGCTTGAGGTTAGGTTTGAACTCTTGACATTTAGGCGTAATTAGTAACTTTCTAAAGCTAGGCCTAAGACAAAATCATTAGATTTTACTAAGACAACATACTTTACAAAGAATAACACACATATACACTTGTAATAATCAAAAAACACTAAATATAAGGAAATTTGCATATAGGCTACACTTACAATATTAGTTTTAGGTTATCCAAATATAAACTGTTCACAAACTAGAAAATCACAGAAAAACATAAACTTCAGATATAAAAACACATATATTGTAACTTGTATACAACAATTTATATACAATTTGTATACACAAACCTTCAAAATAACAAATATCTAACCCCAAAACCAATTTGCGCTACGTCATTTGTTCAGTTTTTTCATCACACAATTGCTACGTTTGGACATCAAAACAAAACCTTCTTAGTAAGTATTTGCCTATATCAAGTGGTACCAACTTATAGAATGAAATTTTCCCTACAACATACTGTAAAGAAAAATGTTTTTAAAACATAGAGAAATGATTATGTCTATTCGTAAAATGCACCGAATGCCAATTGAATTTCGTCTTGTCAAGTTTGTTCTATGTTCAAGTAGAAATATCTCTGGATCTATGAGACGGAGAAAATTTTGTAATCTACGGTTAGAAAGAGAAACATGTGATCTATAGAACAGTGATTTAGTTCACTTAAATGACAGATAAATAGAGTTGTAATTGTATCGGGAAAAATGGAGCCGCGTTTTACGAAAAGACGCAGAGTTGAAATTTATGATTTTACGCAACAAAACTATGCGAACTTCACCAATTTTTGGAATATTATTTATAACGTTTTGTGGTATTTTTTTGCATGATTATGCATCTACGGATCATTACTTTTCCAACGGTATTTTATTTATTGTGATAGGACAATTTTAAGTGGGCGTAATGGTGAATTGCAAAATACGTGTTTTAGAGTTGGTGAAATCACTTGGGAGCACGTGGGCGACCTACTTGTAGGCTGCGTGCTGTTTTAAGGGTTAAGGAGAATCCCTACTGAAAAGTCGACATAAAAACTACACAAATGAAGTAGACTGTATATCTTTTTACATTTGTTGTAAATTAATTATAATTTGTTTTTTCATATCTTTTGAAATATTTTTTTTTGTTATGTATTATTTTACTCTTTTATTGGGAATCCTTACTTGAAAAGTCGAAATTAAAACTACATAAAATGATTTACAAAATAATATATCAACCTAACCTAACATGATAGTCAACATTTCTTTAGTAGGAATTGCATAACTAGGTTGTATGAAACTGGTGTTTTAACTATTTTATAACCCTTCAAAATTTTACGTTGACTCGAGATTTTAGTTTACTTTTATTTTATTAAGACCCAAGTGTTATTTACTTGTTTCTTAGTGCCTATACAAATCTTTTCCTTTCCTATTGTTTTGCAAGTTTAGCTTTTATTTCACATTTTGTTATGCCTATCACGTTTCTTGATATAATACGAGGCGTTTTTTTTGTTCTAATTTTTCCTGTCATATATTTTTCTTAGTTATTTCATACTTACTCTGTCTTGTGACTTATTTTGTAACAATAGTTACACATTTCAGAATGTATGTTCCATCTTCAGATTCGCTCCTGAGAGGTATTTAAAATATTAAAACACTACAAAACGTACACATCACATACAATAAACAAATAACACTATACGTGTTATTTTTACTATACATACTAGTCTCGAATCCTGAAGTTTGTTCGTCCAGGATCCGTTTCCGCGTAACAAAGAACGAATTATCCAATCCACTGGAAGTATAGGCTTCGGTATTTTATTTGGCCTGGATTGAATAACCCCTTCAACAGTTTAGGTTACCTCAACTGCCGGTACCCCCCTTTTTATTGAATATCTCCCAGTTATTATATTTAAATTACCCCTATGCTCAGGGAGAACACGATTTACTGTTTTATCTTTTTTACCCTTAGGGAGCTTGTTCTTGAGAATACCTTGTAAATACACTATATCGTATCTTTATTCAAAAAATATTAGCATAACAAAGATGTGTGGTTAATTATGAAAGACTACACATTGTTTTTGATATTAATAAATGAAAACTTATTGATTTTATTTTAGTCAATTAAACAAAAAATCAAATTTTCTCAACAAACAAAAATTATTTAAAAAAAAAAATTACTTAAACTATTTAATTTTTATACCAGAAAATATTCTCTTACAACTTCTTATGTTATTACTTCTTTTATAGATAGCAGCAGATAGGCAATTACATTAATTTACAGGAAAATATTACTTTTATAATACTATGTTACAAGGAATTTACTCTTAACCCTTTGCGATCGGAATGGATATTTGACGCTATTCCTCAGCGATCGCTAGGCCAGCTCTACTGGCCGCCGCCATTCGCATGCCAAGTCGGATTTTTTTCCACAGCAATTGTCCTTTGCGATCGGACGGCCAACGAACGCTCGGACGTCCAGCAGGACTGGCCAACAATGTATGTTATCGTTTGTAATATTCAAACTATGGTATGATGTCTGTAGAGTGCTGAAAACTTGTGAGGAATTATTGAACTAAATGGTCAACAGGTTTGCAACATTATATCGTAAAAAATGTGGTAAACTAAGGTAAAACAAAGTAGGCTACTGCGCAGTGTGTAGCGATAGGAGACAAGGAAAAGAAGAATAGGTTTTTGTAAAACTAGTTCAAACAATCCTGGACTTCTTATGGGTGAATGTTTTGAAAAATACCACTCAGCGAAAAAAATAAAAGAAGATTAAAACACAATAATTACTTATCGTTTGTATGAGTGACAAATAGATGTAGCCTACGTTTTACACGTTTAGTAAATAAATAATTAATATTACTTTCAATTTTCAAACAAATGTATGTCATAATTCAATATCTTATTTCTTTTCGAGATTCAATAAAACAGCAGTATAAAATTACAATCATTGATTTATTACAATTTAAATCCCCTATGCTAACATTGCAGGTTTTCAGTGATAACAATTCCGAGCTGCCGGGAGAGAGCCGACATTATGAATGCCGAGTTGACGCAGAGTGGAGCGTGGCTAGTACAGCTGGCCATCCGACCGCCGGAACCAATTTATGCGGAAAGAATTCCGAGTGGCTGCTGACTGCGTTGTGGCCACTCCTACTGGCCTTCCGATCACAAAGGGTTAAAATCTCTGAACACTAATTATTATGAATCTAATTAGTTGTTCAGAATTATCATACTAACCATGAAAAAGAAATATCCACACATAAGTATTAAATCTTAACCTAAACAATTTTTATTTGATTATATTAAATTTATATCCCAGGAAAATCAGAATTGAATTTAAGTTTAATTTTTGGCCAACTTTGCCTTAACAAGAAAAAGAATAATTTTGATAGTTTTTCAGACCTTGACCGCCGTCTTGAAAATCCTGGTATATTTAATATCGATGCTCCTGGATGGTGGGATGATTTTAATTCTCTGGTGTCCGGTTGTTGTGAAGAAGTTTACAGTTGATCCATGTGTCCTTAGCGGAGTTCCTATGGCGTGTTAATTTTTATTAACTCTGGATATTTAAGATTTTCCACTCTTTCGGAACTCTCTGCCGATTCGCTAATTGAAAAATTTTCTTCTAACTTTGATTTATTTCCTTTAAAATTTTATTTTTAGCACTGACACTTAAACATTTTAACTTTATAATACATTTTTTGAGATAGCTTTGGGCATAGTAACAACTTTCCACTGTTTTAAATGAAATTTTTAAGAGAGACTTCGGGCAGAGTAGCCCTTTACACTTATTCCATAATTTTTATTCGAGAGAGCGTCGGGCATAGTAACCCCTTACACTTGTTTTACAAATTTTTTCAGAGAGAGATTTTGTCCGGTGTACTGTATTTATAGACTGAAACTATCGTATTCCCATACCAATTTCTTTCCCTCGCAAGGATAATACGATAGTTCTTTATTTTCTTGTTTCTGACGTAACTCTTGCGTTCTTTTTTAGTTCTAATGCTTTGTTTGTTTATCTATGATTGAATTACCATAGTCCAAGTCTTCTAATCTTTTGTTTTAATTATTTTCCCTTAATTAATCATTTTCGTTATTGTAGCTGTCTGTTGGTACGCTAGCTCCTCCCCTTTATACGTCACGAAGTCCTAGAGTTTGGAACTCTGCATCTCCAAACTTGCTACTGTAAAAATCCCTATTGTTTCTTCTTTATCCTCTTCTATCGGTTTTCCTAATTGAATTTTCATTTTTTATTTATCAGCATTTTGTAGGTCTTCATGTCAGCTTTCGCGAGAATTTTGCGTGATGTATTTCAGCCCGCTCGTTCACCTGCAATTCGTTATGCAATAATCGACGTAAATTTCAGTTCTTGTTTTTCACACCTGTCACTTTAGAGTTTTGAAACTTCATCATTTGGTTTAGTTTCTTTAATAAACGCACTGGCCGCAGCGAAGATTCTATCCAACACTCCGATCTTACATATTTTCACACTTCTTTGTTTGGGGAGTTATTATTTACTGATCATCCTGGGACTTACAGATTCTTTAGCATATTTGATTTTAATCAGGTTTTCTTAATTTTGAAATTTTAACTTTATCCATTTCCACACAAAGGTGTGATAACCATATCCTTTCTATTTTATTCAACTTTTTACTTTTTCCGTTAATTACTTGTTAAACTTTAATCTATTAATTATCATTATACAATACATTCTCAAAATTTACATTTATCTACATTTTATTTAACTTTAAAATTATATCATTTTCTCTAACTTTTTAAATATTAACTTTTTCAAAATTTTTTCAAGAATCTTTTAATTATTTATTAATCACAGAAATACCAAGGTTTTTTTGATTTTGAGTAATTTTGAAAAAAAAATTAATTCTTCATTTAAATCTGCTGCAGCGCATGTTAGTTTTTATGAAATAACCGTGATCTGTATTGCGTACAACTTGTACTACAGACCGAGTCATAGGTCAGTTTCACCGACTCGCCCTAAGCAGCAAAGTTGGTTACCATTCAGCCAAACCTTGTTTTAGGATTAAATTTTGATTTTTCTCATTTTTGACCAAAATATAATCCCATACAACGAATTTCCGTTGTAGTACCTAAATGATCTGGATGACATTTTAGGAAGGGGCGTGACTGTTGTAGTTGTCATTTTTATATGCTGATGATATAGTTTTCTTTGCTGATAGACCAAGCTCCTTGCAAGAAATGATTTTTAATTTAAACAATGGGGTCTTATGTTAAATAAAGATAAAACCAAAATAATGATTTTTAGACAGGGAGGGAGATTAGGTGTACGTGAAAAATGGTTTTGGGAAGGAAGAACAAACATAAGTAGTAAATGTAAATGTTATAAGTAGTGTTGCCAGACAATCCCTAAGATGAAACCATCAAAGGAGTAGGCAAGAAATAACATGGTGAAAGACTGTTGAAAGGGAATTAGAAGCGGCTGGCAGGACACTTCCACGGACTGTGGAAGGGATCCTCGCCCAAGATAGATACATGGAGGATATTAAAGGAGGCCCATGCTCCACATAGGAGCTAAATAGAATTCAAAGAAAATTATAATATGCAAATGTTCTAGGTAAAAGCCAAAAATAAATAAAAGAAAACATTATATTTATGTAGTTAAACTAAATTACATTCATTATACACAATCATGAGACAATTTATTTCACATCTGAAACGTATTATAACATTCAATATATTTATAAAATTCTTTTTGTAAAATTAAATAATTTATGAAAAAAGAAATCTTAACAAAGCTTAAATATTTACAGGATGACCACAGCATTAGGGTTATCAAATTCCCTGACTTTTCTTACTATTTTATTAAAATTTTATAAAATTTAAAAAGCATCCAACTTTTATGATGATATTACTTTTACAACATCTAAAAAACCTATTATTTTGAAGCTGAACAGTGATGTGAAAACATCAAAACAAATATAAACTAACTAGTTGTTAGTTGTCAGTATAAATCAATTATAAAATGAAATGTAGTTTAAAATAAATGGTGTAAACATTGTCACCCCACCATCCCTATTGGAACAAATAATCACCAAAATGTAAATTCGATAGTTGTCAACAGAAAAAAGTCAAAATGAACCACGATCACTGTTTTTTAATGATATTTAAGTAATTAAACCTGTTTAGCTTGTATCATAAGTGTACTTTGTATTTTATTTGGAAATGTATTTTATCAAATTTTGCTGTCTATATGCTTGGTGTCTTTATAAAAGGACACTAAAATTAAACACGTAACAAATCTATAAAAAATTAATTTTTTTCTGGAAAAAGAAAAATAACCAACTAGAATTCAGAGACAAAAACAATTTTAACAAGAATAAAAATTTCTCGTCTTTTGTGATATATAAAACTATTCTTCATTCACTCAGGGGTTGAGTAACTAGAGGAACGATTTATCATTAATAGAATACTACAGGTTTTAGCCTATCAGATGATGTGGTTCTAACTATAGGAATAGTTTAAGTTTGGAAGATAAAGTACATGTCATGAAATCAATAACTTTAGTAAAACTAAAAGAAGATATACTAGCTTTCAAAAATTTAATTCAGATTGTACATTATGCAAAAACAGTTTGCCTTGTACCATTCCATAGCACCTGCAGTGATATACTAAGGACAAGGAAGAGAGTTTGAGCATAAATGATGAGCCAGTTACTTCTGTTATGTTATAATTGGTAGAAGTTTATCAAGTATAAAAGAAGAGGCGCACAAAGTAGGATTGCAAGTAAATGAAATAAAAACTAAAGTAATGATAGTAGATGGGGTAGGACAAAACACATTACTATCAGCGTTATAATTTCAAAGATTATTGTTTTGGAACGGTCTCTAGCTTTTGTTATTTCGCCTCTACAATCAATAAAGGTCCGCATGAAGTAGTGGAAGTAAGGAAATGAATAACAGCTGAAAACAGCACATTTTGTCTTGTTCAAATAAAAAGCAGGTTAATTTAGATGCTCAACTAGGTTTAAAATGTACAAAACCCTTATTAGACCAGTTGTGATGTACGAAAGTAAAATCTGGACCCTTATAACTACAAATCAATTGGATAAGATGTGAGAGAAGAATACTAAGGACTGACGAAGGAATTACTATCCTTAGGAATACTAAGGATGGGGTGTCGAAGAAAGAATATAGTATGTGGACTACAAAGATTTAAGTCTTGCCACGTTCATCAAGTTGCAAAGGTTTGCATATGTTTTGAGAAGGAATGATTGTAGAATAGTCAAAAAGTTACACAGGGAAACACCAGGAGCGAAGCGGTTTAGAGTAAGGCTTAGAGGACGATGGAGGGACAGCGTCAGTGATAACATCAGACAGGTTAAGGCGAGTGTTACTCATACTCAGGAGTATGAAAGATGAGCGACGGTGGTGTGCACACCTGTTGTGGCAGTAAAGAAGTAGTTGGCTCAAATGTTAGTTATCTAGTATTTTTTCTTTTAATTCTTAAGTGCTGTTCAATAGCTTAAATAAGTTAAAATACATTTTTAAAACCTATATACGTTTAAATTTTATAAGAAAATGTAAAATTATTTTAATAACGCAGAATACACACATAAAATGATGTGTTTCAATTGTCTAATATTTTGATGATTATTTTATAAAATAAAAACATATGTTTTCATCCTGATATAAAACCAAATTAAAATTTGTTTTTCTTATAGAAATTTTTTGTATGTTCTCAACAAGAACCAAAATGTTGGTAATTTTAAATATTACAGGTAGCCCCCGTTATAATAGATAGATGCGTTCCGGGTAAGTGCCATGGAAAAGAAACTGTATATAACGGGGACTATTAATAGCCTAGGGCGATGGCAGCAGATAGAATGTCATATATACTGTACTACAGCTTAGTATTGATATTGATCAAGTAGGCTTACATTAAAAAGGATTTTGGTAATTAAAAGATTTGTTTAACTTTGGTGCAACTCAACTCAAATACAAAACCTTTCAAGGACCTTTTTCATTTTTTAAAAAACATGAAATCTCATAAAGTGGGACAGCTTATAATGGGGACTGCCTGTAGTACTATAAAAAAACACCAATATTTCTGTTATCGTTGAAAAGAACAAAACAAAATTAATTTTATTTTCAGTAACAAGTAATTATTAAAAGACCTTTTTGCAGGTTTTTCCTATCTGTGGCCAACCTGTTAAAGGAATGTTAATTTGGATCATATCCAGTGTAACAGAATAATATCTTCAACCCCACGCTTGACTTATGCAGTAATAAAGTATTAATTTGCCATCAGTTTCATAACAGTCGTACAAGTTCTGTATAATTTGATCCGGTGAAGGCGCAAACGACTGGTTCACATACAGAAACTGAAATCATAAAGGCTGTGGTTAGAATATGTTACAACTAAATTAGAGAGTATTGTATCGGCGGTGACACTAAGCAGTAAAATGTTTGTGACGCTAAACAGTCTATATGTCATTCAAGTTAAGTTAAAATATACCTATCGTTTCGCAACTTAACCCTATTAATATATAGGACTGAAACACACTATTTTGATCTAGTAGAAGTAGATATATATCTAATTTTAGTTATCTTTATTAAAAGTTTTAAAAAAATACCTTACAAGTCTCACAAACACTTACTGTACATACACGCATCAGCAAGCTCAGCCATGACGGATTTAAATATGGATTACAAATTGCAGTTTAATCGATATTAAATATACTATCAAATTAGTAATGAAAATAAGAGAAAACATGGAAACATAGCTGAGCTCCCTAATAGTCCTGATGAATCACAAACAATTAGTAGGGAGTCTGAAACTATAAATTCACTTCCTCATAAAAAGAAATCAACATTAAAAAATTTATGAAACAGAAGTTTGACTCTATTGTCAATAGAAAATTAAAGAGCCCAACAGACTAACGTTCATATCTTTGGCGATATGAAATCAAGAAAGAAAATCTTTACATCTCAAGTGAAAACAACGTTTTTTACTGTTGAATAAATTATTAATTTTCCTGATGTAAAGAAAATGTTGTCTTTAAATTTTGTTAAACTTTAGCCTTTGTTTTTATTATTTTAAATTGTCCTTGTAAAATTGTTTTATGTTTACTACATAATGCCTGCTAGTAACGTAGTTAAATAATATTTAGCTACTTTTAATTTATCCCATACAAGACCAAGTAATTTTCATTTTGAAAAATCTATTATTATTACACTTCGGTAAGACATTAAATCCTAAATAACATCTGTTCTAATTCTGTTGATCTTATTGTAACGATAAGTGAGTGCCTAAATTTTTTATAAAAATAAAAAGCTAAACCAAATAATTAACATCTAATTATTTGATACCATTGTTCCTGTGGATAATTGTTTATGTATGGTTAAATCTAATTTATAATATAAAGTGTACATAAATTAAATTTAAACTCTAGAATTCACATTTGGCAATCGCAGTTAGGGGCCCCATTTGAATCTTCCGTTAAAGAGCCTCGGAAAATTTTGCTATGCCACTGTCTATAAACATATCACAATAGCATCATTCATGTTCTAGTATATACTACTAACAAAAATTTTACAAAACGAGGGAAAATAAAATAAAACGAGGTATATTAGTAGCAAAATGTCTGTTTAAACTAAAGTAATAAAGCTTGGAGAGTATGAAATAAAACAAAATAATACAAAGTGAAAAAACAGTCCCAGTGAAAACAAATCTTGATAATGAAGTATAAAGGGCTCTATGTGTATTACCGAGCCAGCCTAACTCATTATAGGGAAACAGGAAAAAATACAGAAGCCTCAGCATTTAAAAAAAGTCTACTATGAGCTAATTCATCCACATTTAAATTATGGAGTGATAATGTAGGGAGAATAATCTTTTTCAAAATGTGCGGAGGCTATTTAGAATGCAAAAAAAAAACTTGAAAGAGATCCAAGAAAAATTGGAATCCTGTAAAGGAACTTTCATGAAATTGGGGATAATTACACTACCCTTATATTTATATATTCCAAACAATTGTTATATAAAATTTAAATGTAATCCAATTTAAATAGTGTCACAAAACAGTAAGAGCAGACATCAATGCAAACCTATGCTTAAGTAATACAGACTTAATAAGTCAAAATAATAGACTTCTCGGACAGGGGTTACATTTATTAACAAACTATCAACAGATATTAAAAATATTTGACATATTTGGTGTACAATTCATTTTACTTGGTGCAGGATTTCCCCAGTCACGTGTGGTGAATTCAAATGTATTCTCTGGGTATCATTTGGAGCGGTTGCTCAATTCGGTGATAATCCTGCCTTGTTCATACATTAAATTTTATACTATTTTATGTAATTATATTTATATATTTTATTTGTAATTGTATTTTTATGTATTATTGTATTTAAATGGACAATACAATAGAAAAAATAACAATGGCAGAAAAAAAGTGGTGAGATGCAGTATATGATGCTATGTAACATCAAGCACCAAGTTCTTCTGTTAAGCAATAATTTACTTTATCGATCATAAAAATAGTAAAAACTATGTCAAATTCATTTATTACATACTATATTGAATAGGGAAAATAGTATTTTTTGACGGAATTAACTTTTTAACTATAAAAATTGAAAATGAAAAATACCACATTCATGCATACATAGGGTTATATATTTATCGAAATGGAAATTCGGAAGTTCCATATTCACTTTTAAAGCGTAATTTAAAGCAACTAATTTCCAACTTTGAAATTACAACATAATGTAAGAATCTGATTTTTAACTGTTAAATAAAAACATCAACTTAATTTAAAGTTGACGGTGATAATCAATACGACTTTCATTATATTTTAACCATCGAGGTAAATAACAGCCATAGATAAAATACCTAACAGAAACTAATATCAAGATTCACGTATTGTATGATGGATGTGGATAGAATATCATTATAGTTTCTATTAAAATATGACGATTGGTAATTTAATATCATATTTAAACAGTATTTCATGTAAATAATAGTTAAATTACATTAACCTAATAGATAAATCTAACCTAACCTGTCTTTGACAAAAAAGACAAGTTGCGTGTCAACAATTCTCTAGGCTTTGCATACCCTATTTATATATGAATTTAGTTTTCGTTTTCAATTTTCACAGTGAAAAAATGAATTCCGCTGAAAAATATTACCTTTCTTTTTCAAAGTAATGTTTGTACTAATTATAGCTCTCATGATCTATATGGTGAACTGGTTCTGTTATTTTATCACTGTGATAATGCAAACTGTGCTATTATTGTAAATTATTTTGTTTTCTTGTTGCATGGAATTATATTGTTAATATTTTTGACAAGAATAATTTCGGAAATTTACTACAGCTACTTATTCAGCGTCTGAAATAGTTAACATACATGGTTAAATAGTTGCAATCAAAGTTTCAAAATTACTATAGACTAATGTTAAATTAAACTATATATTACCAACGATTCTGAAGCGTCCATTTTAAGATACTTCTTGATGAATTCTATTATAGCTCCAATTTTCTTATCCCTTTCAACTGCCCACTTCTTCTTCTTCATGATAGGTGCGCTTCCTGTAGGCTTTAAAAGAATGTCAACTAAAACCCAATAAGTATATTTTTATTAATGCCTAGCCTATAATTATAGCATAGTACAACGAATATACATTTGAAATTATATATTTAACTTATATATTAAAAGAATTAAATTTTTATTCCATAAATAAGTTCATGGGACATCCATCAATAGAGTAGGTAATTATATTTTCAAAATCTTTACAGGAAAGATATTGTTTTTTTACATTTCTAATTAACTTGGTAAAAGTTCAGTTGATACCGTGTTGCGTTTTAATATGAAAATTTCATGAAATCGTGTTTTACATACCTCATTATTAAACAATTGGATCATCCTTAAGCTGGGAGGACCCTTTTCAAGTATCAATATCCAATATTTGTATCAAAAATAAGCAATTTAAAAGTATGAAATCCGAATATTATGAGGTTAAGGCATCAGTCTACATTAGTTCCTATGGTAAATTGAGTGTCTCATCGCTCAATGTCTATGTTCATCCTTGCAAATAGGTTTGGGTAATTGTTTACAATTACTTTGTCACCTCTAACTTCTTTAGTATTTAGATATGTTATCAACAATGGACTACAAACGACAGATAAACATGTTTGAAGGCCCGGAACAACTAGAAAAATACCAGTTACACAGGGTCAAAGTCTTATCAATGATGCGATATGAAGCGGTCCTTTGCAGTCAGTTCTAATGGCGTCGTGTTCCGGTTTCAATCTGTTTACCTATGAAAGGTTTGGCCAGGTGGTTATATATATATAATATATAGCTACCTGGCCAAACCTGTCATGATAGCCTATATAATTATTTCGCAAAGTAAGCATTAAATAAACATACAAAAGGTTTAGGCTGGTGGATGGGTCAGTTATAATGGCGTCGTGTTCCGGTTTCAATCCGTTTCTGTAAGCTATTTTTAAAGCCATAGGTCATTTGTACAATGGCGAAGACAATAGCCAATGAGCACCTTGTGAACCATCTCCGGACTCCAACACCAGTAGCTCATCTGAAGACGACTTCTAAAGTAAGTATCCCACTTTTTATACTTTTAAGGGCCATAATAAATGTTATTCCTTTATTTACAAACATAAATATGTCAAATGTCTTTATACTAAAAAAGTTAGAGGTGACCAAGTAATTGTAAACAATTACCTAGGTTTGGTAAGATAATTATATATATATATATATATATAGTTACCTAACCAGACCTAGTAAAGGAACTACAGGTCTGGGAAGGTCAATATATATTTTATGAGACCTAGTTCACATATGATTCTGAAAATCATACATCTAGAACAACTAGAAAAATACCAGTTACACAGGGTCAAAGTCTTATCAATGATGCGATATGAAGCGGTCCTTTGCAGTCAGTTCTAATGGCGTCGTGTTCCGGTTTCAATCTGTTTACCTATGAAAGGTTTGGCCAGGTGGTTATATATATATAATATATAGCTACCTGGCCAAACCTGTCATGATAGCCTATATAATTATTTCGCAAAGTAAGCATTAAATAAACATACAAAAGGTTTAGGCTGGTGGATGGGTCAGTTATAATGGCGTCGTGTTCCGGTTTCAATCCGTTTCTGTAAGCTATTTTTAAAGCCATAGGTCATTTGTACAATGGCGAAGACAATAGCCAATGAGCACCTTGTGAACCATCTCCGGACTCCAACACCAGTAGCTCATCTGAAGACGACTTCTAAAGTAAGTATCCCACTTTTTATACTTTTGAGGGCCATAATAAATGTTATTCCTTTATTTACAAACATAAATATGTCAAATGTCTTTATACTAAAAAAGTTAGAGGTGACCAAGTAATTGTAAACAATTACCTAGGTTTGGTAAGATAATTATATATATATATATATATATATATATAGTTACCTAACCAGACCTAGTAAAGGAACTACAGGTCTGGGAAGGTCAATATATATTTTATGAGACCTAGTTCACATATGATTCTGAAAATCATACATCGTAGTAATATTTACAGTTAGAACACTGTAATTGCGCATCCATATAAAGACACGCTATTCTATTAATTAGTTATGAAACCAAGATCCATAGACTCATAAAATAGTTATATATGAATTCTTGTGTATTCTGAACATTGAATGCAAACTTTTTTAAATTGTTTATTTTTTACTGAAATACCGTAATGAATTTTGATATTGAAAGTGTTACCAGCTTAAGGATGATCCAATTGTTTAATAATGAGGTATGTAAAACAAGATTTCATAAAATTTCTATATTAAATCACAACGTGGTATCAATTGGACATTTACTATTAAATTATATATTATGTTAAAAAGCCGCCAATTTGTAACATTACAGAGTGAACTATCCATAGTAACAGTGTTTCTAACATTTTTAAGGATAAAAATTTGTTTTTACAAATGTTGACTTTTTTTGTAAATAACTTACAATGTGACCAGTTTTGGAAGGAACAAAGTAACATTACTATAAAGACAGGCTTCTTTCAGTGGTAAATATCTATTGTACATTATCATTGGATTTTAATATTAAAAATTATGAAATCGTTAACTATTTACATTGTATTCAAACAATCAGTTAATATATTGTGTCGGAAAACACTTTTCAAGTCACAAAATATCAACTGATTGTTTGAACACAAAGTAACATTGTTTTCAATGTGTTATTTGACAGTGAAGAAATAAACTTTAGGTATTGAAAAGTGTCTTCCGACAAAAAATATGAACTGATTGTTTGAATACAAGGTAAATAGTTAAAGATTTCATAATTTTTAATAATAAAATCCAATGATTATTAAATTATATGTTATGAAATTGGAATTGTACTTACTTTTGTCTTTATGAACTTTTTGACACTCTGATGGTTTTTCAACAGTTAAATCCAATTCACTGACTAGTTCTGACAACTCTTGGGTATTAATTTTTGTTGGCGATTCACATTCAGCCATTTTCAGATAGGCCTACGTTTAGTTTCGGATTTTAAGGCGATTCATACGGCTATAAAATTGGAAAACTTATATAGATTCAATGATTATATAAAAAATGATTCAATGAAAAAGATCCAAATCTTACTCAAATGAAAGAGTTGAGTGAAAATTGTTTTATTTTTACATAACCTAAATTTCTCGTTCTAACTAACAACCAGTCAGTCCTATGAGTTATGAATGTTATTTTAACAGCTGATCCTCAGCTTATATTGTCAGCTGCATTATCAGATGTTCTTTTTGTCTCCAGCTGTTATATAATTGGCAATTGTGTAACAAATTATGTAACATTGCAGGCCTACAAACCTTAATTATTATTATTCTAGATATTGGATTCCATTCTACTGTACTAGGATTGTTTATAGTCTTTATCGAGTAGGCTATAACCTAAAAAAAAAAAAGAAGATAATATTTTAGTTTGTAAAGATTAGAAATCAGAATTCATATGGTTGTGATAAATCGTGTACGAGTTAAGTGATATATTGACCAAAATGCAATTAAGAAATATACTAATATTTTCAGTCTTGAAATTTAGTACAAGTGAAGTAATGTGCAAAATAATGCCGAAAAAACCTAAAAGTTTAAGTTCTAGTAATTGGTTAAGGAGGCAATTAAATGATCCATTTGTAGAATTAGCAAAAATGCAAAATTATAGGTAGGAAAACTGCATCAAAATATTTGTATTATTTTTTTATTTCTTTATTAACATTGATAAATTATTGAGAAAATTAAGTCGTGTTTAGATAGGAATAAAAATCAAACCATAAATTGAAGTAGCAATCCAACTAAAAACAATAGAAGTCACATGAGAAAAAAAATTACATTATATAAGAGTAATAATTTATTACTATAACATTGTCTCTCAAAACCTAACCTGTAAGAGTTTTGGAATGGTAACTTTAACCATTTAATGCATAATTTTCCAATAACAAAGGATTAAAGATGTTAGACATTTACCCATAAATTGCTCAGTAGAAAACTTAATTAAAAAAATATATTGTAGGATCTACCCCAATATTAATAATATGTTCTTCAACTCTGATGCTAATAAATGCCTTAAAAAATTGGCACTTATATCAACAACTCATATTGTTCCTCTTCTTCTTTGTTCTTTTCCTTTACGAAGGCTTTATTGGTTTTACCGCCAAAAGGCTTTATCATAACCATGAAACCTATTATTTTCACTTGATATAAGTTGTCAAATGAATTAAAATATTACTACGAAAAGCACTGATTCTACGTTATTTCCCGTTAATGCTCCTGCCAGAGCACTATATCAAACTAGGTTAGAATAGGATAGAAATGACTCAGATTGTTCTACACAGTTGTGTAGATTAGGTTAGTAGAATTGTTATGTTAGGTGTAAAAATAAACTATAATTATAGAGATTATATTGATTTTGAGAGAGTTATTACAGACCAGGATTATATCTCCTTGCCAGAGGTACATCAGGCTAACCTGAAAATGTTGGGCCATGGAAACATAAAATACACTCTTGAACGAGGGATAACAGTAAAGATTCTAGAAGAAATCTAGTCTATTTATATTTCCGATTTTATATCCCCTAATAAAAATAAAATCTCTTGCTAAAATAAAATTCGAATACCAATCGAGGGATTCAACAATAGTAATGAGCCCTCCTCCATAACATCCTCCCTGACAATATCATAGTTCTTAAATTTAAATTTTAAGTTTAAACCATGTTTTCTGAATAAGTGCTATCTAATTATTTTTCTGAATAAAGTATTCAACCTCAACCTTTTTTGAAATCAGGAACTGAGTGTTCCATTGCAGAATATTAAGGTTCTGTATACAATTTTAATTCATAGTTAAAGTTTCAGAATGAATAGTATTCTGATTCAGTATCTGACAAGCCTATTTTATTATTCATTGATCTGTAATAAGTTACTCACGGATGATTTTAAATATTCTAATGATAATCTTGTTTGTTTTGTTCTGTTTTCTTGAAGTAGTTTTTCAGCCCAAGCAAGGTATTTACGTTCAAAGCTTTTGTTTTTATATAAATTTTTAAGATAATTATTGTTGTTAGAAAAATCTTTATTAGTTTGCGGCACTAGTCCTATTATGAGGTACTATATAATCAGTTGTCAAAGTCTTAACATAATCCTTAGGCTTGTTAGATTTAATAGATGTGTCTGACGATGAAATATCTGAATTGTTTTGCAGACTTTACTTTCTTTTATTTGTAATTTATTTTATAGATTTTTGTAATTGGCCTAAAAGAGCTCTATGTACGGAGTAGTGTTTTACATAGTTACCCAGCGTTTATTAGCGCTTTGTCTAGTTTTGGACCTATTATTAGGATGTTTGTTGTATTTTAAAAAAGCCAAGTTGGATGTAGATTATTCATCCACAATTTGTATGATAATCTCATTAGTGTCTACATTAGAAGACTGCACTTCAAATCTATTTTGATTGTTTTAAATATCATTAGACCTAACCTGAACTGAATTATATTTACTATTTTAAGCAGTGATACTAGCATAAGAATTATATTTGTTTTTCATTTCTACAAGATGAGACTCTCTGTATGCTATATTAATATTTTGAAAAGATTCGTTAAAGAAACGCATTCTCTCCCTGATATCCTTTTGTCTAGTATAGGCTATTCCGGAGAAGTTATAACCTCTTCATTATGTGCTCTCTTGCAGTTGACACATTTGGGGTTTTCATTAGATGTCACATGGATTTCCCATGGTGGTCTCCGTCCACAAGTTTTACATCTAGGGCTGCTTTTGCATCCTGCTTTAGTATTTCTAAATTTATAACAACCATAAAATTGTTTTACTGGGGAAAACATAAGGCCTGACCGGAGTAATAACATAATTTAAATTTATGTTTTGGCAAAATATTACCCTCAAATATTAATATTACACTATAAGCGTCAAGCCTTTTATTTTCACTACGGTAGGGTTAAATTTGCTAATTCTTCTAACTTGAATTATTGGTGTAATTATTTCATCAATAATTATATCTGGTTCATTGCTAACAACCCCCCCCCCAACAAAGTTGGACCTTTTGCAACTAAGTCATTAGCATATTCATAGTTCCTACATTGTCTCTTCCTACATTCATAGTTCTCTTTACTGACATTGTCTTCATATACCAATTTTATGTGGATGTATTTTAACCCTCATCTTTGTTTGAAATTACAACTTCGAAAGGGCACACACTGAATTTATTATATAGTCTTACTCTCTTTATATTTTGATTCGTATTACCAGTTTTTTTTCGGAACTGGAGTTCTCTTATTAAATATAATTAGACCTAATGGGAAGTGAAAGTTATTGTGATATAGAAAGCCAGGAAGGTTTTACCTTTTGCATGAATAAGAAATTGTTATTACAACTAACCATACAAAAACACTGAAAAAGTAAAGATGATGCGTTACAACCTGTCACTGGCAATTTGTCTTATTATGGGTTCACAATAACAGGACGAAGCTGGTCCATAAAGCCATCTGCAATCTTACCAAAGCTGATGTGAAATATAGAAATTTGTTACCTAAAATACCATTAACGTAAATTTTAAAATGTCAGTATTGCCTAAAGCTATGGTATATAGGGCTACAAACAGGAGAGAAAACACCAGCGGTACTTTATGCTGAAGAAGTAGAAAACACCTAATTGTCGGTTTTATTTGCAACCGTAGTAGTAGTAGTTTTCTTAAATATTCCTCGTGTAACTTTTAGTTTTGAAACTATTTAAAACAAAATGCAAAGTAAAGATGGATGTATATCATCTCTATAGACGAATTTACTGAACAAATTGTCTTGTCTTTTCATTAATCTCTTCCTAGTTTTGCTCTACAAAAATTTCAAAAAGATAGGAAAGGGCTTTACCTACTTCTCTCTCTCAAAACAGAGAAATTACATCAATTTTATTATTGATCAAACTTGCTATTCCATGATTATTGATCTAGTAGTTTAGAAAATATCTTACTTTTTTTTTTCATTTGTACTGGAAAATACCCTGTTAATTCTTGAATTACATTTTTTTCCTTTTCAAATTCCCATATAATTATATATAAGTTTAAAATCACAATGACCTATTTTTGGTTATTACGGTAAAAATTTCCCTCATTAAAGTGTTTGCATTTTCTCATGAAATTTATATTTCTGTTTTTTTCTGTTCAAGTTCAGTAGCTAATGATAAAACTTAATATTAATTTGTTATACAGATGTAGAAGTGCTTTCAAACTGCTTGAACTCGATTCCAAAAACAATCTGTTTAAACCTGGTCAGTGCGTCATCGATTGCGGAGCTTCTCCTGGAAGTTGGACTCAAGTAGCAGTCGCCAAAACCAATGCAAATAGGAAAAGTAAATACAATAATTTGTTTATGAAATAATCGTTACATAAATTTTGAAAATAAACTTTCTCACTCGCATACACACAAAACCAAAATTATAAATAAATATTGAGAAACTTAAACTTGCAAAATGTTTTAAAATTAAAATAAAACAATTTCTCATAAATAATAAATTTATTAAATCAAACGTGTTTCAACGATAAATATCACCATCTTCAGTGATGCAGGAGCTACAGTAAATTAACTCAACTATTATCAGTTTGATTATTATAGCTCATGCATCACTGAAAATAGAGACATTGTCATTGAAAAGTGCTTTATTTAATTAACACATTATTTGTGAGAAAATGTGTTCGTTTTATTTTGTAAAACCAAACAAGAGTATTCATTGCAATCTCTTTAAAAGTTATCAGTCAAAAATAGAAAATGACATACAGACGCTTTCTTAGAATGTAAATAACTAAAAATCAAAAGAACTATTGGTTCTTTAACATCGCCTTTAAAAGAAGAAGAAAAGATCAAAATAAAGATCTCTTGCTATCAAATACTTTAATAATGTCAGGGTCGGAAAAGAACAAGAGTTCTTTAAAAAAGACTTGATAGGAAAGATGAAGGAGAGAGATCTAACCCAAGACTAGATGAAATATTTTTTGTAGATCCAGCTATGTTATTTGGGGATTGCCCAGCCCACATACTCGCTACAAATGAACTCCTGAAGGTAGTTTTAAATATTTTAAATTTATGTGTTAATTAGCAGCTTCGCCATATTAAATACACAAATAATGTGAAATGTAGTATAAGGAAAAAAAAACTTAAAACTATGTAGTTAATGTTGAAGATTTCAACTCCTCTCCCCTCATTCATTTTTCATTCAAAACTATAAAATTATTGTCTGGTAGTGTATACATTAAAAAAAAAAAAATTAAAACTTCTCATAATACGTATTTGTTTTCTTTTTAGATTCTAATCGTCAAGTTGGTACTGTTATTTCAGTTGACAAATTGTCAATTCACCCTGTTGAAGGAGCTATAATATTGGGTAATTTGGATTTTACTACACCTGCCGCTATTGCTAAAATCAATGAAACTCTAAATGGAAAAAGCGTAGACATTGTCTTGAGTGATATGGCTCCTAATGCTGCTGGAATTAAATCTTTGGATCATGATAGAATCATGGAACTAGCGTATTCTGTGCTCAGGTAAGAAAGTCTGTATTGAGTATTGAATTGGCTACTCCCTTTGCAGTTGGTACTGGCGTAGTTCACATTAAATTGTAAAAATTTCAAGCGCTTAAGTTTCCCCTCCCCTATTGTGTTATTTATTGCTAATGTAAAGTATAAAAGTAGGCTAGCTGAGTTTTTGTATAATAAACAGGTGCACCAACATTCCTTCAGAAATTCACCACTAAATAATAATAACACATAAATGGGAGTAAAATTATATTAAATTATTTGTATATTACATTCCGAAATTTTCATTCTAAAACATAGGAGCTCTAAAAGTAGATAATTACTTTATACAAAAACAAGTTAAACTTTCCAAAAATCAAGTCATGTGAACAAAGACAAACAAGAAACATACTAAGCACGCTATCTATGAGATTATATTGTAAACAAGTCTGCAATGAAGAGTCAAAATTCTAAACGTCATAACGTACTTGTGCATCTGGTGATGTGATCTTCAATGGGAATGTGCGTATCCAGTCGTTTTCATGCCTCAACTTGGTGGTACCTACTATATGCAGATCGCTAAATTATATAAAATATGTTATTTTAAAATTATGTAGATCCTAATAAGAAGGAGCTACCATTATGAAATCTTGCAACGTTTTTCAATCATATTAAATCAACAAATTATGTACATTTGAAGCAGGATTACTAATTTAATGTAGTCGGGGGAGAGGCATTGTATGATAATTAATGTGGAAAGTGTTTATAAAATTTTCAGACATGAAAGCCGTAACTGATGAAACCATTGTCGGTTAAATTGTGGAATTTAACAAAAGAATTTGTGTGCGGTTGATTTGTATAACATGGAATTCTATCCAGTATCGTCGGTCATCAGTATAAACAATATTTCACACCATAGTCCATATTTAAACTTAAATAACCAATCTATTCAAGAAAATCAACACCATAACACAATACAATGACTCAAAATAAACATCTTAATTTAAAGATGAGAATACAACGGCCTAACTTTCACAAATACGTAGAGCCTAACTTTTAAAGGGAATCAAATTTAAACAGAAAATTTCGAATGGAAAAAGTTGTCGGCAAAAAAACATCCCAAGCCCAGGAGGAGGCACTCAACACTAACTATAAATCAAAAAACAACATCAGCATTAGATATAAAAAATAGAGGATTTGGAAAGACATCAGTCATGCAGAATTCGAAGCCACGTCTTAGAACGGCAACTGGCGCAGTGATTAGAGGATAGGATTCTCATTAAACAAAATAAATCCTGTTGCATAATAATGATTCTGCTATGTAAATTAATTTATAAGATTTAAAATTAATAAGAGAAGTTACTTGGCCCTTGTTATGTGTGATACAATATTTTCACTTGTAAAACTCTATTTATCAAATAAGCAATTAGTTTCTTTAAAAAAATATATATATAAGATGCATTTCATTTTCCATAATTTATGCTACACACACACACACACTTGCATTTGACAAGATACAGGAGGCGGGGAGCCTCAGAAAACTTCAGTGACAATAATTTTGGTAGAAGAAATCGTCATTGTTGGAGAAGGACTAGATGAAAACTGATGCTTTCCAAATTTGAATAAAAAATATAATTCATATATAGCCATTTCATCCAACACCAAGAATTGTACCTCAAGACAAAATAAACAGTGCAGTATAATAAAATAATCTCTCAAAGTCGATTTCAAGTTATAAGAAAAACCCATAGCAAAACCATGTTTGCAAATCTGGCGAGATCAACCTTTTTTTTTTAGATATTTATTACCATTCACGTTCAAGTCAAATATCCAATTTTATATGTTTGAACTTTGAGCCTATGAGGCAGTAATATACATAAATATCATTATTGAAGGGATCACAAGGACTAAATAAATTAATTGATTTGCACTTTTATGTACAGATTCTTTCTCATTTTCAAGATTATTATTTTTATTACTTACTTCTTGTGCGTGTATCTAGTATCAGGTGATACCAACCACACGGTGTCTCTCATAAACATTTCTGGCCAGTCTCCAAAAGATATTGTTCGTCAGTACTCTCTTAAGGGTGCAATCCTTTTCTAGCATGGTACTCAACATATTCCCGGCAACACTCCTCGGTCCAGGGCACTGAAGAAGGATGTGCTGGAGAGAGTTTCCTCTTGTTCTTGACAAACTTATTTAATAAACTATTAATTTGTATCCATTTAGTTATAATTATTGGGATATAGTCCAGACTATTTAATTTCATTTGTGTTATGTTTCTTGCTTTCCAACACCACTTGGGAGAAGCTGGCACAAACCTCTCCCCGAAGTAAGATTTGTGTTTATAGATGTGTTAGATATACAAACTGATTAGGTTACCAGAAAATTAACATTTAACTGCCAAGGTTTAATAATATCAAATACTAATATCTACAAGTTTCCATTCAAATGTGTAAAGTGTTATACATAGCCTATCCAACTGTAGAGACTAAAAATAAAGTGACATATTTCATTAACCAACAAACGGATTGTGATAAAACTAGGCTCAGTTAAATATATCCATAGTTAATGATATATAGACATTTAAATAGATATGAATAAACTTTCTTTCTTTTTTTTTAAACAAATCTGTGAGTTTGTATATCAACATTTATGAAAGACGATTTATTAATGAATAAATTTTTGTTGTTCCATAATAAGATTTTATTTTGTAATATATTTTTGTTTGTTTTTTGAAAGAAAAAAGTTTAATCTTATTTAATTCATTATAGAGTAAGTTTCAAAATAGTTTCCAATGTACAGTATAGTTTTTGTCTATCAATCAATTTAAAATTTAGAGCAACCAATTATAGTCAAGTTTTAATTTATACAGGTGTATTATTGGCCAATATGAGCACCTTCTACAGAAGAGTGGTATCACAACTCGCCTCCTATCCACAGTGTGTTGCTATTTACTTTCTTACAAACAGTTTAGTCCCATTAACCCGGTGTCAATGGGGTCCCAGACCACCTCGAATTACAAAATGTAGACTACATTAAACCAGCTATTCGAAATTCAATATAGTATAGTGAAACATAAGGTATGGTAATGGGTTAAACTTATGAAGCCTATTTAATTAGTTTGGCAATTCATCGTACCTCCGAGTATTTGGAAAGCGCACTATAGCGTGATGGATTGCATCACAACAGTAATTGTTATATTAGGGTAAATTTACTAGTGTATATTTTAAAGTCTAAAATAATTTTAATATGAACCATAGTATGTTTAAAAAAACGAAAACAACACCCTGCGGAAGTTTATTTATACTGTTATAAGGTATACAGTAAATAAATTCAATTCTGAAATTTGAAAATTGATTTTAATTTTTTTTAAATTTTAACGTGTATACGTTATTTTTATACCAGCTAGTGTTACTAATTAAATAATATTTCAAGTGAAAAATATACGACCTAGACTTGGAATTGAACCCAGGGCCTTTGGCTTTACGCGCCAATGCTCTTAATTTCAATGTTGTTTGTAACAAAGGTAATTAATTTGATAACTCAAAAATTGCAGGAAAAGCAAAATAAAGTGAGAACTATATCCCCTATGCTGGAAAGCGACTAAAGATAGCTCAGTTGGTAGAGCATTGGCGCGTAAAGCTAAAGATCCTGGGTTCAATTCCCAGCCTAGATTGTTTATTTTTCACTTGAAATATTATTGAAAACAATAACTAGTTTAATCATACTACTTTAAAAAGAAAACCGTTCATGGTTTAGTTACTCAGTATAGAGTGACCGACATGAGTGTAGCGATTGAAGGCTCTTTCAAATATCCACAGCTTTGAGACCCGATAAGATCTGTGATACGAGCGGATATTTTAAATATATATACACATCTATATCCCATTATTTCCAATCCGACAGAGAGACAGTAGTGATATACACAATTACCAATTGTTGTAAACAAACCTTACTGAGTATTATCCATTGATCTTCCAATACAATTTAAGATTTCCTATAAAGTAGAAGAAACAGTAGTGATGTGACTAGCAGTGATTTTACACTCACAGGTCAAACTGTGATTGCTACTAAGAAATATCTGTGATTTTTAACTGTGATTGTGATTTTCTCTATTGGTGGCTGATTCTGCTCTACTCTTAGCATTATAAACATTATTTTAGTAGATAAATATTGAGTTTAGCTACAACCACTAAATATCATGTGTTCTTTGGACAATTCTAAGCATTTTTCCCTCTACCGTTTTTGTTGGCAAAGCCAATTTTGGTGGGCATAAAAAACCCAAAAAACATTTTTTTTATTAATCTTTGTATAATTTTAAGGTAAAGCCATTAACAGGTCGATCTGTGATTTCAAAATCACAGTGACTCAATCACAGGTTCGCAAATCACTTCCCATCACTAGAAGAAACCAACTTTTGGGCGTTACATTTGCAGGATCTGATTGTATTACATTGTATGATGAGACTGGGGTAAGTACTATTAATATCAATCAAGTTGTTTTGTTTTTGAGCCGACTAATCTCTTTTTAGAAACGATGTTACGTTTCTTCTTATTAACTTTTGTTTGGAATAGGTTAGGTGAAGTTAGTTTAGGTTATGGAATAGCTTAGGTTAGGTTAGGTTAGATTAGGTTAGATTAGGTTAGGTTAAGTTAAGTTAGGTTATGGAATAGCTTAGGTTAGGTTAAGTTAAGTTATGTTATGGAATAGCTTAGGTTAGGTTAGGTTATGTTATGGAATAGCTTAGGTTATGGGATAGCTTAGGTTAGGTTAAGTTAAGTTATGTTATGGAATAGCTTAGGTTAAGTTAAGTTATGTTATGGAATAGCTTAGGTTAGGTGAAGTTAGTTTAGGTTATGGAATAGCTTAGGTTAGGTTAAGTTATGTTATGTTATGGAATAGCTTAGGTTAGGTTAAGTTAAGTTAGGTTATGGAATAGCTTAGGTTAGGTTAAGTTAAGTTATGTTATGGAATAGCTTAGGTTAGGTTAGGTTAAGTTAAGTTAAGTTAGGTTATGGGATAGCTTAGGTTAGGTTAAGTTAAGTTATGTTATGTTATGGAATAGCTTAGGTTAGGTTAGGTTAGGTTAGGTTAAGTTAAGTTAGGTTATGGAATAGCTTAGGTTAGGTTAAGTTAAGTTATGTTATGGAATAGCTTAGGTTAGGTTAAGTTAAGTTAAGTTAGGTTATGGAATAGCTTAGGTTAGGTTAAGTTAAGTTATGTTATGGAATAGCTTAGGTTAGGTTAGGTTATGGAATAGCTTAGGTTAGGTTAAGTTAAGTTATGTTATGGAATAGCTTAGGTTAGGTTAGGTTAGGTTATGGAATAGCTTAGGCTGATTCTGAGGTATTAAGATTTTATGATATGTCAAACAAAAATCAATTTCATACACAACTACCAGATTGATGCTTTTGATGTGTTGTCAACAAATAACTTTTGTATGGTTACAATGTATGATAAAGTTTGTTCAATGTTCTTGCAATGTCTATTCTTCTAAATAATAAATTGTTTTTTTTTAAATATACTCGTTTTTCACTCATAATGTCTTGTTTTAAGAGAATATTTTATTTAAACCAGAGTTCCGAATCTTTTATGAATGGTCAGCAGGATTGGACATTGCTTTGTAAATATCTTGTACAAGCACGGGCGTTACAGATGATCCCTGTTTAATTTTAGATAATATTTGTACTTATATTGTGTTTATTAATAAACTTTATTTGTATATGTGTGGAAGATTATATATATATATATATATATATATACCGGTATATATATTGTGTTGTCATGCTAAAAAATTGCTGTTATAAATAATTTGAAAATAAAGCATACAAAGTATACTCGCGATAGTCCGAGACTTGACAATCCGATACACTCGGTAGTCCGACGTGTCGTCAGTTGATTCACCGTGCTATACTGACAACCTTGAGATAATTTGAGCGTTTGTTTACCATACTGTTTCTCTATTATAACAGGAAACCCCCTTCTATCCCTCGATGTGCCTACTCATGTTTGTTTGTTTAGATGTCTCAATTCAGTTTCATCACAAATATCCATTTGTCTTAGCTCTTATTGCATTGTTATTTTAGTTCAGAGTGGTTTTATAATGTGAGTTGTTGTAGTTCTATCTACTCCAATTTTATTTTATTACTGTATACATTAGTGTTTTAATGGCGAGCATAAGTTCAAAACGTAAGTATAAAACATTATATTTATCTGATAAATGGGAAAATTAAGAGATATGATCGTGGTTATTTCGTGAACCCCAATATCAATATGTAAATTGTATGACATAGGACGAGCTACAGTTTATATCCTAAAAAATAAGGAAAAATTGAAAACTTCATGAAGTCTGCTGATGAAGAGCCTAATTATATGACAAACCCTTAAAATTAGTGTTGAGAATGCTATTTATACCTGGTTCAAACAACAAAGAAGCAGACATTCACCTATTTTAGGAGACATTTTGAAACAAAAAGCCCAATTTTTTTTATCATGATATTACAAAATATAAAAACGACTTTCGTGCTAAGGGATGGTTAGTTTAAAAATTACAAAAAGTCCCACTAGGAAGTCATGCATTAAAACTGTTGCTTGTTGGAAATTAAGACTCTCAATGCACATTACAAGATTACTTACGGATATCGCAAGTCAACCTAATACAGACATCAAGGATTGTCATTGTCAATGCAGCGTTTGCTTGGTGTCAAGTAAAATCTCTTACGTTAATAAAATCTTGGAAAAATATTTGGCCAAAAAATGCACTTCTTCTAAAGAAAGACAAAAAACGATTTCGAACCAATTTTGGAGGATGCACTTGCAATTTCACGAGAATAAATGGAAGAATTACAAACATGGGTTTTAATGATAACCTTACTGCTGACGAAATTATCACTGAAATGACAGCACCTGTTGACGACACAATCCAAGAGGCTTCGAATGCAAGATTTGCAGTCATCAGCTGCAAACACTTTGTTACGATGGTTTGAGAAGAGAGGATCTGACTAGGAGCAAATATTAATATTAAAAGACATTAATTAAAGACAGTGGCGGATCTATGGGGGGGGCTTTCGAGCTGAAGCCCCCCCCAAAGCCTTTAAAAAATGTTTTGTAAGAAAATTTAAAGTTTGCTCAAAAGCACACAAGGCGTTTGCGGTTCCTTTACAGCGACTAGTGATGAAGACAATGACAGTGTTAGTTCTCAGACCATCACTCCAAGTCTCCAAACAAAAATTCCAACTGTGTCCCCGTCATTATTTATTCATGTCTAGCCAGTAGAACTACTCTGAAATATTCAATGTACGATGTACTTAAAAATAAATCCTTTTCACATTTTTAATCTGCCTTTTATTAACTTTAATGTATTTCATTAGTAAATTAGTAAACAAAACATCCTGAAAACCTTTAATATGAAACACACGTTTTTACTCCATAAAACAACGTTAAACTACTGTTTTGGTCGCTTCATTATATGAAAGTCCTTTCACAAAATTTTCCCCTGTTCAGCCCCCTCCAAAATAAAATTCTAGATCCGCCACTGATTAAAGATAAAACATTGACTGACAGTGTACTATACTGTATGTATGCATTTTATTTAAAAAAAAATTGTAATACTCAATTTATGTTTTTAATACATGTACATACATTTTTTCTTGCTTTACTCCTTTGTGCTCACTGTATAGCCTAATGCTAAATGGTTTTTGACTGTAATTTCCCTGTAACTTACTGCTAATCTTGTACATTTAGAAAATCACTTTGGATAATCCGATACCCTCTCCGTCCGTCGGATTATCAAGAATCTACTGTATTATTAATTTACTATTCTTTGTGTCTGCAGATTCGCAGTCCAAGTATCTTCAGTTGGAGCAAGTTTGGTGATTAAAGTATGGGACGGTGGTCAAACTGGACAATTACACAAAGATATGTCAGAATATTACAACATAGTTCGCCGCATTAAGCCTAAAGCTTCACATTCGGATTCTTCAGAAGTGTTTCTTTTAGCAAAAGAATTTAAAGGATTAAAAACATAGTGTTTATATTAGCGATGAAACCAAACTTTTAGTGGTGTAATAAATTGAGGGTTATATATATTTTTTATAAGTTACTTTTAATTATTATTTCATAATAATTAACAGTATTTTTGTAAGTTTCGAAAACTTCACACACTTTCTTAATACCTTCCATCCACATGACAAGACAGGTGACTTTATCTCAAAAATTAAATGTCATTTTTTTCTCATTTTTTAAAATTCTCAGTAATGGTTTATTAACTTTATTACTTTTAAACCAAAAATTTATTTTACTTTTGAGTTTCTATGAAGCATATCTAGGGTCTAGAATCTTTTGCTTATTAAAAAGGCATGTTTGTGCTTAAGTTGCAGCTGTGTAGGCCTATATGCTGACCAAGGGTTTTTCTTTACCTGATTGTTTACTATATTTTTATCCCCATACAGCAATGAAATTTCAATGGAGTAGTTTTTTGATAGAACTTTTCTACTTAAAAAAGAATAACTTTTAACCCATAATAGGACAGATTTCTTTGAAACTCAAGAAATCCGTTCTAAAACATTTCAAATATATAAAATAGGTCTTTACAGCACAAGAGACAATGTTACAGTAATTTCTCGAGAGGGATAAAGACACTTTGCACTCAAATTACATAAAACATTTTTCCTATATCTGCAGTATACATACTATTGTTGTTGTTGTTTCCAATGGCAGACTATGTGAGAATCAACCCATGAGTCTCCTGGCATCCCAGTACAATTTAGGAAAATTCTTCGAAATCTGGTGCTCAGAACCAAGCCTGGGGCACCTCAAAAGATGTTCCCTATTCATTGGCTCCCCCGTTTGTCGGCACAACACACAAAGATCGGAATCCAGGACATAGAGCCTCTTCAAGTGGGCCGCCAAACAATCATGTCCTGTGCCAAGGCGTAGATATGCAACAGCCTCTTTCCTAGGCTTGTTCTTGTTGTGTTGCCATTCGTTATCTATGCACTTCCACCTCCTCTCACTTCCCAAGGCTCGTGCTTCCTTCAGAAATTCCTCTTGTGTTCCATTGCTGATTAGTATACATTATATTTCCTACTATTTTTAGATTTGAACTATATAAAATATAGGTTGACAGTACACCACAACATTAGCTCTTTATATATATCTTTTGATTACCTAGGCAACATGGTGGAGTGTTCAACCACTAAAAATCATCCACATCCATTTCAAAATTATTATGTTCTGACAAATTGTATTGAACAACTGAGCGGAGTCTGTTTATTGTTCAGTGAGCAGGCGACATGACAATATTACTCCTGAATCAGCTGGTCTATTCAGCATGTGATAAAGAATCACATTTAATTAATGTTAAATTTACATGGTGAGTGGTAATTAGCTGTTTTAGAACATGTTCTTATGTCATAAAAGAACACAAATCACAGTTGTAGGGAAAAAAAACTTTAATAAAAATGATAAGGGATTGGATTTTTGTTCTCCAAAATTTTTTTCTTCTCCGATCACTACAAAACTTCAGATATATAACTATTCAAAATGGGTACCTTTGTTTAAAATTTGATTTTCAACTCATAATTTCGGTATAATTTGCCTTTTTGGGCCTCAATAAAACAATTTGATATCAATATCCGACCAATAAGATCTATTCTCTATATTTTCCTGAACACGTGTTCCAATTTCAACCTCTTAATGATAGTTTCAGGTTTTATAGTCATGCAAACACCTTGTGTACACATTTTGTCTCGAATCTTCTGTATCTACATCTAAAGGAGATTCGTTTAGAGTTTTTGGACACTCAGATATTTTTTAATGGTTATTTCTGAGCTTTTGTGAGGCCTGAAATATTAACCAAACAAAAGTATGTCACATTTTTCTCAATAATACCATTAAGGACCTAATCTGTTAAAAAGTGAAAATGTACTTGGACGTCAGATGTGTAAAAAAAAAAAATTTTTTTAATAACAAACTTATCAAGTAACAATTTTGTTGTTAGTGTAAATCTTATTTGGGACGATTATTCAATTCCACCATGTACCGACTGTTGTAACATTTTATAAATCTTATTTAATTAAAAATGAGTTTTTAATGACAATGGACAATTTTTATTTTTTGAAATGTAATTTTTCTTTTGCTTTAGATTTGCTACACTGGTTTAGGTGATTATTCTACATATTTAACACAACAATACATTTTTACCTATGTCTCCCAAAATAACATTTGTGGGGAAATATGAGTAAAACATTTTGTATAGGTGGTTTTCCTTGTTTAACGACTCGGTTATCAGTGCTTTGTGAAAAATAAAATAAAGTTCTTGCGTCCTTTAATAGCGTCAGCCTAGAAAATAATAAGAATTTCCACAAGAGACCTAAAATAAGATTAATAGAGAAGGATGTAATCCAAGATCAAGGAGAAAGGTGTAGATCCTTCAAATTTGCCACACCCGAACCTACTAAATTATGTACCTGAAAGATTCTTTTTTAGAAAATGTTTCAAGATATAGCCAAAATAGATTCACTATTTGGGCTGTAGCCACCGCATAAACTACCCAAGAACATTATTCCAGAAACCACTTCTATTCTATAAACTGATAATTCAAAATCAATATTTCCATCTAAAACTAGCATTCCCCCCTCCATTGTAAAATTTGTTATACTATGTACATGTAAAGTAAAATTAAAGCTTACATCTTACAAGGAAGGTTTACTAAGACTATTTCTTCTTGTGTTTAAATACGAGAGCCATTTGGAGAGTAACCTTTGTTGACTGTAAATAAAACGGAGACATCGATACAGAAACTGTATTATATACATCTTAAAACTACACCTTTCCCATTATTTGTCTATATAAATCACCATTAAAATTTAGACATTTATCATAGCGAATGGACCAGTTTCATATATTTTATGAACAAGTTCATAATTGACTATATTAGATGGCTTACCACTCCTGTCCTCATCATTAATGATTGTTCTCACATTAAAAACAAAATGAATCCAATGATATACAACACACAGTTCATGATGGATACCTACTGCTCATAAATTTTGTAATTAGAAATTTTACCACAGCATTAATTTTTAAATGCTATTATAGGGAAACGAACGTATCATAATTTTACTGCTAGCGCAAATGAGTACTACTACCTCTCGCACTGTATGAAAATGGACATTAAAATTGGTCATTACTGCATTTACATAAGACACTATATTTTCATCGCTAGTCACAATTCTGTGGAGAATTTTTCTTCTTCCTCGCGTCTTTTAACGTTAAAAGGAATTATATGGCAGAGCCTATTCATTGCATTTTGTGATTCTTGGAAAGAATTTCTGGTACCCACTGGTCACAGAATAGAGTAAATTTTCTGTGATTACATCATATGAAACGGTCTAAGAAATTTGTGGGAATTGTTCAAAGATTTCAGATATTGGAGACCACCGATTTTCATGAATTTTCTGAACAAGCTCACCACCGATTACAAACGGCTTCTCCTTTCCTCATTGCGAATGTCCGTTCTCAAAATTTTAAACAAACAAACCAACTGAATAAAATCGCCATTAAAAAAAAAAAAAAAACTCAATTTCTTAACAAACACCGTTTGATATATGATAAATGATGTTTCTATGACTATGTCATATTTAGTTGTTATTTACACACAAAAAAGCATTTTTTCTGTTATTTGTAACAACAAAATATGACGATTTAGTCATTGAAATATGTTTTAAATAAAGTTTTGTAGAAATTTTTCATTTATTTTATGAAATCCCATCTACTCATAATTTTGACTATATTAATGTGGTTACAAAAACATAATTTGAATAAAATAGTAACTAAAAATTCCAACAAAATGTCTGTTGTGAATCCAAGATTAGAAAAGGTACAAGTTCTGGAATATACAAGTAGACCTAAAATGAATATCAGCATTAATTTGTGAGGTTAATCTAGGATTAAATTCCAGGATTCAAAACATTTATTTTTATTCTGACAGCTTGGACTAACATTGGATAGATACAAATTAGTCACGTTGGTCTATGGTTATCGCACTCGCTTCATTAGACTGGCCAAATACAATGTAGTTTACCTCCATTGGATTTCAGGACACCAGAGTTTCAATGGTAATGATAAAGAGTATCTCTAAACCACACATAAGTCCAGAACTGGTTTGTGGCATATCATAGAAATTATGATAGAAAAACAACTCATTCTGGTCTTTGGAATGGAATTAATGGGCAAAATCATGGCAAAGAAACTGATTGGTGATGTATATTTACAAAAAGACCTAAATTTAAAGACCTTACACCTGGAGAAATCTCAATTAAGACTGTTAATATTTTTAATTGCAGGGCATGTGGATCTCTACCTAGGAAATGTATCATGTCGTCTATGTGGCATGCATGAGAAAACTGTCGAACAAGAGATCCTACGACTTTCAGATGAGGGTAAACCACAGACATCGTGGGAACTATTAGGTTAGATAAAGGATTAGAGATAGATTTCACTGTCCAACGGGCTAGAGGACAGTAACCCCAGCCAGTTAATTAACATTAAACCCATGGTGGCTGACCTGCAATAGGAATCTAAAGTTCCACCCTTAAGAAAACTAGAAATTATGAGCACACCAGGAAGTTAGATCGATCAGTGAACAACTCTTGACTTCAAAACAAAAGTACACTTTTCAATCATAAAATGACTAGTTATATAGGGTTAAAATAAACTTATACAAATGTGCCATTAAACAAAAAATTGTATATTTGTTTTGTTAAATTTTACATTAGTTAATCATGTAATTTAAAAAAATATGTTTTCGTAAATCTTGAACGGGCACACATTGGAGATCATAATGCAGTATTTCTGTTTTTAGTGAATAATGTTCTCATGAAGTTTGAACAGCTTTTCTTGAATCCCAGAATGGCGACACTGACCATAAAATCCAAGTGATAAAGGCAGTAAATCAATTGCTGAAAATCTAAATTACATATTTAAAGCTGTCATGGAATTAGATGTATATCAGTCTAAAACAAGCTGGATTCGTGAGAAACAAATACACACTAAATAATACTGAAATTGAGTACAAAACAAATTATTTAATGTTACTAATTTGTAACAGTCATTGTTATATCAGATATGTTGAAATCATGCCAACACTACAATATTTTAATTTTTAACAAACACTTCGAAAAACATGATTTTTTTTTTAAACAGCATACATTTATAGATTGTTTAATATAAAAGGAAACTAAAATTTGTTTAAGGGACATTTTTATGAGTACACAAAATAAATCATCAAAATAGTACTTTTTAATAAAATCAATCTAATCACGAAATTCTACAGAATAAATAATTCATAACTCTACAAAAATTACCTGTTTTTAGCATGAAGTTATTATTTTGGAAAAGGTAAAAAAGCGTTTTGAATTTATTTTTATTTTTTATTTTCGCCATAATACAAATGTAAGTTTTTGTGAATCCAAAAATGTATAATTAACAATATTTACAAAAATAAAATATATTCATTTTATATTTTAAAAAAACTAACAACTCAAACAACACAGCTGATTCAACACTTAAATTATTTCATCGTCGTATTTCTGTCATAGAATAGATTATTGGATCAAAAACTGTATTACAAGATATAGTATGGTTTGGTGCTGTAACAGAAATGACATGTACAATCTACTAATAGTGGGTTAATGTTTTAAGAATGTGCTAGATTCCACAAATCATTAAAAAAATGGTTTCTTGTTCTATTTCGGTTAAATTGTCTATTAAAAAAAAAAAAAATTAAAAAAATACAAAATGGCTTATCACTACAAAAAAATATACCAGTTCCAGGGTTAAAACCTGAAACATTTCCAGGGTGATTATGTTACACAGTGGAAGGGTCAACATTTTAAAATTACTAAATTTTCACTCAATTACTCATAAGGGCTAAAATAAAAATATTAGGAGATACAATCATTAGAATTCAATTTTTGTTTTAGGCTAGTCTTGGGAGTTTTAGATAATTACCAAGAAATTAAATTTTTAGTTTTTGCTGATAACGCTTATCTTTTAATTAACAGAAAGAATTTTTTTAAATGTTTTGTGTGTTGTGAGGAAAATATTTTATAATTGATTATTCATAAGGTCTAAAATAAAAATATTAGGAGATAAAATTATCAGAATTCAATTTTTGTTTTGTTTTAGGCTAGTCTTGGGTGTTTTAGATAATTAATTACTAAGAATGTAAATTTTAATTTTTTCTTGATAACTGTTATCTTTTGTTTTACAGAAAAAAAATTATTTAAATGTTTTGTTTGTTATGAGTAAAATATTTTATAACGGTTTTAAAGATATCTGACATTCAATATTTCTAGAAAACATATGAAGTTTTAAATTAAAAAGGGTTTGTTTTGTGTTCCTACCTGAATGTCTCCATACAGTTTAATCCAAGGCTTGTAAGATGAAATTTGTCCAAAGATTTAAAATCAAATAAACTTTTTTTGGTACTTACGTATTAACGCCACCGCAGCAGAAGTTGCTAATGCGCATGCGCCAATATTTGCTTACTTTGCGATATAATTATATATCACGACAGGTTTGGCCAGGTAGATATATATATGTGTATATATATATATATATATGTGTGTATATATATATAAACACCTGGCCAAACCTTATATATATATGAATCTCAAAGCTAAAAAAAAATGGAATTCTGTATCCCTTAAACCAGTTTGCTCTTTATTGGCGCATGCGCATTACCCTTTTTTTTTTACATATTTAAAAGTGATAAAAGACTTGGTCAGAAAAAATTTGACCAATATGTGATGGTTTATCCTGTCATGCAGAGGCGTAGTAGAATGTATTCAAACTGTCACAATATAATAAATATTAAAACAATATAAACAGCAAACTTTTAAAATGCCTTTTTAAGGTAACATAGGCCTATTTTAAAATTTACTTAAAATAAATTACACTTCTTCTTTAAATTGGAAAGCAGATTAAAAAGCTTTAAGCCCATATAGCTCACTTTTTACAAATTTCCTTGTTTTTTATGATTTGTTTACACCAACTGTTCTTTTTGAGTCTACATGCTACTAAAAACAATGCATTTAAAATTACTTTATATATAATCATTATATTATATTCCTTAAACAATTCTTTACACGAGTGATTGGATGAAGAACCGGTCATTATCGATACTTCCCTCTTTTGAACTATAAATACTTTACAGGCCTCATAAAACGATTCCATACTTCATAAAGGTGAAAGTACCTTGTAATTTTTGTATTAAGGTTTGTAATTAGAGACGGTTTGTAATTAGAGACAGACGGCTCAAATTGAAATTTATCCAGATTTAAAATCAAATAAACTCTGTTTTTACATATAAAAATGAAAAGACTTTTGTTGGTCAAAAATTTGAAAAAGAGGAAATGTTATAATTCAAAAGTAGCTTAGTAGGATAATGTTCTAGCAATCTGAATTATCTAATTACTTATTATAGACAAGACTTCTTCAATACACTAGAGCTTGTCTTACAATATTTTAAAGTAAATAACAACTTAAAATATTAAATGTTTGTAAAACAGACCATTTCTTCCTTAAGTGAGCTCCATATACTATTATTAAAAAAAAAAAAAAATTATCTTTGCGAATCGTGTCTATTAGTTGGTTTTTAAATCAGAAATATATTTCTACAATGTTTATAATTTGTATATAAACAAACAAGCAAAACTTAAAATTGGATAAATATGAGCTATGTTCGGAAAGTTTCTAAATATGTCCATTAAAAGAGCTCCTTCATATATTAACTGACTGGAGACGCCATTATGGGAGAAGTAAATTGTTGTTTACGATTTGTTGTATATGATTAATATGTTCAAGACAATTGAAAGACAAACCGGCTCTGAACTGGAGTGAGCGGTAATTTGTTATAAATGAGCCGGTTGGAATGAAAGTGGCTTAAGTCCAGGTTATACAGTTTTGAGATATTAAGGTTTTTGTGTTTCACATTGTAAAAAAATCAATGTTTTAAGGTGGATTGTTTTACTTATATTTATGAACTTAGTATTTATATTGTTATTTTTTGATGATGTAATCATAGTCATCAGAAGTCTGTTTTTATTAAAAAATATATTCAATGTGACTTACGCCACTGTCATTCTCAATAGTTGTTAGGTATGGTTAATAACCCTCCATAGTACAATTTTTAAAAACACTCTTTTATTCATAAAAATAACTAATACTAAATACAAAAGGTAATTATTTAGATTAATATGGTGTGTTTTAAAGTTCCATCGTTTAAAACCTAAAAAATATAAACGACTTGTGTTAATTAACCCTGGTTTGTTCTTATAGTTCGTCTACTTCTGATTCTACAACATAATTCAATGGTCCAATGTCATTTTGATTTTGACTTATTGTCAAGTTGTTAAAAAAACTATGGTACACTGGTGGAATAAAAGACAAGAGATCTAACATGTCTTTTTTCTTCATTTCACTTACTGGTCTCTTGCTTTTGTATAGCATTTCTAAAGGTAAACACTGCAAAGATGCTGGTGGTCTACCCGTCCTTTTGCTTGGAGTAACATCTAAAGTTTCAAAGGGAAAACTCTCTTGTAAAGTTTCCTTGTACTTAATATTAAAAAAACAATTTTTCTCTACTCTGATCCATTGCATCTTTAGCCAGTTAACAGGCCCGTTGTCAACATTTCGTTTTCTTCTTGTTATAGTTTTTTCCAAATTAGTGGTTGAGTAAAATTCTTCACTGTTCATTTCTGAAACTATGAACTTTTTCTTCCTTCGACAAGAGGCCATAATGTCATACCATTGTGTTGGCAAATAGATTACTTTGCCTTTAGCTGCTTGCTCTACAGACCCAAAGTCCGAGTCATTGGGCAAATAAGAGTGCCCGGACACTAAAAACTTCTGATCAATTACCTCAATGCATGTCTCATTGCTTTGGACGAATTTCATTAAAGCTAAGGTCATTTTTATGTTCCGGTTTTGTCCGGTGCAGGTGTCACTATAGATGGTAACTTTTTTTTTGTCACCAGCATGAATCTTTAAGTGTTTTAAAATGCATGAAGATACCTCCTGCGCTCCTCGGGAAGCTTTGGTTTCATCCCATACATAGAAATAACCAGTACCTTTTTCTAGATTGTGCACACCAAGATTATAACAATATAAATTCCGTTTGTAATACGCGTCTGATACAGTTAAAACTGGAAAAGGCAATGCCTTCTGCAAATCCACACTGCACACATAGCTCTCAGGATTGGTTTGAACAAACTCGGCATCCTTTTTCATACTGTCTCTTGCTAGCTCCGCTTTCCTTAAATGAAGTTCATGGTAATTTTGAAGAGTTGACTTTTCCTGTTCACTTAGATCAGAATTGCTAATTTTAATATTAAAAATGTCACACTTCTTGCATGTGTCCTTTTTGGGAAGGTAAAAATGTAAATTGAACTTAGTATTTAGTATATATCTGTAATAATGCTCCTTCTGTGCCGTTTTCCCTTCAGCTAAACATTTTTCCTTGTATAACAGATACATCTTTCTTATATTAAGTGACTGACAAAGATATCTTCTATTTTCGTTGTGTTTTCGAGTGTAATGACTCTGATACGAAGGGAAAGAATTTATATGCTCCATAATATACTTTATATCTTCCTCCAATATTTTTTTAGTAATACAGCCATTAACCCCTCTCAGGTCTTCACCTGGTGACTTACCATCATCAATTTTACTTAAAGCTCTTTGAACTCTTCCCTCAGACAGAACGAATGTGCTCAAAAAAATTTTTTGACACACTTGATGAGATACATTTTCTGTTTTAACAAAGTATTTATTAGAGCCTTTTCTAACAGAACCCTCTCCATTCCTTGGCCGCCTCCTTTTAACTTCATGTTTTTGAACTAAACCACAAATAAAAGAATTCTGTTTACCAAAATCACCTATGCTCCAAAACAAATCAAATATCGATTTTCTCTCGTCACTTGATACTTTGTCGTTGCATTTCATTCTACAATTGCACGGAATATTTTTAAAAACCTTTGCCTCACAAATCTTTCCCTTATTAGAGACATATTGTTTCCCAGAATTTCTGCATTTTTTTGCAATGGCTTGCTTATGTTGATCTGGATTTCTGGTTCGCTTTCGAGTTTTAAGTTTGTTAATAGGACCAATAACAGCTGTAGATCTATCTGTTAAGGATTCACATTCAGATTCTGACTCCGAAGATGTGTAGGACACAAGACTTGTATTGCGGCGTGGGATTCCTTCCAAAAAATTACCCCTAGTTCTAGGCCTATCATCCTCATCTAGTGTATAGTCTGGGTCTCTGTCAGTATCATCGGAAAATAGAGAAGAAGAAGACTCACTTAAAACTTCATTACTGAGATTGAGAGTCATAATAAACCTTTTTTAATAACTTTATAACCATTTAAAAACAAGTTTAATGTGAAAATAAAACATAACCTCACAAGTATTCATTCAAGTTTTCCTAGTTTTCAAAATGTTCATACTGCTTGTTTTAAAAATATATGCACAGAAAACACTATTATATTGATATAAAACTAAACACTACACAAACTAACACTAAGTTAAAAAACAAACTATGATAAACACAGAATTTCTCACAACTACAATACAACACATTAAAACTCAGTGGACTTACTGCACTGTCATTCTGAATACAACAGGCATTTTGCTAAATGGACTAAATTTGTGCTGCTCCTGGTGGCAGACTATAGTACTAGGGACTTCATTCACCCTCATTCTAAACAAAACAGCCTTTCTAAATTATGATACTAGGCTTATATCAATTTTTTCGATTTGTGGACTTACGCCACTTTCATTCCAACCGGCTCAAATGAAGATTTGATACAGTTCATATAAACAAAAAGCTTCATAAGAACAGGTGATTGAAGTTACGACGCTTTCTTGTGTTTCCACAAATTTTAAGACCGAATTATGTTTGAAATTGTCAGATCGTTCAATTTTAAAAAAAAGGATTAAAAATTAGAATCAACCATATCAACTATAATCTTTTTTTTTTGGAGACAAGGAGTTTTGCATGTCGATTTCTTGTCAAAAGTAAAAGAATATACTACTATTATGAGACTTTTAACCCTACAACTGCTGATCGGGTGACAAACTCTGGTTTTTCTGTGGTGTCATCGGTCACTAAATAACCGACGCTTGTATTAAGACTATTATTGATAAATCATTTTTAACTCTTCACAAAATGAAAACATAGAATACAATCGTTTAGCTGATATGACATTTGTATTATTTAAATGGATGTTGAATCAGCTTAATGCTTGATACAATAGATTACAATAACTGCTTAGCTTGTGTACATCATTGTATTCTCAAAGTGGTTTTCCGAGCAGCGCTCGCATGATTTTACTCGCTGTATTTGTGGTGAGCACTGTGGGTATTTGTAATGATCTCTACCGGCTATGTGTGGGACAATTTCAATAAAATAAAATAACAAACCATGTAGAAAAACCTATTTTTATCATTACTAAAAATTTCCCTGAAACCAGAACATTTTAATAGTCTGAAATAAATTCTGAAACAAAGTGTTTTTTTCTGATAATCACCCGTCTCGGCCTCAGCTGTAACTTGCTATTGTGCTAAACACAAAGAAGTTTCTATCTTTTTTTTTACAGCGTTTTTATATAATTTTTCTTGGAAAGATAAAAGTGAATCGTTACGTTTAAATTATGTGTAAAGATTGTTTTATCATTTTGTTGATAGGTTTTTATAGCTTTTTAAAGATAAATGAGTGTATGTTTATTGGTTAATATTTTTATAGGTTAGTTGTGCAATTATTTTTGTTTTTAATTCTTTTAATAGTTTTTTTAGTAAATTCGAGCTGTTTTTAGTGGTGGAGTCTTATGACCCATGTTATAAATGAAATATAAATATTTTAGTGAACAGTTGCAAGCTCTTAATAAAAGACCTAAAAAAAGTACAGTAGAAGGCATTATTTCTTACCGCAAAAATCTCCCATGTTGAGGAGTAAGACACCTGGCTTTTAGAAACTCCCGGTCCCACTGAATGATTTATTTAAGAATTACTTTCTCCCTTGTCAAAACATATCCATTAGATAAGAGTATGATAGGAATGAAGAACCATTATGCCTTCGTATATTACATGCTTATATAGTCATGCCTTTAACATTAAAAAAATAGGTTTGTATTTTCCCTACAGGATATTTACTCTAATATAACATTTTTAAAGTGAAAAAAAACATTGTATACATTCTTGAATAAAATGATATACAAGGACTGTCCAGAAAGTAACAGACCTTTTGGCCTATCAAGGCGGTAGGCGGAGCTAGAGCACGCTATCTTGGTGTCAGAATGTTCCTACACTCAGTACGCATCCAGCTATGGTAACGTGCAGACTGTGTTTCCCTCTTACTTTGCTCTCTGTGGCGTGTTAAAATGTACGCTACAATCCTGCCACTTGTAAGGTGCGTTCTGTGATTAGGTTTTTGTTGGAAAAAGACCACAAACCAATTGAAATTATCACCAACTTTGTGATATCTAAGAAAAATAAATAATGAGTGAAAGCCAAGTAAGGCAATTGATTTTAAAATGGCCGTTCCAATATTCACGATGAGGACCCTAGTGGTAGGCCTAGCCTTGTGACTAAAATTAAATTTATAAAGCCAATTTTAAAAAATTACGGTTTTTATAACAGCCCAATTGACCAATGTCTCTTAAAAATTTGTTACCCATAACTCACGAACAAACAATTATGGACAGCCATTCTTTTGTTACGGACGTGACAGTTACATGCATTACAACTTGGAAAAAAAGAAAAGTTAATTTTATTTTGTAAATTGTTAAAGCTCAACTGGTAGGTAATTTTTTATACTATTTTTGCACTAAATTTGAAAATGATCATATTATTGGTTTTGATGTATAGTTCAACTAAGCTGGAGTTACGGACGTGACTTGAAAAGCACTTGTCTTCTGACATACTGTTACTATTAATTGTTAAAAAGTCTGTTAATTTCTTGGGAAATTTATGAATTAAATTTTTGTCAGCTTATCTTAAGATAAATTCCTTCTTAGAAACATTAGTGTTTAATCTTAAAATCCTGTAATATTTCAATTAAAAAATTGATAAAACGTTACGGACGTGACAATAAACTCAACAGTCTGTTAAAATTACTTTATTTTACATTAAAAAGTTTTCAGTGCTCTTCATACATTCTTTTTAGTTAAAGTAAGACTTATTTGATCTATAAAAGAAAATAAACAAACTTAATTACATCTTAAATATGTGTTTGAATCAGGAGGAATTATTGTGAAATTGTTAGGAAAATGTATTCCTTATTAATGAAACAGTTATCATGTTTGTAAGCCACAATAACTTGTTCATAAAGTTCACTGATATTCTTGGTAATTTACTGACAATTAGTCACTGATAAATATAAAGTGACTAGGTGTATACCAACTTCAGAGATGAAAATATCCACAAAATAAACAATTCTGCTACAAGATAATTGTTGGTAATATTAAGTTAAGGTATTTTAAGACTTTAATAAACTTTTTACTGAGAAATTCAAAAAATAATTTTTTTGTTAGGTGTATGTTTGTAAAGAATGTCTGTTGAGAGATAGCAACCATTTTCGTAAGAAACTACACTTAAACAAAATCATTTGCTCTAATTTCTTCTTTTTTTTTATGGTAGCTGAGATATGGTCAGTATATACCCGAATATTAAAAGGCACAGATGTAATAAATATGAGAAAAATCAGTCCACGTGTTTAGGGTGTAGAACACTACATATAGGCTATAACTGACGACATTCCAAAATTCCACTCTTTTGGACTGAGATATCAAAATGGATATATACACTAAAAACATGACATCAAATTTTTTACCCCCATTAACATAGCTTTCACTATAAAATACATATGATATGTGGGGCAGTAAAATAAATTTGATTTCCTAAAACATATTATAATTTTACACCACTAATACAGAACATTAAATTCCCAAAAACCACTTTTTACTAATAAAATTTTTATTAGTAAAAAGTGGTTTTTGGGATGATAACCATCTGTCATATGTAGAGTACTCTCCGGCCTGATAATGTGGAGTTTTTTTCCCTTTTATTTTAAACACATAATCGGGTCCTTAATCAAATTTTGGTCATATGTAGCTGTTAAGGATCAAAAGAAATAGTACTAGCCGTTCTTGAGTTATTGCTAAAAACAAAGTCGGGAAATCTGTTATAATAATTAATTTCTCCAAATCAGTTCTATCGATTACATTCAAATTTTAGTAAAATGAGAAGATTGATGTTTCAAAGCTATGTGCAAAATCTAAAGTAAATAAAACAATAAAATTATTTAAAAAATGGAAATGAACATTGACCATCATCATTAAAAGCTCAGAGTGAGTTAAAGAAAAGGACCACCACTCCAACAGTGTCACGCTTTAAGTTTCCTAACCTAACCAACTGTACAAATATATAATATCTGAATACACACTTATTATTCTGGAGCCCAATATAAATTGATGTCCTTCCAGATAGTGTCAAACAGTTCTTCATCCTTGTTATTATAACACCACATGAATTCACAGTAGAAATTTAACAAATATCTACTTGTTCCACAATCTTTCTGTTACTAGTAAAAGACTGCCCTTAATAAACGCCAACAATGTACTAGCTGTTCTGTCAGGTTAGGTTCTGTTTATAGGGATATACATAAATATTTTTTAACAAAGATGGTGTCCATAGCTCATTTTCACTTTTTGATTGACTTTTTTTCCTTTTTTTTTTGTTATGCTGACGATTAGTTTTCGTTTGTTTTAATTTGGTTTTAGAAATGGATAAGTTAGAAAGTTTGTATAATGTTTTTGCATCATTTATTTCTACAGCCCAGATATAGAGACTGTACCAGACTATAATGGGCATTATTGAGAGAACACTGTCACAAAATGTCTTTTCATAGGTGAGTTTAAAACCAAAGTTGTGTTCCGATTTTCATCCAGTTTGCTTTCCTATCTGAGGTATATAATCTGATTAGTTTTTAGTTTACGTTTGATTAAAATTGTTTCAAAAGTTTCCAAGCTATAACAATATTTGTCTAAGGGTAATGTGAAAACCAAAATTAGGTAATGTATTTCACACTTTTTCTTAAAATTATCAGCAACACTATATATATATATATATTGCCCACGAAATTTTTATATTATGTGAATAACAATTTAAAGCAAAAACTTTTTTGAAATCAATGCAGTAGTTTTCAGTAGCCATTTTTTTTCTGCTGAAAAGAAGGAAATCCAAATTTTGCCATGTATTTTACCATTCTCTTAATGTTTTCAACTGCAACATATTCCATGATAACATGTTAGGGAAGGCTAGAGTTATAACCTTTTTTTCTATGGGTATCCAGATTTTCGAATACATTTAAAACATTTCAGCGAAAATATATGGAACACCATTTAGAATTAACCTATAACAGTATATTATTGTCAATTTAATACAATTTGACGCATTTGTTTAATAAAGACACCATTAAAGAGTGAATCGTAAAATTGGATTGTTATTCATGATGCTATGGACATTTAACATTGTGCTTATGAAATTATACTTAAAATTAAATAAACTTGCTACAATGCAAGACCCTAATGATTATTTTTGTGGGGTCTATGGTAGTAGTACTATTGTTTCCATGTTCATATCATAGATTTGTCAACAGACCATTAATCATTTCAATATATATATATACAGTAGAGTCTCGGTTATCCGACCTACCGGGTCAATGTCATGTAACATGATTTTATGCAGTAGGCTGTAGCGCGAGGCAGCCCCTTTCGTCACACCTGAATGTACGTAGCAGATTCCTGCACGAGACAGCCCCGTTCCTTTACCTGACTGTACGCATTATATTCATGCGCCAGGCGACAGGTCGGTAACCGCACTTTCTCTTTGTTTTGGTGCACTGCATACCACCCACGTCAACCCCATCTCATCTGCTACCTGCCACTAATACTCCTCAGTGCTTACTTACCTCTTTCGCTGAGAGGACGTGTTGCACATTGTTTCCTTGTTGCCGTTTTGTTAGACTGTTGTGTTTTGATTTTGTCGTCTCTAAAAGTTGTGGTGATGGCTTCAAAACGTAAAAAGGTGGTTGTGCCAATAGAAGAAAAACTGAAAGCCTTAAAGAGATTAGACAATGGTGAAACTTTATTAAAAGTGGCGCAAGATTATAACGTAGGAAAAACAATGGTAGAGACTGGAAGAGGAATCGCAATGAAATTGAAAAATGGTGTTCTCAGCGAGTCATGGCAACTGCTTTGGAAGATCGGAAGACGATGAAAAAAATGTGAGTATGAAAAAGTAAGCGAAGTTTTGTACCTGTGGTTTACTCAACATAGAGATAAAGGTGTATCGATATCAGGACCAATCTTACAAGAAAAAGCCTTTAGTTTCGAAATGAACTGAACGAAGGTGAACCTGATTTCACAGCTAATGTAGGTTGGCTCGATAAATGGAAAAAAAAAAGATACGGAATTCGGCAGCTTAATATCTGTGACGAGAAGCTTTCAGCAAAATCTGAAGCCGTTCAATCGTTTAGGGATATACTTCATACACTATTGGACACGGAAAGCCTATCAGGTGATCAGATATTCAACTGTGATGAGACTGGTCTCAATTACAAATTGTTACCGGTGAAAACACTAGCGTCAAAGGCCGAAGTGGCAGCGCCAGGTTACAAACGTAGCAAAGAAAGAGTGACAATTCTTGCATGCAGTAATGCCACGGCAAATATGAAAATGAAACTGGCTATGATAGGCAAGTCGAAAAATCCGAGAGCGTTTAAGAATGTTTCCAAAAATGCTTTACCAGTGAAATATTACAATAAAAAAAATGCTTGGATGAGCTCAGACCTTTTTAAAGAACGGTTTTTTAAACAATTTGTCCCACAAACTGAACAGTTTTTGAAATCCAAAAACTTGCCACGGAAAGCAATATTGCTTCTTGACATGCCATCGCGACGAGGACGAACCTAAAGATAAGGAAATAAAGGCCATGTTTTTGCCTCCAAATGTGACTTCCTTATGTCAAACTATGGATCAGGGGACCTTAGAGACAATGAAGAGGAATTATCGAAGAAACCGGCTTTCTTCTTTAATTGACGCTATGGACAAGGGAGAAGACACGGTGAACAAATTGCGTCATCTTAATTTGAAAGACGTGGCTTACTACGTGGCCCAATCATTCATGGGAGAGTGTTGGAGCGAACACCATTTCTAAATCTTGGAAAGTTTTGCTCCAAGAAAGAAAGTGAAGAATCTCTGGGTGGTGAAAATGTACGGGAGACCAAACCGGACAACACCAGCCTACTTCCGTTGTTACAAGTGCCGGGTTGCGCAGACACAACAGAAGAGGACGTGAATGAGTGGATTGCCCAAGATGAACAATATGAAGTGACAGATGAAGAAATAGTGAACATGGCAAATGGAAAAGGAGAAGAAGAGGATATGGTGTTGGAGGAAAGTGCACAGAAAGTTTCACACAGCGAAGGACACGAAGCTCTAGAAATAGCGTTAAAGTAAGCAGAGAAGCTGGAGGAAACATCGTCTATCGAGCTTTTACTTCTGAAGAGACTGCGAGATTTGGCCGCTAGAAAACGACAAACAACGGGCAAACAAAAGACAATCACGAACTTTTTTACCCAAGATTAAGTTTAGTTTCGTAGTTCACTGCATTGTATGTGAGTATGTACCTACTGTATAATATGTTTCAGTACGTTACATTCAGTTATGTTACTTGTATTTGAAAATTTTTCGATGTACAAATAAAATTAACATATTTTCAACATCGTTTTTATCATTTTCCATGCTATCCGACCGTTTCGCTTAACCGACCTTGCCGCGGCCGGTTAAGGTCAGATAATCGAGACTCTACTGTATATATAATGTTAGGAGGTTCATATTATTTGTTACCACACAGATAATAAAATCATTTATATAGTTTATAATAAACCAATCGATAAAACATTTTAAGAATATAGATAAATGAAACTACAGAGTACATGCTAAAACCTAAAAACTAAACTAAAATTTAAAAACCTAGGATTAGAAAATTAGACCCAAGACATCAAAAAGGCTTTAAATGATGTATCTAAAGTGACAACATTTACAACATAAGATCTGCAATTTGGTCAGAGTGCATGCTCAATAAATTGGTTTTAATTCTCCTTGGTCAGTTTTTCAGATTTTGAAATCTTTATAAGATTTTTATAAACAAACGAAAGTAGCCTAACTTGTGTATCCATATTAAACAGAATGGTAAAAAAATTAACTTTATCACTCATTAGATTAAATAATAAAATATGCCATTTAGTACATACCTTATATTGAAAAGGAAAAATAGTATTTTTTTTTTAAGCGGAATTCACATTTTATTGTAAAAATTGAAAATGAAAAGTACGAAATTCATTTATGTAACATATGTAAATATCACAATGGGAATTTGGAAACTTCTAAAAACAGATTCTCTGTTTGAAGTTATTTGTTAATGATGGAAGTTCAATTTTATTATTATACATTTTTCGGACATTTGCCATCATTTGTGTGTGTTAGAAATTTCTAACACACAAATGATGGCAAATGTCCGAAAAATGTATAATAATAAACTTCTAAACAGAGTTGTTGATACACACTTTTTTTACTATTTTTAACTTCAGAATCAGCTCTCAAAATATTTAAGGAAGACAAGGACTTCCCGAACCACAAAAAACAAGAAAAAAAATTAAGATTATAATAAATCTAGTATATTTAGCTGTAAACCTCTGAAGATGATGTCATCAAAGTGTACATAAGAATATTATAACAAATATACTAGATTTACTATAATCTTAAGTTTTGTTTCTTGTTTTTGTGGTTTGATGAATCCTCGTTTTCCTTATTTTAAATACAGTCACAGTGCTCCTTGGGCATTTGATCACAAAATATAGTTGTGAAATTCTGAACCATCCTGTATAATTATGTAAACAAAAATCTGTTTAGTTCAACAGATCATCTTTTTTCTTTTTCTTTTTTAAATAATCATTAAACGATCCTTTTGTGAATTTTCAAAAATTCTGTAGTTTCATATCGGTATTAAAAGAAAATTGTTTTCTTAAAACTTTACTAAATACTTACAAATAAATAATTTTGCCTGTATAGTTCAACATTTGTTTTAGTTAGATATTATTGTTGCTTTGTGGTTCAGATACATCAATTGTTACCTAACAAACGTTGCGGTAGTTTCAAAATTGGGTATTATTTGTATTGGTCAATAACAACATTTGGTTGTACAAATAATACAGAAAAACAAAACTGTTTCCAGTCTCCAAAGGGTCAACAGGTTAGATTCTATTGTTAATAATAATATTAAGCCTAAATTTTTCATGTTAAAATAAAAATATTGAACATTCTGACTAAATGTTTTAGTGTAATTTGGATATATATATTTTAATCTATGATATGTAAAGGTAATTTTCAAACGAAAAGATTGGCAAAAACAATTCTATATCATAAAAATATGCCAAATTGAACATTTTGTCATATGCTGGTCACCATCTTCCATCTTTGTTAAATTAATGTAGAGTATTACTCTATGCAGTACAGTACTACAATACAATACAGAATAGATTAAATTTATTGAATAAATTTATACGTTGAATTAATTAATACAACGTTTAAACTTTTAGTTTCGTAGGAATCCAATAAGTTACTAAATTATCACCAGTTTTTATTCAAACAAACTATTTATTTTGTAATAGTTATTACATTAATACGTCATCAGACGATAAAACTGTATGAATAAATTATGTTTATTCATCTAAACCAGTAAAAAAAACATACTTCAATAAGCTGTTTAAAATACAGAACTGAAAAAAAAAACAAGTGTTCCATCACACCAAAATACAGTGATTTAAAAAAAAACAGAAAAAAAAAAAAAAGGTTGATTAAACATTATTCGCTCCTAGAATCACATTCGCGACTTATGTGACCAGTTTTGCCACAAATATAGCAAGTCTTGCTACCTTCAGGGCAGTCACGAGCCAAATGACCAGTTTTATTACAATTGTAACAAGTTGAATAGTTGTTACGAGAATTTGATTCCATGCAGTCACGAGCCATATGACCGGGTTTGTTGCAATTGTAACAAGAGGGTTCATCAGAACTTTGACCGCAATCTCTAGCGATATGACCGACACCGTTACAACGATAACACCTATCTTGATCTTCCTTACACTCACGTGCGAAATGACCAAAACGATTACATTTGTAGCATTTCTCCCTTCCACGTCCACCACCTTGTGGACACTCTCTTGCAAAATGCCCCATGCGGTTACACCTGTAGCATACGCTTGAACTCATCTCTTTCTCTTTTTCCTCCTCTTTCTCTCTCTCCACCAACAAACTTCTCTCCTGATCAACAACACAAACATAATTCTTATAAAATCTGTTTATCTTAACAGCGGCAAAATCATAGTCTATTTTCTGTATTTTGATTGTAGTCTAACTCAATATTGTATCCATAGTAAAAAAGAACAAGTCCCATTTCAATACATTATTCATGGTTAAACCTACTAATATTAACTATTATCTGAGCAAATTTTTTTTACAAACAATTTATACATTATATTTTAATCATCAGAAAAGCCAAATATGATAGTAAAAAAACTAACAAACAATACTAAACCAGCAAGGAGGTTAGGTTTTTATCTTACTTTAAAGCACAATAAGCCCTTGAGGCTGACAAGCTGAAGAGTCAGGCCACTCAAAAGAAGAGATAATGTTTAACCAAGAAGTCTAGAGGGTTAATTTAAGTCATTTTTACTTTTTCACATATTTCTAATATTGACAACGTTATGTAATGAGTCCCTATACTGCATATTTTGGCCATTTCTCAAAGGATTTTTTCCTCTCACTAATTCAAAATTAAAAGGTAGCTTCTACAAGTCAAAACTTAATTATACCTTTTATATGTTATTTTTGGCTGATTTAATAGGGTTTCCAACATTTTTTTAATTATCACATTTGTCTTTTCCATTAATCAAATTATAATGTATGAAATTGTTTATACCTAATACCTTTAACAAAAGGTATCTGGATTTATATACTGTAATAGATTAAAATGTTTAATTCCATGCATTTGTTAATTGTCTGTAATAAAACTAAGTATAATAAAAATAAGGTATTTGGAGTGGGTATCCGTAACTAAATTGCCGAGTGATTGTGAAGGAGGAACGGCAAAAATATTGCATACATTTCAATACTAGTACAAATGATTCAAAATTTTGCAATCTGAGCAACTTAAATGTTCTAAAGAATAATTTCGGTCAAAATATCTTACAAGGTACTCTTAATTTTTTTTTACCTATTTGCCTATTTTAATAATCTTGTATTGTTACACAGTGCAAAGTTTAAATATAACATAGTTTTTTATGTAATTAGAAAATCAAATTTTGACCATATCATTCCTAAAACAATTATTCGGCAAAGTGTAGTATTATTGCGAAAATTGGAGGTTTAAATCATGCCTAAAGGATTTTACTTTTTCTCCTTCAACCAAAATTACTAGCTATTTAATCAACAGAACATGTCTGCCTCTAATTGAAAAAAAGATATTGTGTTTTCTAAGACTTTATGATGATTAGGCTATCCTACATATCACTTCAGCACATTTTTTACATACATTTCCACCACTTTTAAAAAAATGCATAAAGTATACCATTTAGTTTACTGATTTCCATCTTTACACTTCCATGGTTGAAGTGAATAATGACAGATTTTATAAATGACAACAATAAATCTGTGACCAGTTTTTACATATTTATTTTCTATTCATAGTTAAATATAATCATGAATCCTTAAAAGAAAACTCCCATTTTGTATCAATTAAACAAATGGTGAACTATTACCGAAGATAAACCATCAATAGTCTAGTTCACGGATGATCTTCCATCTTTATCTAGCAATCATACTGTATTGCGTGAAAGTGTTATATATAGCCTACAGTTAAGAGTATTCATACATTTTTAGAACATATTAGTATGTGGTTTATAACCTCTACAACAAATATATGACAGACAGGATAAAATAGGTTAAGTTTGTTTAATTTTCATAAATATAATGAAATTTTATTATACATAAATTATAATTACAAAATGGATATAAACAAGCTAAAATAACCTGTTTTTTTAAAGTTATTTGAGAATGATGGATTATTCATATTATTAAATATGGTTTAATCAAGCATTTGCCGTCACTTGTGTATAACACTCAATGTTTCGAGAGTATAAATAAATTCCCGTTGTCAAGTGTTTATACCATAGTCTAGTAGCCATGTTGAAAACTAAAACTAAATTTATAATCTAAGAAAAAGACTCGAGCCTAAAACTAGACCTGAGCAGTCAAAGCTAAGAGATATACAAACGTGATCAGATAAAACTACAACACCAAGCCTACCTACACTACACAAAGGATGGTAAGCAACAGATTGTAAGGGATGAAACCTGAAGAAAGTTGACTTAATTGTTTATCGTGGTGAACAACATTTTACCCCCTCTTTCAACAGTTTGGCCTTCAATCGCATAATGATTCCCATTCGTGGAATAAGCAGCGAAATTTGAACCTTATTTAAAGTAGAATCATTTATATCACCAACTTTCAATTCAGATTTTAGTTCCGGAAGCCATAACAGCCTTATTACTAAACTAATAAGATTGTCGGATAGCTTTATATATTAAGGCTTCAATTACTTTTTGTTTATAAGTTTTTTCTCCAGTGTATTTATGATTTTCCGACCCAATAAGGTCAGATAATTTAGATTTATTCGTTAGGCCTAATTGCATGTTCTTTTTATGTCAGCTAATTCTTATATTTAGAGGGCTTTTGGTCTCGCTAACCTGTCACATTCACATATAATATAGTACTGTAAACAGTTTTTAGTATTCAGAGTGCCATTTTTTGATTTGGTTTTGACAAGATGTTGCCTAACAGTGTTTTAAATAATAAACTTACATTTTTAGATATGTGCGACAAGACATAGGAACATCTTTACGACTTCGGTTTGCAGAAAAAAGACCCACCGATCAGTAGCCTACCTAAATCATTTCTCTAACCATATTAACTTGACAGAGCTGATAATATATATTCTGATAGTCTAAATCAAGAACTAAATAATTATATTAGGAATTACTTAGTTACCGGATACCCTCAATCCAAAATTTCTAAATATTAAAAATGATTTCTAATGTAAATAAGAGTCTAAAGACAATGATAAACCCTTATTTGTAGACGATCCCCCCTTATCTACAGGGATTATCCAAAAAAGCTGGGCGTGTTTCTAGGAAATATGTACTGTTTTTAATGATCAAAACAATCTTAAGTGACAAAATAAACCTAAGGGTGACAGGTAATATATTGGCGAAACATAAAGACCTCTAAATATAAAAATCGGTGAATATAAAACGAACACACGATTAGGCCTAACGGATAAATAAAAAATAGCAGAATATATTTGGTCAGAAAATCAAAAATAATACATCAGGAAAAAAAGGAAAAACTTATTTAAACGAAAACTAATTGAAGCCTCATGTATAAAGCTATTAGACAATCCCTATCAACCAAACCAAATTAAAATTTTTTGCTTTAATAAGGCTGAATTTTGCTGCTTATTCCATGAATGGGAATCATGACGTTAACGAAGGCAAAACTCTTTAAAAAGAGAGCAAAAGGTTGTTTACCTCAATATACAGTTAGGAGAGCTTTCTCTGGCCCCATCCATTACATGGATGCTTGCCATTCTTTGTGCAGTATAGGCCTGCGTGTGGTGGTTTTATCTGACCACGTTTGTATTTAGTTTTAGCTTTGAAGTTTTCGTTTCCAACATGGCCTTAGGCTACTAGTCTATGTCGAAGATTTTCTCTTTAATGTCGTAGTTTTACACTTGATAACAAAATTTGATTTATACTCTCAAAATATTGAGTATATTAGTTTTTATATACACAAATGATAGCAAACGTCCAATCAAACCATATTACAAATATACTTTTCTGTCCTAGATGCCAAATGTTAATTGCAATTCACATAAACATCATACTATAATATTGTAAAAATGTTGAATAACTACTGTATATGTATATATATATATAATAAAACTTCGCTCAGTATGTTCGCTATATAAATAAGTAAGTTAGCAAAAATGGCTCTAAGGTACAAGATTGTTAGATAATTATTTATCTGAGAGATAGAAGTTGATGGCAAACAAATCGTAGTAAATTAGGAAGTTTATGTTTTTTTTTTCAGATGGTCAATAATTTTGCCGAAAAAAACAAAATCAGGTGAAGTGATTTTTACTGAAATGATTTAACAAATTCTAAAAAAAAAAAAAAAAATTAAAACCACGTAATGAAATAATTAACCTAGATTTGGAATTAAATAATAAAAAATAAAAAAAGACACAAGACATATAAGTTATCTAACTTAGCAAAAACAGTTAAAAAACTCTTCAAAAGTTAACTAATTGTAATCACTTAGAATGTACAATACTTGTGGGATTTTAAGAAACAACTAAAAGAAAACCAAATTTGTTTATAGTAAGCTCTCTATTACTAACAAGATGTCGATTTCAATAACAAAATATGAATTCGAACCAACACAGATGTAACATTACATTATACTATGCTTGAAATATCAGTCTTTATTATTTTAATTGGAACCAATCACATATAATATAAAAATAGACAAGCGGCTGTCATAATATCAACCAATAAAAAGTTAGTGGAATGCTAAAGCACAATACATGACAACAACAAATTGCGTTTTACAATTTTATAGGCCTCTCATTTGTTGTTTTATTTTTGAGGGTACGATTTTTCGTAATTTCTAATGTTTATAAACTACTGTACTAACAATGGAACGTAATAATTTGTAACAATTTATATATTGTACAACTTGACGAGAAATATTGGGCTATATAAAAAAAACAGCATAACATTAAACAAGTCAAGCTGATGTGAACAGATTTTAATTATTTTCATAAATTAAAACCATTATAAAATTTTATTTAGAAAAATAATATAACTATTTTTATAAATATTTGTTTTCTTTCATTTGTTGTAAGGCAAGTATAAATTTAATTGGAAAGTTTACAGGAATTAAATAAGTTGGAAACTTTTTTTTAGTACAAAATTAATATTTTATTAAAAAATAGATATACATTACGACTAATTTTTCATCTAAAAAAAAAAAAAAATACAAGTTTTTGGTAAAATTGGAAACCATAATTACAACAAACCTAAAGTACTTGGTTTAAGATTACGGTATAAGCAGTTTAAAACGTGCGTACAAATAACAAGATGCAATTAGCCTACAATTTATCGGTTATATAACGATGTTTTATAACACATTGCATCTATATGGCGAAATATTACTGGTGATGAATATGTGTTGATGACAGCATGTGTTTATGATCAGAGGTCCCATCTTCAGTTAAAACATCCAAGGCACCACTTTCAAAATCTTGAAAAATAAAGACACTATGCTGATTATCATGTACCTACTGTTTATTTTTTCAACTTGATGGATCAATTGTTTTTATTTTCTTCCATTTATTCCGTTTGTAGGACTAGTCCTTGAGTAGAAGGATTCAAGATTTGAGCGGCGGAAATCATCTGATGGGTAATTTTTAACAAATAATTTAAAATCAAGATTAATTTGTCCATAAGTAACTCTTTATTCTGTTCTACATAGGCCTAGCCTAGACTTTTATCATTGGATGTGGTGACAGACATACAAGTATGTATGTGCACACCTAAAATAAGTGATTATTTTACAGTTTAGTTGTTTAGTTCTTTATTAAGTTTAACTTCAATATAAAATATAATTTGAAGACTTCCGAATTTATTCACAAGGCTACCATATTATTAACAATCTATATTTTTGGGGGAGTTTTATGGTAGGTGGTTACCTAATTTTAAATAACCCAATAGCGCTGTCTAGAAGATATTAAAATATTAAATTAATAACTGAAGTTTAAACCTAGTGCCTACGTGGAATACATTTTTATAGGTTATAATTTTTAAAGTAGAGAAATATATTCAACATAAAATTATGTATATTTTGTTCAAAGTGAGGTGTACTAAATGCATATAGAAATTTTTTTATCTAATCCCAAGATCAATGTTGTAAACTGATACCCTTTGTCAATGGTCTGACTGCAGTTTCTGCCACATAACTATTTTAAAAAAAAATTATGTCTAATTTATTTATTATGAAGTTCACAATACACTGTTATATACTGATTAACACTGTTCTTTAAGCTAGTGCACATTTCAAGTTGTGATCACAAGATAATGTTCAATATAATCAAGTAGTAACAAAACCCCAGTAATTGTCTAGAAGCCTGACCAAAATAACCCTCTTTTTGTTTTTTCATATTCTTAGAGCAGAATCTACTATTCAAGAAAAATATAAAAAGTAAAGCGTGTACACCCATAAATAAGAAAATAGCCCAAAAATTTGAGAAAGTAAGGTTAATTAAAACCTAGGTAATTATATAGCTAGCAGAGTAGCCTCACTTCAAAATCAATTTTTATGGGTTTTATTCGTCAAATAAATGTTGGAAAAATATTTTACTATCGAAAAAAAGTGTCGGAAAGATGATTACATAATACAATAATACAATTACACAAGTAGTTTTTTCGTGAAAAAATTAACTCTGTGTTATCTTTCATACTCATGACATTCACTTCAATAAACGTACGGAAGGTTTGGCCAGGTGGTTATATATATATATATATATATATATATATATAGCAACCTGGCCAAACCTTTCATGACATATAATAATACAGCCCTACATATGCGTACACTGAAGCACATACGCAGACAATTGAACGTCAATGGAGGGAGGTGCGAGGAAATGTGCCGCGATATGGAAATTCAAAACAACATTTCCATGGCCATATAGCCGAATTTATGTTTAAGAGAACGTACAATGAGTATAATACTCGTTTTCATCATTTATGGCGAATTACGAGTGAAATACATTTAAATTCAATAAATTCCTCATCTACTGAATTTGCAGCAGAATTTGACTCTGATTAAGATTTTCTTGTGTAATCTTGTGAAATTATGTTATGTAATCATCTTTCCGACACTTTTTTTCGATAGTAAAATATTTTTCCAACATTTATTTGAGGAATAAAACCTTAAAAAATTGATTTTGAAGTGAGGCTACTCTGCTATATAATTACCAAAACCTGCCATATCCTATCTTATTCGTGGGGGTTATTACGCATCGTACTTTGCACAAATGTAACAAACTGAAAAATCTCAGTTAGGATTATCAAATTTTTTCATACTCGCAGCAAACCTACATTTCATTTTTTTTACATGTGACCTCAGAGCGTACTACTTTCCACACCTATATATAAATTCACTTCTCATTTATTACTAATACATATAGAATTTTCACAAACTACTTCTTTTATATACTGGTTAACAATATATTCCAAAACATCATAGGCTAATCGTTTTTTTCTCACAGAATCCAAGAACAAAACTTTACAACCTTGACCTGCCATTACACAACTAAACGATTTTACGCTTCATCAGATTTGTGCAAAGTACGATGCAGGATAACTACGTGAAAAGGTTAGGTAAGGCCTGGTTATGATATTAACCTCACTTTTATTGAGTTCGCATTTATCTGTCCACAGGTGCTTTATTTTTTATGTTTTCTTGTTAAGTGGATTGTGTTCTAGAACATTACGAAAAATGGGGGTTGATATGGTTATGCTGTTCTAGTAAATTAATTACCAAAACCTTTATTAAATAAATATTTATTGTGTCTGTTATATATACCGAACTATCTAAAATGAAATTGATATTTAGCAAGGGGTCTAAAACTGCAGTTAGATTATCAATAAAACATAACGAATGAACTAAAAGCAACTATAAAATTTGTTTTGATTTTTAGTGTTCATAGAGTTATTTCTTAAATAAAAAAGGAGGCTAACATGTTCTACACGCATTTATGTAACATATAATTCAGTTCAGTAATTATGTATTGTACCCGTCGTTGCGATTTAGTTAAGATATTTCAGAAAATAGTTTACTACTTACATACCTTATTTTGAAACAATTACATCATATTTACTTGATGTCAGAAGACACTTTTCAAGTACAAAAATACATTAGTTAAGTAGAAAATAAGAAATATATTATATAAAAGTACGAAATTCAGGTCTGGTTAGGTTAGTACGTATGCCTACTTTCATCAAGTTACTGAATGTCTGATCACTTGATATTTATGTTATACGCAATCAATTACTGTCAATCATGGTGTGTCAACGTTGTGAATGATTGATATTTGATGCACGTGGGAGTTTCAAGAAGAAAATATACAATTTTATGTGATAACATTTTCAACCAAGAAACATGTTGTCGAAACTGTAATAATAGTATTGGTATAAAAGATTGGACGTTTTATTGTTTTAACAAGTTTATTAGGTCTGGCTATATAAATAGAGGACCTGACCAAACCTATTTCTCATGATTCGTCAATCATACAACTATTTTATTATTATTTACTTAACTAATGTAATAGTAATTTATGTATTGTGCCTTCCCCCGCAATCAAATCTTTTTAGACAACGCAAAACAATTTTCAAGTCTCAAAAACTATTATTATCGTAGAAACTGACACTTTAAGGCACTACACCAGAGCGCTATTTATTAATAAGTCACAACAGGTTTGTCCAGGTGACTATATATAAAACCATAGGTCCAAAACTTCCGTACGTTTATTGAAGTTATTAATTTGAAATTAGATTATTAATATGGAAGATTGACAGCATATCACATGATCAGTGATCTCAGATATAAACATTGAAATTTCTTTAGTAACATATGAGACGTGAATGTGAAAATTTGCCATTAAAAGTGGAGTAATAAACAATGATTGCAAATCCCAAAGATATCCTGAACGTAAAATTGTTAATATTCTGACAAAAAAAAACTAACAGCGTTTAAAAAATTGTTACCTATTTAGAGGGGCTAAATTATTGTTCAACCTATTACTAAAAGAAATCCAGCTGTGTGGTACTTGTGTTCAGTTCTCAAAATCAGTAAAAGAATGGCAATTTCAGATAAATTATATTTTTTTAAATAATTGTGACTGTCTTTTTATTGAAATAGTGTGTTTTTGTAAAAGATTAGATGTATAAGTATTAGAAATAAAGGTTTATATATATATATATATATATATATATATATAATTGTTATACAGAAAAGGTTGTACATTAATTATTATTTATTTATTGCACAAGAAGTTAATTTGTAATGTGTAATTTTTTAAATGGTATCTCAGAAGTAGGCCTATTTAGTTTTTCCTTTTTTAACTCGAGGCAGAAAAAATCAAATGATGGTAGATCCTAAACAGGTTTGTTTATCCCAAGGATTACCTAATTTTTCATGTTAAAATAAAAAACAAATGAAACAATTTTATACAAGTTAAAAAGTGCTATGTTATGTTAAGAATTATAATTTATTGGTTATTCTGTTTGTAAAATTTACTGTATATAAAAAGTTGTTATAGTTATGTTTGTTTGTATATCTAATAAAAAAATCTATAAGCTATATCTATATTTGTCTAACCTATAAATATGTCGATTTGATAGTACGTATTTAAATTGTGTTTTTTTTTCAGTGAAAAAGTGACCTCAACATTGAAAACAAACAAATATTCTTAAGAAGGGAAAAAATCCTAAAATTAGCAATCACCTTTATGTAAACAAATCCCGGTTGGCTACATAGTATAAGTTTTTTAGCGACTACAATGCGGGGGGGAAGGTACAAAATACACAATTACCACTAATGTATTTTTGTACTTCAAAAGTGTTTTACAACATCATATACGATGTAATTGTTTTAAAATAAGCTAGGTTATGTATGTTTTCAAAAATTTCTTAACTAAATAACAACGAAAGGTACAATACATAATTACCATTTATCTCATCATTATTTAAAGATAGGCTTAAACTTAGAAGATTAGGCATACACGTCCTAAAACAATTATATACGCTATTTATTAAAACTACAACCAGTTTCTAACATTTTCTTGATTAGACATAGGCCTGTACAGTACAGTATTTTTAATGACTTACTTAATTAATGTCAATCCTCAAAAGCATTTTTGGAAAACTGAGGCTAGTGGAAAGTCCTGTTACAAATAAGGGAATTGTGCAATCAACTGCCATAAGCTTTTTACTACCTAAATGTTGGCAATTTGTTATGAACACGTTTTATTATATAAATGACATCTTCCTTTACAGCAATTTACACTTTTCAATGGTCAAAATCAATCATTTGTCTAAAAAATCTATTTAAGAAGAAAGTTTTCAAGCATTTTGATGTTATATTGTCTGTAGTAGTTACGATTTATGACTAGCCTACTCGTGAATCAATACAATGTCAAAATTATCCATGTTTAGGTTATTCTATCCCCAAAATAGGTCTAAAAGAACTGTCAAACTCTATATCATTTATCTCATCATGCTTTCATTATCATCATATTTAATGAAATATAGGTCTGAAAAGTAACAAACTATATATGTAATTACCTTATGGACCTAGTAAAGGAACTACAGATCATAATTCTATAGAGGTATATAGTAATATTAACTTGTGACATTTTCATAACAACTGTCTCCATAAATATCTTGTTTTTGACATAAATAATGGATTTCGACCATTGAAAAGTGTAAATCGAGGTAAAGGAAGATGTCATTTATAAAACAAGGTGATTTATATCAAATTGTCAACATTTAGCTAGTAGAAAGTTTATGGCAGTCGAATGCACATTTACCACAAATTCAATGTATAGGCTAGACAAAACGATATATATCAGTTGTACTTTGTCCTTCGATTTTTCTATGAAAAATTATAAAACAATGTATTTACCTTGTATTCAAAGGATCAGATCATATTATATGTCACAATAAACATTTCAAAACCCAATTAAATATCACATAGAAAACAAGAGAATACAGCTGTTAGGTTAAAGTATAATAATGAAAGCCAATGTTAATATGTATGACTACTTTAGTGTATGTGTGTTATAACTACCTTATTTTAAATCAATCAGAACATTTTTAATTTTGTAAGACACTTTTAAAGTCAAAAAATGTGTTAGTTTATTAGAAAAAAAGGAATATTAAAGTATTAAAATCGACTTCACAATTAGTAGCTTCTAAGTTGCGTAAGTTACAAATGGGATGTAAATTACATAGGCAAAATAGTCAGGTGACTTATACATACATAATATATATATATATATATATATAGAGAGAGAGAGAGAGAGAGAGAGAGAGAGAGAGAGAGAGAGAGAGAGAGAGAGAGAGAGAGAGAGAGAGAGAGAGAGCATACTACTTGACAAGAACAAATGATCATAGATTCAGTGACTTGATGAACATAATGTAGGCCTAGTTAGTAGTATAAACATTGACATTCCTAACATAGGCCTATGTAGCTGGATTTGGTAGGCTACTTTTATAAATCTCATTTTCTATTAAACCAATACATTTTGGGACTTGAAATGTTTATTGCGACACATATGATCTGATAAATACTTCTTTTTCTTAATTTTTTATAGAAAAATCATAGGACAAGCTACAACTGATATTTACCGACAAAACTATGTGCCTGTAAATGACTTCTAATTAGGCCTATATTGTATGAAATACTAATATACTTTACTTAACTAAAATAGGTGATCCAATTTTATAATTAGGCAGGTCGTAATTATACAATGAAAATCATACAAAATTTAAAAGTTCATCATTAGCCATTTTTGGACTAGCCTATCAATGAGCAATAGGGATGATTTTATTTAAAAAGTTATATTTCTACGTTTCATTATTTATTATTTTGTATTAGACTATATGGATAAATTAAAACTACATTGTACCGAGAAATTAGTATTTTATTATATGAAATCGTTATAGAAAATTTACCGGATGTAGAATGTGGCAAGATAATGGAGTCTATTTTTTACGATTTAGGTAAATAAAATAGTCATAAAACTGGATGACAAATAAACTAAAGAACTCAGGATTGTCATAATTGTCTCTGCGATTTAAGTAAACCTTACTTTTTACCTGATATGTAGAGATAATAGATTTTTGTCTGTTTTCCACACGTGGTTGGTCAAAAAGCTCTCAAGACAATTAAAAATGGTTGATTTTATTCCAAATCATTGTAGTAAAGCTATAGAATATAGAATAGACAATAGTAGAGAATAGTACCGTACATGTAAAACGAGATTACGTGATCAACTGCATCTGACAATGGAGGATGAAGGCATTGTAATATCGATATTGACTTTAACAAAAGCATCATGCCATTTTATTTAATTAAATAAACAATTATAATATTATAATGATCCTAAAAAATTTGTTCTATTGAAAATAGCTTTCCTTATTTGCAAAATTATTATTTGTTTGACAATACTATAATGTATGTTGAAACTGTGTTATTATTTATTTAGTATTTATACTCTAATTGCTATATCGACGATAACAGATTCTGTAATAAATTGTATCTCTTAATATATATTCATAATTTATTAAAATTTAATTCTTAATTTAAACAATTAAAATTATTTTTATTATAATGGTAATTATAGGTATATACCTTTTTTAGTTAAATTTGTTGTAACCTCTGGTTCAAGTAATGTGTAGTTATTTCAAACAGCATATTATATTTTGTAAATTTTTGGTTTATATTCTTTTAAGAGCAATCTTTCACCTTAATTTAATACTATTAATAAATAATAATGTGATATTGCATGAATTGTAATTTAAAAAAATATAAATTATTTTAGTTCACTAAATCATTAATTTGATATCACGTGACTATAACGGATAACAAAGAGGTAAATCATGTAAAATATTTAGAAGCCTTCTAAATCTTGATGCCGTAAGGGATTATGGAATTGAAATCTGTTAGAGAAAATTTGTATAAAAATAAATTTGCGTACTTGTAGACAATGCAAGATTATTGTGTTACAGTATTGTTTCTCAAATAAATAAATAAACAAAAATAAATCGGCCCTCCTTATCTTTAAAAAGAGAGAGAGAGAGAGATAAATCTACTATCACCGGCAGATAGTGTTCAATAAACTCTTTGGATTTTTGTCGGTCCTATTATTGTTAGCAAGACTTATATTTTAATATTTATTTCTGAAAATAACTGCACAAAAGATAAATTCGGGTTTTTTAAATTGATATTCTATTCAAATAATTATAACAAATAACAACAGCTGTCTAATCCAACATAATCCAACTTTGTCGGAACTCAAATTGAGCGAATCCCTTAAATCTATCACACGGGCGGATATTAGGAATGTTGTAAGGAATTTATAAGAAAAGGTGGGAGGGAAAGGTGGGATTGTGTTTGAAGCAGGTAGAAGTAGTGAATGTGAACAGTTAAGTTTTAAGTGTGTGAAGTGATACGTGTTTGTTTAGAAGAATGACAATACAACAGATACAATAATATAGATTTAGTGCGTTCTCCCGTTTTGTTAGTAAACTTGGAAGTTTGTTTTTGTGAAGTGTTATCATATTATCTGGTTTTTACTAGTTATTTATATTTTTGTTAAACATTTCATAACAAAATGCCTTGTTCAGCCGTTACTTTAAGTTTGGCAACTATTTCCGCCATAGTGTCAACAGCTTTGTTAGCTATTGCATTTTCAACGGATAATTGGGTTTCTACAGAGGTGAAGAGGTCGAATATTCAGGTAGGCCTGAGTTAAATTATAACTTTTTAATAGTTTTAAGTAGTATCGGTTATTTTTTGTGTCATGAAATAATCTGACCATTGATTACAACTTTTAATTTAGTCCACCCCTTCATTACCCAATAGAGATGTAGCATAATATTAACATATTACTTTAATATTTTTTAAGAGTATATTATATATAAGGGGTAACTTAAGAGTAACTTCTAACAAGGGCAAAAAAGGTGTAAATTGTTTGTTTTTTTTTCCTTTCTGTACATATCCTAGAACAAAAATATATGGCTGTGAAATTTTAGCTGTTAAAATTTCATTGTGACCATGATGATTTTAAAATCCATTTATAACTTCAGTAAATAATTGAAATTATATTCTAGAATATTTGGCATTGGTTTAGTTTAAAATTCATGTTTATATCAAAAAATGAAGCCATAAGATTTTTTTTTGTAATTGTTGCCAAGTATGTGTTGTGGTTTTGTGCTACACTGAACATTTAGTCCAATAGAAGTTAATTTTATATTGTACTGAATTTCTAATATGGATTCTTATAGATACATAAAAGTTTTACTTATTGACAGCCAATTAGGGTAAACTTTGTTGTCTTTATCAGGAGCATATATTGGTAATTATGCATTGAAGCTTATCTTACAATTTCATTAAGAAAATTTTTTACTTCGTAGCTTATTTTGAAAAAAAAAAAAAAAACGAAATCATATCAGGTGTCGCCAGACACTTTCGAGTAGCTAAATAAATTATTGTACTAGATAATAAATAAATAATTCCAGGTTTGGTTAGTTTATTAAGAATGGAAATCGAGCTCTGGTTATAACTACGTTATTTAAATTAGTATGAAAACATAATATTGTTTTATTAGGTCTGGTTAGGTGACTATATATATTACGCCATAATATGCATGCGATATATATTTATATTCACCTAGCTTGACCTAATAAAACAAGCAATCTTACATTCACTAAATTGACTAATGTAGTCATAAATATTAACGTATGCATTCATAACCTGAGCTGTATATCGTACTATTATATTTTTTACTAAATTAATGTCTTTTGCTACTTCAAAAATGTCTGGCGACACCAAATATGATCTCATTTTTTTTCATACAAGGTAGGTAGAAAACGATTTTCTTAATGAATATTTACAATGCATAATTACCCACTTAAATTTTGTATTTTGTAACAATATTTATTTTGATAGTTTACTATATATGTAATTGTTTTAAATTGTTAGCCTACATTGCTATTTGTAGCCTATTGTTGATTTTTGTATATACAGAAATATTTATATTATATTTATTTTTCTTCATCACTAATGGATACAGCCTAGATTAGAAAAATTAGAGCTGGAGATTTCGTAAAAATGCTTTGACTACAGTAAGTTGTAACATGTAAAAGAAAAATATATATAAATCGACATATGTTTTGTTTATTTTTGGTTATAATGTTTCTTATTATAAAAACTGAAAATAGGAAAATAGGTGCCATTCAGCTTATTTTACTATAGGCATAATAATAGTGTTTTCGAATCGATTTTCTAACAGGTGGAGTTCTTTTACAACCCAAACTATATGCCTGGTAGTAATATGATTATTTTATAAATGTAATCTTTCTGTAGAAGTCAAACATTGTGTGAAAAGGAGAAAACTTAAATTTGAGTACCTTTATGAAAAATTTATGTTTTAAAACTGTATAGGTAGTTAAATGTACACAGGTTGACATTTGTAAATGACTTGTACCAGGTTGAAACTAGTAGCGGTAATAAAACTAACTTTTTTTATAGATTATAAGTGTTTCTGTTTTTTGCTTTTGGCGTGTATACTAATATATGATTTACTGAATCAACTGAAAATGTAAATTGCACGAGGATAAGGTCAACTGCAATATTTTTACATTAAGAATAATGGTTCAATGTGCATTGAGAAGTGGATGAACTGCCCTATGTCATTTTGAATAGTTGAAACATTTTTGAAAATTAGCTTTATTTAGAGATAGTAATATTTTCCCTTTATTTTAACAAATATGCTTGCAATGTTCTATATAGATAGGGTTTGTTTTATTAAATAAGTACTAATAAATGCCAATAATATTATAGGTTACAGGATGTAATGAATCTTTAACCATTCAGCGCAAAGTGATATGGTCAAATGATTTTAAAACCTTTAGTTTAGTAGGTTTCAGTTTCTCATAACAATTATTTTGTAATGCAATACTGGAAAGGTTTTTTTCTTGAAATGGCTTGCTTATTACCTTGCTTAACTGTTAAAATAAAGATGTAGTTTTAACCAAACTAGATATTAAATTGTATTATTTGACCAAATCGTATACTGGTTTTATTTTGTTCTTTAAAGTCTGGAGAACTATTACTAGTGCTTTAAAAACTCGTTGTAATTTATGTTAAACCCATAATTACAGGTGCATTTTAAACAATTAGTTTGAAATAATTGTAACCAATAATTTGTACGAAAAAAAAACTTAGCCTATACAATAGTAATACACTATTAAACTAAAACAATTAAGCCTAATTGAAAATAATGATACTTTTTTTTTTTAATGGAATAATTGCATGGTTGAAAATTATTATATTTTAATTAGGCCTAATAAATTAAACCAACAATCCCACCAAAACAAATAATAATTTTCATTACTGTTGAGACCGATGGTTCATGGTGGAATTCCATGTTTAAAGATAATAAAACACAATTATTTATTTTGTAATATCCACTTTTAATTAGTCTAGCCGACCAATGGTTTCGCCTGCTAAGGCCTCCATTTTGGTAATACAGCCTCGTCAATGCCTTAGCAGGCGAAACCATTGGTCGGCTAGACTAATTAAAAGTGGATATTACAAAATAAATAATTGTGTTTTATTATCTTTTACAAATAATAATACATTTTTTTAAAACAAAAATTTGAAAAACCTTTCCTACAAATTTTTGACAAGGCTCGGTTAGCAAAATTTTAGTAGAGGAATAATCAAAACTTGATTTTTTATGGTAATTACAGAAACTCTATAGTATTAAAATTGGTTTTTTTAAATTAGAGGAGAATATTATAAAAATTGGAAAAATTGATAGGTTTCACTTTGTAATATATATATTGAAATATTCGTAGATAAACATGGTAAGCGAAAACATATTTTTAACAAATTTATGAATACAAATAATTCCCTTCTTTTTTCAAAAGTGTTGAAAATTTAAAAAAATATATAATTGTACTACAATTTCAATGTCTTGAAACAGAATAATTATTATTACAAATTAGGGTACTTACGTATTAACGCCACCGCAGCAGAAGTTGCGCTAATGCGCATGCGCCAATAAAGAGCAAACTGGTTTAAGGGAAGCAGAATTCCATTTTTTTCAGCTTTGAGATTCATATACTTTCATTTTATGATTTGTCGCAAACATTTTAGGCGTAGATTGGCGGCACTTCACTTTTAAAGCTCATGTTTATCCATGATCTAATTTCAAATTATTAACTTCAATAAACTTACGAAAGGTTTGGCCAGGTGATTATATATATATATATATATATATATATATATATATATATATATATATATATATATATATGTATATATATATGTAAGGTTTGGCTCGGTGTTTATAATATATATATATATATAGCTACCTGGCCAAACCTGTCGTGATATATAATTATATCGCAAAGTAAGCAAATATTGGCGCATGCGCATTAGCAACTTCTGCTGCGGTGGCGTTAATACGTAAGTACCCAAATTAGTAACAATGTATATTTCACTATTTTATGTTGGTATTGTTAACTCTGAATATATAATTTAATTTATAAATTTTAAATAAATTGAGAGATGTGTCATGTGACTGAAAAAGTAGCAAAGTGTAAGGTTTTGTTTTCCCTTGTCATTATTAATCACCGACACATTACACAGCTGTTTTTATTTATCTACCAATAACCAAAATAACTGAATAAATTGAACTTTTGATTAGTGTTATTTTAAATTTATTTTGAACTACTTTTTGTTGTTTTTTCTGTCAGTTTTAAAATGAGATGTCGCGATTAGAAAAGAATATAATCTTGCTGTAGGGGTGGGGGGTGGGGGTCAATTCAAATCAAATTGAACAATAGAAAAACAAATTGATGTGACCAAAGCTTTTTAGTTTTTAATGAGCTTTAGTTTTATCTCCAACGTATCTCAAATTAAAAATTTTGTTGAAACATACATTTATTGTGTACCAAATTACATAACGGGTAACCAATAGGCTCCTACGGTATTTGTTTTCAATGGGAAATTAAATTTGTTGTATTTTAAAAATATTATATACATTGTAATAAGTTAGACTCTATATCATATACAGTTACGAAGTGTACGGTACGTTTCGCAATTGTAACAAATTGCGACCTCTGTGTTTTGACTGATTTAATGACTTCTTAAGTGATTTTTGGCATTCTGTCCGTTTAAAAATTTAGTGTAGAGCACTTATAATATTCTCATACGAACCCTATTGAAATTCGGAAGAAATGAATTGAAAATGTCAAAATGGGAGCTGTTTAAAACTGTTTTTTATTCGTAAAGTGTTATTCAACTTGTATTAGATATAAATTTACAGATTTCAATTCTATGGTACCAACCCTCACCTCCCTGCGATGACAAATAGCGAAGTTATTGTCAAAGATGTAATTTGTGACTTTGACCAATGACTACATAAATACTATAAGACACGACATAGGATAGGGAAATAGTCTACGCTTTACGGGTGCTGTTCGTCACAAGTTTGACACACAGCTATCAGAAAGCGCTAGCAGCAGGTGCTTGACTGTACGCATCCCACTTGGTTGAGACTGTACAACTGTTGACCTCTCTCTTACAAACCTTCTCACTTACTTCCGTCAGCATAGTCAGTGTTGTCAGTTCGTGCGCTGAGATAAGCGATTCTCGACCTTCCCTCGCATCTCTGGTCCCATATGTGGCATCAGTGCGTTTTCTCTTACCCGCCTGAAACATTGTTTGACCGTAGAGCCACCTAGCGCCAGTCACATCAACTTCAGATTCTCTAGCAGAGCGACCTAGCGGGTATTGGTCAACTCAAGAATAAGCGTAGAATGTTTAACATGGCCATGTCGTGTCTTATAGTATTTATGTAGTCATTGCTTTGACTTCACAAGAAAATGTGTTGTTCATTTAGTTACGAGATCTGTCACATAGCGAGTGGAGGTTACTTTACATATGTACAGCAACGAGGCCCACCAGGGTCTAGGTACTGACAAGAGCGTACCCAGGATCAAAACTAGAGGGGGGGGGGGCAAACCATGGTCATTCAATATACAATTGATTATTAAAATAGTTATTTCAAGAATTGTATTAAATTCCAGCAACAAAATGTATAATAAAGATTTATTTTTTGCTTCCAGGGGGGCAGCTGCCCCCCTGCCCCTCGCTTTGTACGCCCATGGGTACTGACATGGGCATACAGATTGGAGACTTTTCAAGGCTAATTAGAGTCTAACCGACGTCAAGACAGTGGCGATATACACAATTACGAGGTTCAGAAAACCTGTAAAAATGGTTTTAGCTTAATCTTACCCTACTGGATAAGACTCCTTGATCTACCAATACAATTTAACATTTCCTACAAGGCTCCAAGAAACCAATTGTAGGCATTGCATTTAGAGGCAATGTATTGCTGCTTACACTAATGTAGGCAATCTGCTTGTATTACTGTAGATTATTATAATTTGGGTGTTATAGTGATTGATCACAGTTATTTCCATCATTGTTTGTTACAGTTTGCATGAGTAAGGGAAGAATTACATCAGTTTCTGTCATAATTTGTGTTCCACCTGCTGTTCCCGCCTATACATATTTCAACCAAACCCTACAACAGGTATCCTGCAGGTCATTTCAAACAGAACCTGTTTTTTTGTCTTTATTAAAACCAGTTTGTCAACTTGCCCTTAAGGGGCTGTGAACAGTTCAATAATTAATGGCAAAACCTTGGGTAGACCATGATAATATAATGCTAATTTGTAGTGTTGTAAATAATAATGTTCTTTCAATAATAGTGGAAGCTGTGATTGTTACTGATAAATCACAGTGATTTTTATGTGTGATTTAAGTTATACCCGAAAATTTTAGTATTGGAAACAGTGTTTCTTCAATAATGGTGAAAATTGTGATTGCTGCCGATAAATAATCACAGTTGTTTTAATGCGTGATTTAAGTTATCCCTGTAAAATATTGATAAATTTCTAGTGTTGAAAATAATGATGGATGGCGTGATTGGTCCAGATAAATCACAGTGATTTTTAATCTGTGAGTTAAGTTACAACCGTAAAATATTTTCAAATTTCTACTTTTAGAATCAACAATGGGTGAAAAGTGTGATTGCTACCGATGAATGACAGTGATTTTAATCTCTGATTTAAATTATACCTGTAAATTATTTTGAAATTAATAGTGTTGAAAATAATTATCTTTCTTGAATAGTGGTAGAAGGTGTGATTGCTCCCAATAAATCACAGTTAGTTTAATGTGTGATTTAAGGTTACAACTGTAAAATATTTTCAAAATTCTAGTGTTGAAAATCACAACTTTTTTTTTCAATATTGGTGAAAATTTTGATTGCTCCCGATAAATCACAGTTAGTTTAATGTGTGATTTAAATTACAACCGTAAAATATTTTCAAATTTCTAGTTTTAGAATCAATAATGGGTGAAAAGTGTGATTGCTACCGATGAATGACAGTGATTTTAATCTCTGATTTAAATTATACCTGTAAATTATTTTGAAATTAATAGTGTTGAAAATAATTATCTTTCTTGAATAGTGGTAGGTGTGATTGGTCCATATAAATCAGTTAGTTTAATGTGTGATTTAAGTTACAACCGTAAAATATTTTCAAATTTCTAGTGTTGAAAATCACAACGGTTTTTTTTCAATATTTGTGAAAATTTTGATTGGTCCAGATAAATCGCAGTGATTTTAATCTGTGATTTAAGTTACAACCATAAAATATTTTCAAATTTCTACTTTTAGAATCAATAATGGGTGAAAAGTGTGATTGCTACCGGTGAATTACAGTGATTTTATTCTCTGATTTAAATTATACCTGTAAATTATTTTGAAATTAATAGTATTGAAAATGATAATCTTTCTTGAATAATGGTAGAAGGTGTGATTGCTCCCAATAAATCACAGTTAGTTTAATGTGTGATTTAAGGTTACAACCGTAAAATATTTTCAAATTTCTAGTGTTGAAAATCACCGTTTTTTTTCAATATTGGTGAAAAGTGTGATTGCTACCGATAAATCACAGTTAGTTTAATGTGTGATTTAAGTTACAACTGTAAAATATTTTCAAATTTCTAGTTCTAGAATCAATAATGGGTGAAAAGTGTGATTGCTACCGATGAATCACAGTGATTTTAATCTCTGATTTAAATTATACCTGTAAATTATTTTGAAATTAATAGTGTTGAAAATAATAATCTTTCTTGAATAATGGTAGAAGGTGTGATTGCTCCCGATAAATCACAGTTAGTTTAATGTGTGATTTAAGGTTACAACTGTAAAATATTTTCAAATTTCTAGTGTTGAAAATCACAACGTTTTTTTTTCAATATTGGTGAAAATTTTAATTGGTCCAGATAAATCACAGTTAGTTTAATGTGTGATTTAAGGTTACAACTGTAAAATATTTTCAAATTTCTTGTGTTGAAAATAGTAATGTTTTTTTTCAATAATGGTAAAAAGTGTGATTGCTACCGATAAATCACAGTGATTTAAATTATACCCGTAAAATATTTTAAAATTACTACTGTTGGAAATAATGTTTCTTCAATGATAGTGATAACATTAATTGCTACCAATAAACCACTGTGATTTGATTGCGTTATTTCAGTTACAACCATAAAATATTGTCAAATTTCTTGTGTTGGAAATAATGATTGAAGGTGAAATCGCAGTGATTTTAAATCTCAACAGTGATAGCTTGTCAACGATAAGAATTCGCAGCTTGAAGTGGAGTCTTTTCAAAGTTAGATGTAGTGTTATGGGAAACTTTTATAGTGATTTAAAGGTGGAAATACTCGCATGTCGTCATCGCCTTAATAGTTCTTACCCAAGCAGATCCTAAATGTAATATTTGTTTTAAGCTTTGTAGGAAATGTTAAATTGTATTGGTAGATCAGGAGGTCTTATCCAGTAGGGTAAGTTTGTTTAAAACAGTTGTTACACTTCTGGACCTTGTAATTGTGTATCACTACTTATTTGACGTCGGCTAGGCCTTGACGGGTTTTATAGATGCGTATATTTCAAAGTTTCCACTCGCTACGCTCGTGTTAATGTCAGCCCCTTAGTGGGCATTGAAGCTCCACTCATGTTGGATCCATAACTACCCAATTCGTCATCGCAGAGGAACGGTATTGGTACCATTACTGCAGAATTGAAATCTACAAAATTTTATTCTAATTTAGTTCATTGTAAATTGAAAACATAGTTGTGGACAAGAAACTTTTAAATGGACACCCCCAAAGAGAAATCAATAGGGTTCTAAATGAGCACATACAGTCCTCTATGTGGCTTAGGAAGGCTTAGGAAGAGGCTTAGGAAGGCACTTCGCAGATCGGGTGAAAACGCTGTACTATTCTCGAAGTAAACGTTAGGAGGGCAAGTCTCAGGTAGCTGGCGATTCGGAGGCAAAGTCAATGTTTGTGGAACGGTGTTATTTTCCGGCATAATCCACCTCTTCCTCTACCGGGGACAAGTGCCTTCTTAGGGCTGGTTCCACTCTAAACCAAATTTGATGTAGCCGCTATCGTGCTTACGTACTTGAAGATGGAGGTCGACATTTTTGAGATTACAAAACGCACCCTGTACTTTTTATTACTCGGTAAATAAAAAAACTTTGCACAAACTTTCTCACTCACCTATCCTCAAAAATCAAAATATCAGGTCGGTAGTTGTTAATCAAAAACAACCATGGATGTCTGTGAAAACATTTTTAAATAAGGGTTGTTGTAACCATAAACGTGTTTGATTATAAGATTTTAATGACGAGGTCAAGGTTGGTTTTTCGTTTTTTGACAATTACTTTTTTTATTTTTTTTTATTTGCGATTTTGTACCGTGTTAGTGTCATTGGTCTTCACTTTGCTCTAAAATTTGAATGAAATCGGTTGAAACGATTTTGAATAATTGCGTATTTTATAAAAAAGCCTTCATTTTCGTTCATAACCAACAGGTTTATTGGGAAATAAGTAACATACAGGGTGTCGTAACATTTCGTCCCCGGTAACATCTCGTCCCGATTCCACGAGCGTGGGGTTGGGGGATGAACTTTCTACTTGCCCACTAGTAACATCTCGTCCCGGTAATATATTCTAGGTTAGGTTATAATATAATATAAAAAATAATTGTTTTTACAAAATTAAAAAAAAAAGTTTTTATCGAATTTGGTAAAACTAGATAAAATACTTTTAAATTTATTCCTCAACCCTTGTCAAACTTTCGTCGGGACGAGATGATGTAATTAGTTTATTTAATCATTTGTAAAACTGAGCGGGACGAAAATGTTCCTTTTTTCTAGGAAATTGGCAGCGGGACGAACTGTTACTGAACCACCTACAGACGGCCGGGTCGACTTAATTAATTTTGTTGTGATTTTGTATTTTGAAGCATTTTTATAAAGGAGAAAGTCTAATTTTACTTCGCTTCAAATCTAGTGTTAAATAACAGCGAACAGATGTTATCAATGTTTTCTTATCATCCCGTGCCTACGATTTGTTACACTTGTTTATATGTCCTTCTACTTTACATTACATCCGCGTAAATCGCTCTTACTTTTTGAAAAAAACATTCCGAGAGGAGAGGGTGCAAACTCAAGGTCGTAGAATGTCCTTGTGCTGTTCTACACTTCTACCTGATTTAGTGTTAGAGTATTGTAGTAGTCTAGATAAAAAAAACTCCATTCGGAACCTGTTACTTTGAATACAAGGCTAGAAATGCTTTTTTGTTAAATCTAGTTTTAGGGGAGGCAGGTGTTTCCTGTGCGTTTTGTTGTTGCTAAGAGGGATATTTCTAACCTGTGTCGTGCCATCTCGTCCAGATTCCACGGACGTAGGGCAGGGGGGTTAATTCTTTACCCGCCAACTAGTGTCATCTCGTCCAAAAACCTATGCTATTGTTTACTTGACAGGTCTACAAAAACAATTGGAACGTTTGTAGTAGCCTACCTTTATAATTTTCTTCCATATTTTCTAGCTTCATACTATTTAACCCCCCTCCCCTCTAAATGCTCTTTGCGTTTTATATCAAAATGCTATAAATCATGTTAAAACTCGCCTTGTATGTAATACAGGGATAAAACTAATCTACTTGCGGGTGCTCCTTACCCAGGCTCCAGGTTGCGCAGTTCAACAACAGTCTGTTCTAATGGTTCCACCTCAGGGTTTGTAGAATATGAAGCCGCTTGTATATTAACAGAATTGTTTGACGTAAATTACAAATAAAATCTGAAAATATTTCAAAGCGGCCGTTAGGTTAGGTTAGGTTAGGTTAATCAACTGTAAAACTGCACTGGACGAGATGGCACTTTTTTCCTAGGAAATTGGATGTTGGATGAGATAGCACTGGGATGAGATGGCACTACATCTTTCTAACCTCACCTAACCTAACCTCACAGTATGAAGAATGTGATATGTATTTTTTTTTTAAGTGAGCTGTCGTGGCACGCCTGGCAGATGTGAAATTAATTTTTATGAAAAGTATGCAAAAGAACTGGGATGTTGATTTTATCCATGAACATATCTTTAACTATTTATTTGCATGAAATGTATAGGAGGAGAAATAAGATTTTCAGTGACAAAATCAAGCCTTGGTCTCAATCGGTTTAGCCGTTCTAGAGATATGAATTATTCAGTAAAAAACACAAAATGGTGGACAGACAAAGCACCTTAGAACGTATGTTTATAGGAACTTTTTAACTTATTTTTATCCAAGGAACTTATTTTTATCCGGTTTTTGGAACGTAGTTTGGAGACACCCTGTATAACTTGACCTGTTTGTGACCGCTAAATATAGTATTGAAACATTATTTTGTGACAGATGAATGGGATTCGATTTAAAAAAAGAGATAAATCGTAGGTTGAAATTCCGAAAAAAAGTTCCACCTTGTTTTTTTTTGTTCTACGAAAAAAATTGAACAATTTAGCATTGAAAACGCTTACAGCCGAATATTAGAATTCTAAAAATTGATGAATACAGGGTGTCTCTGTATTCAGGGGTTAAAATAAAGAAAGCCGTTCCGTTAAATATAAGGAAAAACTTCTTTTACGAGATATCCTCCATTTGTTTGATTAAATAATTTATATCTCTCGAACGGTTTAACCGATTGAGTTGAAATTTTACACAGTACTCATGAATATAAGGATCTACTTTGATAAAAATAATCAACCTGTTCCAATAATCCGTTTCAAAATGGCGACCATTTAAAATATTTCAAACGAAAACAACTCGTTTCGAGTTTTTTTTCATTGGAAATGTTTAAATGCCCGCCATTTTGAAACTGATTATGGAAACAAGTTGAGTTTTTTTTTAAACTAGGGCTTTACATTGATTACTACCGTGCACAATTTCAATTCAATCGGTTTAGCCGTTTTAGAGATATAAATTATTTAGTGAAACACAATTGGTGGATTGCTGGTAAAAAAGGAGCGTTTTCAAACGTACAATATGTTTAAAGGAACGTTTTTCTTTATTTTGACCTCTGAATTATCACCATCTGGACTTAAATTGAGCGTCTGAGAAAGTTAGTGCAACAGTTTAGTTTCTACGTATTATATAAAAGTAAGAAGACGATCTTGGTAATCGATACTGAACTGTATAGGACAATGAATGTCAGTTCACCCAATGAGTACCTCAACAGCCAATAACGAGAACGCCTTCTATTCTACCCGCGGCATTCAAGTCTCCAGACTCGTTCAATCACAACTCCATGCTTTATTGTCTCCATGGTAAATACAACCCACCAACAAGGACAAAGAACTTTGGTAATAAACAGCTGTAGGCCTCTCTTTAGGGTTTATGCAGAATATTTGACATCAGAAATACAGTAACTTGGAAAATACCAATTTTATAAAATGCAGACTGTCAAATAATGTCATTGGAGTAGGCCTAATTGACGCAATTTTTTATAAATTTTACCTGGTCTTTCAAAAGTAACTTAAAACTTTAAATGTTTGTAGTTTCGTTATTTGTTGTCCAATCCACTTTATTGTGCAGTTATAATTGGGATTTATTAAAACAGCTGTTATTTTCATTGTTGTCATAGCAACGAGTTTTCTCATTGACTAATTTCAAACACATGAATCCAGTAGGTGGTAAACTTGTAGTAGTTTTCAATTAATGGTTTTTTATTCCATCATGACTTTATCTTTACAAACACGTGCATTGGATTCAGTGTTATTATGAATGTGAACGTAGTTTATCAGCCGGTTTAAGAAAGTTTCCTACTGGCAACGGTTTGAGGGAAGGTGCAGTGTAGATAAAAATTGAGCAGATTTCAATTCTGCATGTAATGGTACCAACCCCTGACCTCTCTACGATGACAAATAGCGAAGTTATTGTCAATAATGTAATTCTGAACTTTGACCTACCAGGAAAATATGAGCGAATCGAGTGGAGATTTTTTAAAACACACATTTACGAAGACTAACCGATGCACAATGAGAGGGGGGGATCTCAAAAAGCTGGCCAAAATTCAAATAATGAAGTTACTATTTAAGGGATTTTTATTATATACAGTAGTTGGTTAGAGTGATTCAAAGTGTAACATTTCATAATTAGAAAAGGTCGTTAAATAAATTTTTTGACTTTTTAGTCCGCCATATTGGATCCGCCATTTTGTTTTTATGCAATTTTAACGTTGGAATCGTAACTAGCAACCTCAAAAATTCCTATTTTCAAAGTTATAAACAATATGATGGACTAGATAAATTTTTTGACTCTTTAGTCCGCCATATTGGATCCGCCATTTTATTATTATGCAATTTTAACGTTGGAATCGTAATCAGCAACCTCAAAAATTCCTATTTTCAAAGTTTTATACAATATGATGGACTAGATAAATTTTTTGACTTTTTAGTCCGCCATATTGGATCCGCCATTTTATTATTATGCAATTTTAACGTTGGAATCGTAATCAGCAACCTCAAAAATTCCTATTTTCAAAGTTTTATACAAAATGATGGTCTAGATAAAATGTTTGACTTTTTAGTCCGCCATATTGGATCCGCCATTTTGTTTTTTTTGTAATTTTAACGTTGGAATCGTAATCAGCAACCTCAAAAATTCTTATTTTCAAAGTTTTATACAATTTGATGGACTAGATAAATTTTTTGACTTTTTAGTCCGCCATATTGGATCCGCCATTTTGTTTTTATGCAATTTTAACGTTGGAATCGTAATCAGCAACCTCAAAAATTCCTATTTTCAAAGTTTTATACAAAATGATGGTCTAGATAAAATGTTTGACTTTTTAGTCCGCCATATTGGATCCGCCATTTTGTTTTTATGCAATTTTAACGTTGGAATCGTAATCAGCAACCTCAAAAATTCCTATTTTCAAAGTTTTATACAAAATGATGGTCTAGATAAAATGTTTGACTTTTTAGTCCGCCATATTGGATCCGCCATTTTGTTTTTATGCAATTTTAAAGTTGGAATCGTAATTAGCAACCTCAAAAATTCCTATTTTCAAAGTTTTATACAATATGATGGACTAGATAAATTTTTTGACTTTTTAGTCCGCCATATTGGATCCGCCATTTTGTTTTTATGCAATTTTAAAGTTGGAATCGTAATTAGCAACCTCAAAAACCTTGTATACGAAGTTTCATCAAAATTAAATATTTTCACCAGTTTTTGAGATTTTACCCCACTGTGCGACGCCGACATAATAAAGTAATGATACACAATTACAAGGTACAGAAAACCTGTGTAACAGCTGTTTTAAACAAACTTACCCTACTGGATAAAACTCCTTGATCTACCATACAATTTAACATTTCCTACAAAACCTGTGTAACAGCTGTTTTAAACAAACTTACCCTACTGGATAAAACTCCTTGATCTACCATACAATTTAACATTTCCTACAAAACCTGTGTAACAGCTGTTTTAAACAAACTTACCCTACTGGATAAAACTCCTTGATCTACCATACAATTTAACATTTCCTACAAAACCTGTGTAACAGCTGTTTTAAACAAACTTACCCTACTGGATAAAACTCCTTGATCTACCATACAATTTAACATTTCCTACAAAACCTGTGTAACAACTGTTTTAAACAAACTTACCCTACTGGATAAAACTCCTTGATCTACCATACAATTTAACATTTCCTACAAAACCTGTGTAACAGCTGTTTTAAACAAACTTACCCTACTGGATAAAACTCCTTGATCTACCATACAATTTAACATTTCCTACAAAACCTGTGTAACAGCTGTTTTAAACAAACTTACCCTACTGGATAAAACTCCTTGATCTACCATACAATTTAACATTTCCTACAAAACCTGTGTAACAGCTGTTTTAAACAAACTTACCCTACTGGATAAAACTCCTTGATCTACCATACAATTTAACATTTCCTACAAAACCTGTGTAACAGCTGTTTTAAACAAACTTACCCTACTGGATAAAACTCCTTGATCTACCATACAATTTAACATTTCCTACAAAACCTGTGTAACAACTGTTTTAAACAAACTTACCCTACTGGATAAAACTCCTTGATCTACCATACAATTTAACATTTCCTACAAAACCTGTGTAACAGCTGTTTTAAACAAACTTACCCTACTGGATAAAACTCCTTGATCTACCATACAATTTAACATTTCCTACAAAACCTGTGTAACAGCTGTTTTAAACAAACTTACCCTACTGGATAAAACTCCTTGATCTACCATACAATTTAACATTTCCTACAAAACCTGTGTAACAGCTGTTTTAAACAAACTTACCCTACTGGATAAAACTCCTTGATCTACCATACAATTTAACATTTCCTACAAAACCTGTGTAACAACTGTTTTAAACAAACTTACCCTACTGGATAAAACTCCTTGATCTACCATACAATTTAACATTTCCTACAAAACCTGTGTAACAACTGTTTTAAACAAACTTACCCTACTGGATAAAACTCCTTGATCTACCATACAATTTAACATTTCCTACAAAACCTGTGTAACAACTGTTTTAAACAAACTCACCCTACTGGATAAAACTCCTTGATCTACCATACAATTTAACATTTCCTACAAAACCTGTGTAACAACTGTTTTAAACAAACTTACCCTACTGGATAAAACTCCTTGATCTACCATACAATTTAACATTTCCTACAAAACCTGTGTAACAACTGTTTTAAACAAACTCACCCTACTGGATAAAACTCCTTGATCTACCATACAATTTAACATTTCCTACAAAACCTGTGTAACAACTGTTTTAAACAAACTTACCCTACTGGATAAAACTCCTTGATCTACCATACAATTTAACATTTCCTACAAAACCTGTGTAACAACTGTTTTAAACAAACTCACCCTACTGGATAAAACTCCTTGATCTACCATACAATTTAACATTTCCTACAAAACCTGTGTAACAACTGTTTTAAACAAACTTACCCTACTGGATAAAACTCCTTGATCTACCATACAATTTAACATTTCCTACAAAACCTGTGTAACAACTGTTTTAAACAAACTCACCCTACTGGATAAAACTCCTTGATCTACCATACAATTTAACATTTCCTACAAAACCTGTGTAACAACTGTTTTAAACAAACTCACCCTACTGGATAAAACTCCTTGATCTACCATACAATTTAACATTTCCTACAAAACCTGTGTAACAGCTGTTTTAAACAAACTTACCCTACTGGATAAAACTCCTTGATCTACCATACAATTTAACATTTCCTACAAAACCTGTGTAACAGCTGTTTTAAACAAACTTACCCTACTGGATAAAACTCCTTGATCTACCATACAATTTAACATTTCCTACAAAACCTGTGTAACAGCTGTTTTAAACAAACTTACCCTACTGGATAAAACTCCTTGATCTACCATACAATTTAACATTTCCTACAAAACCTGTGTAACAACTGTTTTAAACAAACTTACCCTACTGGATAAGACTCCTTGATCTACCATACAATTTAACATTTCCTACAAAACCTGTGTAACAACTGTTTTAAACAAACTTACCCTACTGGATAAAACTCCTTGATCTACCATACAATTTAACATTTCCTACAAAACCTGTGTAACAACTGTTTTAAACAAACTTACCCTACTGGATAAAACTCCTTGATCTACCATACAATTTAACATTTCCTACAAAACCTGTGTAACAACTGTTTTAAACAAACTCACCCTACTGGATAAAACTCCTTGATCTACCATACAATTTAACATTTCCTACAAAACCTGTGTAACAACTGTTTTAAACAAACTTACCCTACTGGATAAAACTCCTTGATCTACCATACAATTTAACATTTCCTACAAAACCTGTGTAACAACTGTTTTAAACAAACTCACCCTACTGGATAAAACTCCTTGATCTACCATACAATTTAACATTTCCTACAAAACCTGTGTAACAACTGTTTTAAACAAACTCACCCTACTGGATAAAACTCCTTGATCTACCATACAATTTAACATTTCCTACAAAACCTGTGTAACAGCTGTTTTAAACAAACTTACCCTACTGGATAAAACTCCTTGATCTACCATACAATTTAACATTTCCTACAAAACCTGTGTAACAGCTGTTTTAAACAAACTTACCCTACTGGATAAAACTCCTTGATCTACCATACAATTTAACATTTCCTACAAAACCTGTGTAACAGCTGTTTTAAACAAACTTACCCTACTGGATAAAACTCCTTGATCTACCATACAATTTAACATTTCCTACAAAACCTGTGTAACAACTGTTTTAAACAAACTTACCCTACTGGATAAGACTCCTTGATCTACCAATACAATTTAACATTTCCTACAAAACCTGTGTAACAGCTGTTTTAAACAAACTTACCCTACTGGATAAGACTCCTTGATCTACCAATACAATTTAACATTTCCTACAAAACCTGTGTAACAACTGTTTTAAACAAACTTACCCTACTGGATAAGACTCCTTGATCTACCAATACAATTTAACATTTCCTACAAAACCTGTGTAACAACTGTTTTAAACAAACTTACCCTACTGGATAAGACACCTTGATCTACCAATACAATTTAACATTTCCTACAAAACCTGTGTAACAACTGTTTTAAACAAACTTACCCTACTGGATAAGACTCCTTGTTCTACCAATACAATTTAACATTTCCTACAAAACCTGTGTAACAACTGTTTTAAACAAACTTACCCTACTGGATAAGACTCCTTGTTCTACCAATACAATTTAACATTTCCTACAAAACCTGTGTAACAACTGTTTTAAACAAACTTACCCTACTGGATAAGACTCCTTGTTCTACCAATACAATTTAACATTTCCTACAAAACCTGTGTAACAACTGTTTTAAACAAACTTACCCTACTGGATAAGACTCCTTGTTCTACCAATACAATTTAACATTTCCTACAAAACCTGTGTAACAACAGTTTTCAACAAACTTACCCTACTGGATATGACCTCTTGATCTATCAATACAATTTAACATTTCCTACAAAACCTGTCTAACAACAGTTTTCAACAAACTTACCCTACTGGATAAGACTCCTTGTTCTACCAATACAATTTAACATTTCCTACAAAACCTGTGTAACAACAGTTTTAAACAAACTTACCCTACTGGATATGACCTCTTGATCTATCAATACAATTTAACATTTCCTACAAAACCTGTCTAACAACAGTTTTAAACAAACTTACCCTACTGGATAAGACTCCTTGATCTACCAATACAATTTAACATTTCCTACAAAACACAAGAAACCAACTTTTGCTCACTATTAGATTACATCCTATGGTGGGGCTAGGTAAGTACCTCGACTTGTTTTATATAAAACTAACCATTCCCACAATCGTTGAAGTTTTGAATAATTTTTTTTTCTGTTCCGTTTTTTATTGTAAATTAAATAGGAACATGGATTCTAATAGTCTTACAAGGAATGAAAGCTGTCAGTTTTTCATCAGCTGATATTGGGTCTGCAACACCGCGTGGGAACACAGTTTTCCTTTCCATAGCAACGCGGAAATAATATCGCAAATTACAGTTATTTTCCGCTTTCCTACCTCCGGAATAGTTTGCATAACACAGAATGATGTTTTGGGACATGTCACGGCTGTATTGATCCCTTGTAACAGCCTAAATTTGTAACAGCTTTAATTTGTAGCAGCGTAAATTTGTAGCAGCTTTAATTTGTAACAGCTTTAATGTGTAGCAGTTTTAATTTGTAATAGCCTAAATTTGAAAGTGCGACAGCCTAAATTTGTAGCAGCTTTATATTGTAACAGCGTAAATTTGTAACAGCCTAAATTTTTAGCAGCTTTAATTTGTAGCAGCTTTAATTTGTAACAGCTTTAATGTGTAGCAGTTTTAATTTGTAATAGCCTAAATTTGAAAGTGCGACAGCCTAAATTTGTAGCAGCTTTATATTGTAACAGCGTAAATTTGTAACAGCCTAAATTTTTAGCAGCTTTAATTTGTAGCAGCTTTAATTTGTAGCAGCTTTAATTTGTAACAGCGTAAATTTGTAGCAGCTTTAATTTGTAGCAGCTTTAATTTGTAACAGCCTTAATTTGTAATAGCCTAAATTTGTAGCAGCTTTAATGTGTAGCAGTTTTAATTTGTAATAGCCTAAATTTGAAAGTGCGACAGCCTAAATTTGTAGCAGCTTTATATTGTAACAGCGTAAATTTGTAACAGCCTAAATTTTTAGCAGCTTTAATTTGTAGCAGCTTTAATTTGTAACAGCCTTAATTTGTAACAGCCTAAATTTGTAGCAGCTTTAATGTGTAGCAGTTTTAATTTGTAATAGCCTAAATTTGAAAGTGCGACAGCCTAAATTTGTAGCAGCTTTATATTGTAACAGCGTAAATTTGTAACAGCCTAAATTTTTAGCAGCTTTAATTTGTAGCAGCTTTAATTTGTAACAGCTTTAATGTGTAGCAGTTTTAATTTGTAATAGCCTAAATTTGAAAGTGCGACAGCCTAAATTTGTAGCAGCTTTATATTGTAACAGCGTAAATTTGTAACAGCCTAAATTTTTAGCAGCTTTAATTTGTAGCAGCTTTAATTTGTAGCAGCTTTAATTTGTAACAGCGTAAATTTGTAGCAGCTTTAATTTGTAGCAGCTTTAATTTGTAACAGCCTTAATTTGTAATAGCCTAAATTTGTAGCAGCTTTAATGTGTAGCAGTTTTAATTTGTAATAGCCTAAATTTGAAAGTGCGACAGCCTAAATTTGTAGCAGCTTTATATTGTAACAGCGTAAATTTGTAACAGCCTAAATTTGTAGCAGCTTTAATGTGTAGCAGTTTTAATTTGTAATAGCCTAAATTTGAAAGTGCGACAGCCTAAATTTGTAGCAGCTTTAATTTGTAGCAGCTTTAATTTGTAACAGCCTTAATTTGTAACAGCCTAAATTTGTAGCAGCTTTAATGTGTAGCAGTTTTAATTTGTAATAGCCTAAATTTGAAAGTGCGACAGCCTAAATTTGTAGCAGCTTTAATTTGTAGCAGCTTTAATTTGTAACAGCCTTAATTTGTAACAGCCTAAATTTGTAGCAGCTTTAATGTGTAGCAGTTTTAATTTGTAATAGCCTAAATTTGAAAGTGCGACAGCCTAAATTTGTAGCAGCTTTATATTGTAACAGCGTAAATTTGTAACAGCCTAAATTTTTAGCAGCTTTAATTTGTAGCAGCTTTAATTTGTAGCAGCTTTAATTTGTAACAGCGTAAATTTGTAGCAGCTTTAATTTGTAGCAGCTTTAATTTGTAACAGCCTTAATTTGTAATAGCCTAAATTTGGAGCAGCTTTAATGTGTAGCAGTTTTTAGCAGCTTGCAAATTTGTAGCAGCTTTAATTTGTAACAGCTTTAATTTGTAGCAGCTTTAATTTGTAGCAGCTTTAATTTGTAGCAGCTTTAATTTGTAACAGCGTAAATTTGTAGCAGCTTTAATTTGTAGCAGCTTTAATTTGTAACAGCCTTAATTTGTAATAGCCTAAATTTGGAGCAGCTTTAATTTGTAGCAGCTTTAATTTGTAACAGCTTAAATTTGTAGCAGCTTTAATTTGTAACAGCTTAAATTTGTAGCGGAGTAAATTTGTAACAGCGTAAATTTGTAGCAGCCTAAATTTGTAACAGCCTAAATTTGTAACGGCGTAAATTTGAGTTTTAAAAGACATTGATTATAAAGTTCCTCAAACTGAAGACTAAACGAGGGTTAAAAGTAGATTAAACGTTAATTGAACGTGAATCTAACGTTAATTAAACGTTGTCTAATAAATTTGAATCGTCACAAAGACGACGGTGAAAACGTTCTAAAAGTGAAAACAGGGTAATTGTAGAGAACGATGCGTAACGAGATGTGAAGGAAATGAAAGTTGTGTTCATTGCCAAAATATTGTCCGGTCCTTCCTTTGTCATATCCTACAACTATAATCTGTATTGGGAGATCTGTGTAGTTTTGTTTTGTTTAAATTATAACGCAAATATCAGCTTTCGCTCATGAGGTAGGCTAGTTTTTAACTATACGTGGACATAACCGATCTAAATGAAACTTAAATAATCATCCGCCATTTTTTCAATATGGCGGTCAGCTCTGAATTTTCTTATGGGATCGCGATTTTGGATATATCTAATTATTTTAAGACTATTTTTTTTGGGGGGGGGGATTTTTAGATATCTCCAACTGTTTAAAAGCTACAGGTACTTAAATGTTTCAAAAATTCTCAAATTCAAGATTTCCATAGACGATTTTACAAAGTCAAATTCTTGTGAAATTTAAACTAGAGCTAAGGTAAAAGGTGTGGTAACACTTCTGTTATTTTTATTTGTTCTGTAGGCTGAGGAATAGCAGAGTTACCGGTAGTAAACAAAAATCCTAATTTTCTGGTAATTGTCTAGAACAACCACCGACTCTTTAATTATTACTAAATGTATTACACCTTGTGAATTAAGGACAAATTGTATTATTAAACATTGATAATACCTTTCTTTTTGCTATAATATATTATTCACAAGGTCTAATACATCTAGTAACAATTACAAACCTGGCGTAAGCCTGTAGGTGTTCTAGACAATTGTAAGAAAAAAAATCAATAACAAAAATCTGTAAAATCGCCTCTTCAAAAATGTCAACATAATTTTCAACAACTGCTTGCACTGTTAAATTTACATAACAGCTGTTTTATGGAATAAAGAGTAGGTCTACCAATTTAACCAACTGATATTTTATAAAACGTATTGCCAACATTATTTTTTTCCAGAAAAATAATTTAGTTTCTCAAAAATATTGCCACTTTTTAGTCCTGTCTGAGTAAATAAAAAAAGTTGTTTTTCAAGCTTTTCTTTTGTATACATTACAAGTCTATTCGTGTTTCAATTTAAAATTCGGTTTAACTGTTTTAGGTGATGAAAATGGACCTCTGGGAACGCCTTAAACGTTTCCACAAATTTGAATAAAAAAGGTGTTAAAATAATGAGTTTTAACTAAAATCGTCATTTAAAAATAAAATAGAGCTGACCTCATATTGGAAAAATGGCTTGTGATATGAAAGTTTTGGTAATACTTCTTAATTAACTCAACAAATCCTGGGGGATTACATTTTGAAATTTTTTGTAATTATCGAACACCCTGTATAGTATTTTTTTAAATTTTAATTTTAATGTATCAGCAGATATTTCTTGTTGAAACTCCATATAAGGATAAAATAAAGCAATAAAGCTTAAAGTTTCAAAATATTTTAATAATATTCAGTTGCCCGATGATGCCGCAAAGCGAAACAATTGTAGCTCATTTATATTATTAAAATATTTTGAAACTTTAAGCTTTAATTGCTTTATTTTATCCTTGAACCCTGTATAGTATTTCATATTCATTGTGTGGTGAACTGATTTCTAATCCCTCTCAAATATCTTTGCGGAAACATATGTTCATCCAAACAGGAAGTAGGTATTGTTAAGGAAGACAATGCTTCTGTTTTTATTGTGTACATAATCTTCTTGTTGGTAATTACTTGTAAGTTCCCTACTTCTGATCTGATAAAATGTTAGGATGGAGGTGTAAAGCGGGGGGGGGTCGCAGTGATTTTGGGGGTTAATACGAGCACTTAACAAATTTCATTACGATCGTTCGACACGTTTGTGCTGAAAACCGATATAACAAAGTAAAAAATCAGAACCAATAACGACCCTTGTGGTCGATGTTTAGCTTTAACTACCATATGATTTCACCGAACAGCTGTTCTCAGTTATCTTAACTTTGAGGTTATGTTACCCATACACAAACCGGATGTACATTATCAACTGTTAATCGGGTACAGTAATTATGAACGTTTCTCTCAATCAGGTTTAGTGCATCAATGCGTTGAAGAGATATCTGGGTTGAATCAGCTGGAACTAGGCTCTAGTTCCACTCCAGAAACCAGAATCATAACTTGTAGACTCTAGTTGATTGTTTATTATTTGCTAATTTATAATATAAACAAGTTAATCATGGTACTTATTGCCCTATCATATAACCTAAAAACTCTGAATTTAATGTTTAAAAGTTGGTGTTTTGGTCTTATAGGAAATGTTACAATTGTATTGGTAGAAACAAGAGGCCTTTTTGTCGAACAAAGTTTGTTTAGTTTAGTGATGTGTGAGTTCGAATTAAAATACTCGGTGAGTCCGAGTATCAAAATCCTCGGAGCATTCCGAGTATCAAAATCCTCGGTTTCGTATTAAAATATTCGGAGGAAATCCTCGTAACTAGGATCAAGGAGGAGGTAATGGTGCGAGTATGAATTCGAAATAAAATCCTCGGACAACGATATTTCGTTAGTGTTGTGTCAATTCCAAACAAAATACTCGGTGAATCCGAATATCAAAATCCTCGGAGCATTCCGAGTATTAAAATCCTCGGTTTCGTATTAAAATATTCGGAGGAAATCCTCGTAACTAGGAACAAGGAGGAGGTAATGGTGCGAGTATGAATTGGAAATAAAATCCTCGGACAACGATATTCGTTAGTGTTGTGTCAATTCCAAACAAAATGCTCGGTGTTTCTACTTTGGTTAGGTTAGTTTCTAATCTGATTTTTCACTACACCATCACTGAGAAGTCACCGGGACGAAACGACACCACATGGGGGTGGCCCACGGCAGGTACCGGCCAGTCCTAATACTCTGCGCGCCTGTGTGTCATGGCGCGTGCGTTAGAGTGACGCACACCTTCGTTCAGCTACATTCCCCGTTTGATAATAGTAGGCTATAGTTGCACACGATGGGCAGATGGTATGTCGAAAATCACTTTTTCGGTTTTCCGAAACCATGAAATGTAAAGATCAGTCAAAAAACATAGGTTGAAATCTAAGATTGCTCTATATTTCATATACCAACGAAAGATACAGTCTTAAGTCTTTTCAAATCGGCCTTGTATTCCAGTCACAAGTATTTGGTAGCAATTAGCAACATAGAGAAGGCAGTGGTATTTCACAGCTCAGCAGTTTAATTAACAAGGCAGTGCCGAGCATTGTTTTGTTTCACAATTACGTTACACTATTCCCACACGCTGAGCTGATTTACAATTGAGGCCATCATGAATTCGGGTCATTCTATTGCGAGAGATGAGAGCGCGTAGTACTTTTGAGATCGTGTAGATTCCCTCAAGGTTTTGTCACTTCTCGTCTCGTCTCCTCTCGTCTCGTCTCCTCTCCTCTCGTCTCGTCTCGTCTCCTCTCGTCTCGTCTCGTCTCGTCTAATCGTCTCGTCTCGTCCAGGAAAATATACTACGGGATTCCACAGGGTTCTAATCTTGGGCTGATCTTTTATTTTAGTCAAGAGTCGTTTCTGTAAACGCCACTGCTCGACGTAGGTTTCGCCGATGCGCATAGTAGAAGCGTGTCATTCGCGTACTATAGATTCCCTCAAGGTTTCGTCAAATCCAGGAAAATATACTACGGGATTCCACAGGGTTCTAGTCTTGGGCTGATCTTTTATTTTAGTCAAGAGTCGTTTCTGTAAACGCCACTGCTCGACGTATGTTTCGCCGATGCGCATAGTAGAAGCGTGTCATTCGCGTACTATAGATTCCCTCAAGGTTTCGTCAAATCCAGGAAAATATACTACGGGATTCCACAGGGTTCTAATCTTGGGCTGATCTTTTATTTTAGTCAAGAATCGTTTCTGTAAACGCCACTGCTCGACGTAGGTTTCGCCGATGCGCATAGTAGAAGCGTGTCATTCGCGTACTATAGATTCCCTCAAGGTTTCGTCAAATCCAGGAAAATATACTACGGGATTCCACAGGGTTCTAATCTTGGGCTGATCTTTTTTACGTCAAAATTCCTTTCTGTAACGTAGCGCGAGGACGTTTAGAAACAAGAAAGGATGAAAACATCTCTGAGTAAAATTAAAATTTAGAATCGGACTCACAAGAGCCTAATTTTGCTTCGCCTTAAACACGCTACCATCGAGCTGTTTGTGATGAAATTTAGGTTCATTTTTCTTTTTTGCCAGATAATTTCTTATGCAATGTTTTTGTGATTTTCCACGATTAAACTTTACATTTCACTAAAATTTGATCGTAATCGGTAGAGTCGGTTTTGAGTAAACGCGTTTTTGATATTTACCGATAACATAAGAAATGGAAATTTGTAAAGCTTTGACGACCAATACGGTTTTGTTTGGGTTCTCAAGGACTACACATGAGGAGGATTTCATCGAAATCGTCGCATCCGATTTTGAGGAAATCGTAATTGTTGTTTTTTTTACAGCAAGTACGGCAAACTTGCCTGTATATACGTATATCTATATACAGGGTGAGTTTTAAGTTCTTTCCCTTATCTCCCCCCCCCCCAATCATAAAAAAGTGCAAGGTAATAAAATTGCGGTTTGTGATTAATTAAAACAGCTGATTGGGTGCCATCTTGGTACTTACCCAGCCCTATCGTACAAGCCCAAAAGTCTGAATGTAGCCTAATGCCCAAAAGTAGGTTTCTCGAAACTGTAGCCTTTAAACTCGTTGTCTCATGTCGCTAACTGGATGTCACATATCTTAAAAACGTCACATTTTCTTGGCAGATCAAGGTTGGAATTTACATTTTAAACAATAATTTCCCTATTTGTCATCGTAGAGAGGTGGGGGTTGGTACCACTAACATGCAGACTTGAAATCTGCAAATTTCTATCTAAAGTGTCTGATAAGTTGAATAAAATGGCCGCCATTTTGAAATTCGTTTTTCTGAATATCAATAGGTCTACACGATGGTCCCATAAACCAAATTTCATGTTCCTATTTTAATTTTTATTACCGCTATCGTGCTTACGTACACGCTTGAAAATAATTTTTTCGGTTTTCCTTTGTTTAAGATGCGCGCGCACGACAGTGATTAAGAATGTCACGTGATACGAGTTGACGCATGATCAGTTCAGCCTACGGGTTAAATACATTGCACTACATTGGCAATAGAGCGTATCATAGCGACAGACAATTTATGGATCATCAAAGTGTGTTTAGAGCTCTGTTTACTAATTTCTAATTTTGAAATTATAGTCATTGCTGAGCGCTTTCTATTTACGGGAAATCGTATAATTAGGGTGGACAGCCGCTATTCAAAACTTGATTTTAATCGATACGCGTTGTTGGCACAAGAAACAGGTCTCAAAGACGGCGTTCACGGTTCAATTTTAATTATATTTTTTTATTGACAATTAATTACCGAACTGTAAGATTTAGTATTTGCTGTTTGTTTGTTGTCATAGCAACGAGTTTTCTCGTTGATTAATTCCAAACACGTGAATCTAGTAAGGTGGTAAACTTGTAGTAGTTTACAGTTTATTGTACAAACACGTGAATTGGATTCAGTGTTATTATGAAGGTGGACGGAGTTTGTCAGCCGGGTTAAGAACGGTTTGTGGGGCGGTGTAATAAAAAGTTAGTGGGTTTGAAACCACCGGGTCTTTTAATAACGTCAGGGCATTGTGAGAGAAGAAATTGCTAAAGTTAAAAAAAAAAAGTTTGTAAAATAACCTAACTAGTCGGATAAAAATATGGCGTTAGAAAATAACCCTAACAAGTGTAAGACTGCTTTATTTTAAATTTTTTTATTCCGTTTATTTCAAAGGCATTTATGTACTTTATAATCAATTAAAGTTTTAATTTAATTTTGAAACACCCTGTATATTTGCATGTTTTCTCGACTTTAATCAGCCGAATTGTACATTCTTGTAATTTACTGATCCAAACTTTTTTCTTGCGATTTTGCTTGCGTCGTTAAAATTTCATCACAATCTGTGTAGCCGATTTTGAGAAATGACGTATTTAAAACATCACCGTGTTTTACATAAATGTAAACATATTTGTTGTACCTGTAACTCGTGAGCCGGCATTTTTGGGGAGATGTTGCCCAATAACATTTGTTTCGGTTCTGTAGAAGTTGAATTAAACAAACAGTTGATGGCGACCGTATATTCAGAATGCGTCGCGTCGATTCAACACAAACTGCAGTAGCCACAGACTAGAAGTGTGTCTGGTGTAAGGAGCGTGTCCTCCCTTCTACTTGCTTCCCTAGCATGACTTGGCGGTACAACCCATTCCAAGAAAACTAGCTACACAAATTACTTCTTAGTTACATTTAATTCTTAAAGTTACAACTTTGTGACAGACTTTTGTAAACGTTTTATTCTTATTTACACCGATAAAAGAAACGAAAGTAGGGTAGGCGTTTACAAAGAAGTATTTGAGGTCTATGTTTTTTTTATTGGGGTTGTACCGCTGAAAGTAAACGCAACAAAGTGTGGGCGCCACTTTTTTTTTCCACCGCAGACACATTCCTACCTTGAGGGTACTGTTTTTCGCCTGTAAATTCGTTAAAATTTAACAAAGTAACTAGAAATTATTGGACTTTCAAGATTATTTCAGTGTATCTTAAAATTCGACGGAACATCTAGATTTTTGGAATTTAATTGGAATTCGAAAACGTGTCGCTCGAAAGACGCATTTTTAATTTCTATCCATAAATTTCAAATAATCACCCATTAATTATGAAGTTTATCCGAACACTTCCCCATTATTTTTGTATTTAAAAACGAACACAAGACGTTTCGAGGGTATAATCAACTACCGTTATCAAGTAAAATATGAACCAAAATCCGATTGAGATGCCGTTCAGCTCCGCACGAGAAAGCGTTTTTTAAATTACCCCAAAACAAAACTCTGCCAGAGTCTTCATCACCGAGGCCAATACTGTTAATGTGAAACTGTATCCTTCACAAAAGGACGGGCGTACTTGCATATTCATAACCTACAAAGTTATTGCCAATCTAAAAAGGCAATATGACACATAGGCCTGAGAAGGGGGGGGGGGGAGATTGTGGTTATTGACCCTACCAGGGAATGGATCTTGCACCTATAATACATTGGGGCCTATTGTTACCAGTGACAATTCTTCCGCAAAGTTGTGCCGTGACGAACTCCTCCCGTACCGACCGTGACGAGGGAAATCTCTACATGTAACTGGGTGTCTTAAAGCTGTCGACACGCCCAACATTCTGATGAGAATAATATGAATACGCACCGATACGCTTGCTTGATAGGTTGAGAATACATTTTAAATGAGATTAGTGTATGACGACGTCGATCTTTGTATCGATGTGTTTAAATTGATGAAATGAGCGATGTTGTTGGGGGGGGGGTACGTAAGCGAATTTGCGATTTTACGGTGTCACTTAAATTTGTGTTTTACTATTTAGGTGTGTAGAGAAAGTTGATGACAGGTTGAAGATAAGACGCCGTGTTTTTTCCGAATGTAGCCATTTTGAAAGTCTGTCTTCTGTGCAGTACGATTTAATCAATTTTGGTAATTAAATTTGAGGTTAACTCCTATAAGGAAAGAAATTGGATACAACGTGCGCTGGAAGTGAATATTTTTAAGTGTTTTACCGACAGCCTACTCTCAAGCTAAAGAAAGTAACAAATACTTATTTCAATCATTCACACTTATATTATCAGAGAGAGAGAGAGAGAGAGAGAGAGAGAGAGAGAGAGAGAGAGAGAGAGAGAGAGAGAGAGAGAGAGAGAGAGAGAGAGAAGAGAGAGAGAGAGAGAGAGAGAGAGAGAGAGAGAGAGAGAGAGGGAGGGAGGGAGAGAGAGAGAGAGAGAGAGAATTGTCTTTATTTAGGAGCGAGGTTAGGGACTGTATAGTCCCTCTCTACCACCTAACACCATACAACATAACAACATATATAAAAATATAAAATACAACTTGATAATAATAAAAATGTAAAACAATTAAAAATAACTAGATAATATAAAAAATTAACAAACTTAAATTTAAACTACAAAATGAATTTAAGAATTTAAAATAAAATAAAAATTAACATCTTAAAATTAAAGTGACAAAATTAAAGTTATAACTTAAAATAAAATAAAAATTAACAAATTTAAATTTAAAACAACGTAATAAAATTTAGAATTGAGAAACAAAAAAAATAAAATAAAATGAAATACTGTAGCTTACATGTGTTGATACAGATAAATACAATCACACATACACACAAGCACATTCATTCATAATAACATTTAAAAAAGACACCACATAATTATAATAATCACTATTATTACTATATTTCAATCATTCACACTTATATATTTATATCAGAGAGAGAGAGAGAGAGAGAGAGAGAGAGAGAGAGGAGAGAGAGAGAGAGAGAGAGAGAGAGAGAGAGAGAGAGAGAGAGAGAGAGAGAGAGAGCCTGTACACATTTTGCTATTTTATTTTCTAGCTTGAAGAGGTAAATGCTTTTAAATTCAACAGCTGTGTCAGAATTTCGGAACAGAAAATAACGCTCGAGAAATTTTGTATATATGTACTGCATCTCCCACATTTGTAAGCCTACATCGACTGGACCGAACATGTGACCTTATTTGTTATAAAAGAACCTTGAAAATCGTCATTGATGACTAACGTATGACATCAACTTAGGCCTACTAAGTTTTCTAAAACAATAATTGGTTTTATGTTGAATGCTTGATACGAAATTTATTGGACAGAAAATATCGCCGAAACATAGATAATAGAGATGTATAGTGTAAATTATCCAATTTAAATATACCAAACAATTAGACTTAACCTAATTGTTACAAACTAACAATTAATTAGGAGTTTGTTACAAACTAATTGTTCGGAGTCTGTAACTTTTGGGTTCACAAAATAAATAGGGTTAAAAATTAAATGTGAACAATTTGGATATTGATTAACCTAACCTAACATAGATAACCAGCTGTTAATAAATCAATTTGTAGGATTTACAATGTAACGATCTGCACACAACGGCTGTGTGGCTGTGAAGGCTGTCACCTCGCCCATTTAAATATATAGCGGTCCGACCGTCCACACAGGACTTCCCGACAATTCGAGAACGCCATTATCCGAACTTACCCTCCCGTTGTAAATTTGGGGAAAACGGACCAAATAAAAATTAAAACGGGAGGACAATAGGATTACCAAACTTACCCTATACTTTGTATAGGTAAGTAAAAATTATTTACTTTTTGATTTTTGATGGTGTAGACAAAATTTTCACGAATTTGTACGAATGGTTGGTACACCTTTTTCACACCATTATAAATAATACTTCGTATTGCACGGTGTACTTCTTGTCAGAGGACCTTCATGGGGCTGTCAATACCGATGGAACCTAGCTAGATCTACACTTCTTTACGTAGTATTGGGTTAAATCCCTCTTTTGACCAACTTTTGTTCTATTTTGACTCTGATTCTATTATAGTATTCGTAGAGTCTTTGTTTTATGTCCTTTTCCTTTTTATTTTAATGAAAAAAATCATAGTCTCGGAGTTTATACGCTGGAACTGTTTCCAATAGTTGTAAACGAAAAATTAAATTTTAAAACATTCACACATCTTTCAGCCTAATTTGAAAGAACTTTAATTTAATTTTTTTTTTTAACTTTAATTTAATACAACACTCTAAAACGTCGTTATTTTAGAACAATACAACCTAAACGAATAGTATTTCAAGAGAAATGACACAAAATACATTTTTCAAAGTCGGTCAAATAGCATTCCACTCAATTGGCATTTAGCGTAGCGCGCGCAATGCTTTACCACAGCCAACGTTATTTCGTCGTTTAATATTCCTTCACAATATCCAGTTAGCCGTGAAATGGACAGCGTAACTAGTTAAAGTATTCAATATAGAAATAGAATTGATTTTAATATTGGAAATAAATTGTTTCGAGATCAGTACAGAAAACCGATTCTCCACGCTGACGGAAATTTGTCAATATTTTCCGACAAACTGTGTGTAGAAACAGAACGAACAGCTGGCTGGTAAGGGATGATCCAGAATTCATCTGATTTACTCCCCTCCCCCTTATTTCATATTTTTGTCAAAGGGGGGGGGGATAAACATCTGCGTAATGTTAAAACTAAAATATTTTTTACGTAATTATGGCACGAACATTCTCACTTAGTCACACTCCAAAACTGAATCAAAACGAACCAAAATGTCAGCAAAATTTAAAAAATTTATTTTACAACATATTTATGGGAAAATCTAAATTTCTTTCGCCTGTCCCATATACACGTCTTCTTCACGGGGAATCATACTGTTTTTTTTTTTTTTTTTTTTTTTTTTTTTTTTTTTTTTTTTTTTTTTTTTTTTTTTTTTTCTGTTTCTGAATCCATGAATTTTTCTGTTTTTTCATGGATTTTTATGACAAAACAAAAACATTAGCTTCCTCTAATAGTTACGCGACCGCTATATAACTGCATTTAGCCCAGAGTTATGACGAAGATAATGTCCCGTATAATGGACGCTTTGCACGCTATCTAGCGTTTATACGTCCAACTACTGTGTCTCTATTGAGGGACTGCACGATGGCGGCTTACTTATACTTCCTCATTCTTAATGGAGGAAAACAAATTATCTAGAATTTGAAATTTGGTTCAGTACGGAATCGAATTCGATATTTGATACCGTGTATTACAAACGTCAATTGGAAAAATTACTTTGAAATTGAATGTTAAAAAATTGTTGCACTAACTTTCTCAAGAAAACTCTTCAAGGAAGCCGTCAGTTCGAACGTGCAATCCCGAGGCTGCCTAGCTGGATCTACGCCATTTTGTTATGTAGTTTAGTGTTAGATTCTTACCTTTCAGATCGCTTTTGACCAACTCTTGTTCTTTTACGACCCTGACGCTGGTAATTCGAAGGCGATTGTGACCAGGAGGTTTCTTCGTTTTTAAACGATAAAGGGGGGGGAGTATTACAATAAGACGCCATTTTGAAACGTCCCGGGTAGCCTATGTTGTATTTTTCTTTATCGTTTAAAGCCAACAAACCTCCCGGTTTTCACCGCCATATAAAAACAATTTAATAAATCACTTTTTTCGGTTTTCGAACGGAGGTAGAGAAAATTTTGAGGATTACCAAATTTATTTTTGGGCAGAAACGACTTTATTCTGTTATCCAGAATTATCTTCTAGAGTACAATAATTGTGTAACACCCTGTACATGGTATAAAACTGATGGTATTACAGTTAAACAAGTAGTATATTTTAATTCAAATCTAGATCCCCCCCTACTTTATAAAATTCCGGCCCTACCTAACCTAACCTATACTCCGTACAGTGGGTAAATAATGTATTTTTGGGCAGAAACATCTTTATTTTGATTTCCAAAATTATCTTCTATAGTACAATAATTGTGTAACACCCTGTACATGGTATAAAATTGATGGTATTACAGTTAAGCAAGTAGTAGTATATTTTAATTCAAATCTAGATACCCCCCTATTTTATAAGATTACGTCCCTACCTAACCTAACCTATCTTTGTTTAGTGTGTAAATAATGTATTTTTGGGTAGACACATCTTTATTTTGATTTCCAAAATTATCTTCTAGAGTACAATAATTGTGTAACACCCTGTACACGGTATAAAACTGATGGTATTACAGGTAAACAAGTAGTAGTATATTTTAATTCAAATCTTGGACCCCTCCCCTACTTTATAAGATTCCGTCCCTACCTAACCTAACCTATCTTTGTATAGTGGGTAAATAATGTATTTTTGGGTAGACACATCTTTATTTTGATTTCTAGAGTACAATAATTGTGTAACACCCTGTAGGTGATATAAAACTGATGGTATTACAGGTAAGCAAGTAGTAGTATATTTTAATTCAAATCTAGATCCCCCCCACTTTATAAGATTCCGTCCCTACCTAACCTAACCTATCTTTGTTTAGTTGGTAAATAATGTATTTTTTGGATAGACACATCTAGGCTATATTTTGATATTCAGAATTATTTTCTAGTGTACAATAATTGTGTAACACCCTGTAGATGGTATAAAACTGATGGTATTACAGTTAAGCAAGTAGTAGTATATTTTAATTCAAATCTTGGACCCCTCCCCTACTTTATAATATTCCGTCCCTACCTAACCTAACCTATACTCCGTACAGTGGGTAAATAATGTATTTTTGGACAGAAACATCTTTATTCTGATATCCAGAATTATCTTTTAGAGCACAATAATTGTGTAACACCCTATACATGGTATAAAACTGATGGTATTACAGTTAAGCAAGTAGTAGTATATTTTAATTAAAATCTAGATTCCCTCCCCTCTACTTTATAAGATTCCGTCCCTACCTAACCTAACCTATCTTTGTTTAGTGGGTAAATAATGTATTGTTGTACAGACACATCTTAATTTTGATTTCCAGAATAATTCTAGAGTACAATAATTGTGTAACACCCTGTACATGGTATAAAACTGATGGTATTACAGTTAAGCAAGTAGTAGTATATTTTAATTCAAATCTAGATCCCCCCCCCCAACTTTATAAGATTCCGTCTCTACATAACCTAACCTATCAGTGTTTAGTGGGTAAATAATGTATTGTTGTACAGACACATCTTTATTTTGATTTCCAGAATAATTCTAGAGTACAATAATAATTGTGTAACACCCTGTACATGGTATAAAACTGATGGTATTACAGTTAAGCAAGTACAGTAGTAGTATATTTTAATTCAAATCTAGATTCCCCCCTCTCTAAAATTCCGTTATAACGACTTTACAACAAGGAACCTAATGTTAACGAGTTCTGTACCGAAGGACAACCAGGCAGGCTTGCCAACCTAACCCACCCAGTCTTGGATTTACATTCCTCCACATTCATAACCAGAGCTTAGGCTAACTAGATCACGTTGGCCGAACAGACTACTGACGTCATCGTCCTTGATATAGCATACTCTGATAGCGTCAGGGTCGGGAATAAACAAGAGTTGGTCAAGAGAGACCTGTTAGGGAAAATGAAAGAGAGGGATCTACCCCAGACTAAGTAAAAGCAGACCCATTCAGGACTATAAGTGAGGGTTACAAATGAACTGTGTTGTAGGATTTACAAGATACTAGTGAAATACTTCTCCCAGCGACCGCCATTTTGAAATTTGTTGACTATTACTAACAAACAAACTTATTTATAAAACTGCGCCAATTTGATTGAATTTCACACTCTTAAGGACCTACAAAAAACGCTACTGAAATAATGTTTTAAACTGCTGGTTTTAAAATTTTTGAACATTTTAACTTTTATTACATAGATACAAAATCCTGTATAAAAAGAAAATATCTATTTTATACAGGGTGAGACGGGTAAGGTGTCCAGAATGTGAACTGTTTGAGCCACAACAAGTAAACAAAATGCACCCCCCCCCCCTAAATCGCACGCTGGGAATCCATTAAAAATAGTTTGATTTAATTTTATATACAGTGTGTGCCGAAACTAGAGATCCTGGATTCAAATCTCAAAATTTTCAAATGTAAACATAGGTGGCCTTTAAAGGTCTTTCAACCCTCGTCATTTGGGGGGGGGAGTTTTACAATAGTTTTATCCGTATGTACAGGGTTCCCCAAAATTTACAGTTTATTTTATTGTAGCTACCCTGTACATACGAGAAAAATTAGATTTGTATCAAAGGCTAGTTAATAACATGCCCTTGCTGATAATATGAGCTAAGGGCACTTTCCCTACCATTTACAAATTTTAAAAATCATCAAATATTAGGAACAATTTGAGCATCATTGACAAGTTCAAAAATACAGCATGTACGTGTTTGTACCCCAACTCGTTTGTCCATCTGTAAATTATGATTTTAAATGTTCTGTAGTTGTATTATTTGATAACTTTTTATGGTAAAGAGAAATAAAAAAAAATTAATGACACCATTATACTCAGAAAAAAAAATAAGTAAAAACATGTGTCACATGACCTTATTCCTATTTAAAAATTTTAAACCTAATTTAAAAATGGTGGATTCAAGATGTCTGGCAAAGTTTAAAACTATAAAAACTGGATGTAAATGTTATCTTATAAAGATGTACAAAAAACTAACTTTTTATGTTCAACCGTTTTAAAGATTTATATATTCCATATTTTATGAAACACTGAACCAATTTTAATGAAATTTGCTACGTTGACATATTTTCTTCCATAGGACTGTTTTCTTTCTTTCAATTTTCGCCCATAAAAAACAATTTCTCAAATCAGCTTAATAAGTGTCCCTCTAAGGGCCCAATTAAACCAAACGTTATCTATACAAAAAAAAAAAACAACAAAAATCGGTTCTGTGTCTGAATAACCGCAATTTCAAGATATCGACTCTACAGATTTTGTTCAAGTTTTAGTGAAATTTGAAGATTTAAGGCCCAAAAACCGTCTGAAAAATAGCAAGTAAAATACATAATGGTTCAGGAGTGATTGGTATAATGATTACATTGCGATTTGTCATAGTTGAAACTTGAGTGGATTAGTGGTTTATAGATAAAGAATGGGAGTAGTCTCATTGGGAAGCAGTCGAGATTCTTTACGTTTATGTCATTATTTTAGGTTAGGTTAGGTTAGGGTAGGTTAGGGTAGGTTAGGACATGTTAATAACATTTTCCTCGTTTATGTAATTATTTTAGGTTAGGTTAGGTTAGGACATGTTAATAACATTTTCCTCGTTTATGTAATTATTTTAGGTTAGGTTAGGACATGTTAATAACATTTTCCTCGTTTATGTCATTATTTTAGGTTATGTTAGGTTAGGACATGTTAATAACATTTTCCTTCTTTATGTAATTATTCAATACAATTTTATTATCACATGACAGATATATTTCAACATCTAATATTCTACTCTTCTTTTATTCACATTGTTTCTCCCTTGTGTTTTTGTTTTCAATCAATTTTTTTTAAAAATGTCTTTTTATGAAGAGATTGTACAATGGGCGAGTAAAAACTGAAGCAGGACGTCTGTGAGCGTGCGTGCATGCGTGAGAGGGTTTCGTTTTACAGTAGCGAACTCTAGTTGAGAAAGCTAAAACTACAGCGACGGGAAGTTCCGCATGATACAGTTGGCCAAACGTTAGCTGGCACTTGGGCTTGGCGAGCTGAGACGACGGACTTGGGGCGAGTGGAGGGTGGAAGTGCAGGTATAAATACTTTCGGAATACATTGACTCTCGCCGCTTTGTATAATGCCGAAATTGGTTTGTAATCTATGTCAGATCTTTTAAGCAATACATAAGCTGCACACATTAAATATACAAATTTCAATTAGGGGAGCCAGAAAATACAGTGTGTGCGCTTCAGCCCAGCTCTCGCCCCGTGAAACCGGTTGTTGACATTAGCTGATGTTTTCAGAAAGACGAATACAGGTTTTCTACCTAGCAGCCAAGTGCCAGCTTATGTTTGGCCGACAATAACTGCACACTACCCAACTGAAAACCCTTGTAGCGGGAAGTTCTTTTCTATAGGATCAGAATTGTTTTCATCTGTAAGAAAGATGCACTTCAAATTTCAACATCGCAGGGTTGTTTTTCACACAGTGTAAACAAACTATTCTTAAACCAGGATCGGTGCATATTTTACGGTGCAGCGTGATGTACATATTGTAATTTTATCCGACAAGAAATTATCATTTTGACAACAGCATCTGCATTTTAAAATCGCCTCTTTACAATAATTTACCGTAGAATCGTAGGGAAGATTACCTTGACCTTGGAAATATGACGCCAAGGTCATTCAGCTTTGTATCATTAACTTGACAATCACGTCCTTCTGATAAGAAAACAGCTGATTGTACATAAGAGAAGGTCACTGTTCGGTGTTATTTGCAGGCACGTCCTTCTGATAAGAAAACAGCTGATTTTTGTGATAACACGACCTTTCCGATAGTTGAACAGCTGATTCAGCAGAACAGAGATCATTACAAGGTTATGATGACTTTGTAAAAACTGAAGTTTTGAAATTGTTTTTATTTTTGGTTAGATCCGCCTACGTAAAAAGCACGTGACTTAAAAGCGGGTCGATTTTTTTTTTGGTCTAAAGACGAAACCTCTCGACCATCATTGTCAAATATTTGGGCAATGGTACTCCCCATCATGGTACTTACCCAGCCCTATCATACAGTCTAATACAAGCAGATCCTCTAAATGTAACGCCCAAAAGTTGGTTTCTTGTGTCTTGTAGGAAATGTTTGGTAGATCAAGAGGTCTTATCCAGTAGTGTGTTTGTTTAAAACAGCTGTTACACAGGTTTTCCGAACTTTGTAATTGTGTATCACTAATTTCCTGACATCGGGGAGGGCGTTACATTTTCACTCGCTCCGTGACAGTTTCTCAGTTGACCTTGAAGCTGTGCATATGTGAAGAAGCCACCACTTGCTACGCTCGTATTTGTGACTCGGCCTTGCCGTATCTCGTAAGAAACATCTTGGGTGTTCGGAGTTCGAAATTCCATTTGTAACGATAACTTTGACTTTAGTTCCCCCCGTCTAAATATTACTAAAGAATTTCAATAGCGGGCAAAAGATAACACAAGTTTATTTGCTGTCAGATTAACAAAGCCGTGTAAGTTTGTAAAGAGGTACATAAAGAATCTGACGACTTCGTAAGATGAAGCGCGACTGAGAAGTTAGAGGTTAGGTTAGGTTAAGGTAGATTAGGTTAGGTTTGGTTATCTAACCAAAGTTTGGTAGTCTAACCGCGAAAATATTATTTTTTATAGAATTTTTTTTTAAGTGAGATTATTTTTCTGCGTGATTTCCTGATCCAACAGTATTATAACACTTGTAGTAAAAAAAAATGTTTATGGTAAATAAAAAATAAAATATAAAGGTTTGCACCGTAATCAGAGCAAATAAATTAGACTCTTCAGCTGTACATATATACTGGACATCAAAAGTACTTTATATAGTAATGATTGCTCTTCACTACATTATTTATTTTTGTTGTGGTGGCTAACCTGTTCATATAGTAATAACAATATTATAAAACAGGTGAGTATTGTTGTCTGATGTTATGAAAAGGAATAGGCTAGGGTTGGTTATGTTATGTTAAGGTAGATTAGGTTAGGTTTGATTATGTTGGTAGATTAGGTTTGGTTATGTTAAGGTAGATTAGGTTAGGTTTGATTATGTTAAGGTAGATTAGGTTAGGTTTGGTTATGTTGGTAGATTAGGTTAGGTTTGGTTATGTTAAGGTGGATTAGGTTAGGTTTGATTATGTTAAGGTAGATTAGGTTAGGTTTGGTTATGTTGGTAGATTAGGTTAGGTTAGATTAGGTTAGGTTTTGTTATGTTAAGGTAGATTAGGTTAGGTTAGGTTATGTTAAGGTAGATTAGGTTAAGTTAGGTTATGTTAAGGTAGATTAGGTTAGGTTTGGTTATGTTGGTAGATTAGGTTAGGTTAGATTAGGTTAGGTTTTGTTATGTTAAGGTAGATTAGGTTAAGTTAGGTTATGTTAAGGTAGATTAGGTTAGGTTTGGTTATGTTAAGGTGGATTAGGTTAGGTTTGGTTATGTTAAGGTGGATTAGGTTAGGTTTGATTATGTTAAGGTGGATTAGGTTAGGTTAAAATATGTTTAATTAGGAGTTAGATTACGTTAGGTTAAAGTTGGGTGAGGTTGGATTATAAGTTAGTTAGAAAGGTTAGGTTAGGGTAGAATGTGTTGTGTTAAATTATGTTAGGTTAAAGTTAGGTGAGGTTGGATTATAAGTTAGTTAGAAAGGTTAGGTTAGGGTAGAATGTGTTGAGTTAAATTATGTTAGGTGAGGTTAGATTATGATAAGTTAGGTTAGGTTAGATTATGTTAGGTTAAAGTTAGGTGAGGTTAGATTATGATAAGTTAGGTTAGGTTAGATTATGATTAGTTAGGTTAGAAAGGTTAGGTTAGTTTAAATAACCTCATATTTTAAAACTGAAAAACCACAGCTTCAAAACGTACTTCAATCTATTAAATCCGCTAGGTTTGAACTTCTTTGAATCGAGACTTTTCTAACAGCCTCAAGATCGGACTTGCTCAATAGAGACCAGATAGGAAAAATGAAAGAGAAAGATCTAACCCAAGACTACATGAAGAAAAAAAATGTAGATCCAGGTATAGTACTTCGGTATTGGCATACTTTGTTGAAATAATGTCTTCCAACAAAGCTGTACAGATATCACAGAAGTACCGCTACAGAGATGGTAATCAACCAGAACCATAAAGAATACATTTCACTCATGCGCAGAACAATGCAAACCAAATCAAATCGTAAAGTGGTTTATGATGGGTGAAAGTAACAACTCTGTGCGTTAGGTAAGCGTGGAGTATGATGCAAGCTGATGGAACCTCGGCCGGGCCTCGCTTCGCTCGTGACTCGGCCCTAGCGGGCGATTTGGAACCTCCATTAGCAACGATAAATACAGGAATGGAGGACTGGATAAGAAATTACATTTTAAACTTTAAGATGTTGACTTATAGAGAGTATGGGTGTGGCAAACTAACTAGCTGTGCTACACCTTTTTTTTTTTTTTTTTTTTTTTTTTTTCCCCCTTCCATGTTGTCTTGGGTTACATCCCTCTCTTTCATCTTACCTAGGTTTTATGTTTTTGAATTGGAGTATTCAAGGGCTAGGAGTCTTTATTTGATCTTTTCTTTCTCCTTTTTTATAATTCAATAATTTATCGCCTAAACAACAAGTAATTACGTCAAAACAAATATCAAATGAAGTTAAATTACAGAGAAAACAAAAGAAATGTTTTAAAATGCTGCCATTTGAATCCGTTGGGTGATTTTTTTTTTTTTTAGAAAAAACTACAATTTCAAGGTATTTGTAAAATTTGGATTCGATATCTCTATTCCTTCGCAAAATGGCGGACTGGAAAAGGAAACATTTAAGGAGGTACGTTTGTATTACTTTTTTGTTTCTCTTTACGTCCCGATGTTTGACAAAATATTTGAAGACCGGAGACTTTAACACTGGTGTAGAACATGAACTGTTGTTGCTTCTTACAAGAATACATGTAGGCACAGTGTTGTCGTTTCATCAAATGTAGAACCGGCAACGCTGTCTTACAACGAACAAGGTCCTTGAACTCCTTCGTTGGCTTTCATTTCAGCAGGACGCACCTGACAGTTGGAGCTCCGAGCGGCGTAACTATTCTTTATGAATTTCCTAAGGAGATAATTTATAGGTTTCTAACAGATTTTCTAAACCTGTTGGGCGATGATGACGTTTTCTGTAACACCTTGCGAAAGAATAGTACATTATATTGACGATTATTAAAATATAAAAACTTTTCGTTTTAGAATTATCAAATACATTAAAACAATCAGTCAGGTATATCATTTTACTTGCCCAGCCCAATCATACAATGTAATGCAGAAAAGTTGATGCCGCCATTTTGATATTGCATTCGATTTTTTCTGAATTTCAGAGTTCTAATGGGCTCACTGGATTTTTAATGAGAACGCGCTTGCACCCCAGAGGGAGTGTAGCGCTTGGTATTCAAATCGCCACACTATAATTTTTAAAACTCCCTTAAAGATATTTTATACTATTCTTACCGTTTTAAAAATTACCAATTGCAACGTTAGGCTATAATTTTCTGTATATACCTGATCAGTAATTTATCACCATAAATATGTAGCCTTGTTGGAAATTCAATGTATGTTCTGAAAATGGTGTCTCACTACAAAATATTTCCATAAAACCCGTACACGTAGATAAGAAATGCGTTTGCCAAATCTGAACTCAATATCCTGTCCAAAGTTATATCTTTAATTATCTAAAAAAACAAAATGGCGGATAGAGGGAAAATTAAACAAGATAAACTACATGTATTTCTTTTATATATATTTTGTCCCACCCATCATTTTCTGCATGTTTGGTGGAGTAATTCCTGCACACCCTGTATATACCGGGTGGTTTCAAAAAGAACGGGACTCCTTAGGAGAATGTTATTCCTTCCATCATTTTCAGGAAGTTTGGTGGAGTAATTTTTGCACACCCTGTATATACCGGGTGGTTTCGAAAAGAACGGGACTCCTTAGGAGAATGTTATTCCTTCCATAATTTTCTGCAAGTTTGGTGGAGTAATTTCTGCACACCCCTTGTATATACCGGGTGGTTTCGAAAAGAACGGGACTCCTTAGGAGAATGTTATTCCTTCCATCATTTTCTGCAAGTTTGGTGGAGTAATTTCTACACGCCCTGTATATACCGGATGGTTTCAAAAAGAACGGGACTCCTTAGGAGAATGTTATTCCTTCCATCATTTTCTGCAAGTTTGGTGGAGTAATTCCCGCACACCCTGTATATACCGGATTGTTTCAAAAAGAACGGGACTCCTTAGGAGAATGTTATTCCTCAGGACCTGCTTTTATAAAATTTCAACACCAAACTCCCAATTTGATACAATTTTTATTACCTATAAATCGTAAAAAGTTTGAAAATACGAAACAGATCCCTTACTTTTGGAACGCCCTGTACATATAGATCGTTGCTTGTATTGGCGCCGCAATTATTCCACTCAGATTCTGCGAATAATCAGCTGTTGTGATTCATTGATGATGATTCGCACTAGCTTCGTGTTGATATTAGAAAGTTTCTAAAACTGTTGGCTAGTGGTAGAAGAAGAAATTAACCTAAACAGTACCGAATGTGTATTTACTGATAAACATTTGACGCATGATGAGGGAGAGTGGTGGGGGTAGGCCGTGAAAGCTAACATCTAGGCTTAGTTTTATTTTCAATGGTCAGTAAATTAATTCGCACCAAGAGAAAGTTGTAATATCCATGGTTTAAATATTGTAGTTATTCTTCTGGACTCTGCTTTCTCCACGACATGTAGTAGTCTAACTCCCCTCTCCCATAGAAGAAGGAATTGGAATAAGAAAGTCACAGCCTATGATAAATAGCGTGGATACGAGGGCGATCGGCCCCTAGGAGCATCACTAGTTGTTTTGTAGCAGTTCTTGTTTTCAAGTACTGCCACCGTGCCACCCCGGCGCTGTATCTCCACAGCCAGTCCTGTCAAGCCCACCCCACCCCCTACTAGCGCTTTCTGTTGTCCAGTAACCTAACTAAGGATATTTTGGCGATCGAGGGCATCACGCTAAAGCCTATACCTGTGACGTTCTTATTCCAATTCCTTCTTCTATGCCTCTCCCCACTTCTCTTCCATTTTCATTTGTATCCCTCCGCTTCCATTTTTAACAATGGGAAAATTATAAAATAATTTGTAGACATAGCCCAGACGTTTCTTTTTCATTTTATCAATAACCCTTATCTCAACCATTGACGCAACCTCTACTTGACCTCTTTTAGAACTATCCACTCATGGTTGCCTCTGACAAGCGTTCACCACGTCCTGTATCTTCTCTTCCGAGGTACCCCAGTCTTCACCTTCCTCGACTGAGTATCTTCTTCACTGTGCGTGTCTCCTCTATGCTTTATTATTATTGGAATCGGTTTACCCCCCCCCCCCGTCTCTAGACACCTCAGTTTATAAGACTTTGTGTGTTTCACTTGATTCCTCCACCAACCTTTCCTTTGGTATCGAATTTGCCTAGCTAGATAGCTAGCGTTCACATGTCAGACGTACGTTCCAAGTGTTGACTGCAGAGTCTGCATTTCAAGTTACCCTGGATAAAAAAGTTTCTCAAAAGCGTCGAGTCCCGTCTCGAAGGTTAAGATTTTTCTGTCCTTTCGTTTGTTTTGTTCAGCGACAAACCTAGAGAATTTTTATAGCTGAATCAGTCACTTGTAGAGTTTCCCTTTTTAAGAGTACTTCCAGCGAACTCTCTCATTACCAGACAAATTCTTTGCAGCTTTACTTATACCACATGCTAGTTCCAAGCCTGTTAAAGGTCTCCTTTCTTCACCAGTTCGTCCATCTTTCCTTTCGTATCCTATTCCACTTGTTTCCTGGTGGGTAATTTAAGGACTGGTAGTCCTGCATCCTTTCCAACCACCTCAACTTCTATCAACCAGCTGATTAACATTATCAATAAATGCAGATGATTAAATGTTATCACCAATAGAAATAAAACCGTAACAATAATTGAACCCTGAGGTACTCCATATCTGAGATAACCTTCTGACAAAACTCGCTGAACTATCTTCGTCATATTTGATTATTCTTTTCTCTAGAAGTACATTGAGACTTGCTTCACTCCAGTCTTAACGACAGCTTATCAGATATTCTTTCCAATATTAGACAATAACTGAAATGACAATTAGAAAGTAACGATGGGTTGTTATTAGAATTGTTTTGGAAATAGGATCTCTCTTTATTATAACCTTGAGGTATTCGCACTTTCCCTACAACAATGAGACCAGTGAAATCTTATGGAGACTTTAACGCACATATACGTGGATAAGAAAGAATGCGGTTTCGTAACCTTGATACGTGTTCTTAAAGGAAATGATGGCAGAGCGACGAGGACAAGTAGGCTAGTAGGCTTAGGGTAATTGGCCGAATATCTAAATTAAATAAATTTTTTTAGGGTGTCGTGTTTTTTCAGTAAGAACTCTGTGTTTTTAAAAAAATACCTTTATATTTTCAGATACAAGGTGGCTGATAGGAAACTACCACCTGTTTTTCTAAATATTTAAATTCTGTTTGCGTCAATCTCTCTAGGTGATAAGGGTAATCCGAAAAAAGCAAGTTTTGGTTGTTTTAATTGTAGAGGATAAGGAGGGGGGTGCGAATAAATTTCAAATAGCGCGTGTAGGCTGGTGCTACCTCATTTTAAACAATATGAAACAAGAAAATTTAATTCTGAAATAAAAATGGCGGCCAGAAGAGTTATTTTCTTTATCTTCGACAATGTGAAGTGTGGAAAATTCCTGAAACGTCAAATGTTGTAAACTTTAAGCGCCTGTTACTCCTAAACTAGTAGGTTTACCAAGCAATAACTAAGAATGAGAAACTTTTAAAGTTATATACAGAATCCGAAAACACCATAAAAATTATGGGTCACCGTAAATAATTTAAAAATTGGCAGGCATATTTGAAAATAGCAGTTATTTTTCAGATTTTTTAAACATATTTTTAAGGTGTATGAAACAATAATAAAGATCTCCCATTTAAAGTGGATTAATAAAGTTTTTAAGCAGATTTTAATAGTGACCACGATATATCAACAGTGGCCACGATAAAAGAACACCCAGTATATTTAATATCATCTTTAATACAAATTCTCACAAATAGTAGGTTTTTTTTTTATTCAAACGCGTTTCAACGACAAAGCTGCCATCTTCAGTGATGTACGAGCTACAATAATTATCACTGAACAGAAAGATAAGTAACGAGATGAGGCTTCAAACAATTCCTCACGAGACTGTAAGATTCTCTGAGAGACAACTTGCGTTTAGGCGCGTTCTGTTGTCTGGCAGGTTGTTGTTTGATGTGGTCAATGCAGGATGTATGTGGTCCGAACTCGGTTTGTTCTGGACTAATTTGTGGTTTAAAAAACCGCTGTAGTCCTCAACGAATCATTCTGAGCGTGTTTGTATAACGTTTACGTCAGCCGATAAGAAGGTGGAATTATGTCTATTTCATTGAACTTGAACGATAATGTGTAGTGATCTCTGCAAATATCGGTTGTTGTTGGGGGGGGGATTAACCCAACAACATTCTACAAATACCTGGATAAATCTCATTCCCTTCAGACCAATAACCACTCTAGTTAACCCGCTCCTTAATGTGTTTAATTATAATAAAATGATTTGGAAAACGTACATTTCCGCGAAAGTAGTCTAAAGCACAAATCGACACACCTCTCGATATACAGGGTGGTTCAAAATTACACGTTAATATTACGGGAGCTCATTCTACGGTTGGGAGTTGATTCTAGAGCTAATAATAGGAAAAAAGTTTATATAAACATAGGTCAGAAAACGCTTCATTTCCCATCTGTCGGCCATTTTGTTTTTAAACAAAATTAATGTCAACTTTTTAAATTAGTAATGTTTTGAGTTTAATCTTGGTATACGTATTGTTTATCAGTATACAAAGATAGAAAAAAACTCGGTACACAAGTTCTCACAAAAATTAAGTTTATTTAATCAAACGCGTTTCAACGACAAAGTCGCCATCATCAGTTATAGTTTAGTTATTGTAGCTCATGTATCACTGAGGATGGCGACTTTGAAACGCGTTTGATTAAATAAACGGTTTTTTTTATGAGATCTTGTATTCCGAGTTTTTTTCTATCTTATATTATGTCACAAGTCTAGCTCAATATTTATTTATAGCATACAAAGATGTAAAACTTTACTGTGTGAATATTCAAAATGGCGTGCGTTTATAATTTTTAAAAGTCAAATATCTCGGAAAAGCGTAAATTTTACGAATATTTTACAAGAGATAAAATATTTATATTAATGACAAACAAAATGGGTTTATTAATTTTTCTTCAAATTGAAAAATAACCAAGTTATCGTCAAAAATCCTAAAAGGAAAAAGATTGGTAATTGTCAAGAAAACACAAAATATTGCGATAGGTTAGTTATTTCTTATATACAGTGTCAATAACTCGTGCTAAAAAGCAATACTCGAAAATTAGAGTTTTTGTATCTTTTGAGCGGTTTTTGAGAAATTGCGTCTTTTATAACGCCCACATTGCCAATTTTTTACCGACAAACGGAGTTTTTAGAGAAATGGGAACGAATTTATTTGGGCTCTTAAAAGCAACGCTTCGGTAAAATTTAATAAAAAAACAACCGATTTTGAGAAAATCGTAATTTTGTGTTTTCCTTAGCTACTCCCATTTTTTGAGTTATCGAAAAAGTGATAAAAAAATATCCAAAGATTTAGTCTAAATATACCAAGATACAATCTTGTTGAGCACTGTGGTGTGGTGAAATTCACAATAATAATTTGAAGTTGCCCCTAACCACAAAGTAAGTGGATATAATTAATAAAGAACAATCAATCAGATAATTGTGTTTTATTAAGTTCCAGTGATTGTGGTTAGGGGCAAATTCAAATTATTATTGTAAATATACCAACATACGAGTTTGATTAAAATCGGTCCACGCGTTTGTGCTATAGAGTATTGGACGGACATGATTCAAAAAAATATTTTTCGTAAACCGATATTTTAGCAAAAAAACTAGACACAAATTATTTCACCGATCACGTAACTTTCTCCGTACTGGTTGTGAATTAAAAAAAGTAAAAAAAAAACTTCAATTCTTGATAATTTACTAGAACACGCTTTTCTTTGTCATTCAATGACTCAGCAATCAACTAATAAAAACATTTTATAAGTTAATCTTTATGAACTATTTTCCATCCTAACCAAACCCTATTATAGGCCTACCTTCGATTATAAATCCGTGACTCAGTAAATTGCAAAATGATGACTTAATGCTGAAACTATAATTAAATATGTCATTGTTTTCCAAATGCAACGAGATAAAATTTTTTCATTACTTGTTTGTGTAAACAGTGAGAGATTAACTGCTTTCGTTTGTGATAATTGATTGTAGTTATTGGTACAAGACAGGGTGTTTAGGAAAGTATAAAATATCGTCATCATAGAGGTTTGTGTTGACGTCAATAGTCACGAAGTAGGTGGTTTATTGTCTGAGAAATTTAAGTCAAAATCAAAGAAATTAGTTTTTGGAATGAGTGTCGTTTGTGCAACACCCAAACAAGAGGACACGAAAATGTTCTTTTCATTTATATTTGAGATATATTCACTGAAAATTTGAAAGTAACTATCCCAAGACATAACTCTAATTTCATTAAAATCATCTGTAACGATGTTGCAATATAGTCTCAAGATGAAATAAACCCAGGATTCAAATCCTAGTTTGACCAATCACAGGTGATTTCTTTTCAATCCAAGCTCAGATTTTTTGAAAACCGTAAGGTTCTTCGAACGATGTCCTGTCCTCTACTTCACAAATCACCTAAGGACATCGATCGAAACTGGGTAACTGTTAAATATCTTGTGTTGTCTCCTCAGATTCACCACAAAGGTCAAAGAAACTCCATTCTGTGTAAACAATACCAATGACTACATAAATACTCTAAGACACGACATGGCCATGTTAAATATTCTACGCTTATTCTTGAGTTGGCCAATACCCGCTAAGTCGCTCTGCTAGAGAATCTGAAGTTGATGTGACTGGCGCTAGGTGGCTCTACGGTCAAACAATGTTTCAGGCGGGTAAGAGAAAACGCACTGATGCCACATATGGAACCAGAGATGCGAGGAAAGGTCGAGAATCGCTTATCTCAGCGCACGAACTGACAACACTGACTATGCTGACGGAAGTAAGTGAGAAGGTTTGTGAGAGAGAGGTCAACAGTTGTACAGTCTCAACCAAGTGGGATGCGTACAGTCAAGCACCTGCTGCTAGCGCTTTCTGATAGCTGTGTGTCAAACTTGTGACGAACAGCACCCATAAAGCATAGACTATTTCCCTATCCTATGTCGTGTCTTATAGTATTTACTGTATGTAGTCATTGACAATACGGAACCGTTGACCCAACAAGTCGAGCTTCATCTGTAGGTCTTGAAGGACCTTTGAACATCCTCTTAGACTGTACATTACCTTCAGTTTTTTCTCTTCGACGTTTTTTTTCAAGTAGGAGTGGTGTTGGGTCAGAAGGGAATTAAAACCTCTTAAAGGGCAATCGTGTTTTCTTCAGCTAATACTATTATAGGTTAGTCTAACCCCCCAAGTATTAAATTAGTTAATTTACTCCACCAACCCTGCCGCACATCAAATTTCCTACACAGATCTGGTACACGAAACCAAATTCTACGTACCGGTAGGTAACTACAGAACATCCATTGATGATTCAAGAACCTACTTCCCCTGGATTTAACCTGTTTAGCTCAAGGATTTACTGGAAATGCTTCTCTGCACTCTTTGTTAGAACTATATTATAGAAATTTTCAACAACACCCCGCTCTTGTACGCATTTTTTAATTCACTATTCAAATAACGAGTGCATAATGTAGTTGAATTAATCCATTGCAATCAGCTGATCCAGGCTAGCCAATACAAGATGGCTGAAACGATATCAGTGTGCATAGAGGTATAACGTAATTTAATACATTATAGTTTCGGATGTCTTTCTGTTTCCCTTATTCTCTTTTAGTTGTTTTATAGATTTCATCTTGGGAATTGTGTTTTTTGTATTTATAATGATTTTATTTCGGTATATTCTGTAATTTTATTTTTATATCAAGTTAAGTGGTAGAGAAGCCCTAAAGCCGCCACTTAAATTATTATCTCTATCTTGTATTTGTACAAAGCGTAACATAAATATTGCTTTGGTTACAGGCTTACGCAGCGAAACGAGGAGGCCAGGAAGCGCTGTTGGAGAGTATGAACAGCAAGTATTTCTACTACACAAGGACTAAAGGATTGTTCAGGACATGTTTCCCCAAGGAACGTCCACCTACAGGTAAGCCGAGCTATTGTTTTGAGAGAGATGATACAAGAGACAGTTGGTACAGTATCCTCAAGGTAGGAATGTGTCTGGGGTGGAGAGGAAAAGTGGCGCCCACACTTTGTTGCGTTTACTTTCAACGGTACAACCCCGATAAAAAAATATAGACCTCAAATGCTTCTATGTAAACGCGTGCCGTACTTTCGTTTTTTTTTTAATCGAAGTAAATAAGAATAAAACGTTTACAAAAGTCTGTCACGAAGTTGTAACTTTAGTAATTAAATGTAGCTAAGCAGTAATTTGTGTACCTAGTGACTTGGGTTGTACCTCCAAGTCAGGCTAGGGAAGCAAGTAGAAGGGAAGACACGCCCCTTACCAGACACAATCCTAGTACAGCGAGTGTTTTTATATCATACCCTCTCGCTTATTTCGACCGCGCGTTCAGCTACTTTTTACAATAACCACGTTGGGTTTATAAAAACACAAGGAAAGAAGTTTGCTAATTTAAATTCTTAATTAGCCTACTTTTCTAATTACTTGATCCTACACTTATGTCAGCTATGCGTGGTTACTCATGCATTTCTGTGTCCTTGGAACAAATCATACTTTCAAAGCAACTTACAGCGGTAAAAATAACATCATATCCGCAATGCCAAGTATGTGTCGGCAGAGTGACGTCAGAGGAAATGAAATCCTTTCGTGATTGGAATTGTATTCAGGTTATTGTTTAGAAGTCCAGTTGGGTGACGCGTTTAAAATGTTTTCATTATTAGGGTGTTAGGTAAGCGAGATAGTGGTCACAATATTTATATTATCAAACGGGGAATGTGGCTGAACGAAGGGTCACCTCACTCTAACGCACGCGCCATCACACAGGCGCGCAGAATATTAGAACTGGCCGGTAGTATGATGACTGATAAGTGTGAATAAACAACACTATCGTATATCTTTATGTGGAAATATGTACTTTTCGATTTTAATGATTTTATCTAAACTACGAGTACAATGTCAGGCTAAGTTTCGAGAAATTGGCGTCCTCGAAATTGTCGGGAAGGCCGTCAGACAACGGTAGATATTTCAGGAGGTGTTTCGATTTATAAAATTCCAATAAATGTAATAGAACCATTAAGTGGTTCATTTTTTAGTTTGACTATGTATGGGAGTCTGAGAGAGTTAGTGCAATATTTTTGCATTTATTATTAGTTTGACTGTATATGGAAGTCTGAGAAAGTTAGTGCAATATTTTTCATAGATTTGTAGTTTTAATATGTATGGGTATGTGAGAAATTTTTTGCAATATTTTTGCATTTATTATTAGTTTGACTCTATATGGGACTCTGAGAAAGTTTTAATATGTATTGGTACTGTATGTGAGAAAGTTTGTGCAATATTTTTGCATTAATTACTAGTTTGACTATGTATGGGACTCTGAGAAAGTTAGTGCAATATTTGTCATAGATATTTAGTTTAATATGTATGGGTTTGTGAGAGGAACTTTTTGCAATATTTTTGCATTTATTATTAGTTTGACTATATATGGAAGTCTGAGAAAGTTAGTGCAATATTTTTCATAGATTTTTAGTTTTAATATGTATGGGTTTGTGAAAAAGTTTGTGCAATATTTTTGCATTTATCATTAGTTTGACTATATATGGGAGTCTGAGAAAGTTAGTGCAATATTTTTCATAGATTTGTAGTTTTAATATGTTTGGGTTTGTGAGAGGAATTTTTTTCAATATTTTTGCATTGATTATTAGTTTGACTATATATGGGAGTCTAAGAAAATTAGTACAAAGTTTTAATATGTATTGGTACCGTATGTGAGAAAGTTTGTGCAATATTTTTGCATTTATTATTAGTTTGACTATATATGGGAGTCTGAGAAAATTAGTGCAATATTTTTCATAGATTTTTAGTTTTAATATGTATGGGTTTGTGAGAGGAACTTTTTGCAATATTTTTGCATTGATTACTAGTTTGACTATATATGGAAGTCTGAGAAAATTAGTGCAATATTTTTCGTCGATTTTTAGTTTTAATATGTATGGGTTTGTGAGAGGAATTTTTTGCAATATTTTTGCATTGATTATTAGTTTGACTATATATGGGACTCTGAGAAAGTTAGTGCAATATTTTTCATAGATTTGTAGTTTTAATATGTTTGGGTATGTGAGAAATTTTGTGCAATATTTTTGCATTTATTATTAGTTTGATTATGTATGGAAGTCTGAGAAAGTTAGTGCAAAGTTTTAATATATATTGGTACCGTATGTGAGAAAGTTTGTGCAATATTTTTGCATTGATTATTATGTATGGGGTTGTGAGAGGAATTTTTTGCGATATTTTTGCATTGATTATTAGTTTGATTATGTATGGAAGTCTGAGAAAGTTAGTGCAAAGTTTTAATATAATATATTGGTACCGTATGTGAGAAAGTTTGTGCAATATTTTTGCATTGATTATTATGTATGGGTTTGTGAGAGAATTTTTTTGCAATATTTTTGCATTGATTAGACTATTAGTTTGACTCTATATGGGACTCTGAGAAAGTTAGTACAAAGTTTTAATATGTATTGGTACCGTATGTGAGAAAGTTTGTGCAATATTTTTGCATTAATTACTAGTTTGACTATGTATGGGACTCTGAGAAAGTTAGTGCAATATTTTTCATAGATTTTTAGTTTTAATATGTACAGTATGGGTTTGTGAGAAATATTTTGCAATATTTTTGCATTGATTATTAGTTTGACTATATATGGGACTCTGAGAAAGTTAGTGCAATATTTTTCATAGATTTTTAGTTTTAATATGTATGGGTTTGTGAAAAATTGTGTGCAATATTTTTGCATTTATCATTAGTTTGACTATATATGGGACTCTGAGAAAGTTAGTGCAATATTTTTCATAGATTTTTAGTTATAATATGTATGGATATGTGAGAAAGTTTGTGCAATATTTTTGCATTTATTATTAGTTTGACTGTATATGGAACTCTGAGAAAGTTAGTGCATTATTTTTCATAGATTTTTAGTTTTAACATGTATGGGTTTGTGAGAGGAATTTTTTGCAATATTTTTGCATTGATTACTAGTTTGACTATGTATGGGACTCTGAGAAAGTTAGTGTGATATTTTTCATAGATTTGTAGTTTTAATATGTTTGGGTATGTGAGAAAGTTTGTGCAATATTAATGTCAATAAAACCCTGTCGAATTGAAAGTGTCAAAATAACACCCATTTTTCACGGTTATCTTCTGTGTTATTCAGCAATGTTGATTGATATAGTTTTTTTGTTTTTAACCAACAACGAAGAGGAAGATGAGAGAGATCTAACCCAAGACTACATGACATATATTGTATCCAGTTGGATACCTTGGGATTGCCAAGCCCGTACTCATTAAAGTGAGCCCCTGAGGGTCATCTACATGTAATGGTACCAACCCCACCTACTTACAATGACGTTGATGTTATGATAGTAGTGATATACACAATTACGAGGTTCAGTGTAACAGCTGTTTTAAACAAACACCCTACTGGATAAGACATCTTGATCTACCAATACAATTTAACATTTTCTACAACACGCAAGAAACCAAAAAAAAAGGATCTGATGGTACCCAGTTACCGAAGTATTGCTCTGAAATTTTGAATACACCATTGCCAACTTATCAGATGCATGTACAGTTTAATCTTGACAAGATGGCAGCTTTCTTTTCATAGAAACCCATGTACACAACAACCTGTTGATAAACGGAAGTGGACGGGAACAACTGTTGGCATGGAATTTCCGGTTTCATTGAGAACCGCTTTCTATAGATATTGTCGGCCTAGTGACACAAATCCATAAGCTATCTGTCAACTCCCCCCCCCCCCCCAGAAAACAATCTGTCCATCTGGTCTCTGTGTGTTTAATAGCATGTGTTTATCTATTGAATTTCTAATATAGAAATAACAGTTTATCGGCCTCATGGATTGTATCTATGCGTATTGATGCTAAGACATTAGGGGCTTACATCACACCCTGTATATACGATGACGCTATTTGTATCTGATATACCTGTGTAGATTAAGTTATGAGATGGTTTCAAAAACTTTGTGGAATTTGCAGGGGGAAATATTAGTTTTGGGAATGTTGTCTGTCAAATGCTCTACAGTCTACAAACTAAACGTGGCGACTGATTTTGATGAAATTAGCCATGTAGATATTTTTTTACCATACGAGAAATTTTTTTTCAATGTTTTCAATAATATAAAATTTAATGGTAGCTGTCGTAAAGAATACAAAATTAATATTTTCTCAAATTTTACTCTAAACAATTGATTGGTCTTCATACAAAAATGCTGGTTCGCGAATTATCAGTTTTGAAACCTCAAAATTGGGCGTGGGGTTGCTATAAAAGAAGTAATTTCTTAAAATCGGCTGATTTTCATTCAAATTTTTCTAAATTGTGTAAATCGAAAATTAAAAATACGATGGTTCAGGATTAATTGACAAAATCAAAAATGAACAGCTGTCATTAATAGTATATTACATAACTAGAACCAAAAGTGAAGCTTTTCAATACAAGCTCAAGTTAAAATGAGCGAGGATCGAAAAGCTTCTTTTGGTCCAAGTGATGAACTATATTTTTCGTTACTGCAAACAATATAAGAAAACACTTTCACAAAAACTAAAATGTTACAACTTATTCACCTTTAAATCGACGGTAACAGCTGTTTCAACGGTTATTTACAATCGAGAGTATCGGTTGTTTTTATAGATGCTTTACAATCGTTAATTAATTCGTATAAACGAAGTAACAGCTGATGACCTCGACCTTAGCTGTTTTTAGGTTAGGACTAAAAATGACACTTTAGCATCTCAATGAAAACAGCTGTTTTTGAAGCGGAATGACGAAAATGCTATTTTTTTAATCAATATATAATAAAAATATTTTTAGTTCGATTCATTTTCTTGTTTTTATAAATGCTTTACAATCGTTAATTAATTCGTATAAACGAAGTAACAGCTGATGACTTCGACCTTAGCTGATGTTTTTAGTTTTGGACTAAAAAGGACACTTTAGCATCTCAATGAAAACAGCTGTTTTTGAAGCGGAATGACGAAAATGCTATTTTTTTAATCAATATATAATAAAAATATTTTTCAGTTCGATTCATTTTCATTACCCAATGACGTTTCGACGATTTTTTTGATAGTTGGGGTGGGGGGGGGGTTTAGTTTGTGTATTGTTTCTGCATCATTTAGTATTAGCATGAAAGAAGTGTGTTGATTCATAGACAGGAAATAGCAACAGTTAGGTGTAACGGTAGACTATTGTCTCAGTAACGCATAGATATGGGACAATTAGGCTCGGATAACTTGATTAAGGAAGGTTTATGACCTGTAGCTGTCGAGGAACTGTCACAGAGCGAAGGTTTAGTAAATTCCGCTGTTTTGCACTTTGAAAGATCTGTCTTGTTTTTAGATGGATATTTTTACGTAAAACAAAGGGGATTCGGTAGTCCCAATAGTGTGAGGTAGTGTTTCACTAAAAAAACTACTTTAAGCGCTCATGTCTTTGTCTCGGCGCGTTTGACGAAAATATTACTGAGGACCATTTAGATGGGAAATTTAGTCAGCTACAACTTTTGTATTTTTTGATAGCTTGCTTAGTTTTTGAGGTACAGTATTTGACAAAAAAAATTGCCCCACCTTTTAACCCCCCCCCCCCATCCAGGGGGGGGGGCATCGTTGAGCTGGGTTGTTCGATTTTTCCCCATTGGAGTAACCCCAAAACTCTCCACCAAATTTCGTGTCTGCAGGATTTTTGCCCAGTAAAAATCTTTATTCACTGGTCTAATATGTTAATTCCGTACTGTAAATTTAGGCTCTGAACATGTTTTGTCGTTTTATAACCTCTGGGTCATCATCGCTTTATATAAAAAAAATAAGAAAAGAACAAATTTGACCCAAAGCCCTCATATTTTGTAATTATCGTCATGATCTGAAGATGACGTTGGTGAGAAACCTGTAGGAAAGATGAAAGAGAGGGATCTAACCCAACACTACATGAAATAAATGTAGATCTATCTAGGATATTTCAGGATTAGCCGGTACTCACTAAAGTGCCTTCATCGTACTGTTTGAAAATACTAGAAAAGTTTGTTTTGTTGGATCTCATCTGGTACAGTTTTGAGCCTGTAACTTGTAGGTACTTCTACACCCCCCCCCCCCCCGGCAGATCGCATAACGTGAATCCCTTTAAATCTGTCATGCAACTCTACACGTGTCACCAACTATTCACTCACAGCCTAATAAAACCTTCTCTATTTGCATTTAATTCTCAGGTTAGAGAACAATTGAAATTTGATTTCCCGTTATATGTGGAGCGACTTGGACTGGTCCATTTCCCAAGCACGATGTGTTCATATGTTGACGTAAGCGAGTGTTACGGGGGAGACTTTAACAGTGGGAAAGGAAAGGTTGCGTCGTGTCTCTCCACTAAATAGTACTTGGATTGTGTCGCGTGGGCGGTTATCTATTTTGATTTTATAACTTCCTCATATAGTGATGTAGAGTTATTCCTGTTTAAATCTACAATATCCTCAAGGTAGGAATGTATCTGGGGTGGAAAGGAAAAAAGTGGCGCCCACACTTTGTTGCGTTTGTTTTCAGCGGTACAACCCAAATAAAAAAAAATATAGACCTCAAATGCTTCTTAAACGCCTACCCTAATTTCGTTTCTTTTATCGGTGTAAATAAGAATAAAAACGTTTACAAAAATCTGTCACGAAGTTGTAACTTTAGGAATTAAATGTAACTAAGCGGTAATTTGTGTAGCTAGTTTTTTTGGAATGGGTTGTACCGTCAAGTCAGGTTAGGGAAGCAAGTAGAAGGGAGGACACACCCATTAAACCTGACACACTAGTCTGAGGTTACTGTATATGAAGGATGAATTGCTTAGTTTAAGCGGTTTTTTGTAATTTTCTATATTTTTCCTCTTAAATTCGTATATTTCCTCTGGGGCATCATCGACAAGTTGTTGGGCGCCATCATGTTACTTACCCAGTCCCATCGTACAAGCAGATCCTCTAAATGTAGGAAACGTTTTTGATTGGTGTATCGAGGGGGTAAATTCGTTTAAAACGATCTGTAGAATGGAGAACATCATTCGAAGCATCATTACAACAATCTGAGTTTGGATTGAAAATGAACAACCTGTGAATTAGGGTGTAGATTAGCTGAAACAAGGATTGGAATCCTGACCGTCCTTGGAATAAAAAATTTAATAAATACATTGTACGATAGGGTTAGGTAGGTACAACGATGGCGCCTCATCGATTTGTTTTTGTATCATTGTGTATGCTGTTAGTAAGCCATTAAGATAATATAGGTCAATTGTTTCGTAAACACTGTACTTGTCTTTACAGCAAGAATTACGTACAAAAGGTCTCATCTCCATCATGATTGCACAGAGCCCGAGGTTACAGTAATTGAGGTTAGATTGTAACGTCCGTCCGTCTGTCTTGTCGTACCTTTGACCTTTAACGAGTCCTATCTTTGCCGCACATCTTTGTACCGACTGCTATCATTGGTGTGACCGCCAGAGATGCAAAGTAACTGGCAGTTGTAAATCTTTCAACTGTTAAGCAGTATTTAGAACAGTGTGTGAAAGTTTTTAAACGAAAACCGGTGAATAATATCTGAAAATAGTTTTGTAAACAGTACACTTTGTCTTTTAATATTTTAAAGGAGGTATCGTTAGGTTAGGTTAGGTTAGGTTTTTGAGAAATTATTCTAGAAATTTATACAGGATGATCAAATTTTGCTCAAGTCGAGCTTACAAGGACCTAACAAAGCGTATTGGTCGCCATTTGTTCAAAAAATGTTGGTTCGTCAGTAATCCGGAAATGTGTAGAGAATCCGGATAATCGGGAGTTACTGCAAAAGATGTAATTTCTCAAAAACGACTGTACCGATTTCGTTGAGATTTAATTGAAATGTGATGATTAAGGACCCAAACACAGTATATTGGTCGCCATCAGATCTGTCAAAAAATGCTGATTCGTCAATAATTGTAAAACGTAGAGAATCCGGATAATCGGGAGCTATTGTAAAAGGTGTGATTTCTCAAAAACGACTGTACCGATTTCGTTGAAATTTAAATGAAATATGATGGTTAATGAACATAGTATATTGGTCGCCATGAGATCTGTCAAAAAATGCTAATTCGTCAATAATTGTAAAACGTAGAGAATCCGGATAATCGGGAGCTATTGTAAAAGATGTGATTTCTCAAAAACGACTGTACCGATTTCGTTGAAATTTTAGCGAAATGTGATGGTTAATGACCCAAACACAGTATATTGGTCGGCATCAGATCTGTCAAAAAATGGATTCGTCAATAATTGTAAAACGTAAAGAATCCGGATAATCGGGAGCTACTGTAAAAGACGTGATTTCTCAAAAACGACTGTACCGATTTCGTTGAAATTTTAGTGAAATGTGATGGTTAATGGACTAAACACAGCGTATTGGTCGCCATCTTTCAAAAAGGTTGGCTCGTCCAATAGAAAATAACTATAGGTCGCTATTTTGCTCATTCAAAATGGCGATCAGTCAATTATTCCAATTTGGTTTTACAGTTTAAAATTTTAACTCTGACAAAATATTTTTTTCAGTCTACATTAAATATTAGGGTAATAAAATAAGAATAAAGTTTCAAAGTAAATTGGATGTTTTACCGGCCGCCATTTTTAATTGGAGTCACGTAGCTACCTCTAGTGTGCACAGTTATTTTCTGTTAAACAATACCTTTAAAATGATGTATTACTCGATGGGGGTTTACATTTGAATATTTCGAGCCCCCCCCCAAGAAATATTATTTTTGGGTGGAGATGAATTTACCATGCAATGTGAAAAATAGTTTTTTGCACCAAAATACAACATTTATAAAATTTCAGCTTTCAAATTTACTAGTTACGTAACCATCTTTTGAATTTTTTTACATCCTGTTTATATACAGGGTGGATCAAAGTTAGTGTTACAAAATTGTTCGGGGTAAATTTTTCAGTTGACCTTCATAAACCCTATGGGGTGGGATTAAATTTACCTTACAATGTCAAAATACGGTGTTTTTTACACCAAAAAACATTTCTAAAATTTGATTTTTCTACCTTTTAAAGTTTAAAAAGTTACTTAAGGGGTCACTGGACTTTTTGACACCTGGTGTATATAATTTTAAATATATATATATATATATATTAAAAAATTTCTGTGATAATTAAAAACAATTATTGTTTTAAAGAGGCGATATAAATTTGTTATTTCAGACCCAAAAAATACTAATTTAATTTTTATTTATTCAAAAATGAGCTTTACGTTACAACGATGGTAACCATGAATTTTTTCGTTTTCATCAAACAAGGGAAAAATTATTATTACATGTGAATACATATATTTATAAAATGTACATAATTTAAATTTCAAAAAATAGCATCGGTTCTCATTCTACACTCCTCCAGTCCAGACTGCATTAAATTGCACACGGGGGAATACATTCTACTAATAGCAAATTATAAGCTTTGTTGTAAATTGCAAAGAATCCACTGTGTCCTTGAATGGAATAAATTCATACAACAGTAGAAGGAATAATACTTTCTAGATAATAACAGAGGCAGTGGCTGGTTGAAGTAGTAAATCAAGTCAGCAGTGAAAGGGAGATTGCCAATAAATACCTTCACTATTACCTAGGCCAGTGCTCAGATGGAATGTGGCCTAACTGTATTCTGTGACATTCCTTAATACAAGAATTATTGATACAGCTGTATTTTCTAGGAGTGATACAAATAAACCATGCAAAAACATTACACAAATTTTCTGACTTTGAAAACAAATAAAAACAAATCAAAATAGTCGCAGAAAAGTTTATTTGGGTAGTTGTCAATAAAAAGTGAAATAAACTACGCAGTCTTTGAAAAATTATTTATCTAAATAGGGTCTAAACTTGATTAGCTTGTGTATTAATAATTATCGAACTATTTCCTGACTACCCGTGTTCAATAAAGTATTTGAGAAGTTACTCCATATCAGATTGACGGGTTTCTTGGAAAAGTTTCAAATTATCTCAAATATTGTCACTTTGGATGACTAAAGGGGGCATCAACAACTGATGGAATGAGTAATTTGATTGACTATATTGTTCAAAGTCTTGAGAAAAGTGAAAAAGTTGTATTTTGCTCGAGATCTGTCCAAGACTTTCGACTCAGTAGATTTTTAATTAATGCTGAAAATACTTGAACAGATTGGTTCACCTTTATTTTGGGTAGACACTTATCTGTCCAGCAGGACTCAATGTGTACAGGTTGCGGGAAGGCTATCAAATAAAGTCCAATTAACTTTGGGATCCCACAGGGTTCAGTCTTAGGACCTGTTTTATTTCTTGTTTATATAAATGATTTAATGTTCATCTGCCTGTATTGATAATTTGCTTCAGTATGCAGATGGCAGAACTATTAGCGTAGGAGCAAGAAATGTTCAAATCCTTGTACAAACATTTTTCATTGAAGTACTGTCAATCTAGACAAAACAAATGATTTATACTTTAATTTAAATCAAAGAACTGAGCGAACTCTGACCAACTGGTGATAATATAATAGAAGGGGCGAGTTCTGCTAAATTCCTAGGGTTTGGTCATTGATTACAGACTAACTTAATGTCATGTTGACAGTAATTTGCAAACTATGCTTTGGGATTTTTATACTAAGAAATCTTAGAAATTACCGTAAGTTTTCCACAACGTAAACAGCCTACCTGTATACATCGTCACTTGTACACTGGAATCATATTATGGGCTAATTCATCAGTTCAGCAAGTGTGGAATAGTTTGTGTACAATTGATTTTGATTGTTATATTATATGTTACAGTGGAGACGTATTTAAGCCCTGTGGAGACACATTGCATGAATATTGAGTATTTCTTACCTGATGTGGAGAACCAGACGAAAGGATTCTCTGAGGATGCTATGACAAGGCTACGTAAGTATAGGGCCTATGATTTGTTTAATTTAGTACTATGGTATTATAGATAGTACTATACAGTTTGAACTAGAAGAGGGGTACAAGGCTCTCATAGTTAAATAATATTACTAGAAATTAAATATAATAAGGAAATAGTTTCAATCTGCGATAATTTGTTTTAACTTATTCTGGGATCGTAGGGTTAAAAAGGATATTTTGTACCATGGACAACAAACCGATTAATTTTGATCATATCTCAAGACTTTTAAACAATTTGTTTATAACCTCAAAATTTAGAGATAGCTAGGTGCCAAAAAAAAAACAACGCAAAATTAACATTTTCTCAAAATTGGTTCCAACGATTTTGATTAAATTTTGCTCAAATGTAGCCTCCAATAACCTGTACATGTAACATGTATTTGTCGCTATATACAAACATTTCGGTTCATGAGTTAACAGTAACTGTGAAAAACTTTAAAAATCTGTTATGTATAAAAAAATTGCTACATTGATTTTGTTCAAAATTTCGTGAAATGTGAAGATTGATGACTCAAATCCATATGAAAAATCGCATTAAGCCAATAAAAATATGATCACAAAAATAAACTAACCTTGACCTTTTTCATAAAAGAACTGTTTTTACTGAACAAGATTTAATCTCAGGTCATGTTTACAGTTCAAATGAAACTAGTTTTTAAAATTTTTTTCCTTCAAAGATGGCGGCTCATTTTCCCTTCTTGTTTGAGAAATTTCGAATTGATATTTTTGTTGATGATTAGTTTTATTTGTTTTTGGAAGTGTGGGTGAGTGACAAAGTTTGTACAATCATTGTCACCATCTTGTTGATTATATTCCGCAAATATCTTCAAAGAAATTATTTTGTATACTGTAAACTACTTTTATCTTAGTTCATCAGATTATATTGGAGAAAGACCAAGCCTGACATCCAAGGTCTTATTGTTGCACATCACAGTACAGTAAGCCCAAGGCATTGCACAAGTCTTTGTAGATAGAAACTTATTGTTTTAAAACACAAGATGAACCAGAAAGGTACTTATTTGTTATAAGTTTTAGAGTTATGCAGTTAAAAATATAATTTTAACATAGTCTTTCAACCTTAGATGTGACCCACTATAATTTAATAGAATCACACTTAAACATTGGACGAACTTTCGCACTCATATATAATAAAACAAACAAAACTATTTGTCGCCAAAAATCTCAGTTACGTTCTTGACAGTCTAAATGTAAAATACACCATGGATCCCGTCTTTGAAGAAGAAAAAAAAAAAAAAAAAAAAAAAAATGTAGATCTTAAATTTGCTACGCCTTCATCAGAGTTAATCATATTGATTAAAATCGAGCAATCATTTAAAAATTCACAGTAACAATACCACAGCCACCATGATATCGCCGATGGTATCATCTCCTAAAGGAATGTGGTTTGAATGTTTGTCCCCCCTCCCCCCACTTCTCTAAAACTGACTTCCTACAGTCCTTGACATTTTAACACACAATTAAACAAGTGTACAGAATAAATTAAAGTTGCTTATGAGTAGGAAATGGTGAAACCAGATCTAATAAAACATTGATTATTCAACAAGGGTGGGGACTGAGGCTGTAATGGATATGAGAATAGATGGAAATAAGTAATAATGTAATCAGTTGGCGCCACAGCCACCTTTTATAAATTTTTTTCTCCCTTGTTTAAAGAGAAACCTCTTGGTCATCATTGCCTTATAAAAAAAGAACTATGGATCCTACCTTTGACAAATATATATGTAACGACTTGCTTCATTTGTATCATAAACGTGACAGCTTAAATCATATTTGATTGAACTCAAAATTTTAGTGATAGCGGTGAGGATTTATTTTGTTTTTTGCTAATTATTGCTGAACTGTAATTTTTTTTTTTCACGGTTTTTAAGTCATTAATCTTCACATTTTACTAAAATATGAATGAAATTTGGTAAATCCGATTGTGAGAAATTACATTTTTATAACAATTACTAATTTTAATTTTTTTACCAGCAACTCACGAACTGACATTTTTGGAGAGATTTACATTTTATTTGGGTCCTTTATTTGAACATTTATATGATCAAAATTGTTAAAGCTCATTTTGTCAAATCGTAATTTTGTATTTTTCTTATGACAGCTACCGACAAATTTTGAGTATGCACCTTTTTCGTATAGTGTTAAGTTAGATCCCTCTCTTTCATCTTTCCTATCAGGTCTCTCTTGACCAACGCTTGTTCTTTTCCGACCCTGACGCTATTAGACTATTTGAGGGCTAGGATTTTTATTTTGTTTTTTCTTCCTTTTTTTAACATAAATGACTGAGAAGTTTTCGCCTTTAAATAACAAACAAAAAACAAACAAAACCTTAAAGTCAAGATAATTGAGAACAGCTGTTTAGTAAAATCTAGAAAATTTAGTTGTTATTTTCAGTATTAAAGTATCATCAAATGTTTTTATTTTTACTTTGTATATATCTGTTTTGAGCTTGTCTGAGTCCAAAGAAAGTGGTTTTTGAAATGATGTCTGTCTGTCGTATGTGCAATGCGACAAATCAAATTTTGGGAAGCCGCACAGGAAAAAACAAAAAATTAAGATTTTTTTCAAAATCGACTCTTACCATTTTGATCATATTTTTCTCAAGTGTAGCCTCTAAGGACCTAAACTAAATGTATTTCTCACAATTGGTTTTAACAATTTAGTTCAAATTGTAGTAAAACGTAAAGATTAATGATCCAATTAATAAATTACAATTTCTTATTAAGATCATGTATGAAATTACAATTTAATGTTACATTTCAGTAGTAATTGGCAAAATAAACTTTGGCAGCTGTCGTTAACATTTGTAATTTAATCAAATATGATTTACCATGAGGTCACGTATAAATATTCTTGTTAAAATCGGCATCCATGGTTTTTTTTTTTTACAAGGCAATGTTGACTAAGAGGTTTTACGTCTTTAAACAACAAGGAAAAAAGAAATTTATGAAAGGTGGCTGTAGCACCGACCGATAATTTTATTACCTATTGTCATCTATTCTCAAATACATTACGTCTCGGAATAATCAAAGTTTATTAGATGTCACAGTTTCCAATTTATAAACAATTTTAATTTATTCTTTACGCTTGTTTAATTGCGCGTTTAAAATGTCAAAATACTGTAGAAGTCAGTCTGTCAGTAGTAGAAGAGGAAGAAGGTAGAATCAGAATAATTTTATAGTCGTTAAACAACTACAGTTGTATTGTCATAGTCATTAATTAAAAACATTAAAAAATCAATTAATAAAAATACACATTGACCAACACAACTATAGCACTGATTAAAATCCTTTCATTCATGTTTGCATCCATAAATATCTGCACACTATACAGATTTTCTCTTAAACCATTTTTCTGTAATGTAATGTGTCTCACAAAGACCAATCTAGCGTTTTCAGGTGTGCATTGCCATCTGTTGAATCTGGATCAGCTGTTGTTTGTAAACACATAACAATGAAACAATTGGTAGTTCTGCTCAATCAGTTTATGTGTGACATATAACCTTGAAACTGAATTTTTCAATTGAACAAAAAGTGAAATGTTGTTCTTGAGATATTGCTTTTGAAAATAAATATGAAACGATAACGTGCTTTCAAAGAAAATCAATTCTTAAATGGAAAACTATGCTGGATCAGTTTTAAAGAAATACCATAGATTTTCTAATACAGAAAATGAAGAGCTTACATGTACGACTTTACTGAAATCTCCAAATAGCTCCTTAAAAGTTTTTAAAATGCATCTGCTACTGAGATCAAAGTTGTCACTTCAAAGGGTATGTCAAGAAAAACAAAATAAATTTGTATAAAACATATTTAGTTCACTGAATGCTGAAATATGACCCAGATAGAAGAGTGGTACGAAGGAATTGTATTCTCAGATGAAGCTACATTTTACCCAACAGGATCTGTAAACAGACAATTGTAATTATTATAACATACAAAATCCACGTACCTTACACAAAGAATGCTTGAAATCGAAGGTATAACTTGGACTGCAGTCGCTTAGGGTGGTGTTTTATCGTATGACATATCCCACCAGACAATGACTGGAGACAGATACGCATCAATATTAACTGATCATTCCTTATCTTGCTCAACCGGATATGAGGGATGTTTATTCCAAGAAGATGGAGCTCCTATTTATGCTAATGTGGCTAAAGGAGTTTTAGATCGAGATTTTCCCAACCATTTGATAGGCAGCAACTTCATGAACTGGTCTCCAAGATCTCCAGACTTGACTGTTTGCGATTTTTTCCTACGGGGCTTTTTGAAAGGAGAAGTTTATTCTCACCCTATAGCAATAGATGATCAATTAATGAGGCTGATAGAAGAAGAATTACTCTGTTGATACCTCGGCAATATTTCAAAAGCGATTATGACTTATTTGTTTCTTTGCTATCAGTAGACATCAATTCAAATAAAGGTGAAATTTGAATCATTAATAATAATTATTATTTTTCTTTACTATTAAGTTTTACACATTTTCATCAAATTTGTATATTAAACAATTTGTAAAGGTTATGATAGTAAAATCATTTTGGTGAAAACGACCATTATTTTGTTATTCCGCCATTTTGTTTTGAGTGACCATATAAAAAAAGAATCTCGAGAGTAATTTTTTTACATGTCTTTGTAACATAACTGTAAAGTGTCAAGTTTGTAGAGTGTTCCATATCTCCAATATATTAACTAAAAAATAGCTGGTATAATGGCTGAAATTTTCCTCAATGAAATAGAAAATAAACATATTATCAACCTGACAAATCCGTTCAATAGAAAAATAATTTATTATCATGGATACGTAGACGATATTATTTGCCTGTTTGAAGGCACGAAAAGGCAAATTAATTTATTAACTGACTTCTTAAACAGCACACTTAAAATTTACCACAGAAATCGAGACTAACAACAGCCTCAACTTTCTTGACCTGACCATCACCAGAGTTAATAATAAACATGAATTTAAAATTTTCAGAAAACCGTCACAAACCAACCACACAATACACAATACTTCTAACCACCCTATTTCACACAAATTGGCAGCATACAACAGCTTCGTACACCGTGCTATTAACACGCCCATGAACTCAGAAGACTACAACAACGAAATATCTACAATAAAACATATAGCTTTATCCAATGGATATGACCCCTCTTTAATAGACAAAATAATAAATAAACATAGAAATAAATCCAAAAAATTAACTTCAAGCACTGAAATACCAAAATACATCTCTTTGAAATTCAACCGTATTCTAGATCATCCTATCAGCAATACTTTCCACAGACATGGCTATAAAATTGCTCATCGAGCTTCAAATAATTTAAGCAACGTCCTCCAAACCAAACCAAACAAGAACCAAGACAAATTCATGAATAGTGGAATTTATAAACTTTCCTGTAACAACTGTGACAAGATATATATAGGACAAACAGGGCGCTCGTTCAAGACTAGATTCAAGGAACATTTACCTAGCCATAAAAAAACAACAACAGACAGACAAAAATCAAATTATGCTGAACACCTAATTAATGAGGACCACACTTACACGGACATAAACACAAATTTGCAAATATTACACAAAACCAATAAAGGCACAACAATGGATATATATTAGAAGAATTCCAAATATACTCAGAATATAAGAACAACCCAGACAACATGTTAAATGACAAACTGAACTTTTCTTCCAACCCTATATATGATATAATATCAAAAATTAACATTAAATAAACATAGCAAACATGTCTACATTTCATTTCAACTAAACTTAATTATCAGTATCATATTGATAACTGCTGTATAGATCCAGTACCATACCTGCAGCAGGACAAGTAAGACCTTATAATGTGGCCACAAACAATTTTATTATTTATGTACGACGAGTCATACTATGATGTGTTAGTGTTGTGTTACGTGTTTATGTGTTAGTGCGGGCCTGACGAAGCCGACAGTGTTCGGCGAAACAGAGCTGTAGCAATAACTATTATACGGACTGAGGACAACCTCTAAGGTAATTAACTATATTAAAAAATAGCGACCCCTTCTTGAGACACACCTTACAACAATTGCTAGGCAGGCGAGTGCACAAGTAATTTGTATCCAGTTAATCCAAGCAGTTTAACTCACTCTCAGGTTTACCCGAGCTAAATGTAATATATGAATAGGTTATACACTTTATTATTCTGAAGCCCAATATAAATTGACGTCCTTCCAGGTGGTGTGAAACAGATCTTCATCCTTGTTCCTACGACGCCACATTAATTCACATAAGTAGGAATCTAACAAATCTCTACTGGTTCCACATCCTGGTAAAATACTGTCCTTAATACACGACAACAATGTTATAGCTGTTCTGTCAGGTCAGGTTCTATTTGTCAATAGAAAATTGTTTGCGAGTGGCGGTCCTCTTCTTGAACGGACACTCAATTTCATTTAAATTGTAGTAAAATGTGAAGATTTTAATACATAAACAGAAATAAATTAATCTTGACCATTGTAATTAAAAGCTCGACTGTAAAATGTATAGCACAAGCAAAACAAGTTTCTGGTATTATTAATTTCATTTTTTCATTGACAACTACCAAACTTGTTCATATCTCAACATATAACACACTAAATTGTATAAAACATCTACATTTTTAATTCTATATATAACGGTAGCAACCCCATCTCTCTACGATGACAAATAGCGAAGTTATGGTTATAAATATAATTTAAAACCCTAACCTCCAAAGAAATGTGATATTCTTATAGTAACGAGATACAGTAGGGCTGAGTTATTGACATGAGTTTAGCGAGTGGAGCCTTCTTAATGTATGTACAGCTTCGAGGTAATCTAAGCCTGAGACATTCGTCACACGAGCGAAGCGAGTGGAGTCTTTTTAATATACTGTATACACATATACGAGGCCGACATCAAAAGGGGTGTTTTACACGATTTAAGAGGTTCAAAAAATCTGTCTAACAACTATTAAGTAAGTTATCTTACTAGAACACCCCCTTGATCTACCAATACAATTTAATATTTCGTACAAGGCCCAAGAAAACCAACTATTAGGTATTACATTTACAGGATCATTACATTGTACGATGGGGCTGGGTAGGTACCATGATGTAACTCATCAACTCATTTCGGTATATTTAGTTTGTGTACAAGCATGGTTGCATTTTAAATGAAACTGACTGGGGTAGAACCAAAAGAAAGAAAACACAAATTTCTACAAAACACTTCATTTGTTCAAGATGTTATTTCAGACAAAGTCGTCATTTTCAGTTGTTATAAGTGTTAGAAACTTCTTGACTTACCTGCAACTGACAAGGCTAATGTTTCAAACCATTTGGGTTGTTTACATGTCATAGTCATTGAAAAATCATCTTGAACAATGATGTTATTCACGACAAGGTACGGTAAGCTATGATTGCTGATTTAAGAAATGTACCTAAATATACTAACTATAATTAAATACCGTTGTTACAGACATGGGTCGTGCAGCCATTGCCTTATTCATCATTGCTTTCTTTGCTATATTCATCGCCTTCTGGACTGGTATTGCTGGATGTTGGAGACGCAGTCCAGGCAACATTACAGCCACTGCTCTATTAATTCTTCTTGCTTGTAAGTTGATTTTATTTTTAACACTAGAATTGGCAGTCCTTTTTCTCTGTGAATTGTTTATACATTTAGCACACGTTATTACAAAAAATACTGTAAGTTTAGGACAACTGTAACTTGTTATATATAATTTTGTTTGTAAATTTATGTGGAAAATTATTGTAAAACTAAATATAATTTTTTTTTTTCAAAGATTACAAAACTGTTTAAACAGCTCAGAGTTGTAATTAAGACATATATAAAAGAAGTAGTTCTTCATATAGTTTCCAAAATGTGTTGTTCTAATACTAAATTCTCATAGTTTACATAAGAAAAAAGAAAAAGGTTAAGGGTGTGCTAAAATTATTCGACTTAGGCATATAGGGACAGTTATTTATAAAGTCGAAGTCCTGTACGTGGCAGTTTAAATTGTACAGACAGACATACCCATGATATTATAAGGGGTTTCTACATACGAACCCCAATAAAGAGAAATCAATTAAAATGCAATGCAACTTTAAATGGCTAGTACCAGGAAAGCCGATCTCTGATCGGGTTATATTGTTTCATCTATAAAAAATTGGGTATGTTATTAGTTATTTGGTTTTGTTATAAGTACGGTACAATAATTATCTTCCATTATGAAAATTATAAAAATATATTTTAAAACTTTTTTTGTAGAATTATCGGCTCAAACGATTTTCTCCATATTTTTTTATATAAAGGGTTTTCAACATCAGCAATCCAATGGACTTGGTCAAAATTTCGAGAATTAATAGAAGCAAGTCTGTTAAACAAATTAGCAGAATTTTCACACAACAAACAGAACAAAATTTTCACCTAATTTGTTTAGCAGACTTGCTTCTATTAATTCTCGAAATTTTGACCAAGTCCATTGGATTGCTGATGTTGAAAACCCTTTATATAAAAAAATATGGAGAAAATCGTTGGAGTCGTTTTTGAGATAAAATGACTGGAAATAGGTACATACATACATACAATTCCTTGCTCGTTTAATAGAATAAGATAAAATTGTTTGTCGCACATCTCAACTCATTGTGTGGTTAAATTAAATTAAATTCATCGTACAAAAAACTATACTATATGATTTTGCAGTGCAATATGATTTCAAATATAAATGTTTTTGTTTCAGATTTGTAGGTCCTACTATGTTCAATTTAGATGGGGGGGGGGGAGGTATTATATCTGACACTATAAATTTGGTCTAGCTCCAAGATATTAAATTTTTTTTGTCAAATAAACATACATATTCCTAACCAGAATAACTTCTAGGTTTAATTCCTACCCCACACATAATATTAAAAAGAAATTTTTCCAACTCGATAGTTTTCCCTCCAAACTATCCCAAAGTAATAATTTTTCGTTAGGAAGACAATACAAAGAATATAAATGCAAAGTTTGAAATATATAGGATTTATTATCTTGTCTGTGTAAACGGGTTTTGACTTACAGATAAACACCCGCTTAAAATTATAAGGGTCCTCGGTTTTACCTACCAACCGTATAAATTAAGTATAACGTGCAAAAATCCTCTTTTTTGCATTTTGATGTAGATCAAGAAAATAAGACTATTATTATTTTGTATAAAAACTCCCACAGTGCAAAACATATTGATGCTTTATTTATTTGTAATTATTGTTCTTGGTAAAATTTGTCAAAATTTGCAAAATAGGTCTATTTCTAATTCTACGATATTTCTAATATCTAATTCTGTAAGATATGGTTCATAGATATTATCAGATACAGAAGAAAAGTCGAGTAAATCATATAATCCAATGATTTATCACAAGAAATATCAGATTGGGAAGAAAAACTAAGGGCTATAAAAATGTCATTAGTATCTTCAAGATTTTCAATTCCTGACTCGAGGGAAATCACTCGCATCAGATTGTTCACTTGAGTGACAAGGATGTCCCATTATACATAAAACTTATTATACACAATCTATTTATTAAAATTAAAATACAAAATATCCATTTTTATAAACAATAACTTCAAAACAAAAACATAAACTTTACAACACTAAAGATAATGCAACGAAAACCGTTTGTAAATAATTGTGCTACAGGCGGTATAAAACTTTGTAGATTGGCTAAAAACATATATAAGAACAAACACGAGATACTAATCTGTCGATTCATACACATATTAATTCAATACGTGCTGTAAAGGCGATAATGACCGAAATGGTTTTTTGCCTTAAAAAAATTGTGCTATATAATTGATTTTTCCAGTAAGTAGTGCAAGCGTCATCGCAAGTTCCGACAACCAATGCTTGTTGGAGGGTTAATTATCCAAATTCTGATAATGTTTCAAATAGTATTGTGTATAAATTACATATTATTTTGTACAGGCCTGTTGAGTGCAGGAGCGATGGGACTTTGGCACGGAGTCGAATATTACGAAAAGGAAAGAGTCGTTGGAGAAGAGTTTTATCAACAATGGAATACTGTAAGTAAAGAACATAGTAGTGGGATTCATTATTTTACAACTTTTAATGGAATATAAAAATTTATTCATAATCGGTTGAGATGTCATTTTATAGCAAAACAAATCAATCGAAAATAATCATTAGTAATGCATCATATCCAAATGCAGGATACCTTTGAATTACGTTTCACACAACCGCTTTAAACTTTTCCAGTTTTTAAAAATGATTTGATGTGAAAAAATTGTTACTTATTTTACTGATAATTTTTTTTAAAGTTCTAATTAAAATTAAATTAATCAATTTTTTGATATGAAAAAAATGGAAGTTATAAATTTGGTTACCTGCTAATTTAAATTTCCAGGCCATGATTTTGGTTATGTAACAATATTTTCTCAGATTAGTAAGATCATTTAAATGAAGTGTCACTTGAATTTTTTTTAATTACGCCCTTGGCTAAAGGCGAGGGGTGGTGTTAGGTTTAAGCAGTCTAAAGATTACTCCCTTACTGCAATAAAAGCTTCACAAATTGAACATTGATATTTATTTTCTAATGCAACTTCTTAAATGAATTTATTAAATTTTACTATTAAAAATTACTTGTATTATTGATTCTAATTTGTTTAAAAGCTTCAGTAATTAAAACATTTTGTTTCCAAATTTTACAATTTTATTACATTTTTATGTACCAGAGTAAAACTTTGCTTGCTCATAGAAAAGATTACGCACTTTCAACTATTTGTATTCTTTATAGAAATGAATAAAAAATGGTATTATGAAAATGTCCAGAACTCACTACAAGCGAGAGTCATCCAGAAAGTAAAGAAACTATTAACATTTATGCGATCATTGTTTCATTTCAATTTTATTCAATCTCCGAGACAATACAAATTATTGAATAAAACAAATCATATAGTTAATTACCTTAGAGGTTGTTCTCAGTTCGTATTATAGTTATGGCTACAGTGCTGTTTCGCCGAACACTGTCGGCTTCGTCATAAACACGTAACACAACACAACACTAACTGTGTTTGGCGAAACAGCGCTGTAGCCATAACTATAATACGGACTGAGGACAACCTCTAAGGTAATTAACTATATTATATATTAAACAGTCCAAGGCAACACATTATACTTTATAAAACAAATCAGTATATCTTTATATAAAAGAAGTTAAAGATAGTGTAGACATTTAATACAAAAAAACATAGCTAAATAATCTAATAATAATAGGACAGTAGGACCTCGATAACTCGAAGCTGAGTGGGTAGGGGCAAAATTCAAATTTTTCGAGTAACCAAGGTTTGAGTTATCAAGGTAAAATATAGCCCTGAGTAAACGCCGACTGATTTCCATTGTTAAAATTACATGGAAACTAGAGAACAAGAATTCAATAGCTTTCTATAAAAAATTCTCAAATATATATATATATTTTTTTTAAAGTACTTTTTTGTACATATTTGTTTTCGCCATTCTGACTACTGATTAATAATTAGATATATTAATGGGACTTACAGTCACAATAGTCTATATTCGTAGTTATATCACTACGGCCGATTCAGCTATTCAGACATTTTCAAGTGTTTTATGCTGGGTTTTCCCGTTGTCTTAGTTTAAAAAAACTCACAAATCACGAACACACGACACATACAGATACACAAGTTCTTTAAACATTTAATATGTTGGAAAACCCAGCATAAAACACTTGAAAATGGCTGAATAGCTGAATCGGCCGTAGTGATATAACTACGAATATAGACTATTGTGACAGTAAGTCCCATAAATATATCTAACTCTTTTGTATTTCAAAACATTCTTTACTTACTGGATAACCCTCACATTTTTAGAAAAACTAACTTTTTTTTATTATTAAGTTGGGCAAATATTATGATTACCTTGTTATGATGACAAAACAGTTACTAAAAGTGTTCATCATCATTTAAGCTGAGAATGCAAGTTTGAATATTTCCATAAAATTCAAAAGGAAATAGATTCTATGAAACTTTTTCTTTTTTTTTATATATAAAGATTGGTTAATACAGTAGAACTTCATTAATACAGATTAATTTGAGTGTTATGTTGTCCGAATTAATGAAAGTCCTGATTTAAAAATTTAAAGTGAGTCACAGTTATAATACGCTATAAAAAGGAAATTGACTTTGAATGCACAACTGCTCCATGGTTGATTTGGACGATCAAAGTTGCGAAAAGTATTTATAAACTGTTTCATCCAGATATTGATTTACAGGCATCCCATTCTTTTAACCATACTTCCATTAAATTTCAGGGCAAATTTTCATGAATCGTATTTTATGTCCTTGTGTCTGAAACCATCTGTTTGGTGAGCCTATATAATTCATACAAATGCTCACTTGCAGACGTTCATTTTTCAAATTTGTCGTAATGTGTTGTAAAGAGAAAGATAGCCTTGTTTATGTTTCTTCCCTTCATTGGGCTTATTCAATGACATCTCAGCACATAAAAGAAAACAAAATGTAAATTTTTTTTTAAAGCACAAATTAAATAAAACAAGATTTGATGTGCAGCGTAACAAACAAAACACTACCTTTTGTGTGAAAGGTACAATCACATATACAAACACTTCTACACAAACAAACCTTGATTGGATATGTCGCAGATGAGTCAGTGGAAAAAACAACCTGCCACTGGTACTCGATTTAACACGTAGAATGGAGTCGTATTGCTCGCATCTTATCTTTTTACAGTAATTTTACTATCGTTATTATGTTTTAAGGATTAAAGAGGTTTTACTGTAATTACATACAAATTGTAGATATCTAAAACAGTGTAGGTTATGTTATATTAAATTTTTATTCTTTCCTTTCATTTCAAAAAATTATTAACGTACGAGAGCCATTTGGAAAGTAACTTCCTATTATATGTAAATAAAACAGAGACGTAGGTACAAAAACTGTATTACATACAACATAAAACTAAAGCTTTCTACTATTTTTCTACATAATCACCATTTAAATTTATTCAGTTATCATAGCGATTTATAAGTTTGGAATTCTGCCGCTTGGGATTTTAGCAGCCTATCACAGCATCTTGAGATCAAAGTGCTATGAAAACCATTAGGAGCCAAATTTATGGATGGATTTAAGGAAATATTGTAGTTGGTAAAAAAAAAAATCCCATTTGAATTGATTCAACAGATCTTTGGTTTGCTAAGATGCGACGGCAAACATTATTTTGCAAAAACAAGAAACCAGAAGTCAGCAATCTACGGGATTTTTTTTCTGGATGGTCCTTATTTGTTTTGATAAAGTCTCATAATAGACATCAGACTTGGTGGTTCTTCTACATTTGATAAACACCACAAGCAATAGTCTTTTTACATCTAGAAATAGGGTAGCTATAACCTTATTAGTAGCCAAATATTATCAGACGTTTTTTGGTGTACTTCGTGAAACAGTATGACTCCATACCATTGATTGTTGTTCTGTGTCAGCATTTAGGTAAGACCCCCAAGTATCAATTGTATTGAGAAAATCTTTCCGCGTCTAAGTGAAAGAAAGTCTAAGACAGAACCCATTCGTTGTTTTATGATTTTCGGAAAGAAATTTTGATACACACTGAGAACAAAACTTCCGTTTGTGTAATTTTCCTGTCACTTGTGGGAATTGTACAGAACGTTCAGAGATTGTAAACCATCAATTTCACAGCGCTTCATTATTTGTTTGAACAAGTTTATCCTGAATATAGATGATTTGACATGCCTTACCTCATCATGGATGTTTCTTCTTCCATTTTCAAACAAAGGAACCTAGTAATGTACAATACCTTCACTCATTGCTTGGGAGTATATATGGATGGCTGCTGCTGACAGATTGTTTTGCCATCAGAAATCTTATCACAACAAATACTTTGTGGGTTATCAGAATTCATTTTGAAAGGCTATTTTAAAGGCTAACAAACTGCAGCACAACCTTCCCACTAGATACTTTTTGCACTGTATAAAAACAGAGGTTACTTTCCGAAAGAGGCCTTCTATAAAATTGGATACAGTTCTTAAATTGATAAACATACCTCAATGTTATCTTAAATTTTTATCAACTGATTTGTCATGATAACAACGTGTCATATTATAACAAATGTTTACTTTAAAATCTCATACTAAGTATTAAGCTGTATTTATCTAGGTTCTACGTGCAGAGACTCGTTCTTATCACGACTGGTCGTACGTGATGGCTTGGACGAGCATTGCGTTTGCATTTGTATCCTCAGTGATGTTCTTCTGTGCTGCTTACTGTTTACGTTCTGAACGCTACGAAGAATCATCCAAGAACGTGCAGTACATAATGCCAGGTTATAAACGTTCACTTACGTACCACTGACCCGCATGCTACGCTCAGTTAATGCTTGTATAATTTCACTCACTCTGTAGTGACTATCTACTGTGCTCAATACACCATTTTGGTTTTAGTTTATAATGTGGTGTCTGAGCGTTTATTATATTGGTGTCTGAGCGTCCTTTCTTATATCCTTTACGCTAAAATCTTTTGGTATTGTCAGAAGTTGATTTTTCTGAGCTTTAAACAAAAGTTGCTTTAAGATTAGTATTAGCGAAAACTAAAAGATAATATCATATTTAAAAAAATATTTTTTTACAAAATAGTTGTTTTAGTCTCTCAATTGTATTGAAAACTGGACAGAAGTATAATACAAAGAAGCTGGTGGACGATCATAGTACTTACCCAACCTGATCATATAATCTAATAAAAGAAGATCCTCTAATTATGATGTCCAAAAGTGGGATTCTTGAGCTTAGTAGAAAATTTTAAATTGTATTTGGTAAATCAAGAGGTCTTCTCCAGTAGGGTAAGTTTGTTTAAAACAGTCATTACAGATTTTTTGTATCTTATAATGGTGTATATAATTACTGTCTAGAAGTTGGTTGACCCTAATGGGCTTCATAGATGTGTATGTACAACCACTTGTTTCACTCTTGACAGTATCTTGCCCCTGGCAGGCCTTGAACCAATGAAGGAGGCTCCACCAGCTACGCTCGCATCAGTGACTTCCGTCGGACCTCATAACTATACAAATATTTCATTTCCTTGTGCTGTTAGAGTTTGAAATTATATTTTGACAGTAACTTCACTACATGTAGAATTGAAATCTGCAAATTTTTATTTAATTTAGTGTGTTATAAACTGAATAACACGTGAGATATGACATATTTTTATTGAAATACTGGATTATTACAATCTTAAGATACTGCTCAAATAAGTAATACACATACAAGAAATCGAAAAACATGTTTTGAAGCCTAAATCATAATCTAGGTTCTAGCTACGTAAACCTTACTAGGTATCTAAAAACTTCAATATTGAGGTAGATCCTGTGGCTTCAGCCGGCCAAGTCTTCTTATACACAGTTCCGTGTCCAGCAGTTGTAAAGCTTCCACGTTAACATGATTTAGGAGTCTCTTCTCATGTTTATTTGCATAATCCGTTATAACGTCTTCTACTGATTTCAGATTTAAGTCCGAATGTAGGTCATCATTACGCTGATACCATCTTGCGTTGGTCATTGCACGAATTACACCATTTTGACTTCTTTGTACCAACAGTCGATTAGATTTTTTTGTACATCCCCAAAGTTCCACTCCGTATGTCCAAATTGGTCTGATTATTGTTAAATAAAGTAGTCGCTTATTATAAAGGTCCAGTAAAGATTTCCTGCCAACTAGCCAGTACATTTGACGTAGCGTGAGATATGAACAAAAAACTGTTAAAAATAGCCACCTTATTGATATTTTCAATTTGATTTTGCTGAATTTAAATAGAGTTGTATATAAACACGCTATACACAATTTTATGTTTCTTTCTGCCACTATAATGATGACGGATGAACGGCAAGTTGAAATAATTCTTCGGGCCATGAAACATGATCAGACAAAAAAGAGAGGTTTTTGACGATTACCAAACTCACCCTATATTTTATATACTTGGTAAATCAATATACCAACGTGGCTATATTTACCAGTAGAAATGAAAACAATCAAAAAGATTAGTAGAAAATATTTTATTGATCAAATACAGAATCTGGGCATATCTTTAAGCATTTATTAAAATATGTTTTGTCGTTAGTTAAAAATTTTAGCTGTCATTGCTATAAGACCAAACTTTATAATTTTCTCAAAGATGGTTTTGATTAAATTCTGCTAAAATGTAGCCTCCAAGGGCTTGAACACAACATATTACTTCTCTCTGTCTCCCTAAAATCCTAGTTCGGGAGTTATTGGGTAAAACTCAATTGAATAGAAGAAATGTATTTAGGTATAATTATTAAATAAAAATTACATAATAAAACATTGATGACCAAGAGGTTTTTCATATTTAAACGAGGAAAACAAATTTTTATCATTAAAAAAAAAAATTCTTTTGTGTTTTAAAGTTTCTTGGGAGACCATGTTTGGTAGATTTTCATTTCTGTATGAAAAACTTGTTGTTTCTGTGCAAAAGTCGATGATCTATCCTAATCCTCGCGCACATTCACGGTTAGGTCAACCAATGACAGTGATGATTCAGCTAATGGGTACTTTTTCGTACAAAGATTACTTTGTTTTTATTTTGTATAGATGGGAGACACAGGCTTACCTTGGAAAATGGTCCTTGGTATTACCTAGTAGTACAGAAATAGAAAAACACAATAAAACAAAGTACTGAAATATTTTGTAAACACTGTTCACTTTCTCAATCAGTAGAGAGTATAAAAAAGAGACCTTTATTATTACTTTTAAAATTTATATGCATCATTAAATTCATTGCAAATTTACTTAAACATTACCTACAAGTTATTTAACATAATTTATACTGTAAACCCAATTTATCAGAAATTATGTGGATAGAATCTGAATTTTCCACTGTAAAAAATGTGACATTGCTGGAAAATGTCTCTACGAAATATTTAAGAACTTTTGTTTTTCTATTTGTGTACCACAAGACATACTTCACAACATAAGCCTGTGTCTCCTATCCATAAAAAATCTAAACATAATAGGTTAAACATAGAAAACACTCTATGGAAGTCTATCTTAAATTAAAAATTGCTAATTTGACACCGCTAATTTACTCACTAATGCTTATTTACAAAATCTAAGGTTTTAACTATATTTAATACATCTATTTCAGTAAATTTATAAAAGATTTTAGCAAATCCAATCTAACCTAGTCTACCATAACCTACTCTAACCCAACCTTGTCTAGCCTAGCCTAAACTTACCTTGTTGCGGGTTCGTGGTTTTGTAAGTGACAAATCTACTGAACTAAATTAATTTCTCCTTTTCCTATTCTAATGGTGATGTATTGTTTCTCTTTCTTCCTTGCCACTGTCGCAACTTAGGTACTTAAAGACAGCTCTTACATAACCTACGACTGGTCATTCTTTCTCGCTTGGACGGGGGTTGGATTTGCTCTAGTGTCAGCCATCTTATTTTCCGGTGCTGCCATCTGTTTGAGAGGCGAGAGAGAGCAGGAAGAAGCGATCAACATGCAGTACTTGATGCCGGGTAAGATTGGGGTATAAAAGATTTTGGGAAGATTGGAGGTAAGGTATGATTGGATTTGGGATATGATCGAGTATAAAGAAATAGGTATAAGTACACAAAGTGAGGGGAAGAGTCGTGATAGAATATGCACCTGGTATTATTTATTGAAACTACGCCCTGTTTGTTTTATATACAATGAATTGCACTTCAGCTTGCAAACACTGTTTTTTTCTAAAGGTGAAATCTTGGGGTCCTTTATGTCACCAAAGTTGAACGGTATTTTTGAAAGCTGTTGTTAGATTTAAAGGCCACAGTATTACCCTCATTTACTGAAGGTGTTATTTTAGCAATCAAATATTATGTTACGACAGGTTTACTTTTGTTGGTTGCAACAAGAATTAATTTTTAATATTCTTATCTGAATTTCTTTCATGGGTGTAAAATCCATTAATAGTGATTTTGTCTTATAGTAAAGTTGTAAAGTTGGTGGTAAGAATTTGGGTACAATCAGTAGGGGTAATATAAGGGTACAAAGTTAGGGGTAATAATAAAGTAGAACGATTGGGTAATGAATGTACGTGCACTTTTTAACATGTAATGTAGTCGTTATACTAGAAGATAGAAAATTCAGCCTTATAAAAGCGGAGAAATTTTTATTTTCAATTCAGTTTTTATTAACGATAGCTAATATTTTTACACTGGTTTGGTTGATAGGATTGTCCAATATCTCTATGTACTGTGTGATTCTTATATTATCTCAGACTCTAAATGAAAACTTAACCTCAATACAGAAGTTATAAAATTTATGTCATTTTTTTTTTATTTCATACATTAGAAATTAGCGTTTCTAAGATATCTTTACAAAAGATGATGAAATTATCCTCCATTTTGTAACTGACACAAATCTACTTAACGACATATGTTTGGAGATTCAGTACATTGGGTGGGATGACCCTTACAGCGTCAGTTATGTTGTTATGTAAAATTGCACCATTCTAAGATTATTGAGTTCTTAAGATAGCTCTAATAGGAAAAAATCTGGGGAGAATGATCTGGCGACCTCAGATTTCAGGAGATTAATTGATCGTTGAGGAACTCATTGTATAATATCTGCTTAAAGAACAGAATTAACAGTGTTGTGGAAAAAAATTAGTCCAACAATTCTCTTTCTGGATATGACACATCAAACTCCAATTTTTTTCGGGTGAAGTGAGACCTCGTACAAGGCGTGAGGATAAATAAAACCTGGCTTCACCACTAAAAAAAAAAGTATTGTTAAGTTGATTATTCTTATCGTTATGAATGAATCTCTTAAACTAATCACAATAGGTTTTAAACTACATGCTTTTCTGACACCAGTTGTGACCGTCCCCACTTCTTTCGACCAGCTGGAAGCTCCGGCTGCCTGGAGACCACGTACACTTTAGCCGAATCTTGTCAGGATGGGCCAAGGAGTCGGGTTAGGACTCTAATGAATGCATGCAACGCAAGTTAAATTTAATGTTCTCTTTTATTTTAGCGCCGAATTAGAAGATTACAGAAATAATTATAATTTATAAAAAGACATAACAGCTAGATAAAAGCCTTAATAGTGGCCGAAAAGCATACCGATGAATTATATAGCACTTGGCCGAAAATGGACTGACCTCGTCCCGTAGCGGTTTGCCGTTCAACTTCCTTCTCGCGGCTCTCGGAACAGACTCTCTCCCGGCTCGCTGGTTCAAGCCCTCCACTCCTCGTCTCTCCCCCCTTCTACGTGATATTGCACTGCTCAAAAAAATCGCAAGTGTCAATTCATATTTTATTATTTTGAATCCCTTTACATCCTAATTTATACTTATTATAGTTTTTGTTTGGTGGGATCCTTGGCTGGGCCACACATCAAAAGGACACAATTCTTGGACTACCTGAACTCAATATGGCCACAGCTTCAGATAAGATATGTTTAGTGGCTCTTTGACAGGTTATATAAGTTAATTCCATTGGTTGAGATAACTATCGAAGCGATTTACCGGAAGAGTCTGTTAAATATGGACTGTAAAATCTGGCATAGTGACCGAAAGTTGGCAGTTTCTAGGCCTGTGATTAATGCTTCTGTCTCAAAAACGTTGGACAAGATCGTATACTGTTGATTTCCCTAGAATAGGAGTATCAAAGAATTTTTCTACTAACCACTCGACACAGCGATTGCAAGATTTTACCGCAAAGTAAACTTCCAACAATACGACCTTCTGTTTCTCATGACAGATTGATTAACTAACAGACTAACACAGATACATGGCGACAGGAGGAGGTAATGATTTCATCACAAAAACTTGTTCCCCAAGATTACCCAAACATATTTCAACCAACAAAAGTCAGCAATCTTTGTTAGTTTATAGCTAACATTAAAAATAAATACAATCTGGAGATATAATAATCACACAATATAAGGATCCATTTTATATATATATATATATATATATATATATATATATATATATATATATATATATAGTTTTTTATTAATCTTTGCCTCTACCCAGTTGAATTTATGATTTTCGGACCAAATATGTTTGCTATTTTCGATAAATCTACTGGGTTTAATCACATTTTCTTTTTTTCTTCACTAATTGTTTCATATTATTTGTTTTAGTTTTCAACATATTGGCGTTATTCTTTTTTTTTACATTCTATGTTGATCATTTAATAATGGGAGTTAATTTAATATATCTCCCTGTATTAGATTTTTATAAACACAAATGATGGCAAACGCTCGATTAAATGATGTTAATAATATGAACAATCCATCGTTATCGAATATATTAAAACTACAGAATTGTAGAATTGAACAATTAAAGTATATCATAATTTAAATTGCTGGTTATTAAAATAAAGCTGTTTAGTTTGTTAAATTAATGTTTTACAATCCAAATGTTGTCATCTATAGCTAGTTACTTAAAAACAGAAGTGCCTATGCTTTTTACTAAGACCACATGATCTGGTTTCATTCTTCCACATCTATGCAAGTTAGCTAGCATAATATCTATGGTGAATGTTTTAAATTCTATGTGTTAACATTTTTAGGAAACTACATTTTTGTTTTATCTCAGTATTACTTACTAGTAGACAGTACATGGTAATTGCAAAACAATGAACCTTCGGTTTTTGACTGTTCTTCACGTTTCAAGTTATTTTTGATATATGTCGATTTGTCATAGTTATAACATGATAATGGCTGCAAAAAAAAAATATATATAAAGTAGACTGATAACGTTCCAACCCTTGTATATCTTGTCAGAGCTGAGGTGTAAATAATATTAATTTAAAACCTCAAATTTAGTATATAAAACAGTTAATTTACAATACTTTTCAGTTGTAAGTCATAGTACCAGGTTTTCTGTTCAGTTTTTATAATTGATTTACTGACAAAGAGATCACTGTAGCTGGATAACGCACATTAATTTGTTCACAATTACAGTATATTATTTTACAGTACTCAGTCTAGCACAAGATATTTAAAGCGATCAGTTGCGCTGTTTAGTTTTTATTGGTACGCATTTTGATTTATGATCAGTTGTATAATATTTGTCACATTTTTTTTAATAAATGTTTTTTCAATGGCTTATCCCTGGGTAGACTCAAGTCATTTGGTATTAGCATGGGCGTCATCGCCGAGGGGGGACGCGTCCCCCCCCAATATTTGAGATGTAAAAATATTTTTGCTAAAAACTAATGATTTACTTAAAACCTTAAAAGGTAAACATCGGGTTTTGTCTTTACTAGGGTTTTTAACATTACATTTCTGTTACAAACGCATAAATAAAAAATGCATAAAAACAATGTTTTGAGAAGTTTAATTTTAAAAAATTTCCATACCCCCAGACCCTCGGCATATGTCCCCCCCAATAATGAACTGGTGATGACGCCCATGGGTATTAGGCTTTCCAATACAGACCACTATACCATTTTCTTTTTTGCAGATCTTGGTTAAGCTTCACACATTTTAACAAATGGGCCTTAGCTATTTTTGAACCCACTACCCTGCACAGTTCGCATTCCTCGGTGGTTGAATGTCAAAGTCTATACAGAGGACAAGTTTCAAGTCTAAAATTTGCGACTATCTCTTGGTTGTTTCTAATTATTGGTCCACAGTTTTTATCCTTGTTCAGGTTTTACCATCCGACTGATGTTTTTTTCTCTTCAACAAAGAAATGATCTAATCTAGAATAAGTTTTATTAAAATATTTGGTTTAAAATTATAAAACATGGATTGAGAATAAAAGCTCAGACAGTGCAATGTTGAAGGGAGGGAAATAACACCCCCTAATTAAGCATTTTGCTGTAAATCTGTATGATACAACACAAATGTTCTAATTTTGTTTTTCCCACGCAATATAATTTAATATTGTCTACAATATCTCTATGGTCTGCCGCAGTTATATCATGCAATTGAAACACTTAGTTCATTGTATTTCGGAGATTTTATCATAATTACCGTACAGGAAAATTATATAAATTTTTTTTTAAAATTTGTTTTTCCTTGTAATAATCAAATGTATGTTCGACATCCCTAAGATATTTTTCTGTGCTCATGTTGGTACCTAATTTAGATACAAAGAATTCTAGAAAATTATCTTGATCTTCCATCACTTTTGCAATATTTAATAAGAAACTAGGCTTACCATTCAATAATGGACAATGTGGTGAAGAGAGTTTTAAGATAGCGCTTGACCTTAACGCTATGGGTGGATAATAGTTTAAATCGCTGAGGAATTCCTTTGTAATTTCTATTCCTTAATAAAGGAAATAGTAAAAGTAAAAGAAATAATGTGTAAAAGAAACCTTAGGCAAAGGAACGTTCATAAATATGATCATTAATCGTGTAGTACTGTACCTAAAAAGATAACGAGGATGTACCATTGAAACTGGACATTTTGAGATCTAAAAATCAGTTAAATTTTGCATTTATCATACATTATACTACATGTGTTATGTGAGTAAAATTTAATTTCAGACAACTAAAATGATTTTATCTGATAATTTCATGCTGCTTAAAAACTCTATCTGAATCCTGTGTTTATTTATAATTGTATGTTGCAGTATACCCGCAGAAACAGCAATACGCGTACGCTGGTTATCCAGCCCCAGCAGCATACCCAGGGCCTTACTATCATGGCTCCCAGTACGGACCTTACAACTACTGAAAATACATTTTGATTTTTTTAAGAAAGACCAGTTCCTGGAGAAAAATATGATGATAAATAAACTGTATTACATGTATGGTGGCAAATTAGGTTCTAGTTTCGTTTATTTCTAAATAAACTAACTGGAAATTGAAAATCTCGATGACGGGTTCAGAAATAATGTATGTGAATTGAACCATTTTTAGTGTTTCCTCGGTAATATGTTGTTGTTTAAACTTCTTTTGGCAATTAGTGATAATAGGGGGGGGGGGAATTAAGTAACGAAAAAACTCGACACCGTCGACCCGGCTAAAACCTGCATAACTTGTGAACTTTCGAATGGTTCACTAATTCGAATTGCTTTAGTTTGAAATTTTCTTTTGTATTTTGCAAGATGTAGCACAAAGTAAATGAAATTCATTTTAAAACAAAATAATTTGAAATTTTAAAATACTCCAAAACTTTTTACTATAAAGAAAATTAATTATTTAAGGTACATTGTATGACGAGTGGGTGCAAAAAATGTTACATTCAACGTAAAATGCAAAGTTTTTCTTTTCCTTATAACAAATGTTATTTTTGTTAGGCTGTAACTCGGGATATCTAGATGATAAAAAGATTATTCTCTGCATATTTTTCTTGTTCAAACCATTTCTATAGACTTGATAAGATTAAGGCAAAATTGTACCACTTCACTTAAATTGTTAATACCAAACACTTGGATAACCTAACAATTTGTTCATCTGGATAAACTAACCTACCTTTAGACCAAAAAATTTAAAAATCACTGGACTATAACTGTATATTTATTTATATATATATATATATATATATATATATATATATAAATTGGTATTGAACAGTCGAAACCTATTCTCGTGTGTCATTAGATGGTTTTGGGCTTCAGCTTTACTATGACTCCAACGAAGTACAATATTTTTAATGGAAATTTACTATTCCGATTCTTATACATCTTTGTAACTCTTCAAAATTACTTTATTTAGACATAACCAAAGTTAAGCTTAATTTGTCGTTAGTCTATGATTAGTTAATCTCTCTGAACTGGTCTAGACAGACTTGATTTGAAGCAGCTGCTTGCTTCAACATTGTTTGTCTACAAAATCTAATTGGTGCTGATTAAATACTTTTGTTCAATGTGTAATTTTATACTAAAATCACACAAGGTGGTTTGTGTTGAGATGGGAAAAAAACCACACAACCAAGGGGCCACGTTTTTTTTTTCACGACATTACTCTCGAATGTAACTTATCAATCCACACTTTGTAATTGTTGAATTCAGACGTGTAAACTGAGCCCAACAAACGAGCTGTGCAACACTAGTAAAAGTAGAACAAGTTGAAAATTAAATAATTTATTCATTATAATTATACTATTTTGTTTTAATATTTTATTTTATATAGGCTTAACATGAGTAATTTACGTCTGATTGTATTTAAATCAGTAAAAGAGGTTTGAAAAATCCTTGATTTAAAAAATTCTCGTGTCAAGCCGACATGGTGGTGGTAGCCACCTGGACTTTCACTGCTTCTTTTGAACAGTCTTCAAAATTTGCCTAGACAAACCTCCTCATATAAACAACTTTTTTTTTTATATAAGATCTTTTATCATGATGCTAGTATAAAGAAACAACGATAATTTTGAAAATACTCAAATAAGAAACGCTTGTAGAAAATATTAAGCATAAAAGTACCTAATCAAAAATTAATTTTTTATCTACGTCCCAAAATACAAACTTCAAAAGAGTAGTAAATTATTGTTTTAAACTTGTAATTAAAAAAAAAATAAAATAATCGAAGGAAAATATTATTTAATTAAATAGTTATTATTAAATGTACATATTTTTTTTACTTCTATTTTTATGTATAAGTGATATTAATATATAATAAACGATATACTTAAAGAACAGTCAACGTACTGTATGTGTTTGCTCAGATTTTGTAAGACTACAAAAAAAAACAGTATTTTTATGCATTTTTTGTAATTTCAAAAAATCTAGATTGTAAGTTTTTTTCTAAAAATTATATTGCAAATAAGTCTAAAGATCTGGCTATCTTTGTCTTCCGTAGTAAATAAGTTTCTTGCTCCTGTACATATAGGGTGAATGTCTTGTGAGACACCCTGTATATATGTTTACAGTTTTGCATAAAATTTACTTTGTATACAACGAATATTTACATTATGTATTTTAAAATAAAATATAGATTTCATAGTGATGTGGTTTATATATGAAATTTACCTTACAATTGAAATTTCTTAAAACTGTTCCGACATCGTACGATCGTTGAGGTCTCTACTCATGCAATTTCAACTTTATTTCAGTAAATGTTTTTCTACAATCATACTTTCAATTCGATTTGACAGTATAATTATTTATAATGGTTTGGCTGTACATCTTTGGTGTTGTATTTCACATGTTTGCATGAAAGCTTGAGAAGTTTGTCTTGTGAATTGAGTCATATTTCATTCATTCGTCACAAGCAGAATATTGTATAGCGATATATTTATGAAGATCATTCAAGTGATAAGATTGAATGAAGAAAACTAGCATTTTCATGAGCATTTTCATGAGTATAATAAGATAGAAAAACTATCAAAGACCATATTTTTGGCTTAAGATTGTTATGAATTTACAGTTTTACAAAATTATACAGTTCACGTAAACAAAAACAAAAAATGAAATAATGAGATGATTATTTAATTCCACAAAACAGCTTTAATTGCGACATATGTTTCGCCGTTAGGCATTTTCAAGCAACTAAATTGAAAACAAAACAGGTCTAAACTAAAAATGTGAGACAAAAGGAAAGGTTAGAAGAGTAAAGGGGTTGAGAAATGACAAAAGAAAGGTCAATGATCTAACCTGTGGGATGTAAGTGGGGGTGTTTTAGAAAACAAAGGTTACATAATAGGTCTCAATAGTGGTGATGAGTTAAGATGTATTTGTTCATTTAAGTTGGAAGTATGGTTTTTTGAAATTGATCTATTGATTTCTAAACATTCCAGGTTATTGAGTTTCCTACTTTTTTGTTCCATATGCAGAAGTTTAACGTTTAACTTAGGATCAAAATTATGTCCTGTGTCTAATAAATGATTTGCAAAATTTGAATTAGATTTGCCATACTTCCAACTGTGTACATGTTCTTTAACTCTATTCTTAACCGACCTTCCGGATTGACCTATGTATTCACAAAAACAAAAAACTTAATGTAGGCTTTTAGATGAAAATGTTTCCGAAAAATCTGAAACGACAAAGAAATTTTGTGTTGGAAAAAAGGGAAATCTTAAAATTAAGGTCTACTAAGAAACTAACTCTGGACATATAACATAAGTTTATATCCAAAGAAATGTTGCAATGCGAAAAAAAAAGAAGAAAAAAAAAAGATTTCCATACAAGTTTTATTAGTTTTTTGTAGATGATTTATATCCAAACATAATGTTATCTTTTTATAATAAATAATAATAATAACCATAAAACAGATATAGGTAGTGAAAAACATGCAAAATTTAAATGAGCCCATTACTTGAAAATTCTGAGAAAGAAAGAGAAATATTTAATTTACATATTTTAAAGAATTACAAAATTTATTTATAATAATTGTGACACACATGGTATTTTTTTCTTCTTAAAATAAGAGTTTTAGAAATAAACTGTTATAATACATTCTATTCTTTGAAATATTGAATATAGTCACTGTAATGATTAATTCTTCTTTAATAACATTTAAATATATCTCCGTCTAATAATTAATTCTTATTCTAAACATGTATACAGGCAAAAATGAACCTGATTTAAATTATTGATTACTATATAAATTAACTTTAAATTATATAAAATGTTTCTTGGAATTGTTCAATATTATTATTTGATTGTTTTTAATAGTTAATTCAAAAAATCTGTGATCACTTTATACAAATTCCAAATATAGTTATCTCAACAATGCATTAGTATTGCACGGTTTACATTTCTTTTTTACCAACTTCAAATTAATTTTGCACTGGTGAATTACTTGTTTATATTTTCTTATTTATTGTATTTGGGTATGAAAACCAAATATATATACCTCCATGTCCATTACAAAAAACCCATCCCACATTCTTTTTCTTTCAAGATTGCAGATACATCTTAGTGTCCTTTTTCAAAAGGGACGCCAAGCCAACTTTAAAATCATAACTGGTTACGAACTCTTAAGTTTGTTACGAAGTAACATGGCAGGTTATAGCAATTTGCGTCAATCTTTTTTTCTCAGATTATCATAACAATATTCTTTTTATCATAATTATTTAATATTGTTTACACTTAGTTCTAAATTTTCCTTGTGATGTCATGACTCAAACTATATCAGCTTTTAATTTAAATCAAAGATGGCTAACTGTCTACTGTTTATATTTAATTCAATTCCAACTTATCTTAATGCATCTGATTGAATTATATATGTAGTGGTATTCTGTCTACTAATTAACTAATGCTTTAGATGAATGTTTATACTAGATAACCCAACTTTTCAAGTTGGTATTATCTTACATTGTTTATTTTATTTGAAATTACTTATTCTTTACACTATTATTTTAGCGATTATCTAGTCTTTGATAGCCTAACCTAAATTAACATATTGTACAGCCTGCCTTCAATTTGTTACAATATCAAAACTAAAATTAATTTCAGTGTTGATAAACGTTAGGAGTAAAGTATCATATTTAAATTACAGTAAAAGACAAATGTCACATTATTAATGCGTTTTAAGTTGTTACTTACCACTACTGAAGCTTGCAAATGGTAAAGTATTGCCAACACAAAATCAAAGTGTTGTTACATTTTTCCCAGTTACCAATTAACCTAAAAGTTAATTTATAGTTGTTCAAACCGCATAATTCAAAGTATTTTTTTAAACCACAGCAAATTATTTACATAATGTTTTTTAATGATACAAATATAGTATAACTTGTAAATATCTAATTAGCTTGTGATGTGAAAATGGTGATTATTTTAGTATAATTGTTGTTCCATGTAAAAGGTCAATCGATCAGCTGACTGTATTATCTACAACTGATAACAAAAAAATCTGTGCGTAAATGTTTCTTTTTAGAATATTAAGAAAACACACTAGATAACCATATTATGTTGATTTAATGTCAAAATAATTTCTCGAGACTACCCAGTATTTTATTGTTTACCTCATTTTTTTCCCCACCAGCTAATCATCCTTCGTTTGGACGATTAAAAATAGGGTCCTCAAGACTTGTGGAATGAGAAAGAAGAATAACTTATGATAATGAAGTTGAGAAAAATTGTTAAAGCAGGTGTTGCGAGATATATAAAGTGTTTTTTAGATCTGAGCTTATTGTAGTAAGTAAAGAATTTTAATTATTTGATTTTTCCGCTTATACGTTTTTTATTAGCAAATATTGAATTTACAATAATATTTCAAGTGAAAAATATACGACCTAGACTGGGAATCGAACCCAGGAATCAAATAAATAAAATATCTATAAATACATGCGTAAGGGCTGAAAAATGAGTGAAAATTAATTTCAATGTCACATATGCGAGGTAATTAATTGGAAACTCAAAATTGCAGCAACTAAAGTCAAGTGAGAAGTCTGCGCCCTGTACTGGGAAGCGACTAGGATAGCTCAATGGTAGAGCATTGGCGCGTAAAGCCAAAGATCCTGGGTTCGATTCCCAGTCTAGGTCGTATATTTTTCACTTGAAATATTATTGTAAGTAAAGAACACGAAGAAATAGATGTTTTACAGTTTTTAAATAATAATCAGAGCATATGAATTGGGTAAGATAGTACTGAAGTTGATAAAGTTAATGAGAAACTTACCACAGATTTGATAGCTTATTTAAGATTTTCTAGTAGACTTACCAGAAGCTAAAGACCAACTTACCAGAAGCTAAAGACCAACTTACCACTTCCTTTATCAGACGTGTTCAGAAATATCTTAAGACTGTTTACAATCTTCTCTTTCGCCACTATTGAAGTGCTTCTTCCTGGACCTAATCATTGTCCTACCTGTTACCTTCGAAACAGCCAATGGAGATTTAGGATTTAAGGAATTATCTAACTGAATTATCTGCCATCTGATTGATTACAATATCTCTGCATTCAGCATTTGTTCGCCCAGTTTTATAAAATCGTACATCTGTGATAAATTTTGTTGGTATTAAAAAAAAGCTTTCTGAACTCGATTTAGCCATGATACTTCTCCGGTAAGTGTAATTTAATTTAGCAGCTTACCAAGCCTGTCCTGTATAATGAGTAAATTATGTAAATGTTTCCTACATCTGAAAGGGACGATTTCCAAATAGAATAGAAGAAAACAGACAAGAGGTAAACCAAGAACAAGGTGGAAAGGAGTGAAAAAGAGGAAGATGGAAGGGAAAAGATTAAGAACAAAGTGGTAAGGTGGAATAAAGAAGAAATGGTGAAAGAATAAAAGAGTGGAGGATGGAAGGGAAGAGACCATGAATAATGAGGAAATAAAGAAGAAATGGTGAAAGAATAGAAGAGTGGAAGATGAAACGGAAAACACCAAAAACTATGAAGAAAGAAGGAATGAAAAGACTAGAAGAGTGGAGAGTTAGGGAGAGAAGAAAAAAGAAACAAGCTGGAAGACAAATGAGACTGGGAAAGAAGAGTGGATGGAAAGGACAAAAAGGAAAGAATAGAAGAGACTGGGAAAGAACCAAAAAAACATACTACTACACTGCATCCAGACCTAGTAGTAGCTGGAACGGAACATTGATATTAATATACATTAAAAACTTTCTATTTAATTAAGAATGAAGGACTAAAGACAAAGGATCATAAAAGAACTCGACAGTTGTAAAACTAGATGAATTTAATATTAGTTTACAATAATAAAGATTTTAAATAACAATTTATGCTCTTTATTTACTTCAAAAAATTCTAAACTATAATGTACAATAGAAAAGTTACCTGTTTAAATGAAACATGATTTTATTTTTTTTTAAATAATACAACCTTAACTCAATGTCCCTACGGATGTAAAAATCCACAAATTTGGCAAATGGAAATGTTAGATCTGAGCCGATACCAGAATTGACATAATTACTGCAAATAATAGTTCTTTGAGATCAATACAAACTTATCGACACAGATACCAATACTAATGCAAATATAACATATTTTTATAGCTTATAAAGTTAGAGTAATGTATTATTTAATTTAGTATGTGATGCTTGTTATGATTATTTGTATGTGTCATGATACATTAGCCAGTCTCATCGCACAATGTAATACAAACAAATCATCTAAATGTAAATGCTCAAAAATTGGAATCTTGGGCTTTTTAAGAAATGTTAAATTTTATTGGTAGATCAAGGGGTCTAGGCCAGTATTGAAAATTTGTTCATAACTGTTGTTACACAGTTTTTCTGAAGCTGTGACATCTTAATATCACTACTTTCTTGACGTCTCGAGCATGTGCTTATATTTAAAAGTCTTTACTCGCTTCTCTTGTGTCTGTTTCTCTGTCCTAGCTGGCTTCGAAGCTACATATATGAAAAAACCTCCATTCATTGCACTCATCAGGAATCGGTCTCGCCAACTAGCACACTATGGCCCTTGTCATAACCTTCGTCATTTTTGTAATATTTGACAAATAAAATGTTGAACCTCGAAGATTGTCTAATCTTTATACTAAAATTAGTAATTCGGTTTTTAACTATAATAACCTGGCCTAAAATAACCTATTTCACGGGTTCGTATAATACGTAAGTACCAAATATTTTTTGTTAACAGTTTGCGAAGTTGAATATTTTAAACAATCACCATTTTGAAAATATGCAAACTAAGTCTTTATTTTAGATACACTTGTAAAAAGTAACATTAAAATAAACGAAGTAATATACAAAAGTTACCGGAGCTTTACCCAATTGTAAGCGATGTATTGTATTAGAAAAGGTTTCACATATAGGATATCTCGGTATCAAATTTGATGAAAATCGAACTTGGAAAGTCCATATCAAACAGCTGCAGTCAGAGTTGTTTGTTGCGTTAAGGGAACTATATTGGTTGAAATATTTATGTTCCCAAGTTACTCTAAAAAACGTTTACTTTAGTTTAATTAATTTCAGATTACAATAAGTAATAAGATGCTGTGATGGAACATATATGTACTGTAAAATCACTTTTAACTTTTCAATAAAAAATTATTCGTACTCTTTATTAAAAAAGTCAAGAAACGAACCATTTCTGTTTAGACAGATCCAGATATCTAGTTTTAAGAACATTTAACATAAGAGGGGGTAATACAAGGCGCATTTAGTCGAAGACTAAGAAAGTATACAAATATGAATTACCGAAGCCTAAATACAGAAGTTTTCAAAAGATCTTACACATAAATAGTCCCCCCAAAATATTTAATTGTTTACCGGTAAAAATTACCTCTATTACTATTGCAAATAAGTTTTAAAAAGAAATTTTTATTGTTGATTTCTTAAGGAAGAAGTGAAAACTGTTTTGATACATTAACTAACTAAATTAATTTTTACATCATGATACAAAAATTTGAAGTCGAAACACGAAGAATCTTATTTATATTATCCATCATGTCTTTACACGTGTCTGCCATTTTCCCGACACATCCTTCGATGGTAACTCCAAAATAGGAATTCTACCATTTAATAATTCGTAATGAGGGCGAAATATATCTTTTCTAAACTTACGTTAAACATCTCATCCTTTTTGATTTTACTTAATTTTGAGGCAGTATAGTTTGAGTTCATTTTGTTACACAGGTGTTACTTTATTCTAATGAAAACTTATGTTCTGTATTATTGGAAGACTGTGTTATAATTTATATGCGGCGGAATTTAATAAATATATGAAAAAAAAGCAAGTACCAAAGCTGAATTTAATATCTTATCTATTTTTAAAGTTGATTTTTTTAAAAACAAAATGGCGGATAAGACGGGGAAACGGCATTTTTTTATCTATGTTTACATTAACTCTATTTTCACCAATAAAACACTGGTATAATACAAGTATAAAAGATTCGAGACTCTCCGGCCCGAGGTGTGGTGTAGTAATTTTAATCCACAAGTTTAGTCTATAAACAATTAATTTACAATAATTTTGGAATGTAAGAACCTTCTAAAATATACGTCTATATCGACAGCATATGTTTTCAGTGTAGTTTTATCTGAAGTAAATAATTGCAGCTTATTTCCATTAGAATTACTTTATCGAAAAAGACACGAGTGACGCACACAATTTTTCCACATCTGTATAAGAAAATGTTTTACTTTCCGGCCCAGCTGATTGTCTAATTAGGCTAGACGGTTGTAAACCTACTCCCATTACATTTGTATTACAGCACACCCCTCATGTATGCAGACAATACAACCCTCATTCTATGTGATCATGAACGAGACCTTTAAAAAAAAAATTTCATTGTTTTAAATCAAGCTATAGAGTATTTTTACAAACTCAATTTAATGCTAAACTAATTTTCTGCAAAGAATAAAGCAAATTGCAGTGCAAAAGATGTTTTTGCAGATAGTTAGAGCTCGTGTGTTTCTTCGTGAAGCCTGGGGTTGGTTGGAGAAAGTTGTTTATAACCGGTTATTCATGGGTGGGGGTAAATTAACGTCAGTCTGCACTATCACCACGTCCGAGTATCATCTCGTTTCTAAAAACATTATGCTTGCTCATTTAGTGAATTTGTTGCAAAATATTGTAGTTTGTAATATTTTTTTTAAGTATACAGTGTTGTGTAAATACAATTTTTTTTAGTGATAGGTATGTTTAGGCCATAGTTTCGTTCTATGATTTATGTGTGAATGAATGGACAGTGACTTGTGCGCCGGAAGTGACTGTTTTGATATTTTATATATTTCGTAAATACAATAATAATAAGTATAATACAGTAATAGTAAACTATTAATTTTATTCAATACAATCATGGACGAAAATGTTAATATTCATTTCTGTTATGGAACCCTTTATTAACCTACATTAATATAATCGTACAACTCGAGAGAACAAATACCGAGAAATGTCTTTAGTCAGACTGGTAGCTGAACGGGACGGCAACTTCCCCTCCCGCGCTCGGCTCCCCACTTGCCACTACAGCCCCTCACACCCAGGCTTCACGAAGAAACGCATGACCTCTATCAACTAATTGAAGAACAAAAAATTTAAGTTTTGACAGTGGAGATGCACTTTATCTGTTTTACGAATGGCATATTACATCTATTTTACTGCCATGTCCAATATGATTATGCTATACGGACAAATGCTTCAAAAGGGTTCAATGTTAAAAAATTTCAAAATTCAACAGTATGCAGTTCTGTTATTATATATGGGGAAAGGTGTTGATTTTGAGTTTTACTAAGATTTTGTCGAGAAATGAATTGAAATTGGGTGATTTGCTAGTATGGTACTTTTCTTGGCTACCGCTAGATATCGGGGAGTTAGTTGGTTTAAATTTCAAGACTCTGTAAGAGAATGTTTAAATTTATTTTATTTATGACCCATTTTGAATTGTTACAAAGGTTAGGTTATGTTTATTTTATGTTCGTTAGAAGTACGATAAGAAAAAAGTCTCAAAATTCACACTTTTTTAGCAACAACAAACTGAATTTCTATATTAGAAAACAAATATGGATATCATTGGATGCAACTTTTTTATCTGAACAAAATAATTCGTATGATCTATATCTCAGACGTTACACCCAAAATAAGTTGAGATTATACTGGCATTTTAAAATTTACTGACCTCTGAGGGGCTCATAGTAAGTACAAGTGTATAATTCTAAGATAGTCAAATTGGGTCTACGCCTTTCCCATCTAATCTTGGGATAGATCCTTCTCTTTCACATCAGGTATTTCTTGACCAACTCTTGATGTCTTCCGATCCTGACATTATTAAGAGTATTTTAGAGCTAGGAGTCTTTATTATATGCCCTTTTCTTCTTTTTAAAGAGATGATGACAGCGATTGGGGTCTGTTAAAGAAGAGGACCGACACTCAAACAATGGCACCCAGAAGGTTTTCTAACCTAACCAACTTCATACATAATATATGAATATAGTTTATTATTCTGGAGCCCAATATAAATTTATGTACTTCCAGACGATGTCAAACAGATATTCATCCTTGTTCCTACGACGCCACATAAATTCACATTAGTAGGAATCTAACAAATCTCTACTAGTTCTACGTTCTTTTCAAACTGCAGATTCGAGAGAGGAAGTGGAGGTGGTTAGGACATACACTGAGGAAGCCAGACGGAACTATTGAGAAAGAGGCCCTAGATTGGAACCCGCAAGGTGTCAGAAGAAGAGGTCGACCCCGAGAAACCTGGAAGAGGACCGTTATTAAAGAAGCAAAAGAGGTTAATAAGACTTGGAGAGAAGTGAAGGCACTTGCTGGAGACAGGGACAGATGGAGAGCTCTTCTGGAGGCCCTATGCTCCAATAGGAGATAAAAGGAAATAAGTCAAGTAAGTCTACGTTCTTTCCAACCAACAACAATTCAGCTGTTCTTTTTATGTCAATAGTAAATTGTTTATGAGTAGCGATTCTCTTCTTGAACAGACTCCAGAGGTTTTTTTAATTTAAACGATAACGAAATTAGAGATTTTTTTTATCAACACAATGTTCCAGCTATAAAAATAAGCATTAGTTATAGTAAACCTAAGAAAATATGACAAAAATAGCATCAGTTAGGCAATAACATGTGTATATAACAGTATAACAAACACACAGAACACAATTCTCATAAAAAAAAGCCTAAGTATCAGACGCGTTTCAATGTCAAGGTCGTCCTCTTCAGTGATACACCAGCTACACCAACCAACCACAACTCTATTTGTGGGACTTGTGGTTGGTTGGTGTAGCTGGTGTATCACTGAAGAGGACGACCTTGTCGTTGAAACGCGTCTGATACTTAAGCCTTTTTTTTTATGAGAATTGTGTTCTGTATGTTTGTTATACTGTATAGTTTTTCTCATAAGTCAAGCTCAACATTTGATATGTGTATATAACGTTGAATAAACATCAAAACATGATCTGGAGAGTCAAATCAGCATTATTTAATGTTCCCAATTTTGTCATGTGAACAATAAGTTTATTTTCAAAGAAAATGAGAATGTGAAAAACAGAGTCGAGTTAAATTTATCCCCTCAAATTCTCTTAACATACTACCAAAATACTCTGCATGTCAATCACAGTGTTGCATGGAAAATGTCAATCTAACCTCAAAATTATCATTTTTTCCCCCAAATTATAATTTTAAAATTACAATAAAATGTGTGCGAGATTGATCTTCAACTGCAGATAGACTGTTGGGTTCAGATGAGCTATGGAGTCCACAAGGGATCAGTTTTAGGACGGTTATTATTTCATAAACTTATGTAAATAATCTGTTTTAATTAAGGCTTAATTCAGTTTGTGGATGACATACGCTTAAAACTTCAAAGCAGATTCCATACAAAATTTTTAAATAAATATCTATTGTTGAAACTAATGTCGCAAGTCAATATTTTACTGGAAATAACTTGTACTTGAATGTAGATAATACAAAACTTTTATATTTTAACTTAAACATGAATGATAATAGAACAGTAGTCTATCAGTTACTTTTGGCGAGAAGAAGCGCATTCAGCTGTTCCTTGATTTGATTATTGATCATCAATTAACTTGGAAGCAAAATATGTAGAAAACTATATTAACACATATATCTGATGAGGACATTGAATATACTTGGCACTGTAAGTAGCCTTGCAATGGTTTAATATTTCCTTATTTAAATTATACAATTTACATATGGGGGATACTCAACAAATAATGTAAAATGCATATACATGCTACAAAAAAAGAGCTGCGACTTATTGCAATCCTAAACCAAATGCAATCCCAAAGATGTATTTAAGGAGCTGTCTATATTGACCTTCCCACGTATGTACATATTTGAAGTCATTGTGTACTAAAAATCTAAATATATGCCTACTTACAAAGACAAATCGATATCCATAACACACCAATAACACCAGAAAAGTGAATGATCTCCAACGGTAACAGCACAGGCTTGAAAGCGACAAAAAAACTGTAAAATCATGTTGGTGTTATGAAAAAAACCACTTCAAAAGTCAGAAAATTATTACTTTTAGGAACATTTTACTCAATGGACGAGTTTCTCAGCCATTACTGAGCAAATAGTAATTGCACGCGCTATCAAAAACAGGCGTGCAGAGTATTAGGGGTGGCCACTCTGACAGAGTATTATGTACCTGTCGAAGGCCACTCGGCACAATGTAATAAGCTGTGTATGAATAAATAATTATTAATGTCAGGAATTGATTTGGAACTATTTTAATGTGTTTATTGTTTATTTGAGTGATGAAACCAGATTGCATATTTTACTCGTAGTACCACTAAAAACCCTCATCGGTTCTCCGCTAGGAAAAACTGAAAACTGCCTTCACACTTCTAGAGATCATAATAATTATTTTCAAGTTTTTCCTATAATTAATTAGTGATAGTATAACTATTTTTACACACATAATAAAAATTGTGGTTATAATAGTTTTTTTGTAATATTTACAACACGAAAACTAAACTGAAGATATTACACGTGTGCAACCATAAAAAGGTTATATATATATTCTTTGAAATATTTTTCTTTCATAAGTATTTAAAAAAATGCTGTAGTAAATCTCTTTATTTTATTGTCTATAGCGATAACTGTGAGCTATATAACATGTCTGAAAAACTATACATAAAGATCAATTTATTATTAATACTTTGGTACCAACCAGTACCAATACATGAGAACTGGTATCGGTCAATATTGAAACCTATTACTATATAAATATTTGTAACTAATTAGTAAATATCAATAAAGAGACTAGTATCAATATCCACTAACCAAAATCAACCAATAATAATATCCAGAAAACTGATATCAGCTCAGTTTCTCAATCCATTCTTTACCAAATAAAGTGATTATAAATATTAGAAAAATGATTAAATTTATTGCATTAAACTAGATCTAACAATAATTCTTGTTTGTATTTACAATAATCTATCGTCTAGTCTAAGGCTTCCGTTTCCATATGTTGTGTCGAAGTCGATGGACGCGCAGATGTGCTAGAATTATCATCGTCTGAATCGAATTCGTCCATACCGTTCATTAATGACTGGAACAGGTTGCCTAAAACAAAAATCATGTTAACGTTATCATCCATCAAATTATTGCTCTTTCTAAGAATGGCATATTATGATTTATTTTAATATCGTGTAATATGGTGTTACAATACGGAGTAATGCATCAAAGTGGATTGATGAAAATTTCTTTAAATACAAAAAAAAGTATGTAGATCAGGTTATATCGGTAAAAAATCCAAAGACTCGTGCCATTTATTCTTCCAAAAAACTGGACAGTTTAGCTTCCCTCAATGTAATAGTATTCTAAATTTCACACAGAAACAGAACAGAGTCGGATAGTGTTCTTTTCCCCTGTTGTATAAAGATAACTTCTCAGTCATCATCGCTTTATAAAAAAAGGAAGACGATGGCGTAAAGTCCTATATCCCTTGAATTATTAATTTAGTATAAGTGTTTCTAATTCATTTATTCAGGGTTGTTTGTCTTTTTAAACTAATTCAGTTAATTACCCTTATTAGTGTGTTTTGGTTATTGTTGGCTCTACTGCAGGCCCGGCCATTTTTTAGCTGACTAAATCCGCTACGCAGTTTGATTATTCCTATATTTTTTAGCTATTTTTTCCTTCAGAATTATCAGATTTCTTCCAGACAACGTTCATCATATTCCTGGCGATTTGATGCATCTTTGGAACTTCGATTTATTCCCGTGAGACTTCTTGTTCCCAAGACATTTTACTTTTTGTCACAACCCATTGTTCTAGTAAATTTATTTTCACACCTTAATAGTTTTGGTTTTGAATGTCACTTCATTTTGGTTATTGTCTCTAACAATGTTTTGCCCGCACTGCAAAACTCGTATTGTTTTCTTTACATTCGCGATTTTTTAGATATATAAATTAAAATTTCTGAGTTTTAACACTTATTCTCTTCTAGATGCTATTTTCTTTCTACACATATTTTATTGTTACCTTATTTTAATTATTTATTTACTTTATCACGTAATTTTTATCTTCCCTCCATAAAATAATTTTAATTTAATTTTTATTAATATTTCCCCCTTTATTTATCCTTGCAGATTAATTTGTTTTACAATATTTTATCAAAATTAATTTTATTGTTGGTTTTATGCACTTTGAAAGTTATCCTTTATCAACCAACTTTTCATTTATTAATTTTTTCAAAAAACTTCTCTCTTTATTTGTATTGTTTTTCTGATTGCAAAAACATTAAATTTTTTTTGTATTTTGAGAACTTTTGAAAAACCTTAAACTGTAGCGTTGAATAACTTATGAACGAGACAAGATAGAAAGAACTTGTGAAGAAGCAATCAAAAGTACACTTTGAGAACTATACTGTGACAACCTCAAAACCAGTTTTTTCTTAAATTTAAATTCATCGAATTAGTTCCAATAATTGCTAAATATTCTAAGTTAGGGAAGCATTTTAAACAGATCACTGAGTGAAGGTCATATTTAGTGATAAGTTCCTACAGCTCAGAATCTGAAAAAACCAACTTGTACATTCCAAATCTGTACAGACTCCTGTCCGTTGCAACGCGGAAAGTCTGGTCAGATAGCCCGGGCTGGTACCATGTGTGTGTCTTAAAATAAATGTATTAAATGTAATTAATTGGAAATTAAACAATAGTTCAGTTGAATTCAAAGTTTTAATCATTACTCCGCTGTCCATCATTAGATAAAACAAAAAACAATTGACAACTTCTCAACAAAAAAAAAAGTTTTTTTTTTTAAATAAAATTCCCTGTTCATGTGGACTGAATGAACTCCTATGACTAAACATCTAGGCCCATCAATAAGCATATTTAGAACACAAGAAAAATGTAATAACCAAAGAGAAGAGGCTTTCAAAACTGAGTAAACATGATAAAAATTATCATAATGTAAATTGGGATAACACATAGTGAATCAGTTTGGAGGAAGAGGTGTCTAATAGTCCGCTTTTATGATTATCGATAAAAATTCCATTTCAAATCTCAGTATTGAATTTAAATCAATGTACGTACCCATAATAAAAGATGAAATTAAAAATATAAGACCTGTTTTAGTTAAAAAAAAGTCAAACAGATTGCAGGCCTAGATAAGAACAATGTAAGCAATATATTCAGTAGTGGACGAATATACTTTAGATATATTAATGAGACTTACCGTCACAATAGTCTATATTTGTAGGTAGTTATATCACTACGGCCGTTTCGGCTATTCAGCCATTTTCGAGTGTTTTATGCTGGGTTTTCCCGTTGTCTTAGTTTAAAAATCACAATCACAAACTCACGACATATACAGGCACACAAGTTCTTTAAACATTTAATACACGACGCAGTAGGCCCACTGTCACAATGCGTACTGAGCACAATGAGTACACGTTGTAACAGTGGGCCTACTGCATCGTGTATTAAATGTTTAAAGAACTTGTGTGCCTGTATATGTCGTGTGTTCGTGATTGTGATTTTTAAACTAAGACAACGGGAAAACCCAGCATAAAATACTCGAAAATGGCTGAATAGCCGAAACGGCCGTAGTGATATAACTACGAATATAAACTATTGTGACGGTAAGTCCCATTAATATATCTAATTATTAATCAGTAGTCGGAATGGCGAAAACAAATATGTATGAATATACTTTAGTCCAATTTAGACACTCTACGCGTAACAAACAGCCACGTAAGATATTTGGCCACACATAATAGAAGTGAAGACTTTTCCATACTTCACGAAACGTCGATAAAAAAAAAAGAATTTAAATTAGCACTATAAAATGTTATTATTTAATTACCAAGGAATCCACCAGGTGTGTTTCTCCGTGGAGGTGGAGCACCAAAGAATATCTGAGCTATTTTATCCAAATAGTCTCTGTAGGTTGGATCTCTCTTGATACTGCCCTGATATTGTTCGCATAACACTGTGAATGCAGCTAATTTTCCACTGTGAAACAAAATAAATCATCTTCAAAAACAAAAATAGTAGACAAGGGGAATCATCCAAAGATTCTTATGTCACAAGATTTATCTTTTAGTTCTCATATTGTTAATATAGTAAAGAGAGCTTACTCCACCTTAGGTTTTATTTGTCGGTTGGGAAGAGATTTTGAGGATATTATCGTACTTAAAATTTTATTTAATAGTCTAGTTAGATCAGGGTTGGAATTTGCTAGTATTGTTTGGTCCCCATCAGAAAAATATTATATTAATATGATAGAGAAGGTTCAGAAAAGATTTTTGAGTGTGTTGTTCTATAAAAAATTTGGATTTAATAACCCACAAATTTGTGTGATAAGGTATAGGGAATTTTTGAGGGTATTTGAAGTCAATTCTTTGACAGTTAGGAGAAATCTGTTGAAGTTGTGTTTCTTGAGAGGAGTTATGTGTGGCGTGATTGAGGATCCTGAGAGCCTGAGACAAGTATGCTGGTATGTTCCACCTTGCGGGATAAGAATCAGACGACCACTCTACCAAGAGCGCGTTAGAACCAATGCTCATGTGTCGTCGTCGCTGAACTCGACGATTGCTCTTTATAATGTAGTCGCTCATAGGGTGGATGTTTCCTGGGGTTCGACGAGGTTTCGTAGGGAAACTTTAGCTGTATTAAACCAACTTTGGTTTTAGATTTGCAAGTTTTGGTGGAAATCAACAATAATTGTAAAATGTTAGTTTTTATGTTTTTACTTATTTTTTTAGTATATATGGTTTTAAATTAGTATATTTGTAATTGTGTATTTGGTTGTTGTACTTTTACTTTTACTTTTACTATAGTTTAGGCAGACTTAGGTATTTTGTTATGTATGGCACCCCAGTAATTGGGTTTTAACCTGTTGGGGCTGCTTTTGCAACATAATTAATTTTGTATTTTATTTGTTGTAAAAATTGTTGTTGTTGCAATAAATTTATTCTATTCTATTCTAAAGTGTTACATTTTTTTCTCTTTGTTGTTTAAATCGCCTTATGAAAGAAAAATGTCTTTTTTTTTTAAGTTAACGGTTTTGGAAATATTCAATGCTAATAGTTTTAAACAGCCACCATTTTGAAAATCATAAAATTGAAGTTTGTGTTTGGTAGACTTGTAAATCGTAACAAGCAAAATGTTTATACTAAATTTTAACTATATATTCTTATCTATTTCTAGAGTTAAAAACAAAATGGTAGAGTGTGACTAAACTAAGGCGAATTCAAAATAAAGTTACTGAACAATTTATTTGGATATGTAGAATCTGATCCTGTATAGCGTGCTCAGGTTTTTGTGAGATCCTATATATATATGTATGCGTCTATGTAGACATACAGATAATATAAAATTCTTTTACTAGATAACAAAAAACATAAAATAAATCTACCCAGGAACCCCAACCCCCCCCCATTATTATTATAATTGTGTAACTTACATAACTTGTATGACTTATGTACTTAATTATGGTCATTAATTTTGTATGGAGTTGCTTGAATATTGGTCTCTAAATTTCTGTTTCAGCCGTCAATAAGAAAAGTCCTTTTAGATTCAACTGTTTCTTACAAAAAAGGAAAATTGTATTTTCTCAAATTTTGTATAGAGATTAAAAAAACCCTATATATATATATATATATATAATTTATCTTCCTGTCATTTCTTTATGTACAGGTTGAGATTGTGGAGCTTACTGGTAACTAGTAAAAATATATTGAATTCATCTAACGAGCTTCCGTTTGTTTTTTGGGTCCAGCTTATTTCCTACCTTTACTTTTGGCAACATGAAAGCAATGAGACTATTGTTCCCTCCAACACTGAAAAGTGGTTGTCAAACCATTTTGTTAAGTCAACGTCAAAAAACGAACTAAATTTTTCAACGTACATTCTAACTTAATGAAACCACATCAAAATTATAATCATGTGACCCAGTTGATCACAAATTTTTCAAAAATAGTTTACAAAAACTGTACAATGACTAAATATATTTCTCTTTTAATAAAAAAAACACAACAAAATCTTTATTTTAATTGTACATCTTAGGAAAAAAGCGTCATCAATATTTTTGTTTTAGTAACTGGACTACAACAACCATATCTTTGTATGCTAATTACAACTGATGATGACAATAAATGTCGCTGAAACATGTTGCATTCATTAAAAGATTCAATTACTTACCTTTCTATAGTTTTCAAAAGGAACCAGATAAAATTTAGAAGTGGCAGTAAATACGGAGGGCCTTTATTTATACCAGGATGCTGTTTTGTGTAACTTTGAAAAGCTAACGTGGCTGTGTTTTTGTTTTGTAGGCAAAGGTATCTGAAATAAAAACACAATTATTATTATATGTTGCGTGATTTGCACTGACAATACTGTACTGTAACATTTAAGGATTGGGAAATAAAATAGGGTATAGGCATAGATTGGATTAAAGGTGGATAGCCTAAGCTACAAACTGGATTACTTATTTATAATAATAATATAAAATAATTAAATCCATTCTTACCAATATTTATTTTAACCCTTTATAATATGGAGTAAGGCAAATTATCATGAAAGGAGTAATGTCGTTCCGGAACAGCACCAATAAAAAGTGTACTGCCGTTCTGGAATGTTTTACAAATGAATCTATTTTTATTAATTTCTACGTTCATTAATCAGCAAAAAGTGTACAAAAACATGTTAAGTGGTTTACTACTATTGTTTGTATTGATAAAAAAAACAGATTGCGATATAATACATGGTGCTAAAAAGACGTGAGAGAATTACTGGCGTAATGGTGGTGCAATAAACGTTGTGTGGCTATGTTATCAACGGTGCACAAACATGAAATGGTCAACGTAACAAGACACAGGGAAGTTGTACGGAAGCGTATAACAAGAAAATGGGAGAAATAGATAAGGTAGATATGATGATTTCTTTCAATAACTTTGTAAGAAAATCAAAGAAATAGTACCATAAGTTCTTTTTCCACATATTGGATATGTTGTTTTGAATTCATTTCATATGTTTCAAATCCACCATCAGAAAAAAATGTTCCACTTCTTGATTTTAGAATGAATCTATTCGGACAAATCTTTGAAACATATAACGCATCTAGAGAAACTGTCACTGTGCCTCGGCCTGTAGCGGTGCCTCTACGTCTCACTTCCCTTGGCCTACTCCAACGCCAGAAGGGCAGAAGCGGAAGGCCCAAAGAAGAGGAAAGTCAAAACGTTTGAATGTTCAGATTCCAACGTGGGACTTCGACCCTGTTTTGAAGAGTACCATACATATTTTTTGCTGCATTTTATGTTAAATAATTAATAAGAAACTTATTTTCAACTTTTTTTTTTTTTTTTTTTACTCATGACGTTTTTTGGGAATTTTGCGTTACTCATTTCGGTATAGAAGTTGCCGCCGTTCCAGAAAAGCTGTACTCCTTAAGGGGTTAATCAAATTAGTAAATTAAACTTCTTTAGAGGATTTACAAAGAAAGTGTTTTCATAAATAAATATAAAAAGTAATTATTAGGCGATTTAAACTTGTTAGTTGTGATTAGGTATGGAATATCTATGAAATAGTGCAGGTAAACCATGTTGCGTGTCGTAGGCATGATAAGGCGTTAAACTTATATTAATTTTGATTGTTAGACGGTTTGTAGAAATCTAAAATTGTTGAATAATTTTAAAATATATAAATAAAACTACGAGTTTGAATACTAAAATAAAAATAAGAAATGTTGAAAATTGAATATTTTGTAATTTATGTATAAAAATAACCATAAGGACACTTCTGCCATCCAGCGTTGACCTCAAAGGTAAGAAAATCGATGCTCAGTTAGAATATTTTAATCCAAGAATCCTGATGAGAATAAAAACAGTTAAAATTGTTGGTGAGCAAAATTTGGACAGCAGAAGGAAATTGATAAAGACAATTTTGTAAGTAATAAAACTAAAGAAAAAACAGGCAGATACTGTAGATTAAGATTGTTTGTGTATTTTTTATTTATTTATTTTTAAATTATCCAGAGAACCAGTAACCCTGAGATAAGAGAACTTTTATTTTTAAATCAAGGACTATTATTTTTATTAAGTCCTTGTATGAGAAAGTCAAGGACTTGCAGAGGAGGACATCTGTCGCAATTTTTCGACATACAACTGTACACGACTGCCTGAATGAACATCTGAAGAGGATGAAGATTTTGGATTATGACAACTGCACATTGTGTGAAAGCCCGGACACCGTCATGAACAAGGACCATCTCTTGGTCTGCAGAAAGCTGGATAAAGAGAAGCAGAGGGGAAAAGACCTCCCTGGTCTCTACTGGGAAGCAAGATCAAAGATGGCGTGAGCCATTGGACAACAACAACAACAACAACAACATTTTTAAATCAAAAAACATTTTTAAACTTCAATAAATATTAACATTATAAAATGTTTTTGACCTCTAACGAGGAGCTCGAAAAATTTAATACAAAAATATCTTAAGATATATCAATCAAAGGAAGACCACGTCGAATTCCTGGTCAACTGAAAAATGTAAATGACAGATCAAAGGACACTGAATCGTGAAGTAAACCAAGAGTTAAATTTTTTGATGCCAACACGAACCTCAAAATTATTTTAAAATTGCACATTCGTTTGATATTAACAATCGACATTTTGATGTAGGTGATCTTTCTGATGTATCTCGATGTTCCATTGTGAGATTGACAGAACGTCACTGTGTTGTCACCCAGGATAGATATTCTCCAGTCCCACACAGACTTACAAAATCTAACTAAAAGTGATACACCACTTTCACAACATTATCTGGAAAACATCACGAGGTACAACAACGCACTGGCCTTCGCTTCATTTGGAGCCGACATTGAAATGCCTCCTGATGTGGACCCTTACTGTTTTAGAATATACAGTGCTGTCTACCACAAATAAGCACCTTAGAAGAGCGTCCAGGTGTTCTGCTAACCTTCAGTTTGTTACACACATCGGATACTGGTGTAGTTATCCAAAAGTGCTAAAATTCTTAACTGGAAATAACTACTTTAGTTTATTTCCTAATAGAATTTCCCTTTTTTCAAACTACTAACAATTCCTTTGCCATGGGAACTCCTTCAGGGTTAAGATTTTTTTGAGGATAAGCTATTATTCACATATTCCTTTTTTTTTTTTTTAAATGGTGGTGACATAAATATCATTGAAATATTGTCTAAATATTATTAATTATAACATTAATATTTCGACTGAAAGCAAAGTGTAAAGCACTTACTGTAGTACAACTTGAGCGATGAAGAGATCAACTTCGGAAGCGTAGCCTCTGGTACTGTGTAATTCTATCAGCATTGTAGCAAACCCTACACCGTCAGTGGAATGAAGGAAATGATATCTAGCTAATACGTAGTTCTTTTCTGAAACACAAATTTTTGACTATAATTCTGAATTCAATTTATTTACATTAAGGATTTTAAATAATTACCCAATGTATGATAATCGTAAAAAATTTTATCTTTGTTTTTTGACTGGTCATTAGTTTCATGGCCTCAGGAAATTGAAAAAGCTATTTTCTCGACATGTTGTCATTGTTGTTGTCGCACGATAGCAGTAAAAAAATATGAAGATAGGAAATTTGGTATAATGGACTATAATGTGTTGGTTATAGAACCTTATTGAAATTCAGAAAAATTTAATTGAAATGTACGCTATTTTAAACAGTTTTTTTGTTCATTATCTCATGTTATAATTTATAACATATAAAATAGATAAAAATTTGCAAATTCAATTCTATACATAGTGGCACCAATCCCACACCTCTACGATGACAAATAGCGAAGTCATTGTAAAAAATATAATTCCAAAACTGACCTCCCAATTTGTTATATTTGTATAGTTACGAGTCACCAGTTTTTTTGTATAAGTCACCAGTACGAGCAGCGAGTGGAGGCTTCTTCATATATGTACAGTTCCATAACATAGTCATAACACTGACATAAGCGAAGCGAGTGGAGACATTTTAATATAGATACATCTATAAAGCCCATTAGAGTCTAGTCGAGGCCAAGACAGTAGAACCTCGATAGCAAGACTCTCAAGGGGATTTGGGAAACAGTCTTGTTATCAAGGGACTTCTCTAGTTGATTTTCGTGCTATCAAGGTTATGTTGACTAAAAGTCGTACTATCAAGATCATTGTTTCTTTTTTGAAACCACTTTATAGCAAGTGCATTTTGAATCAACCCTCACTAGCATGTTTTGTTTTAAAAAGTACAGTTTTAATGAAGGGGAGGAAACTGGGTTTTCATGTTTAGACCTGAGCGTAAGATATTGTTTCCTTCAAAATATCCATTCCGTTGAGTCACGACCGTGGGAACTATGCACTGGGAAGTCGTGCTATAAAGGTTCCACTGTGTAAAACGACTTACTACTGAGGTAGAACTCTTGCTATAAAAGTGCGGTTTCGCAAAAAGATGTGCTAGAGGGTTAGAGCAGCGATCTGTATGGGGGACAAAAATCTGTGCTATTGAGGTTGTTAAAATAATAATAATTGTGCTATAGAGATATCTTTAACACTTAAGTGTTATGGCAATCCCAGGGGGATTGAAAAATGCACTTGTTATCGAGGAAGTCGTGTTATTGAGTCGTGTTAGCGACTTTGTACTGTATACACAATTACAAGGTTCAGAAAACCTGTGTAACAACTGTTTTAAACAAACTTACCCTACTGGATAAGACCCCTTGATCTACCAATACAATTTAAGATTTTCTACAAAGCGTAAGAAACTTTTCGGCATTACATTTAGAGGATGTGTTTGTATTATAATGTACCATGAGTGTGCTTTATCAACTTGTTTTTTCTTTAATAAACCGTAAGAACCAATGACTTTTAGGCTACATCTTATTTATAGAAAACGCTTATTGTTCCTTTTCAATAACAAAAAAAAACGAACAAAAAATTTGCTCACAGTAGTTAAGAATAGCAGTTTGTTTGTATCCATATTTAAAAAAAAATCCTCGTTCAACTTCTAAAAGAGAAAACTGCATTCAAGGCAGAAAAACCACAAGAGTACTTTCCAGAGCCACAAGTATAAATTATTCAACAGTAAAATAAGTTACATACACTTCTGATTTTAAAAAGTGAAGTTAGAACGACTCATAATAAGGAAAAAGTGACTAGTTGATTTTTGAGGAAAAAATAGCGACGTTTAAAAGCTGTTATGAGCCCTATACAGAGAACTTAAAGAGAGGGAGGGCGCATATAATTTTAAGCTTCAAGAAAACATAACATTTACCTTCTAGAGGTTATCGCGCCGGCCTGCCCTTTTTTTTTCCCCACACACGTTCGCGACAACTTTTGATGTGACATGATGCTAACTTGTTGGTTTTTAAAATTCATATATTTGTAAAAAAAAAACTAATATTCACCGTGATCATCGCTTTTTGACATTTTGCGCTATTATCGTGCGTGATGTATGCTAAATATGAACAATGCAAAGTTTTAAAAGACAATTATTTTTAAGATGGATCAATGAGAGAGGGGGGGGGGCTTGTACAGAAATATTGAACAAACTTTCTCTTTCCAAAACAAAAAATTGTTTTAAGTATGATATGTATTAGAAATGTAATGGAGTGGACTATAGAATATGTTGTAATATCATGCATGGTCGAAAAACTTTTTTTTTAACATGTGTTGTTTTCTTCAAAGTAACGAAGCTTATTAACTAATGGAAGCAATCTGATGATGACAATTTAATTGTTGAAACCGGGTAATTAAAAATTCAACGATAGGATTAAAGATAACAAAAATTCATAATATAATCCTGGTGGCCTATAAATGTTGTTAAAAGTTTAAAGTACTTCGATACTGCCCTCAGGGGGTTCACTATACTAAATATGACCTTAGCAATCCCGAGGGAGCCTATCTGTATCTACACCCTTTGAAAAATTCTACGGCAATGATATTAAAAAACTTGTTCACTGATATGACAAGTTACTTAACACGTTCGCTACCAGCTGCCGCATATATGCGGCAGCCGGGTCACTCCCACAGCCCACAAAAAAATTCATGAACTTCCCTGTAGACTGGTCCTAATGGTTGTGACCGTCGCCACAGACCACGAATAAAATTTGTTCAAAATTAGTATGTCCAGTGACGTCAGCGATAGTCCTAGCTACAGACTAAGCGCCGCATATATGTGGCGGACTATCCTGTAGACCGTGCCTAAACGATCTAACCTTCAAAATAGACTGTTGCGAAGAAATTTCTCATTTAGTATCAAGAAATCAACGCCGCAGATCTGCGGCGGCAGTCTATTTTAATGAGCCCAGCCGCCGCAGATCTGCGGCGTTGGGCTAGGAGTAGGACACAACCGCAGCAAAATGCCACGGCAGTCTGTGGTTACGATTTTTTTTTTAACATTGTGGTAGCGAACGTGTTAATGTGGAAAAACAGGTAAAAGTTGTTAACTTAAAAGTATAAAATCTCAAATTATGTTGATATATTTTTATAACAAAACGGAACTTACTTTTCAAACAGCCCGCATAAACAAATTATTAGTGTATTAAATAAATCTGTTTTGGTAAGACAACTTAATTATATATATTTTCTTACATCACAATTTCCAAAGCTACTATCAAACTAGAATTCAATGAAAAACTTCGTCAAAGTAATTTTTATTTAATCAAAGAAAAACAATAATCGACATTTGAATATAATCATAAACCCTGGTTCACTCTTGTAAAATATAACTGATCCATAATTAAATTATAATTGGAAAGACTTTGATATAAAACTTGTAAAATAATTGTATATAATTTCCTGTTGGAATTCACTTATAAGGACGCATAGCCTGCGTTTAGATTTTATATGGAAAGAAGACACAGGTTGACCTTGGAAAGTGGTCGTTGGTATTATCTAGTCTAACACAAATAGAAAAATATAATATAACACTAACGTAAACACTATTCACTTTCTAAATCAGTAGAAAATATCCTTTTTATTCTCTATACACTTTAGTGTTTTAATATGTTTTTCTATTTGTGTATTACTAGGTACATAATTTGTCAAAATCTGTACGTAATTTAAAAAGTTCATCTTATTCATTATTTCTTAGTATTCAGTTAAAATATTGAGATCTTTTTCAGAATTTCAACAAAAATTTAAAAAATAAATAAAATCCCTTTCATTTATCGTAAAATGATGTTTTCAATTTATTTTCAAATACATACAAGATTAGCTGGCGAGTGAAAGGAAAATAGAACCCGATATTTAAAAAATAAAAACTTTATTTTTCAAATTACGTTTTTTAACATGAGTCAAATATACGAGCAATAATTTTGACTACCGTTTTCATACATTTGAATGAGTTGATACGTTCTTCTAATTATTGGTACATACAACTTTTGTTATGTTATGTCGAACAGTCAAGACGTAATTAATTAACAACCTCTCCAGAAGACTTGTGCTGCAGCCTGGTGTAATAAAGGATGACCGTTCTTGTAGTTTTGACTCTCACTAGATGACCATCGTAACGCGTTGGCCAAGAATGTTTCCCTTTCTGCTACTTCTGCGTTGATCATTCCCAATAACCTAAACACAATCCATATTATAATTAGTATAATATATGACTAGGTTAGTTTAGGTCAAACTACGATGGTTATCTCACCCGAGAGGATTAATAAAGATTCAATCCCTTCTTGGTTAAATTCAATATCTTAACCACACACAGTAATGATTAGTTTAATAATCTGCCAATATCGTTTAATAACTAGCATATTCTTGGATCTCTCTAAAGTTTTATATCGTAAATTTTTACATACAACTGGTGACTAATTAGTGTGTTTACAATTTCGAATAATTTGTTTAATCATACTAGAATTCGAAAATTATTTTCCACAGTCAAGGGAAGGAGGGTGACTAGGATCCAATGATTAAATAGTTGTTCAGCTCAAAAATTGTAAGCACGTTATTTGACCTCTTTATGCTCAGTAAATATGATAATTGACATTTTTCATGATAGCAAAAAAGGATATATTCATGTCTCCCTCTCACCCTAAGGACAAATATTATTAATTGAATATAGTTATTTGTTTTCAGACAAAAATATAATTGTTTTAGTTTTAATAAAAAATTGTAATATACAATACAGTGAAACTTCCAAATAACGGAAACTGCTCAGACCGCATTAAAATGTCCACTGTTGAGAGTGTCCACTATTGGGAGAGACGCTGTTATTACGAGATGTATTTGGAAAATAAGTACCGTTTCATTATATAGGCGGCGTTCCGCACATGCTCGCTAGTCTTTCTTGTTCACTGGCTCTCAACTGACGTCATTTTGGTTGCTCTACATTGTGTTTTCAGTTTGCTGTGCACATTTAATATGTTTAAGACAATTACTGATCCCACCGATTGTGAGATTCGTGCTGTAATTCGATTTTTGAACGCAAGGAATGTGAAACAGGCCGAAATCTATCGTCAAGTTGAAGATGTTTACGGTGAAGACGCGATGTGTGATGGAATGGTGAGAAAGTGTGTTAAAATGTTTAATGAAGGTCGAACAAATGTCCGGTCGGCCTTCTGTTGTCAAAGATGATTTGGTAACGAAAGTTGAGGAAAAAATGCATGAGAACAGACGATTCACGATGACAAAACTTTCCGACGAATTTCTACAAATTTTCATGAACTGTTTTGTACGAAATTGTTACAGACCGCTTAGGTTATTACAAGCTGTGTTCCCGATGAGTTCCAAAAATGTTCACTGATGTTCACAAAACCAAGCAACTTGGCAGTGCTTTGACATTTATCACACGGTACGGTGAAGAGGAGGTTTGACTTTATACACCAAATTGTGACAGGTGATGAAACTTGGGTTCGTCGTGTTACACCAGAATACAAACAACAGTCAATGGAGTTGAGACACACTCAATCTCGGAAAAAACAGAAGTTCAAAACGACAATGTCAGCACAAAAACTCATGTGTACTGTGTTCTGGGATAGGAAAGGGATTTCGCTTACTGAATTTCTTCCTAGAGGTGAAACCATTAGTGTGGCACGATATTGTAAGATTTTAATAAAACTACGGCATGCAATTAAAAACAAACAGAGAGGGATGCTCAGTAAAGGAACTGTGTTGTTCCATGACAATGCTCAGCCCCATACTGCTGGTGACACTCAAACAGTGATTCAACAGTTTCGTTGGTAGCAGTTTGATCATCCGCTGTACAGCCTGGACTTTGAGCTGTCCAACTAACACTTGTTCCTGTACATGAAGTGTGAGCTAAGTGGTAAGCGCTTTGCATCTGACGATAAGGTGCAAAATGCTATGGAGTCGTGGCTATTGACACTGGCAGGAAGTTTCTATGAAGAACGTATAGAAAACCTGGTCACCCGCTACGACAAGTGTTTGAACATTGGCGGAAACTATGTAGAAAAATAGGTTAAGGTATGTTTTTTCATGTAAACATAAAATTGGCTTGAAAAAAAAAATTGTTTTACTAGTTTTTTTTCAAAACGGTACTTACTTTCCAAACAGGCCTCGTGTATAGGCCGGGTGATAACACATGGTAAACCACCAGAACAGCGTTTTGTAACGATATTGAACTAATTCAGAAAATTTAAACAGTGAACCTAAATCATATGTTCATTAACAAAATAAAATACAGTACCATACTACAATATTTAAGTTGTCACTTTTTGTCACTGAGAAATCACAATTAGCAATTAACCTACTGTATAATAAAGCACATAACTTTAATGCATATACAGTTGATAAGAGTAAAAAAAATATAACATCGGCATTGTTTCATGACTGTCTACTGTACTATCAAAGTTTTTATAGTACAAAAGGCATAATGGTTTTAATCTAACAAAAATACACAATAAAACACAAATTTGTAAATTAAAAAAATATTCTCTATTTATTAATCATTTCGTACTACAGTACTGAATAAACAAACAGGCAAATTAAGAAAATGTAATTTAAAAAGGGGGAAATCAAACTATTTAAGGTTGAAAGTTAAACATTTTTGTTTGAGAGACATTACAATACACAACACACTATTCTCACGGCAACTTTATTCATACTGAATTCTTAAAGGACACTGACGACTGCTGTATAAAAGACACAAAGAAAGCAAACCTAGTTTCCAGGAAGTCAACTTCTGGGTAATACTGAACAGACATTGCAATGTGTTTCGAGACAACTACGATATCCTAGAAAAGGGTAATATTTTATGCTCCTCTGTCCGCTATTCGGAAGTTTCAACTGACCCATTGGCCATCAATTACGTGTCCGTTTTTGGGAAAGTCCGTTATTTAGAAACACTACAAATTTCATAAAAGGATGATCCTGGTCGGGGAAAACAAAAATTTCCATTTATTGCAAGTCAAGTGTCCACTAATTAAAAGTGCCCTTTAAGGGAAGTTTCACTGTACTAGGAGGGTTAATAGTTACTTAACAATCAGTCACAAACTAATTTGTATACAAAATAATTGTACATAACAATACGATAAATAATAATTTTAATTTCATATAAAATTTTATGAGGGAGTGATGGACTATAAGTATTAAGGTTCCAATCAATTTGATTGCTTTCAAGGGTTTTACAAAATAATAATTGTAGCTTCCATATTTATTAGCCCTTCAACGCGGTAAGCCGTTCCGAGCACTAGACCCTCTGGTGCGGTAGTGAAAATCGTCGACTAACATTTCCTTCTCTTGTGGATTGTCTGGCGGGACATTATACGTATTTACATTTACTGTAACTTCCTCATTATCTAAGATTATTGCGGTATCATTAGCCACATTGCGTATATTTACAACTTCATCACCACTATCATGATTACCTTCAATATTTGGATCACAATGGAACTCCATTTGAGCGTAATCCAAAAAAACTCGCGAATATTATCACTTTGCGGTTCCCACATTATCACTAAAACACAATATACACTAGAACTAATCACACGATCTACTGTCAAACTGTTAAAAATATTACACTTATAAATAAATGAGGTTATAATAACCTATAACACACGAGAGCCCTCCACGAACCCGCTACAGCTGTTTGTATATAGCCACGTGTTGTTTCCTTTTCTGAAGGTCACGGTGGTCTAGAAATAAAAATCAATAACTCAACAGATGGCATTTCTCTTGGCAATGTTCTGGGTATACGCTCAGTTCATAAAAGTTCTTTATTTAGACGCTAGAATCCAGCACGTACCGCAGCGACATTTAGCGTCTTTAGACGGGCGGCCGCGCCAGAAGGTGAAAGTTTGGCCGCGTCTATAGACGGTTCACCGCGTTGAAGGGTTAAAATATTTCAATTTTTTAAATTTATTTATTTTTTTTTTTAATCGTTAGTAATATAGGCTTATGATAAATGAATATAATTGTAATTGTATTACAAAATATTGTATTTTACCTTTTGAAAAATTTTTTTATATTTTTTAAAGTGATATAGCTAGCAAAATAAATATATATCTGAAGTAAGTTTAATTTCATTTTAGAACATTTTTTTCCAAATTGACTTTAATGTTGGATTTCTTCGGCAATTTCTATAGTGTATTTTACTTAACACATCTATAAAAATAAAACTAGCAAAATTGGTGTTTTATGTGCATTTATTTTTCATCACTTTCGGCAACAAACTTTGATCAAGAGATTGCCGAAGCGTCTCTATCACTAAGGCACATATTATACGGACAGAAAAACCGTGAACAAAACATCAGGTTGATCCACGACAAATTTTCGTAGACTATACGAGCAAAATGTTTCAGGCTGAATTCTGCACTGAATTTCGGCATGCAAAACTACACAAGCATCGGTTTTTTTGGAAAGATGAAATGCTTTTTGTGACATTATAGCCTATTTTTATAGTTTATTCCCTACCAAAAGGGATGAGCTAGAGGTCGCTTGTGTTGGTGCAGTACATTTATTGAGTTGTTTGCCATGATGTTATGTTTACGGAGAGGGAAAGGCGATGGTCAACCCACCCACTTTTATCAAACTGCTTGTCCACTGGACAATTCCATATCATGTTCTGCAATCACAGAATATATCCAGATAAATTCTTTCAATATTATAGAATGTCAGTGACTTCATTTGATGGTACAGTGATGGTGCAAAATCGTTGTCCAATTTGCTCAGACTGATGTGTCTCAAAATATAAAAGTAATAAGTAAAATAAATATGGATTCTAAAGACTTTATTTGAGAAAATTTAATCAAAATTTGTTAGAGCCGATTAAAAGAGATCCTCTAACAAACAGCATACATCTTCAAATTAATTATTCTTTCAATTTTACATGCAGTATGTAAAAATGAAAAATCATATACAAATCAATGTTTATCTTCTTGTAACTACTTACGTCGAAAGTTTGGAGAATTGTTCTTCCACTGGTGATGTCTCCGTTTTGACTAGAACATCTACGTACAGATTTGCTAAGTCACATCCGCTTGTTTGCTTAAAAAAAAATATACAAAAAGTAATTCAAGATTGTCAGGCAATCATAATAAAATTATTACAATTTCACATAGTTTCGTTTGTAATCTTTTATACTCGTCATAAACTATTCTTGATTTTTAAAAGATTATTCAAACTTTTCTATTAAATTTAGTAAGATTTCAAGACACAACAAATATTTTAGTTAAAACTGTTTCGTAGGTGTAATGGTTTCAATTAGAAAACAACACAGGAAGTACTTATATTTAAATATTGCTTTTCAAAACATACAAGAAAAGTTCTTAATTTTCTAAAGAAAGCACAACAAAAGCAACACAGAAATGTAATTCAAGAATTATTAATTCCCATTCCAGTAGAAATACAAATAATGAGAAAGTTGATGTTAAATATATTATATGTTCACAAATTAATCACGAGATAAACAAAACGAGTAATTTTATTCATCTTATCAAGGAGAAATTTAGGTATAGAAGAGCATTGAATTTACTCAATGGTTTGATATTAAAAAAACAACTTTTTCATGCCTTTCAAACCTTTTAACAATCAATTCAGCCTTGTGGATTGTAGAGACGATACGTCTGGGCATCCTGATATTTTTTAAAACTCTTTTCATGGCCTTTCAAACCTTTAACAATCGATTCAGCCTTTTGGGCTGCAGAGACGATACATCTGGACATTCTGGTATACTTATTAACCTTTTTTATACATTTCAAACCTTCAACAATTGATTCAGCCCTGTGAGCTTGTACAGATGATACATCTGGATTTTTGTGTGTCGGATCAATCTAAAATAAAGTTTTTTTTGAATTCTTTTAAATATTGTCTAAAAAAAAGGAACATATGATAATTGCATTTTGCTTCGTCAATGATGTAGTATCTAATAACTGTTATATTTTCAAGATAATTATAATATTTGATTATTATATTCACCTGGTCATGTTTAAGTAATAATAAAGCTCCATCGTAGAGCAACTCAAACAACTCTGGGTATTTCTTCTGTGTTGAATATCTAAAACAGACAAAATCATGTTTTTGACTTTAAAATATATATAGGTACAGTATAATTTTGTACAGAACAATGTAACGGTACACTATCTGTCCTCAAAACCAATCATGTCGTTTAAATAGTAGTAATTATTGTTAAAGGTTTCATTTAATAAATAATTTTAAATAACTTTTCCAAAATAGCCTATTTTTTCCCTCATTGTTGTTTTAAGGCAAAAAAACCTCTTGGTCATCATCGCTTTATAAAAAAAAAAAGGAAGAAAAGAACATAAAATAAAGACTCTTAGCCTTCGAATACTCTAACAACGTCAGTGTCAGAAGAGAACAAGAGTTGGTCAAGAAATACGAGATAGAAAAATAAGTGAGATCTAACCCAAGAATATGAGCGAAGGTTACGCTCCATTGAGATTACCATGCCCAAACTCAAATATTCAGTTAGGTGGAAGATGTTTTAAATGACGATGAAAAAACTGTATCAACAAAACTACAGTTTGACACCATTTTTTGGTAATTGTTATGAATACTTTGACCCATATTTTCGTCATTGAAAATATTATTACTTTTAAAATCCATGTTTTCTATATCCTACACGTTGAAGATTAAATTAACCATTAATCTAATCTAATTTTTTTTTACCAAAAGCTGTACGAATATGTTAGGTTAGGTCAGGTTATGTTATATATTCAAATAATCAATTGTCTGTTTTTAATACGTGTGAAGCAATAAATTAAACCCATTTTCTCGACTTTGAGCTTGAACAATTTCCTATTTATGAATGTAAAAGCACTTTAATTTTTATGTTTTCTTATTCAGTGGATTGTGCTCTTTAAGATTATGTACCAAAAATTGGGCATTACTCTGGTCAACTGTTTTTAAAAATTAGCATTTTTTTTTTGTAATAGATGCAGATTAGTTAATTTTTTAACAGGAACAGTAAAATTTTAAATTAGGTTAGATCAATGTTTAGGTTTACTTCGTTACATATTTACGCTTTCAAATATTTTTAATATTATTAGATTTTTTTCAATATGACAGAATAACATGATACTTTGGAATTCGCAAATAAACAGTTTGTTGTGTTCACTTTAAAATATGAACGAAAATTTTCCATTTTTTGTGTTTAGATAGTTGTATATAGATTAGATCAGATTTCATATTCAAATATACTGATTATGACTGAATGTAAAATGTGTCCTAATCTACTCTGTTCAGTGTTGTCGCTACTAAAAATATATCTCCTTTTGGTCAGTTTAGAAATAGAATCTAGCTAAGTTACATGTTATGACTAGTAGCCTATATTATATGTTTAAAAAGTCAAATGGATAATGAATTTTAAAATTTTTTAGATATTGACAATAAAGTTATTAAGAATTTATATATCCATAAGACAGATTTAAGTGAAAATTTAGACTACTATTCACAACTTACATTACACTACATTTATATAATTGATTTCTCCATTATGATAAATTGCCAATCCAAAACATTTATTTTACAATACTCCGTAAAAAAGGTAGAATGACGACATTTCAGTTTCTAAAATCTAGTAAACATAATATCTCATTATTAACTACAGTACATATTTATAATATTAAATTTTAATAATTATGGGATAAGTGAAATTTAGTCATTAGGTCTACTTTAAAAAAATTGTGTAATTCGTTTACTACATACCTTAATTTCAAATAATAATAGGTTAATATGGAGGAGAGTTGTCCAATCGATTTAAGTGCAAAATATTGGCAATTCTTCTTCAAAATAGCGTTTTATCCATCATTTCGATACTTCTTAACAACACATTTCACTTTTTATGTTCCACGATGTTTTATATCTGTCCGAAAACAGCGATTTAAAATGACTGTTTTATGGCATTTTGAGGTTATTTCAACAGATATTTTATCAATTTTATGTAAAATCTATCGATGTTTTTTTTAATCCGCATAAATAGTTCTGTTTTAAGAACTGTCAAACAATTAAGAACTGTCAAACAATTAAGAACTGTCAAACTAGACATCATTTAGTATCAATGATGTTGTAACCACACCTAGTTAAAGAACTACAGTTCAAGGAAGATCATTATATATATGACATTCATGTTCTTTTACTAGGTCTGGGTTTCAGAGACCTAGTCATCATGAGTCTTATATCATAGAAGCGTAGTAATTTCAACCTATATAAGTGAATGAAGTGTGCATGTGCCCCACGAGTGATTTCAATATGCTATACGATTGAATATATTACAAATTTGTCAATTTCAAAGATTGTTTAAAGTAAATAATGAATTGTGAGTTTAAAAACCACTTGCGTTGAAAAGGAGTATCGAATTGATGGGAAAACCACTATTTTGAAGACGAATTGCCGAGATTTTGCACTGAAATCAATTGGACAACTCTCCTGCATATTTACCTAATAATAAAATATTTTAATGGGGAATACACCTTTTCACTGAAAAATTACAAATTTAAAAGTACAAAATGCACATATGTGTAGGTTGTGTAGTATGTACACATAGCAATGTGAATTCGTAGGTAGTCTACTATATCTAAGAATAGTCAAGAAACGGTACGTAATGTTTATTCAATCTGTGATGAGAGATAACTAGGCCTAGTATCAATTGTCAACGGCACTAATTGTGCACTTGTGATTATTTATGCTAAACCTATTATAATAAACCACATGCTATTTAATGTCAATTTTAACCCGACATGCCTAAATGACAGAAACAACATTGTATGAAAACATTTTATAATATGAACGTCTCATAACACATGTAATGAGTCATATGATAAACAAATGTTTTGATATTAAGTAGTCATTTTCAAGTTACGAATTCACATTGCTATGTGTACATAACCTACGCATACATGTATTTCGTACTTTTCAATTTCTAATTTTTCAGTGAAAAAGAGTATTCTGCAATAATATATTATATTATTTTTTGAAAACAAAGTATGTTGTAAATGAATTACCACACAATTTTTTAAAGTGGACCTAATTACTAATGACACTTGTCCCATAATTACCTAAACTTTTAATAAAACATGTAGTTAGGCTCTGTTAGTGAAGCAATTATCTCACTTCAGTTCCAAATAGTGAACCATCAAATATTCAGGGTTATTTGAAGACATTGTATTTTTTCCATCTATAATATTCCCCAGTCATAATTCTAACAAATATAATGTAAAAATGCAAAGAACAAAGAAATTGCAACAAAATATTACTGATTCAGAATCAAAACATTCTCTTAACATTAAACTAAGCTTAAAATATGATGTAACTGTTAAAAAAAAAAAATTAATAAAAAAATGTCTACACTATAGGTACCCTCACAAATTAAGTCAAATATTGCATACTGTTCAAAATAGATACACATATTAAATTATACCTATAGTACAAGCCTATAACTAGGTATGTATATCCAATGGACTAAATACCGTAACGTTTGTCCTAAGCATGACAGGATAAAAAATAACCTTCATTTACACAATCAGTAAGAAAATATAACCATAAAATCTTGAAGCTTTGTGAAAAAAAAGTAAGCATATAAAGACAATAAGTTCTTCTGAATCTGTCCTTAATTTACCGGCAATAGTTATAACTATTTGTAATTATTCATAGTGTTTATAAAATTTGAATAGTTATTAGCAATATGATAAGCTGACGTAAGCTAAGACTAGGTTCTCTGGCTAATTGTTTTCCTAGATATGCTATAAAGTTCTTAACTAACCTGAAATAAAGTGTTCTATACATCTGATGCGCTTCATAGTAATTCCCTTTTTTTATCGATGATTCTAATTTTTCAAGTACTCTTTGAACACCATGCAATTTTCTAGACTGGACAGTGTCCTCCATCTTTGTTGAGTTACAAATAAAGGCAACTTGATTGTATGTTTTTACAACAGATATATAAATTGGAAAGTATACTAAATTGGATGGCTGTCAGATGAATATAAACTACATCTAAATATTAAACATATCTGTGACGTCATTGTCGTCAACGCTGGTGCATGATATTTTCAAGTGGACCTATATGACGCATAGCAAATTAAAAATAAAAAGTATTAATTTATATATTAAAAATTGCTCTACATTGTATTACCATGGCGAAAAATAAAGAAAATTAAATTTAACTTGCAGAGATGTATATATATATATTTTCAATAAACTTGGAAAATTAGTTTCAACTTGGGAAATTTTGGATTAACAATACTATGAATGGGTTACTTATGAACATATTACAGTATAAGTAAACCAAATCACCGCGTTTGCAACTGAAATTTGAAAATAAGATATAACCATAATGAGTCGATAAAATAATGGATTTGATTTTAGTCACGTGGTCTTAACTTGAAATTATTTATAATTTATTTGAAAAAAATTATTTATCTTAATCAGTGTCTAAAAAATTGTTTGGTAAGAATATTCTTAAGATAATTTTTATTTTAGTTGTTATCATCATTATTTAATCAGTACGATTTGTCTATCTATAAAAAAAATATACCTTACTAATACATATTTTACTAAATATAATAGTTTTAATAATATGTTAAGCATTATGTTTATTTTTTTTTAAGTAAGGAGAGTAGTTATATACAATTTTTGTATGTATTACAGGAAAACTGGTTTCAATATATTACTACATACAAATTATCAAAATCTGTCCAGTACGAAAGGTTGGTAAGTTGATAGCACCCCTTCCCTGTTATTTTAAGCCGCCATCTTTAATACATCCTGCGTTCTTATTTTAGGGAATTTAAGTGAAGGATTTACTAGTGTTATTTCAAATATTTACACCGCATTTAAAACGTTTGGACACTGCCACAGCATCACAAACTGTAAGTGTAATAATGACAAGTGCATTAAAATAGTATTTGACCTTCTTTTTAAGCGTATTTTTAATGTATTTTACATTATTTGTTCTCGTGCTCTGTAATGAATGAATCTCATTTTGCTGATTGTTCTGCCGTAAAGCCTGACGACGTGCCCTCAGCAAAAGCCTAGGACACCCTGACCAGCTGTTGATTGTTAATTATATATTACAAAGTTAAAATTTTAGTAAAATTTGGATTAATAATTAATTACACAAACTATATCGTTAAACATTATCAGTTTCATAATTTATATCGGCTATAAGTTATAGGGGAAAAAACTTTTAGGGGGATATTTTTTACAATGTTTACTAGCCCATTGCAAAGTCATATATGAATGACAACAATAATAAACAGTTAATTTGTATTGTTTTATTATTAAAGGTCATATTTTTAAAGATTTTATTATCAGTTAACTGCCAGTACAGTTATTTATATTATATATTTAATGATGACCCCCCTCTTGGCAATACAAACAACTTCATTAAAAAATGTATTTATGTTTTCTGACAGTCATCACATTTTTTCTGATGAAATTGGGTATTTTGATTATTTAAGGTATATATTGTGAGGAATAGTTGATTTTGTATTTGCATTGCACGATCAACATAATTTTAAAAAACATTAAAATTATAACAATTTGTAACAGCAAATTTTACAATAGAGGTAAACACCTAAATATTTAAGTTAAAACTGAGTGGATAAAACAAAAATGAGCTAATATATATGTGTGTAAATATAGCCTTGTTTAAAATCTACTTTCTAATCAAAGTAAACAACAGATAGGCCTACAAAGGTCATACTAGGGTTGTGGCGGAGAGACAATATCATGAGATGAGCAGGATCCTGTTAAAAGCAGGGCATTGTTATCACAAAATAAATACACCTAGTAGGATACTAAGGAAGTTTTGATATTCAAATTATTCCAAAACATCTAACTAAACAACTACCTACTTCAAGACGAATCTACAAATGATGGCATATTGTAGCCTACTCATTAAATTTTTTCTAATCTGATATATTGAGCTGTTAGTTATGATGACATATTGAAACTTAATCTATCTTGGGAATTATCTATTAGAAAGGTTTTGGCTTACTTTTCTTTTCTTTTTTAAAACTTAAATTGGGTAATTTTGCAACAAGTTTTTTAATATGAATTAAAATATAACTTAACCTGTCCTAGGTAATTAATATTTGTTGTGTATTTTAAAACAAAGCTTCATTATTGTATGATGTAGTATATGAATGTTTTGAAATTTTGGTGAATGTTTACTTTAAAGTGGTGCCGTATTTTCCGTATTTTATTTTTTTTATCGTCTACTACATACCTTACTTATAAGACATGTACATGTCGATCACTATTTTTCACTGAAAAATCAATTTAAAAACTATCAAATTGATGGGTTTATATATATAATAACGTGGCTAAACCTTTCGTACGTTTATTGAAGTTAATAAGATCACTATTTTTCACTAAAAAATCACAATCTAAAATATCAAATTCAGGGGTTTATAGGTTAGACATAATAAGAATGAGAATATTGTATGGTTTGACGCATGCACATTACACAATGACTAAGCTAGATCACTATTAACCTGGCAAAACCTTTCGTACGTTTATTGAAGTTAATAATTTGCTTACTTTGCGAAAAAATTGTTTATCACGACAGGTTTGGCCAGGTCGTAGCTATATATAAACACCTGGCCAAACCTTTAGTAAGTTTATTGAAGTTAATAATTTGAAATTAGATCACGGATAAATTCTGATATCATGGATATTATAGATTGAAATATCCCTAATAACATGAGACGTAAAAGTAAACATTTGTCAATATGTCTAACAAGTCTAACCTATAAATACATTAGATTTGATAGTTTTTTATTGTGATTTTTCAGTGAAAAATAGTGATCGGTGCAAGGAAAATATTATTTATTCTTATGAAGTCAGGTACCTATTTAGTAGACGATAAAAAAATGAAATCCGAAAAATACGGCGACACCTTAAAGTAAACATTTAACAACATTTTTTAAACATGTGACTTTTTGGAATTCAAATTCAACTAGCTCAATTAGGAGAAGAGCAATTACAATTTTAGTAAATGCCCGCTCAGCGATTGTGGGCGATTTTTGAAAACTTTAAATGACCATAATTCAAAAACGAGTTGACATCAAAAATTAAAACTTGAAATTTTTCCAGGTCTAGGCCTACATGATTTTTTTTAAGTGTGTTGGGTACTTACGTATTAACGCCACCGCGGCAGAAGTTGCGCTAATGCGCATGCGCCAATAAAGAGCAAACTGGTTTAAGGGAAGCAGAATTCCATTTTTTTCAGCTTTGAGATTCATATACTTTCATTTTATGATTTGTCGCAAAAATTTTAGGCGTAGATTGGCGGAACTTCACTTTTAAAGCTCTTGTTTATCCATGATCTAATTTCAAATTATTAACTTCAATAAACTTACGAAAGGTTTAACATAGAAACATATAATTCAAGGCCCGCAAGGCCATCGTACAGAGCGATAAGAAGGTTCAAAGTTCACGCGATAACAGTGGCTTGTGGGAGACGCGCGGAAGGCCAGTTGTGACAGTACCGTTATATAATTATATATAATGACAGGTTTGGCCAGGTAGCTATATATATATACATATATATATATAGCTACCTGGCCAAACCTGTCATTGTAGGCCTTCAAACCTGTCATTATAGGCCTTCCGCGCGTCTCCCGCAAGCCACTGTTATCGCGTGGACTTTGAACCTTCTTATCTCTCGGCAACCTGTACGATGGCCTTGCGGGCCTTGAATTATATGTTTCTTGCTTTCTGAGAACATCCTTATGACCGTAGTAAAATATGAAAAGTTTGGGGGTGACCAAGTAATTGCACAGAATTACCGAAATATGTTTTATTTGACGAACATTTTCAAAATAAACAATAATATATGATTATTGGACAATTGGGGAAAGAGTAGGTCTATATATTTAAAGTAATGTAGGCCTATTTTAATGTTTGTTAATTGAAACATTTTGATTTGTTTTTTCATCGATATTATTCATTTGAAAATATTTCAAGCATTAATACGTACTCAAAATTTATTTGATAGTAGGGCCTACATTATTTTCTGTTCAAATAATGTACAGAATAATATTATGTAAATAATAGCCTAATATGTAATGATTGTAATGTAATAGGCTAATGTATGTGATTTAGTTTTACAACATAATTGGTAAAACTAGAGCACTTTAAGCCAAGAATTAAAGAAAAATTATTAGTTCTACTTAAAAAGAAAAGGTATGGTTTTGTATAATAATTTTAACTAGGCTATAGGGCCTACTCATTAATTTTTCCTTATTGATGTTATTCATAAAAATGTTTCACTTATAACCAAATTATTCACTCTGGTTCATCCAAAAGAATTTTGTTTCCTAAAATGTTTGATTTCCTATTCCAAATAAAATATTTCTTATAAAATAATATTTAATTCAAATAAAATAAAAGAAAATTTCTTTTGTTTGTTATCTTAAAAAATATGTACTATTTCAATTAAAATGTTTAAACAGGTACTTTTACAGTATTAGCTAAAAATTGACTGATAATAACTAGTTTGAGTTATGGTAATATTATTGAGTATATTTAATTCGAGTTATTTAATCACTAGGCTACATTTCTTTCTTATGACCATTATGTTTATAATATACAACAATTATTTTTTCCTTCCGTTTTACTTTGTGACAAGACAGTGTAGGAAGGAGACTAAAGTTTAATTGTGTAATAAGTCAAACGTTATGAACTTCAACTGAATGTGTAAATATAACATCGGTCCTTTTGTAGATGCGGAAAAATACTGGCATCTTATGTCCCCGTTTTTAAAAGTGTATTGGTCATATTTAATTGAAAATTATAGTTTACAGTAGTAAATATTTTACTGTAAAAGACTGGAGAATCTCGTCATTCTCCAGTTAATAACACCATTTTGTCAGTCGTTCTTGGTATGTACGAAATATTTTCAAAGTATCATTATTTCTTACTTGTATAGCAAATGTCAAATTTCACGTGAGGAATGCTGAAAAAATAAGTGACGTCGTCATATTTTATGAAATTAAAACAAATACAGTTACATTTTTATCATAATTTATTATTAAAACATTATGTGTTTTACAGATATGTTTATACAGATAAATAGAATCCACTAAATTCGAAAGGAACAAAACAAACAAATATATGTGTGATCAACATTTTACACTTTTATTTGTTGCAACAATTAAAACTATTACAACATTTCAAATTGGTTATATTAGGTGTACATCAGTTCCGACAGTAACCAGAACTTATATGTATGTCGACATATACTGGTAAAGGTCGTAAAAGTATAATAATATTAACAAATATTGGGTCTTTCACTGTCTTGTTTGGAATGTATCGACATTCGTCTATTTCGATGTTTCAGAGTAACAAATATATATTATTTTATTGTTATCTGATGGTGTTTGATATCCCTCCCCTCTTCTTCTTATGATTAAATCTAGCTGTTTTAGATTCATTTGTTCATCATCACTCCAAATGAAGTTTGTTGATAGGTTTAAAAAAATCTGTAAACATACACACGACATAAAGTAAAAATACTTTTAAAATACCGATACTGTAGATTGACAAGGAGATCAGTTGCAACTATATTGGCCTTTACCTTGGCTTTCATGATTAGGCTGGACATCATTTCCAAGGTTTTTATATGCCTTAATTATGGTGTATTATATTTGAATGAAATGGAATGAGGTCATTTAATAAACTCGACTCTTCACTGGTAGTTTTATGAATTAAAATTTTTCGAATGAACTCATCATATAACGTCCATTTCTACAAACATGTATAGCCTAATGTTATTGTTAAAATCTGTTATAAATATGACAGTTATGCATTTATTAGGTGTTTTGTTTAAGTCGATATTGTGGAGTTATGTTTGAAAGTAAATACCGTACTCTTTAAATCTTTTATAGAAATGATACCTTGCTTAGAATATAGAGAAACATGGGCATTAGTGACATATATATATATATATATATATATATATATATATATATATATATATATATATATATATATATATATATATACACACACACACACACACCAGATTTCATTTTTAATAATATTTTGTAACTTAACCAAACAGCATAAACTGAACTCTATGTAAGTAACATTCACAACTATTTAAAGTCATATTTCGTCTGATAAAGAGAACACAACACAAAATCCATCTAAAATAACAACAATAAAAAATATAAAAAAAACTTACTCAGTAACAGCAACTACATGGTAAAATCATTTATAGTTCCTTACACGTACACTCTGTAAAGACGCAAAAAAGCACACATTTATAAATATAATATTTTAATTGTGAATGGAATAATAGGACTGTACCTAACCTAACTTGTCCTAAATTTCAAAAATTCGTTGCAATAATTGTAAATATCACATGATTTTCAACAAAAAATATTGAGACAGTGTCACACTCATAATTTTTCTACTGTTCTCTAATAGATCGGTGGTAAAATCGCCCCCTCCCCCCTCACATAAAACCACCATAAATCTCACGGATCCCTTTATATCGATACTTCCAAAACCCTCGAATTACCACATTCCTCTTAAATTCCAATGTGTTAACGGTACATTAAAATTTTAACATTCTATAAATTTTATTCAGCCAGTTCCAATTCACCAGTATTTCACACTTCAGTAGTTAACTGTATTTTCTATGTATTAACTAGGCTGTTAAAGTGGTTTAACTTTAATAACGGTATACCTTGACATTTTTATTAACAAGATGTCAATCAGCAAGACTGTATACTCCGTATGTAAAAAAAAAAGATATCGAAGGAAATTATTCTTTTGGAGTAATTAATTATAACAGCAACAAAATGTCTTGTGTAGAATGTCATTGAATTACCAATCTAAAAAGAAAAACAACATTTAAATTGAAATGGTGAGGCTAACAATATCTACTATTAATACTTTTATTCAAATAATTTTTACAAACATAATAATTGAAATGAATATACAAAAAACACATTTATTTTTTAAAAAATACAATAAAAATTTTAATATTATGGTGAAGGCTCTTGCTCCTTTTTCTTCCGCTCCCTGTGCCACTTATTCTTCTTATTCCGCCAGCGTCTCTGGGACCTTAGTTCTTTCTCCTTTTCCTCCATGAAGTCCTCCCAGTCTGCGATAAGTATGCTTGAGGCTAAGAGACTGGGAGGTTGGATGGTGTATTCTGCTGGGAGCTCCCCCCGGGCCATCTTTAATACTGCATTAAGTGTGGCCACAGTAGGTTCTTGGTGAAATTTCATGATAAGGTAAACAAATATTATTCACTAGTAAATTTCACAAAACACAAATATATTTCTAACAGTTAGACAAGTAAGAACTAAAATTTACAAAACAACTTTATCCAATATCAATGTTAAGAGGGTGGGGAAGAAGAGAAAGAGAAGGGACCTACTGATGATGCTTAACTGCGAAACAGCTGTTACAAATATATCTGTTTTGTGAAATTTGCTAATGAGTATTATTTGTTTACCTTACTATTAATATCTCTGATTTTGCTATTTACATTTGTCAAGGTCATCTTCTCATTCTTATAAATCTCTTTGGTAAATTCAGTTCATTTATTACAATATTTACGACTTTAAAATTAGTAAAGATGTGTTTGAATGTGATTGTGTTTTCAAGCACTTGCCAGAAGAATATGGCAGGGCTTTACAGTTGAATATGATGTTAGAGATAATGTTCACAGGACATATTTTTTACGGTGGTACAATGGTAATGTACACCAACTTTAGTTACCCATAGGAAATACATGAGGAAGAATTGAAAAGTTCACATTTTTTATTGTACAGTAAACCTCAGTTAATTTGGACAACCATCGTTTGATTATACTTTTAATAATCGTAAATATGGTTAGGAACTAGTAATTAAATAGCAGATGTTGTATGGCTAGGTGCGTTACTACATTCTGCACTAGTCATTCTAATTTTGTTTGGTAGGTTTCTGCAGTTACTCAGAAGTCAGTTAATGTGCTCTTCACCTTCGGTGATATTCTTATATTATAGTTTGAGTAAAAAAAAATCAACGTTTCGGTTTTTAATTCTACTGTACAATATAGTGAAGTATATGTTTTAAAATATAGTAAACTTCATTTAGGACGGAAGCGTAAACATAAATGGATTTACAGTATAACAAACAAACATAACACAATTCTCACAAAAAATACGCCCAAGTATCAGACGCGTTTCAACGACAAGGTCGTCCTCTTCAGTGATACACGAGCTACACCAATCAAACTATAACTGAGGACCAGTTATACAATTACCACAGTGCTCTAGTGATTTATTTAAGAGTTTTTATGTTCATATCTCACTTGTTATTCAACTTATAACACATTAAAGTAGATAACAATTTGCTGATTTCAAGTGTGCGTTTTAGTACCAATCCCAACTCTCTATGATGAGAAATAGCGAAGTTATTGTTGATAATGTAATTTTGAAGCCAAGAAAATGTGATCTAATACGATCCGACAGGGCCAAATAACGCAAGCAAGTGTGGAAATTTTTTAATATACATACATATATACGGTCCCCTAATGCCTAGCCTATGTTAAGAGAGTAGTGATTTTCAAGGTTCATAAAACCTGTGTAACAACTGTTTTAAACAAACTTACCCTACTGGATAAGACTCCTTGATTTACCAATACAATTTAACGTTTCATACAAGCTTACAACCTTTGGGCATACTTAGAAGATCTGCTTGGATTACGTTGTATGATCTGGTTAGATTATTACATACCGTGATGATGCCCAATCAACTACTTTTCATTTCTACCGAAAAATATGGACTTACTTCAATAATTGTCGAATTATAATTCTGATATTTGGTGGGGAAAAAAAATCTGCAATAATTTCAAATTGGTTTTTTGACTTCTATACTTTCTCTATTTAGTAGTGGAGTAATGGGAGAGGGAGGAATAAGTAGTTGTTTTCAGGGATAGGCATTCTAACTTAGTATTCAAGTATCACACTCCAGATACTTAACAATAATTTATTTATGATTTCAGGAAAGTCTTCGAGGAAAGATTTCTGTGGTTGTACAACATGAAGTTTGCAGTGCTCTTCGTTTGAGTTTCTAATAATGGTTTGTACTTATTTTTGTTTTGGAATATACAGGGTAAACTTTTATTCTTGGGTATATTTTGATAAATACTATATTTAGAATTTACAGCCTAATTTATTAAGAAATTGAAAGAGACATAAATGTGTGATTTGCGTGAAACAATAGTTCACCCATGGGGGAATTAATTTTGTGGAATCTAAGAAATCTTCCCACTCATCCCATTCCCCTCGCAATCTTAAACTTAAAAATTTCAAATGTTAACCTACCCCCTTGTGACACCTTTAATTAAAGGGTAAAAAAAAATTTCTTTTTATGTAAAAAGTAATCAAATTGGATCATCCGTTCTCGAAATATTCCACGATCTTTAATTTATACTTACACATTATTGCTACTGCGAAGACGTTTGCTCAAGCTCTTTATTTTTGTGAAAACGCTTTACGAAAGAAGAACAATCAAGTTTTAACTATCAGCGGGTTTAATAATAATGACAGTTAATAATGTTTAATATTCCATAAGAAAATGTCACTGTGATGTCATCTGGTTGTAAGAAAGTTAATATTGTTGAATTGTCCAAATATAAAACACCGCCAGTTGGTTTAGCTGATCTTAGACATCGAATAATATGCATATTCCAAGAAAAATCATTTCAAAATGTCAGAAGCGAGTTTCAGGTTAGGTTAGTATTTGTTGCATGAAAAGAAGGAACATTTCAAACATCTCTGAAATTTTAGAAGAAAAATGCAAGAATGCGGTTAAGTGTAATATTACAACCAGCATGTTCAAATTTTTGTTATTTCACAAATCGGTCCAGTCTAAACTAAACTCTTCGTTCTAACTACAGTACTTGTTTTTACCAACAAAAGAGCTTGATCAAACGCATTAATAAGTAGTGAAAATATGTAAGCATAAATTAAAAATCGCACAATATTTCAAGAACGGATGATCCAATTTCATTACTTTTTTATGCCCTTTAATTAGGTGTCATAATTAAGTAGGTTACCATTTGAAATTTTCAAGTTGGCGGTTGCAACGGGATGGGAGGGTTAGTTAAGATTCCACAAAACTAGTTCCCCTTGTGTGTATTAACGTATCCCACAAACCGTACATTTATGTCTTAGTTTTTTAATAAATTAAGATGCAAGTTAAAAAAAATAAAAAAATACACTATATTTCACTTCTAGGTCCCACCTTAAACATTTGGTTTGATTGCACTTTGTCAGGCCTGAAATTAACAGTAGTTTGAATATGTCAAAGTTTGAAGTAATGGTTATGTAATGTTAAAGAAGAACAGAAATATTTAGGAGATAAAGAAAGGTCATCTTTAAACATGTTTCAAAAATTTTTGACCTTGGCTATCACATAACTTTCTTTGTACTATTTATATTTGAGAAAGTCGAATGTAGCCATTTTATTATTTTATGAGATTTGTAAATGAGAACCAAGATTGCTAGTAGTATTTTTAATGGTAATGTTTATATTGTTTAATTTTTGTATTTTGTCCAATAATAACCCAACTCTGTAGTAGATTGGTTTTATTTAATTTTAAATAAATTCATTATACAAAGTGATATAAGTGTGTCAGCTGTTTTATTTATGCAGTATTTGTTATATTAAAAAAAAAGTGAATTGGCAACTCCCCTGAACTTTTCAGTCTTATTTGGGGGTTTTAAAATTTTGATACCATCGGTAATATGGCGGCCAACTTTAAAGTTTCTTATAGGAACTCCTATATTTTTTATGATTATATTTTACACCATAATTTTAAGACTGTTTTATTCTTGTTTTTTTTTTTTTTTTTATACATCCAACTGTTTAGAAGCTACAGATTTTCAAAGTAGTGAAAACAAGATTTTAGAGGTCCATTTTCTGTATTTAAAACAGTTGAACCGAGATTAAAACTGGAACTTTATAATGTCATAAAAACTACTAGAAATTTGAAAATCAACAAAATAGTTTTATTACTCATTTGACAAGTGTAGCCTAATAAAGTTGTGATATTTAATTCAAAATTAATAATTTATTTTTCGTATTGAAGTTTTATACTGTTAGTAATTTGCAGTTTTATACTAAATTTACTAGTTTTAATTCCTTTATGATATCTTTACTTTTATTGTACATCATAGGGTAATAGAGATAATGGTAAAAACTTGTTAAATTCTTGGTAATTTACTAGAAGACACAAGAGGCCATTTTTAACATATTCAATTAGAATGCGTTTATTGTTAATTTTCAAATTTCTAACGAAATATAACTTTTTTTTTCACTCTTGGTATCTTAAAACTGTAATGTCCATACAAAAATCAAAATTAGTTTTGTCTGGACTTATCTATCTATAATATGGTGTTATATATATATTTTAAAAAAATATTTGTGGTTTCTACGTTTTAAAATTAATTAACCGTCCCAAAACTTTTTACACCATCTGGTACGTGAAAAATTATTAAAATAATAAATCAGTTTGTGAAATATTTTACACAAGTTTCTACATAGTGTAATAAATATATGTGATTCTAATAATATATTTATTTTGACTTCTGAATCTTTGAAATGGGTTTATTTAATTTGTTAAAATAGGCTTTATTTACAATCTAGCCATGCATAGTGTTACCTTTTGAAATTATTTTATTGAATTAATTTGGTGTGATTTTTATAGGTTTGATTTTGTTTTACAATGATTCAATGTTTAATGTAGGCTATTTCAGTTTTACTTAAATCTAGTCCTCGATTGTATCTGTATCGCTACAACTGTCCACCTAAATTTGAATAAAACTATTTTCTTAATATCTAATAACAATTAACATTTTGTCCCTTCTCAACAGATTACTTAATTATATTTATGATAATTAAACATTTAATAACACTCAATAATTCAACATTATTATAAATACTAAATAGTAGCAAGTTTTAAACTAGATAATTGTCCATTTTTTCCCCGCAGTAAATATGTTTCATCCCTGATTGATTCCCTCCATTTTGTTATATTCTCTTCTATCACTCTGTCTATAATAGTTTTTATTTCTATTTTCCTTCCTCCTTCTCTTGTTTTTTTTCTCCTGTCCTTTCTTAACCCTTAATAAAGTCAATCGGATTCATTATTCTTCCATTAAATTTTGGAACCATCTGTTTCCAGTTAGTTGTTTCCTTGGATACTCTTACTGTTCATCCTATTGCTTTGTTTCATTCTCATCTTACCTATTTTCTCCGTTGTCTATGTATCAACTATTCCTAGCTCCTTTCATAGTTCACGTTATTTCTCTTTCAACTTCCCTAATCCGTTGCCCTTTATCCTATGCTTGTTTATTTAGTTTTTTCTATATATTTTCAATTTCTTCCATTTTTATATTGTGCCCCAATAACTCCTTTTCATTCTTCGTGTATTCTCTCCTTCACCATTATACACTCTCAGGGCTCACTGATATAATGAGTACAGGTGTGAAAATCCCGAGGTGCCTAGCTGGATCTACACCTTTTGTCATCTAGTCCTGGGGTTAGATCCCTCTCTTTCATCCTTCCTATCAGGTCTCTCTTGACCAACTCTGCTTTCTTCCGACCCTAATCCTTATTGAGTTTTCGAGGACTAGAGATCTCTATTATGTAACCTAACCTCTTTTTAAAAAAAATAAAGTGATTATAATCAAGTGGTTTTTCGCCTTTGAACAAAAAGGAAAATAATCACAATTATTCCTACTTTTTCCTATTATTCTCCAGTCCTTTCTGCACAATTTTCTTTTACCCTCCTTCCAAATTCTATTTTTATCACTCTTTTATTCTTTTTTAATATCTTCATATAACTTAAGTACAACATACCAATACATGACCTCATTTTTGAAATGATTTTATTGTATTAAATAAATTTGATCAAGATAAGTCTTCTTTTTAATCGTTTATTATATTTTAATTAATCTGGTGTGATTTTATAGGTTTAATTATTATTTTTAATTTTAAAATGATACAATTTACTCAGATGTAGGCCAAGCCCTCTCATGTATCTGTATTATCACCACAATAGATATTGGAAAACAAATAATGTTTTGTATCAGTTCTGTTATGAGACGGCTCTATAGGAAGATGAATGGCATTACATAATAAAGGATATGACAAGTTTATCTAACTATGTGTGTAAATAAAACATTATTTCTTTTAGATCCAATATTTGGGTACCTACTACCAGTTTTCACAATTTGTAGACATTTTTTAAAGAAAATTAATTTTTCTTGTTTTACATTTTTAAATAAATGACACCATCATATCTGCATGGGAATGGTTCAGCTTGAATGGCTGCAGGGAAGTTTGTATATTATGTACTCGTCATAAAATTCTTTATATATGTGGTACTAATACAAATTTAAAGCAAGTTGGTGGGTGCCATCGTGGTACTTACTCGGCCCCAACAAACAATATAATACACACAGATCCTCTAAATTTAGTTTCTTATGCTTCGTAGAAAATGTTAAATTGTGTTGGATGATCGAGGAATCATACACCCAGTAAGGAAATTTTATTTAAAACAGTTGTTACGCAGATTTTCTGAACTTCTTAATTCTGTATATATCATTACCTTTTTGAGAGCTTATAGATGTGTATATAATGAAAGGTCACCACTTGCTACGCTCGTGTTTTTGATTTGACCTTTGTAAGTGTATGAATATCACATTTTTTCGGAGAAGCCTGGGTTTGAAATTACATTTTTGAGAATAATTTTGCTATTTTTAATCGTTGAAGAGATGGGATTGGATATAATTACATGCAGAATTGAAATATGATTTTTTTTATATAATGTAGTGTGTTATTATAGGACGAATAACACAAGAGATATGAATAAAAACTGTTTAAAATAGCCATCATTTTGATATTTTAAATTAAATTTTTCTGAACTTTGATAAGAGCGTACTATTTCAAGATCCTATCTTAATATTTGTGGCTGCTATTATTATTAATATTTGCATTTAGACAAGGACAGACAGATGGCATGTTGAAAATTACTTTTTCTGTTTCCTGATACCCCAAAATATGCAGATCAGTCAAAAACGGAGATCAAATTTTTGACTACCAAACATACCATAAAATCGGAAACTCTCAAGTAATAGAATTCTGTTTTATAAGGTTTGAAAATGTGAAACTAGTGGTCAAAATATGAGCTAGCGAGTTTCACAGTGTGAACGCGATTAAGCGATTTTGCTTTGTAAACCTCAGAGAAGCTGGCTGGTGTAAGAGTGAGTTTTAGACTTAAGTTTAGGATAACGGTTGTGTTTCTGGAATGATTTGGCAAGAAATATGATCCCCGGGCTCTGCACGTTCAGGGTATTGTCCCATTGTCCCTACTCTTGTTTTCTAATATAGTTTACATTTTTAATTTTAAATATTGTCAGTAACAAAGTAAAAATGTTACAAATGTCACAAATGCTACTTATAGTAGCAAAGTTGTGTTAAGATCCACGGACTTTTGGGTTGTCGGTCAAAAACGCTTCCAATGATGCGTAAAAATGCGATTTGGTCCGTTCAGAGTAATATCCGATTTTAAAATATTGGTTGTTTTAAAACAGTGTTTTAATTAAAATTATAATGTTTTAAATTTTTTATTATTTTCAAGCCTAAGATTGATTATAGACCCACTGCCTACTTGCCCCGAACATAGCTTGGGTTATGTTTTTTTGATTTTATAGATCATTTGTACTGGCATATCACAGTGTGCGTAGTAGTCTTTCTGAATAACTAATCTACGTTTGTAGTTCCTTTCAACAAATATTTTATGATTTAAAAAACATATACTGTAACCAGACACGTAGTTCTGAACTGTGATATCGTTTGTCATTTGTTGATCCACCGGCTAAATATACATAAAAAAATATCAATTATTATTTTTCTTGTATTTTTGAATATGATGTATACTTACTTATAAACAGTGAAATAGTGTTATGATAAATAAATGCATTCAGTTGAGTGGAATGTTTTAATAGGGGTAATTATTGTGAGGGGGGGTGGACACAATTAATTATTTGAATAATACTAAGAAACCTAAAATTGACTTAGAAAAACGTGCTGGCTTACTCAAAAGGAGGGGATCTATTTCCTGGCAGTGTACTCCGAACACAGCCACTATTTAAACTTAGGCTGAAAATCTCAACTGAAATATTAAAATTTATGAGTTTTTATAAAATAACAGTAATGATTCAGTAATAACAGTATATGGTCGGATTGTGAAACGTGGTGCGCCATGTCTGGACCATAAATTTCACATTTTGTAACTTAATGATTACCACAATGCGTATACAAATTAACCTTGGGTCATTGGACCCTTCCCATAATGCTCTTAAAAGATCGTTTTGGGTGGAAATGACAAAACGACACAATATTGTTGAACACTACTTGAAAACACAACCGCACTTGTTCAGTCCTGAATGCATACTGATGGGAACTATTTTACGGAACTTACAGGAACCATGAGCGACAGTTCTGGAAAAGAATATACAACTAGCCTTCCATTTAGCAGATAATGCAGCGCACAGATGTAAAAAAGGAAATAGTGTAAGAAGGGTGATGAACTTCATCACACATGTTTCTTCTTTCTATTTTGCAGTTTTCTTTCAATTCAATTCAAGGCATTTTTCAAATTGTAATAACTCAGTTGCTAGTTAATTTAAATATACTCTTTATGGTAAATTTAGAAAGTAACCCGTTAAATGTAAAATGGTGTGGGTGCAACTTTTATCTTTATTTTACGTTAGAAATGTTCACAAAACCAATGCTCAGGTTTCTAGGCCAAGTGTACGCATAGGAAGCCAAGACTGAAAGTGTTAACCGAATTTTCAGAAAAATACTCATGTATTTTATTTATTTATTTAATTATGTATTGTGAGTGAAACAGTTTGTTAATTTTAATTTGATGATGTTTCTGCTGACAGGTAAACAGAATTGATCCTATCTCATCACATTGATTTCGTTATCTGTTGGAATCGTCGTTATGTCAGGTCAATATCCACACCCGAGTACACCTTCATCTCAACAACATCAGTTTAGTCGTCAACACGGACCTCCTCATCATCTCCCTCCTGCACCACCGGGACAATATTGTCCACCACAAGGACCTTCACAACGGATGCGAGGTCCTCCGCCTCAACACTGGGGTCATCCTACTCATAATACTGGTAACATTGGTTTAATTTTAATGAAGGCTTGACTTATTGTTTTGCGTGTAAAATATTTCTTGGTTAGGTTAGACCCCTGTGTGAACTCAACAAAGTTACGGTGTAGATTCCCAATCTTTTGGTAAATCTAGGCCCTTGATGAACATTACACCAAGGATTTATTAATTTTTCTCTTTTTTCGGGATAATTCGTCACCCCTTCTAAAACCCATCCGTAACATAGTTCATTAATCTTTATCTACCTGCTAGGTCATCCCCCTATCTTTCCCGATTTCTCTATTGTATTTCAGTTTCCTGTTACTTATGTTTAAATAGTTGTCTATACCTATAAATTATCAGTTGCCCGATGATGCCGCAAGGCGAAACAATTGTAGCTCATTTATATTTTTTAAATATTTAAAACTTTTGCTTTATTTTATCCTTGAATATGGAGTTTCAACAAGAAATATCTGCTATTACATTAAAGTTGTTTATAATTTATCATTTAGTTTTGTGTGTTGTATTTTATGTTCGGGAAAGAATACAATTTTCAAACATAATAGTATGATTGTTTTCAATTTATAGGAATTGCAAATATTTCATTTTAATCCACTGTTATCACATGTAGCTAAGTAAACAAAAGTGTGTTAGTCTAGTTTGATAAGCTAACCTAAATTTGTGTTCATAGGTTAAACCTAGAATACTTATCAGCTGTTACCTTGAATTTTAAATGAGGAAATAGGCCATTTCAAAACTGATTTTCTTAATCAATATTGTATTATTTTGTGAATAGAAAGTGTTTTACAATTTTGTTTGATCTGCGCTTTTGTAATCAGTTTTTACCAATTTGGGGGTTTGATTGTGATCATTTTATAAATCTTTCATTACATAGTCTTTTATTACTATCTTACATGTATATAGGTATTGAGACGGTTATTTAAAATGTTCACTGAATTTAGGATTTCCTGAACTAAAAAAAAAATTTAGCCAACTCATATGGGCCAAATGAGTGGACCGATTTTGTTTTATTTAGCTATGAAGACAATTTTAACTATATTTCAAGCTTTATTCGATAGCTAACACTTAAATATAACCCCTAAGGTCCTAAACGGAACATATTTGCCGTCATCTCAAAAAATAAGCCGGGGAAATCAAAAATTAACCTTTACTTTCTCTATAGCTTGATATTTTTTATTTATTTTGATGGAAAATTGTAAATTTAATTCTATAATATGACACACAACTTTTTAAGACTATTAGCTGTCTATAAAAACTGATGTTTAAAAATTTAAATCCCGAGGGATTCTAACTGGATCTACGGACCTTTTTCGGAATTTCAACCCCCACGAGTTTTTCTCTTTTTAAAAATAAATCCCATTCATTTGTCATAAAATCATTTTTTAATATAGTTTTAACAAGAATCATTACAAATAGGTTAGGTTGGATGGTTTCGTATATATATAACCATGTGTACTTGCGATAAGATAAGTCAGTATGCAGATAGAGCGAAATAACTTAAATCAGTATGCAGATAAAGTGGAATAACGTAAATCAGTATGCAGATAACATGGTTAATCAATGTCATAACGACTTTGTATCTATACCTAACAATGACGATAAGAAGTTGAATTAAACTTAGTACAAGCATCTGATGTCTTGTAAACTATAGAAACAATCATTTCTTTAGTTTCTTGGTTATTTGGTTTAGAAAAAGCATTTTTGACTAATTTTTCATCAAGAACATCATTTTATGATAATTGAAAGCCATTTGATTTTTAAAAATAAGCCTTTTATTCAAAATAAAAATAAAAAAATTCTCAGTCACTAGATTAACACAGGGTGGCTGACATTTTTTCTTATATAGTAGTAGCAGCTCGCTTCCGTCACTTTTTTAAAAATTTTGAACTCGTCAAGTTTCAGCAGCTCATTTGACAAACTGCTGTCCGGGTAACATTTGCTTTATATATTTTTCCCGTTCAAAATCTGGAGGCAGATGTGTTAAATTGGAAGACTGAGTAGTGTCGGCTGATAAATATGGTGGTTCCTTCTACACATTGGAGTCAGACCTGCTTATATGTTCAACATTTAAAAAGTGATAGAAGCAATATGCTACACAAATAAGTGTCTGCCAACCTTTTTTACTTTTGATTTTATTTTGTCGCTAAAAATAACAATATCGCCCTAAATTTTAGAGAAAGAATTCAAGAGTTGATGAATTTTTGTATGAATTAATTATTGAGATATGTGTAGTGTTTTAAAAATAAAAATTGTTTATTGGTTCTACAGATTATGTTAAATTTTAGAAGTAACCTAAACTAATATAATTGTTGAATAGATTAGCTTCAAAGTTTGAGCTTTGAATCTAGGACTAACGAACATTTTAAATATTTGTTACTAGTTTTTCAAGGACAATTTTGAATTGGCCGTGACTGTAGAGTTGTGATTATTGTCAGAAGGGTGTTAAATATATTCTTAAACACATTTGTATTTGTTTAACACTGTCATGTACGTATATACCAGGATTTTAATGTAGTTATAGATGTCTTGTTATATTTATTTACTGTACTTGACATGAGCTGTAGAGTATGTCCTCTTAATCATGGGTGCACCATTAGATGGTTTCACCACATATGTTTCTTTTTTAAATGTTTGTGCGAGGCAGTGGCGCAGCCACAGAAGGAGGGGACTAGTAAATTATAAATTCAACCCGCCCGCCCAAGGCTCTTGTTACTATATATATATATATATATATATCTATTAATTGCTAACCTCATAAAAAGCCTGGGATATTGTGACAGTTTTAATTAAATACGTGTATATTTAAGAATTCATTTATCACCTGGGGATCAGTAATTAAACTGTACAGTCACGGCCAATATAAAATGTCCAAGCAAAACATTTGCAATTTGTACATTTGGTTTTGGTTTCTAATCTCTTTCAATTTCACAAAATCTTATGAAAATCTGTAGAACCATTGAATAGTTTGTACAACGGAGCTGTAAACGCTGTAAAACATATCTCTAGCTTTTCCCATAAAATTTATGGTTAAATAACATTATAGTTTTAGAATAATGTTTTATATAATATGAAAGTTGCTCCTGGAATTTCTTATAAAATTGACTTTTGCAAGTCAGATTTTGGCCTTATATTTACAATTTTTCTCCAGTCATTTCCCTCTTTTCCCTTTGTTTTGGGGAATTCTATAAATATTTATAACAAAGCCCCCCCCCTCCACCTCAGCAAAAAAATGTGCCTTCACCACATTGTAAAAATAATAATATATTTGTTTTACAGGTTTGAACACAGTTGGAGGTGGTCTTGTATATGGATCTCCACATTTAAGTGGCTATGGGATTCCTGGACGCTCTCAACAATGGCCTAAACCTACAGAGAACAGATATTCCATGCCATCTAGTGGCAGCAATCCTTTGTACAATCTACAGATGCAGTTGTCTCAAAATATAATGCCACCAGCCGTTTCGGAAAATCTACTACCCAGTGATTATAATCAAGAAGAAACTATCGACCTATCGAGTCATTCAGTGAGCGCAGAGAATAGGAGAGAAAAGGAAGTATTACGGAATGGTGCGGTGCTTGAAAGTGCGACAGTGAAGATAGGGGAGAGTGTAGCAGTGAAAGTAACGGAAAGCGCAGTTAATGGTGAATTTGGTGAAAGTAGTTTAAAATCGGGGACAAATTTTACAGAAAATAAAGATGTTGCAGTGAGTGTTATCGCACAAAATCCTTTAAGTGATGTTTTAAACTGTTCTAAAGCAGATAAATTGGAGTTGTCTGTTGTCAAAAGTGGTGAAAGTTCGGTCGCTAGAAATGTAGACTCTTTGGTGAAAAATTCTACTAATTTAACTGTTAAAAGCCCTGAATTAATTAAATCAAATCCAGAACGAGGAGCAGATAGTGTTTCTCCGGAGTATTTAGGCGTTCGTTCTCCTGATTTTGTTAAAAGCTATGCTAATACTGAAATTATACCGATTAAAAATTTGCCGTTTTCAGATCTTGTGTCGGTTAAAAGTCCTGAGCGTACTGTTGTGAAATTATCTGAAAGTTTTAACGTAAGAAGCCCAGAGAGATGTGTGAAAATTCCTGAACATTTTAATATACGAAGTACAGAAAGTTCCGTTTTAAAGATTCCTGAAAATTTTAACGTTAAAAGTCCAGAAAGTTCTGTTAAGATACCTGAGAATATTAATCCGAAAAGTCCAGAAAGCGTTTTAACTGAAAAACTTGACGATAAAAGCATAAAAAGCCCAGAGATTCCCACTAATAACCTCACAATTCCTGATGTTAAATCCAGTGACGATTTTCCTCTTAAGCCAATTTGTAGCAGTCCTGAACATATCTATGTCGAGACTATTAGACCGTTCGCTGATTTAAATGCTTCTACTGACTCTAATACGCAACCTAATGAAGTATCAACCGATATCAGCGTAGAAAGTAATATATTGCGTATTTCAGAAAGCTCGGAAGATATTGAAAAAGAAGACGAAGCTATAGATCCCTTATTTATTAAAAGTCCAGAACAAGCAGAAACAATTGATGATGTAATTTCTTTAGAGGAAAATTCCACTCAAAAATCTGACGAGTGTGTAGTAAAACATATTTCAAAAATTACAAATGATTGGGAAAATTCAAATCATACTGCTGAAAATGTTGAATCAATTTTAGAGAATATGTTTAATACACAAGACGAGAAACCATTGCCGTTAGCTCCGCAGTCTGTTATCGTTAGCAATGACTCACGATCGTCTATGTTTGATGAGTTGAGATCAGAAAAATCTACAATAATTGTACCAATGAAAGAAGAAGAATTAGCAGAAACATTATTAGAAGAATCTCGAGAAATAAAACTCGAAGAAAAAGATGTGAGTGTTGAGAAAATGATGGACGAAATGCACACGGAAAGTGAAAAAATAGAAGTGAAACCAAAACAAGAAACAGAAAAGTTTGAAGAATCGATGGAAGTAGAAGAAATGAAAGAAAACATTCCTAAGGCAGTTAAACCGATGTTAAATCAACCCAGTGCATTAAGACTTTTACGTAAAAATTTACCAGAAAATGATAAACCTTCAATCGCAACGGCAGTGACAACTCCTGTAGAAATCAATACAAATGTTGAATCAGAAAAAAATCCGTTTATTGAAGTAGAAAGCGAGTTGGAAAAAATGTTTGCCGGTATTGTAGAACCTGCTGGTGAAGCGATGAACGAAAACCAAATTATGTCAGGAGCCGATACGGGCGTAGAATCAAAAAAACCTTTCACAAATAAACGCCCAATGACACGACGTAAAACACCAAATCGTAGGTTATCCGATGGTAGTCTGTTCGTGTCAGAAGGGAAAAAGAAGTTAAATAAAAGGTCAAGTGATATAGACGGGAAGAAAGCAAAGAAAACTAAGTTAGAAAGTGGTTGGGATAGTCCAAACGGGAAAAAAGGAAAAGGATTTCAGAAAGATACTTCGAACGATAGCGGTAGTGGTGTAAATAAATCAAAAGGACCTTTTATACATGTCGAAGGATCGAAGGAAAATCCTATAAACGTTGTCGTAGTGAATAGTGGTGTCCGAACTGAAGATGAAGAAGGCACTGAGAAATCTATTTCAAGGCGTAAACATTCCAGTTATCAGCGTTCTGAAGGTAGGTTTTGATGAGTACAATATTTTAATTTTTAAATGTAATAATATTTTATTACTAGAGACATTTAACATTTTTAGCTTTTTCTTAACTTCTACTGGTGCGTTTTAGACATTTTCATTTTCAAAAGCTAGTTAGTTATATATTGTTTAATAGGAGTCATCTTATATAACCCACGTAACCTTCCTCTATCCTCTACCTGTAGGCTACACCCTCTTCTGTGACACCATGCTCTCTTGTTACGTTAGATTTATATCTGGCTAGCAGAGTACCCGTCCTTCGTAAGGGGTTGACGTATATTTGTATTGTATATTGGTGTATAGATAATTGAGTGTTAAGGGAGTTTTCAAGGCCAGTGTGGCGGTGCCCTGATGGAATTTCTAAATAAAAATAGGCCTATGTGTTTACCAGAGACCCTAAGAATGTCCATGTACAATTTAAACTCAATGGGTCCAGTAGTTTTTACGTGATTGAGTAAAACACACAGACACCATTAGATTTTTATATAATAGTAAAGATTATTTGCTTATTTATAATATTTTGTCTCTTAATTTAATGTTTAGGCCGATTGTTTTATTCAATTTAAATCAGCACAAAATATTTCCATTTAGTAATTTACTTTTACTGTTGAATTCTATGTATTTCCTCTAAACAATTATGTATAACGACTTAGGTTTTGGATTGAGTATTTATTTTTGGTGATTTTTTAAGAATTTGGACATTAATTTTGCTAATTTTATGTTAAATTCATGAATATTGTTTCTAATATACCTTCAAAGGCTTACCTTTGTGAGTACGGGTGCGACAAGCCAGAGAGAACCTAGCTGGATCTACACCTTTCTCATGTAGTCTTGGATTAGTTCCCTGTTTTTCATCTTTCGTGTCAGATTGTCATCATCTTGACCAACTATTGTTTTCTTCTGATCCTGATGCTATTAGAGAGGGCTAGAGGTGTTTACTTTATACTCATAATTTTTTTTAAGGTGGTTATGACCGAGAGGTTTTTGCTTTTAAACAACAACAAAAAATATTTCTAATTTGTATTTTCAAAATATTTATATTTTATTTCATATTTCTCTTCAGCACTATATTTCTGAATTTTTGTAATATTCTTGAAATAATTTTTGTATGGTGTATTTACATATGAAACTTTTAGGTGATATATACAGAAAATGTTTAATTTCTGACATACTAACTCTTAAAAAATTTTCAAAAATTTGTATTTACAAAAAAGTAAAAAATAGCTCAAAAGTTTGGGGTATTTTTAAAATGCACCAAAAATAATTATTTTATTAAAAAACCAACTTGTAGTATACTATTATTTAGAGAAAAGTATGTACAATTGAACTGTGAATTTATAAATTTTACTTCTAGAATGATATATTGTAGAGTCAGGTAATAAAGAATGAGAAAAATTCTCTTTGTCACAAAAATTTAAACATAAATAGCACGTACAAACTTCTGTAAAATAGCAGAGTATTTATTTGAAACTGTTCAAACGCCTTACAATAATTGTAGGTTATAGCTGTGATCATAAATCTATATCAATAAAACAATAAATAAATCACTATAATTTAAAAAATAATAAACTCACAAAACATAACCTGAAATGTAATTAATTTGGCTCAGCGCCAGCATTCCTAGTGTTGATAATACCTATCTTGTAGAATGACAAAACTAACAACATTCTGTATGAGAAGCCTGACTAAAGGTTGTACCTTTAGTACAATACAAACACCACAGAGATATCCCCAAACGATAGGTCTTACCTTCGGCTTTCCAACTAAAATAAATTTTTGGAAAAAAATTAAATATTACTAACCAATATTTGACATAAAGTGCGATTATCGTAAAAACCAATGGCGTGTTTCATTTTGACAAGACATTTAAATGTTTGTATCTTACTACTATTAGAGCGACAATAATTTGGAAGGCACCATTCGAAATAAAAATAATATAAAATAGCGTATCTTAGGAGGAGTTTGACAGAAATGTGAACTTGTGACATTTAGCCAAATATGATATAATTTTCCATTCCCCTTTGATTGCTGTTGACATTTATTGCTACTGACGAAATATAGTATCTTTATCAATTTATTAAGTTATTTTTATTACGATTTATGAACTTTTGGTAATACGAATTTGTAAGTACAGATTATTAGCTTTATAATGGTACTTAAATTATTGCGATAGGACGATGTTTAGCAGATGAAATGTTGAATTGTAAAAAAAAGTGGTTTTACTTTGTCAATTTTGTTGATAGCCACTTCAGAAATGCAAGTATGCAAGAAACCTTTGTCGTTAACCAGTTCTAGGGTTAACAACCATGATTAAAACCGGTATACAAAATTGTAATTCAATCAAAACTTTGACTTTCTTCTTGTCTTCATTTAGATCTTTCTCAACTTTCCAATCTTGTCTCTTATGAACAATTCTTGGTCTCTTCCGACCCTAACCTAATAATTTTATTATAATTATTTGTAAAGGCGAGATCATGATCGAGAGGTAAAAAGTAAATAAACAGATAGATGCCAAACTATACGTTCTTTGAAACTTTTATTTTATTTAGACCAACATGTCTATCAATCATTGTATATACAGGATGATTCAAAAAGGAGTGGCAATAATATTGTTACAATAATGAAAGAAAAAAACGAAAAAAAAAACAAACAAGTAAATTGTACAATTTTATTGAGTCTTGCCGACCATGGTTTGGCCAGCAACGGCATTTACAAGGCAGCTTAACAAAGACTAAGGAAGATATTGAAAACTGACGTATAATAATACAAAAAGAAGAACAGTTACTTAGCTGGGGGGGGGGATAGAAAGGAAACATGTGGTCATAACGTTTGTTAAAACCATTGTCTTCCTTATGACCACACGTTTCCTTTCTACTCCCCCCTCCCCTAGCTAATTAACTGTTTTTCTTTTTGTAATATTACATGTCAGTTTTCAATATCTTCCTTAGTCTTTGTTAAGCTGCCTTGTAAATGCCGTTGCTGGCGAAACCATGGTCGGCAAGACTCAATACAATTTTAGAATTTACTAAATATTGTGTTTGTTTTTTTCATTAAAATGGAGTTCTACCTTCGGTCAATAGTGTAAATCGTATTGTTACAATAATTTTGTATCCTTACTGACTGACTGTAAACAGTCACATGTTTCAAATGTATTGTTACTATTCAAAACAAGTTGATGGACACCATCATGCAATGTAATGCAATCAGATCCTCTAAATGTAATCCCAAAATGTTGATCTCTTGGGCCATGTAGGAAATGTTAAATTGTATTGGAATGTATAAGAAATCCAGTAGAGTAGTTTGTTTAAATAGTTGTGTATATATTAAAAAGTTTCCACTTCGCTCGTATCACAGCCCGAGCAGACCTTGATGCTCTACATATCTGAAGAAGCCTCCACTCGCTACACTCGAATTGGTGACTTAATTCAATAGGGTTTTAAATGAGCACACTATAGTTCCCTATACAAAATTTCATTTTTGTGGATACTATCATGCAGACAGACAGCATGTTGAAAATCACTTTTTTTTTGTTCCTTGAGTCCATGAAACATGAAGATCAATCAAAATTTGAGGTCGAAATTATTTGACGATTGTAAAACTTTACTTTGTGTGTGAAACAAACTTATTCTTTGAGGGCAAAATATGTTTATTTATATTTTTATGCGAAATGTCACTAAAATCATGCCTTCAAATTAAATAATTTTTGTTTTTATAAAATTGTTGGGATGAATAATATTTCATTAAATGTTTATTATAGAGTGATGCAATAAATCTTATATATAATTTGTTTTTAAGCGAGCTCGTTATACTGACAACATTCATATTTTGTTATGTCAGGTAAAGCTGCTCGACCTAGAGGTACAGGCCTATACAGCAGTACGTTATCATCACGATATGATGCACAAACAGCTGATACGACTTGGATTTGTGTATTCTGTAAACGCGGACCGCATTGTGAAGGAGGACTAGGTGGCCAACCTGCTGGGGACTTATTTGGACCATACAGGTAAACATATGAACTGAGATAGAACCCTTAACTGTTACTTTATCACAGGTACAAATATCAATTGTTATTGCAGGTAGAATTGTTAATTTTGACTTTATCACAGGTTCAACACTTAACTGCAACACAGATCGTTTGAATTTTATGTTGTTATAAGTTGAACTGTTACTTTATCTCAAATACACGTCTCAACTGTTATTTTATTACAAATTGGAATGTTAAAAGGTGGAATGTGGAAAGGTAGGAATGTTAAAAGAGTATCATGTTGGGAAAATTAAAATGAAATAAATAATTAAAATAAAGTTTGTGAGAAACATAAATTAAAACCTAAATAATAAAACACTAAAGTACAAACAAACCTTGTACATTTAGGTTAATCAAAAAATCACATATTTAAAATAGAAATTTATTCCTGGGAAAGATTTGGTATGTAGGTGTAGGAATTTAAAAAAAAAGCCTTTTAATGGTGGGAATTAACCAAGGTTTATGCAAAACATTGAAAGAATTATAAATTAGAGTCCATTAGGAAAAGGCAGACATATGCATAATTGGGATGCTAACGGTGCCACAGTGTACTTACGACACGACGTAATGTTTCACATTTATGCGCTTATCGTTTGATAATTGCCAACTATGACACCAGTAACCAGTAGATAATCCCGGTTGCGATCGAGAAATGTTAGCAGTTCATCTGTCATTACATCGGTTTATCAGCGAAATATTGGACTTTCGATTGACAACTTAATACGGAACAAGATGTGTGATATTCAAAGCAAAGTATATTAATCACTTAATAGGTTATTTCTACTTAAAATGGTCAGGTGTGTCTAATTATTAGAACATTTTAGGTTTAAGAGTAAAATGATTAAACGAATAATATGGTCCATCTGACAACACTGTTGAGAGCAAAGCTATCATATTGTTTCTTTCAACTCGGGTAAAACCTTTTAGAACATTCCAAATAACAAACGATGTCATCGTTGTAGAGAGGCAAGGGGCAAAAGACACTTTTCGAAAAAAACTCCAACTTATGCGGTCCATCTTGAGTTAAAGCAGATTGTCGCATGGTTGGGAGACAATTATTTTGAAATTTTATGATATTAACAAAAGTTAATATTCTAAGAGACTACTGTATTCAACTTAAAATAACCTCAAACTTGGAGTGTTATATTGTATTAAAAGTGATAAATTCAGGGAATGTGTGTTTGGTATAGCAAATACTAAATTACAATTAAATACATTCTTGCAAATGAAAAATTGATTAGAGGAACTACTTAATTCAAGTTTAGAGGCATTAATTAAAATAATTTAAGGAATTATTAAAAATATTGACTCGGGAAATTTTTAATAACTATTTTAAAATAAAAGGGACATGATAGTTTGAGTTTATTAAATGTTAAGACTAATTGATGAAGATTTTGATTTGGTTTTACTTTATGAATATACGTGTTTCGGGTTAGACTGATGTTGTATTTTGTTGTTGTTCTAAATTTGATATTAAATGTATGCATTTCAGATATCACGACTATGTCTTTAGTTCAAGTGGAACACTTTTCTAAAGAATTCACGCCTTGGTATTAACTTTATTTTATTTTTTAAAATAATATATATGCCCAACCACGTGTTGGCACCCTATATTTGAATTTATAGTTTGAGTACGGATGTAGAGTAAATAATAATGTTTTTAAATCAGTCATTTTCGCGATAAATGCAACAGGGAGATTACAGACAAGAAGAAGCTCCACCCACTGAGATTCAAATGTATGGGGAGAAATTTGATATATTTATTTGCTCTATGTTATTATAGTTCCCTGATGTACATTTCAGTAACCAAGTTACCATCATCGAAGGAGGGATCTGAAATAATGAAAATTCTATGTTTTGTATTTGAAGTAGTTTTAAGATATATTATTATCTGTAATTTTAATTTTTGGTTTATGGATTATTAATATCATTTTAGTTAAGCTTTTTGATTTACTAAATTTTGTTGTTGTTATAATGTACATGTTACGTTTTACATTTAAAGTAATTTTAAGATATATTGTTATTGAATTTTTTTTATCACCATTGCCATATTCAACCTCCGGGTTTCCCAAGGACAGGAATATGTACCGTCAGCCGCTTTCACCTAGGCCATTGACGTGGTTCTACTTTGATTGCCTGATCTACCTGAAGTAGGGTGGAGGAGAGAATATAGCAGTTTAGTTTTTTAAATTTTATATTTTGTTAGTATTATTTCAGATACCTCGGATGATGGTAACTTGGTTACCGAAATGTACATCAGGGAATTATAATAACATAGGGCAAATAAATGTTTTATTTTAGTTTATTTGTATGTTATTGTACCAAACTTGTGGTAGGGGTTTTCAGTGTTTTATGTAAATGTGATTAAATGTTAAATTATAGAAATAAAGTAAAATATAAAAATTAAAGATAAAATAACTATAAATAATATGTAATAAACATTGTATCAGCAATTTAGACACATGTAATTATAAAACCGTTAAATATCATGATAAGAAGTGTGAATAAGTGCAGACAGTTATGAATTAACCAAGAATGGATATAGAAGATATCAACAATTAAATTGAGACTCCCATTTTAGCATCCCTTTTGAACAAGCCGTGTATTTTACAGCTCCAAACTTAAGAATCAGAAATTTTGAAATAATCAAATTTACATGAGAAGTGGTTCCGACGGTTTTTTAGTTAAGTGTTTGTAAAAGTAAAAAGGTGAATTTAAGAGAAACAGACTGTTTAATATTTGCTGTGAGCCTAATAGAGCAAACATAAATTTATCCTACTAAATGAAAGCTAATATCCATCCAAATATTATTACTTGCAAATATCATAACTGAAGAATAAAGAAATTTAATAACAATATTATGTCTGAAATTTGTGAAGACAATTTACATTGAACTTTTAAAAATTAAATATTTACGAAAATGTAAGAAAGAACTTTGGACTTTATATTGAAAGAATAAGGATCTAAGCTTCAGTAGACTTTCTTTTTAAATTCAAAGGTTTAATATTGAAATAAATTTGTTACATGATAGAATAAGGCAATATAAAGATTTAATAACATTTTATTGCAAATATATTGAGTGCATATTTAAAACTCGCTGAGAGCTCTAAAACTTTAATAATTGAAACTTAATAATTAAATAAAATATTATTAGACATTTATTTGTACTTGAGGTATAATAATAATTTACTTTTTAATACTATATAAACATTTTAAATTAAAGGTCATCACACTTACCACAAAAATGTTATCTACCAACTATACTGCAAGTTTTGCCCAGCTCAATATATATTGGACTAACCACAGACACTTCTTGGATATAGATAAACCAACTGCTCACCATGGAGCAAACCACAGTGTTGCCACTTTTAATGACAGCTTGACAACAAAAATTATAAATTCACTGCCTCCAGAATGCAACTGCTCAGGACTAAGAAGATGGGAACTGTCTCATCAATGGGTCACAAAATCTAGGGAACCCTTAGATAACATCCTTTTTCCTCTGCCAATGGGCTTACTAATTAATATAATTAATTTTAATAATCTAACAAAAATAATAAAAAATTCATCTGTGGTTCAACACTCAACACAGATTCATCCTCTGCAACCAAATTAACAAAATTTATTTGTCTCTCTACTGATTGAGAAAGTGAACAGTGTTTAGAAATATTTCAGTACTTTAGAGTTTTATTGTGTTTTTTTATTTTATTTGTGTACTACTAGTTAATACCAAGGACCACTTCCCAAGGTTAGCCTGTGTCTCCTATCCATACAAAATCTAAACATAATTATATCTACAGAATTGTTTTTAATAAAATTGGTATTAAATTAAATACAACTGTATACAGGTGTTGAGAGACTGTTTTCTTTCAATAATACCAACATTAAAATGCATTTTAATTTCACAAGGTAGAACTGTTAACTGTTACTTTATCACAGTTACTTTATTCAACTGTTAGTTTATCACAGTTTGTGCTGTTAACAGAGATTTTTTTTTACTGTTAACAGTTACTTTCTTACAATTAGAACAACTGTTAACTGTTACTATATCACAGATGGGTTCCACTTTTGCCTGTGACAACCACTTCATGTCTATTCATCTGAAGTGTAACACATGAAAGAACCCAACACCAGCAACCTGCCTTAGACCAACTATGTTACACCACTGCAACTTTATTTTGAAATATTATTCTTACATATAAAATCAATTTTTCATTTTCCAAAATTGAAGTTCATGTTTTACTTGTAGGATATCATCGACTCCACCAGAAGATAGTATAGTGTCACCTTCAGACAGAGATGTTGCTGAGGAACAGAAAAGACGAGGCAGTGGGAAACAGCAGAGTTTGAGGGCGAGTGGCGGGGTCGATCATTTTGTTCAGAAAATGGCAAGAAAGGTAATTAGTTAATGTAACATATCTTTGTTGTTTTTCTAAACTTTGCAAATTTTAATAATTTTCTGAAGGGTTCTTAACTAGTAACAGTTTAAAGTTGGCCTGGGTTGAGACTCTGACAAGCACGTGTTGAGCAGAGGGGTTAGGTTAGTTATTTCATATTTGTATAAGTTCAACTTGGATTAAAATGTAAATATTTTGAATTTGCAGTACAGCAGAACCCCTCTAATCCGCCCTCGGGTGGTCCGTTACTCCGGTTAATCCGACCGCTCGAGCTCGCGATATTGTGCCGACTTGTCGATGACTCACGGCCCGTCTGGTGCCATTCTTTCCGGTTTGTTATCGCTTTCCCGCTTCAGTGCTGTGTCATCCCGCTTCAGTGCTGTGTCATCTCTCGTGTTGTTTCTATTGATTTGCTATAGTACTTGCAAAGTTTAAATATAGACTTTTAAAAGTTTATATATCACTTATTTCACTTTAAAAAAATCTCTTTATATAATATGTAAATGAATATTGACTTTTTCGGATAATCCGACCTTTTTTGCGTTCCGACCATGCCCCAGTCCCGAAGTTGACGGATTAGAGGGGTTCTACTGTAGTTCTAAACTAATTACCCTAGGCTTTATCAGATTTCAAGTGGCACTTGATGTGTAATGTATTTTTGGGCTTATGATCATAATAATTTTATTAACACTCCGTTTTATTAAACTTACTATATTTACCTTATAATATTGCAATGAACTCAGATATTATTAAAATACATCTTTTTTTTTATCAATATATTTATACATAGTCTAAAAACAGCAACAACGGAAGACATAGCATATAAACACAGAGACCAAAGGTAATCAGATCTGAGAGGTTTACTAAGGTGCTAAGTAATTTATAAGTACTTAAAACATTACATCCCACTCTTCTTAATTTCTAGATACTTAACAGAAATGAAAAATTAATTAATAACACTTGAACAAAAAATTTACTTAAAAAAACAAAATTTATAAGAAACAAAAGATAATCTTAACCTAATCTGTTAGGAGTTACAACAACAAAAAGTTTCTTCCCTAATCTCTGTTTACAACTTATCTTTTACAAATCTAAAATCTGCCGTGGTTTTATTAATCTATTTGAACGTCTTGCAATCGGTTGTGTCTTATTATGTGTGGGTGTTAAAACACATATTTAAATTTGTGGATATTGATTAATTTTGATTAATTAAAGTCTTACGTGGAGGTGTCAAATTTTACAACAAAACAAAAGTCCTACCTTGTGGTGCTAAATTTGCAACAACTCTGAAATGAAATTATATGAAACAAATAAGTTTAAACTCTAAAATTTAGTAATAACAATAAAATAACTTCAATAAAAAACAGTTACAAAATTATTTTCTTCAAAATTAGAATTGAATAAATAGTTCTTAAAACAGTCTATCTTTCAAAATCCTAATTCTATATTTATCGATGAAAATGGTTCAAAATTTAATTAACACAATGTTGTCTTTCTCAGAATCTATAAATATACACATAAACAATATTCATTTAGTCTTTCATCTATTAAGAGTTCTTAATCTCAAGGTTTGGGGTTGGTGCCGGCTTTTTCCAATCGTTAGAAAAAGAACACAAATATATACACGTAAAATAAGAAACGAATCTAAAATAAGTCCCAAATTATTTAAATTAAATTACCTGCTTTATAAAGGGACATATGTATAGAAATGTAAGTAAGAAAATGTCATTTCATTCAAGGAGTTTTTGATCAAATTGAATTGTCTCTCAATTTTAAACAATGTCTATATGTAATTAATCATTCCACATCAATTCTGATCACTTGGTAAGTGAAAATTAATACTTGTCTTTGGATAATCTTTATAAATTTAGTGTAAGACAATGGTTGGATCTCACCAATAATTCTGTTCAGCTTTAAGTATGTTTTTCTTAATTGTCTCTTCAAGATTCGGAAAAAATAATACTATATATTGAACAGGCACTATTTAATACTTCTTCTAGTCTCATTTGACAAGCTTGTACTCGTTGATGTACCTTTTTAAAATCTTAATAAAAAATCTTCAGCTCTTTAGGAACGTCCTGTTCATCTACAAGACGCCAACGACAAAACATTCTTTTGGGAAAGCGTAACTTGATTTCCAATCACCCGCCTCTTATATCACCTGACCTTCTATGTATGCACTTTGTGTGTGTGTTTTGTGTGCTAAGGGAAAATTTAGACAATTATTAATAACATGTTTTTCTAAAGTTTTCAATGATTCAATTTGGAAAAATGGAACTTTAGGACTTTAAATAAACTAAATTATAGTACTAAACAAACAAATCACTTCTTTTTTACATTGAAATATTAATGGTTAAACTAATTACTCTAATTTATACAAATTGTATCGCATATCTACGTCACAACTGTTCTAATTTAATTCACCAATCAGAACGCGAGTTTGGGAGAAATCCTTGTGACGTCAGCTTGGAGTTCGGAAATAGATCAATTTGACGGCCATTTTTAATTCGAGACTTGGTTTAGTTTTTAATTTCTACCAATTGACTGGTATGTCATTTGTATTTTCCTAAACAACTTTTTCTAAGTTGACGATTCCGATCTATTCGTTAAAATTACTAGTTACTTCTGATAGATTTTCGTTTTCCTAAAAATCTTCGCGATTCTCTGATGCCCTGTATCGGATTCTCATGTTAACGATTTTAGAAGGTGATTTTAAAATTTAAATATTACGTTTTAGTGGTCGAATTGTGTCTTTATAATAATTTTCCTGGATTAATGATTTAATTTTGATTGATTTTGAGGTGGGAAACATGGTCTTAAAATATCGGGAAATATTTTTAAATTGTGATTTTCTTTTCGGATTCCTAGGCCTATAACTTATTACCTAATTATTCAGTTGACGTGTCGGTTGTGCCCTTCAGATCTCGTGCGTGTCGCTTCTTGTTTGAATGGCATTCCACAAATATTTATTTTGCATAGATTTTTATTAAATGATATTTTGAATTGTTTCAGTGTTTTTGTTAGTTCAGGTGACATCCTTTTTACTTGAAATGTTTATATTTTTATTTAGTGACGTAGATTCTAGGTATACTTCTACAGCGTCGTACCCAGGTATTTTCAAGTCTGTGTTTGCAGGCAAGTTTAAATCATTTACATTATTTTCACAACTGATCGGTCTGTCTTTACATTTTATTAATTGATCTACATATCTTTTCCATAAAAACTCTTCCCTTATTTTTACTCTATGTATGACTTAAGGTTTCCATTATTTTCTATTCTATCCACTACTCCGATCTAAAATCTTTCTTCTATATTTCTATAATTAATTTTTTTTCATTAAATTTCTTGTTATTTATTAATTTAAAATAACATTTATCTACTGGAGTTTACATACTTTATTATATATAAAATGCATATTGGAAAGCTATGACACAGAGTTTATCGTATTTAGGTTAAGAAGACAAGTATAAAAATGTTCAATAACCTTGTCTAACTTTGATTACAAGTTCATTATTCACATTTGGAAAAACTTAATTTTAGTATTATACGTACCATTTCTCTTTATATACACTGTCTATCATTTTTAAAACATATATTTCACATCTTTACTTTTTCCAAGAAATCACGTATCTCCTTTTGTAAAATGGAATTCCATTTTCCTCTATGTATTGTCGCTTTTCAAAGTTTCAGTTGCTGATAGAATCTATTTCACTCTATTAACGCACAGATGAATACATTCCAAGTTGACATGTATCTGTCGTAACTAATTATGATCATAAATACGTCACTTCTATTTTTCACTTATTATTGCAATCTGTTCATATTTTAAACATAACCTAGACTTTTCAATAGATTTTAACTATTTGAAATATTCTTTTACTATTTATTTATGAAGTAGAATAATAATAAGAAATTATTTATTATTTTCTTATTATGAACCTAACCTCTTGTGATTTATTTCTTAATTTCAATTTTTTATACCTTACAACAGTATAAGGTCTTCAAGGTACTGCTTAATTAAGAGCCAATATAACCCCTATACAAGTTGCCACTAGTCACATACGTTAAGAAAGGTGCCAGTAGACAGTCTAATCTTGAAGAAATGATTAAGGTCTGTGCGGGTTTGCCAACTCGTTGTTTAACTGTAACAGTGCTTGTCACTGCGATTCTTCTGCATTTACGTTCATTTAAGGCACTCGGGGGAAAATCATAGATACTGAATTAATTTTACATCACGGTTGCAATAATTTAACCAACTATTAAAAACAAAAATTATATCCGTAGCTGCTTTCCTTCCTTGTAAACAAATAAATGTAATAGAAATCTTTCCTCTTAAATTGCAAGAAACTTGAATTAAAAACTAATATATATTTTTGTTCTGGGTTATTGCTATTGTTACAGAGAAAATAATTTTTCTGTTAAAGCAAAAAATGTTTAAAAAATAAATATCTCAGTATCGCTGAAATAATGTAATGTATCAGTTAGACTAAACTTGATTAAATTATTAAAACAAAAAAAAACTTTCGTTTAACTGTACGAAAACTTAATAAAACTATTAATTTACATAACTCTACATGTTGCGAAACTATTTATTACAAGACGTTGGTAGCCTCGTGCAGGGAGCTGGGCGAATAGACAACAGGGCGCTAATCTTGCTCTCCTATTGGCTATTACACAACGGACTTGATTCGTGGCACATTGTATTGTTGTCAATATTCAACAAAATCGGTATTTTTTTGTTTGTGAAATATAGAATTCATATTTTTTTTAAAATATGAAGTTTTTTTTTCTTTTCCAGAATAATTTTGTCTAAATAATAAAAGTCAAATAAAATTTGGAACTTTGATCTTTTAAATAATGTAATATTCAGCAGATTGAACTTCTGGCACTTACATAGCGATTAGAATGGTCATATGAATGACTTGGGTTGGATGACAGTATAACAAACACAGAACACAATTCTCACAAAAAATACGCCTAAGTATCAGACGTGTTTCAACGACAAGGTCGTCCTCTTCAGTAATACACGAGCTACACCAATCAAACTATAACCAATACTTAGGCGTATTTTTTGTGGAATTGTGTTCTGTGTTTGTTATACTGTATAATTTTTCTCATAAGTAAAGCTCAACATTTAATATTGGATGACAGGGTTATGTTTTATCTTATTAATTAATTTGTTATTAATTCTAGAATAAAAGATTATCAGTGGATGAACCTGAGAGTGTTGGAGGAATGATTTTAATACCTGGAGAACCTAAGGAGACAGGGTATGAAGTGTGGACACACGAGCAGTGTGCTACCTGGGCTCCTGGTGTATATATTGTAGGCTCCAAGTTGGTAGGGATTGAAGAAGCTGTTTGGGCTGCAGTTAAAACGGTGAGTAAACACACGTCATTTATTTATTTCAGTCAGTTTTTTTAAGTGGCAAGCACAATATGTTATAATTGTAGATGGTTTGAATATTGATAGCAAAGGTTCCACTAAACTGTAGGTTTTATGAGCCGGAGTGGAACGGGTGCTAGAATCTAAGGAGGCGGATCTTAGTAGGAATATGTCCTAACGATGGATTGTACCCATTGGTGGTTTCAGTCAGAAATTGAAGCCTTAATGTTTGTGTTCAGAAAAACTTGACACTTGTCACTTTACATTATATGACATCACCCTTTATTAATTTAATTTAAAATTAGAAAGTGTAGGTTTCTTTTGGATACACTTTTCCAAGCCTTAAAAAAGAAATTAATTAAACAAATAATATATGTCCTTCGAAACAATGTAGAAATCAAAATAAAAATTACAAATAAATCTTAAATCTAAACATATTTCTTTGTACATATATTATTAAAGATTCATTCTTTGAAACAATGTAGAAAATATTATCATACACAATATTTAAACATAACCCCATAAATGTTTTAAATTCACACATGGTCTTATTTCCCCAGTGTTCTATTTGTGTGCGTCAGTTTTGGTGATTGATCATTTAATGAAAGTAAAATACTGTTGTAAGATATAATTTGTATAAAAATATATGCTTAAAGTATCATAATTTTATTTGAAAAGTTATTTTCCCACGTAGATAATTATTTTAGACGAAAGGAGATAGAATTTTGTTCATGCAATTGGTTTGAGTCACAATCAATTCAGTAGTGAAAAAGTTAAAAAACTTTCTAATGTTTATCAGTAATATTTACTTTTACACTACTCTTTGCTGTAAATTAAAATTATGTTATGGGGCCTTGAGTATTTTCTAAATCAACTCATTCAGTATTGTCAAAAGGATTATTCAGATCACGATTGGCTTGTATGTCTTCTTCAGTATCTTCACTTTTTACTATCTGTTAAATCGTTTTCATCTTCAATATGAAATATCACTATCTTCATCTGAAGATTCCAAACTCGGATAGAATTGTCATTGTAGTCTAGTAAATCAACAATATCTAAATCACTACAAACATATTTAGCACTACAGCTACGCAGATGTACACGAACACTCAAAATCCACTGTCATAAAAATGTAAAAAACACATGTTGAAACACTATTTAGCTTTTATAACTTGTTTAGTAGCGACTCTATCGCTAAATATATAAAATAACTTTAAAAAAAAGTTGCTGTAAAGGAGCCTAATTTGAACAAATCGCTACAAGTTACATCGTCAAAGCACCTAGAATACAAACATTGTGCACGAAATATCTCGTCAAAAACAGTTAAGGGGTTAATACAGATGTATACAATATTGATCTATCATTTTAGAAAGGACTGAATTGAAAAAAATAAGGATCTGGGGGGGAAATAAATAAAGGAAGGTTTGTGGACATTGTTAGAAGTAATTTCATTGATTTTCTTTTGTTGGGTTTTCAGAAATGTAACCAGTGTGGAGACACAGGCGCAGGTCTTGGTTGTGTAGTCCGTAACTGCGCCCCTAGAGTACACTACGGTTGTGCGCTGTTGTGTTCATGGCATCTCGATCAAGACACTTTCATTGCAAAATGTAATCATCACAGGGTATGTATGCTACTGAAAATATTATTCACTGAGTCTACCGAACATATAAACATATTTTTTTAATGAATTCTGTTTTTAAATAAAGAGGCAATCATAATTGATTTCATTTAATTTTCAAGGTATTTATTTAAGGTAAGGATTAATTTTATCTATAAGGTAAGGCCACGCTCGTATCCAATAACCATTAACCATATGTTATATTTGATGTAAGGAATAAGCTCCTAAAGTTTTGGAAAGATTTTTGGAAACATCTGCGTATCTATGTAAGAAGGAGTACCTAAATAGTTTTTGAAAATGAAATAGTTCGTTGAAAACACGTCAGTAGGAGTTAAGATAATGCTAAAACTGGCGGAAGATTGCACTCAAATGAACTGTTGTACGTCCTAGCAGAAATAAAAATAATCATAATAATGAAGAACTGAACCATGATCGATAATATTTTCGAGTTATGTTCCACGTAGGGCATAGATTATTTTAACATATTTGTGATATCATGTCTTCAGTTTTCTCATTCCATTGTTAAAATTTTAAATACCCACATCTGTGTTTTGAACCATTCATTAACGATTATCTTCAGATTGTCTTCAGACTGGCTGGTAAAAAATGTCCGAACAAAATTTGATAACTCTGTGCCCATTGTATAGAAGTACAATTCTGCAGAACAATTTCGCACATCTCTTGTTTTGAATTGTCTTAAGTTTTTTTTGGAGTATCACAATACCTATTTACTTTAACATTGCTTCCACATTCAAGGAATTCAGTAAGATTCCGTTTATACTCCAAAATACAGCGGCTTTGCTAACGGAACATTGTTGGTTAAATTTTGTAAAGTGTATAAAGGAGACCAATGTTCCATCTTCAGTGATAATGTCTCATAAAGTGAATCTCTTTTCTTTTGATAGAAAACAAATCTCTCGGCTAGTTGAATGGTCTTAATAAACTGGTGGTCGACTTCTTTCACGATGGTATTAACTTGGACTTTTTTATTATTGAACTTGTTGTGCAAATTGGTTTCATTATTTTTATATTTACTGTAGATCCTTGACCCGTTCTCTAAATTATATTTAATTTTTGGTTTCCTAGCCACTTAATAAAATAGAAATTCTGTTTATTAAATATGACAAAGTATCTTAACCCTTTGAACACCAGGCGATGATATATCGTCGCCATAGTTTTAGTGTTTTTAAACATGTATAAATACATATTTTACAACTAGCAGCGATTTTTTGATGGAGTATATATTGCTCTGATTCAATTATTAACAATTTTAAATATTTTCATGTTTGCTAAACACTGTAACAAAATAGAAACATTGCCTACTCTACGGAATTGTTTGACAACACTGTACATGCTCAGCTTACGTTAGTTGTGTTTATATTCTGTGGTGTTGTTTATATTATTGTGAGTTTTGGTTTTTGTGAGTGGTAATATTTGTTATTGGGATAGTTTTGTTAAATTTTTAACTTTAGTAGGACTTATTGTATAAAAATGGATGACAAAAATACATCCAAGTGAAGTTTTTCAGTCTTCTTCAACACAAGCCAGCGCGAGGCCTACTCCATCAAAAACACCTTGTCTTCAAGATCGTTTTCGTAGATAGGTACTTAGTGACAGTTCTGAATTTTCTTCTACAGAAGAAGAGGAAGATAATGAAATTTGTGAAGGTGTAAATGAAGTAGAAGGCCAAAATTGCACTCACTCATTTAATTTTCATGAGTTACCTGGGCCTACACATTGCCTGCCTAATGCAACGAAGCCAATTGATTTTTTCATTCTTGGTAGTAATTTTTCATTTTCAAAAAGTTAAATTTTAGTGTAAATATAAAAATTTCTGTGTTGATATCAAAAGACAAAAAATATATACAAATGGATGCCAGAATATAATTTTTTTGAGTGCTTATTTTTTTATATTTATTTGTTTAAGCCATATCTCACTTTAGGCTTACCTGTTTTTTTTTTTTTTACATGTAGCATACAATTATAAAAAAAGTTATTAAAAGTTTCATATTTGATTTAGAAATACGTTTTTTTCTTCATATACACAGAATATGATATTTAAAATTAAATAATATAGCTTCCCACAAGTAAATTGTTATTTATTTCTTTTGTAAAAATCTTCCAAAAAATAATTTAAAAAATTTTATTATTATTATTATTATTTGTTAAGGTGGTATGGGTTAGCCAAATAGTTGTAAACACTTTTTTATTTTGTAATACATTTTATTCCTAACATTTTGAACCTCGCTCATAATAATAGCACACATTAACACACTGAAAATAGTCCCTTCAGGCTCTGGTATTTTTCGACATTTTTTTGCTAGTGATATGTTCGTATAGATATTGTAATTCCAATTTTTTGGCCCAAGGTTAAAAGGGTTAACTAACTTTGATCATTGTGGCTTTGTCTTGAAACATAACTAGCTTGGTTGTAACTTATTTGGGGACCATTATAAAAAAGAGGTATAAGAAATAAATGTAGATACTACGTAATAATATTATGACCCTTATATTTTACGGCCCGGTAACGGTGTTTAACTAACTCCTCTCACTCAAAATAATATGTTTCTTCTAAGATAATTTCTCAACCATTAAAAACTAACATTTATCACACGGAAAATTGTTCTTGAAATTCATAAAAGAAACATGATGTTACTGTACATCCTAAAATTGGTGGTATTGTAAATTGTGTGGAAATGTTTAAACATTTAAAATATAGGAAAAATTAAGACTATCGATATATATTGTAAAATTGAGGAAAATTATATTAAATCTTCTTCACTACTAGTGAAGCATAGGCTCTCAGTAAAAACTTTCCGTCAATATTGGCTCCAAACCTCTTTCACTGAAAATCTCTATTTCATGGTGTTTTGGGACTCTCAGGTGCATACTTCCTTCAGTTGGCTTGGCAATCCTGAGGTAACGTAGCTGGACCTACATCTTGTCTTGGGTTAGATCCCTCTCATCTTTCGTATCATGTCTCTCTTTCTCTTTTCCAACCCTGATGTTAGATTATTATAAAGCTAGGAGGTCTTTATTTCATGCTCTGTTTCTTGAAATGTGTTCCTTGAATGAACTCGTTTTCCTCTTCCTTGATGAAACGTGCCACCCCCTCAAGGGTAAATATGTTTAATAAAATAACGTCATGATTAGTGAATAAATTTAAAATCCAAAATGAATTGGATGGGCATTAACCCTTAGCACGCGTATGACCCTCAACTTGACTGGTAACGCGTATGACGGGATATCTCGATTCAACACTATTTGACTTCTGCAGGTATTTTTAATTCGTTTAAAGTCCAATAGAGTGCAGGGAAATGTCCTATTGGTATAACGTGACATCCCCACTACGGTATTTGTTCTCGATCACCTGTCGTTGGACTTTATTTGGTTGTTATAGCAACCAGGCGCCATTTTGTGTTCTGCCCCAGCGCGTATAACGTGATTTCTCGTCTCAGTAAGCTACGACGGTCAGTTGTAAAATGTTTTGTCAGCATTATCACTGCTATAGCTGTTCATCGTTGATTTGTTTAGGCCGTATTATTTATATTTTAGGTTTTAGTATACATTTTTATTTTGTGTAAAATAGGCCAGTTATAAAAATGGCAAACCCTGACGACCTTGGATTTGATCAATTTATCGATGAAATAATGAATGCATCTTTTTCAACTACAGAATACATTTGAAAATATAGACAGTTTCTATGGACACAGTATTATCGTCAAATATTGTTTGTGTGTTTATATGTATATTTAGTCTATATCAGTAATTTTTTGATGTCCTGAATGTAGGTAATTATTATGAGGAGAAGAAAGATATTTTTGATACGGTATGTTGATTTTTCTCAAAATCTTTTTTTAGTAAAATTTATTTGTTTGATGAAATTCGGGTTATTTTGAATTAAATAGTAGGCCTACTTTTATATAAAAAAAAAAATTAATATGATTTGTTTGTAAATATTTTAAAAAATATAATAATCTGTTTCATAGGGCGGTCAAAAATGTGAAATTAAGTATTTTTTCTTGTTTTAATCTGTAAAAAAAAATTTTTTAATATATTTTTAGCCAATCTACATTTTTTTTTTACCAAATATATCTGTAAACCCAAAATCAAATTGAACTTTAAACAATTACAAAAAAATTTTCCCCTAATAGCACGTTATGAGTAATAGCCTAAATTGTTATTCAGCGTGCTAAGGGTTAAGTTCATTTTTGTGTTAACACATTGTAAACCGTAATTTTATTTTATGTTTGGTTCATATGCCTTCAGATATCACCATAATTTTATGAATTACTTTCAAACTATTATGTTTTGTTTTCATTAGAGTGTAGAAAGGTTAGGTTAGGTTAGGTTGAAAAGTTGGTATAATGTTTGTAAACTGTTTATTACTTTCTTGTATATTTAAAATGTAAATATGTTTTTGAAAAAGCTAATACATTATATTGTTGAATGTTTCAGAAAAACTACTTTGCAACGGGAATGCTGAGACTTTCGTAATGTGTGTGCATTTTGTGTTTTGTAAAATGTGATAAATACGTGAAATGGGACGAGCGCAGATGGATCTTAAAACAAAAACAGTTTCCCGCATTTTAATAAGGTATACATGTATCTTTGATATTTTTGGTCCCCAAAGTTTCAGTTGTGCACAAATTGTTAGTTTTTCCAAAAACGAAAAATACTTCTAATATAATTTTATTTTATATGTTGAAGACTAAGATAGGGCTGATTATGGTTAAGCTAAAAACATATGTTTTTATATAATTTAATTTAAATTAAATATCGAATTATTGTGAAAAGATTTATAAAATAACAGTCGTTTTTAAAACGTCTATTACCGAAATACAAATCAGTTAACAAAATGAGAGAAGAATCAATTTATTATAAAATGAGTATTTTTTGTTTTATAAAATTAGATGTAGTTAATCATAGTTTTTTAAATAATTATTTATATTCTTCTTTTTTTTTGGTTTTCAAAGAGCATTTAGTTTTTTATGGTGATTGTAAAGAAAATGTTTTTGTAGAAAATTCTTGATGTAAAAAACTGTATCAGTTCGTTTTTTTTTTTTTTTTTAAAGCACGAAATCGTTGATAGTGTCAAATGTATATTTTTGTTGTTTCACATAAGTATATGAAAATATTATGATAAACTGGGAAGGAAAAAAAAATTCTACAACTGCAGTGATTGTGTTTTATAAAGAATATTATAACACGCTTTTAAACACTTTTTTTTTTACCTGCCGCAAAAGAGAATTTGTTAAATACTTATCTAGATTAAAGCAGGTTGACTGTTGTGAAGCCCATCTTGTTTGTTTATTAACTCGTGAGATCCAAAAGTAAGTTTCATATAGACTATCACAATGTCTTACGAGACACAGTATTAGGTCTTGTTTCCAATGCATTTTAATGTGACCTCTGTGAATAACTGTCTTAACTTGTTAAATATCTTAACTGTCTGACTTGTTTTTACGAGGGAGAAAATGTTTTATGCACAATGTGTGCGACTCCTGAGTCATATCACTAAAAACCTCACCTCAGCCAATCGTCCACCTGGAACCGTTTCATTTCCTTATGATTGTGGTTTTTATTTAAGATCTACTGATTTTCGAAATCATTCATATGACACACCAGATGATATCCATCTACTTTTCGCTTCCTTCTGTATCGTCACTGATATAACATAGTTTGTTATAATTTTCACAGCCATTTTCTTTTACCAACACATCGATTGGGAGAACATCAGTCAAAACTACGACTCCATCAGTCCCCGTTGTTCTGTAACCACTTAGTGCAATTTTCCTTTGTACCCTGATTTTTATAGATACCTTGCCTGCATCGGATCTACTACTTCTCGTCACATATGCTATTTGATCAGTGCTTCGAAATTTTGTAAGAGAGAATTACAATTTGAAAACAATAAGTTTTCATTTTTAATGCTTAATTTAAATAAGATTATAAGGAATTCTTTTTATTTCATGTAAAAAAAAAAGAAAAGTGTTTGAGTATTGTGTAATAATGGATGCAAAAATTAACATTTAATTTAGAGGAAGGGTTCTTGCATGCCTAATCGACAATTAAGCACATTAAAATTAAATATTAAAGTTATGCGATTAAATATTTTTATCTTAATTTTTTTTAGTGGTTCAATTTTTAAACATATTTAAAATTAGGTCACGATTTGTATATAATTGCTGGCAGCTGTTTTTTTTTTCCTAACTGTAACTGCAAAAGTATCAATTTTTGTATATCGTTGGCCTAATTAACAAACCACGTAACTCACATTATCCTGTTTTTACAGGAGCAACAAAAAACTAAATAACTTTGAAAAAGTAGACTTTACTGACCTTGTATTTTTAAAAACACCAATATAAATATAATTATAATATCAGTGGGAACTTTTCTTTATATTAATATACCTAATATAATTAATTATTGGAGTTAGTAGTTTTTCCAGATATAGTTACGGAGTTACGTGGTTTTACTTTAACAGATACGTGGTTTGCGAACTTTCAATTAGGGAGTTAAGTGGTTTTAAACCTAATATTCTATTAATTTTAACTACCATTTCACCCTACTATATTACAGAGAATATTATCTACATAGGAGAAATAAAATAAGAACAGCACAACTTGCATTGAAAACGTGTATTACATTTCTTTTATACACAAAAATTACAAAGTTTGTTACATTGGTAAATTATCATAAAATGAGTGATAGTCTTTTGCAATACTCGGTTTTAGTTCTTGTAAATGTTGATATTTAGCCGCTGTTATTTTCAGTCTGTCATTGTAGAGTGGTTGAAAGTTAGCTTCAAGGAATTCTCGAACTTTGTCCTGGTAACTGGTCAAGGATTTATTTGGATCTTGGGCTTTCCTTTTGGATTTTCTGGATCCTTCATCAACCTTTTCTTTGCTATCATCACACGCCGGTAGTACTTTGAAGTCATCTTTGAAGGACAGTTTGTAATGTATTTTTCCATTACTATCATATTTCAAGCATCTGATGTCTGTGACTTTGGGGTCCCCTTTTCTAATACCAGGACGAATTGATTTGAACATCAACGGTTTCGTAAAGTCTTTGAAAAAAGAGTGATCCAAATATATCACTTTGTATGGATTACTTTGCCTTGCATTTTTGCATGCGTCTATGTAGTCGGCAGGCACATTTATTTCTCTGTGTCTTAAATATCGTTCAATTGTCGCATGCATAGAGTCACACTCCATTTGAGTGTGACCCTTTTCGAGGTATTTACTCTCTATAGTTATATTGTGTTTAGCGGCTACATGTAGGAGGGCGTTACTCATAACTGCACTTCGGTTCTGATAGTTACATCCATCACTAAATATTACGATTTTCGTTGCATTGTTACGCAGCGGAAGTTGCGATTCAACAAAATGTGTTAAAATGCTTGCAAATTCATTTGCTGAAAGTTCCCCTTCTGTCTCGTTCCAAAGGTAGCAAAATCCATCTTTTGTCTTTAGGTCAAACATAGTGAGGTTGTGTACCGAAAGTTTACGCCTGTAGTAAAGGGATGAAGCATTAGATTTCGGGCATAGTAACAGTGATTGAAGATCAACTGTGTATACATGTTCTTCATTCATTTTATCTTTTGCCTTTTCTTCTCTAGCTTCATCTTTCTTTGTTCTGTGGGTTTCAAAATCTTCTTCAGTAATGTGATTTAGCTTGTATGCCCTGCATGTATCGCACTGATCCTTTTTTGGCCTGTATAAGGACAAATTCAGGTCCTCGAAGGTCTTGTGAAATGTGCAAGAAGAAAGTGGCTTAAAATCTTTTGCCTTGCACCAATTTTCTGCATAGAACTGATACAGTTGTGCTTTTGATAACCAATTTGGCTCCAAGTAAAGTTTATTTGAGCTCGACCGGCAATAGTGCGATTCCACGTTCGGTAAAGTTAATAAAAATTCTTTCAATGATTCCAATCTTTTGCTTAAATCATGTTGCCTTGACATTCTTTTTGCATTTTGTTTCTTTGCTGTATTCTCATTCATCTTTGTTGGATTCTCGTTCGGATTTGGGTCATCTACTAAATCATCATCTTTTTCTGAGCTATTTTCGAGCCAGTTTTTTACCATCCACTCACCTAAATCTAAAGTTGCAAGTAATGTACTCTTGCAAACACGGACTTTAGTCATGTTATCAATAAATAAATAATATTTATAGGAGTACGATCGTCTTGATCTATTTTCTTCTGATCTATCCCGAGCTCTTTGTGTCAAATCCACATCAGTTGAAGTTTTCACTAACATTTTCCTCTCTTTCCATGTTAACGCCCAAAAGTTGTCAAATATCTTTTTTCTCTCCTGTTCTGAAATGTTATGACATTTAAAAGTCCTTCCTTTACACTTGCAAGTGATTTTTTTCATCGTTCTGTTTGGTCTACGAATGTATCCTGTTACTTTCCCATTGGTTAATTTCCTTCCCATGTATTCCCTCCCTTGCTCACGTAAAATCTTCGCCTGGTTACACTGCCAGTCATCCTCTGAAACTTGATGTCGTTTTTTTCTTTTCCTATTTGAGAGCTGATTGTTAACATCACATAACCTATCTGGTTCCACTATGTCTTGATCGTCAATTCCTGTATGTGGTTCATCCATTTCAATCAGGTTTTCCGTGATGTTTTCAACTTGTTCATGTAATTCTCTACCATAGGGCACTACATAATTCTCAGCTAATGAAACTTTAGGTTTGGGTTTTAGAATTGGTTTATTACCCACCTCAGCAACCTCCACAAGTGTGTCAATACCATCAACACCTATATCTGGTTCTACTCTGACTTGATCTTCATTTCTTGTATATTGAACATCCATTTCAATCAGGTGTTCGGTATTACGTTCAACTTTTTTTTGTAATTTTTCACTATGGGGCTTTAAAGACTTTTTATCAAAAGCAAAGTTTTGTTTGGATTTTGGAATTTGTTCATTGTGCATTTCAGCATATACCACAAATCTGTTTGAACCATCAACCCCTAAATCCCCCTCTGAAGCATAGTTTGTCTTAACTGCTGTCTCCTTGTCATGACTGCTAGTATTTTTTTCCGCGTCAAAGCTATAATAACTGGAATAATTATGATCAAGGCTATTCAGGGTTTCGTCACAAGTTAATTCTTTAACTGCTGACAGGGCTTCACCCTCTGAAACATCTAAAGTGAAGGATACATTTTCAAAACTTTTAGAACCCAAACTGGAGTCTCCTACAACTGTCTGTATTGGAAATAAGGTGCCGTCATCGTTTACAATGAAAAATCCAGATTGGAAATCATCAGTTCCAACATTTGTGTTGTCTGGAGTTGAGTTTGATATTCCTTCTTCTGGAAAAGATCTGTTCTCTTCAAGTGATTTCTTGGTGCATTTTTCTACGATGTCGGTGCATAAACCGGATTTGGAATCACAACTGTCAACTGTTGTGTTAGCCCCAGAAGTTACGTTTATTTGTTTCTCTGATGGTGTAGATGTATTCTCTTCAAACGATTTAGCTGCACATTTTGCTAGGTCTAAAATTTTTCTTGCTCTCGAATACATTTTTCTGCTGCAAATAAAACAAAATTCTGTTAGTGGTCAGCATTTTACTTGAAAATCTGACCACTTAACTCCAAAACTTTAATACCATTCTTATGTAAACCACCATTGTATAAACACGTAACTCCGTCATGACTCATCGATAAAACTCGTAACTCCATAAAAGGTTTGTAACATAACACGTAACTCCTATTATTTTAAAATACTTAGACTTTTGTCTTAAACTCCTTATCGTTTCATATAGTTGATAATTAATGAACATGAAATGTCTTAAAAATTTATTATATCTACATATTTCAACGGTAAATTATTCAACAAACGAAGGGTAAGTAACAAAACCCGTAACTCCACTGAATAGGAAACTAACCTAACATTCTGATTTGTAAACAAACCAAGTAACTATAATGCCCTTTGAATTTATCGATTTGCTAATATATTTGAGCTTAAACAGGCGAGAATAAGCTAAGGTTAGAACATTAAAGTAACTTACCATCAAATTTGAGAGTCGCCGGATGAACTGAAAACATATATTTACAAAGGCAGAATGAATCAGCCAAGCACTACAGAACCCACATGCTTCACTATTGAAACAGGCTGCCACGTCTAGGAGTTACCAGGTTTGCGTTAACAAATTTCCCACCAAAAAAGATACGTGTTTTGTTTTTTCCGTTTCTAGAATTAGTTAAATTTTTTTGGAGTTTGGTGTTTTGACAGGAATATAGAGCTACCATAGATGAATGTAATAGCATTAAAATCCAAAATTCGATTTTTTTGGAGTTACTTGGTTTGTTAATTAGGCCGACGATATGTAGTATCAATGATCAATACTGATACTTTTAACCAGTATCGATATATTAGGAACTGATATTTTTCTGCACTAATACTTTGAGGAATCAGTACTAATCAATGTCAATACAAGTCCAGGCAATTTTAATATCAGTTCCTGTTTATCGATATTTGTGAGCCAGTATCTAGTAATACAGAGAGTGTATTTTTAATATTATAAATTCAAATATTTAGTTCTTCATGTTATTTATTAATTTAATTGTTCTAATGAAAATAAGAATGCTTGTATTTGTTACTTTTACAAATATATAACCTAGTGGCTGCTCGTCAGTTCAGAAGTGGATAAAAGCAGATTCTGTGGCTATACACCACACACTCCCTTGTGACGAATAAAAATTAGGTACTCTATAATTTACCACATGGTTTCGGATTGGTTGTTACGGCCAATATATACAACCAATTCTAGCATAATACTCATAGGATCTTGCCGAATTGGGCGTTACCAAGTAAATGATTTCATTAAACTGTAATATTGCATTTCGGCAAGTGATTAACCACCAACAGCTCTGGGATGATTAATTAAGTAACACTTTAGTTATTTGATAAGTTTAAAACCAGCCAAACTTAAAATTGTCACCTGTTAGTTCAAGAAGAACATGTGACACTGCATGGTTTCTCTGATTAGCTAATTGCAGTTCAGATCCGTGACGGACTCCCTCATTATCTAGTCATCGAAGCGAGGGAACCGGGAAGTTTCCGAGCGTAGCGATGAACAACAATGAAGTCATGAGTTAGTAGGTCTCAGATCGTCGGTCACCTTTCCCTAAGTAATTTTAGAGTAAACTAATTCAACTAGTAATTTTAAGGTGGAGCAATGTTTCATTCGGTTCACCTAACGAGCTGCCACTGAAAACAATTTGAAGTGATTTGATATTTGTTGCGTATCCTTTTTAAAATTCAGTAATAGAAATTTAGAAACATAATTGAACAGCTCCATCACGCCTAAATACCTAACAAAATGAACACATCAAATCGTACTTTGTTCCGATGACAAATAGCTTTAAATATTGTGTGTTATAGCTGTAAATATTAATACGGGTATTCAAATTTTTAATTTATTAGTGAAATGTAATTAATTTTTGAAACTTTATTCCATCAGAGTACAGTATCGTTTCACTTTGACGACGAGTACATCTTTGTATGTAAAATATGACTTTTTTTTATGAAAGTTAAATTTTTCTTGGAAATGGTACACCAAATTAATGAAAAAAAAATTTCCAGAATATAAGCTTTATTTAAAAAAAGGCAGCAAGTCATTTAGTTGTTACTTCAGATTTTGAGGGGTTTTCTATTGCAGCACTCATTTTGAATGGATTTACAGGCAAACTTACTGCAGTAAATGCAGCTGGGTGGATACTGAACACATCACTACAGAAATATTGCCACTATCCTCACTACTTCACACATTGCACGAAAACAGTTATTACTTTCCGAACGGCTCTCGTATATAACAATCTTTGCTACACTCCCACACGGTAGAATTGAACAACTAAAATTGAATGACATTGAAACATTGTCTTATTTCAAATAAAGTGCATGTTGTGGAATTTTATAACTTTCCTTTCATTTTAATGATTGAATTATCCACTCATTAAAAGTAAAATGTAATAACAATCACACAACTCACAATTTTTCTTCTGTAGCGACACTATTAATTTCAATAAAAAAATATTGCGGTTTGAAGTTATACAAAAAAGATGGAACAATTCAGTTGCTCGTGTCTACACGTTTTTCGACCTCAATGTTAATATTAATGTACAGGCTGCGGAGAGTGATAATACTCGAAGTGAAAATAAGTAAGCCCGGTATTAGACATTGAATATTATTGTGCATTGATGGTTATGCAATTTATTCCGTCTTATCTAGACTTTGATTTTGTGCAGCCAATTTTAAAAGTACTACTGCAGTTGTATTTGTATAAGCATTCTGGAATTGATTTTTTAAATGGTTAGCATTGTTGATCCAATAGAAATGTCATTTCAATGTAATAACTACAATCGTGGTTCATACACTTTGTCTTTTCTAGGTCCACTTATCTGATTATGGAAATTTACCCGAAGTGAATTAATTTGTTTAGTTAACATTTTTCTAGTTACGTTTATACTTGGTACAATCAAATTTTAATAACTCTTTATATGCAACTGTTTTCTAATTTGCTATTTTTGCATTGTTTTTATCGTAAAGAACTGGGTTATCGTGATATAAATGGATAAATTTTAAAATATATAATGCTATTGAATTAAAGGGAATAAACTGAACGGATGGAAGTTGGCTACACAACAACATTGAATGAAGCGGCCACGTGTTTAAACTGTTTGCACAATTCATGAAATATATTGCAGCAAGTTTTGATACCATTTTCTGACTGTATAACCTCATTTTATATTGCATAAATGATATTAAAAAGCTCAATATATTTTACAGACATAACGTCACACAAGTATATTGTACAAAAATATTGGACGTCTAGTCCGACCTAAAGAATAGGGATTCGGTTGGCATCAAGCTTATAAAAACCATTGTTTTCAAATACCTTGGGAATATTCCTGGTTTTAAAGGATATAATTTCATTATCGTAGTCGTCATCTTTGGTTCAATCACTATCACTACCTGTTTTGTTTAAATTAACGATTGTGTTTAATACTTCATCAATAACAGATTTGTTTAGTAAATAGGTCTCTTCTACTTCAGACATTTACATCTTAAAGACCACTCCTCCTTCGTTATCAAACATTTTATTTAACTAAATCAATACAGTCATTTAAAACAATTGCATTCTTAAAACCCACGAACCGACAATGTAATGTTTCTTAGTTTAAAAAAAAAATATAAAAAATAGTAATTTTATGCAAAACCTAACTTGTAAGACATCATTTTTCTCAGAAAATATGCATAGAATTTACCTATGTAATGGAAAAAAGTATGTTTTAGAGTATGTTAGGAATCAAAAAATGAAGTTAACATTTTTCAGTAAAACCTACAACCAAAATTAATTTCTTATTACTTTTTTTCAAGATATACAAAAGTTTTCTAATGTAATTGTGAATAAATGTTGATAGAAACAAAATTAATTTGTAACATTTTCATGTCAATTTTTAAAAAAATAAAGTTAGGTAAAATGTTGGCCTAATTTGAAATTCTGATATCCTGGAATCCAATGATGTAAACTGAATTGTGCTTTGACAGTCTGTTGAGATGAGTGTGACAATCTCAGACCACCAGTGACTGAAATTTTGTATCCATCCAACGTTAGTAGCGCATCATGGCTGTCGGAATAAAGACATGCGTAATAATTATTTTGGGTTAAATATCAAGAAAAATATACAGAATTAACTGCTTGAACTATTGACTAACATGCATATAATTTGTAAATACCTAAAAAATATATAAAACGATCAAAATGTACATTAACGTGTTCGTTAATCTCGACCTGTTTAAACCGTTCAATACTTTATTTTACCGAACCTTATATTTTTTATATAATGACTTTAATGAATACAAAAATTAAAGATCTAATAAAATTAAATTATGAGACTTAAAAATCAAATATCTTAGAATTGGCTCGTGTCATATCGATGTTTTTATGAAATGTTTATGTCAAATTGTAAGTAGTGAATTTATGGTTGACAAGTGAATTAGTAAATTAAGATAAATCTGCTGAGCTTTTATGTTTTTGTAACACTAAATTTCATATAGTTAATTACCTTAGAGGTTTTCCTCAGTCCGTATTATAGTTCTGGCTACAGCGCTGTTTCGCCGAACACTGTCAGCTTCGTCAGGCCCGCACTAACACGTAAGTGGCGGGCCTGACGAAGCCGACAGTGTTCGGTGAAACAGCGCTGTAGCCATAACTATAATACAGACTGAGGACAACCTCTAGGGTAATTAACTATATTATATATTAAACAGTCCAAGGCGACACATTATACTTTATAAAACTAAATTTCAATTTGGCATCAGTTTGTAAGTAAGCTTTATAATGGCTAGAGTACTAACTTTGTGTGCATGAGGTTCTGGGTTCTCCGTGGGGGCTTGAAAAAAGTTTCGAGGTGAGGAAAATTCTAAGAGCTACAATTTGGGAATGTTTGTCACAGAAACTAGAACTAGATGTGGAGATTATACATAACACAATGAAAAGCCGTCAGTAGGCCGAGCACAACTATCAATTTACATGTACTCGACCAATATTTGTAAATATATTTGTTTTTAAAGCATTGATTTTTAATTTATCAGTTATTCATTATGCTGGCCACAAAATACTTATATCAGTGTGTTTTTATAAGTCAATTAAACAACCAATGATTAAATCAGCTATAGCGTTATTTAACAGGGATGTAAAGAGTGTCCTAAATACAGGTTACTTAAGATTTATGTTAATATTAAATTGTAGAGATATTCCCGAAGGATTCGAAAATTTACGTCATTTCAGATATTTACTGTTCAGAATAAAATGGTGGATTTTAAAATGCAGTGTTTTTTTTTTGTTTTTGTTATCTTTTTGGAAAATAACTAAATTAAATAAACTTTACTCATGGTTTATTTTCACTTTAGTTCAATAACTCCTAAACCTGGATTTTTTTCCCCCCTGTAACAGGCAGTATGTTTTATGTGGGTCCTTGAAAAGCTATTTTTTAAATACAATTCAATACAAACTTATTTAAATCATTGTGAAATAAATTTCTCGCTTTCCCATGAGAAAAAAAAATACGCATATGAGAGTTATCTGCCAAAAAGAAAAATATGTACAATTTTAGAAAATTATCTTTAAAAAAAAACTCACTATTTCTACCAAATTATGGTGTAATTTAATCCGTAATACCTAAACTGTTAGTAAAAAGAATCCTAATTTACCGTTTTGCACACAAACTGTAATTTTCTTTTCATCATACTGCACCAAAAGCAGCTGTTCTCTAAAACTGTTTTTTACAAGATGATAAAAACCATTTAACATCTTCTTAACTCATTTACAAGTATTTCTCCTCTGTTTACTCGCCTTTACCTCGCTCATAAAACACGATTGTGCACTGAAAATAACCGTTTTTTTGAACTTGTAATGAAATATACTATTTCTTCATATTGATAGTCTAGAGCACAGGATATGCTTGAATAACTATTCGTTATCTTTGACTTACCGCCAGCAATCCTTGATTAGTTCTTTTTTTCAGTTTATATTGTCATATATCTCATTACACTACACGTGTTTCGGACATTGTCGTCCATCGTCGGGTGATAACACTTAGTTAAAAGATTCAATGTTTTACGTGGTAAACTTGTATTTTGTTCCATTATGTTTGCTTATAGCCCAACTGGATTGTTAATAATTAATTACTATTTAATTACCTTGTATTGAAGTGTTACCGTCGAACAATCCTTACTTGTAGTTTACACTATCTTATATGGAGCGTTTCAAATATATGTCACTCATTTTCAAATATAAAAACACATAGAAACACTTAACGACACATATTAATTAACATTTAAAAAACACGATTAAAAACATACATATACGGACGACGCGCGTTGTCAGTGACCGTTCTCGTTGACTCACGATCCAAGTCAACATTTATTACAATTAAATAGTAATTGTATTTTGTGTTGAATGTTTTAACTAAGTGTTATCACCCGACGATGGACGACAATGTCCGAAACACGTGTAGTGTAATGAGATATATGACAATATAAACTGAAAAAAGAACTAATCAAGGATTGCTGGTGGTAAGTCAAAGATAACAAATACTATTTCTTCTTCGATTTGGTAGTCTCATCTCTTTATAGTGAGTAGGACGGGGGGGGGGGGGGTAATCCCGAGGCTCCTAGCTGGATCTTCTCTTTTCACGTAGTCTTGGGTTAGATCTCTCTCTCTCCCCTTCATTTTTCCTATCAGATCTCTCTTGTCCAACTTGTTTTATTTCAACCCCCCCCCCCCTAGAATATCACACAAAACTCATTGCATTCTCAAATGAATAATAGACATTTCCAGAAAAATCCCTAAGCTTCATGAACTTCAAAATATTCCGGAAAAGTTTATCTTGAGGCTAGGTTGTGTCTCAACATTTTCAAAATCAGTGTATGATTTTATGATCAACTAAATTCACCAGCAACAATCTATAAATTCTTCTTTTTTGCCGTTATAATCTTTCTCTACATACTGCTTATGTACAATTGTACTTATTGATTTTTAATCCGACGAAAATTATAAATATTAGAATCTAAGAAAACATAATTCTACTTATGTACATTTCGCAGGTCTCACCGTGACTACTGTTTTAAGAATGTAACAAATATTTATAGGTCAGCAAACCTCTTTTGTGCGTTTTAGATAAAAAATCCACCATTTTGTTTTAGTTTAAAAATTTAAAATGACGTCATCTTTTGGAAATAACTTATATTTTCTCTTGCAATTTATTTACGCCCAGTTTGAATTAGTGACGCTTGTGAAAGGCACTCATTAAATTGTAAAATTACGTATAAAAGACAAAACCAAAATATGGTGAGATATCCCTGCGTCATCTCAGTGTAAATTATGTATTATAAGTTTATTTTAATTGTAATGTATTATTATTTTTTAATACAACATTGTAAAATACAAGTTTTTATTGTATTGTAATTAGTGTGTTTATCCAAGTGTATTTGTAGCAATTAAACTAATAAAAATATTATTATTATTTCTACTATAGTCAAATAATATTCATAATTAGTATTTGTAACATTTTCCTTAAATTTTGTCTCAGTGTATCCTTCAATAACCACTTGACAGATTTAGATGAAATTTCTATTGTGGCCTAAATTAATAAACTACTCGTGGAAATAGTCCAGTGAAGATCAGCTGATGGCAGCCTTTACCTCTTACTCATCCATTCCACATTGTTTCCACATTATCATTGTTTGTGTAGTAGGATGATGGATTACATCCTCTGATCTCCTTTTAATCAAAACCTCTGATTTTGTACACCAAATGAAAGTAAACAGTATTTTCACAATAAACTTCTTTTTTTTTATTCGAGACGATATTTTAACAACTAAGTCATAAACCTTAGTTAAGAAACCGTCTCAGCATTCCAACGTTTCTTCAGTACCAAGAAAGTTTGTCTTGGATGTTCCAATCCCAAGAAGACTGTCGTAAGTATTTGAATACATCATTGTGGTTGATTAAGTAGTCTTAGCTTTGGGTCTAAATGCAGATCAGAACAGTTTACCATAGTTTGTATGACTTAAGATTTGATCAGCTAGAATCCACAACCCCATTTCTTCTCGTGAGCAGAGCGGAAAGTTGAATAGGAAGTAGAGTACTTCTAGCTCTACTATGTTCTGATTGAAATTACTGCAGACCTCTGGGAAGTTGGAGTGAAAGTTTTCCGTGGGAGAAGACGAACTTTAGTTTTGAATATAGTATATATTGAGGAGAGTTTCGTGAATTTTTTTGGGCCTTTCTAGACGAGTTTGTAGGTCAGGTGATGTTTTAAACCAATTGTAGAGGTTTTTATGGTAATGTACTGGTTGTAGTTTATTATAAAATAACTCCTCAACAAAGCTGGCTGGGTTATGATTTTGATAGTTGGGCAATGGGGATGAGTGCAGTTCCGGCTAACAATCCAGTAGACAAATTATGTTTGTTAGCCTTTGAATAATTTTCACCTACCACCTCCCTCAGTTTACATATAACAACTGAGGATGACTACTTGGTCATTGAAACATCCCCTTGAACAAATAACATATTTATTTGGATAATCTTTTTTTCCCTTTCATTTCGTGATTGAAGTTTTCACAAGTGTCGTTCATTTCAACTGTATTTGTTTAATAAACTAAAACGTGTGAAAAAGTTAGTGCCAGCTCTCTCTGCTATCATCTATTTATTCAGGTTTTAAATTAAATTTCAATGCAGAATCATATGTTATAGTTTTTTGTATGACGAATACAATCTAATTAATCTGCACAATGAGAAATGTGTAGCGTATAAATTTCAAAAGCAGTTTTATGAGATCCAAGACAAACAATTCAATAGCTTACATTTAAACACTTGTATTTTCTTTTATTCACGATTTAACACCAGGGTATTAAAATCTGTTTAGTCTTTGTTTTTGTTTAAAATTTATAATTACAAAGTTTATTTCATTGTTATACAAATACAATTTTTATAGTTATGATAACATATCACTTAATAGGTTAGGTTGCAAAATAAAGAGTTGATTGATCCGTAGTAGGCCTGGCAATGCTTGATAATTCAACGTGGAGTTATTTTGTGACGGTGATAAAATCATGTTCAACTTTTCAAAATACAAGAAGTTGAATTTCATCCAAATTGATTAATAATAAAATAGCATAACAGTAAAACCAGTTAATTTATTGCCATGTCGTTTAAACATATATATGAGGGGGGGGATTGAAAGCTGAACATAGCCTGCCTGGTAGTTTGTCTCTCCTCCAACAGCATTGCGGTGGTAAGCACCTCTTTTTGCAATAAGAATACTGCTGAGGTTAGTTCGATGACAAAGCTAGATTTCTTGCTGTCAAATGGTGTTATGTGTACAAAATTTGAGCTTCAAGTGTTCAACTACACTACTGTATTTAGTAAGACCATTTTGAAAATTATTTTACTCGTCTGGCCTGTGGAGACGAATGGTTCAACCAAAAACTGTTGTAGGCTAATTCCGACTCCAGTCCATCAGCTTTCAAGTGATCGTAATAGAGTTGTAATATTTTTGGAAGGTTTTCTTTAATTTTAGGGATTGGAACAATGTTTTTTTTTGTCCATCCTTCAGAGGAGTTGATGCAGTTTTTTTCAGATGAGGTAAGAAAGTTTTATCCATTATCGAGACTTTTTACTCATACTAACTATAGTTTCCCAAAAAACTCTTTTGGAATCAAATTATAAAATGAAACGTTATGCACAAATAGATCACTGAAAGTTAAAAGTTAGTGAAAACAGCATAAGATTCAGTCAGTGTAAAAAAAAAATGATAATGTAATGTGCGTATGAAATAATACATTATTATTTGTACCTAAGAAATTATAAACCTACAAATCAAAGGGTTTTATAATTTGTCGCTAAGAAAAAGCCAAGACGGTATGGAAGGGTTAAAGAATGGCTGCAACAAACAGGAAGCAAGAACTTTGGGAAGTAAGGATCCTGCCATGAAGATAGTTATTAAAAACTTCACAAAATGTATTACTGAAAATTTAGAATTATAGGTAAAAAATGAACCATTGTATAGTATCAGAAATAAGGTAGTAATTTTGAAAATTAAATGTTCACAAGGGTCAGAATCTATTTTGGTATTCTATAAAATAATCTTAAAGTTTAATTGAAATTGTCGATACTTAACCTTCTATGATTCACTCTTAACAGGAACTAGTGACCCATCCATTTTGTTTTGCCTCTTTATATCTTTACAGTGAGACACTCCTAGATTTATCTTCTCAGCAAAATTTTGTACAATGGTTAATAGTTATGACCAAAAAGAAGGTAAGTACAGTTTGCTCCTTAGAAAACTCTGTAAACGGATTACTTTTACAGGGTTATAAACAGAAAAACTATTTATACAAAATGTTAAAAAAATATTTTCAAAAATGAGCTTCTTCCTATAGACACACTATACATAAGAGAATATTTGAAATTTTTATTTTAATGGAATGTACTTCAAAAGAACAAAGATGAAAATTTTTTTAAACAATTATTTTGATATCTCCAATATTTTGGAGTAATATCCGTTTAAATGATGAATGCACTTTTTAAAATGGTAAGTTCCTTCACTTGCAGGTTTTTTTATTTCAAAAACTGTTAAAACTCGGCAAAAACAGTGTATAATTTGAAGTGAAGAAAGTCTATATAGGTTTTTTCAAATTGGCCATTTTCAATGTTTATAGAATTTTAAACATTTGTTTTTAAGGTTGAAAAAGAATATCACACTTATAAAAGAGAATAATAGATTAATGAAAATTTTCAAAACAATTTTTAATTATTACAATATTGCGAATGTATAGCACAGCACATCCTTTACAGGTCTTATGATTTTACAAAAGTTGAAAAATGATAGTTTTTGACAAGCAATTTCTCCTAAACTGTAAAAGATATTTCCAATTTGAAAATACCACAGGAAAATTTGGACTTTCCTCTTTGTTCCCTCAAAATTTCATATTGTTTGGATGAATAGTTACCGAGCTATGACCATTTAAAAAAAGCATTGCAAGTGGCAAAAAAAAAAATCTTACCACAGTTAAACTGCAATTTCTCCTAAACTATTGGAGATATCAAACTGAAATTTTCATGGGTTATTCTCCTTTCAATTCTGCATCCTCTGATACCGACAACATTGGGTTTTGTTAATTTGAATATTTTAGTAAAAATGCAAAAAAAAATATTAATTTTAGTTAAAATGCCTTAACTTTAAAACTACTACGAATATTTAAGTTTTACAAACACTGCTAGATTATACTCACCATTCTGCATCTCTCCATATATATTACTCAAAACCTTAAATTTCATCGATTTTTAGGAAAAAATCAAGGTTAAAATCTGGTATTTTTATTAACGTATAAATTGCAATAACTCTTAAACCATTTTAGATGTCAAAGTGATTTTTTCAGGGTTTATTCTCCTTTCAATTCTGCATCTTTTGATACCCATATCATTGGTTTAAAACAATTTTGATCTTTTTTGAAAAACTTTTAAACTGCAATAACTCGTAAACCCTTTGAGATTTTAAAGTGTCTTTTTCAGGGTTTACTCTCCTTTCAATTCTGCATCTATTGATGTGCATATCATTGGTATTGTTAAATGTTGAAATTTTTACAAAAATCAGATAAAAATGAAAAAAATAATTTTTTTTTTGAAATTTCATTAGCACCCCTCGACTCCAAATTTAATTCTGCTTCTATTAAGTTATAGAAACATTCAAAAATCAAAAACTCACTTTTTCGCCTAAAAAAACTGCAAGGGGGGTACCTTAGCATTTTGCAAAGTTGGAAAATTGGCTGTTTTCACGAGTTAATAACTCAGAAACTATAAGAGATATTTTCGAATTGAAAACACCACAGTAAAATTTCAACTTTCTTCTTTCCTCGTGTAAATTTTGATATCATTACGATGTATAGTTATGGAGCTACAGGCGATTTAAAAAGGTATTGCAAGTGGCGAAACGTGAAATGTTAAAATCTGGTATTTTTATTAACGTATAAATTGCAATAACTCTTAAACCATTTGAGATGTCAAAGTGATTTTTTCAGGGTTTATTCTCCTTTCAATTCTGCATCTTTTGATACCCATATCATTGGTTTAAAACAATTTTGATCTTTTTTGAAAAACTTTTAAACTGCAATAACTCGTAAACCCTTTGAGATTTTAAAGTGTCATTTTCAGGGTTTACTCTCCTTTCAATTCTGCATCTATTGATGTGCATATCATTGGTATTGTTAAATGTTGAAATTTTTACAAAAATCAGATAAAAATGAAAAAAATAATTTTTTTTTTTTGAAATTTCATTAGCACCCCTCGACTCCAAATTTAATTCTGCTTCTATTAAGCTATAGAAACATTCAAAAATCAAAAACTCACTTTTTCGCCTAAAAAAACTGCAAGGGGGGTACCTTAGCATTTTGCAAAGTTGGAAAATTGGCTGTTTTCACGAGTTAATTACTCAGAAACTATAAGAGATATTTTCGAATTGAAAACACCACAGTAAAATTTCAACTTTCTTCTTTCCTCGTGTAAATTTTGATATCATTACGATGTATAGTTATGGAGCTACAGGCGATTTAAAAAGGTATTGCAAGTGGCGAAATGTGAAATGTTAAAATCTGGTATTTTTATTAACGTATAAATTGCAATAACTCTTAAACCATTTGAGATGTCAAAGTGATTTTTTCAGGGTTTATTCTCCTTTCAATTCTGCATCTTTTGATACCCATATCATTGGTTTAAAACAATTTTGATCTTTTTTGAAAAACTTTTAAACTGCAATAACTCGTAAACCCTTTGAGATTTTAAAGTGTCATTTTCAGGGTTTACTCTCCTTTCAATTCTGCATCTATTGATGTGCATATCATTGGTATTGTTAAATGTTGAAATTTTTACAAAAAAATAGATAAAAATGAAAAAAATATTAAAAATTTTGAAATTTCATTAGCACCCCTCAACTCCAAATTTAATTCTGCTTCTATTAAGCTATAGAAACATTCAAAAATCAAAAACTCACTTTTTCGCCTAAAAAAAACTGCAAGGGGGGTACCTTAGCATTTTGCAAAGTTGGAAAATTGGCTGTTTTCACGAGTTAATTACTCAGAAACTATAAGAGATATTTTCGAATTGAAAACACCACAGTAAAATTTCAACTTTCTTCTTTCCTCGTGTAAATTTTGATATCATTACGATGTATAGTTATGGAGCTACAGGCGATTTAAAAAGGTATTGCAAGTGGCGAAACGTGAAATGTTAAAATCTGGTATTTTTATTAACGTATAAATTGCAATAACTCTTAAACCATTTGAGATGTCAAAGTGATTTTTTCAGGGTTTATTCTCCTTTCAATTCTGCATCTTTTGATACCCATATCATTGGTTTAAAACAATTTTGATCTTTTTTGAAAAACTTTTAAACTGCAATAACTCGTAAACCCTTTGAGATTTTAAAGTGTCATTTTCAGGGTTTACTCTCCTTTCAATTCTGCATCTATTGATGTGCATATCATTGGTATTGTTAAATGTTGAAATTTTTACAAAAATCAGATAAAAATGAAAAAAATAATTTTTTTTTTGAAATTTCATTAGCACCCCTCGACTCCAAATTTAATTCTGCTTCTATTAAGCTATAGAAACATTCAAAAATCAAAAACTCACTTTTTCGCCTAAACCTTAGCATTTTGCAAAGTTGGAAAATTGGCTGTTTTCACAAGTTAATTACTCATAAACTATAAGAGATATTTTCGAATTGAAAACACCACAGTAAAATTTCAACTTTCTTCTTTCCTCGTGTAAATTTTGATATCATTACGATGTATAGTTATGGAGCTACAGGCGATTTAAAAAGGTATTGCAAGTGGCGAAACGTGAAATGTTAAAATCTGGTATTTTTATTAACGTATAAATTGCAATAACTCTTAAACCATTTGAGATGTCAAAGTGATTTTTTCAGGGTTTATTCTCCTTTCAATTCTGCATCTTTTGATACCCATATCATTGGTTTAAAACAATTTTGATCTTTTTTGAAAAACTTTTAAACTGCAATAACTCGTAAACCCTTTGAGATTTTAAAGTGTCATTTTCAGGGTTTACTCTCCTTTCAATTCTGCATCTATTGATGTACATATCATTGGTATTGTTAAATGTTGAAATTTTTACAAAAATCAGATAAAAATGAAAAAATTAATTTTTTTTTTGAAATTTCATTAGCACCCCTCGACTCTAAATTTAATTCTGCTTCTATTAAGCTATGGAAACATTCAAAAATCAAAAACTCACTTTTTCGCCTAAAAAAACTGCAAGGGGTACCTTAGCATTTTGCAAAGTTGGAAAATTGGCTGTTTTCACGAGTTAATAACTCAGAAACTATAAGAGATATTTTCGAATTGAAAACACCACAGTAAAATTTCAACTTTCTTCTTTCCTCGTGTAAATTTTGATATCATTACGATGTATAGTTATGGAGCTACAGGCGATTTAAAAAGGTATTGCAAGTGGCGAAACGTGAAATGTTAAAATCTGGTATTTTTATTAACGTATAAATTGCAATAACTCTTAAACCATTTGAGATGTCAAAGTGATTTTTTCAGGGTTTATTCTCCTCTCAATTCTGCATCTTTTGATACCCATATCATTGGTTTAAAACAATTTTGATCTTTTTTGAAAAACTTTTAAACTGCAATAACTCGTAAACCCTTTGAGATTTTAAAGTGTCATTTTCAGGGTTTACTCTCCTTTCAATTCTGCATCTATTGATGTGCATATCATTGGTATTGTTAAATGTTGAAATTTTTAAAAAAATCAGATAAAAATGAAAAAAATAATTTTTTTTTTGAAATTTCATTAGCACCCCTCGACTCCAAATTTAATTCTGCTTCTATTAAGCTATAGAAACATTCAAAAATCAAAAACTCACTTTTTCGCCTAAAAAAACTGCAAGGGGGTACCTTAGCATTTTGCAAAGTTGGAAAATTGGCTGTTTTCACGAGTTAATTACTCAGAAACTATGAGATATTTTCGAATTGAAAACACCACAGTAAAATTTCAACTTTCTTCTTTCCTCGTGTAAATTTTGATATCATTACGATGTATAGTTATGGAGCTACAGGCGATTTAAAAAGGTATTGCAAGTGGCGAAACGTGAAATGTTAAAATCTGGTATTTTTATTAACGTATAAATTGCAATAACTCTTAAACCATTTGAGATGTCAAAGTGATTTTTTCAGGGTTTATTCTCCTCTCAATTCTGCATCTTTTGATACCCATATCATTGGTTTAAAACAATTTTGATCTTTTTTGAAAAACTTTTAAACTGCAATAACTCGTAAACCCTTTGAGATTTTAAAGTGTCATTTTCAGGGTTTACTCTCCTTTCAATTCTGCATCTATTGATGTGCATATCATTGGTATTGTTAAATGTTGAAATTTTTAAAAAAATCAGATAAAAATGAAAAAAATAATTTTTTTTTTGAAATTTCATTAGCACCCCTCGACTCCAAATTTAATTCTGCTTCTATTAAGCTATAGAAACATTCAAAAATCAAAAACTCACTTTTTCGCCTAAAAAAACTGCAAGGTACCTTAGCATTTTGCAAAGTTGGAAAATTGGCTGTTTTCACGAGTTAATAACTCAGAAACTATAAGAGATATTTTCGAATTGAAAACACCACAGTAAAATTTCAACTTTCTTCTTTCCTCGTGTAAATAATTTTGATATCATTACGATGTATAGTTATGGAGCTACAGGCGATTTAAAAAGGTATTGCAAGTGGCGAAACGTGAAATGTTAAAATCTGGTATTTTTATTAACGTATAAATTGCAATAACTCTTAAACCATTTGAGATGTCAAAGTGATTTTTTCAGGGTTTATTCTCCTCTCAATTCTGCATCTTTTGATACCCATATCATTGGTTTAAAACAATTTTGATCTTTTTTGAAAAACTTTTAAACTGCAATAACTCGTAAACCCTTTGAGATTTTAAAGTGTCATTTTCAGGGTTTACTCTCCTTTCAATTCTGCATCTATTGATGTGCATATCATTGGTATTGTTAAATGTTGAAATTTTTACAAAAATCAGATAAAAATGAAAAAATTAATTTTTTTTTTTTGAAATTTCATTAGCACCCCTCGACTCCAAATTTAATTCTGCTTCTATTAAGCTATAGAAACATTCAAAAATCAAAAACTCACTTTTTCGCCTAAAAAAACTGCAAGGGGGTACCTTAGCATTTTGCAAAGTTGGAAAATTGACTGTTTTCACGAGTTAGATACTCAGAAACTATAAGAGATATTTTCGAATTGAAAACACCACAGTAAAATTTCAACTTTCTTCTTTTCTCATGTAAATTTTGATATCATTACGATGTATAGTTATGGAGCTACAGGCGATTTAAAAAGGTATTGCAAGTGGCGAAACGTGAAATGTTAAAATCTGGTATTTTTATTAACGTATAAATTGCAATAACTCTTAAACCATTTGAGATGTCAAAGTGATTTTTTCAGGGTTTATTCTCCTTTCAATTCTGCATCTTTTGATACCCATATCATTGGTTTAAAACAATTTTTATCTTTTTTGAAAAACTTTTAAACTGCAATAACTCGTAAACCCTTTGAGAATTTAAAGTGTCATTTTCAGGGTTTACTCTCCTTTCAATTCTGCATCTATTGATGTGCATATCATTGGTATTGTTAAATGTTGAAATTTTTACAAAAAAATAGATAAAAATGAAAAAATATTAAAAATTTTGAAATTTCAATAGCACCCCTCAACTCTAAATTTAATTCTGCTTCTATTAAGCTATAGAAGCATTCAAAAATCAAAAATTCACTTTTTCGCCTAAAAAAACTGCAAGGGCGAAACTTTTTCAGGGTTTACTCTCCTTTCAATTCTGTACAGCACATTCTTTACAGGTCTTATGATTTTACAAAAGTTGAAAAATGATAGTTTTTGACAAGCAATTTCTCCTAAATTGTAAAAGATATTTCCAATTTGAAAATACCACACGAAAATTTGAACTTTCCTCTTTGTTCCCTCAAAATTTCATATTCTTCGGAAGAATAGTTACAGAGTTATGACCATTTTAAAAAAGCATTTTAAGTGGCAAAACAGGAAATGTAAAAAAATGACAATTCTTACCACAGTTAAATTGCAATTTCTCCTAAACTATTAGAGATATCAAACTGAAATATTCATGGGTTATTCTCCTTTTAATTCTACATCCTCTGATACCGACATCATTGGGTTTTGTTAATTTGAACATTTTGGTAAAAATGCAAAAAATATTAATTTTAGTTAAACTGTCATAACTTTAAAACGACTACGAATATTCGTAGTTATATTTGAATATAAAAGTTAAAACATTTATCAACAACAAAGCCATTTTGAAGGGATACTTCATTAATATTTCTTCTCAGGGTTTTAAAACAAAAATTTTACTTGTGGTGCACAAACTTAGAGCATTGGTCTTACCATGGGTGGCAAACTTTAATATATTTTTTGAATACAGAATTTATCTTCTTTTTTTGTCATCTGCAATTTGGTTTTCACTTTGTCCTACATTTATTTTTTATTCTTGCCCATGAGAGGGGGTTTTTTTTTACAGTAGAATATACTTTTTATAAGTTCATTTGTTAATTCAAAATGATGGATTACAAAATTATTTAAATTGTAAGCTAGTTTTAGATGGTGTTTCTAAATAAACAAACAGTTTCAAGGAACATAAGTCAACACTTCATTCATGTCTCTGTGTTCCTAAAGATACATATGTTGGGAATGGATATCAAAAGCCACATTTTGATATTGTTCAACATTTTAATTTTTATGTCAAACTGTTTTAAATTTGGTCCAGAGTATCTTGAAAATGTTTACCTTAATAAAGTTAACAGTTTTCATGAAATTCCGGATCAAATATTTCAAAACGGTTTAGAATGTTTGGTTGTGAAAAAAATATCATCCAACCCATGATACACAATTTGTAATATCTAAATTTATTCATAGAAAAAAAACAAACAATGACAATAACCTAAAGATGTATTCCCCCCCCCCCGACATACATTCTTTTAAACTTTTAGTTTATTTTTTGTACACCAACTAGATTACCATTTAAAATCATTTTCAATCTTTTTACTTTTCTACTTTTAATAGACACAAAAATTAACTGACACTAAAAATCACAATTTTTTCCTCCAGAAATTGATACAATTTATTACAGTCATTACAAAATCCAATTACAATTGATACAGTACAAACAATGTTCAGAAATTTAACATTTTTTTTTTTAATTGTTACGAACATAATTATTTTAAAAACCTAAACTAGTACCTGGGCCCTTCTTCAGCCTTGATTTTTATCATAATATACATCACAATACATTGAAAACATTTTCAAATTTAAGCAACAAAACTATTTTAAAAATCTATTATATATTAGAAAATTACACTCAGACTGGCTGTAATTGGATTAACAAATCAAAGTTTAATATAAAGTATCGCTTATAAAACGCATTCGAATGTCGATCGTTCGATTCTGTCAAGTAGATTTAATTATGTATAGTTTGGTAAATGAATATATCTGAATTGTTCCAATCCTACTTAATCTATTAAAAATAAACAAGTCTATATTTAACGGACTATCCATCCAATTTAGGACATTGATACTGTTTGTATACCCTGTATGCTGGGAAAACAAACAAAGTATTTATTGATAATACAGTACAACTAATTATCATTTTATTGATTTTAAGAAAATCAAGAGCTTCGCTTAACGATCATTTTAAGTATAGTATATTTAATCGTGTTATATTTTACATTAATATAACAGTTAACATGTACACTCAGTCTTGCAATATACCTAATGAAGTAAAATAAATACAATACCAAAATGGAGACTTACAAAAGAAGTTTAATTAAAAAAATATTTTTACAGTTAAAACTAACTGTCAACATTTTGAAATTTTATTAACTTGAGGTGGACAAGGGAGTTCAGTATCCCAGAAAATATTTCGATTTTTTTTTTAAAGTGGATCAATTTTGTACTCTTTTTCGATTGCTGATTTGTTGTAGAAACATCAATATTGTAAAATGAAAGTCAAGTCAGGACACCGATTTATCATTTACGGATTTGTTTTTGGAAAGGTCTGAAATGAAACCAAATGTTGAAACGTGTCTCAAAAACCTTGTTACATATTAAAATTGTACAATTAAACAATCAAGAATAGAATATGTAAAAAGTAAATTCTATGAAAAATGTCAAAAACGAAACTATCTTTAAAGACGAGTGGAAGCTATCTTTAATAGTAATTGATTTAAAGCTATTTAAAACACACAGTAAGGATTATTTTTTAAAGTAATTCAAAAAGGCTGATGATTAACTGTAAATTTTTTCATAAGAACTGTCTTTGTACTATAATCGGTAATTTATCATGCTTCCATATTTGTTATACGATTATGGTAAACTCTAGCACCGTCTACTCGGGAATTCGTCACACAAAAACATTACTTTATACACAATCCATATTCAAAAATACTCAGATTAAAAAGTAAAAAAAACAACATAATCTTTGATAGATTCATAACAAAACATACTCTACTTCTGTGTATCATATGTGAGTACAACTAAACCTCGTTAGTGTATTTTGAATTTTATCAAAGAATTCTTCAGTTTATTTATTTTTTTACTGTTTAGTATTTATATTTTTGAATGGTTACAGAACAAACATTTGCAAGTCTTTACATTGTCACAGCACCAAATTTCATTCAAGAAACAGTCTATCATTATAAAAGTAATTTCAGTCTGGTAATACGTGACCTAAACCACTTCTAAAACTCATTCTAAACTAAGCATTTTGCAGAACGGTCACTGATTTTGGTTTATACAATTTCCAGATGTCCAGATTAATAATGTAGTAAAAACTTTTATTTATTGGGAAATATTATATGTTTTAATGTTAATACAAAATATACTTACTACGGAACACAATATGAAACAAATGTCCCCCACGACTCTGCTGGCAAACTGTTGTTCGTTGATTGTAATTTTTCTATGACATTCCTGCACAATTTCAATTGTTGCAATATTTGAATGTCGTGCACCTGTCTTCCAGTTAACACTACAACTGCTATTGTACTGTTATGCAGAAACAGTTTATAAATTGCGTGGAACTTTCGGACGACGAGAAGCAAGAAATGGAGTAAAGATTAAGAAATTCGAAGAAACAGCCTCGTTGTTAAACCGTCTAGACATCTTCGCGCTGACCGTTCTATTGAAAATATCGCAGTAGCGAGAGATATTGTCAATGTGAGCCCAGGGAAATCAGTATGCCGTCGATCCCAACACTTGGCCATTCCAAGAAGCACAATGCATTAAATTCTAAAAAAAAAAAAAAAAAAAAAAAAATCTTCATCCGAATATCTACAAAATCCAACTGACACAAGAACACAAACCGTTTCGAGAATTCGTAAATTGGATATTGGGTAAATGTAAAACAAACAGTGATTTTTCCCACAAAATCATCTTTAGCGATGAGGCACACTTCCACCTCAACGGGTACGTAAACAAACAAAACAGTTATATTTGTGATACAGAGAACCCTCGTATCATTCATGAGAAGATTCTGCATGAGAAGAGCAACTGTTTGGTGCAGGTTTTGGATTGGCGATATAATTGGGCTGTATCTCATTCAATGAGGCTGGTGATGCAATAACAGTGACTGACAAAAGTTACTGAAACATGATAATGGAGTTTTTGGAGCTTCAACTGGAAGGTATGGAATTGTAAGACACGTGGTTTCAGCAGGACAGCGTAACTAGTCATATTACCCGCGAAACAATTGCTTTATCTGAAACGTTTCCTGCACGTCTTATCTCATGCAACGACGATCAAAATTGGCCACCGAGATCTTGTGATTAATTAATACCATACTTCTTCCTTTGGGGATATATGAAATCCCACACTTATGTCCGCAATCCACAAACTATTTTTCAACTCGAGGAACAAATTCAATGAGTTATTGGTGATATTGAGCCGGAATTGTGCAGGGAAGTCATTGAAAATTGCAAATCAAGGGACAATAGTTTGCCAGTAGAGTCGCGGGGGACATTTGTCTGATATTGTGTTCCACATTTAACCGTATAGTAAGTGTATTTTGTATTAACATTAAAACATCTAATATTTTCCAAAAAATAAAAGTTTTTACTACAATATTAAATCTTGCTTACTTTATGGGACACCCGTTATATTAAGTCAGGGGTCTCCAAACTACGGCCCGCGGGCCAGATCCGGCCCGCTGCATATCTGACTACCTTGAGTATAACGACCAATTTTGTCCTAACAATGAGCTAAGATCGAAAACGTTTCATATTATATGATAAGATAAAGCAGTATATTACATTTTAAGACTTTAAAATTATTGTAGTAAAAAACCCCTACGACGTTAGGTAGTACTCAACTCCATTTTCACCAATTTCATTTTTAAGTTTACTAAAATTATAACCACTAAAAATAAAGAAGTATTTATTAAATTTTAATTAGAATATATGTATAGAAAGCCTTTAAACGCTGTTTTGAAATGTTAATTTTTCAAAATGAAATATCCCCTGGACCCCTTTTTTATCTGGGGGTATTTCATACGTCCCGGAGGCCCGCGTTCATACTTAGATTTTTCAGTTTGGCCCTATAGATGATAAGTTTGGAGACCCCTGTATTAAGTAACGGATTTGAGTTCTTTTAACCCCTTAAAATCCATTTATATATATATTAAGAATTTTTAAGATTTTCTTGTAAATGTTTTAGGACACTATTTTTATCAGATTAATTAAAAAATTCCTATAAATACACCTTTTTATAATCACTTGGACGAGTTTGTTAATGTAGGAGAGCATAGAACAATTTCAAATAGGCGGCTCTTCTATAACTTCTATAATATTTATGATATCCAGATAAAAAATTTTAACAACATAACCAATAAATTAGAAAATAGGAAACGTACTTTTTTCAAACTGAATGTACTAACTTTTACCAAATTTTTACATTATCAAACGTAAACGTTAAATCCCACCTAAAAACAAAGAAAACATTTTCCACTGTGAAATGTGATTTTTTTTTTTATCAAACTACTCGTCTTACAGTAAATGTATCGTATTGTTAAAGATAAAATTATAACATCAGATAACATAATTACAACGACAATACAACCCAACAAGAAGAACTTTCTTGGGATCATATACTGTATAACATTAGAAAATCAGACATAGCCTATAATATGTAATACAAATGCTTATTTTAACAATAAATTTGTACTTGGATTATTACAGTTCCAACTAAAATGGACATAATTATAAGTTGTAATAATAATAAGTAATAACGTAGACATAATATCACAAGATTTCACACAACTTTCAATAGTTTTTTTAATTATGTTATAGATACAGAGCAAGACGAACGTCCTGGCACATCGTTTTAACAAATAAAGATCAAAATTGAATAAAGATAACGAGTGACTTTTAATTTACAAAACCTACCAAAGAATCAAAAAATTGATAGTGAAAATTCAAGACGACAACTTGTTAAAGTTAATAATTATTTAACAATGGTTGACCACCAATTTGTTTCCATAATAATTTTATTTTTAATAATCACATAACATTAGGTATCACTCCATACCTTTATTTACAAAGTAATGGAAGAGGTTACTTACCATTACAAATTTTTCACATAATCACTGCGCCCCTTTATTCAAATGGTATAAGAAGACTGGTTTTCTACAACCTTTTGAATTAAAACAATTTTACCTTTGATTAAAATCTTGACCATATAATCAGTAATCCATAAATGAATTAACAACGCCTATCATTCGACATTTCCTAGTATAATCATCACATTTCTCCGTACTCACTGCTATGTTTAAGCATTTAAAAGTTTTGCTTCAAATTTTTGTCCTATTCCATGTTTTTATTCCAAATTAATATTTTTAACTCTTTATTTCTTTGATCTGGAATATAAAGAGTAACATACACTACCAAATTTCTTTTGTAATTCTCAAATACGCTGATAAAAATATCCTACGATGTATAGACAGTGAGACTAAATTCCACGGTTCCTTATTTAAAAAAAGAAAAAAGTTAGATAAAAGTAATTAAGAACAAGAGCTCACTTTTACATTCAATGAGCGGATTTGCCTGCTAAGAGACAGCTGATTTTGTAATTCATTTTCGATTAAACAACAACAAAGTATTGAAATAAAATGTTTCAAATTAAAAAATTTTTTTTTTAATAGTTTTAAAAATAAATTAATATACTAAAGCAATGATGATTTTAAATAACAGTATAATTTGTTTAGCTTCGAATAAAGGTTGTAGCGAGTGATAAAACATATTATGAAATGAAAATGGTTTAAAACTTGATTTTATGGCCAAGCGTACAGCTAAAAATTACCCGAGATCCTAGGACTTTTTCTTCGCTATGTGGATCTATTAAAAACTAGGATATACTTCACGAACATTTCCGTTTTAAAATAAAATTTAATAGATTTTAAAACTTTGTCTATTTCCATTTTGTAAGATGGTCTACAATGACGTAACAAGATTATTGTCGAACGTAATAAAACTAACAAAACCTAATATAAATTTATATGTTCAACATTTCAAATTGAATATTTTGTTTGCACTCAATGTGGCCAGTTTTTTTTTTAATTACAAAAAAATTCCCTTCTTTCCCCTCGCCAACTTTTAGAAATTCCTAACGATCATCTGATAAACGTAGGCCTATTTAAAATGTATTTAATTTACAGAGAATTTTACAATTTATCACTCATTTGTTAAAGAATATAACAGTGAAAATACTAACTTAAATATATAATATTTTAACCCTGTTTGCATAGTAACATATTTTTTAGGCTGACAGAAAACGATTAAAATTAATTGTTGTTTTCTAAAAACTAACCTTAATTACCTTATTAATAAATGTTTTTACATTTTGTTGTTTGTAAGGTTTTTCTTTATTGTTTAAAATCAAGGTAAATATGTATTGTTTCTATTGTTGCAATTTTCTTGCAAAATATAGGCAATTAGTCTACCTTTTTTTTCAATATTTCGAAACTCCTTTATAACGCATTTCCCTTTTGAATGACTGAAATCCATTATTTCAGTAGAAAACTAGCGATTTTAAATGACGATTTCATGGCATTTTGAGGTTTTTTTATTACTTACGTATGACAACTCATTAATCAATTTTATGTCAAATCTATCGATGTTTTTGTTCATCCGCGAAAATAAGTCTGTTTAAAAGAACTGTCAAAATAGATGTCATTCAGTGTCAATCATATCGTGTAATCATAGCAAATTATTGCTTTTTGATATCAGAGAGTTTCAAGATGTAGATATAGAACAATAATTATAAATATGTGAAACATAACATTTTGGATATGTACCCGGAGAAAGAATTCACCATTTCTTACTCGTGGCTGTATAATTATATCCACCAAAATATTAAGGTAAGACTGATTACATCATATTTAAAGAAATACAGGTCTGGGACGGTGACTGTATATATATATGGTTACCCAACCAGACCTAGTTAAAGAACTACAGGTCAAGGAAGGTCATTATATATATATACAAACCTTCAGAGACCTGGTTTTCTTAAATCTTAAATCATAGAAGCGTGGTAATATAAACCAGTGAAAGACATAGAATGATTTCAATATGTGTAACCTATACACAATAGAGCAAGTGCATAGTTAAGAATGTCACAAAATGCTCAATTTTGATGAGTTTAATCTGAAATAAGGTTATGTGAAACATAAAAAGTATACAGCGTAATAAAGAGCGATGGAATTGTTAAATCATAAGTTACTTACAACAGAAATTGCAGAAATTTTGAGAGAAAATAACAACGATAGGAACAATACATATTTACCAAAATCAATATATAAATGCATATAAAAATTACTTCTATAGTTTTAAGATAATGATAAAAGTGAAAATCCCATGGATGACTTGACAGTGAGAAGTAACTTATTTGCATTCAAGTTGCTTTTTAAATAGATAATAATAATTATTATGAGTTTTTTAATACTAATAAATAAATATGAAATGCATAAATTCTGATGTACTGTTATAGATCACAATTTTACACATCGACTTCCTGTCACTTGAATCAATTTTAAAACTATGACAAGGCACCGACAGATTCCATAAACTTGAAATTACAGTTTAAAAATCATCAGGACAATCTAACCTAAAAAATCTTCAACGTCAAAATTGGCCTCTACATAAAAAAAACGCCATTTAAAACATTTTGAAGATTCATCTAAACTATCTGATAAACCTAAATTAAACACTCTATTCACATCAGTTTGATAAAATGAAAAATAATGTCGAGATACAGAAAGTAAAATTAAAAAGTAAAAAATGTACTGCATACTTGATCTAAATACAGTTGAACCCTTCTAATCTGCCACCTTCGGGACTGGGGGCATGGTCGGAACGCAAAAAAAGGTCGGATTATCCGAAAAAAAAGTCAATATTTATTACATATTATATAAAAAGATTTTTTTTAAAGTGAAATAAGTGATATATAAACTTTTAAAAGTCTATATATAAACTCTGCAAGTACTATAGCAAATCAATAGAAACAACACGAGAGATGACACAGCACTGAAGCGGGAAAGCGATAACAAACCGGATGAATAGCGCCAGACGGGCCGTGAGTCATCGACAAGTCGGCACATTATCGCGAGCTCAAGCACGGTCGGATTAACCGACCACCCGAGGACGGATTAGAGGGGTTCTACTGTACATCACAAAAGAATCCCCAAACCACAAAAACTAAGACCATAACCATCTGGTTATGTTTAGTAAGCTTATCCTAATGTACATTCGATAATATCGTGATCTCCTTAGAGGTAAACTCTGAATTTAGCGGTAATCCGATAACTTTATCATTAAAATGTAATTTTATTTATTGTGAATTTGATCCTTGGACATTTGATCTAAATACACTGAATTTGTATTACAAAATATCAAATTAATAAAAAATAATCCATTTGCATAATTAGAACAAGTTTTATTTGTAGTTTAAAACGCTTGACAGTCTGATGATATATCGTCACTCTGTCTTTAAGTGACGGTATATCATAAATCTGTCCTAAAAGAGTTAATACATATTTTATCTGAACTTGAAACTTACAAAATCTGTATCATAAACAATTATTACAAAATACATTGCGGGATTTAAAATGTTTGATCTAACCTAATTTTGACTGTCTGTATCCATTCTGACACTAAAAATATGAATTATTTCTCATTTTAAACTTATAAATTAACAAAACATACATAATTTATCACAATCTCCACAGATGTGTTAAACTTAATCACAATATTATTTCTAAACAAATTTCAAGTTATTTTTTATGTCTATATAATAGAGATGTTGCTGCGTAGAATATGTGAGCTATAGGAACATTTGAAATTGTTAACACTCGATGTGGCCTAGTGTTTTGATAAAATTTCCCCTTATTTCCCACACTAACTTTTGAGTTTGCGTAATATAAAACGATCACAAAAATCCTTTTCTTATATCAGTTTTCAAGCAATATCTTTAAATATCAATTAATAGTGTAGATTACTACTGTATTAGGCCTACTTATTAAAAAAAAAAAAAAAAAAAAAATTAATGACATTGAGAGTTGCGAGTGATTTTGCCGTAAAATTAAATATTGTTATCATTATGTCAAAGTTAATAAAACTGTTAAAATAATTTTTCAACAAGTGTTAAAATATCATGAATTATAACAAAATATGCAGGTTAGGTTCTGCAGGTAAACGGTATTAATATGAATTTTTACGATTAAAGAAATAGACCAACACACATAAAGCCAAAACTGAAATTTTTGAGTTTCAAATTTTAAAATATAGATAATAAAACATACTGTTTGGCTGAATTTTTAGTTCGTATATTATAAACAATTTTAACGTACTCTTAAAAAATTGTAGAAATTAACCCTTTTCAATACAGGTTTTACCTAAGTAATTTGTTTATATAACTGCTTTAAAAATTAAGATTTTTATGTAACGACAAACAACTGTTGACTGAGTTGAAAGAACAGAGAACTATTGTGTATTGCTTTACGACCGACTCACTTGTTCAACGTCTAACATCTTTCTACTTGTATCACTTGTTAGTACAAAAGTAAAAAATACGTAAATATAATATTTAGATATAAAAAAACAAGTTTAGTTAGAAATTTCTTTTAAAGTAACATTTTGACTTATGTATGACTGATCAATACAAAACCACAAATATCTTGATGACTAAATACATTTTTATAAATAAAATTATGTAAATTTGTTTTAATTACATCAGCGATAAGTGTACTTTATATTATGTTGTAATACTGACTTAATACCCACGACCTTTTTGGGAACAAGTATTATGCTTCTTGATAAAATAGTTGTCAAATAATATCAAAACTTTAGATTTAATTTACAAAAAACACTATAAAATTATTCACATTATAAAATGATCTATCATAACTATTAAAATAGACAATACAGTTGTAAAATTATTGTTCTCAATTTAATAAAATGTGCGCGTAAGGTCTGGTGAATAATAACGTTGGTAAAGAAACATAAAACAAGTTTAATAAAAGAACAACTCCAGTTTATCTTGGTAAAATCATGGAGGGGGAATGGTTAATGAAAGGGGGAATTCTCAGATGAATATTATTGAAACCCGTTGTGTATTTTCATATAATGTAACATAACTAGTTGTAATTGGAACTATTGGTGAAACAGTATCAGAAGCTCCTATGTTTACTCGCTATATATGGTTTTAGAATATCTCAATATAATAAAGCTACAGAAGTATGAACACAACATTTACTGAACTACGCTTTCAACTTTAGGAACGCACGAGCGAACCTAATAACAATATTAAACAATGCATACTGAATAAATTGAGTATTATATCAGTAACTCATGTTCTTGGGTAAGGTAGTGTGGTTTGGCTAGGTTAGGTTATATATAGGCTAGATGTTTACTAATGATCTGGGTCATATATTGGTTAGGTTAGGTATAGCCTAGGTGTTTACTCATGATCTTCTGTTGTGTAATGGTTAGGTTAGATATAACCTAGGTATTTACTTATGACCATGTGTCGTACAACAGTTAGGTTAGGTATAGCCTAGGTATTTGCTCATGACCTTGTGTCGTACAACAGTTAGGTTAGGTATAGCTTAGGTGTTTACTCATGACCTTGTGTCGTACAAACATTAGGTTAGGTATAGCCTAGATTACTGATGTGTTTGGGTATAGCCCAGGTGTTTACTCATGATCTTGTGTCGTACAACAGTTAGGTTAGGTATAGCCTAAGTGTTTACTCATGATCTTTTGTCGTACAACAGTTAGGTTAGGTATAGCCTAGGTGTTTACTCATGACCTTGTGTCGTACAACAGTTAGGTTAGGTATAGCCTAGGTGTTTACTCATGATCTTGTGTCGTACAACAGTTAGGTTAGGTATAAGGTGTTTACTCATGATATTGAGTCTTATAATGGTTAGGTTAGGTATATAGCCTAGATTACTGATGTGTTTAGGTTAGCCTAGGTGTTTACTCATGACCTTGTGTCGTACAACAGTTAGGTTAGATATAACCTAGGTATTTACTCATGACGTTGTGTCGTACAACAGTTAGGTTAGGTATAGCCTAGATTACTGATGTGTTTGGGTATAGCCCAGGTGTTTACTCATGATCTTGTGTCGTACAACAGTTAGGTTAGGTTAGCCTAGGTGTTTACTCATGATCTTGTGTCGTACAATAGTTAGGTTAGGTATAGCCTAGGTATTTACTCATGACCTTATGTCGTACAACAGTTAGGTTAGGTATAGCCTAGATTACTGATGTGTTTAGGTATAGCCTAGGTGTTTACTCATGATCTTGTGTCGTACAACAGTTAGGTTAGGTATAGCCTAGGTATTTACTCATGACCTTGTGTCGTACAACAGTTAGGTTAGGTATAGCCTAGATTACTGATGTGTTTAGGTATAGCCTAGGTGTTTACTCATGATCTTGTGTCGTACAACAGTTAGGTTAGGTATAGCCTAGGTGTTTACTTATGATCTTGTGTCGTACAACAGTTAGGTTAGGTATAGCCTAGATTACTAATGTATTTGGGCATAGCCTAAGTGTTTACTCAGCTACTAAACTTGGGAATATATCTAGCAAAGCATGATCAAACCCAATAACAATATAAAACATCTTAAACTGTCCGAAATTTAAGTAAATTGTGTTCTTAGGTTATGTGTAATGGTTAGGTTAGGTAAAGCCCAATTACTCTGCTACTAGAAAAGCCAACATTAAATATTACAAAACACACATCATTTTCATTTGGTGGTCGTTTCATGTTTCTTTAATTAATAATATCAGTATGACTTCATGAATCCACTATATATTAAAGCTGACATTTTCTTTAATATTTTGAAAATTTATACTGTATTAACTAACTTTAAATAAATTATAACACACAAATAAAATATATAATTTATTTTTGACATAAATAACGTTAATTTTCAATTAATTGCATATACCCTACCTTGCATTCAAAAAGTCCCTTCATAGTAATGAAATGAGCACTTTGTTACTGTTTTGCGAATGTAGACATATTGTTGCCATTGTTAGTCTTCATTTTCAACATTTCATGGAAAGGTAATTACTAAATAATACATTTATTATTAGACATTACATAAATATGACACACTTTTGTAATCTAAACTGTGAAGAGAATTTTTGAACGCATAATACTTTTGTCATAATCTTATATCACAATAAATAAAACATTTATCTAACAGTACAAATTTAGACATTATCAAATTTGTCGAGAATCTATAATCTAGAGATGTGCGATTTTTTGGAGATTCGTAAAAATTGAAAATTCTATATTTTCATTCAAACTTCAAACTTTAAAAACCAGGAATTATTACTTTGATCCAACGTTAGCCCAAATTGAATGTTTCAATTCAGCGATCCTTAGAATAAATTCATTCGTTTTCATATAATAGTTTTTTTGACTGAAATAACTGTTAGCTCTTGGTAAATCATCAGTTCAGATTCAGTTTTTTTCCAGGGAATTAGGTTCCAATTCTACTTTATTACCTAATTTTGCTTCAGTTTAATTGCTCTTCAATTCGAATTGATAATTTCAAATTCACACATTCCCCAGTATATTACCATAGGTTCAAAATGATAAATTATTTAATAAAACACTTGTTTTTCCTGTCGGTAAATTCATAATTATGAACATTTCTACAAAGATTTAATAACTAAATTTCAATAACATACCCTGAAAATTTTATTCTTTTTCAGGAATATAACAATTACTTCACAAGTATCAACAAAAATAGACTGCTTACAAAATAAACTAACAGCCCATGTTTATTATTTTAGTTGTAACATGTGTTTCAATGCAATTTTTCTTCTCATGTTTGGACATTACGTATAACTTTTAATTTATTAATCATTCAATATTTTGCATAATATTTAACATCGATTATTTTAGGAATTAAAAAAGTGAAGAATTGTTATATCTCTTCATTTTTTTCCTAAACTAGTCATTAAACTATAAAAAAATATCTACCATTCTTTAAAACTCAAAATACATACAGTAAATAGAAATCTATTTATTTACAAATAAAAATATATATATTATTAAAATTGATTTTTTCTCTCTCTTTATATAAAAACATATTTGCTGTAAATATAAAATATTTCACATTAACGCACATACATTGTTAAAAGTGAATATCGTAATAAATAAACTTTCTATCAATTTTATCATATTATTTCGAATGCTAACTTAAATATTTTAAACACAATGTAAATCAAATACATTTGTAGGTAATTGATCAAAACTTAGGACTAATTAAATAATTGGTCTGATTTTGAGGGTAGATTTCCGTTAGCAAATTACAAACATTGAAAGTTTTCTATATGATGTAACGATTTAGTCTATTTTTTTTGGAACTTTAAAGCAAAGTGAATAGACTTCAATTTATAGGAGAAAACAAATATCACAGCATTAGTTACAAATAAGAAATGCAAGCAGAGAACTGTGGGTTTACTCTCCTTTCCAAATTTTGAGGTTATGTTTATTTTAATTATAAAAAATAAATGTTGGATTGTACACACATTTTAAAACTGTCTAAATGACCTACTAAAATTTTTCTAGGACATAAATAATGAGACATTTCTCAGGAAAAGCGTTTTAAATAACTACAAATAAGTTTAAACAATTGATATTTTCCCCACTAAAATACTTGTCCATATTAAATAACAAAAAGAACAATATCTTAGTATAATTCACAAATAAGAAACGTAAACAACAGAACTAAAGTTATCTACAAGACCTGCTACGATTTATTAATCCTAACAGGTGAGAAATTTTTAAGGAAAAACTGTTTTAAATGGGCGTGAATTGAAGTTTAACCGCTTTTTCCCCCATTAACAAATAGGTCTAATTGTTAAAAGGGAAATAGTAAACCCCCACTTCACTCATGCATGAGCTGAAGTGGTTCATAGACGGTGTGAATACTAAGTGTGAAACAGGACTTGAGCAGGTAATATATCCTGCGGAATTGAATGTACCCAATGATATTTTCAGTAAAAAAATAAAACCTTAATGGAATCTGAAAACTTGAGACTCAGCACATGACAAAGGGGATATATATATACAGGCAGTTTTGAAAGCCCTTGATTCTAACAAATTCAGATCGAAGTGGGGGGGGGGCTCAACAATGTTAAGCTGGATTTCTAGAAATGTTAGGATTAGTGGAAATGAATGTGGAGACATGCTAGCTAATAAAGTACCAGCAGCAAAACTCAAAGGATCTGACCCATTCTATTGTATATTCAACAAGCAAATCATCAGTATATAAGTTAAGGAAAGAAGGTGGCGTAGTATCTCACATTCTCTTGTTAGGTAGGAGCGCTATAAGGAATTTGACGAGTTCGTTACAGGACGCCGACACCTGAGAAAACATGTACACATTGGATTTCATTCCCACTCCAAGAGGGCACTGCAAAGGACCTGAACTTCGAATCTCTTGATTGGGAAATGACAGAGTCGCTCGGATCTTTGATAAAGGAACAGACAATCTCTCAGGACAACACTGTCAGGAATACTTTAAAGTTTAGAGCTTACGGGTTTTCCTGGGTGTTTAGGAAGACAAAATATCAATTTTTACTTTTTTTTAAAATCATGCAATTCAATTTTCAATGAAATTATTGTTATCTGTTAGGTTTGAAGATGAATGGTGGCATTGTAACGGAGTAATCACTGCTAGCAACACCTACTCATAGCCAGTGACCTAAACTCACATCATTGTACAGAAAGCCTACAATGAGTATCGTAAAATAACTTCGGTTTATTCTGTTTCTCTGTATAAAAATCCACCCACTCTCAGCAAATTTTCTTGTTTAAACAATTAAGTGACCGGTGTAAATATCGTATAACAGTAATTTCTGTTTTCATAATCAACTAGAACATTGTATTATAAACAGTTCTCCTTTATATATATTTATCTGATAATTATGTTTTATTTACATCTCTATCCTTTAAACAGGCGCCCCCCCTCATTTTACTGTATGACAAATACAAACAAAAACGTTAGCTTGGTCCCCAAGACTTGTACGAGACCACAGTTGAAATGCTACTCTTTTTCATATTTAAAAACTTAAAACTAATTATAAAATTTGCCGCAGTATTTTCAACGAATATGTACAATAAACGACTTTTCCATCTTGGAACTACACACTACTATAGCCGAATGTCCTAAATACTATAAAAGAACAGACAGGTTTAAAAAGAGATTAAAAAACATATACTTGAGGAAAATGTCAACTGAGGTTTCATTTTGCTCCCCCACTTGGTCGATTCCCTACAAACTTGAAAGTATTAAAATTATGTACAAAAGTTTGTTACGAGTTTGGACGAAGAATACGAAACTTACAAAAGAAATACTCAAAATCTATAAACACATTAATAATTTTATATTAACTACTGGGTCTTGAAAAATGTCTGAAAATATATTTCAACCTGTGGTGGTGTATATACGGTGAGTTGAAAAACATTGTGTATTCGTTATAAATGTATTTATAAAAAAATTAAACTCATGGGAATAATAAGACATGACACAATAGCTAAGTTGAAGATTAAAGAAACATTCATTTTGCAACACAACATACCGTTGGTAAAATAAAATAGTACATCACGTTAAGACCTCAATTTTTTTTCTTCTTAATCACAAGCACTTAAAATCAAACCTAAATCTTGAATTATCACATAAATTTGTATTCAGCTAACGGAAAACCACCCGTTTTGTACATTGGCTAAACATTTCTCACACAAATATATTAAAATGTATTTACAGAATATTTTTTCTATGCATGGGATTTTTATGTTCCTACTTATTTTTTGAAGTTTTTCTTTAACAAAAAAATAGTAATCGGGGAAAAAAATTATAAAAAAAAAGTTTATAAATTGTTCTTTAAAAAATATAATTATTTTTGTTCCTTGCATTTTGTAAAATATAATAAAATCGCTTGTTTCTAAGTTTTTTTTGTGAACTTTGATATTTTTATTTTAAAAAATAATAAAATATTTTCATTATGAAAATGATTTCTTTAGTTGAATAATCAAATAAAATATTAAATAATTTTAAAGTGAACATTTAAAAAATTTGATTATTTAACTAATTTTCAACATATCAGTTTTTAAAAGAAATTTAAAATGTTTTATAATTAAAACAAACATGACTAAAATACAATTCAAATATTCACACCGGTGTAGTTACTAACCTATAAAACATTGCATTGCACCAGTTAACTTTCCCTTCTAAAACCCATTCATAGAAAAACAGTTGAGACAAAACTCTGTACAATTATCCAAGGCTACATAATTACAGATTAAAACCTTATTCTTTATATAAACTGATTTGTACATTAGTGTCTTTAAAATGATTAAATCTATCGACGTATCAATACATTTTGAAACAAAACGTATCAGAAGAAAGACAACGTATAAACGCTACAACTGAAAATATTTAATCACAAGTTGAAGCTTTGTAAATAAAAGCAATAAATAAATATGAATGGCAGTGAGAAGGCTCAGGTACTCGCACAGCTGATACGTCTGTTTAGATCAATTGGATTGGCGTTTGGAACTGGGCTGCTAAACGCATTTTCCCTGCAACACACAATTTTGTAATATATTTTACAAGCTCTCCTATTATCAAAACCAAACCAAAACAAAAACTAATTGTCACCAAAAATGTCAATTGGGTAGTTGTCAAAAAAAAAAAAAAAAACAGTCACTTGTCTTTGAAAAATTATTTAAATAAAGACTTAACTTACCTCGCTTGTGACATAAATGCATTCTTAATGTAAAACGTATTTAATTAAAGAGCTTTTTATGACAGCAGTCAAAGAATATTTTGTTTACTTGAGATTGGGTTTAGGTCATTAATAGATTTTACTCAAATTTGAACGAAACCGGTAAAGCTGATTGAGAAAATGATAATGTAGTGATACTTCCTTGTGGTGTTTACTCTAAAATTGTAATACAAATATATTTTTTAAAGTCCAGCGTTTGGACAATGTTAATAATACATATAACAAACAGGTATCATTCCAAAAACCATATTTTTTCAACCCAGGTTCTTAAAATGGACATATCTACAAAAAATCATAATATTGAATTTTTTCCCGTCACACTTCTCTATACTACGTAACTACGTACAAGTGAAAAAGTAAAAAATCAAGAAAGAATTGTGATAATTTTTATGCTCCTTGTTGATTAAAGATGAAAACCTATCGGTCATCAGGGTTGGACGAAAATAAGAGTTGATCAAGAGAGACCAGATAAGAAACATTAAACAGAAAAATCTAACCCAAGTCTACATAGAAAAAAGTGTAGATCAAGTAAGGAAAGATGAAAGACAGGATCTAACCCAAAACTACGTGGGAAAAAGTGTAGATCAAGTAAGGAAAGATGAAAGACAGGATCTAACCCAAGTCTACATAGATAAAGTGTAGATCAAGTAAGGAAATAAGAAAGACAGGATCTAATCCAAGTCTATATAAAATAAAGTGTAGATCAAGTAAGGAAAGATGAAAGACAGGATCTAATCCAAGTCTACATAGAATAAAGTGTAGATCAAGTAAGGAAAGATGAAAGACAGGATCTAACTAAGACTACGTGGAAAAAAGTGTAGATCAAGTAAGGAAAGATGAAAGACAGGATCTAACCCAAGTCTACATAGATAAAGTGTAGATCAAGTAAGGAAAGATGAAAGACAGGATCTAATCAAGACTACATGGAAAAAGTGTAGATCAAGTAAGGAAAGATGAAAGACAGGATCTAATCCAAGTCTACATAGATAAAGTGTAGATCAAGTAAGGAAAGATGAAAGACAGGATCTAACTAAGACTACGTGGAAAAAAGTGTAGATCAAGTAAAGAAAGATGAAAGACAGGATCTAACCCAAGTCTACATAGATAAAGTGTAGATCAAGTAAGGAAAGATGAAAGACAGGATCTAATCAAGACTACGTGGAAAAAAGTGTAGACCAAGTAAGGAAAGATGAAAGACAGGATCTAACCCAAGTCTACATAGATAAAGTGTAGATCAAGTAAGGAAAGATGAAAGACAGGATCTAACCCAAGTCTACATAGATAAAGTGTTGATCAAGTAAGGGAAGATGAAAGACAGGATCTAACCCAAGTCTACATAGATAAAGTGTAGATCAAGTAAGGAAAGACAGGATCTAACCCAAGTCTACATAGATAAAGTGTAGATCAAGTAAGGAAAGATGAAAGACAGGATCTAACCCAAGTCTACATAGATAAAGTGTAGATCAAGTAAGGAAAGATGAAAGACAGGATCTAACCCAAGTCTACATAGATAAAGTGTGGATCAAGTAAGGAAAGATGAAAGACAGGATCTAATCAAGACTACGTGGAAAAAGTGTAGATCAAGTAAGGAAAGATGAAAGACAGGATCTAACCCAAGTTTACATAGATAAAGTGTAGATCAAGTAAGGAAAGATGAAAGACAGGATCTAACCCAAGTCTACATAGAAAAAAGTGTAAATCAAGTAAGGAAAGATGAAAGACAGGATCTAATCAAGACTACGTGGAAAAAGTGTAGATCAAGTAAGGGAAGATGAAAGACAGGATCTAACCCAAGTCTACATAGATAAAGTGTAGATCAAGTAAGGAAAGATGAAAGACAGGATCTAACCCAAGTCTACATAGAAAAAAGTGTAAATCAAGTAAGGAAAGATGAAAGACAGGATCTAATCAAGACTACGTGGAAAAAGTGTAAATCAAGTAAAGAAAGATGAAAGACAGGATCTAACCCAAGTCTACATAGATAAAGTGTAGATCAAGTAAGGAAAGATGAAAGACAGGATCTAATCAAGACTACATGGAAAAAGTGTAGATCAAGTAAGGGAAGATGAAAGACAGGATCTAACCCAAGTCTACATAGATAAAGTGTAGATCAAGTAAGGAAAGATGAAAGACAGGATCTAACCCAAAACTACGTGGAAAAAAGTGTAGATCAAGTAAGGAAAGATGAAAGACAGGATCTAACCCAAAACTACGTGGAAAAGTGTAGATCAAGTAAGGATATTTCAGGATTGTGTACTAACTACAATGAGCGCCTGAGGGGTCTTTCAGAGTGTCAACAGTCACTTACTTTTATTGTTGACCAAGTATGTGCCATTGTCTACAGAATCCAAATTTGAGCAAGATTGTTTCAATAAATCCACTGCCAACACACAAACCTCTTCCGTACTGCTATCAATGTCCAATGTCTGGACAAAATAAGTCAATCTTAAATATTTATAAATATGTTTTTTAATGAAAATATACCGCAATTCCATTTTACAAGTTGATAATAATAACATGGTACTCACCCAGTCCTGTGCAAACTGAATCAATCAACAGAACATATTTTTAATAAAATCATACAAAAAGTTCTCACTATGTAGCAACAAACAGTAGAACCTCATTGAGGCTCTAAATTGTCTCAATTAATGAAAGTTTGGGTTAAAATACATATACAATGAACCAAGGTATATAAAAAACTACCCTGTAGAAAAGAAAAATACGTTCAATGTCCGATTGTTTCTGCTGCACTTTCCGCTAATCTGGATGAATGAAGTTAGGTTAACCCACTATAAACAGCTTCATCCAGATATTGATGTGCAGGCATCTCACAGCACTTGCTTCCTTGTGCACATTCAATTTCAGGAATATTTCTTATAAATCTTTTTTTTCCTTTTCTTATGTCTAAAATAGTACTTTTGGTAATCTCATATTCTATACAAATGCTGACTACAAATGTCGACTCTCAAAGAGAGAGATCCTTGTGTTGGCCTTCTTCTTCTTTTTTGGTCGGTTTGACCTTTTAGTACATCAACCACAAGTGCTTATAGTGCCCTCCAAAGTGGTATAGGATTATACCTCCCCCCCGCCCCAGAAGACCCATAGAGTATTTTTTGACAAGGTTGAGGAATTATCTGTCCTTTTGTCAACAACCCAAATATCTCGGTCTTATTCTCATCGAAATATTCACATTCCAAGATCAGTAGCTTACCTTGACATCACAACTCACAAAAGAAAACAGTACGTAAAAGTTTCTAAGTACAAATAAAATAAAATAGTAAAGTCCAGGACGTGACATGGGAGATAACAAATAGAAGACTGAATAGAAGGGGATAGTCACACAAACAATAAGAGGCCTCAGGTAGTGAAAGCGGGCAAGTTACACAGTAGATCAATTTGTCATATACTCGTACAACTTATCTTTTAACCAGCAATTTTTATCGTTATTCTTAATTTTTAATAATATTTTACTATACAAGACTTGTATGGGAAGTATTTAATATTTTTTAAAAATATTTCATTCCTTACTTTGTTCCCATTTTATGAAAATAGTTTGGGTAGCTTTGATATAACTTAGCAGCCCATCGGAGAGGGCCTTGTGAAATATCTCAGAAGAGCCAGTGTCTGTAGCATAAAGGTGCTGATGCACATTAATGAGTTATGTAAGTAGCCTAGGAATTATAATTTGGGGGTTTTACAATTACTTTGAGGAGTTCTATATGTTTACTGCAGAAGAGACTAACGTTTTTCCGTTTATAAGATTATATAGATATCCCTCCTTCCCGAACACTCTGATTGATTGGAACGCATCAATCCTTGCACAAATTAGGAAGTTTGTGTTTGTCTTATTTATATTAACGGGATTTTTATAATATTAATTGTTTCCCGTACTTTTCTAGGCCAGCAAAAAGTTTCAATTTATCAAAATCAATGACAGAAAACCATTGAAATAAGGCTGACATGCAGGAAATTAACGTTCAAAAACAATGCAGCGTACAGCTCAGAAATTCAATTTAAATATTGGGCAACTCGTTGTATTTTACGTCACACGATGAGTTGAATAATATAGACACCGAGATGGAAATCTATAATGTTCTCTATTTGTGATACTATAATTCTGTTATGCTATCAATTGACATTTATTTTGTTATAAACCCAGACTAAACCTTTATAAAAGTATATATCTCTTTTCTACCCCCTTTAAATATAAAATTTTCAAAAGCATAAGTCATTCGTTATAGTTTTTTGTAGTAGTTTCGTAATATCCCTATTTAAAAGCCCATTGTACTAATGAAGACAGATAAGGTAGATTAGCATATATAAAAAATAAAAAAACATGTCATTAAGCGCGCTCAAACCTCTACCTTTTTATTAGTCCAACCTGTGGAGAGATAAACACATATCTAAACCAACTATGCTGCTTCAAATTTGTCATAGTTATTGTAGAGATATTCCCATATAATACAACCAATTTATGACAATTCCCACAGTTTGGAATGTATTGCAGTATTTGTGCAACTATTTTACATTTTAAATTGATTTATTTAACTTTTATCGACATTTGAAAGAAGTTACTCGTGCATACGTTCTTCTTTCATTGTTGGAAGTATATCAAGTAACCAGATGTGTTTTGTCCCTTAACCCAGTATCTATCGTTAGTGGCTTTTCTACGGCTGTGTCAATAGCACACAGTAACTTTCGAGATTCATTTTAATTCATTAACTTTTGTATAATTATTTTGTTTTTACTGTTGAAGATTTAGTGAATGAAATATACAACATATGGATTCTGAATCTCCATTGGAAGAAGATTCAGATGTCAACGATGATTTGTTTCTAAACGTAGATTAATAGCCTATCACTTATTTAGTTAACAGAGCCAGACCTTCGTGTTCTTGCTTTTATCCCCCTAAGTATGTAGCCAGAGTTAGTAGAGCACGTGTAAGGTAAAAATGCGGTAATAAAAGATAGTTAAATTAAATATACACAGTTTACCATATTTCTCACCCGAGCTAATTTCGAGGCACTTACGCCGCCTGCCGTTTCGACATCTTGACAACCGTTCGAACGTGCAGCAATGAACGCATAAGAACCTCAACAGACGACCAGAGACACACCATCGCTCTGGAAGACGGAGCCAGCAGCGAAGTGCCCGTCACAGTTACACAAAAATAATAATAAATCAAATTTATATTATATTTTCTATATCACATTTTATATTGAATAGTTTGAAATAACACTTTAGCTTCAACAGTAATTAAACTAAACAGTCTCTTATTAGATTCATTGTATTTATAAATTTTAAGATACAGTTGTATTTAATATTAAATTTATTTATGTTTTGTTTAGGCATGTATTTATTCCATTTTGTAAAAAATTAGCATGAGATATTTGTAGTTTATATAATATATAGTAACTTTTAACTGTAAGATTTAAGAAAATTAAAATGTGTTTGGTTATTGTATTACAAACGTTGTGTTATTTTATGTTGAAAATCGCACAAAAATAACAAAAATACAAAATTTTAAGTTAGAGTTTAATAGGGCACATAGCCTATTAGTTTAGATTTTGTATGGATACGAGACACAGGCTTACCTTGGAAAATGGCCCTTGCAATTACCTAGTAGTACACAAATAGGAAAACGCTAAAGTTCTGAAATATTTTGTAAACACTGACTAAATTATTACAATTGATTACAACAATTTAGCCTTCTTTTTATACTCTCTACTGATTGAGAAAATGAACAGTGTTTACGAAACACTTCAGAACTTTAGTGTTTTCCTATTTGTGTACTATTAGGTAACACCAAGAACCACTTTCCGAAGTGAGCCTGTGTCTCCTATCCATACAAAAACAAAAATACCAACTATTTAAGACATAAGTAGCAGGACAAACTCAAACTTGTAAAATTGCTTTCATGGAGTTTGGAGTTTTTTACACCGCCTTGTATATAGATATAGAAATATATACTATAATTCAAATTTAAGTGTGATCATGTTCTAAATAAGGACATTCATAATTAAGACACCAGAGAAGCCTGTAACTATTGTTTTAGACAGCACAGGTTAAATTCATTCACCAACGTTTAACAGCTACAGAATTGGTTAATAAACTTCCTCCTAGGATAAAAACTATACAAAATTATGCCACTTTTAATCAATCTTGGACAACTTCAGTTATCTGGTTCCTTCTATTCCGTGGAGGAGTTCTTGCACCGCGATTTTGTTGCTTCAGTGTAGTTGGATCTCTTATTAAATTTATAACATTTGTTTGTGTATAGTTTTATTGTTATTTATTTTGTAAACCAAATTAATTCTTTTGAAATGTGTTTTCAGGTTATGTTTTGATAATATTGTTTGATATGTCAATATTTATTGCATATTTGTAAACAAACATCTGTATTGCTTCTATGTATTTTAGATATTGTTTTATATATAAATTCTTCTTACTGAATATGGTTTTTGACAGTAAAATGATATAGGCTAAATCTATCTTTACGATTATCGTTTACGTGTTCTTTATTACTACAGTGTTATATTTTTTGAAATTATGGTTCAAGTGCTTTTTTACTGTAATAATGTACCGTTTTGAGATGTATTTTTAAACCGTTATTTTATCTTAGAATATAAAACATGACCCATACTAAGCAATTAAATTTTGTGAAAGGCAAGAGAAATAAATACATTAAATCTGTTATCAAAAATTGAAGAGTGGATCTTATTATTCCCTCAAAGATAAAATTTAATAACTATTTTTAATTAAACAGTTACTCACCTGTTGTTCTTGCTTACTGGTGAGCAACTGCGGCAACGGTAACTCTGATGGATCGGGTGCCACAATATGTGACAACGTGTATGTAGACGACAGACAAGACAATTGCGCAACAGTAGGTATTTTACATTGTGAGGTAACGTCTGGTGAGGACAACTGAAAACATAAACATTAAATTTAAAACAAATGTAGACAATCTTATTTTCAAATAAACAATGCACACTTTTTCTCATAAGTAAATAACACAAATATACACTTCAGTTTCTTTATTTAATTTTCATTTTATCAATGTAATTTATTACTCATAAATAATTTTGAATGTATTAGGAATCGGGGACATAATTAGTTAGAAAAATAGTCCCAGGTTCTTTTGAAGAAATCAGAATGACAACAATTATTGTGACAGATCTGGAAAACTGATGAAATTGCTTAAACCTTCCAAGTGAGGTGGACGTCATGAAGACGAGAGGTTTATACAAGCCCTTGGGTGGGAAGAACGGAGATCAAATTGTTCAGTGGGGGACTGCTGTTAAGATTGAAAGATAGCCAGACATACCTGGCGAGAAAGAGTACTTCCAGGGGAATTAGATCATCAGAAGAAATACACGAGAACTGCTAAAAGGGTGAGCAAACTTTATGTAGTGAAACACTTGTGATTATCTAAGATTAAATGAGTAACGTAGAATCAGGTTTATCTGTCACAATAGTTGGAATCATTCTGGATTTTTAATTATAACATTTGATTGAACGATTTAAACGAGAATCGGAGAGATAATTGTATAATCATAATAAAGAAAGATTTAGTAATTGTAGACTGGACTATTGTTGAAATAAAAGAACCCAGGCGAGAATCTCATTTGATTCCTAACAAATGTAACGCACAAAGTGGACGTAGTTGCTCAACACTATTCTGAATTAGCCTGTCAAGACGTCATTATATGCAGACGGGTTCGTTTTGATTCGCTCTGTTATCAAGTGTATGCAAAAAAGTTTAGCAATTTTCATGATGGTTTATAACAAAGAACATCAAAATGTGTGTGAAATTTGGTTTTCTTTTTAATTATTAAAATTGCTAAAACTTATTCTTCAATTCGTTTTTAAGGAACAAGATTCAAATAAAATGGAAGTGTACGAGTAACATTTACATATCAAATGTTAGTAAAAGATCATCCATGATCCAGTTAATGTTCCAGTTAGAATAATGAAAATCTTGAAAAGTTCACCACCAAATCAATGAAGATAAACCTTAAATGAAATTTCTGAAGTGACTAGTTTGTCTTGGAGTTCTTATTAGAAACAATTTCAAGGACAAATTTGAAATGGTCCAAAGTTTTGATGACTCTTAGTGGTACGTTTTTTACGTTTCACAATTTTTATTTAGAGTACCTTTTTCACAGTGCTTGTCTAACGCTAATCCCAAAACAATACACCCTTCCTATTGGGTGCTTAGTTCGTCCCATTATTAACAGTTTACTGTTTTTGTTTTATTTGTATGTGCGTGGTTTATTTAGTGATTTTATTTTATGTTATTTTCATTACTGTTTATATTATTTAAAAAAAAAACTATTTATGGAGGAATAAAAAAATAAATTAATTAACCTCTCAACATGGTTCGCTGAGTAGCACTTGGATGATTTTACTTGCTGTATTTACAGATTGCCGAGCGCTGCTAGCATTACATGAAACTGTCATCTAATGTTCTCTACTGGCTATTTGGGATTATTTCAAGAAACTAAAATATATAGACATGTAGAAAAGCTACTTTTATCATTACTAAAGCCCTGCCTGAACACAGTACATTGTATTAGTTTAAAATAAATTCTGAAATCAAATGTTTCTTTGCTAATCAGCTGTCTCGACCTTAGCTGTAAGTTGCTATTGTGCTAAGCTCGAAGAAATTTCTGTATTATTTTACTTTTGTCCTTTTGGAGGTATGTTTTTGAAAGAGAAGTGAGTTTTGTGTTTATTAACAAATATTTGAATACGTTAGTTCTGCGATTACTTTTGCTTATAATTCTTTTAATAGTTTTTTTGTGAATACGAAGTGTTTTTAGTGCTTGAGTCTTACAATGGCTCATTTTATAAATAAAATATAAATATCAGAATGAACAATTGCAAGCGCTTACTAAAACACCGCGAAAAAAGTACTACAGCGGGCAAATTCCTTACTAAAAATCTCTCGTATTGAGGGGTTAAAGTCACTCGTATATCAAACAACTCTCGTATATACTCCATTTCCAAAATTTTGTCTGCAAAAAACACAGGTGTAACATTTTTGAACATTTGTTTACAGTATTTACCTGAGGTCCCTGCGTTTGTTTTCCTGCAATTCCTTTTAACAGATTCATCTGTGCTTGTGAAAGTGGATTGGAATCGTGACTGCTAGAATCTGCAACAATAAACATATATCTGTCAATGAAATGAACATAAGGCTTCTTAAAACATAGCTTTATTACACAAAGTGATCAACTAATTTAGGCACCATTAGGATATTTAGAAGTAAGCTATTCAAATTTGGAAAAGTTGCCATCATTTTTCAATATGACGGCCGAGTGAATTTTTTAAATAGCAACATAATGTTTTTGAACAGATCGTGTAATTTTAAGACTTTTATTCTTGGCTATATTTTGATAAACCCAATCATTTAGAATCTACGACCTATGAAAAATTGGACAGTTATAACTTGCTCAATTTTTAATGGGCGGTTTAAATTATTTAGTTTATTTCAATTTGGGATAAAATTAATTCTGTACAGCATATAAGATTTACAGGCTATTTGAATGTTTGAAAGTATATTTTATTCATTTATTTTAATTCTAGATCCTATTATCATTACTCTGTCAGACTTTGTAAAGATTCTCAAGGTCACTTTATTTAGGCGTTTATTATACCTTTTAATACATTCACCAGGCAATATTTTCCATCATTAGAATCTTAGGACTATTGTTACTTTAGGTTTCTTCTAACCATGAATTTTGCTAATACTTTTAATTTGGGGGGCTCCACCAGACCCTCGTGGGTCAAATTTCACTTAGTGTGAAGGATGACTTCAAAAGAGACCAGGTTAGAAATAATACAAGAACAAACTTGACTAATCTGTCAATTATATTGTTTAAACTTCTATACAAGTATATATAAATTTTGATACAGAGTATAAAATAAAGACTCGAAGCCTTCAAAAACTCTAATGGTTGGAAAATAATAGTCAAGAGAGACCCCGATAGAAAAACATGAAAGAGCGATCTAGCACAAGACTACATGAAAATTATAAATCATCGCTAGGTTCCTCGCGATTCCCATTCCCACTATAGTGATTCCATAAGGGATATGGAGGAAGGATGTAATCTTTGAATACGGTTGGTTTGAATCCTTCAATTTAGAATTTGGTACATACTACAGAGTCTAGGTGAGACATCGGGACCCATACTTCTGGAAGGCTATTAAGAAGAAGATGATGTTGAGTAATTTCACTGAAGTTAAGAAATATAACCACAAGGCTCTCTCTCTTTACGAAAAACTTGAAAAAGTGAATGTCTGTAGTGAATAGGCTATGAGATTGACAAACAGATTGTTTCAGGTATAAAAAAAAAAAATTGTTTTGAAATTTAATGTGGAATAAGAAGCAAATGTTATGAAAAGAATGGATATATAGATCAATCTCAGGTTGAAATTGTTTATACACGGTTTTGCCAACTGTATTCTTTTAGATTAACTATACAAGGGACTGAAAAATTCAGACTACAGCAAAAATATATTACCTTAACAGTTGAACATTCAAAGTCCGTTTCTCTCCTACAGGGTAGTTTAATAATACCTTGGCTCATTTCATATTCCGGATTTTCATTAATTCGGATAGATATTAGATTATAGGGGGTATGAGACCTCAAGATCCTTGTATGTCCACTAAACTTATTGTACACCCCAAGGACCTACTTAGCAAGGCAAGCCGATACCTGTGCATCAACGAAGCTCAGGAGCTTCCAACCTACGCTAGCGTCGAAGTCATCACCTGGTTGAAGAGGCCCAAAGTTGATTATTCTTTTAACCTCAAGCCTCTCGCATTCCAGAACGGATATGACTAGCTGTCTCATCAAACCATTAACTATTGGTGATCCTGAATGCTAGCAAATGTTTCCTGAAGTAGCCGTGTCCAGTACGTAATGCTATAACTTGTTTTAGACAACCTCTATTCAGCCTCAATAACGAGTTGGTTAGTTACAGGTATGATTTTCTCCAGCCAACGCTAGGTTGCTTCGCTGAGACAGGAAAGTATTAGAGCTCCTTCCTCCAGTTGAAGCTCCCAGAAAGTTTAATTCGGATAATTCAGAGCCCCAATTAGTCCGGATTAATGAGATTATTACCGTCATAAGTTACTATCACTCACCAGAATCCACATACGTTCTTGGACTGTAGAAACCATTGACATTATCGTGATTAGGAGATGCTTTTGACACAGATGATGGGAGCACGATCCCAGCTGCTGTTAAAACAAACAAAATGACATAAACTTTAATATATACATAAAAGCATACAAGTATACAGTTACTGGTAGTAATAGCTAAGGGAAGGGCAAATTTACATTAGCTATCTCGAACTTATAATTCCATTGTAGAACTTTTTTTCTCTGAAAATGGACAGTCAACAAAGAAAGCAATATTGGATATGGTTCTTTGAAAGCTTTTTTAAAAATTCAGATCACCTGATAGATTTGTACAATCACAAATAAAATTTACCATTTAAAAATTTCTTTGACCCACGATTTTAAAATAAAATTTTTATAAAAATAATTTTATGATAATTTAATTTCTAACTAAAAAGTAAAACATATTCTCAGTTTAGAGTAATTAGAATTTTAATGTTTGCATCATACTGTTGGCTATGTTCAAAGCTTTATTTTTAATCAAAACAATAATGCTAAAGTTGCACGAAGCGGTTGATGTCGAGCCGACCAGACTCAACAATCAACATATCCAACAATGCTGCACAATTGGTAATACACAACGATCAAGCTGTGGCACATAAATATCAACTCAACAATCACAACATTGCCGTCGCTTGCGACCAATCCATATTTTGTAACTATTACATTCAGATGTATATTACTGAACCTCGAGAAATAAGCTGTGCTACACCCACAAAAAAATTATAAAATTAAATACAATATATATTATTATACTATTTAGTTTCAGTTTTAGTGGCCTAACACCGACCATATTTTATTTTGTTATACGTAGGTTTATATTATTAATTTAATAATGGAAATACATTGTTAAGGTGTCAAGTCGAATACATGGCAGTGATTGTTCGACTTTTGCCGCTTCTTATGAACAGTATTGAAAATTTGTTGACTAAACACAAATCAAGTCTTAAAATTGATTTACCTTTATCGAATATTCTTTATTTTAGTGATTTAAACACCTGTAAACTACTTTGAAATATATCACCATTATTTTTTATCATTCTAGACTTTTTTAAATTTTTTATGAATCCACAAATTCTTTTCTTGTTGTTTTCTCTCTGCGTATGAAAATATCTGTTTCTTCATTAATCTGAAGAATTTATTTATTAAAACTCAAGTGTTCGTGAATAACTTTTGTGAAAGTGGAACTATTTTTTTTTACATAAAAGTGTGTTTTACAAACACAACAATAACTAATGAAATCTAAATGAGCTTAATTATTTGTTTTTCACCAAATAAATTTACTAATTCGCAACTTACATTGTATTTCCTTATTGAATATCAATATCTGTTTGTTTCCTTTTCCTCGTATCAACACTGTATGTGGTATTGCTTGAAGCAACGCTATAACACTTTGGTAACCATATTGTGTTGGTTGAACAGCTGTACCTAAAGTTCTCAAATACATTGCTTCAAATGATCCCAGAGCTAGACGTCCTTCACTCATAGATAACAGTCTGTAAACGTCACGTGCAAATAACTGTAGACTTGTCAGTTGTACCGTTACTTCTCCCGATTTGTCTCGACTCACCTGCAATAATAAAGATCTTGTATTACTGTGAGATCTGTGAAGAGTAAATCTCATTCGTTTGTTTGTTTTATATTATACAATACAGGATTATTCAAACTTGTGCAGCAATATTTCAGGAGCTGAATGATAATGATAATGATATTTATTGCTCCTTATCTTTACACATACAAGTATATACACAACCTTACATATAAGGAAAACAATAATAACATCCCTAGGTTAAAACCTGTTTGGGATGTATATAAAAAAAGGAAAGCACTTAAAATAAAACTTAAATACAACTTAAAAAACAACTTAAAATACACTCGGAATGAAAGAAAAACCCGGCAACCAACCGCACTCCTCCGAATCTTACACACTACATTAGTCTTAGCGTGAAGTTACAATAATGGCTTGCAAATTAAATACAAATATAAACTTACAAACTACCACAAGAAATTTGAATAGAAATCTCACATTACATCAGTTTTATATATACATTTCCAGCTTTAACTTAAACAATCTAATAAGGAATGGAATTTGGAATAGTCATATATATATATCTATGCAAACACATACATACACCAGCCTTAGAATTTACACATACATACACCTAGAATTTAGAACTAAAACTAGAAATAAAAGTTTATATAAACTTAGGTTCAGAAACGCTTCTTTTTCCGCAGCTGTCAGCCATTTTATGTTTTAAAAAAACTATATCGTCGGAAATAGATATGATATGAGTGAAGACTTGTTACACATTATTTATGTAACCTTCTACCAGTATGTTAGAAAACCAAGACTATATTTTGTACGTTTTCAAAATGGAATGTTTTAAATGTTTAATGTTGAATATCTTGAAAACCATAAAATATCTATAAGAAACAAAAGATTTTCCTCTTTTGATGAAAAAACAAAAATGTAAAAAAAAAAATTGTTTCTGTTTAAACAGCTTACATGTATGATAATTAACTACAATATAAAATTTTAATGTTCATTGTTGGTGTCCAAGTCAATAATGATTAACAATTAATAAGTAGTAATAAATTACCTCATTTGTTCCGTCATGTGACTTAAATTTGTCTTGTTCTCAAGACGCGTTTCGGAGTCGGGACTCCATCTTCAGTTATATCTCAAATAATTTATTACTACTTATTAATTGTTACAATATAAAAACTGTGAATATGCAAAAATAAACACCTGTTATTACACAAAAATTTAGACAACTATTTGCAAATATTTTAGATATATTTAAAGAAATCCTTACTTTAACAGTAGCTTGCAAATCTTGCTCTAAAGTCTCCAACGTGCAACTTTGGTCAAATAATTGTTGAAATACCCTGTGAAAATCAACGAATGTCATTTTGCCGTTATGACGTTCCATAAGAACTCTGCGTACACGTAACGACAACTGTTGGATTTGAGACTGATCAAGCGGTGTCAATGTGACAACGCCATCAATATTACAAACCTGCAAATATAAAATGTAGAATTACAAATTACAAAATAATATTTTTTGGAAAAAGAAAAAAAAACAGTACATTCTTAAAATTTAAGACAGAGCAGAGTTCAAATTTGACAACAGTCTGTGAAAATTAGATATACCCAGGTCCCAAAACATCCAACATAAACCTACAATTTTGAAAGTTTACACTTACTCATAAACAAAATTTAATTGTGTTGTGCTAATAGTGGTATCAAGTTGTTATCAGTAAACAGGGTGTAAATAAAGTCTCAGGACTGTTAAATAACTTTAAAAAGGCTTTTAGAACAGTCAGAAAAACTGAAATTTTAGAAATATATATTGGTGTAAAAAACTATGTTTTCGGGGCATTATGAGGTAAATTCACTCCTGCTTTCGATGAGCAACTCAAAATTTAAAAATTTAAAGCCCTGAGTTTTAAGGTCTTGTTTAATACTACATAACTGTCCAAACTAGAGGTCACTATCTTACTCAAATCCTAAATGGCGGTCGGTCAAATATTTAAAAATCCAATTCACTTCAGAGTTTACACAACGAAAATAATGAGATAAAATTATTACAGCAAAATCTGGCAGATTTAAGATTCCAAATTGTCTAGGAATCTGAAGCTTATGCATCGGATAACGCAATTTAGGGATTTTATTATTGGCTGGCACTTTGTTAAACAAGAGAAGGGACAGATTTTGAACATGTTTTCGAAACACTTTCATAAACTAAAGAAAAGTGCAAGCAAATAATAAATGTCTTAAAAAGTTGTCCATCATTAAATGGGTTTAATATTTGAATAATTTAAGTTGCCACCTAAAAAAACATTTTGGGAGGGGGTGAATTTATCTTATACCCGTAATGCGAAAAACCTACCATTTTCAGTTTTGAAGTTATTTAAAACGTTCAGTGCTACCAGTAGTGTTACAAAACTTTTGTTCAGTGTTACAAAACTTTCCCCAGGAGCTGCATTGCTATTTTCCAAAATACATTAAAAATTTTCTTCATTTATGTTAAAATCTTTACTCTATGTTACATATAGTAAAATATATAAATAAAACTTATGGACGCCCATAGGCGTCCACCGCCCCCAGCATTTTTTTTTTGGTATTTTGCATTGAGTGCTGCAGGCGTCCATAGGTGTCCGTGCAATTTTTAGTTCTTCTACTGAATGTACACTATTCTATTTTTGAATACCTTGTGTGTTATAATATACATTAGTAATTTTATCAGGATTTTGGACGAAAATAAAATAATTTAGTCTAAAAATCAAATGTTTATATTACACTTTTCAACAACTTATTCCTCACATATGTTGGCTAGTTTCACTATCGTCATCGGATTCTTCCAGGTGAAAATCTGGATCTCTATCATCAATAGAAACGTACTCTTCGTCTGAGTCACAATAAAACTGATCTATTTCACTTACTGTAAGATTGGCTATATCTATATCAACAAAGATCCTAACAACGACATTACACAATAATATAACCTCAAAAGTAAACTATCCGCTGGTAATTTCTCGCTAAAACTGCTGTTACACAATGCGCCTATCGGCGTCTGCCGCATAGATAACCTAACAACGCATGGACGCTGATCAGCGCTCGTAGCACTGAACGTGTTAACCTTTTTACACCAGGAGTGAAACTTTCAATATCAGCATTTAAAAAAAATGAAATGAATTTGATTTTGACATTGGTTTTTTTAAATCAACTATTTCCCAAAGTCATCAGTTTTTAAGTTGTTTGCCAACAAAAATGATTGGATTAAATTGTTACCTTGACAACAGAATTAAGTTTCTCCAACAAGTCATGGAAGTCTGTACATCCGTAGGCTTCAGGCACCAAAGCAAAGCCAAACTTATATTGAAAAGCAGAATTCAAACTGGCTACTTGCAATCCTGGAGGGTAACGTGTTGAGACTAATTCCAAAATCTGAGATCCAACTGTTTTCAGTTTCTTTTCAGTCGTTAAACTGACGTGTCGTTGCTTATCTGTTTCTTCTTCTATCTGTTTGAGAAAATATATTTACCATTTGAAGGTTCAATTTTTAAAACATTGCATAAAAATCAAGCAAACATTCATAAAACCAGCAAGCAAATAAAAAGTAAATACCACCGCTTCCTACAAAAAAAGTGATGGGTACCAACACAGTACTTACTCAGCCCTATCATAAAATATAACTGGAAATGTAATTTCCATGGATCTGCATATAATGTTTAGACCAAGTTGTTGAGGTCAACGTATTTTACTCGGTAGGGCAGTGTCTTGAAGCTACTCTTTTAGTATTCTTTCAACCTCTCGGGCAATTAAACTATTACTTTTAATACATAAAAAAAAGGAAAACTGTTTGCATTAGTTGCCAGTATATATTGTTCTATAGTTGTGTTCCTATTGTGCAGACAGTGCTTGTATGGAGCAATAAGAAAATAAATAAATAATAGAAAGAAATCTTCTAAATGTAATGTCCAAAAGTTGATTTCTTGGTTCGTGCAGAAAATGTTAAATTGTCTTGGTTTTCTGTACCTCATAATTGTGTTAGGCTCTAACGGATGCTGTAGATTTGTATAAATTAGAATGGGCTCTATCCTCACTCGTATCACATTTTGTACAATAACTTTCGCTTTTCATCATAGAGAAGTCAGTTTGGTCACAATTCACAAGCGGCCCTTGTGCGCGACGGGGCTGTTGTGTTTTAATGACTGGTGGAATATTAGTGAAAAGCCCTTGAAGAAAAATCAATCTCTTCCACCTTATCGGGGGGTCTCTGTTTTTAGGGCAAAGAGGCTCCCACAGGGCTAGGTCACATAAACCTGTGGTACGGAATTTTTTTTTTTTTTTTTTATAGGGAAAAATGCATTTATGCAGATCTCTCAGCTGAGAGATACTGTGGGGCTCACCCCTTGACAAGCGACTACTTTACACTATAATATACACAAAATCGGACTCCTAACTCAACGAACGAACTAAAGCACTCGAGAACTGGCTGTCGACTGGGGTATGACTGTGAATTGGGGGCACATTCCATGTGACGTCCTTTCCCGGTATTGGCTAGAGCCCTCTGTCCAGTTAGGGAATGGGCGGTGCTTCACTCTCAAAACTCACTGAATGAAGTATAAGTTGTTGAGAGTTAACATATCTTACTCGGTTGAGAAGTTTCTCGAGGCCACACTTTAGTATTGTTTCAGCCTATTAAGCTATTGGGATTGACCTTTATAGTATAAAGTGGTTCTAATATATAAAGGAAAAATGTTTATATTGGCTGTAGGTGTATATTGTATTATGTTTAATTTGGTTTTGTTTAGATTATATGTGATGTAGTAATATGTGTTTTGTTGTATTATAAATTTTTGACGCTTGCTATACAGATTGTGTTTGTATTCACCAATAAGGAGAATAAATAAATAAAAATAAATAAATAACAATTTAGTAGTTTTAAATTAATTTTTGCTGGTTTAATAGTTTCATATCATTGCTTTAATTTTTTTTTTTTTTTTTTTTTTTTTTTTTTTTTTTTTTTTTTTTTTTTTTTTTTTTTATGTAACAGTGTTAAAACAATATTTCTTCTTTTTTTTTTACTGGTAATAGTTAACTTTTCATTTTAATATTTAAAACAAAATCTCTAATTAATAAAAGAGACTTTTCTATAAAAATATAACATCCTTGCGTTTTTTCCTTCTATATGTATATGTACATTTATTTTTTTGCATTAATTTCAATAATTAATTATGAAAACTTTGAATAACAATTATATATATTTTTTAAAGATAATTTTGCATTCGGATGGCTTCCCTGGTGGCCAGGACACTTTCCTTTACAGCTCGGAATAAAATTCACATCTTTTGTCCATTCAGATTGGTAAACCAATGATTGGTGGTCACACTGTTTTTAGCAATGCGCTCCAATCTACGCAGAATTGTTTTCATTGTATTGTACAGTAATGTCACAATGTAGTAATGTTTTATTTTTATAGATTATACTTTGTATATGTTGTTTTATTTTAATTGAAAAAATACTCTAAGATTGTAATTGAATTAACGGTAACCACTATTACTTTCTTCATTATAAAAAAATTTAAAGTTTTTCAACAGTGTAAACATGTTTTAAAATTGTATTTTAATAAAATAAAATAATTTATAAGTAAGAAAAACATTATGAATTTTATTTTAGAAATATACACTAATAATAAAAATTGAAAGTACAGTCAACTCTCGATTAACCGTAATCGGATCAACCGCGTTGCGGCTTAACCGCGATACCAATATATACCAATATTCCAATATTTATTATGTACAATGTGCTTGACAATGGTTTGACAACAACTTCGTGCCTCAAGTACGTAAATATTTAAAGTCAAATGGACTCCCGGAAAAAGCTGTTCTTTTATTAGACAACGCGCCCTCGCACCCGAATGAAACAACTTTGAAATCATTAGATGGCCGCACGCACACGCACAGCAGTCAGTTTCGCATGGGATGGCCTTGGCAAACGTTGAGTCACTGCTCGAGTACATTGAGAGCCAGGACGATGCTCTCATCACTGATAAAATTGTTTTGAGAAACCTAAGAAGTAAAATAAAGAAAAAAGTGTTTCTCAGCACAAAAACAGAAAACCATGACTGATTATTTTCAGAAACAGTAAAGTTAGACTAAGCCTATTCGAAATATGTTTTTTTTTTTACTTTTGCAGTACTGTACAGTAATTTAAATATTTTCCCGTGAAGTAGTTTTAAAAAAAGTGTGTTTATTTTGTGTGTGTAAATAATTTGTTTAATTTTTGTGTATGATAATAAAAATAATGCTCTTTTTACTGCAGTTTATGAGGTATGTATGTTAATAAAACTCATTTAACCTGTTTATTTTAAAATTTACTATTGTTTTTACCGTTTTGCGGGTTAACCGCGATTTTACTTATCCGGGAAGCCTTAACCCTATATTATCCCGGATAATCGAGAGTTGAGTGTAATCAGTTTTTAAAATTTCAAGAACAACTCGCATATATGTGAAATTTAATGACTTACTGTCTAGAGTGGCAGGTATTTAAACAGAGTAATTTAATAACTAGATTTATCCAGTTTGTTCAAGTAAAAAGTTGTTATTTTGTACACTATTGTTGGATGTGAATATTTGTTTTCACTGTACTTTCACTATACTTAAAAATATCGTTATACCTCGGAAATATATACTTAAATGTTATAAATATATAAATCTTTGCCTACCTTGACTACATGAGGAATAGCATCAAACAGTTGTACCAACTTGGAAAACCCGTAGTCCGATACACGACACTGACGTTTAAAATGATGATGATAGGCTGGAATGATTTTAGCGAGTGGCATTCTGTAGTTGGGTGTTCCGCTTAGGAGCTCTAATACCTGCAAGACAATAAGAATAACGTCACCAAAAACGTCGGTCCAGTAATTAATTGTGACTCTTAATGTGAAAATAAAACAAGTCTCTTTGAACAAATTTGTATATAAGGACCTAAACTTGCTTCGCTTCTGCCTCAGCATAAATTGTATTTGATTTAATAGAACTTTCAATAATTAAGGTCAAGGTTATTTTTGTTTCTAATATTTACTTGCGATTTTGCACACGGGTTTGGGACATTAATCTTCACATTCCAGTCAAATTTAATGAAATCTGTAGAGCTGATTTTGAGAAATTATGTATAGTAATAATTCCGAAATTCCAAAGTTATAAGATCATACATGGATAATATGAAAATCACCCAATTAAACATATTCATTATCACCAACCAAAAACATAACCCATTTCATCAAAACCCATAACATAGTAGATATAAATAACCCATCACCTATCCACTTCCATCATTAGTTTTTAAGATATCACATAACCTAATTGTTTAGATTAAGTTTTACAGTTTTAATTTATGCTGTGCACCTAAAAGTGTTTTAAAAATAGCCAAAGCAAGAGTTACAGACTATTGGAATTCTAAACCTCAAAACAAAGAGTAAGCTACTCATTTTTTAAATTAATAATTCTAAAATAATAAGGTTAAATAAATCATTGTATTAAAACACATTATACATTCCACGATATTATAGTTTATGTTCGCCATACAATAATACCAGATAACATGCGCTGACTGCCCCAAAAAATACATAGGACAGACTGGTCGATCGTTTTATAAAAGATTCAAAGAACATCTTCCTCCCGCAATACAATCAGTACAACCCCCGAAAACAGAGTCAAAATTTGCTGAACACATTATGGAAACAGCACACAGATATGATGTGATTGACAAATCTTTGACAATTCTACATAAGTGCGGCAAAGGAAGGCGCATGAATGCTCTTGAACAGTATGAAATATACAAATCATATACGATCATGGTTTCGCCAGCAACGGCAATTACAAGGCAGCTTAACAAAGACTGAGACTTGTAAATGCCGTTGCTGGCGAAACCATGGTCGGCAAGACTCAATAAAATTGTAGAATTTACTAAAAATTGTGTTTTTTCATTAAAATTGAGTTCTACCAAGTACCTTCGGTCAATAGTGTAAATCGTATAAAATCTATTTTTTTAAAAATTGTTAGTCAATTTTGAGAAAAATCAATATTTTGTGTTTAGTTTCTTATGGTAGCTACCCCAAAATCATTTATTAAAAAAGAAATGAAAACAATGTACACAGATATGGCCAAAATATGCTCACATACAAAATTTGATTAAAATCTATCTTACACAGTCGGGCTGCAGAGCACTGGATAGATAATAGACGTCATACAAAAATCACTTTTAGGTCTTAGGTGACCTCAAAATGAATATATGTATCTGTAAAAACTTAACGTAGATTTTTTGGCACAAGACATAACATTTTCTATACTACATGTACGTGAGAAAGTAAAAATACGTGGGAAAAAATAATTTCAAATATTCCTTAAATTTCCAAACTTACCTCCAATGCAAACTGCTGCGTTAATTCAATTTCTTCTTTTGTCTGTTCCCTCTTTGCTATGGCAACAACACACGACGGTCCATTTCCCTTTATTACAATAGAACTATCTGTCACTTGCGCCAACAGATCATCGATGTAACACAGCCCGTAATAAACTGGATCGAATCTACGTCCAAACATACGTTCGTACAATGTATCAAACTCTGATATGTTGAATTGTTTGCTTGATTGCGAACGCAGGATACGCAACAGATCTGTAGTAAACTGACGGAGTTGAACATGTCTTGATGGTACGAGTATACGTTTAATGCCTTCTCCTATAATCTGTAAAGAGGAATATATATATTAATATGTAGACCTAACCACAGACAACCTAAGTGCCAGGATGAATGGCTTATACAAATCATAGATATAGAGAAACCAACTGCACAACATGCAGTAACCCACAACTTTATGAGACACTCTCTCTCCAGAATGCAACACCGCAGAACTAATAAGATGGGAAGCGTTGTCTCCCAATTAATGTCTCATCAATGAGTTACAAAATCTACAAAACCTCTTAACTTTAAATCTTAGACAAGTCATCCTTTATCTTTTTTCCCATTCTCAATAGGCTTGCTTAAAATTAATATAATTTTAAAAAATGGAATAATATTAATAACAAAAATAATAATAATAAAACATTCATTAATATAATAGGAAACTTACCGTCACCAATAGTCCAGAGTAACGTTATTTAAACGACGGCCGTTTCGGCCATAATGGCAGAATAGCCGAAACGACCGTCGTTTAAATAACTTTACTCTGGACTATTGTTGACGGTAAGTTTCCTATTATATTAATTTATAACAATAGTCGGTATGGCAAAAAACATAAATTGTAAAACATTCATCTGTGATTCAATACATATCCATTCGTCTCCAATCAGACTACAACAATTTATTCTCTCTACAGAATGAGAAAGTGAACAATGTTTACGAAATATTTCAGAACTTCGTGTTTTATTGTATTTTACTATTTTTTGTATGGTACTAGGTAATATTAAGGACCACTTTCCAAGGTAAGCCTAAATCCTAAAATCTAAACAATATAATATTTCGTAATATGTCAAAATTATAAAGATTTATTTTAATTTTTTTATGTATCTGCTCAATTATAGACCCTGACACACACACACACACAAAATATATATATATATATATATATATATATATATATATATATATATAACCCCATAATGCACAAAATGAAGCATTTTAAAGCTCATGAAGTCCCTAGTTAAATCACAAAAACTATTTGATTTAAATCGCGCTTTTTCAACCTTTATTATAGTTTTTTGTCTAAATCATTCTTGAACCGTAATATATTTTTTTTATTTGTGATTTTTTCACATACAGTAATTGGGTTATCAATTATCACATTTTTTCAATTACATATTGTAAAACAGTCTCACGATTGAGTGTTTAGTTTTTTACCAATAACTCTTGAGCCAACATTTTTTTTTAAAGAAATGCAACCAATGTTTCGTTTTGGTCCTTAGAGGTTACATTTGAGCAAAGTTATATCATAATCATTAAAGCCGATTTTGATAAAATTGATATTTTGTGTTTTTTTTTACTTATGTCCGCTATCCCTAAATTATGAGTTATATAAAAAAAAGAATGATAAATAACCAAAATATGTCCCACATACTTAATTTGATTCAAATCAGTTCATACATCTGTCAGTTTTTCAACTGTTACCCAATTTTTATACAACTCATAATATTGAAATACAATTAATTTAGAACACAAGATTCTTGACTTACCTGTACTGTCTGCGAGACAGCTTCTTATAGATCAATAAGTCTTGTAAACCCATAGTCAGCTATACGACATTGACGACTAAAATGTTGATGATACAATTAATTTAGAACACAAGATTCTTGACTTACCTGTACTGTCTGCGAGACAGCTTCTAATAGATCAATAAGTCTTGTAAACCCATAGTCGGCAATACGACATTGACGACTAAAATGTTGATGATACAATTAATTTAGAACACAAGATTCTTGACTTACCTGTACTGTCTGCGAGACAGCTTCTAAAAGATCAATAAGTCTTGTAAACCCATAGTCGGCTATACGACATTGACGACTAAAATGTTGATGATACAAAGGTATAAACTGATTAATCAACAGCTGATTATAAGGTTGTGTCCTTAACAGTTCTATCAACTCATGACTGAACACTGAAAGTTGAGGTCCCGATGGGTTGATATCCTCTTTAGATCCTTCTGTAAAAGTATGAAGAGTAGAATTAGAACAATAGTAGAATAAGTCAAAATATGCATTACATTTGATTGATAGTGGACATGTGTATGATAATTTATCGACTAATTTAATCCCTCTGCATTTATGCAACAAAGGTCGACTGATGAATGCTTTGGAGGAGTATGAGATTTATAAGGCCAACATAGAACATAATGGATGCACTACTCAACGAACAATTGTATTTCAAATCTAATAGCTTGTACAACACTGCTATATCAACATATGGACACAAAAAATCATGATGCAAGAGATAACGGACATTCTCGTTTAGTTGACGATTGACCGCGGCAATGACAAGTTGTAGGCCCACATACAATGTACCATTTTTATACAATTTTATTATAATGTGCAATGTGATATTTTATCTTGTGTTTTGTGTGTATGTGTGTGTGCTTGTACTTTTTATTTTTGTTTGACGTGCTCACATGTGAGTAAAAAAATTTCACCCGAAGATGAGAACCTGTTCTCGAAACGCGTAGTGTAAACTACAACACAAGTTGCATGACGGGAATACCAGGTATATGTATATATGTTTATATAGGTATACTATTTAGTTTCAGAATTAGAACAGTTCGGTAACAGCTTATGAATTACGAGTATAAAGAGTGATTAAAAAAAAAATAATCATTACTCCACAATAGTCTAAACATTTGACAAGTAGGCAAAATGTGCTAAAATAGGAAAAAGAATAAGCAACTTGTGTCGTGACGTCTTGGATCGTCATCCATATTCACTATTTTGAGGACATCTTACAAACTATTATACTATAGTTATATACAGGATGACTCAACTAAGCCCACCATTAGGATCTATAAAACTATAAGATTTACAGAAATCTTCAAATGTCCCCAGACCTTACCTATTTTTTCCTCTGTAATAAAATGGAGTATTTGATTGTCCATGTGGCGGCCAACTTTAAAATTTCTTATGGAAACTTCCATTTTTTTATGTTGAATTTTGATTTTAAACAAGATTTAAGACAATAATAATTTGAATTTGCCCCTAACCACAATCACTAGAAACTTAATAAAACACAATTATTTGATTAATTGTTCTTTATTAATTATTTCCACTTAATACCCTGATGTACATTTCGATAACATGGTTATCATCATTGGAGGGTCTTGCTTATAAACTAAATCTAACCTTACATATATCTACTAATGAAATAAAATTAAACCTAAAACTATGATAACCTGAGTGTTATTACTATGTAACCTGATTAAGTGGAAATAATTAATAAAGAACAATTAATCAAATAATTGTGTTTTATTAAGTTTCTAGTGATTGTGGTTAGGGGCAAATTCAAATTATTATTGTGAATTTCACCACAGTGCTCAACAAGATTGTAAGATTTAAGACATTTGTTATTCTTGCATATTTTGTTATATTCCTACTTGTTTTTACTAACCTAACCTAACCAAAGTTCTGTTTAAAATATATGGGAATACGAGCAAATTTCTTAATATTCATGTTTTAATTTCGGTTATATATGTATTATTTTTTTGAAAACTATTGAATTCAGGGTTTTATAGAAATGAAACGTTTATGCAGGAAACTTGACAGGAGCTAGGTATTTAGAATTCCGAGAAAGCTTTTTGATGAACTCCATTGAAGACCTTCCATTTAATATCAGGATGAAATTAATGTACCAACAAGACGGAGCACCAGCGCATAATAGTGACGTAGTTGTGCAGTTTTTGAACACTGCTTTTCCTGAAAAATGGCTAGATACATACGGGTATATATATATATATATATATATATATATATATATATATATATATATATATATATATATATATCTCAGCCAGCAAAGTCCACAGACCTAAACACCCATTGATTTTATTTTTTGGGGTATAAAATCTAAAGAAAACGTTTTGTTTCGGTCGAAGATATGATAGGAAAATTAGGGATATCTTACTTTTGGTTTAGAGTTTATTAGGCCGCACAGCCTATTAGTTTAGATTTTGTATGGATAGGAGACACAGGCTTACCTTTTAAAATGGTCCTTGGTATTAACTAATTGTACACAAGTAAGAAAACACAAAAACACTTAAGTTCTGAAATATAATTGTATTGTAAGAGCTAATGCTTGCACATATTCAATAATAGAGGACATTTTGATAGCTGTAAAACAAGCCTTCATTCTCTCCAAGCTATTTTTAAGGATTTAATAATTCACTCAATTGTTAAGATAACAAATGTTAAAATAATAGTCTATCAGAAAATAAAATTAAATATTGACTATTTACGTGTGTATATAAAACCCTAAATTCAATAGTACAGTAGAACCCCTCTAATCCGCCCTCGGGTGGTCCGTTACTCCGGTTAATCCGACCGTGTTCGAGCTCGTGATATTGTGACGACTTGCCGATGACTCACGGCTCGTCTGGCGCCATTCTTTCCGGTTTGTTATCGCTTTCCCGCTTCAGTGCTGTGTCATCTCTCGTGTTGTTTCTATTGATTTGCTATAGTACTTGCAAAGTTTATATATATATAGACTTTTAAAAGTTTATATATCACTTAAAAAAAAATCTCTTTATATAATATGTAATAAATATTGACTTTTTTTCGGATAATCCGACCCTTTTTGCGTTCCGACCATGCCCCCCAGTCCCGAAGGTGGTGGATTAGAGGGGTTCGACTGTAATCATAAAACAAAACATGTCTAACCGAAATTAAAACAAGAGTATAAAGAAACTGATTATTATTCCCATGTATTTTAAACGGAACTTTGGTGAAATTTCGGACTCATCTTGTAAACAAGTTAAAATATTAAAAAACATACCCAGAAATAAAAGTCATAAAATCTAGTTTAAAATCCAAATTCATCGTACTAGAGGTTTCTATAGGAAATTTGTCCCCCGTTTGAAGTTTTCCGTAAATCATATCTAGTTTCAGAGATCCCAAATGGTGGCCCAGTTAAAAAAGATACTCTGTTTAGTGTTAAATATGAAAAGAGTGGATGTGCTGAATAGCAAAGAACACATAATCACCGTGGAATAATAAGATAGTTCTCCTCATCAAGCTACAGACTGTATATACAAACCAAAATTGGTGAAACCTTTACGAGAAATCTAACTTGATCTACACCTTATTTCATGTAGTTTTAGGTTAGATCCCTCTTTTTTTATCTTCCCTATCAGGTCTCTCTTAACCAACTCTTGTTCTCTTCTGACACTCAACCTTATTAAGACTGGGGAGAGTGTTTTAAAAGCGCCTCCTGCACTGCGACCTAATTAGATCTTTTGTGCCCCCCTCTTGTTGGACTCAGGAGAGATCTATGTCTTTGACAAAATTGATCAAACCCCTGGTCGGGAGGTTTAGTAATTCTTCTTCCGAAATGAAGATAAATTCTAGAAATTTATGTCTTTTTTGGCATAAGGCCGGGCACTCCATGATGATGTGTTCCATACGTTCCACCTCTTCACCACAGTACCTGCAAGTATCATCGTCCACCGGGCCCATCTTACTTAAGTGGTACCTGCAATGGATATGTCCTGTTAGTATACCACAGAGGAGTTTTAGCTCTCTTCTGCTTAGGTTTAGCACTGCCTTCTCTCTCACTGAACCTAATAGATTATTAGTTCCTATTCAACGCCTACGCATCTTTATTTTTATGCTTTTTTTCTTCCTTTTTTATATATAAGACGATGATGATGATGATGGAGAGTTCTTTTGTGTTTAAAGAGGAAAAAAATGGAGGTGAAATATAAGACACAACGCTTTCTTCACTTGCTTGCTTCCGACAGTTGAGGGATATATAAGCAAACTTCAAAGCAATACTAAGAGCGTTACAACAAGAAATTGAGGCAAAGGAAGTACAGTGACGCAAGGTGAATGCTTCGATTGCAATGTCCCATTGTTCTTCCACGCTTGTTTCAAAGACTTTCATACAAATATAAAATTTTAATTTCAATTTTGATCCTTCACTTCTTAAACAATTTCTATAAGAAATAGCGCTCAAAGTTTCATTTTAACTTTGAAGTTAGTTTATTCAATGTTTGAGATGCAATATTTTACGAAATATATTAAACGGTAGCAGATTATTTTCTAAAATAAATGACATTTCAACAGCCTACCTTCACTTCCATCTTTCAATACATTTCCAGAACTAATAGTGCATATATGTTTGATACCATCAGTGTTTCTGGTCAATTCAATACAGGACACCCAAGATACGAGATGTTCCAAGGGTACGCCATAATCATCAGCTGTTATACTTCCACACTCAGCTTCGTAACACTGTACCAAACTAAAACAGACAATAAATAATCCAGTAAACTTCAAAAGGGAAAGTTATGATGGATAAAAAAATTAATGTCGACTGCTTTGCATATTATCAGTTTAGATCCTGAATCCAAAATAGAGATTAAGGTTAGGTTAGGTTGGAATGATGTGCGTCTGTCCTCTACAGTTTAAATACGATTTCCAATTTTAATCAAATTTAGTATGTGGCCTAGGGACGTCGTTTCTCCCAATTTTTTATAGCTCAAAATTTGAAGATAGAGAAAAAAATACAAAATTATGATTTTCTCAAAACCGGCTCAAACGATTTGGATTAAATTTTCCACATTGTGTGGCCTCTAAGGAACCAAACTAAATGTGTTGGTCGTTCTCTCCAAAACTGCTGGTTCGTGAGTTATTGGTAAAAAACAAAGAATCGGTCATGGGGTAATTATAAAATACTTGATTTCTCAAAATTGGCTCTACCTATTTTATTAAAATTTTAATAAAATCTAATTAATGACCCAACTCGTGTGTAAAACCATTTAGCGAATTTTAAACAGTATTGAAAATTCATGAATTTATTAGACAGTTTCAAAAAGTGAACAATAATTTCCAGTATCGAATTATACAGATTTTAGAATTATTTTATTTGTATCACAATTTTTAATTCCCCAATGCTCTAAAAAAAACAGTTTTTGACTTAACCTTGTAGGGCTGGCTGTTTTTAAAATAACTGTTTAATCAGAAAACACAGGGTTACCTTGGAAAGTGGTCCTTGGTATTAATAGATAACACCAAGGACCACTTTCCAAGGTTAGCCTGTGTCTCCTACCCATACAAAATCTAAACCAATAGACTATGTGCTCTATTAAACTAACTTATTTTGGAAATATTTCAACTTATGGTTGAAAAACGGCTGACGTCTTAACTGTTGCCTTGTTTTAGTAACTGTGGTTGACTCAGTCTGGACTAGATCTAACACTCTTGATTTCAAATGTTCATTTTTCAAATAAATAAGTAAACTATAACTATTTCCGTGGATCAAAAATACAAAACTATCTTACACTTTTGAAAATAAATTCAAAATTTTTGAAATCTAAATCATTTATTAAGCAAAGAGAACAATTTACCCCCCCCCCCACCCAAACCACATATTGTCATACTTTCACTTGGATAAAACATTACACAGAAATATAATACTGTATATTTCAAGACAAATATTTTATTACAACAATTTTAGCAAACAAAAATTTGTTATAAACAGGGCTTTAATTAATGAATGAAGTTTTCTACCAAACTCTCCAGTTTTTAAAATGAGAAAATTTGAAAATAAATTCTTTGTAAAATAAAGAGAAGAACATAAAAACACGAAGAACATACCACATGTCCAAAAATCCAGCAAAACCTTAAAATTTTGAAAAATATAAAAAACAAGCTTTTAGCAAACTTTATAAAAGGCAATTTTGCCCCCCTTCCCCAAAGCTAAAACTTTAAATGGTAATCCCTATCACATGACGAGTATAGCCTACAAACTAGATATCGCAACGTAACCACTAATTTAAACTTAATTTGGAAAAAAAATGTAATTTCAAAGAAAGTAGCCAAAAGAGAGAACAATGTTTTACAAAGACAGGTGTTAGCAAAATTTTGTTGGGGTTCGTAAAATAAGAATGATAAAATGAATTGGGGGAGGGGGGAGAATATCTTGAATGAAATGTCATATAGCACCTCATTGGAAAACTTATTTAATGTAGAAAACAACTCTGCAAACATGATTCCACGTAAACGGCTCTATTTAAAATTCTGTCTTACAATATGAAATTAACGCTACTACACTCAATTAAACAAAAGAGATAAAGTTGTACTCACCTAGAGAGTGGAAGGCTGTTGTCATGAAGAGCCACTAAATCTTGTAAACGTTTACTGAACACAGAAAGTTCCAACTTAACATTAGGCAAAGGTAGTGAATTTTGTTCTGCATGTGCTTGTCTTGTGCATCCTTGGCAAATTTTCTTTTCCTAAACGAATAAAAGGCATGAAAGTAGGTCTATACAAATTAATTGTACGATGTTTATTCCATAAATGGTGCAAAAACATTCCACTAACTTTCTACCACACAGACTTATCAAAAACAAAAATGTAATAATCATTTTTAAATAAACCGATACAATTTTTAGTTTAAAAAAATTAAGTACAAACTAAATATAATGCAGTTGAATAAAACATTTTGTAAGAGATGCGTTTATTTACTTTCATAACAATAAAAAATTAACTTGCCACAATGGACGAGTAAACGGCTATTGTTAAACTCATAAATTATCCAAGAACTTTACATAAAAAATTATGAATTTAACAGGCCTAAAAACTACACCAGTGTTGTTATGAAATAGATGTAAGAATATAATAACAATAAATTTGATTATATTTTTAGAATATTAAACTCAAGAACTGAATTTATTGTTATGACAGTGATGAAGCAAAGAAATGTTTGTAGTTTAAGAGTGTAAGAAGGCCAGTATGTCGAATTATGTAATCATTTAGTTCTAACTGGAAAATTATGCAAATATTTTCAAACTGGCCCATTTAGTATTTTATGTAAAAATGACACAGTTTAAGAGGTGGGAGGTTGGAAGATTTTAAATAAGGAACACAAAAAAGAAAGGTCGTTTTTTAGGTAGTAAATTAGGCTTTGAATGTCTTGCTGGAGAAGAGATTACTGGTAGATTATGAGCGTGGGATTCAAGATCAGCTCAGGTAGCCTTTGAGAAGATTATAAAGGGGATAAAGAGAAAAAAGGTGACCTTTGTTTCATGTTAACGCTTTTCTTTTTCTTTAGGGTAAAGCAAAGTTCAGAATAAAATTCAGTTTTTAATAGAGAAACAATGTGTTTTAGTAGTAAAATCATACGGGAAACATTTGGTATCTAAAAATATGGAGGTAAATTGAGTGATTTTACATTTTGTTTCATGTCTCACGTGGGGGGGGGGGGGTAATCTGTCAGCTAATTGGGACTATATCAAGTAACTGAAATACACAGAATATGTACAAACGCTAATTCTTATCATTACTAATCGTCTGCCTATACCCAGTGTATTTTACTATAAATTCTGAAATCTAGTGTTTGTTTGCTAATCAGCTGTAAGGTGTTATTGTGCTAAACACGAAGAAGTTTTTGTCCTTTACAGAGTGTTTTAATAGCAGTTTTCAATTTTTATCATTGCTGTTTTGGAAAGATAAAAGTGAATCGTTGCATTTAAATTATGTGTAAAGATTATTTTGTCATTTAGTTGGTTTTTATAATTTTTGAAGGTAAATGAGTGTGTGTTTATTTGCTCAAGTAGTATTTTTAAAGGTTAGTTCTGTGATTACTTTGTGTTCATAATTCTTTTAATAGTTTTTTTCCCCTGTAAATTCTAAGTGGTGGAGTCTTATAAAGCTCATGTTATAAATATCTGAATGAACAGGTGCAACCGCTTACAATTCCAAAAACAATATTCCATACTAAAATCTCCTGCAAAGAAAGGTTCAGAGATATTCATAGAAATTATTTATTCCAGGACAAAATATTTACAACTGATTTCCCCCCTGGATAGCAATTCCAGGGTATCGTAGTTGGAGCTTCATCTCAAAGATGCTTTTCTTTCATCGTGTCTCTCTTAACCCACTCTTCCAACCTGACGTTATTCAGGGGCTAAGGGTCTCTTTGCTTATCTTTTCAATTTGTATGTGAATAGTTTGAATGGAGAAAAGAAGGTTGATTTTTTTTTTTTTTCGGTTATCATTGATTGTGGTGCAAAGGGTCGGAACTTCGATACGAATAGATGAAAATGAGATTTCTAAGTCATTGTTGTTTGACTTTTGGTTCCACTTGTTAGTTTTGTATAATGAAACATTTTATAATGTTTTTTGCACTGTTGTTTAAAGGAGAAAAACCTCACGGTCATGATTGCCTTATAAAAAAAGAAAGAAACAAAGACTTCTAACTTTCGAGTAGTGTAATAGCGCCAGAGTCGTAAAACAACAAAAGTAGGTAAAGAGAGACCAGATATGAAAGCTGAAAGAGAGGGATCTAATCCAAGAGTACAAGAAAAAAAAGTGTAGATCCAGCTAGGGTCCTTCGGTCCCTGTATTATTAAGCCTATGATGACCACAATGGTTTTACGCCTTAAAAAATGGTCTTATCGGGAGGTAAAATTTTTAATAAGCCTCACATGGTCTAGATATAAATAAACATAAAATAAAAACCCTCTTTCATAAACAAAATTGCCAATCGTGTTATTTACTTTGCTAGTTGTATTTTCTGACCGTTAATCCTTGCTGTAGCATTCTCAAAACATTTAACACTCTAAACATACTTACAGGCACAATTGGATTCTTCTGTTGCAAATTAAGGGAAATAACTTGTCCACAAGATTCTTCAGTGATTGAACATGTATCTTGCATACAATACAAACTGGATACATTAACAGCTGTTCCATATCTAGTCTCGTACTGTTCACAAAACTTTAGTAGAGGTAAACGAAAACCTGGCACCTGCGATAAGACAGACACAATCTGCGACCTGGAAAGAAAAAGAAAAATTACTTGAAAATTTTTGTTATGAAAAGATAAATGAAAACAAACTTTGAAAAAAAAAATGTGATAAAAATAGACATCCTCCTTCTATACAGTACTATTTGTAGTGGTTTCTAAAATAATGAATATACAACATCCTCATTTGTACATATTAAAATCGTTCGATACTTTCTCGCTATTTTTAATATTTAAAGAATGGTTTTCACTCCTATTTGCTGTAATTTAGCAGTTCCTAAACTTTCTGCTCACACATGAACAGTCACAAACCCACTTGATGCAGATGCAGTTAATGAATGTATGTTCTATCGGACTGTCACATCCACAATGACCGAGTGAGTAAATCTGCATCAAATTAAACCTAAAACATGAACATTTGTTCCAGAGGAAACTAACTCAATGATTAAAAACATTTTCAGTGATGACTCGATGAATGAAGCCAGATAAAATTGTGGTATACATGCTTGGTTAAGAATTTGTTCAAAATAGATTCATCCTGAAAAGTGTTCATCATGCAGACCACTTGGGAATGTTTGAATGAGTGTGGGCTGCACTCTATAAGAAACAATGTAAAAACATTACACAAATTTTCAAACTCGCCCAACAAAAACGAACCAAAACTAAATCTTTACCAAAAATGTCAATCAAAAAGTGAAACATGTCATGGGACAGTCTATGGAAAAAAAATATTAAAATATCTTAGTTTATGCCATAAACACTTCCTCGACACAAGTCGTTTTATTATCTAGGTTTTTAACCTGCGATTTTAAACATCGGTTTAAGTTATTAACCATCCAGGGAGTGCATACGGAGTTTTTCTACACGTTACGAATTTTTATAAGAAAAATGTGACTCATTGAATGTTTACAGTCATGTTGGGTATTCCACTTCACGGATCTCTTTCTAGGTAACTGCCCCACCTATTTTTGTCACAGGTTTCCTTATAGTTTCTGTGTGAGCATGAATTTTATTGCGCATGGACAGTTTGTGGAGCTTTAGTCTCATGTAATGTATCCGTGCGAAGTCAAGTTCCGTGTGTGTCTCATAGCATATTGTTTATTAAACAATTTCTTCTTTTTTTGGATCCATTTGAAAAAAACCCACACTTGATAGCGTTGAAAAAAGAGAAAGAGATCAAGCATGATCAACTTGTGATTTTGTTAGGAGTAAAAAATAATATCTATTGATGATAGTGCATTGATATGAGTCTGTGCTGGACAATGAACCAGATGAAGTGGAAAATGAAACGATTTAAGATTTAAAAGGTGAAATATTAGATGACGAAAATGTTCAGATGATGAACATCTTGAACGAAACTAATTGAAATAGTTCTTCTTCTTATATTGATATATATTATAAAAATAAGTTTAGTGACATTCTTAAATTTGTATTAGGTGAAATTATTTGTAACATTTTATTTTGTATTTATAAAAAATGTATTAAATTAAAACCTATCAACACACTAAACTTGAACGTTTCTATAGTGCGGAAGAAATCTCCGCAAGAGCCCTCCCACGTTTTGAAATTAATGCGCCCTCTCATGAGACCTCAAAACAAATATATATCGAATTATTTTATCCATCAGATAACATTCCCTGCTACGAAAATAGTTTTCTTTGATTTTGTAGATGAGATAGTTCGTACAATAATTATGCTCTGTTTATTTTATTATAACTGTAGACTTGAATTACACTGTTATATTAATATCCTCACCTGACTAATTGTACATCCATAGTTTGATTTGTCTCGGCATAATTAATCAATATATGTTTAAGTCCCACTTTATGTTTTTGGAGTTGCGCTATCGCTGTCTGAGCAGCCTGTATCGAAGGTACCTTTACTGATGCTGTAAAGTTGCCATTTGATTGGACAAAAACTGCTACATGAAGAACCTGGAAACAAAACTGTAGAATTACATCTGCAATTATACATCACATGTGTTTGAGACTAAGGAATAATAGAGGTCTATTCTATAAATAACAATAGCTGTATGACTCAGTTGGTTACAGCTCTACATACAGCGTAGCTCACTGCAATTAGGACTTGTGAACTGCCAAAAGGATCTACAAGTTCTGTAATCTTTTGCTTAGATCCAGTAAAGAATTTACTGACTTAACCTTACTTACTCTACTATTATTTTACTTTTGTACCTCCGTACTCGTACTATTTCAATTCAAAGACAGGGCACCAACATGTCATTGAGCACGTGTACTTTTTTTTAATCAAGTTAATCCCGGGGCACGAATTTATTATCAGATTTAAAACAGAAAAGATAATAAACAATATTAATCAAACAACCTGAAACATATGTTCATACAATAGTCATAAAATTTAACCAAATCAAAATAAAAAATGTTAATGTCCTTTTTTTTAACAACTAACAAATATCCCAAAAGTCAATATATATATATATATCCCTTTATACAGTATAACAAACACACAGAACACAATTCTCACAAAAAATACACCTAAGTATCAAACGCGTTTCAACGACAAGGTCGTCCTCTTCAGTGATACACGAGCTACACAAATCAAACTATAACTTTGGTGTAGCTCGTGTATCACTGAAGAGGACGACCTTGTCGTTGAAACGCGTCTGATACTTAGGCGTATTTTTTGTGAGAATTCTGTTCTGTGTGTTTGTTATACTGTATAATTTTTCTCATAAGTCAAGCTCAACATTTAATATAGATATCCCTTTAATTATTTTAATTAATATCTCTAAATCAAACTTGTATTCATCAACGTATAATTCCTATAATGAATCATTCATTTGCAAGAATATATAATTAAATGAAAAACTTCCAAACACGCGTTCACACGAATTTATCACTTCTTAATGTAATTTAAATGCTCTGAATTTAATGTTATTTTAGTTTGATTATTGAACTTGGATATTCTCAACCTGTGCTATTACCAACCATACGATAATCTGCCTCCACTTAGACCAAACCGCATTGGTTGGAGTTTTCTCAAGAAGTGTCTTTTACCCAGCCTCTCTCCAAGGTGCGAATTTCCTACTTTTTTTTTATCGACTAGCTGATTAGGGATGACATTATTTGGGAGCTTCTAGAAGTTTTTTCTTCAAACGACAGAACCTATGCAAAGGGTTTGGTTTGAACAGTGTTGTCAAATCTCTTTTCTATGATTCGACATAACAGGGTTGTCAGATTAACCATATTATTCATTTTATATTTAACCATTTTATGTAGAAATAATCATTTCAAATATGTGATTTATATCTCTTGCCTTAAATATCTCACATATTGTTCCATATTAAGTCATCAATCCAAAGTCCAATTATTGCCCATGGTTACTGACATATCGATTAGTAATTATCAAATAATTTCTATTATATTTTGTAAATGGAAGTGTAATGTACCATGTGGGCCTATAACTCCAATAATTTTAAAATAAATTTCTTATAGTTTTGTTAATACGCTAAAGTAATGATGACGGATTTGACCTGTTTCAATAACATGTTTGAGGGATCCCCCGAGGTAGGGGTAGGTAATGCGTTTTCTTTGGGGTTTATATCGACCGATATCATGCTGGACGGAAGCCTCCTCCTGCTTTGTTTGGACCTTCATTACTTTTGAAGGTCCACGTGAACACGTACAAGTTCTCAATTCTTCGAAGATCCCTTAAAAAGTGACTGAAGTTGTTTCTTTTATTTTTATTTTTACGTGTCGGTGGTGTATTTTGAATAAGTGTCATTTCAAAGTGAGAAAAATTAATAAATTGTAGTAAATTTTACAACTTGTGTTTATTAGCAATAGTTCCTATAAATAAACTCCTCTGATAAAACCTTGTTGTACCCCAGTGAAGTATTGACAGTGGACAATACAACTACTATTGTAAATAAATTACTTATTTTTTATATTAATGGTACAGTAACAATGTGAAAAATTACAGTTTAAGACCAGTTGCTGGTATTAATTTGACATATGCTATCATTATTCTAGCAAGAATAAAGTAAAGATGTTTCGGGGGGGATATTAACAAAATCAAATGAATAATTATTGATTGAACTGAGACATGTACATTTTAAAGCAATCATTTGGTTCACTTGGTACAAATAATCCTTCACAAAAAAAAATATATATTGAATAATCAACTTACCATTACATAGTCTTTAAAAGTAGACATTAATATTTTCTTCAGTTCTAAAGGATCTATACTCTGGTCTAAGTTTGTCACATAAAGTTCTACTGCTTTGGTTGTATTCAATGAAACTGGTTGTACCAATATCTGAAACATGATAATCAAAATTTAAAAACCTTTAACCTTAGATTATTAACTGTGAATAATTTGTACAATTAAATCACATAGACCTGAATCTAAAATGTCCTTAACTTGTTACAAAACTCCCTGTTTGTGGCCAAATTGTAATTGAAAACTCACCTCATTGGTTTTGTTCTCTTTATTTTCAGAATCTTCTCGCCTAGGCAAGTTAACGATAGGGGGTGGTGGTATAGATGTATTAATACCTAGAAGTGTATAAGGAGAAGGTGTGCGACATTTCCTTGGAGGGGTCACACCGTTCTAAAACCAACAAATCATTTAATAATTAGATACTTATTGAGTACAAGATATCACCATAATTATAGTTTATTAATAAACAATTTAATTGCAATAAAACATGTGTATTGGACACAGGACTAAAAACACTTATCTATCATTTATAATACTCTTTAGATGATTATGACAGAGAGGTTTTTTATATTTAAACAACAAGAAAAAAAATAATACAGTAGACTCTCATAAATCCGGACTATTGTGGCGGATGGCCGGTCCGGATTCCGAAAAATCCAGATTCCTAGGAGTTGGAGATAAGTTGGCCGCGAGGCCGGTATGAGCGGTGATAAGCCACACATGCAATCGATACCGCCCCATGCCAATACCCAATAACACTTGTTACACTCTGACAAATTAACTAATGGTACTGTTACTGTAATGTACATAATACAGTACTGGACTGAAATTACGTAAAACAAAGGGTAGGGCATGTCAATTACCTCAGCTGCGCGGAAACTTCCACAGCTCGTGCGTGAATCATTACAAAATACTCCATTCATGCAATGCGGAAAATCGCGTGAAAATTGAAGGTGCTAAAGCGGCAAATTGTTATTAAAAAAATTTTTACTGTTCGGTCCGGATTTTCCGGAGTCCAGATTTTCGTGATCTGAATTTATGAGAGTCTACTGTAACTCTTTTCATAATAGTGAAAAATTACTGTTCCATTCTGCACATACTGTATTATGTATTTGTAAAACATCTACATTCAATGTTTTTTTTTAATTAACACAAAAAAAAAGAGTTATCAGTAAAAAAGCAAAATTGTAAAAATCCAACAATTATGGTTCTACCATCCAAAATTTCTCATTTACAAAATTTCAACATTATAAATTACATACATTGAGTAAAAACCTAAAAACCTTTCGGCCATCATCCCTTTATAAAAAAGGAAGAAAACAATATAAAATAAAGACCCCTAGCCCTGAAATACTTCTATAATATCAGGGTTGGAAAAGAACAAGAGTTTGTCAAGAGAGACCAAACAATCGAATAATTACATATCCCTTCAGTTAAGTGCCTGTTTTTGATTTCACAAAACTCAAACAAAAAATAAATAACAAAAAAGACCCAAACATTAACTGGGAATCTCTTAAATACAGTAGACTTGAAACTATCCGGTCCTCCTTAATATCTGATCCCGGCTGATTAACACACAGTTAATTTGTTAATATATTTCAATTGTTAGACCTTATAAAATATATGCCTACACCCACAGTATACGTTTTCTGCATAGTTTTTACATCTAAAGTAATTATTGCAAGTGCTCACCTTTGGAACTATTTTCACATCTCACAAGAAATCTATAGATCTATTATTTTACAGTACTGTACTTGGTTAGCAGAAGATACTCAACACGATTGGTTGTTTATGTGTTGTTCAGTTTTTATTGGTGTGTTCTTATTTTTATTTATGATCGGTTTTGTAATTTTATAACTGTTCTATAACTATTCTTTAAATATGTGTCACAAACGCAAGAAATATATTGTCTGATATATATTGTTACATTCTTTAAATAAATGTTTTGATTTAATAAATATTTTTGTTATTATATTTAACTTTCCTTTTATAATTAAGTCAAATTATCATTAATCTTTTACAAGTTCAAATATGCTATGAAACGCTACTGATGTTTAGTTAACGCAAATTTGGGTGTTGATTGGAAAGAAAATAATTTACCTTCAACATCTGGGGAGCCTACATAATTTAATTTAAGTTATGTTTATTTTAACATTTTTTTTAATTTTTGTAAAATATAAAATAAAATAAAAATTATTATTAGCTTCCGGGTAGACATCATACTTTCAAGGATAAAATAAAGCAAAAGCTTTTAAAGTTTCAAATATTTTAATAATATGATAGAGCTACAATTGTTTCGCCTTGCGGCATCAACGGGCAACTAATAATTAACAGGTATAGACAACTATTTAAACATACACAAGTAACAGGAAACTGAAATACAATAGAGAAATCGGGAAAGGTAGGGGGATGACCTAGGAGGTAGATATCTGCTATTACATTAAAGTTGATCATACTTTCATGTTAAACTTTGTCTTTTTTTAACTATACGACTTTACCTGTAAACTCTGATAAAAGACAGCATCGTGACTCCCATTCAACTTAATCTCTGTGGCTGGTGACTCTGCACGAGTTCGTTTCAACATGGTCACACTAACAGAGCGTTCTCTATTTGGTGTGCTACTAACATCCACTTGTTGGTTCAATGTCACCGAAGCACTATCTATATCACGAGCCCCTAAAATAGGTCTCCCTTTTGCTTGTACTACCTAAAATCAAATACAAGACTTCACAGTAAAAAATGCATTGTGATTTATTCTTAGAAAGAGAGAAATAAAATTAACATGTGTTGTAAACGCCGGGGATTGTGCCACTTATAAAATTACAATATTAAATTGGACAATATAATAATCTGGTTTATAAAAAAAAGCTAGAAAAAAGACCATAAAATAATCTGTTTCTGTAACTTTAAATAATGTTCATAGATTTTTCTCACCAAAGTAATGGTGTGCAGAAAGGAACTTCTGTGCAAATACATGGAGTCAAGTATAAATATACTGATTATAAGGTATGTGATAATTGGAAAGACAGTTTCTGAGAGGTTAGGTTAACTTATTACTAACTATTGTAATAATAATGATTAATTTAAAATGTTTATAAGACTCATATTTCAATTTCAAAACAATTTTTGATAAACTTTTATTCGGGTTTTGTAAAGAAGTGTGAAAGACAAGTGTGACAGTTGGAACATTCAGTATTTCGACCGTTACAAAAATTCTCTAATCAAGATCAGTGAGTAAAATGCAAAGAATTTCAAATGTAACAGTGTGGTTTCACGAACATCTATGTTAATTAGAATCTCTATGTTAAAGGAGATGAAAATTCAGTATTTGGTTTTCTGTAGGAAGTTGAAACTTTGGAATTTTTTAATATCTGCCAGCACGGAAGATAAGAAATCTTTCTGAGTTCTCGCACTGTAGTAAGGTCATGTGGTAAAGTAATGTGAGAGAAATGACATCATTGTATAGTGTCATCTCACAAAAGTCATGTAAAATAGTAGTACAAGTGATATTGAAACAATAAGGAGGAACTTGGTATGTACTTTTATATAACTATTAGCTATTCACAGAACAATGTATATTAAGTAACATGTTATTCATTGAAATTCAAGATAGTGTAATATAAAACATTGTATTAATTATTACACATATTAAACAGTATTAAACATGGCAAATTAATTAAAATGTAATATTATTAGAAAATCTTATTAATCTGGTGGAAAGAAAAATCCATTGCAAAGACGAACCTTTTAGACCTCGTAAATTAGAAAAATACTAAATTATGTTGAAAGATTTGTGGCCCAGCCAAGGAGCCCACCAAATAAAAACTATAATAAGTATAAATTAGGATGTAATGGGAAGGGATTCTAAATAATAAAATATTAATTGGCACTTGCAATTTTGTTAAGCAGTGCGAGATTACGTAGAAGGTGGGGGAGAGACGAGGGCTTGAACCAGCGAGCCGGGAGAGAGTCTGTTCCGAGAGCCGCGAGAAGGAAGTTGAACGGCAGACTGCAACGGGACGAGGTCAGTCCATTTTCGGCCACGTACTATATAATTAATCGGTATGCTTTTCTGCCACTATTAAGGCATTATCTAGCCGTTGTCTTTTTTTATAAATTATAATTATTTCTGTAATCTTCTAATTCGCCGCTAAAATAAAAGAGAAAGTTTAATTTAACTTGCGTTGCGATCGTTCAATAGCATCCTAACCCGACTCCTTGGCCCATCCTAAAAAGATTCAGCTAAAGTGTACATGGTCTCCAGCCAGCCGGAGCTTCCAGCTGGTCAAAAGAAGTGGAGACGGTCACAGATTCAACAGAATACGGTCATTACAAAATATGACGACTAAAATCATTGTTATACTGTATCGCAAATTTCTCCTACCTGATTTTGATTTGTCCAGTTCCATCCATGGTTCCAAACTGTGCCAGGTGATTTCTGAAGCTGCTCCAAGTTGTACATTAAAGGATGAGTATTAACCATGGATTTGGATCTCATTAAAGTATGACCCACTGAACCCCTACACACAGAATGACAATCAATAATATTAACTGTGTCACATTTTCATAAATATAAATATCTATATAAATCAAATCAGAGTATCCAGCTCTACACTATTCAGCCAGAGCTGTGGTGTAAATAACATTAATTTGTAACCACAAATTTAGTCTATAAAAATTTGCAATATGTTTTGGTCATAAGCCCCTAAAAAATATATACCTATACTCACAGTACAGGTATATATATTGCAACGAATTGGTGGTGGCAGGCACGGGGGGAGGGGTATTAACTATGATAGTTAATACCCCTTTTGAATGCGAGTCGAAACAGTGAGTGTCAGCCTGGACCCAAGACTACGCAATTTGACAAGCTCAGTCCAGCCAGCACCGATGAGCGATTACGTGCTAAAATTATAATGAATTATTAATCATTAAACTACAATTAACTACACTACTTATTATATAATAAAGGGGATTGACTCTAAGAAATTAGTGGTCTGAACGTGGCTAGCTGGACCAAAATGGCCGACTAGGCACATTTCACATTTTGACGCGATTATTACAATTTAATGCTTACCGAAAAACCCCGGGTCAAGCGACTGATCCCAATTTGCCCTAGTGTGTCATTTTATGTGTGGAGTGCATTAGCAAAATTACTAAAAAATAAACTTAAACTAGGTACTAAAAGAAATTGAAGTTACAGCTGCAGTCTGGTCTCCTGGCAACGGTGCTCTGATGCGACTGCCGGCGCATGCTGACTTTCAGAGTGGGGGAAAAGACTAGTCAGACTAGAATTACAGATGATTTGCCCCTGTAACATGGTACATGCCTGAAAATATGCTCCACCCCAGATTGAGGTGACGAAAACACCACTATATATAATTGCATAGTTTTTACATACTTAAGTAATTATATACGCTCGCTTACCTTTCACATTTATTAACAATGTGCTTTTTAACTGTGCAGCTTTTTTTTCACACCTGTGCAAGAAAATTATGTTGTCTCCTTTATGTTAGATGTGAAAATGACAGTTTGGAAGGGGATATGAAAATGTTAATACCAAAAATGGGCATTTTCCTGGGTGATCGGTTGAGTATGGGAGGTCTCTCTCAAGGAGAGATCGTAAGGAGATTTTCAAACAGTGATTAAAAAAGTAGACACAGATTTCTGAGACTTTAATTGAACGAGGAAAAGGAGTTAAGGAGTGTGGATAGATAATTATTTGATTCTGTTCTGATAAATATATGAATATGGTTTAGAAATAAGTTGCAAAATAAATATCTCTTGCATTAACAGATATTGCCAAACGAGGTATTTTTTTTTCTTTTTCACTTATATTTAGTCTTTAATGATCCTCCGCGTAACCACATTGGAAGCTAAGAAAAGTAAGTAGCGAATATGAAAATTAGTATTACTGACGGCGGGAAGCTGATGTACTAACGGCACACAAAATAAAAAGCCATTTAGCCTAGACATAACGGGCTATCCGCTAAGGATTCTATTTCATTAAACAAAAATGATACTATACATTCACTTCTAAAACATAAATACACACCCCACAGCATGAGAACTGCCATTATAAAACATTCTTTGCCAGTTATGACCTGTCGAAGGTGATGACGGATGAAATGGTAAACCTTGCTGTGTCATTGCGCTATATTGCTGTGATGCTGAATGTTGAATGATATCATCATCCATCTTTATAGAAATCTTTCGATCTGATGACAAACAATTAAAATACATTAAAATATATAATATTTCATGCTAACACATTTAAACAAGTTGAAACTTGCATATTATATGCTGTTATGAAATTAAGCTAATTTGATTATTGTACTTCTAAAATTATTAACATATTATTATTAACATAAAATGATTAAATACCAAAATGGTACCTGTACTAAAAATAACAGTTGTAGCTAAACATAACCTCAATTTCACTTGATGAGTTTGCTAATAATTATTGTAAACTATTTAAACTCTCATATACAACAAACAATAAAGAATTTCATCTGTAATGATTATATTACTTTGTTGTGTAAGCAGTTAAAGAGAAAAGAACAATATGAAATTATAGAGGTTCGTTAATTTAATCAGGATGATGAATAATTTAAAAACTGATTTCAAAATGTTTCAAACTGGTCTAAGCTAACCTAACCTATCTAATATAGTTAATTACCTTAGAGGTTGTCCTCAGTCCGTATTATAGTCCGTATATATGTGTTAGTGCGGGCCTGACGAAGCCGACAGTGTTCGGCGAAACAGCGCTGTAGCTATAACTATAATACGGACTGAGGACAACCTTTAAGGTAATTAACTATATTATATATTAAACAGTCCAAGGCAACACATTATACTTTATATAACTAACCTATCTTTTACGTTGAACTATTAAAGCTGAGAAATGTAATCAGTATCTATTATTGGTTGATATATATATTTTTTTAAATATTTTGAAACAACAAATTTGTTTCAGAAAACTAATGAACTCAAACAACAATATTACATCAATTATTCAGTTGCAACTTTCTACTTTTCAACAGGACATGCCTAGCGGAACATTTAAATGGGATTAAAATGTTTGATTCTGACAAATCTACAGTATGTGACTGCAACTATTATCTCTTAGTCTGCAATATCCTGAACAAAAAGAAGCATGGAGGAAAAGACATGTCTGGGAATTGTGAGTCAGTTCGAACTATTGGACGACAGCAACTTCGATTATTAAACTTCATTGTGAAATCTATAAAACACAAACGGCATGGCTTGAAACAAAGTTGGATCAGATAAGATCAAAGTTTTACAAAATCACAACCAAGACGCAGAGAATCATCAGAGGTGACTCGATCTGTGTTTGTATCAAATCTCGGATTATCATCACTTCCAACATGTATTTTTATGTTTGTTTTTTTTTTTTTTTAATAATATTTACTAAGGATTACTCTGCAACAAGACTAATTAAAAAAAAATACAACTGCAATTCAAAGATTACTGTTGTGACTAGAGTAAGTTAATATCAATAGTCATGGAAATAGTAAGTTTTATAAACCTAAAAAACACAAAATATACAATTTTTTATTTCAATTTTAAGTTTTCCTTTACAAGAATAAAGTAGATATATATGGGTGTTTTTATGTGAATACGTTTTGGATATTTTTGGAGGTGGGTTTAACCAAAATTGCATGGTGCACAGTAGTTAGACCATCCAAAAGATTGGCAGGGAAGTCCTGCAGTTTCAGACAACCTGAAATTTTTTATGGATTTGATCTTGCTCACTATCAAAGACGCCTGTTAGACCCAAAATTAGTATTTGGATTTAATTCTAAATTTAACCAGATTTTTCTTTTATTTTTCATTCTGAATATATAGTTTTATTTTAATACTATATTTGTTTTACTTACGTCTGCTCATCCAAAATTGTATCAATGCATTACGGCCGTTTCGAGTATTTATTCAGCCATGGTCACATGCGTTATTTTCGGTACTATATATATATATATATATATATATATATATATATTTTCGGTACCTCATCAACGTTGTTATAAACTCATTTAAAACGTTAGTACGTATTAGACAAATTAAATTTGTGTAAATGTGTTAGTGTAATAAATGTTTGTCTAATACGTACTAATGTTTTAAATGAGTTTATAACAATGTTGACGAGGTGTATATATATATATATGTTATATATAGTACCGAAAATAACGCATGTGACCATGGCTGAATAAATAGTCGAAACGGCCGTAATGCATTGATACAATTTTGGATGAGCAGACGTAAGTAGAACAAATATATTATTATTTAAAAGCTCTCCAGTAAGGTGAAGAATATTTAAAAAAATTTTTTTTTTTTTTGTATTAAACTAAGCGTGAACTTGAAATATTGTTTAAACATATGAATCAAACATGGATGTGGACAAAGCAGATCTAAGTCAACTCCGGGAGGGAGGGAGGAGAGAGAGAGAGAGAGAGAGAGAGAGAGAGAGAGAGAGAGAGAGAGAGAGAGAGAGAGAGAGAGAGAGAGAGAGAGAGAGAGAGAGAGAGGGGGGGGGAAGGGAGGGAGAGAGGGAGAGAGAGAGAGAGCGAGAGAGGAAGGGAGGGAGGGAGAGCAAGAGAGAGAGAGAAATGAGATTACTGAGGAATAGAAAATGTTACAGGGATATTTTTTCCTAGTTTAAAGATGAAAAACTTTTCAATCATCATCATCATCTTATAAGAAAAAAAGACCATACAATAAAGACCCTTAGCCCTCGAATACTCTCATACAGGGAGAGTCAGGATGTAGATCTAGCTAGGATATCTCAGGATTGCCATTCCCATAATGACTATAAGTGAGCTCCTGAGGGGACAAGAAGCGATATAATACGGACTGAAGACCTTTGGAACAGGCTCACGTTCAATTGCTATGTTTCCAGTGGTTCAAGGATATAATGAGAAAGGATAAAATCAAAATGACAAAGAAAGCACTAGAGAAAAAATAACACCTACAGTAAGGATATGCAAGGCCGGATTTCCCAATAGGCCCGGGCCTATGGGCGCAAGCTCCCAGGGGGCGCACGGCCGAGAGAAAAAAAAAATTATAAAAATATCTAAAAATAAAAAGCCATAACCTAACATATTTTTTTAATTGATTATAAAAAAATTGAATCTTGGAGTTGTGTTTAAGCAATTAACATATAGGCATGATATAATTTTTTAATAAAGGTTTTTGGGGAAGTAACTTTAACCAGACTAGGGGGCAGAAAAAATTATTGGGCATAGGGGCGCCAAAATGCTAAATCCGGCCCTGAGGATATGAACAAGATGGAAGATTCAAGTTCAGGAGGGTAAGCGGGCTGGATACTGATGGATGAGGAGTATGTATGGAGAGATCGTCAGGAATGGACGACATTGTGCCGCGATGGAAATATCAAGAAATTAAGAAAGTTAGAAAAGTGTTTTTTTAGCTGATTTAATGAATTAATACTGATATCAACACCCAACTAGTTCAAGTTCCAATTCAAACATCTGAATATGGATTTTAAAAATGTATCTTGTATATTGTTTTACAACTAAAAGTTTTATAAAATTATAAATTAGCCGCATCTCGTAGCATGGTGTTACAATATCGGTAGTATTTTTCTAAAAAAAATGGTACCAATAAAAAATGCAGGTTTACATTTTTCAGTGTTGGATCAGATAAGATCAAAGTTTTTAAAAAATCACAGTTTAGACATAGAGAATCAACAAAAGTGACTCTATCTATGTCCAAAGTCAAATCTCGGAATATCATCATTTCCAAGAAATCATTTCTTTATTCAAAAATTAATATTTTTTCTGCTACAATTAGGAAGTGAAAATTATGTTTACATTAGTTTTTTTTCCCCCTTTCCCGTAAAAAAGCAAAGATAGTATTGAGATAATGTAAAATATTTAAATGATTGATAATTTGAGTTTCTGTGAATACATTTACAGTTCTTCTATTTACCTTTATATCTAAAGATAACATGATTTGATTAACTTTAAATTTTCAAGTTTGATGTGGGAACGATGTCCGAAGGAATGATTAAACTTATGACCAAATAGTGGTAAAAAATTGGAGGTAACTAAAACTATAGTGAGAGTCCATCTCAAGAATAGTAGTGCAAATGAATTCCTTCCTTCTTTGTAATGAGAACAGGTATCATTTTTGACAAAATCAGAGTATTGAATATACAATAATATTTTAAGTGAAAAATATACGACCTAGACTGGGAATCGAACCCAGGACCTTTGGCTTTACGCGCCAATTCTCTACCAACTGAGCTATCCTAGTCGTTGGAGCATTGGCGCATAAAGCCAAAGGTCCTGGGTTCGATTCCCAGTCTAGGTCGTATATTTTTCACTTGAAATATTATTGTATATTCAATACTTACTAGTAAAAACGTATAAGCGGAAAAATCAAATAATTAAAAAATCAATAAAATCAGAGTGTTTGTAAAATTAAATTGTATCTCAGTTATTCATGTACAATTTTTTTATTAAGTAATAAATAAAAAATAACAACTTAACATAACCAAAACATAAAAAAAGTTTGCATAATTATGCATTCTACTCTGCTCTGATATTTAGTTAAGAAAATTGTCGAAATTATTACCTACCTTATTTTGAAACAATTAGATCATATTTGATGTCGGAAGATACTTTTGAAGTATCAAAATAAATTAGTTTAGTAGAAAATAAGAAATATAAAATACGAAATCAAAATCTGGTTAGGTTACTACGAATGCCTATGTCAATTCGTATGACAACGTTCGTCAAGTTAGTGAATATGTCGATCGCTCAATTGTTTTATTAGGTCTGGCTAGGTAATTATATATATAGTCATCTGCCCCAAACCTATTTCTCACAATTCATCAATCATAAACCTTCATAATATTAAACCAGCGATCACATATTCACTAACTTGACAAACGTAATCATACATATTGATGAAACCAAGACTTGGATTTCGTACTTTTATATTTCTTATTTTCCACTAAAATAACGTATTTTGATACTTCAAAAGTATCTTCCGACACCAAATATGATCTAATTGCCGACACCAAATATGATCTAATTGTTTTAAAATAAGGTAGGTAATGATTTCGATAATTTTCTTAACTAAATATCAGGGCAGACTAGAATGCATAATTACCAAATTTTGAATACAAAATATGGACCTATAAAATTAAGTTTTTTCGCAAAAAAAATATCTGAAATTTATTTTATAAATAATACCTAGTTGGATGAAATGTAAAATATTTCAAAATGTCCAATGCAAAATACGTAAAAAAAAAAAAAAAAAATTTAAACAGACATATATTTAAAAAAAGGCACAGATCCTGACATTGAAAGTATTTCAATTACATCTATGATAATAAGGAAACAGTAGATTAATATCGCACAGTACACAATAATTTTTTTAAAATTTGGATGTCCTAAAAACTAAGCTACCGATTACTGATGGGTCCATTTGTCTGTGCGCGCGGCTTGCTATGGCACGGCGGGGAAGAGGGGAGTGGTTATCGCTCATTTCCAAAAACATGTGGTCCCGCGCAGCGCGCCGGACGTAGATTATTCACCTGTCTTCAATGTAGCTTCGAGAGCATCAAGTCATTAGCAGAGGAAAAATTCAACCTCATTGGTGCAAAAGAATGGGAGAACAAGTGCGAATATGTAAAAACTATTGAAAATAATTACGCTTCAGCTGAGTCGTGGATCAACGACCTAGTGGAATCAATGATTATATCAGTAGGAAACAGCGACAGCAGTGAGGAGGACGATGACGACGATGATTTGAGCAGCATTGAAGAGCTGGATTAAAATGTATGTAGACAATCAATAAATTTAATATTGTAAATCAACTTTTAGTATCACATTTTTTAGATGTTAACTTTGCCAGTACTGATATTTTAAAGGACGTAAAACAATAAAATCTGTTTGTAAACATCATGTTTCTATGTGCACTACAAATCTTGTAAACTGTAATTATGTCTCGTGAAAGGTAGACAAACATAGTTGGGTGAGCGAGCCCTACTTTTACAGAACGGATAGTAGCGTCAGAGCCGCGCGCACAGACAAATAGTCCCATCAGTAGTTTGGTCATAATAATAATAAGGGGACATTTTGATGAAACTCATATTTATATTTTTAAGATTTCAATTTCAAATTAAACACAGTTTGAATGCATCTTGAGTCCTATAATTTGCAGATGTAGTATAAATAATTATTAGAAAATGAAAGGATTTTATTTGATAAGTGTTGGTTCAGATAAGATCAAAGTTTTACAAAATCACAGCCAGACACAGAGAATCAACAGAGGTGACTCTATCTATGCTTGTGTCAAATCTCGGAATATCATCATTTCCAACAAATCATTTGAAATTTCTATAGAATTACATTATTTGAATGTTAAAGATATATTTCAATGAGAAAATGCTAGTACATATGTTCCCATTTTTAAAAGATTGTAATTGACAAATAAATCTTCTAACATTTTTTTAAATAGATAACTTGTGTTATCAAATCAGCCCTCGACTGCTGTAGTGTAACAAAGTGAAGTTCCTGGCTCAATTCTCATGGAGTCAAACATTTACTGTGTCGACCCAATATTGTGAGAAGAATTAGGTATGGTATCTAATTTTTAATTTATTTATACAGATGTAATATACTTTATTTATTAACCCTTCAACGTGGATTGCTGAGCAGCACTCACTTGATTTCATCTAATGTATTTGCGGATTGTTGAATGCTGCTCGTTCGGCAGTACTCCCATTAGCTAATGATCTCTACCAGTTATATTTGGGACTTTTTCAACAAACTAAAATACACAGAACTTGTAGAAAAGTTATGTTTATCATTACTAAACGTCTACCTAAACCAGTGCATTTTACTTGTTTTAAATACATTATGAAATCAAGTGTTTACTAATCAGCTGTAAGGTGCTATTGTGCTACACAAAAAGAAGTTTTTTGTAATTTACACAGTGTTTTTATAGTATTATTGTTGTTTTAGAAAGATAAAAATGAATCGTTGCAATTAAAATACGTGCAAAGACTGTTTTGTCATTTTATAATTTTTAAAAGATAAATATGACAGTGTGTTTATAATTTTTTAAATAGTTTTTTAATAAAGTGTTTTAGTGATGAAGTCTTATATGAATGGTTCATATTATAAATGAAAGTGAAAAGTTATGAGCAATCACTAAAAACATCCAAAAAGTACCGCAATAGGCACTATTCCTTCCTAAAAATGTCCCATGTTGAGGGGTTAAAAAAATCCAGATTTTTATTTTCTAACAATATTGGATCAGATAAGATCAAAGTTTTACAAAATCACAGCCAGACATGGAGAATCAACAGAGGTGACTCTATCTATGCTTGTGTCAATTCTCGGAATATCATCATTTCCAACAAACCATTTTTTTAGTAATATATCTATGTTATATAATAGTATGTTAAAAGTAAATATAAATTTTTCAATGATAAAATTGTAGTATATATGTTCCCATTTTTAAAGTAATGTTGATTACAATTATATTTTTGAAAAATCATTTATTGTGTTCAACCAACATCATGAGCATTGTGAAGCTAAAAGTGATACTCAATCAACCTTGCAATGGGTCTACTAGAACAACGGCGACAAAAATTTTGATGCGCTAACGACAGATTACTTGACTAAACAACTGTGTAGCACAAGCCTAGGCTCTTCAAAAGATATTGTAGCATAGTTTAGTTTTTTATTTATCAAATTTACAAAAACCCAAGAAAAGCAATAAAAATCAAAGGATATTGTAACCTCTCTACAACCTAAACACTATTTCTTGGATGGTCTAATTGCGTACTAAGAAGCCAAATTTTGAAATTTTAACCCCCCTCCCCCCCATATTCAGTTGGAGAGGAGTATGACAATGAAACAGAGATTTACTTTTTTGCAACAGTACACAATACGGAGAAAAAAATTTTATAAAAGGAAAAAAATGGTTAGTTTCAGTAGCATTCGTTTTTCACCATACTGTAGTTTTTGCAAGTGGAGGATAGGTTAGGTTAGGTATGGATCAATATAACTATGTAAGTCCTAGAAGATATATAAAATATTACAATAACTGTATCTTTTTTTTTCCTGTGCAAGCACTCATGAGAAAAGGTTAACTCCGTAGTCTGAATTTTTTTTTTATTGTATTCAGAGAAAAATTATAAAAATAATATGCAATTTTAAACTATCAACAATCTTGTAAAAATTAAAACTCTTCCCTGTACATTCTGAATGTCCTGCTATTATTAAAAAGTAATTATATTGTTGTCACACAGTACAAGCATGGGTATTCCATGAGACGGCAAACGTTTCAATAACCAATTCACAGATTAAAATTGTTCAAGGGTGGGGGTGGGCTACTCTGGTCTCAAATTGTACAACAGGTTGCCGGATGATCTTAAGAAAGTGCCTTGTATTGACAAATTTAAAAACAAACTAAAATCTTGCTTAGCTCAGCAGGCATTTTCTTCTGTGGAGGAGTACCTTCAATTGTAAGTCTTTGTCAAAACCCACGATTGATCACGAAGTCTCTGAATCCAAGAAGCCTAGAGCTATGAATGTTTTACATGGTTTGGGCTAGGTCTGTAGACACATACTAAGAAAGGGTTTTGAAAATGTTCCACTTCAAGGGTGTTTTTTACCCCTAAAATCAAATCTATGTTATCTATGGGCCGATTTTGATCAAAATTGGTGTGTTGCTGTATTTGGGCATAATTTATTTCCATTGCACCACCATTAGGGTTGTTCTAAAAAAATATTTCTTTATAAAATTATCTCAACTATCCCCAGGTGAAACTGGGGCCCGTCAGCTAGTGGGCAAAAAATTTCAAATAGAAAAGTTACAAATTAAACTAATTTGATTTTTCACTAAAAACAGTAGCCTACTTACTGTGGTTTGATTTGAGAGGAGATCCTTCCTTAAAATCTAAAACTTTGATAGGATATCCAACACCAATTGTAGACCCAAATACTTTTTCACCGTCCATTCTCTTCCGTGCTCTAAAAATAAAATAACTTTCATTAGCTAAACAATTATTGTTTAAATTAATTTATTCCAAGCTAAGTATTATAATGCAAAATTACAATATCTAGAAAATGTATGTGAGCAGCAAGAGATGTGTACAGAAAATATACCAAATTGTGGAATATTAAACAAAGTAAAGAAAAACAACAACAAATAAATGATTTAAAAAAAAAACTAACAATAAACTAGCATTGAACAACCATAACAAGGAAATTGGGAGAACCGATTTTAAGAAAACATTCTTTAATAAAGTTCTATAACAGAGTTTTTGTTTTCTTTACCAATAACTCACGAACCGACACTTTTGGAGAAATGTCGACCAACGTTGGGTTATATCCTAAGAAACTACATTTAAACATAATTTGATCAGAATTATTAGAGCTAATTTTGTATTTTAAAAATCCACTTTCTTCAATTCAGGTGATCAAAATGAACACAAACACAAAAATATTACAACAATTTTTTACACACCCTGTAACTTTCTCTAAATTATGTCTATGCGAGAAGGTAATCTTGAAATGGATTGAGTCTGTAACAGAGAACTGGGAACATTGTCAATTAATAGGCATTATACATTTTCCCCTTGTGGTTTAAAAGTAAAAAATCTCTCGTCAATAAATATCACATTAAAAAATATATATATTGTAAGCATGGGACATCTCCAACCAAATAAAAAATAAATTAATAATAATTTAAGTATTTGAGTAATTAGATTAATAATATTGAGAATTAGGAAGCTCACATAAAAAATTAAAATAATTAATAACAAACATAAAAACTTTAATCAAAAAACATTTAAAACAAATAATTAAATCAATAAATTTAAATTAAGCGCTAAATTGAATACAATGTACACCCTCTAGGGTAAAATTGACAAAAGTGCGTGTTTCACAACTCAAAACGAATGGTGCAATTACGAACGGAAAACATAACAATTCTAGGAATTTGTCCAATGCTCGCCATGCTTAGCAGTGGGCGTGCCGTTTCGGATACACAACCGAAGCTCACTTCCAACTTGGCTTTCATAGAGGGTGGACGTGCCTGCTGAACGCTCTGCGTTCCAACAATTATGGAACGATTCAAGGCATGAGTTGTTAATATTTTTATATACAGTAAAATGTTTGTTTTTAAAGAAAAAGGTTGTTACTATCAATAGGTTTTGGACACGAGACGAGTGAGTAGAATTTATCGTAATTATGTGAACTTAAAGAAATCAAGTGTTAGAAATTTGGACAGTGAACCAGACTTTAATATGTAAGCTTTACATGTGAGTTTAAAAAGATATATATTTTTTTATTATTATAATGATTTTATATCTAGCATAGTATGTTAAATAACAAAATGTTTTATTCAAATTATAAACCAAAAGATTCTGGTTATAAAAGAAAGATTTTTATTAACAAACATGAGTGAGTAAATTTTTATTGAGTATATCCTAGCATTCATGTGTCACGGAAATCTGCCTGGTGAGTACAGATTGGAGCCTGAACTCTGAATCCTTTTATTTAAAATTTGAAATTGATGTAATAAGTAATAAACTCACAATCTAAATAATTAACGTTTGATATTTTTTAAAGAAACTAAGAAATTAACAATCAAAATATATATATATAAATTAAAATGAAGAAAATCACAATAATAATTCGAATTTGCCCCTAACCACAATCACTGGAACTTAATAAAACACAATTATCTGATTAATTGTTCTTTATTAATTATATCCACTTAATGCCCTGATGTACATTTCGATAACATGGTTATCATCATCGGAGGGTCTTGCTTATAAACTAAATCTAACCTTACATATCTATTACTAAAATGAAATTGTTACTAGAAGAAAATCAGATAAAATACAAACCCCTAGCCCTTGAATAGTTGGAAAGAATAAATAGAGGGATCAAAATCCTAGACTACATGAAAAAAGTGAAGATCCAGCAAGGTTCCCTTGCGATTACCAAGCCCGTACTAACTACAAGAGCAAGGTGTATTTTGTGAGATGTGTGTGATTTTGACATCGGTGTAAATGTATCTAATAGGTTAGGTTTATCCTAGATTAAGAATAATTACGATTGATTGTAATGTTCAATAGTAATACTTAACTTTAATGTAATAGCAGATATTTCTTGTTGAAACTCCATATTCAAGGATAAAATAAAGCAAAAGCTTAAAGTTTCAAATATTTAATAGTATAAATGAGCTACAATTGTTTCGCCTTGCGGCATCGTCGGGCAACGTTGAGTTGTACTATTAAATATTTGAAACTTTAAGCTTTTGCTTTATTTTATCCTTGAGTAATACTTAATATAAAATAGTTATGAGACTAATGTTTCACGTTTTTTCGGCTTACCATTTTCAAAGTCTCAGTCAAATTAAAGTAGAAATCGTCTAACTGCAGATTGTGACGTCTGTAACCGGTAGATAATCCCGTTAAATCGGCAAAATATTGGACTTTGGATTGACAATTTAATACGGAAACAAGATATGCAATATTAAAAGCGAGGTATATTAATCACATAATAGATTATTTCTATTTAAAATAGTCTAACTATAAGAACGTTTTAGGTTTAAGAGCTTAAATGATAAAAAGAATAATAGTCCATATTACAACAGTGTTAGTTCGAATCATAGAAAAGAGATCTGACAACGCTGTTAAGATCAAACTCTTTATATTGTTTCTGCCAACTCGGGTAGAAAGCTTCTTAGTCTAGAATATTCCATATCCAAATGATGTCATCGTTGATAGAAAATTCACGCCTTGAAGAGAGGCAAGCCAAAAGACACTTTGGAGAAAACTCCAACCGATGCGGTATGTCTGGGTTAAGGCAGTCGCATGGTTGGGAGATGAAATCTTATGATAATAACAAAAGTTATTATAATAAATAAAACACAATTATTTATTTTGTAATATCCACTTTTAATTAGTCTAGCCGACCAATGGTTTCGCCTGCTAAGGCATTGACGAGGCTGTATTACAGACTGAAGAAAAAAGACAAAACCAGAAAACCTTAAAACTAGAGGGTGGGAGTTAGGATACAATGAATGGAAGGTTGGGGAAATACCCGGCCTGGGCAATGACCATAGGAACAATACATATTGGGAAAACCAATTGATTGTTCTAAGTACAAATAACTTTTAAAGGTTTTACTAATGGAGAGTTATACAAATCTAACTGGTCATTTAAAACTAAATTAGGGTTACAGTATCTTATTCTTTTAATTTCTAAGCTCTCCAAAGCATTCAATTTTCTACCTTTATTATCAAAATGTAATATTTTAAAATCTACACTCGAATTAAAATCAGACACTTGATGTATTCTTAAATGATTTGAAAAACTGGAATCTTCATATCCTAACCGCCAACTTCTTTCATGTTCACTTAACATGAAATGTAAACATGGAATTCCACCAAGAACCATCGGTCTCAACAGTAATGGAAAATAAAAAAATAAAAAGTTATTATTCTAAGAGAATATGCAAGTGCAGAATTCAAATTGAAATATCCTCAAACTCGGAATGTTAAATTGTATTAAAAAAGTGATAAATCAAGTGAATGTGTGTTCAATATAGCATAGAATAAGTTACAATTAACTACATTCTTGCAAATGAAAAATTTATTCGAGGAACTATTAAATTTAAGTAGTTAATTAAAAGAATTTAACCCTAGAACACTTATGTCTGGGTTGAGTCACACTATCACTTAAGTATCGTAAATTTGACTACTCATTTTTGTTTTTTTTTTTACTTGACGGAAACCTAATTTAAAATTTTTTCGTTGCTATAGTTATGTTTTAGTACTCTTTAGAATTAGGAAAAAAATTGTTTTAAAAACTTATTAGTGCAACTAGTAATAAAAAACTATAAAAATGAATGACTACTTTTTTGAAAGGAAAAAAACAAGGGTTAGAAAATATTTTTATAAGTTATGTATAACAGTATTTTTATTAAATGAAACACATATTTATCTAAAGTATACAGGTTGTACAATCTTATTTTACTAATTAAACAAGGTTATAGTAAAACCTTAGTAAAAACAATGGTTTTTCCCTCTATAAAAAAAGTAACGCAGTCACTTATGTATCGTCAAATGCACGACGTGAGCACAAATAAGTACAGACACATGTGGCTGGTAGGGGTGAAATTCCGCGACTGGCCTTGTCTATTAGAGTAAGGAAGGTACTGGGAGGGGGGATGCGCGGTCACCACTCTTCTGTCAAATACGCCGATTTTGGGTTTTGCATGTCGTCATTTTGACGACACATAAGTGTTCTAGGGTTAAGGAATTATTAAAAAATACTGACTTTTAGGAAATTTTTATTAGCTATATCAAAATAAAAAGGGACCAGAACGTTAATTTCAGCTGATTAAATGTTAAGATTATTTGATGAATATTTCGATTTGGTTTTATTTTATGAATATATGTTTCAGTTTGGATTAATGTTCGTTAGATTAAGTATTTTTCTGTTGTTCTAAATTTGACAATCACTCTATGAATTCCAGATATCACGACTATGTTTTAATTTAAGTAGTACAGTCATCCAAAGAATTCAAACCACTGGATTAACTCAATTTTAAAAAGAGTACATGTACTCGATCACATGTTGGTACCCTATATTAGAATTTATAGTTTGAATCCGGACCTTCAACAGTAGAGTAAATAATAATCTTTTAAATCAGTAAGTTTTGCGACCCGAAGAAGCAGGAAGATTACTAGACTGACTTTATATATATAGATTGGTTAGATTTTGTATGGACAGGAGACAGGCTTACCTTGGAAAATGGTCCTTGGTATTACCTAATAGTACATAAGTAAGAAAACACACACACAAAACACTTGAAGTTTTGAAATATTTCGTAAACACTGTTCACTTTCTCAATCAGTAGAGTTAAGAAGAAGATTGACAATAATAATAATAATCTGTGGTTCAACACTCAGTCTTCAATCTTCTTCTTAACTCTACTGATTGAGAAAGTGAACAGTGTTTACGAAATATTTCAAAACTTTAGTGTTTTGTGTGTGTGTTTTCTTACTTATGTAGGCTACTATTAGGTAATACCAAGGACCATTTTCCAAGGTAAGCCTGTCTCCTGTCCATACAAAATCTAACCAATCTAATAGGCTATGTGCCCTATTAAATTCTAACCTTTATGTATATAAGATTATTTTAAAGACAAATAATTTTTACTAAAATTGTATTTATATTGTGTGAACGGAAAAAGACAACTTTGATAGTAATATATTCAGAGTGTAAGTAGTGAAACGGAACTTTTGAGTTAGAATCTGTATGTTCATGGCAGCGATGCCATCAAAATATCGACTTCCATCCCTATGATGTCAGAGGCTTCATAAAACAATAGATTGTAAAGTACAAGTTCTACGTCGAGCGAGATGAAAACTAAGAGCTCTTAGAATCTTCCAACTAATAGGAGCTGAGTAATAAAGGTACCTTACTTCCTTCAGCAAACGTTTTTCATCCGCCGTTATTAGATCTCAGTCTTGAGTGATCGTATATTGGAGTAGTGTAGAGGAAGTTGGGATATATTTTACACATAATCATCGTCAAGTCAAGCGAAATTGGTTACGTATTAGTGAGAAAGCAATAAAATTGACAAACTTGGTGTATAAAACTGAATTAATTAAGAAATGTCCAATTAAGAAGTAACATTCTTTTGTGTGAGATAATAAGCATGTTGTTCTTAAAAATTAATACATTTGGTGGAATAAATTACTTAACTAATTCAATTAATAGAAAATGAACAATAAATTACAGAGATCAATCTTTTGCCTTTTTTAATTGTAAAGAAATCATCTAAATATATATATATATATATATATATATATATATATATATATATATATTATAAATAATAAGTATGAATAAATTATCAAGTACGTTCATATAACAAAAGATAAAAGAAATGAGTATAATTATTAATATCTAAATAAACTTTGTGATTACAAGTACCTGCTGGAAGTACGATACATATTAACTCTTTTCATAATAAAACAGAACTGTGTGAATGATTGAATGGATAAAATTGGATGAATGATTTTAATTCTTGTATGTTACAATTTTAAGGACAACTCAAAAATGAAAATATAAATTCACTATACCTAGCAGCCGCTTCTAAAGATGGGAACCTTATTGTAGTAGTGAGATCTGAAATGAAACCAACTCGACCTCCACAATTCTCTGCTAATCTCTTGAGTCGATGACGAATACGTCCGTGATCTTGTCCTACTGGTAGATTACTTACTAATACTTCCGAAGGTTGATTCCATGCCTGAAAACAGTTCAATAAAAGGGGGTAATTAAAAATAATAATAAATGTCTATTATACTGTCTTACAACTAAACTTTACACAACACTAATAAACTTTTGGCAAAATTTTATTTATATTGTGTTTTATTTGTACCTAAACGGGATTAGTTTACCAACCCTCCGATGATGATAACTTGTTTCCTGAAATGTACATCGGGGAACTGTAATAATATAAGCTAATAAATTTCTGCCATAGTTTGTGTTGTGCTATTGTACCTAACTTGTCGCAGACGACTTAGTGTTTACAATTTAAAATTCACCACAGTGCTCATTGTTCCTCTATTAACTTCACAATGTTACAGTTGTTCAAAAAATGAGTCAAATTTTTTCATCTAACACTACACACAAAAAATGTTGCCAAGACAAAACACACGACGTACACAACAGAGTTGAAAAAAGGTGTCATAATAACTTAAAAAATCTATATATTTTTTATAAAATTAAAAATTAACTTCTTCTTTTTTTTAAAATTATTGCGAAATGATAGATTGTTTATATGAGGGTCGATCGGAAAGTAACCTCCGTTTTCCTGTAGTGCAAGAAATAGTAGAGATAGCACTACTCCTCCTGTGGTTGTGTACAGTAGCTCAACATATACCAACTGCCATTGTGGGAACGGCCATTCGCCCATAATAGCTCTTCTAAATGAGCGCTACAATAGAAAACCCTCCGAGAAATGTGAAGTGATTGCAATGATAAGATTTCTGATGAGAAAAAATTTGTCAGCAACAGATATTCATTGTGCACTGTATACTGTAAATAATATTGAATGAAGGTGTTGCACATTACTGGATTTGTTTGTTTAAAAATGGGAGAACAAACATTCACAATGAGAAAAAGAATGACAGGCCATCTGTAGTCAGGATGGACAAAAAAATGATGAAGGTCTGTGAAAATCGGTGGTTCACAATCTCTGAACTCTCTGTACAATTCCCACAAATTTCTTGCACTGTATTGTTACAGAAAAGTTAGGCTATCATTCTGTGATTGATGGGGTACCAGAAATTCTTTCCGAAAATCATAAGAGACAATGAATGAAATCTGCCCACGACTTTCTTTCACATTACAATACGGAAGGAAAAGAGTTTCTTATACTATTGTGACTGGCGATGAGAGTAAGGTATCTTGCTTGATATGAGGTAATACTACTTTACCAAACAAAATAAAAGGGGCAGGTAAACTTTGTGTGCTAGGAAAGTTATGGCAACTGTGTTACGGGGTGAAAAAAAGGGTATTGTTTGTGCATGAAATACAGAATAGCCATCAATTCTAATGTATATTGTGAAACTTTAAGAAAACTAAGAAGGGCCATTCAGAACAAATGCTGTGGTTTGCTGAATTCTGGTTTCTTGTTTTTGCACGACAATACTCGCTCTCACACTGCTCGACAAACACAAGATCTATTGCATCAATTCAAATGTAACGTTTTATCAACATCCGCCATATAACCCACATTTGGCTCCCAGTGATTTTCACCTATTCATGTACGAGCGATGAATTACCACCTTTGATGATTACGAAGAACTTTAAGATACTGTGACAGGTTAACTAAAATCCCAAGCAGCAGACTTCTAAGAAGAAAGAATTTCCAAACTGGTTCATTACTATGATAATTATCTAATTCAAATGGTGATTATGTAGAAACATAATGGAAACCTGTAGAGTGAAGATGTCTACAATAAAGTTTCTGTACCTATATCTGTTTTATTTATAATCAACGAAGGCTACTTTACAAACGGCTCTCGAATTATACATATATGCCATCATATATATATATAAATTGGTTAGATTTTGTATGGAGAGGAGACAAGCTTACCTTGGAAAATGGTCCTTGGTATTACCTAATAGTACACAAGTAAGAAAACACACACAAAAAACACTAAAGTTTTGAAATATTTCGTAAACACTGTTCACTTTCTCAATCAGTAGAGTTAAACTTAAGAGTTGAACAGTGTTTACGAAATATTTCAAAACTTTAGTGTTTTTTGTGTGTGTTTTCTTACTTGTGTACTATTAGGTAATACAAAGGACCATTTTCCAAGGTAAGCTTGTCTCCTGTCTATACAAAATCTAACCAATCTAATAGGCTATGTGCCCTATTAAATTCTGATCTTATATATATATATATATAAACTCATATACACTATTAATTATTATGAAAGGCCTAGTTCTAGCCTTTAAGTCGCTATTTATAGTTTTCAATATAGTTCTACAATCGGCTGTTACCTCAAATTAATTATATTCTAAGCTTTTTATTTGACAATAAAAGTTAATACATACTTTAAAAATGTCCTGTATTTAAATGATCCAAATGAAACATATCAATAAAAACTAACTACCGGTATAAAAACTTACAAATATTTTAATAAACTCATCAGCACGTTTCCATCATAAAATTTAAGCTTCTGTGCTTTTAAAACAAAATGTTTTGGGATCACAAATTCTCTAAAAATGCAGTTGCTGATAAAACAAAAACAAAACAAAGTCATAGAAAATCTACTTTCTCAAAATCAACTTTACTCATTTAGTTAAAATTTTGGTGAAATGTAAATATTAATGATCCACGCCAGTGTACTAAATCGTAAGTAAAAATTATGGTTGGAAAAAACTATAATGAATCTCGACTGCCATCATTAAAAATTCAGTTTATGACGCAAGCAAAACAAGTTTAAGAAAATTATTATTTAGGAAGCAAGTTTAAACTCCTTAGAAACCTGAGCCTAAAACGACTGAGCAGCTTAGCTTTACACGCTTTTAAGGCACAAATTTTATTTCACTAAAATATCTGCATTTCCTGGAATAATAGACGGACGGAAATCTACTAATCTCTTTTGGTCCAGCACTTCACACGTAAATATTCTGCAGTTTCTGAACATTTGCCACAAAAACCCACATTACAAAACAGCACAAGTTAGACCCATGTTTCTTAAATTTCCTACGTCCAATGACAAAGCTCAAGATTTCTATCAGTATACGTCTGCTAACTGCTTATCTAGATTTTTCATTGGAGTAGAACAATGACCCATAGAGTAAACCCTTTGAAACTTTGTTCTGTTAAACGGTCTTTGTCTTTCGATCTTTTTAAGGTAGGTCTTGCTAAAAAATTTCTTATACAAGCAAATTCAGGATCAATGAGTGGAGTCTGAACCTCTCTCCTCAGAAGTTTATCAGCCTTTTCATTATCCTCTATGACCAACCGATCAACCAACCAAGACACCACCAACTGGTTGAGAATTTTACTAAGCTCAAATAAGCCTAACATCTATTTAAATATCTATCAACAATATATATGTATTCATTTTAACAAAAGGTGTGTGAAAAATGAATGACATATTTTTGTCTGGATTGTTTATTTTTAACTAAAACAACAAGAATCATCTTACCTTTGCGTTTATCCTATAAGGCAAATTGGACACCAGACTAGAGAAATTATAATGTTCATTGGCACACAGAATTAACGACTCTGAACACTTATCATTGTGTATTAGAATCACATGAACCTTTTTCCTGAAAAGAAAAAAAACAAATCCTAATTAAATAAGTAAAAGAACTTGATAAATAAGCGATACATTCAAGTCAAAGTCAGAGCAGCAAACAGGTCCGTGGTATCGTGCCATCATGGTACTTACTCAGACCCATCATACAACGTAATACAAACATATCATTTAAATAAAAGCAACGCCTAAAACGTGGTTTCTTGCCTTATAAGAAATGTTAAATTGTATTGGTAGATCAAGAGGTCTTATCCAGTAGTGTAAGTTTGTTTAATAAAACATTTGTTACACGGGTTTTCCGAACCTCGTAATTGTTTTTATCACTACTTTCTTGACGTCAGCTAAATGTGTATATTAAAACGTAAAAAGTTTAGTAAGTCATTGTACAGATTATAAAAAAATTGTCTAATTCATTTATTACAATCCTTATTTTGAAAATGAAAAATATTATTGTAACGTGGAACTTACTCTTTCACTGAAAAATTTGAAAAGTATCGTGTTCACATAAAACAGGCTATATAGAGTCTAGTAAATTGTTAGGCCTAAATGATACAAACAACATGTTATTGTAAAATATGTTTTAATATTTCCTACGACATATCGTGTGTAATTTGCACGCATTATATGACAGGTACAGGCGAAACTCGTTAATCCGAATATTTGTTTGCTCGAGGCGTTCGGACTATCAAAAAGTTCGGATTACTGAGGAAATGCAAAAAAACGCCAGAAATAATTTAAAACAAATTTTATTACTGTACAATAAATTTGAAAACTACAGTACAGTACATAATAAAGTTGTACAATATAATAAATAACTTTGTAATACAATAAATAACTTTACAATAAAAAGTCTTTAATCGTTTTCTGACCTGCTTTTTTGATCGACTTACGAAACGAGTCATCACGCAGTTGACGAAGGGTGAGGATCTGGTATAGTACCAATAGTGAAATGACCTAACTAGCTACTCATCTCAACTACATCCTTTACTTTGTTTACGTTTCCGTTGTTGTGACATGGGAATTCTAAGAAATGACAACTGAAGGCCGTTCGGAGTAGCGCGGCGTTCGGAGTACTGTGCGTGCGGATTAACGAGTTTCGCCTGTACATGAATATTGATATTAAGTGTTTTGCTTAAATCAGTGGTTAAAATGTAATCAAATGATGAACACAGTCTTGTAACTTTTATATTAAATTTTCACTTTCATAATCAAATTTCACGGTTAAACAATTAGTTTCTTTTAAAATAGGCTTTTAAAGTCACTGTTTTAAAAGTGAGTATCTAACTTACGAATTCTCATTGTGTACATAACCTATATATAAGTGAATTTGGTACTTTCTATTTTCGATTTTTCAATTAAAAAGTGAATTCCGCGTTCAAATACAATTTTAAATTTTCTAAATAAAGTATGTAAATTTTAAACTAATCTATGTAGAACAAAAACTCGATACAAGATCTCACAAAAATTACGTTTATTTAATCAAACGCATTTCAACGACAAAGTCGCCATTCTCAGTGATACATGAGCTATAATAACAAAACTATAACTCCTTCACTATTATCTCACAAGTAAAGCTCAATATATATTTATAAAAATAATCTGTATATCGACTAGTAAACTTTTACCATTAAAAGTCTTCTCTCGTGTCAGTATCAAGCTTCATATGTGTACATATTTGAGAAGCCTCCACTCACTACATTCATATCATTGACTCTGCCCTGCTGGATCTTGTAATTATACATATATCACATTCTTGGGAGGTCAGGGTACGAAATTCTATTTTTCACAATAACTTCGCTTTTTGTCATTCCAGATGGGCGGGGTTGGTATTATTATATGCAGAATTGAAATCTGTGCATTTTTATCTAATTTAATTTGTTATAAGTTGAATAACACATGAGATATGAACAAATAAACTGTTTAAAATTGCCGTCATTTAGACATTTTAAATTTTATTTTTTCTGCATTTCAAATAAAGTTCTGCAAAAATACACTCTTCCTCTACCAATTTCATGTTGCTATCCTAATTTTTGTGGCCGCTATCATGCTTACATACAGACGACGACAACAACACCAAATGAACAGCATGTCGAAATCTCTTTTTCTGTTTCCTGATCCATTGAAAAATGAAGATCAGTCAAAAAAACAGAGGTTAACATTTGTGACAATTACTAAACTTACCCTATACTTCATATACTGGATAAGGACAAATGTAAGAGCCCTGTATTAGGAAGAGAGTTAAAAGCAATAACATTTCCCTCGCTGAGCAGCCAGGACATTTAATTAACTGGACACTGCCCAATGATAAATAATTGAGTTGGTGGAATAAGCTAACCTCATCTTCATAAGTGTTCAAGTTTAACCCCTGTAAGGGCTCAACAATTATAGGTAGTGAATTGTGATTGAAAATATTAAAGGCAACGGGTTTTTTAATGTTCTAACCACATTAAAAATTGTCTCACAAACCTAGGCTCTTCATGGGCAGTAATGATTAGACTTTTACAATATCTCCATGAGTGTTTTCATAAAAGAGACTTAGAATATTCGGGATTTAAGTGTTTTGGGGATGTTAAACCATCCTGAAGTACTCATTGATTTTATAAGGAACCTGAAGAGAAATCTAGTTTGTCATAAGTTCCACCAAGTTTGAATCACATTGGAAAAAAGCTACGGATGACCTTGCAAGCTAAAAAGAGGGACGTCTATTACACCTTGAATTACTTTATTTATTACAATGGAATAACCAAGGTTCAATAGTTTTCTCTCTTTCCTTGGCCGAGAGCAAATTATACATTTAATTCTATATGAATGGAAACTTTTACTCTCCATATTGAACTTATGCCGGCTAACGTTAGAGCTACCAACGTTAGATGTTACCAATTCTGACAAATACAACATACAGACTTAAAATAATGTCTGTGCAGTTAATACGTCAATTGTATGTTATTTAATGGTTTATTAATAAAATATCGTAAAGGACAACACATACCTGTGCCTGAGATCACAGAGGTCCGGAGCAAAATTGATGTCCCCTGAAATAAGTATCACAGCCGAGGGGCTTCCGTGGATATCAGCAAACCTACGAATAGATTGTCGTAATTTCTCGTCTGCTGCATTCTTTGATGTAGCTCCAACGTGGATTAAATTAACCTAAAATCAGACATTTTACAATTGAAAGGATCTGTAAAATATTTAAATAAAGGGAAAAAATTCTTTTTAACATCTTTCAAAGAGAAAGTGTTTCAAATGAATTATCATATTAGAACATTTCTATTTTATTATTTATTTGCTCAGTAATGGGTAGAACATTGATTATCTGAAGATAATAAAACACAATTTTTTATATTTTGTAATATCCACTTTTTATTAGTCTAGCCGACCAATAGTTTCGCCTGCTAAGGCATTGACGAGGCTGTATTACAGCAGGCGAAACCATTGGTCGGATAGACTAATAAAAAGTGGATATTACAAAATATAAAAAATTGTGTATTATTATCTTTGATCATGGAATTCCACCAAGAACCATCGGTCTCAAAAGTAATGAAAATTAATTATCTGAATTATTTAAGACCGAGGGTAGTTAGGTTCACAGATTTGTTCGGATCATCAAACATAAAAAGCAGTTAATAAAGTACTTTAAAAAAAATAAATACAATACTTAAATTTTTATTATATAAATGTAGAATATTGTAGAACAAAACAAAAATGATACCAGAAGTCATAAAAATGAAAAGCTTAAATGATACACACGATTATGTTAGTCGGTTGTTTTCACAGTTGAATAGTTTAGTACAGTAGATCCCCCTCTAATCCGTCACCTTCGGGACAGGGGGCATGGTCAGAACACAAAAAAGGTCGGATTATCCGAAAAAAGTCAATATTTATTACATATTATATTACATATTTTTATATATTTATTACATAATAAAAAAGAGATTTTTTTTTAAATGAAATAAGTGATATATAAACTTCTATAATCTTCTAAAAGTCTAAGACTTAAAAGACTTCTTCTAAAAGTCTATATATAAACTTTGCAAGTACTATAGAAAATCAATAGAAACAACACGAGAGATGACACAGCACTGAAGCGGGAAAGCGATAACAAACCAGAAAGAATGGCGCCAGACAGGCCGTGAGTCATCGACAAGTCGGCACAATATCGCGAGCTCGAGCATGGTCGGATTAATCGGAGTAACGGACCATCCGAGGGCGGATTAGAGGGGTTCTACTGTAATATTCCTGCTTCTCCCATGTCGCGAAACTTACTGATTATAAAGATTATTACTCTACTATTGTACATCCGTACTCAAATTATGAATTCCAATATAGGGCGCCAACATTTGGTTGAGCACACATACTCTTTTCAGAAAATAAAGTTAACCACGGGGCGTGAATTCTTTGGAAGAATGTAATACTAAAATTAAAACACAGTCGTTATATCTGAAATGCATACATTTAATATCAAATGTAGAACAAAATACTCAATCTTAACAACATCAATCCAACCTGAAACATGCATATTCATAAAATAAAAACCGAATCAAAAATTTTACCAAATAATCTTAAAATTTCATAAAATCCAATTGTTCATGAAATACTTCAAGAATTTCTTTCAAATCTTGTCATCAATGATTCACCTTCAGTCATCCCTCTTGACTGAAATGAATCTTTCAAAATCATTCATCAATTAGTCTTAACATTTAATCAACTCAATTAAACATTCATGTCCCTCTTTATTTTGAAATAGCTAACACAAATTTCCCAAAAAGTCAATATTTTTAATAAATTCTTAATTCTTTTAATTAATGTCTCTAAACTTGAATTAAATAGTTTTCTTCTAATATTTTTTTTTTATTTCCAAGAATAACTTAGCGTTATTTGTTAGTTGTGCTCTACCACACACACATTCACTGATTAATACAATTTAACGCTCTGAGTTTGAGGTTTTCTTAAGTTTAATTACTGCACTTGGATATTCTCCAACCACATGATAATCCCCCTTAATTCCGACTGACCCCATCGGATGAAATTTTCTCAAAGTGTCTTTTGCCTTGCCTCTCTTCAAGGCATGAATTGTCTATTTTGTTTTATCAAGGACGACATCATTTGGATCTGGAATATTCTAGAATCTTTTTATAAGAGTTAACAGAAACAATATAAACAGTTTGGCCTGAACAGTGTTGTCAGATCTTTTTTCTATGATTCGACAGGGTTGTCAGATGGACCATATTATTCTTTTTATATTTAAACTCTTAATCCTAAAATTTTCTAATGATTAGACACATATTATCGACCATTTTATATAAAAATAATCTATTATGTGATTAACATATCTCGTTTTTAATATAACACATCTTGTTCCGTATTGTCGTCAAACCAAAATTTCCCCGATGTAACAGTACCACTAACTATTTAGTAATGGTACCATTAGTAACCACTAACATTTCTCGATCGCAACCATGATTATCTACTGATTACTAACATCACAATTAGTAATTATCAGACGATTTCTACTGATTTGACTTTGACTTTGAAAACGATAAACGCAAAAATGTGAAATATTACAGTTTACATCTACTGTAAGTTTTCTTCCGATAACTCCCAGCCAATATTATCCTGAAAATCAAAAATATATTCTTCAAATCTCGCAATATATCTCGTTGGAAGGTTAAACTTCGCTATAATCCTGATCAAATTATCAGTTAGTTGAACAAAATTATGCAAAAGATAAAGTAAACTGCCTATTTTTTGTAACGTTTGATCTACGGTTGCTACGTTTATTTATAATGATTTTTTTATCTAACTAAAGTAATAGTCCTTTTTTTTTTTTCATATTTAGATTTGGAGTTAGAACACATTCGGTTTGAACTGATATTCTGGCTAAATAAATTGTTGGGTCAATTCCTCCTACTTGGCAGCTTTTTTTTTACTTTGCGTCACTTTTGTTTTTGTATAAAAACAGTCACATAGAGCTTTCTTTCTTCAATTAATCTTCAAAGAAGGATTTAGTGTTAATACATTTCTTATATTATTTTAAGAAACAAATGTGATTACGGATTTTTTAACATTATTGTATATTTTTACCACTAACTAATGTTATATATCTTATGAGAACATAATAATGTTTGCAATAAAACCAATACAACTTACTTGAGCATCATTCAACTCCTGTACAACTTGAGACGTTTCCTTCTTAACGTCACACACTACAAGGAACTCAACTTCTCTGTAACCATCAAAGAATCTATCTCTAATAGTTTGTGCAACCGATATTGCCGAGCGACCTCGTGGAATCTATTAAACACAAGTTGTACAATATCAATTATTGTTATAGTCAATTCGGATATTAGTCCAACATTTAAATAGTATAAATCAACTATCATTATAAACTATTGAACTTAATAAACATGAAAGGGAGCAATACATCCTAGAATTATGTTAAGTAAAACTAGTCACATGAAGAAGGTACCTAATGGTAAAGCTATAACTAAGCAATCAAAACAAACAAGACTGAATGCAAACATGTCCAGGAAAGTTTCAATTCAGTCCTCCTTGAGCAACGTGATTACTACCAGTACAACGTAATAGGGTTGCTTAGGGTGAAATAATGTAACTTAAATACTGGTGGCTATACTAACCTACAATAGGGCTAGCTAACAAAAACACAATCGCCCATACTCAATGAGGTCTTAATTCCCTTACCTCAATCTGACCCAAAAACACTCTTAGCTTTTAATGAGTTAAATTAACTAAATTATTTCAAAGACTTAGACTCAAATCATACAAGTAACTGTACACAACACTAACTGTGTAATAAGGGTGGTCTATTTCGACTCCCCTCACGAAATATATATTATTCACGGCCCGACATGTTTCGCTGGCCTTCCTAAAAATCTCGGAAATGTCATTGAACTTAACCTGACATTTAATTTGGAACAATGTTAAATAAATTTAACTAAATAATTGCGAGAACTCGCCTCGAGTCGTATCAAGCTGACGGACATTCCACCTTCCTACTCTTGTCTTCAAGTCAGGATTTTTGTCTCAACTGTGCACTGCCCTACTAAATGCCGTGCTGTTCGTAATCCAGCTGGCGATTGCGGTTAACCATAATCAACATTGCACTTGTAATCCAATGCACAACAAAGTTCCTACATATGGTGAACTGGGAGGTGACTGTTCATCAAAACACACCACACTCATGCCTATCAGAAGAGTTCCATTAAGTTGACACCAAGAGATAAGGATTTACAGTTAGAAAAAAGTAATCCCTTCTGTAAACAGGAAACCTCCATCTTTGTATGTTTAAATACATTCAATAAATTGCTCCGGTAAACACAATATAGCTACTGCTTTGGAATTGTCCATTACTTGTTTTTGATTAGTTCTCATTTAAAAATGAAAAATAAATAACTTTGTATATACATCAACCATTAAAGTGTGTAAAAAACTTACGCAGAAATTTTATAACGATTAATTAGCACATGCGTTTGGCTATTAACAAATGAAATGGCAAATTGTTGAGTTAAAAGAGAATCTCGCTTCGCTTGGCCAATAAAAGATAGAGATATAGTAAATTCTATCACAACTTCCACTCATTGAACATCTATATACAGAATGATTAAAAAAATATCAGAACGGTTGTAATTATGACAAGTTTAAGAAAATGGTGTCAGTAATATAATATAAACATAATAAGAAAATTCAGCGTTTAAATAAACAATTGTAATCATTGTGTGAAAACAAAAAAGATATTGTAACAAATGAAATTTTGTAGAAATCAATCTACAGAGTAAGCCAAAAGTTAGGTGCCATAGAGGATTAAAATAAAATTGGAGCACAATTTCTCATGTGTTTATTAACTCAAATGATATTTTATTATTATATCTCTTACATCAGTGAAGATAGCGACAATGTTGTTGAAACGTTTTTGAGTTAATAAATGTATATTTGTGAGAAATTGTAGTCGAATTTTATTTTAATTTTAAAACATCTCATAAGTCATTCAAGTCAACAGAGCTGAACCTGCTACATAAATTAAAATTAAAATTTCGATTATTATCTGATGATATTTGGTGTTTTCAGAGTTTATGAACATTGAAAAATGGCAAACTGAAATACCAATAGTTTAGTTGTGCACCATTCTTTTTCAATCACCCTGTATTTACTAAACTAAAAACTACTTATCACAACCAACAATAAAACACTGGCCTACCTGACAGTTTTCTATATCCCAAAATACTCCAATAGGAGGCAGACACCTCGACAACGTAGTGACTGGACTCCCATCACTTTGGTATCCACGCATGCCATACACAGTGTTATGATGTTGCACAGGTATAGGTGATGAGGTCTCTCTAACACCTGTATCTGATAAACTGTCGGAAGTAGTTTCCACATCAGAAATACTCTGCCACAACGGTGAACAAGATTTTGAAGGTGAATTTATTGACAACACCTTTGGTGGTGGAGGAAATTTAAAATTTGAAACATTCTTTGGCGAATCATCATTATCAATGTCATCGCAACTATGGTAGTCCAGGTGCTTTCGGACAGCTGCAAAATACATTTTATACGTCTTTTAAATATTTACAACAAAAATAACAGTAATATATTTGTTCTACTTACGTCTGCTCATCCAAAATTGTTTCAATGCAATGCGTAACAACTGCATTGCCGTAATGACAGCCGTTTCGACTATTTATTCAGCCATGGTCACATGCGTTATTTTCGATTATCCGGGATAATATAGGGTTAAGGCTTCCCGGATAAGTAAAATCGCGGTTAACCCGCAAAACGGTAAAAACAATAGTAAATTTTAAAATAAACAGGTTAAATGAGTTTTATTAACATACATACCTCATAAACTGCAGTAAAAAGAGCATTATTTTTATTATCATACACAAAAATTAAACAAATTATTTACACACACAAAATAAACACACTTTTTTTAAAACTACTTCACGGGAAAATATTTAAATTACTGTACAGTACTGCAAAAGTAAAAAAAACATATTTCGAATAGGCTTAGTCTAACTTTACTGTTTCTGAAAATAATCAGTCATGGTTTTCTGTTTTTGTGCTGAGAAACACTTTTTCTTTATTTTACTTCTTAGGTTTCTCAAAACAATTTTAGGGGCGAGGGACATGACCTTGGCCGGCACCACGTGACTCACAGGCTATAAATAACTTGAAGGTCGACACGCACCTGCTACTGTTCCGACCCAACTACGAATATTATCGCAACACAGCTGCACATTGTACATAATAAATATTGGAATATTGGTCAATATTGGTATATATTGGTATCGCGGTTAAGCCGCAACGCGGTTGATCCGATTACGGTTAATCGAGAGTTGACTGTATACCTCGTCAACATTATTATAAAATCATTTAAAACATTAGTACGTATTTGACACACATTTATTACACTAACACATTTACACACTTTTAATTTCTTTTAAAAACACTTGTTTAGTTTATACGGAAATAACTTTACATAATCGACCGTATCCAGCTGTGATTAAAACTGTTATTTCCGTATAAACTAAACAAGTGTTTTTAAAAGAAATTAAAAGTGTGTAAATGTGTTAGTGTAATAAACGTGTGTCAAATACGTATTAATGCTTTTATAATAATGTTGACGAGGATGCTATATATAGTACCGAGAATAACGCATGTGACCATGGCTGAATAAATAGTCGAAACGGCCGTAATGCATTGAAACAATTTTGGATGAGCAGACGTAAGTAGAACAAATATATTATTATTTAAAAGCTCTCCAGTAAGGTGAAGAATATTTTTAAAAAATAACAGGTGTAAAATATGTTTTAAGGTAAAAATATAGATTAACTAGAATAAAAAACACAATTTTTCAGTATTCATTCAGTACTAACTCTAATTTTGAAAAAGAAAATAGTATTTTAGGGTACAAGTCACATTTTCACCGTAAAAATTGAAATCAAAAGTACAATTAAAAATAAGGCTAAAGGACAGCCACAAGGATTCTGAACAGATAGTAAAGTGAATAACATACTAAAAAACAAGAAACTGTTAATATTGGCTGCAAAAATGTACGAGATGCATGTGCTATTGATATTCAATTGAGATTGGATCCATGGTTTAAAAAGTAAGTACATGAAAAGTACCAAATTCACTTATGTACATATATATTGCAATAGGAATTAGGAAGTCCATATTTGAAAAGAAACTTCATTTTGGTAAAAGTTTAGTAAGTCGATAGAAAGATTAGTTTATAAAATTCGTCTAATTCGTTTACTACAAACCTTATTTAAAAAATTAAAATAATATAACGCTGAATTCACTTTTTCATTGAAAAAGTAAAAAATTACCAAGTTCAGATAAAAACAGGCTATGTAAATCCAGTTAATTGTTGTACTGAAGTAATTACAGATTTGCGAGCTACTAGATCAGCTACAACTCATAAGATATGTAATGTACATGCATCATATGATATGTTAATCTACATACCTTATTTCTTAATAATAAAATAAGTTTTCAACACGGAGCTAACTTTTTCACCGAAAAATTTATTTGCACGATAACGATAGGTCTGATAAATGATAGGTGGCCATATATAACCAAATCGTTATCTAAACCATAATGCAATTTTAAAAAAAAAGAAGTATTGTACCAACAACACATGGTGTTCCCAAACGGTCACCCATCCAAGTACTAACCGCGCCCAATATTGCTTGACTTCGGTGATCTATAAAATGCATTGAATTCTGTAGTTTTGAAATTGTGATTTTTATGTGAAAAAGTGAACTCCGCATAGAAAACTTATTTTATTATTGAGAAATAAGATATACGTAGAACATTATTGAATGTAACTTTTTTTGTAAATAAATACCAGTAGCACAAGTAAAAAAAAATTATCAGATAATCAACAACAGACTAGACAAAAAAAATTATAAACATCAGTCTCAAATTTGGTTAGAAGTTAATCAATTTTAAATACTAGCCTAACCATCCTAGCCTAAACTAAGGCCATAAGAGCCTAAACTACATTGAACCAAAAACCCCAATTAAGCAATACGAATCAAAAAACAAATCTATAAACAAAAATTCTCACTTATCTCCGGTCAACTCCTCTCGAAAGCAAATCAAACCCTTACCTAGAGATCCCAAAAACATTTTAGGCACAATACCTAACTAAAAAAAAACAACCTAACAATAAATCTCCCTAAAGTATTTGAAACCATCTGATCCTTCCTACAATTACACCATTTACTGTCCAACTAATTACAAACAAATCATCCATTCGCAAACCAGGAAATATACACACTAACCAGGAAATAAAACTTATAGCCACAACATGTAAACATACTATCATGACTTCCTGAGTCCTAACTACCACCCCATGCCATATTTTGATGAGTCATAATCATCCTGGCAGTCAATACACTTAATTACTTGTTAAAAATAATATCCCTAGCAAATCATACCTCAAAGCTCTTCTTCAATTGTTAAGAGAAATATTTCATTTTGTAAAAACAATAGACGATGCAATCACTGTGTAAAATTAATTGTTGTTATTATACTGTCCTGAATGGTTTAACATATGAAAATGACCGTAATTCCCATAACTAAATATTCCGTAAAATATCAGTTTCGATAATCCAAACATTTCGGTAATCCGACATCCTATCGGTCCCATACCTGTGGGATTATCAAGAATTTACATTATTATCTTTGAAAATTAATATTAATTACAACACAACTATACAGTTCAAATATTAAATAGATCCTCCTACACCAATGGTGAAAATATAACAACAATGGAGCGGGAAAAGTAAGATAGCTACCATCTGGTTGTCATGATACTATTTTCATGATTTTACTAATAATTTATGTGTTATCCAGTATTGTTTTAATATTGCCTAAATTTATAATAGTTAGTAGTCATACAAACTTACCTCTAGGCTTCTGATGATTTTTTCTTTTGTCGTCCATATTTTACAAAATTATTGCACAACCACTAGCCAATTGCCATCACTATTTAAACAATCATCTATAAAATAAACACACAAAAGAAGATTTTACTAATAAAACTCATTTTGAAAAATCTTATGCTTATTTTGAGAATATTTGGTTGGATTCATCTTGCTATTCTTATATAACCTTACCACATAAGTATTAGTATTTTTAGAAACCGAGATTTACTAACAAAATTATATGCTACATCGCAACATTTATTTAGACACAAACTGGCCTCCGTAGTATGTTGCAATTTTGTTGTAAATTACTAAAAATAATGGATATGATGTTAACCTCAAAGAAAAATGTTAAAAACCTAATTAAATCTCTTATATTCCCAACAGATAGTTCTAATAAAGAGCCCTCGGCCTAGTATTTAGCGATTAGCACTCTGCCTTCATGAGTGAAAGGTACAGGGCTTAAATATTTACAGACTTAACCCAGCTTCACGTGGAAAATTGAGAAGTTACAAGTAGTAGCAAACTCCGTTTGAGAAGGCTAAAACAACACCGATGGGAAATTTGGTGTACTAATTCCAACCGCTCTTTATGGGATGTTGCGTTATTGAGTTTTTTTAATTTAATAAAACTCACAAAAATGGTGTAGAGTTTTACTTTGATAAAGTTAGCCATGCAATTGTTAATGTATTAGAAAAGAAAAATTACCGTAAGCCAGCTTTTTATTGTAAGGATAATTATATAAAATAAAACTAAGCAAAAAAAGTGATGTTTATTATAGGCCGTGAGGCGAGTGATGAAACTGTCTTGGCGATGCGCAGTGGCAAAGAGAAAGTTTGCGCATGCGTGGCAACAACCCCCTCAGTTGGTTTATGTCTCCGTGCGTGGTGTTTGTCTTTCTCCCCACCTCCCAATTCCCCTCCTACGCGCATCGAGAGTTTCATCACTCACCTCACGGCCTGTAACTGATGTGCAATATTTGTAATGCAGCTTATGTAAACTAAACAGGCCATAATTTTGTAATTTCAATTGTAGGTTTAGAGAGAAAAAAAAATTTGGCGGTTGAGTTATAGCCTAATGATTCAAAAAGTAAGAAATTAAATGCTTTGAAAATTTTAAATATTAAGAGTTTGTTTTATAAAGATATAAAAATACTAATTTACAAATTTCACAATCTCTGTGCCTTCAACAATTTTCTAGGCCTTATAACCAAAGTCCTTCTTTCCCACACTCCTCCCCAACGAGGGGGGGGGGGGGTTCCCTTGTTTAAAAGGTTATTTTCTTACATAAATAATGTATTTGGTGCATTGAAAACGGTGTTAACACAAATGCCATAATCAGTAGGATGTGAATTGTACATAATAAGGTACGTATTTAACGATTTCACAAAATAGAAGCAAATATTCAACACATATGCTACAATGCATATTTACCGTTCAATATATCCTACATGGTAAATATGGAGAGAAGTTGTCTGATCGATTTAAGTGTCAAGTCTCAGCAATTCCACTTCAAAATAGCGTTTTTGTAATAAAATAGAATTTAATAAACAAAGCTAGCGGTTTGTTATATCTCACAATTCATTATTTACTTAACAATCTGTGATATTGACAAATTTAACATATCAGGTAGCCATATTGAATTCACTCGTGGGGCGCTTACGCACTTCATTCTCTTTCACAGTTTGATATTACTACGCTTGTATGATATAAGATTCCAGATGACTAGATTTTGAAACCCAGACCTAGTAAAAGAACTATAGGTTAAGTAAGGTAAATATATATAACAACCTTCCTTAACCTGTAGTTCATTAACTAAGTCTGGTTAGGTAACCATAAATATATATTTAATAGTTTTACAGTTCCCAAAATGGAACTATTTTCCGCACGGAATAAAAAAAAAAACAACGATAGATTTTACTTAAAATAATGCAATTATTGTACCTCTAAATGACATAAATCAGTCATTTTAAATCATAGATTTTGGATAGAAATAAAGAATTGTGAAAGATAAAAAGTAGTAAGTGTGGTTAATAAATATCGAAATGATAGAAAAAACACTATTTTGAAGTGGAATTGCTGAGTTTTTACATTTAAATTGATCAGACAACTTCTCTCCATATTTACTTTCCTACATTTCCACAAAACTAAAGCAATGTGATTAATCTCCAAAAAACCTAGTTTAACATGCACACAGCCTATATTACATTTATTAGCTATACATTTATTAACAATAAGAGCTTTGTTTTTTCAATTTTGTGTAGTATGGGTAGTATAAAATAGCCCTGGTTCAAAATAATAAACCTAATATTTATTTTGGTATTTATTTACTGTAGCTCAGCTGCTAATTTTCAGGATTTTTGTTTTTCGTTTACTACATACCTTAATTTTAAGAATAAATAATGTTAAATTCTTTAAGCATTAGTCAAATGTATATACAATCAAACCAACATTCAAGAAGATAGGCCTAGCATACCAGGAAGGTGAAAATAATCTTCAACAACCAGACTTGCTTGATCCAAGTTAGATTTTTTTTAAACATCCAGATATATATTAACTTAAGACACTAGATTTCGCATTTCCACTGCACATAAATTTTATTTTACAATTAATTTAGGAGTTTAAATACCCAATAGGTCCACGTAGAACTAATCCTTAGGACCCTATCCTGATTTTCATAAGTAGGTTAAACAGCTATCATATTACGGTTATACCTAAATTAAAAACTTGATTGAAAAAGTTATATTTAACTTTTGCATTTATTGTAAAGGATGTTTAAATCTGTAATGGTTAACAAAAATGTAAATATTTTACAAAACTAGTTCTCATTGTTCTTTGTCAACCCGGAAACCGTATTGTAGATTTTGAGCTTTATGATACGCAATAAAAAAATCAATATACTGTATACTATTTACGACAAACAATAATTGAAATATGTTTAAAAATAATAACACTATCTTACTAAAACATCCTAATTAGACTTACCTTGTATTAGGACAATGGGTCCAACATACCAATTTAGCTTCCGCCATCTTACAAAACATAAACGTAAACACAAAACCAAACCAAGGACATTCAATTTTTAACGGGATAATTATTCCCTTACTTGCTCAATACCTCCATGTTAGGTGGGGGTAAAGAGAGAGTCCCAGAACCAAAACCTTTGTAAAAGAAAGCTGTTGTGCTTTCTTTAATGTTACACAGAGAAACAAAATGTAATCTAAAACTGTTTTATGTACAGGTTAAGAATAACAAATTTGATGAGTTCAGGATAATGGGAAAAAGAACGATTTCAACAGAATATGATAATTTTATGTTATGTTGCAAATTTTTAAGATAGTAATACTCAGATTTACAAAGTTCAGCTATTTTTTATCAAACACAATGAAATAATTTGTTGAAGTCCAAAAAATAATGGGAAGAGGTGGTAAAATTTGGTTTAGTTTCTACTCAGTTGTGAACCACATTTTAGGTTCTTTTTTTAACCTAAATTGTGTTTTATTGTCTTTAGTTGAAAATAGTTGTTAAATCAACACGTCTCGACTATTATTTAAAAAAAAATCTTTAACTAATTGGAAATAGTTGGAACATTTAATAATTAATGATATCCCTTCCAGTAAGTATTCACTATTGAATATTTTGAGCTCCAAGTGCCTATTTAGATTACCACCAATATATTTTAAAATTCCATATGTTAAGTTGTACAAGTATTAAAAGTTTTATACAACATTTAGAAATATGTTATCTCCAAAAAATAAAAACAGTAATACAATATCGTGCTGAACTACCGCCATTGAATGTTCATTATTTAATCCTAAAATTTCCATCATATAATTTGGATTCTTATAATAGAATTTTCACTATTTGATTTTTCAAACAAAATTGAAACGTTATGTGGGATCAATGATTTGGTTTGACTATCACTAGGTATTCAAATTTTCATGTTTCACTATTGTATTCCACAGCCTTTAGAAAGTTTTGTATTCTTTACCTTTCACTTTCACCCAACATTGAAATTACGGATAGATGATAATAACCCCACTCGGATATATCATTATTGAAATACCTTCTTTTTAAAACAAACACTGGGGTAATTATCACCAGCTATCACTTGGTAAATCTAGGTCAACAATAAAATTGTGATGGTTTTATGTCACAAATAACTTTTCCAGGAATAAATTCATTCTACGTAGAGATACTAAATATCTATAAATTAAATTAGATGAATTTACAAAATTAAAAAAAAAACTAACCAGAGTTTAGTCAAACAGGAATTCTTACTTGTGGTAAGTTCTTCGAATAAAATGTTGACACCTGAATGTAATAGAATCAAGTAGGAAAAAAAAATAGGATTTGTAGCACTGAATTGGATTCTAGTTTAGGAAATCAACCTAATAATCTATGTTGTTTTATGATTAAAACCTTAATTTCCCTTTCAAACATAGATTTCCCCTTATTGGGAAAACACAAATTCCAACATATGTCGTTGTGGTTTATGTGATGTATAAAAAGCAGTAGCATACAGCTATTATATTAGCCTAATCTAAGTCATGATCTCTTGATGAAAATATTCTTGCATAATGTAATTATCAACTGTCAGTGTGAATAACAAATTATAAACATAATATTATTAATAATATGGTAAATAAATTTAGAGTTGTTTTGATATCCATGAATTTTTAAAATAGACAGCCATCATAATAAACAATTATTTCCTAATTAATTGCACATTTAATATTAGGTTATAAAGACACATATATTATGCAAATTACATTAATTAATAATGATACGACCGTTGGAAAATGTTTTCTACTTTGGAGACAATTAAACAACAAACAATAATATGTCGCCTGTATAATTAGAGGTGAGAGCTTTCTGATGTTTACAATTTGTAAAGGTCTAAAGAAAATTATTGCACTTTTTGTGCAACAGCACAGATTGTGTACCCACTGTATTGTATTCTGTGGTTCGACTAGACACTGGACAGAATAATAGATGACATATAAACGACGCATAGCCAGCTGAAAAAACAAACAAGTTTCTGGTCATGATATTAGATTAAACCATTAAACTTTGATTGTGTTGAAAAATTCATTTAGTTAGTGAGAAAATGAAATATTTCGTTAGAATTTAATTTGTTTGTTTAGAATCGTTTAAAGAAAATGGGAACAATGTTAATGTGTAATAACTATGCGCGTCAGAGGTTAAGACTGGATGAACTCTACCCAGAACCCACAACAACATTTGGAGATTGTGATTGTATATCTTATTCCTATTTTTTTTTGTCAATTGTATTGTTTTCCTTTGGATCTTTTGTCACTGTAGCTTCTCTTAGTGGAGGTGGAGGAAATGATTTTATATTCTCTAATATGGGGCATATGTGGCTAGTTGGTCCAATTTGCATTTGTTCAGGAATGATGATTGCAATAAAAATTATTCTTTATTTAAGAAGGAAGAGTGTTATTCAAATGTTACTTCGCCAGAGAGCACTTCTTAGAGTAAGTTGAATTAGAGATATGTTGAGTATGTATTGTACTTGTAGCGATTTAGTACAGAAATTTATGCAGCTCGTGTCCTAAATACCTTATTTTGAAACAATTAAATCTACCTTTGAAGAATATGCATTGATGTTGTCCAATCGTTTTAGTGCGAAATATCGGCAATTCGTCTTCCAAATAGCGGTTTTACCATCATTTTGATACTTCTTTACAAAGCATTTCACAATTAAATATTTGTCTGAAAACAGCGATTTAAAATGACTATTTTATCATATTTTGAGGTTATTTCAACATCAATTTTAAGTAAAATCTATAGATGTTTTTGCGTTTTTCTTTTTCCGCGAAAATAGTTCTGTTTTAAGAACTGTCAAACTATTAAGAACAGTCAAATCTGTAAAACCAGGTCTGGGAAGGTAACTATATAGGCTATATATGGTTATGTAATCAGACCTAGTTAAAGACCGACAGGTCAAGGAAGGTCATTATATATATGAGATCAATGCATATTTACCCACCCTTTATTACAGACAACACTTATGAAGTAAAGCCTAATAAAATACATTTGTTTAGTCTAAAATAAGCAGTCTAAAAGAACGAAATTCAGGGCTGTTGAGGTTAGTTTGTCTGCCTATGTATGATAACGTTCGTGAATGTCTCATCGCTCATTGTTTATGTTCATCCACCAAAATAGGTCTGGTTAGGGTAAGGACTAATTCCTTTATTACGGCTGGCCTGATATTATATATATACCTTTAGTTCCTTGATTAGGTCTGGCTAGGTAACTAACCTGCTCAGACCTAGTTCTCATGATTCTTCAATCATACAGCATAGTAATATTAACCTGTCAAAATATGTAAAGCACATGTGTCCTACGAAATGCTATTGTCTTCCCTCTGCGTAACCTATGAAACCCAGATGTTTAGGGCGATTGCTTATTTTGAAATCAAATGCATACTTGAATATTGCTTATTTTAGACTTAAGTAATAGATTTTGGTACCGGTACTTCACAAGTGTCTTCTGTAATAAAGGATGATCCAATTGTTTCAAAATAAGGTATGTAAGACACGATTTGCATAAATTTATGTACTAAATCACCACGACAAGTATTATACATATTTATCAGAGATTTTATATGTCTAAATAATTACTATGCTTTATTGGTAATTATTGGATAAGTCCAAGTTGTGATTACTTAAAAAAAATGTGTAATTCGTTTACTACATACCTTATTTTGAAATTATAATATATACTTTTTCACTGAAAAATTACAAATTGAACGTATGCGTAGGTTATGTATACATAGCAATAGGAATTCATATGGAATGGTAATAGGTTTGTCAAATGAGTCATTTTTACCTGTCGTCCAAAAATGGGGGTTTTGGGGGCAACTCAATCTTTTTGGAACCCCCCATCGAGTGACCCCTCATTTAAAAAACTTATTTAGTAAAATACAACTGCACAAACTAGAAGTTGATATCTTGCTCCTACTTAAAATGGCGGCCGTTCCAATATTTGAAACGGTTATTTTACTTAATTTATTTCATTCACAATTTATGACGAATAGAGGATCAAAATGTATTAAAAACATTTGTAACCATTGATTGTAATCATGATGACTATTATTTCATTTTTAAAATACTATGAATTCCTATTACAGGGTGTACAAAAGTGATATGTTAGTTGATGTAATTTTAATATTTGATTTTGGAAAGCTGATTTTCCCAGTTGTCCAACATATCAATTATTAAAACAGTAGATTTCAAGAAGTGTAGGTTTTAGTGGGCTTTCTAAAAGTTTTACCTAGATAAAGGTTCTTTAACTTGCTCTAAACCATAATGGATAGGTATTTAATACAATCAATCATTCATAGTTCTTTACACACCCTGTACTGGGAATCTGTATTTTTCAAAATTCAATAATAGTAATATTATGATTATAACATTACATTTTTTAAATACATTTTGATCCCATATTCTCACTTTCTAATTAATTGTGAATGAAATAAATAAAGTAAAATAGCCGTATCATATATGTTTAAACAGCCACCATTTTAGATAGAACCAAGATATCAAGGCATGGACAATATTTCATTCTACTGGTTCTACTAATAATCTATACCTAATCATTATTTTTTACAAACTAAAAATTTGTATGTTTTGTTTTCTGTAGGGATTAATAGATATGGCGCAACAAGCACATGTCCAACAATCTGGATCAATTGTAAGAAATCCCAGTACGTTGACTTTGCCTCCTGCATATGATTTGTTGATGGGAGCTTCTGCAGGACCGTTCGAAGTACCACCTCCTAGCTACGAAGAGGCTGTGTTCCTAATGACTGATGAAAAGAATACAACAGTTGTAAATAACCCACAAAATAAGTAAGTATAACATAAAGTGTTGCATACATTGGAGGCAGGTTCTGGGTGGCTCCACCGATCGTTACAAGAAAATTATTGTTGTATTGAATCAGTGCTCATAATTTACAGTATGAGTTAAAGTTTGACACAGTTTACCAGAATAAATAATTCACCTATTTGCGTGTTTGGAATGAAGGAGATGTCAAAGCCACATGTTTTGGGTGGGTTTTAAATTTGGTAATATATGGAGTAGCTGGTACAGCTAATTTTGATTATTAAAAAAAAAATTCTTTTACTACATACCTTATTGATTATTGTTTTAGAATGAGAATTATATTAAAATTGACGATTTTGATGAAATTGTAGGGAAAGATTTAGGACCCAAACCAATGTGCTAACAAAAAATTACAATTCACAGTAGTTAATCGTGAAGTCTTTAAAAGATGAAATGAAAATTTTATTGTAATGTGTTGTTTATGCCATTTAATAAATTTAACCACTGAAAAGGGAGCTGTTGTTTTACCATTTAACACAGAAAATGTTATTATAGACGTATTTTTTATTTTGTAAATAGATTTTTGTTAACAAAAAAAATGTGTCTTTTTAAAACTTGTGAATAGACTTTTCTTTTTTTAACTTTCTCCTTTAAAACCTGTGTACGCACATTCTAGACTTCCTTTTATTATATATATTGATTATGTACTTTTCACATGTTTTATTAACTGTAGCCCATTTTGTTGGAAAAGAATTATTAGTATTCATAACAAATAAAAGTAAACGCATCACTAAAAATCTTTGTATTTAAAAAAAAATCAAACCTGACAAGCCCGACTCTACCAAGCTGTATTAATTTTATTTGGTTGTTGTAAAAACCTTATGGAAATTACAGTGTTACAATTGGTTATTGTACAATGTGTTATTACAATTGGAAATTCTGTTTGTTTGCAGCGCAGAAGGCAGTCACAGTAAAGAGACAGGTGTTAACAGCGCAGAAACTAGTTGTAGTAAAGAAACTCGTTAAGAGCGTCAAAGAAAGATAAGATTATGTTACAATCATTTAAGTATTTTTGGATGTTTAGAGGGCCTATTTTATTAAGGCAGTATTTTAAGACTGATCAGCTGCAATCTCAATTTTATTATTTTTTAATTTTATTTCTTCAGATGGGAACACTGTTTTATTTTTATGAGATAGGAATAATACTTGTAACTTCATGAAGATGTTTTACAACTGGTTAGGTTACTTATGTCAGCGTATAGGATATAATATATAACTATCAGGTTTATTTTATTTTATATTTACATGAAAAGCCAAAGAAATTTAAAAAATCTGTTTGTACGTGTTTCAAATGCTCTTTTTACACGGTAAAATTAAATCTTCAATCAATTTTAATTCCCATATAAGAAATATAAATCGGCTCAAAAATATACTTTAAAATTTCTTTTTGCTAACATCTTTTAATACTTGATTAAAAAAAGTGCTCTTGGTAATTTTTGATAAAATATATAGCGCTAAAAAACACTGATTAAAAAAATCTCACTTTGAATCATGTTTGATAATGTTATAGTTTAATTAACTCGTTAAAGTTATTGTAAAAAGAAAACTAAAATTTTTACATGAAATCTGTTTATTTATTTAAAAGTTACGTAGAAAGACATACATAAATAATAGATATGAATTGTTTTCCTTACCATCCATAACACTAGTGAGGATGAGGAACTAAAGGTTCTTTCTTTGGTGAACACACGTGTTAGACGGAGTACCTATCATGACACTTTATACGAAAATGAATGAATCTTGTTCTGGGGAAAACTGTACAAAACAGATTTAATGAATTGATTTTTTATTTCGATCTAGAATTCTGTTACAAAGTAATGAAAACATTGACTTGGATATGAAGCAATCGGGAGAGACTTAGCTCAGTTGGCAGAGCATTGTTATCTCGTCGCTGTTCGGACTAGCAACCGTTAAAGATTATTTTATTGATGGTGTTGTTTTTCTGTACTTCATTAGTCTTAAAGTAGATTTTTTAAAAAACATTGTCGTTTATAAACAAATCTGAAATAAACATATAGGCCTACATAAATAATATATAAAAACAATGTTTCGTAGATCTGAGCATGAGCACAAATAAATTAATTTCCATTTTCCTTTATGACCTGCTGATGGGAATTATGTATAAAGCAGCTCTCTTACTTTTTGACGACAGCTTTCACCTGTCACTAATGGCAACATTAAACTGTATATTATGTAATATTAAATAAACAATATAATGTGTTTTACTTAAGGATGCCATTCAATAAGTAGTAGAACAGATGTCGCGAAAAAGTAAGAGATACCAACATAAAGATATTTATATAAAATAAATGAAATAATCGAAATCATCTCTGAAAATTTACCCATTTTTTCTCCTTGTTTAACACTTGTACATTATAATAACCGGGGTAGAGTATTGCATGGAAGTAACAGTCACCCATATTGATTATTTGTGAAATGAGTTTTAGAAATACAGTAATACCCTGGAGTACACGATAGGTGGGACTGGACATAGACCGCTTGAATCTGGGTCGAACATTATATATAAACAATGTATTAATATAGTTAATCGGTATCAAGGGCTAACAAAAACACTTGTTTAAAAGAAAATTACGAAATGAAAATTGTAGTTTTTAATGTACAAAATAGTACATCTTAATAAAATAAAGAATATGGTATATTAATATAAAATAGAAAGAAGTTATTTAGATGTTAACTGGCTACATAAAATTTAACAAATGCATCTAACGACACAATGCTTTCTTTTTTTTCACACAAAATTTCTTCGTAGCAAGCCAACAATTTATATATTCCTTGACTAGTAGCTGCTACACGTACCCTCTACGATTTATAATCCTTCTGAATTGAGTCAAGACCTTTTGTCAAACTTGCATCTGCTTTTCTGGTAGAATTGTAATCTGAGGTGTTGGTTTCTTCACCACTATTTTGCTCACATATTTCTATAAGCTCGTCAACTGTCAGCTCCTTGCTTTGTGAGTCCAACAGCTTGTTGACATCACATCACTATCAACTTCCAAGTCTAATTGCAAGATTGACAACTTCTTCTACAGTACGAGCGACTTGATCAGTTTCAAGTGTTACTATTTCTCTTTCGCGTTTGAAAAAGAATGGACAAATTTTCTTTTAGCCACCATTCAAGGTTTTTTGGGAAATTTCACCCCAAGATTCTCCTTGATTCTTGCGGCGTTTAAAACATTTAACTTTATTCAAAAAAATTTAAAAGATAGTTGACTGTTTTGCTTCATTCAGATATGCAAACAGTCTAGTGTAACAAGTTTTGAATGTTTTGATAACACCTTGGTCCATCGGGTGAAGCAAGCTGGTTGTATTTGGAGGTAGAAAAAAAAAAAAACTCACACGTAGATCTAAATGAATTAGAATAGCAGGAGGGTGACCAGGTGCATTATCGATAAGAAGCATAATTTTTAATGGAATTTGTTTACACTGGCAATAACGTTCAACTTCGGGTAAAAAGTGGACACCAAAACCAGTCCTCAAAAACGAAACTGTCACCCTAGCTTTAAGATTTTACTTCCAAGCTGACAACCCAGCTTTAGATTTTTATTTTTTAAAATAAACGATAGTGAAATGATCCGAGGATAGGTGGGGGACAAAGTGAGAGAAGTGATCACCTAATTTGAGGTAGTGTAAGTCGGGGTATTACTGTACTACAAACAGGTTAGGTTAGGTTTTATATTCGTAATAAATTTATAATTTTTTCATTGCGTGGTATGAATTGAATTAATTTAATAAAATTAATATCTTTCTCTCTTTTTTTTATTATGGCAAAGAAAGGAAATTATTTTCATAATAAGGACAACAAAGTAAAGTTTTTTAAACCGAGTTGATAAATCTAAACAATTACGATATAAAAAAATACAAATTTACCTTCATTTGAATTGTTATCAATATCCAATTTTAATGTTGTAATATATATTTCAATTCTTTGTAGAATGTTGGAAATAAATGTACGAGTTCTTCAATCTATAATTTTGCTGTAACTATTAAAACAGAACACATTGACACTATTTTATACGTTTAAATTGACACTCTTTTAATTATAACAGACGACATTATTTTAAAACACAATATTAGCTGAAGGTCACTCTTAATTGAAGAGGCTAATTGTATGATTAACTCTTAACAAAATGCAATATGGAATAAACAACATTAAAATTGGAGGCAAAATAAAATGTAGGTAATTCGCTATTATTTATAAAATAGGGATTTTGACTACAATATAAAAGTATTTCATTTTCCAGTTTATACAATTTATCTATTAATAGATTTAATGTTTTCAAGTCTTTAATCACACTTTAAATAACAAACAATGCATTAACTTTTTCACATATTCTTGTGTAACTGAGGCTTTTAATCCTTCAGAGACTTAACCGTACTAAAGACACTAGCCGGAAAGAAGAGGCCTATTTTGTGATTTTGTTATGTATTTATTAAAAGTATCCATAGCTTCAAAATCACTGCATATACTCATTTTTGTTTTCTTTTTAAAGCTTACGAAATTAAATTTTATATCTTTTGGATTGTCAAAAAAAAAAAAAAAATCATAAAGTGGTCACGTTTTCAGAAAATTTCCTTGCTTTTTGCGAAGTAGGCCCTATATAAGTTTTGAAATAATTCTGAGAAAGTTTGTGCAATGTTTGTAATTAAGAGGTAAGTCTTAATGTAACCTGTGGCCTTGAAAGGTTTTCACAGTGTAATAATAGTTTGTAGAAGCTTTGTACATGTTGCGGATAGGAAGAAGAACTAGAAATTAATTTTCCTAACTTTTAAAATGATTGGTTGTGATGAAATTCAAAGTGAGAAAATTTGCGTTTAGTTTATTTACAATTGAACTATATATTGAGATAAAAATACTAAAGAATTGAAAGCACGTTAACAATGAAAATGAATTAAAAGAATTTGCAATTAAGCGAAGGAAAATCTAATTTCTAGATTTTGAGTCATAGCTATCAGATTTTTCCTGTTATATTTTATTATATTGTGATAGTATTACTATAGATATATTAAGTAAAGAATGTACATTAAATCTGCTTGTGTATAATGCAATATTAGCTATACTTAACCATAATGGCCTAGGGATTTCTGATATATACAATTGTTAAGAATAAGCACAATTTTCGTCCGTAGATTTTAGAGTAATAATATAGGAGGTTTGATTTTTAAATTTTAGTATATTTTTTACTTCTCTTATATTGTATTTAAATCTCAGAGGAATATTATAATCCGTAACAATTACAAGGTTATAACAGAGCGAGCCATGTTGATTGTTTATACTCACCCAGTATGGAGTAATTTTGACAATTGCAAAAAATGACGACCTCCGTTTTTCGACTGACTTTATAATTCACGGCCTCAGAAAATATTTTCAATATTCTTTTGTCATTGTTATATGTACATAAGCATGATATCGGCCATAAAAATTAAGATAGGAACATGGATTTTGGTATAGGGTAGTGTGCTTATATAAAGAATACTAGTGAAATATTAAAAAATTGAATTAAAAATAAATGCCGGCCATTTTAAACATTTTATTGGTTCTTATCTTGTGTGCTATTCAACAACACGCTAAATTAGATTTAAATGAGCAGATTTCAATTCCGCATGTAATGGTACCAACCCCCCCACCTCTCTACGATGATAAATGGCGGTTATTTAAAAAAAATTGTTGAATACACATCACGACGGTAAGAAAGTAGTGATATACACAATTATGAGGTTCAGAAAACCCGTGTATCAACGGTTTGAAATAAAGTTACCCTACTGGATAAGACCCCTTGCTCTACCAATACAAAACATTTTCTACAAGGCACAAGAAACCAACATTACATTTAGAGTGGCCATTTTGTAATATGTTTGAAGGTAAATTGATGTTATTCTTTACTTTTTAACACTAAAAGTAGCATGCGACTACTGGGAATCGTGAACTTTATTACCAGAGATGCGAGATTACCAGTTGCTGAAGTGTTTTTAATATATATAAACAATGATAACGTGCGTAAATCATACACGATTTTAAAGATAACATTCTAAATTTTATTTTTATATAAAGTAAACAACAAATTATAACATTCATAAGAGGAAAGCGTTAACTAATTCCTGTCATTCGCACAATATTGTCTATAAGAAGGCCAGAACCTAAACAATCAACAATTTCCTGACTTCATTGCAACAACAGGTAAATATCATTATGGATTTAAAAAAACAATGGTTGCCGCTATATCATCTGGATAATTTTAGTCTCTCGTGTTGCTTCTAAATTTTAGAAAAGGCAAGTTTTGTGATAATTAATAGTCATAAATACTCTTTTCCGTGTTGAATATGTGAGAATTTTCAAACGATCAATACGTCAATTTTACAATTGTTATCGATACAACAATAAGCTGTTGGAAATACAAAACTATGTTAACATTAGAGTAAAGCCGTTAATATTCTATTTGCAGAATAGTTGTTTCCGTTGATGATTACGTTCGCCAAGATTGTGTTCATTTTGCCTTATATGGTTGTTAAATGCAAAATCAGTCAACACGTCATAAAATTTGCATTTTTAAATTTACAAATTAAAATTTTTACTGTATGTTTCTGCCCTTGAAAACTAGCTACAAAATATTTATGTATATAGAGTAATATTCCAAGGAATTTTCTATTAAGAATGATGGCCCAGGAGAAGTACTTATGTTTTTAAGATTTTTTTAAATAAAAAAAAGACCTTTCACATTCAACAAAAATATTTTTCCATTCCACAGTTAGTTATTAGTTGCCATTTCTATGGTTCAAAGAATTACTTAATTAGAAAATATTTTTTAAGGGTAAATATGTTAACCTAGATAACTAAAAACTAGTTACGAATAGGTTTTTTTAATGGAACAACCTATGTGTAATTGTAGTTTTAAGTTGATCTGGACTTTCATATTATATATAGATTGAATTGGTAAATTATCTGATTCAAGAAATAGCCAAAGTACAATATAAAGTAAATATTTATATGTAAGTAAAACCAAGCTAACCAAACTTGTCCTATATGGCATTAAGTAAACATGAAAAATTAACTTTGTAAGCATAAAATAAAATATTGGCATATAGGACAGGTTAGGTTAGTGTTCAAATTAACCCATGTATTTATTTGACCCATGGTTTCTGATTAGGCGTAGATGTTCGCAAATTGGGCGAAATATCTATTTCAGTAAATAGACAACATCATTAGAAAGTAAATTCTTATAAAGCTATCTAACCTGATCTATTTGGTAAATATCGACATTATGTAAAAATGAAAAATTAATTTTATAAACATAATGTGAATAAACAACAAATATTTACATCTAGGACAGGTTAGGTAGTATTGAAAATAAGCTAACGTTTTTAAGTTGACCTGAGATTCCTGATCATATTGTTGCGACTACATTATTTGGCAAAATGATCAAGCTAACCTTACCTATTCTATTTGATAAATATTAATATTACTTAAACTTAAAACATAACAATGGATGAATAACAATTATTTACATCTAGGACTGGTTACTTTAGTGTTAACATATACCCAGGTGTTATGTAAAGATTTAATTGTTATTAAGAAGGTTATGTTTTTCTTATTAATATTTTACAGATAAAATTTCCTATTACAAAGTATGGTGCATGCTTACGCTGATTGCATTGTTATTTACTTGTTAGAAAAATAAACAAATGTTGTTATCTCTGAATACATTTAAACACAATGTAAACACAAGTTGAACATTCAATAAAAACATATGTAAAGATTTGAGTTTTCATTTTAATAATTTCCACTCTACTTTATAATTGATGAAGTTAAAACTTAGTACACTTATTATACGAAGGTTGTTCTGAAAGTAAATTCTTTTTTTGTCTGGCGCATGTGTGTAATGGCGTGATCTTTGCACAGTTGTGTAGTTTAGCTCAGCACGAATCAGTGGGAAAATTGTTCTTGCTGTTGAAAAATGGAAGCTTCTATTAAAAATCCGACCAATTACCGAGTATGTGCTGTTATTCAATTATCGAAAGAAGTGGAAGATCTGTCTGACAAATGAAAGTCTTGAAAAATGAATGAAAAACCGGCATTTCAAAATTACGGTATTATAATGATCTTTTCCTTGTGTTGTGATACAACAAACAGTTTTGTACTGATGATACTTGGGTGTCATACAATGGAATTAACCACATTATCGCCATGAAACCATCTAAAGTACCAGCAAATGTTTTCTATAAGAAAACTCATGGTAATTGTCTTTTGGGACAGAAAAGTGTGTACTTTTGTTGGATTTTATGGAACGAGGCACTACTTTAAAGAGCCACTCTGCATTTTACTTTAAAGAACACTAAAGAAGCTGACCTTTCTGTATAAACAGTATGGCATGTTGTGGTTCTGTTTTTTGTATAGCAACACTCGTTCCCATATTGCAGCATGCACACAAATCTTATTGGACAGTTTCAAATGGAAATTGGATTCACCATCCTCTCTATAGGCTTAATTTGGTTCCTAGTGATTATCACCTTCTAACTGGAAAAATGGATAGCGGTTTGAAAATGAGGAGTTGAAGGACAATAATCAACGCATGGTTTAACTCACAGGTGGCGATGTTCTATGACTATGGTACAGTAGAACCTCTGTTAACCAGCCTATATCGTAGTGTACTGGTTGGATGAGAGTTTCCGAAAATAAAGTGTAATTGAAACAACAAAGCGGCGGCGAGTTAGACGACTTTGTCGATAGCGGTATCCCATTGGCGGCGGCGTAAAAACACCGCGGCGAGTCAAACGACTTTGTCGATAGCGATAGCCCATTGTCGGCGAAGTAAAAACACTGCGGCATTGGCACCCGTCGGTATAGCAGACATACATTTACAAAATCGTTTGATGGGCCGCTTTTTTTCCATGAATCAATTTAGTATACATTATGGAAAATATAACATTTCTTTTCAGTTTTCTTCTTGTCTTTGACTGGTTATGATCTACGTACAGTATATACAGTAAATAAAAATGAGCGTGTTACGAAAACGGAAGCGTGTGTTGGTTTCGTTTGAGATGTGGTTAAATGTGTCAAAATACTTGACAGAAGGGAATCTGTAAAAAAGCTTTGTAGTGTTTAATTTTATCATGTTTGATGTATAATATACATAATATAATATATACGATATATTTATGTACAATAAAATGAGTTGCAATAACATCTTAATTGCATAATTCTTAGCACTACCTGATTAAATAAGCTTTCTTTGAACGAAAACCGATTTTTCACGGGAACCTTGGATCAACCGGCCAAACGGCCCGGGTGTCAGTCCCGACTAGACCGGTTAAGAGTGGTTCTACTGTATTACAAAACTTGTTCATCGAGATGACAAGTGCTTTAATGTAGCAGGAAATTATGTGAAAAATAGGTAAGAATTGTAACTTTATTTTGTGTATAATAAACAACTTTATTGTATTGATGTTTTTTTTATAACGAAACTGAACTTACTTTCCGAAAAACCCTTGTACAAATACTAGTATACGCCTACAGGATGTAACTGTGGTTACGTGATGTGTTATATTTCTTTACAATCTTGTAAATGGGATGGTGGATTCAGCCAAGTCGCTATAGCTTTTGAATTTTAAGAGTGCCATGCAGAATATGTTACCAGGTTGTACTGTCGTTTCTTCCAAGGTTAACTTCTTGAAGTCTCCAGTGTTACATTTTTAAGTAGAGCTCGGTGTTATGATAGAGTTAAAGAATTATTATTTTAGTATTGTAATTGGTTCATTTAATTATTTTTTATTATGAATTTGTATATTTATTAATTTAATTTGTTTTATTATTAGATTTTTGTTTATTGATATAGGTAATTTTGTCCTATTATTTTATATAAAATGTTGTTACACCAGCTGATAAACAACGAAAGTGACAGCTTGTTACAGCTGTTATTTTACTCAGGATTACCAACCCTTAAACTGAAATAACAACATCTTGATTGGTACTGCCATCTCTAAAAAAACTTGCAGGGGAACTGTTTTGTCAAAGTATGGCAGAGCCACGAAAACATCAGTGAAATAATTCTGTTTAAGTGGAGTAATGGGTTAATGTTCGATTCACAAGGTCCTTGCATTGGACCATATAATTTCCTATCCACTTCAGTCCTTGGCAGTTGCATATTATTTGAAGAGGTAATGTTTCTTATTTTGTTATTTATTTCTAAAATTAACTGTATTTCATAAACTTGTATAATTAAACTAAGTTTCTTGTATTCAAGACCCTTAATTTGAATTATTTAAGGCTTAAACTCACACCAAAATGTTACATTACCGATAACATCTTGTTTCCCCCTTCCTCCCTCATCCCCAATTAAACTGTTCTTCTCAAGCCTCCACAGGAACCTGTAGAACTCAACTCGTTAGAAAGCAAATTTGTATTACTTTTTAAACTATGGTGGAGTACGAAATTAGCAAAAACACAAGTGAATATTATCTATCTAAAGTTCAAAAACAGGTTACATCCACCTGTTATAAATGCTAGTGATGGCTGAGTATATGACCTACAACAGCTCCAGAGTTAACAATGAAAATAATTTGAGTTCATTTGAGAAAAATGGAATTTTGAGTTTTGGTCTAAGGAACTTTCAAGTCAAAACTTCAAAATAATATTGATACTACTGACCGACGGTACTTGGTAGAACTCAATTTTCATAAAAGATAACCACAAACACAATTTTTAACGAGTCTGTGTTAAGCAGCCTCGTAAATGCCATCACTGGCGAAACCATGGTCGGCAAGACTCAATAAAAAGTAGAATTTACTAAAAATTGTATTTCTTGTTTTCTTTTCTAAAACTTCAAAAGGAAGCTGTCATTAAAAAAAAGTATAAATTATAATTTTTGGTTCAAACTTGGCTCTAATGATTTTACTAAAATATAGGCTCTAGGGCCCCAAACAAATTATATTGATCGTCACATATGCTAACACTGTTAGTTTGAAAGTTATGTATAGAAAATAACCACGAATACCGTTATAAAAGTACTAATATCTCAAAATCAATAAAACCAATTTTGATAAAATAAAAAATTTATAGCTTAACATTTTCAAGCCTAAACCCGAGTATGGAACGACTGCCTAAATAACCCGAGAAGCCAAGTATAACTGTGCTGTACTATTTAATTCTATAGAAAATTTGTGCGAGCACATAATCCTTATTATGTTATTGCAACATGTGTAGTTGTCTTTCTGAACAACTTGTGTCAGTGACTTTAGGGGATATTTTATGAGTTACAGTACCTAGTGACACCTATTTGTCATTCGTTAAGCCACAGCCTATATACAAATTTTAAGTGTGTTTTTTTATATATTTATAATCTTTATTTGCAGTTTTGAATATTATTTATTTATATAAACAATAACATTATGTTTTATAATGCATTCAGTCTTATCTAATCTTGCACTTTTTCTTTTCAACATAATTCCTTAGCCTGACTGTATACGGTTCTGCTGGACGTTTTACTAACATTCACACATAATTTAAGGCATTTTCCAAGTGGAACAGTTGGTATAACGTAAATCTATCCTTTATTGTAATTTATAAAGTACATAGATATTTATAATTTATGATTTAATAAGACTTTTATTTTATCTATATTATTTTAAATTAATATTTTTGATCAAAACAATCCCTGAAAGTGTTAAACTGTGATAAAGCACAAATAAAAGAAAAATTACATTTCATCAGAAATTTAGTTTTCATCTGATTATGTTGAATAGTGAAGGAAGATTTAACAACCAGAGAAATAAGGTATTGAGGAAAGAGGTACTGCAGTTGGATTGTGGATTCGGAAATATTTGTCAATATCAGGCATAAGCAAAAAAAAAAAAAAAATAATAATAAATATTTATTGAATAATATTGCAACATTAATTTACAAAAGAGAAAAGAAAACATAGGAAAAAATTTAATTGTAGGACACTTACTCAAGATAGCCTATTTATTAATTTCGGAAAGAATTCTTGCCAACGTAATATTTGCGTAGTCCAGAGGAGTTTTACGAGATTTGTTTAGAGTGTCAAGTCTAGCTCCGTGTTCTACGAGAAACTTGGCAACGTCTTGACGATCTTCTTCACAGCTCAGATGTCTGTAACAGCCATCAAATAGATTATATAAACACTGCACAAACTTTATCATTAACAAATCAACAAAAACTAATCATTACAGAAAATGTCAGTTTAATAGTTGTTGATCATAAAGTGAAAATGAATCACAGATGCCATCTTTGAAAATAATATTTAAATTATGGGATATTTGATTAAAACGAAGCTTTTAAATGACAATGATGAAGGTTAATTTGTATTTTTTACCAATTAATCTTGACCATAATTTTTTATACACAGGTTTAAGGAGACATTAATCTTCGCATTTCACTAAAATCTAAACAAAATCTGTAGAACCAATTTTGCAAAATTACATCCTTTACAACAGCTCCACGCCTGTTATTGTTTTTTTAATGATAACTCATGAATTGGCTTTTTTGGAGGATGACAGCAAATACCTTTTGTTTACGTCCTTAGAGAAATTAGTCTGGATCATTTTGTATGGTGGGTGAGTTTGTGACCCATGATTTTTCATTGATTCATCTAAAAAGAAGACGATTCTTTCATGAATTAACGTCTTTAAAATGTATGATTTTTATTAATGGCATTTAGTTAATAGTTTTAAGTATTTATTTTTAAAAAATGGTTCCACGAAGGTATTTACATTTTTAAACAACCACCAAGTACATATGCGCCTACCAAATTGTAACACTTCTTTCATACATATTGGAAACATATCCAAAAGTGTACCAACAAATTTTTACGCTGATATCTGCAATAGAAATAAAATGTTGATAGCGATTTATGTTTTAAACGATAGCAAGCAATAAAATGATTTTTTATTCTTTTATAGACTTTAATAACTTTTTAATTTAATTACCACAATATAACAAATAATAAAATTTCTTTTTATGATAAAACATGTTTCTTAACAACAAAAAAAATCATACAAATTGAAACCAGTCTACTGCTACGCACTGGTAGCTGCAGGAAAAAAGTCACAAATTGTTAAGTCCGGTGAGCTAGGCGGCTAGTCCATAAAATAAATTTATTCAGGGTACCAGATCATTAATCACCATACCCTGAATCCATCCTTTTGAAAATAAATCACAAATAATTATTTTAAAATAGATATCAAAATTACTATAGACCATAGTTCAATCATATTACATTCATAATCAATCATAAATTGTATATTATACCATCCTCATCAAAATAAATATGTATCAAAAACAGCAATTTGTGTATATAAATGATATGAAAATCAAAAGTGCAGTAGTAACTGACATCCTGGTTACTATGGTTCACAAAAAGAAGAAGAAGAAAAACCAGAACAGGAACAGGTGACAACAATGAGGAAATTCATTCTTAGATCAGACTTGAAAGCATTCAGACTCCATTTGTGTTAGTTGCATTAAATTTAAGATAAATCTAGTGCAAAATAATGACCAATATACAGTAGAACCTCTGTTAACCAGCCTCGGATTAACCGGTCCTCGGATTAACCGGCCTATATCGTAGTGTACTGGTTGGATGAGAGTTTCCGAAAATAAATTGTAATTGAAACAACAAAGCGGCGGCAATATCAAAGGACTTTGTGGATAACGGTATCCCATTGTCGGCGGCGTAAAAACACCACGGCACCAAAGCGGCGGCGATATCAAACGACATTGTCGATAGCGGTATCCCATTGTCGGAAAAAACATCGCGGCACCAAAGCGACGGCGATATCAAACGACTTTGTCGATAGCGGTATCCCATTGTCGGCGCCGTAAAAACACCGCGGCATTGGCACCCGTCTGTATAGCAGACATACACCCACAAAAACGTTTGATGGGCCGCTTTTTTTCCACGAATCATTTTAGTTTACATTATGAAAAATATAACATTTCTTTTCAGTTTTCTTCTTGTCTTTGACGGGTATATTACAGTAAATAAAAATGAGTGAGTTACAAAAACAACGGAAGCGTGTGTTGGTTTCGTTTGAGACGCGGTTAAATGTGTCAAAAGACTTGACATAGGGTAATCTGTAAACGAGCTTTGTAGTGTTTAATTTTTTCATGTTTGATGTATAATATACATAACATAATATATAAGATACATTTATGTACAATAAAATGAGTTGCAATAACATCTTAATTGCATAATTATTAGCGCTAGCTGATTAAATAAGCTTTCTTTCAATGAAAACCGATTTTTCAGGGGAACCTCTGATTAACCGGCCAAACGGGCAACCGGCCCGGGTGTCAGTCCCGACTAGACCGGTTAAGAGGGGTTCTACTGTAGTAAGAATTTAATAATTAACTGTTTTGAGAAGAATTGGTGAGCCAAAAATAAATTGAATACCATTAAAATATTGTGAAATCTACACCATAAGTTACCTACCTCATATTGGCCAATCTAAATATACTCCAAGTTTGAACATTACACAAACTGTGATTTAAGATATCAACTCAATACCACCCCATACCCCCTCCAAATTGTATGAGTAGGGGATGGCGGTAAAGCTGCAAGGTATCAGGAACGCCTCCCTCCTAGTTCTAGCAACTAGTTCTCTTCTTGAAACTCAAATCGAACCTGTATCACTTATTCATCCTAGTCACCCATCCTTCATAATCATTTTGCCCTAGTGTTTTCTAAAGAACAATATATATTAGATATATGCCTAGAGTTAAGCCGTAGAACGCCAAGTAACAGTGAAATAAATATAATATAATTATTTTCTACAATTAAAAATAATTATTTGAAATACTTACAAAGGAGTATTTCCTTCCGAATCTCTTGCTTCAATCTCAATCCTGTTATTTCGAATCAACAGTCTGACCAATGGTAAAAGACCACGCGATGAAGCTCTGTGCAAAGGTGTTGCACCTCTTTTGTCTGCTACGTTCACATCTGCACCACTGTCGATCAACAAATCAGCAATCTGCAAAACACAATCATGTTTAATTTTTAATTTTAGTACATTCTTCAGCCACACCTAGTATTGTCTTAAATTCTACAGATGCATTGTGGAATGTACATGGATAAGTTTTTTAAATGGAATTCATCCGAAACACATTAAAAACAGAAATTAAGGTAAATGCTAGGAGTAGCAGAAAATATACTCAAATTAATTATGAACAACCTAGTGGAAATTTATTTAATATTAGATATTTTTGTAAATATTTAGGAGTACAAAATTAATAAGCAGAATTTAGTTTTGGATAATTCCACTATAAGCTGGAATTTCATAATATTTACAATTACATGAAAAAAGAAAATGACAGCTTAATGACTATATAGCAAAGGACTGATGTTTGGCGTGTGGCTTTAACGTCAAAAATGGCCAAAAAATATGTTTTTTTTTCAATTTTCATGAGGGTTTTGGTACTCATAACATGCTGTTATAGGCAAAAAGTAAATGTTTTACTTATATTCTGTCATTTCAAGTTGACCAAAGTTAAGAGCTTTAAAATGTCGAAAAAATAACCAAAAAATTTGGTTTTCTTACATTTTATAGGGTTTTTGCACTCATAATGTGCTCTTAAGCGACTAAGGGGCTAAAAATAACTGTACTACATATAATTTATAATCTCCTGATGGATAAAATGTTTTTGCAATGTTTAGAAGATCTCCAGGCGTGCTAAGACCTGAATCATCCTAAAAATTGCTTAAATTAGCCAGTAACAGTTGCTCTCTTCCATCTTTGGGGTGTTTTTGCACTTATTATACACTCTAATCAGTAAGAAGTAACTGTCATAGGTATATTTACTGATTTTCTGATGGAAATAGCTTTATGCGACCTACAGCTGAAATTACACCGCCGTGATAAGTTAACCAAAATAAAAAAATTGCTTAAAAATGAGGGTTTTTAGAGCAAGCCTCCACTAAATCACTCAGTAAAAATTCCAAACTACCAAACGTCACTTTTTCTGGTTGTATCTACCAATTCAGAGGTAGGAGCAAGGTTTCAAACAAACAAAATAATTAAGGACCACTCTAATATATATATATATATATATATATATATATACATTAACCTAACCTAATTGTGGTGATTCTTGCTTACTATAAATCTAACCTACATTTTTGTTTACCAATAACTCGAATAGGTTATATTAGGCCAGGTTATATTGAAATAGACTTGAGAAACTATTCCAGTTTAAAACTAACGCAAGTTAGGAAAATAATAACACAAACCGCTATTAAATACAAACAATGATTCTCGTAAGAGATTTGGAATAGCACTAACCTTGTAGTGGCGCTCTCTAGACTGGATGAAGGCCGAACTTAAAAGGATTGCAGTGGAATGAAAGTCACAGTTATGTTATTTTTGTTTGTTATGGCAGTAGAAAGATAAAATAGAACATAAAAAATATTCACAAATTGTGTACTAACCCAAGTACCATAACCGTGTTATGAAAAATATATAAAATTATAATACTCTGCTCCTAATGACTTGTGGCCCAGCCAAGGAGCCCACCAAACCAAAACCATAATAATTATAAATTAGGATGTAAAGGCATTCTTAATAATAAAATATGAATTGGCACTTGCGATTTTGTTGAGCAGTGCAATATGACGTAGAAGGGGGGGAAAGAGACGAGGAGTGGAAAGCTTGAACCAGCGAGCCGAGCGGGAGTCTGTTCCGAGAGCCGCGAGAAGAAAGACCGCTACGGGACGAGGTCAGTCCATTTTCGGCCACGTGCTAGCTAAATTAAACGGAATGCTTTTCGGCCACTATTAAGGCTTTATCTTGCCGTTATGTCTTTTTTATAAATCATAATTAATTCTGTAATCTTTTAATTCGGCGATAAAATAAAATATAACATTTAATTTCACTTGTGTTGCTTGCGTTCATTAGCGTCCTAATCCGACTCCTTGGCCCATCCTGACAAGATTCGGCTAAAGTGTACACGGTCTCCAGCCAGCCGGAGCTTCCAGCTGGTCAAAAGAAGTGGAGACGGTCACAGACTAAAATTTGAACGAAATCTGTAGGGCTGATTTTGAGAAATTACATATTTTATAACAGCCATTTGGCCGATTTCTTTGGTTGTTTACCAATGACTCGTGAATTGATAATTGTGGAGAGATAGTCTTTAGTTTGGGTTTTAAACGATGCACTTGACCAAAAGTTAATAAAAATCGTTAGAACTGATTTTAAAACAATGATAGATTTGTGTTTTTTTCTTATGACATCTACCCCAATATTTTGAGTTATCATAAAAATGTAAAAAAGTTCCGAGATTTGACCAAAACATAACCAAATATCAAATGTTATTAAAATAGTTTACTACTCATACGACAGACATCATTCAAAAAAAGTTTTTGGACTCGAGGGACCTCAAAACAAATCTATCCGCAAATAAATCAAGATTGACATAACTTTCTTTACGTGGGAAAGTAAAAATTGCTATTTAAGATTCGACTGTACATCTTACGTCTTTCCATCCTTTGGATGCAGCATACTGGAGTGAGGAATGACCTTGAAGTGTCTGATTGTTGACATTAGCTCCTTGGCCTATCAGAAGCCTTACAGTATCTAGTCTACCAGCTGATGCTGCTAATATCAAAGGAGTCATCATGTTCTGTTAGGGCATAAAATTAAATTATCAATGAATAAATAAAATTGGATGAATAACTTAGGCTACATACATTAAAACTGTCCAGTGTTCTATCTAATAATTTTGAAGAATCTCACCGTTATCATCTGGAAAAATTATTAATCAATAATGCTATAAAACTATATTATCAACACTTTCAAGCCAAAGTTCGAGTATACACAATTCCATGTTTTAGCCTGAGCATGGATCGGGCCACGCTATTTAATTGTATAGAAAATTGAATGGGCATATAATTGATTTTTTAATTATTTGATTTTTCCGCTTATACGTTTTTACTAACAAGTATTGAATTTACAATAATATTTCAAGTGAAAAATATACGACCTAGACTGGGGGTCGAACCCAGGATCTTTGGCTTTACACACCAATGCTCTACCAACTGCGCTTCAGTTGGTAGAGGATTGGCGCGTAAAGCCAAAGGTCCTGGGTTCGACTCCCAGTCTAGGTAGTATATTTTTCACTTGAAATATTATTGGGCATATAATCGTTATTAGGTTACCACATCATGTATAGTAGTTTTTCTAAATGCATTTACAGCGTCTTTTAACGGATATTTTATGAGTTAGAGTACTGTAACCTGTCACGAATTTCAGAACAATGATATCGCTTTGTCATTCCTTGAACCGCAGGTTTATATATGCATTCTGTACGTATTTGCAATATTTTATTTGCATTTTTGAACATATTTGTACTTATAAACAGTGAAAAAGATTTAAAATAAATAAATGCATTCAGTAATATTACTTCTAATGAAACTACTTACTTTCAAATGAAAATACATTTGTCAATACTTGCAAGTAAAAATGTATAAGCGGAAAAATCAAATAATTAAAAATCAATTATAATTTTGTTCAACACAATTTAAGGCATTTTTCAAAGTGTAAAAACTCAGTTGGTAAATAACATAACCTAGACTTTATGGTTATTCAGAAAGTACAAGGTTAGCTCTTTAAAATGATATATAAAACTTTTATTTTTATTTTTTTCAGCCTACTGTGAGCTACATTTACATAGCTTCAATTTCCTGATGTGAAAGTATCCTTTCGTTTTCGCACTTCTCTTGGTTCTTTTTTCTGCATTCCTCTCTCCACTGTTTTTTTCCATTGTAAGATCTTTCACCAAAGAAACTTTTGCTTCTACTATCTCTCCTATTCTTCAGTTTTGTCCAAATCTTTTTATACTTCTTTGATCCTGTTTTTTAAAATATTTTTTGGCTGTTCGGTCTTATTCCATGCCCACAGAAGGTGAGTCTTTTCTTCCACATTGTTGGACTATGTTTTTACATCTCATGATTTCTTCTCAGCTTGTGGATGTGCGATTCCCATGGTGTTTTTTTTGGATCCTAGTGTTTTCTTTAGAATCCTCTGCTATTTTCTTCTAGTCTTTTTCTCTAAATTATTTCTCCTGTCTATAAGCATTTTGGTTTTATTACAGTGTTGTAAGTGCCTGATTTTTGATTGAATGGATAGGGATAATGATTTGTTAATGTTTTAGCAGAGTCTGGAGGGTATTTCCAGGATTCTTTTCCAGTTCTCTCATACAAAGCTAGTTTGTTGTTTAGGGTGATTATTTGCCTTAAACACTTGAAGCTCTGGACTCTCCGGATGTCTCCATATTTTGTATTTTATGTTACAATTTTATTCTCAAAAGTATTCAGGTTTCTAGGCCAAGCGTAAAAAAACAAATTCAGATTTTGTGTGCCAGAGCTAGATTGGGACACCTGGTAACAGAATTCCTTTGTTAGTTTGATTTGGTGGAATCGCTACTCTGTCTCATATAATCCTGCACTGTTGGTGAGACACATTTACAGGAGACATCGATATATCAGCATATCGATTGGAATCTCAACACGAAGAAGACAATCCTGCATTGAGAGATGACGGGACAATCATGATGGACTTAGTAAAGAAAGTCTGTTAAAAATATATTATTTAACTTTATTTTAATGTCATAAATAAAAATAAAAACATTAAAATATTAGGGAGATGTATAAGCATGCCTAAGAAAAAAGGAAGCTAACCACAGATCATCTGTTTATCTACAATGAGAGTATACCTTCGCACTTGCTCCAGCGATGCAGCTTATAAGCTGTGTTAAATTAGAAATCTGATTATTTTTTGTAAAGTGATTTACAAAAATTTTATTACAATTTTTGTGATAAAAATTAGTTCAGTGTGATCTATAATCAATATAATAGTTTTATTTGCTTTTGAAAGTTTACTTAATGTCATTAGCAAGGGTTAAGTAGTTTGTTAAAACCTACATTAGGCTTAATTACAATTTAACAAGTAGGCTTGCATTTATTTACAGTGAGGTGCAATGGAATTTATATATTTCTCTAATGAATAGAAAGTGCTTTGTTTAAGCCATTTTTATACAAACAATTTAAATTTATTTTCAGTCAAAGATTAAACAAAATTTGGTAGCTTATTGTGACTGTAAGTTTGATAAAAAGGGTGACCAAATCCTGTCTTCTAGTGTTATAAGCTGTGCTTAACAAATTGTAAAAGATTCTTCTTAACATATATTATGTATGAGTAGATATATATAGAGGAAAATGTCATAAATTCAGAATTAATCGTTGTGGGTTCTATAAAATAAAACCCTTGCAGTAATTTGAGCCAAGCATGTTCTGTGGAACAAACAATGTAAGACTTACATCATCCTCTGGATCGACAGGAGAGCCTTGATTAAGTAGAAAGGAAACCAACTCCGTATGTCCACCTAAAGAAGCCCAATGGATCAACATTCGTTCATTCTAGAACAAAATAAAATAATACGATTTAAAAAAATAATAATAATAAACACACCAGAATGCACCAATAAATTGTGCAGAACATTATATAACAATACTCCAGTGCATTAAAAACAATTCCGTCACAATGAAGGTGTTAAATCAGTATAATCAGTTGTATACGGAAGGTTATAAAATGATATAGCCTACTGCAACAATTTAATCTCATACTATAAATATATTTCTCTACGGTACAGCAATAGACAACTTTTTGAATTCAAGTCTAAGGTCATTTTGTTTCTAAATGATATTGATAACAACAAAAATATCTTCTTTATAATGAAATGCGACTTTCAAGGCTACCCTATACAACATATTGAAATATCTGAATATTTTAAACACAAGTTTTATGTATTAGTATAAAATAATTTGCACTTATTAAAGACCAACTTAACAATCTAGAATAAAGAAGATAAAACTTCAACAGTAGTTAAATTATGGAAGCGAGGAACTCTGGTAATGTGGATCGGGCTGAACGCTATTGTCAAAACTATGACATGTCAACATAATACATTCTAGAGGTTAGGTGGGGAATTCAAATTTTTTATGTGAGGGCAAACAAAATAGTATTTTAGCATGTTCTTCTTATTATGATATGTTTTACAGTATTAATGTAGGCAATATGTGGGAATATTAGGTTTTTGGGTGGGAGAGTTATTGTAACATTCTGTGACAAGTTTACTTCGGATCAAGATGGTAGTCTATTATTATTAGAAAAAAAGGTATGATATAAACTAAACTTCAAACACAAATAAATTAACGGAGCAGAAAACTCTACTTAAATGAAATTTGCTGAAAAGGTATTGTGAAAATCATAGAATATCTGTGACATTTGCTGCAAATATAATAAATACAAGTTAGGTAAGATCCAGCTGATTATTTATCATTTACAATTTATAGGTTAGTAAGTGATACAGTAGTTTTTTTTTACACATTGTAGGCCTATAAATTAGGAACTAAAATTATATTATAATGTAGGTTGTGTGCTTGTTTTTACTGTTATGTCGGATGGATAGATTGGGAATTTCTGTAGGCCCAATACATGATACTGCTACTTATTCTAATAGGATAATTATAACAAAATTGTTATGAACATTTAGTTAGATCTAATTAACATGTTATGTCATGATATGAAATAATATGAAAAATGGTTTTGAATCTTTTTTTTCCTTCATATTTATTCATTTATAACACCTTTTTACAATTTGTAAAAAACTATATAGAATGGCTAGGTTATGTTAATTTTTTGTAATTTGAAGAACTTAATTAGTTGATGTTGTATAAGTCATGTTAATATGTGCTCAATCAGTATGATGAATCATGATAAATAGGCTAGGGCAGGAGACAATATATATATATTGTTACCTAGCCAGACCTTATAATACAAATACTTTTTACGATGACAAATATATGTTTTAATAATAAACATCGACCGATGACACTTGACAAACGTAGTCATTAATATTAAAGTATCTTATAATCAGAGCTGGATTTAACCTAACAATAGCTGGATTCGCTTGTTTTCTATTAACAACAAATATGATCATATTGTTTGAATACAAGGTAAATGGTTAATAATTTTATAATTTTTAATAACAAAATCCGATTACTATATTTACTGTGGAAAACCTTTTATATAATGTCAAGTTATTGTGACAAAATTTTAGTGATTTTAGTGCAGAAGTAATTTATAAACATTGTAGATATAATAAAAAAAGGGTAAATATCTACTGTACATTATCTTCAGATTTATTTATTAAAAATTATGAATTCGTTAACTATTTACCTTGTATTTAAACAATCAGTTCATTTTTTTTGTCAGAAGACACTTTTCAAGTCACAAAATACATTATTTTAGTAGAAAATAACAAATATAAAAGTAGGAAATCTAGTTTAGGTTATGGTTATGGTAAAGGAACTAGCAGTATCAGACCTTCAGTTCATTTACTAGGTCTGGTTAGGTCAATATATACCTAGTGACCTGCCGAAACTTAGTTCGCATCATTATGAACTCATAGAGCATAGTGATACTTAAACTGTCATAAGACATGTAATGTGCATGTGTCAAATGACATGCTATTATTGGAACCTTACACAGCCAGGAATTTGCCATGAGAAATAATCTTTATATTAGGCCTAACATAAATATAATATTATTTATATTATATGTTTTAATAATAAACATCGACCAATGACAGTTTGAGGAAGATTAAACAATTAAAAATTAACTAGAAAATAGTAAATTCTGAAACGTTTGGTATGAAAATAATTTCTTAATTAATAGAACATTAGAGATTGTGTGACGCCTATGACGTTGGAAAACACAACTCATTTCATAACCTAAAAAAGACTATTGGTTATACAACATGAATCAGCAACATACAGTACTTACATTGTCAGTAGCAGTAACTAAACTTTTATCAACACTAACTTCCTGTTTAACAAATTCAGTTTTACCTTCATAAGCTTCTGTAAATATTTTACTTTGATCTAAACTCATTATTAAACTGTTATTATTGACCGGCTGAAAATTTAACTTGCTATTTGTTATTTACCGCCTGACTTTCATCAAAACAACTACTTAAAATGGACCAACAAAACCGAATCAACTCACAAACACAACTTCTTCATCATAGAGACAAATCTAATTGCACACAGATTTTCAGATCATGGTTAAGATTCAGATCAAAATAAGTAGTCGTTAACAGAAGCAAAATACCCTAGAGCTCAGAAAAAATATATTTTATCTTGTAATAAACAAAGCTTTACAATAATGATCTTCCTATGAATATTACCACTTAATAAAATTGAAAATTATTTCACTTTCACCAGCAAATGCTAACATAAAGTAGGCATTTGGCTCTTTCTTGCAGTCTATAATACTCTATAGGATGTTTATTGAGATAATAGTATAGATTTTGTCCGCTAGACTGCATCAGAATTAATTTTTGTGCCTTCATAATCACTTGGGGTTTTTTTTTTTACTACTATGAGATACCTAAACTACCATAATATATAGTATGACAATTTCCTTCCGAAAAATCTTTAAAATATAAACTGATAAAAAGGTTTACGGTAACATATAGTACTGTTACAATAATATTACATTTATTACAAAACATGTTTTTCATATAATATTATATCGATAAGTTGGTTGCCATTTTGGTTACTCTATGCATTGAGTCAATATGGTTCTGAGTGAGGTTACCTTGCAGGTTATGTTTATATGTTGGTCTTTTCTAAATAGTGTGTTCATGTGTTGTTAAATACTTGTCTTCGATGTTTAAAACAAGTTTATAGTTTAAATTCAATAAATAATCATGGATGGTGTATATTTTATTAATAGTGATGGAAGTTTGCAACAATTACATGAAGAAAATATTTTTTAAGACATTCCTAGTGGAAATGAATGTAGTGATGAAGATGATTTTGAGATGGATCCCACTTTTGATAATAATATATTATTTAATGAACTTGATTTAATAGACAATACAGACAGTGACTTGCAAGTAAATGAACAGTTAGCTGAAGGTGTACTACCATCAACTTTACAGGTTATGGTTAGGCCTAGTGAACCAACTACTAATGCTCATTCTAGTGCGCTCATGAAACAAATTATTTCACAACAGCAGCAAGTCAATGCAAATTTATGTCAATCCAATGTTAATTATAATGTAGAAAAACTTTAAAAAACCTGACAAACAACCAATATTGTGGAAACAAAAGAATCTTGAAGTTAACGACACCGATTTCACAGGAACATCCGATTTGCCAAATGAAATTATTTCATTAAATTCACCTTATGCATTCTTTAGTCATTTTTTAAATAGTAAAATTATAGAACATATTGCAAATCAAAGCTCATTGTTTAGTACACAGACAACTCCAGAAAAATCAGCCAATAGTCATTTAGTAAAACTATTTTCGGATATACCTTTAGAAGAATCACTATCAATTGATGAACAAATGTGTGCTACCAAAGCACGCAGTCATATGAAACAATATATGCCAAACAAGCCGCATAAATATGGGCATAAGTTGTTTGTACTTAGTGGTGTATCTGGCTTTGTTTATAACCTAGAGATATATTCGGGCCAAGAAAATGATGCAGATAAGCGTAGGGAACACGAATCAGACTTGCGGTCTTCCAGCAATGTTGTAGTGAGATTGGCAAGAATAATACCGGAACTTATAAACCATAAAGTGTATCATGACAACTTTTACACTGCAATTCCCGTTATGGTTTACTTGAAAAAGAGAGGAATTCTATCACTTGGCACTGTACGCCGTAACCGAATTGGTAATTGCAAGTTACCTTCAGAAGGCTTCAGATATCGAGATGAAAAAACAACCAAGAGGAACAAGTGTAGAGTTTGTTGGTACTTTTGATGGAACTGAGGTCTCCAATTTGGCTTGGAGAGATAATAAAATTGTGACTATGTTGTCTTCATTTGCCGGTACTCATCCCAAAAAAGAAGTTGTATGGTATAATAGAAAAACAAAAATATATGAAAAGGTGGCTTGCCCAAATGTAATTATAACTTACAATAAACACATGGGTGGAGTGATTTAATGAATAGTTTAATAGGGCGAGGGCGAATTGTTATGAGAACAAGAAAATGGTACCTCAGACTTTTCTATCATCTAATTGACATAACAGTTGTCAACTCGTGGCTCTTGTACAGAAGGGTTTTGGATGGCAAGAAAAACACTGGTAGACCGATGTCATTATTTGACTTCAAGCTTGAAATAGCAGAAGTGCTATGCAAAATTGGAAAAAATACCACACCAACTAGATGTCGACCTACTTCTTATAATGGACCTCCAAAGAAACGATTAAAATCTTCCACAAGAATTCCAGTTGATATACGGATGGACAAATGTGACCACTGGCCTGAACATTTTACAAAGAAGCAAAAGTGTAAAATTCCAATGTGCAAAGGTTTTACAAGAGATAAGTGTTCAAAGTGTTCTGTGTATTTGTGTTTCAATAAAAAAAAATAACTGTTTTATGACATCATACAGTTTCACATCTTTAGGTTAAGTTAGGTTATGTTTTGAAGGTTTGTTTTGTTTTTTAAGTAGTATAATGAGTTAAAAATATTTCCAAAATTAACTACTTTGAAATAACTAAACTCTTTTATTTATAATATATTGTTATCAGTGCAGAAACCTAGCAACATTCTATTTCATTAGTTTCATTATGTACTTTTTATAAGTTTTTATAATAGTTTGTTTTGTATTATTATATTTTCTGTTTTGTAATATTATGTTCAAAGGTACTGGCCTTTTTCAATAACATAAAACATACCAATCATTAAAATAACATAGCAAAAGCAATTATATGTAACATTTATCGAATCAGTAAACAATAGTTAATTACTGCATGAAGTTGCCATTTGGCAACCCTATAAAAAATTATAATAAAATATTTATAACTAAGTTTTAATTTTTTTTGTTACTTTTCCTGTACTCTATAACCATATTTCCAAAGGAAAAAAAAAAATTGTAACATTTGAAAATTCATGCATTGTAGGGTTATGTTTCGTTACTTTGTGTGTGTGTGTGTGACTCTTTTCTCGAACCTGGTATTATACTTTGGTAATATTTCATATCATTTAGAACACTTGGGCATAAATTATCACCTGAAAATATACATAGGCTATTATGTAATAAATGAAATTAAGTCCAGTTTGTTTAACTTTCAACAAATAAATATTTATTCTTTCAAAACAATTTTAAATTTTAACACTTCGAAAATTTTCTTAATATATAATAATTATGTATATAGACAAAGTCAAATTGAAATATCTTTCTATCATAACTTAAACAAACCTTACTAATACACACAGATTTATTTTATATTCTTTATGATTACCAAACTAAACTTTATATATTTTGAAAAAAAGACAAATTTAAATTTGATATTTTTCTCAAAATTGTATATGGTACCCTTGTATGATTATAGGTGATTTAGACTCCTGTTTGAAATTAGCGTTTAACTCTACTTGGATAAATGTGCTATGACTCCAGATCCTAAAATGATTGACGGTTCTGTTAGGACTAGCTCCTTTAAACTGCCTGGGTTCTTTAACTTTCAATCAAATCAGTGGTTCAGCATTTAATTAATCTTTATTAACAACACAATATTTATATTTATCTTTTATACAATTCAATACAATAAAAAAAGGATACACAATAATAAAATAGTGGGATCAATATCAAAAGCAAAACACGTTATTATCTCTATGAGAATATAATATCAACAATTATTTAAACAATATTCAACACTAAATATTCATCACACAAAACCCAGAATTATTCCAACTACTATTACTTTTTGTTCAATTGAAATGACTGAGATTACAATTGCCTTTATATTGTAATGCTTGCTCACCCTGTAGAGTCTCAAATTCGGCCAGTCCCTTTCTAGTCCTTCCGTTCGGATTCAAACTCCCTGGACTGTCTTTTTCCACCACGGATAGCGAATTGCCAGCCTGTATCTTCTAACCTCCAAGACCCCCTCTACTTGGTGCCGGCCGCTTATATATCTTTCATCGCTCGTGGTGTTCTACTTCCGATGCAAGTCAAGCATTTCAACAATTTTTCAATTCTTTCACAATAGTTGGGCCATTACATTAAATATATTCCTAAAAGTTCCTTAGTCATAAGTAGATTCACTTGATGATCAAAGTTCTTGATAATTATACAGATGTTCCTGTTTATCATGATGTTAAAAAATCATCAAAATTGGGTGACAGTTGTTGCTATAGATGTGCTCCCAAGTCCTTTAGTTGCAGGTTGAAATTCTCTCATTTTTAGTTATCGTAAATTTGAATCTGTGTGATTAATACTTTTTATTTTATCATTGAAAACATTTATTAATTATATTATTTACTGATTTTAAACATTTTATGCCATTTTAAATATACTATTTACATGTGAAGTCAATTTTTAAAATAATTTATGCATTAACTACATCGTATTCTGTCGAGATCTTGAGAAGAAATGACAATCTTCCTTTTGATTTTTTGACTTTCCAAAAAATTGGGAATTTTGTTTACACACTGTTGATTTCTATAAATTAATTTTCCTTTAGTTTTTTATGCATTTTCCCTTTAGAACACTGTTTATATCCACAAATTTATCTACTATCCTTACCTATACTCTTTTTCTAATATTACATAATCATTTTCTTTTATTTATGATTCTATATTTTTAAATTAAATATAATTTATTACTTAGTTTTTAATTATTCATATATTTTCGAGGCGGGACTTATCTTTCTGAGATCACAGCTCCAAGTTTTATGATGACAAATAGCGAAGTTATTATTAAAAATATAATTTTAAACCCTGTGATATTGCTATAGTTATGAGATATGGCAGGGTTGGATCACTGATAGGAATGTAAGTTCCTTCACATTTGCACAGCTTCAAGGCTTGTCAGAAGCAAAGTAAGTAGAGGCTTTTTAATGTTTACATTTCTACGAGGGCCATTAGTGCTTAGCTGATGTGAAAGTGCTTAGCTTAGTGATATATACAATTATAAGGTTATGAAAACCTGTGTAACAAATTGTTGTAAACAAATTTACCCTTCTAGATAAGGCCCCTTGATCTACCAATACAATTTCCTTTAGGTATAAAGGCAAAGAAACCAACGTTTGCCCAATATATTGAAAATCTGCCTGTATTATGTATGTGGTTCGGGAAGTATCGTAATGGCACCTATTAACTTTTTCCATTGTTGTTTAAAAGGCGAAAACCTCTTGATCATCATTAGCTTAAATATAAAAAGAACTTAAAATAAAGACCCCTAGCCTTCAAATAGCGTCAGGGTTAGAAAATAACAAGAGTTAGTCAAGAGAGACCTGATTGGAAAGATGAAAGAAAGGGATCTAACCCAAGACTACATGAAAAAAGGTGGTGAAGATTCAGCTAGGTTACTGGGGATTACTATAGTAAGTCCTTCAGGACAAATTAAATTTTTAAAATGATTTAATCATTCAAATTAGGTGTTTAGTATTGACTCATTTTATAGACCTAAGGTTTCGTCACCTCTCCTAAAGTATTTGCATATTCCAAAACACTGTTAAATACAAAATTGCCATTTTCAATCTATATGACAAATCATATAATATTGTCATACAGGTACATAATGATAATCAGGGCTGGATTTTCCAATAGGCCCCCGGGACTATGGGCGCAGGCTCCCAGGGGGCGCACGTCCGAGAATTATTATTTTTTTTTTAATATCTAGAAATAAAAATAAATAGCCATAACTTAACATATTTTTTGAATTGATTACAAAAAAAATATTCTGATTTTCAAGTTCATTGAAACAAATCAGTCCTCCCTCTCTTATCATATGTTTGTTTTGGCTTTTGGCTACCCCCTCCTCCGGCACTTGTGACAAGTAGTGTCATGGTCATTGACCCCTCCCCAACTATCGTCCATTCTACTGTACACCTATTGCCTTAAGAAAACATACAAAATATCTAGTTTTACTTTATATCACAGTTTTTGTGTCACGTTATCAAAATACTAAGCTGTGTTTCTGAGATTAAACCTATTTTATAATGTATTACAGAGTTTTTTAAAATTATTTGCCCAAATAACTAAATTGAACAAAACCTAAGTTATTAACATACCAATGGCCATGCTTTGTTGCGGGAATGCTCTGCGGGTTGGATCGTTTTGTTTCAGTCCCACAAACATGAGCTCACTATTTAATACATAAAATTTACTAAAAGTGTTTTAAGACGGCATTTTGTTAAGCCCAGAACCAAGTAAATTACTCAAAAAACTTGCAATGGTAAAATTGCATCGTGGAGTGGTGTTTGCAATTAACATATAGGCCTGATATAATTTTTTAATAAAGGTTTTTGGGGGAAGTAACTTTAATCAGACTAGGGGGCGGAAAAAATTATTGGGCCTAGGGGCGCCAAAATGCTAAATCCGGCCCTGATGATAATAGAAATTAAACAAATTTCATTGTTGGAGCAAAAATTGAAAGTTAAAGCAATCAATTGGGCATTGGCATATAATGTAACCACAATAAATACATTTTAAATATCAATTATTCATGTTATTCTAATAACTTCACCAATGGGTTAAAGCAAATTGTATATATTCACCATTCTGGTTTAAAACTCTAAAGTTTATAGTCTGAATTTAAATTATACTTAAAACTAGATTATTTCTTATTATAAAAAGTTGACATCTTTTACAGCCCAGTGGTTGCAAAAAGCTAAAATGGACTAATTGAACAAAAATATTTTTTCATATTGTAGACGAAAAAATCTTAGTCACCTTACAAAAAATAGTTAAAATAAAGACTCCTATCGTTCGAATATTCTAATAGCGTCAGGGTCAGAAAAGTAGAAAGAAAAGGATTTAATCCACGATTACATGAAAAAAGAGTGTAGATCCAGCTAGACGCCTTGGGATTGCCAGGCCTGTACTCACTATAACTGAGCCACTGAAAGAATTGAGCTAAAAACAAGTTATAATAACAAAGTAATTAAAATCTGTATGCACTTTTTAATTTAATATTAAAAAGAAATATCCAATTTAAAACAAAGAATCAGTCAAGTAGCTGGATGAGTTTGTCGATAAGAACCATTCATTTTGCCATGAATCCGTACCCTGTAGATACACGTGTATTCCATGTGTCCATGATTGGAATGCAGTTTGAACTCAACCAGTCCAAACTGACGAGTTTCCGATTTCTACAACAAACACCATTTTGTATTAAGAACCTGATCAAATTCAGGCTCAAAATTGACTTAAAACGATACAACTGTTTATTACCATGTCACTTACCACCAGCAATACTTTTGAAGTTTTCTTCAAATTAAATTCTTAATTTCACAACACATGTTTCGGACATTATCCGTCCATCGTCGGGCGATTAAAAACACACAATTACAAACGTTCAACACGAAAATTGTTTGTAATTGTGTGTTTTTATATCTGACGATGGATGAATAATGTCCAAAACACATGTTGTGAATTTAAGAATTTAATTTGAAGAGAATTTCAAAAGGACTGTTGACGGTAAGTGTTATAATAAACAGTTATTCGATAAGCATATCCAGTTTGCACTAGATTACCAATTATAAAAAATAAATGATACAGTTTACAATAATGCATAAATTGGTGTAAATAATAATTATTACACTATTTTTGTTTGGTGAAAAGCCTCACATTGGAGTGCTATATAAAAAAGTACATAATTGTTTAAAAATAATATTACAGTAGAACCCCTCAAACTCGACACAATGTGGACTTTAAGGTTGTCGAGTTTGGGGGTTGTCGAGTTTTAGGAAACTTTGGTATTTAATGGTTAGGTTTGCAACAAATACTCAAAATTATTTTAAATAACTGTACATTTATTGATTATCAATGATTAAACGTTTATTGCAAAAAAGTCCCTGCCTGACAACAAAAAAATAGTGTGTTCAATCACACATTAAAATTAAATTTATCGATCGGTCAAATGAGATTTAAAAAGTGTTGGCCTTGTACAATAGGTTCAGTAAACTAAAAAGACCTATCCTAATATGCTGTAATAAAATTTACAGTAAAGTCTACAGCAAAAAACAGACAGTCCATTAAATATTTTAAAAGATTAAAACAATTTTATATATAAAACAACATTAGAGCAAAGTTAGCACTGTTTGAAAAAACTTTTGATTGATCTTTGTTTTTCATTTTCGACTGGACGTCGGGCAGCTTCATCTCGAAGTCGCCGAAGAAAAAGAATGTCCATACCAAACACAGTCCAATACAAATGCTATAAATTGAACTGCTGATCACATATAATTAAGAGTCGGATTATTTTTCTCACATGGTTAAGACCTTTAATACAAAACTTGAATCATAGTGCTACGACGCTCCGTTGAATTGTTATGACAAAAGACTTGCCGCTTACTTTAATGGAATCGGTGCTAATGACCGGTAGCATCCGGGTGGTTAGGCGCTTGGGTTCACAACAGTATGAATGTTTTGACAACAAATGTTTAGGGCTGTCCTGGTCTACCTGGACCCTTTATCTCTAACTTTGGCCTCTACTATACAGTAGGATTAGAAAGTGGCTAGACAAAGGAGCATCCCTCACAGCTGTATAAACAAAAGTAACAAGCCTCAACCTCCGGGCATCTGGCAGGCGCACATGGCGTAAAACAATGCAGTGAATGACCTTGGAAATCCTATGCTCCTTGTCACTGGCCCTGTCGAGTTTGACGGAATGTCGAGTTTGAGGGGGTCGAGTTTGAGGGGTTCTACTGTATTACATTTAACGAATTGTTTTGTTTAGTCCTAAAATATCTGATTGTGAAAAGTGCAATAAAATTGATCAAAATTGTTGAGTTTGTAATTTACACATAAACACTTTCTTCATAAATTATAAGAAATATTTATTTCTTTTAAATATGAAAATTCATCAGAATATATTAATACATAATGAAAACCAAAAAACTACATAATTAATTTGATGACAGGTTAAAAACTTTAGGTTCATTTAAACATAATGACAATAAAATTTAATGGATAATAATAATGGTTAAATTCAATATAGACAGTTATTCAAAATATTCAACTCTTTGAAAGTCTTATACAAACATAAGAAAAAGAAAGAAAAAAAAAAATACAATTAATTGTCAATATAATTAATAATGAGTCTATTTTCTCTTATTACGTCTCTCATCTAACATATTATCTAACACAATCAAAACAGGCCAAAAGTCAGAATGTTCCTGTAGATCCCTTAGTTACTATTAAACAGTTCAAATACATTAAAGGTGGATTCTACATACATATACAAGGGAAAATAATTGTCTATGTTAGCCTTCGTTAGCTCAGGAATGGTTATAAGATTGTCTATTTCAAATTTTTAGCACAGAATCTAAAAGGCGCAGGGGTGGTGCCAACTTTTCCCAAGTTGGGGAGGATGAGCATAACACATACATAAATATATAAAGAAATGATATTATTAAGATTAAATTCAATTAGCAAAGTAAATTTTTTTCATTGTTAGTTATTGTTCCTTCAATATGGGACGAAATGCAAGGGTGAACCAAGAGTTAAACCACAAATTTGATTTCCAAAGCTATTCGCTGCGTTTAAGAGTTTAATTAATCAGTAAAATTGTGTTAGCTTTACTTTAGTCTTTGTGGGTTATAGAGCTTTAGTGGAACAAAATGCTCAAATATAATATGGCTAGAAATTACATATAACAAAACAGAATGATTTCACCAAAATTAGCAATTTAAATTTTGCTAAATATCTTTGTCAATGTTTATACCGACCTTAAAAAAATCACTAACTTTTTTGAAACCGCACAGTTTGTTTCTTGGATTGACTAGTACGTTGGATGTTAGAATTAGTTCGTTGGTTTTTTAATTTCTCTTCGCTTGTGGACTTTCTTCAACAATCTGAATTGGATGCATTCAAATCAGCATTTCGGAAACTTAAAAACTCGCGCCTTCTAAATTTCTTCTTGTAGGCGTGCATTTAAGTTTGTGTGGATTTGATGTGGAATTAACATAAGGATAGCCTACAATTCTTTTAGCCCATGTGTTAAGACACCTATGCTACTAGGCGACACAAGATTGTGGAACTGGCAAATTGCCTGCATTTTCCTTTATAATTTTTCCATCCGATTAACATGAGAGGTGTTTTATTGGAGGAATTGAGTGAAAGTACTTCATTTTGTGTAACTTCTACAATTTAGAAACCATTCAAAGAGAAAGGGAATTGTGGTTCAAAATGTAGAATGAGATACAGGTCACAGGAAGTTCTAGGCATAATTCAGTTAAAAAAAAAGAGTGAATCTTTTTTTTCCAACTATAAGAAATGCTTTGCTTATATTGGTTATACAGTCCTGCACAACAAGTACTATCAAGCGTTCATTTATCTTTTAGCTCCATTCGTTGAATTAAAACACAGATTAAATGGGCATTCACCTACGATGGGTTTTTGGTAACAAGGAGCAATTAGTTGAAGCTGAAGTTAGACAATTTGAATCTAACCACCACAAACTATTGTTATAAAATTAGTTTTTTTAAATACATATTTTATTCTTCCTTTGTTATTGTATAGAAACCCCCCCACCTCTGTGACTACCCTTCCCCTATCAAATCAGTTAAATTCAGAAAGCTGCCCACCGTCCTTTATATGCTCTTGAATACATACAAACAAAATAAATAAATATAATGCACAAATACATACATGAATTAAACATTTTTTTTACATAATATACAATATTCTTGTCTTGGAGGAATTCATTAGTGTCAAAATATGACCTCTTCGGTAACAGTTGTTTCAGTTTTGTTTTAAATAGTAATATTTCTAACATTTTAAATGTAGAATTTAACTTATTACAAATGTGTTGCTTTCATATAAAAAACTCTTATCCGTAGAGTAAGCCAGTGAATTGGGTAAAACATTGCTTTCCTGTTCTTCGTGTCATAATTGCGATGTATAAAATAATCTAAATAATCAACAAATAAATATTTATGATAGCATGCACTCAACAACAAATTTTGAATAAATAGGGTGAAGGCAAAGGTAAAATTTCTAAATCTTTAAATAATCTTTTAGACGGGTGGAATTTAAGTTTGACATGAATATCTAAGAATTGTTTTAAGCATACAAATATTTTTTATTGCTTTCTTGGAGTTTTCCCTAAACTATAATCTTGTATTTACTTTGTGAAATATTTTTTTTTTTCACGGCAAAAAATAAATACTCTTTGGATATTTTCTGTATTGGTGAATTTTCCCAGAGAAGAATTCCCGATTTCATTTGTGGCTACACTAACTCGTAAGTTCTTAAAACAATTGAATGTTTGCAGTATTTAAAAAAAAATTTTAGAACTGACTTTAGCACTGTTTAGATCAGAATTGGAAATAATAAATTAATTTAATGTTACAACAGTCGGTACATGATGGAATTCCATGATAATGGAAATAATGAGACGATTATTCAATTCCACAAAACAGCTGTAATTGCGAGATATGTTTCGCCGTTAGGCATTTTCAAGCAACTAAATTGAAAACCAAACAAGTCTAAACTAAAAATGTGAGACAAAAGGAAAGGTTAGAGTAAAGGGGTTGAGAAATGACAAAAGAAAGGTCAATGATCTAACCTGTGGGATGGGAGTGGGGGTGTTTTAGAAAACAAAGGTTACACAATAGGTCTCAATAGTGGTGATGAGTTAAGATTTATTTGTTCATTTAAGTTGGAAGTATGGTTTTTTTTTTAGTTTTGTAATTGTTTTGTTTTCAATTTAGGTGCTTGAAAATGCCTAACGGCGAAACATATGTCGCAATTAAGGCTGTTTTGTGGAATTGAATAATCGTCTAATTATTTCCATAATAATAAATTAGATTAGAATTGGTCTATCCAGATGAGAGACAGACTGTCAACATTCAAAAAAAAAATAAAAATTTCGTCATACTGTTTTAAAAATATGTTTTCAATACATGCATTGAGATGCTAAAGTTGTTCTTTTTAGACCTAGGATCTAAAAGCATCAGCTGAGGTTGAGGTCATCAGCTGTTACTTCGTTTATACAAATTAATTAACGATTGTAAAGCAACTATAAAAACAACCGATACTCTCGATTGTAAATAACCGTTAAAACAGCTGTTACCATCGATTTGAAGGTAAATAGGTTATATTATTTTAGTTTTTTTGAAATTGTTTTCTTATATTATTTGCAGCATAACGAAAAATGTAGTTTAGCACTTAGACCTAAAGAAGCTTTTCGATCCTCGCTCATTTTCCTTAAAAATTGAGTTCAATTTGAGGTTATATTTGCAAAGCTTCATTTTTGCTCTTAGTGATGAAATATACTATTTTACACTCAGAAAACCTCAAAACATGCCATGAAAAACACACTTCACCAAACCTTCTCTAAATATGAAAGTAAAATTCATCATTCAGTATATTACGCATCTCTTTCATTATGTTTTCATTTTCCTAAATTGAAATTAATAAAATATGTAATGTAGAGCAAATATAAATAAATACTACCTGAACTGAAAATGTTTGTAAAGGAGGTCCATCTTTGTTATAGACAAATTGGCCAAAAAAATGAGGATCTTGTTTGCCGTCCACATCAGTCAGACCCTAAATAACAGAAACAATGAATTATTAACAAGGGGTCGTATGCACAGTTGGATCCATGGAACTCACACTTCCAAGGTGGGCCAGTTAAAAAAAATAACAAAAATATCTACACTTATTTAATAGACTAGGGGGTTTTATTGTGTAAGTGAACTCCTTCTACAGTTTTTAATCACTTTTTACGTTTGAGATGTCAATGGTTAGGGTTCAGTCTGAAGTTGTTTCCATCCAAATTTCAAAAAGATAGAACATAAAGAGAGAAAGTTGAATTGATAAAGGTTTTTACCATTACCCCATGAAAATTGAGAAATTTGTGAAATATATTATATAATAATTATATAAGATCTAAGATCTGGCTTATATTAAGAATATTTTTATTTAAAAAAACATACGTTTTAAACTACACCAATCAAATATTATCAGCAGTTACTGATACAGTATAAACAAAAACAATTTAGAGCAAACTAAAAAAAAAAATGTGTCTATTTGTTTAATAAAGAAGTGTTGTGATTATTTGTTTTTGACAAAATATGATATTTATTATTATTTCATTTTATCTGGCTTACACAATGTTTTTAAATGAGGTTTTATAAATTGTACTTTTAATAGTAACAATACCTCTAATTAGAGGGAACACACTGAAGCCCATGTTTATCACCGCAACTACATGAGAATGTTACCAGGGGACTTAAATTTAATAAAGGCGGAACCAAAATGGTAACAATGTTTGAAAAGAAAGATAAAAAAAGACAAAGACAAGTTTAATAATTAACAAGGCTCAAGTTTATTGAAAACAGAAAGAAATTTCGACGGTTCAGACCTTGTCATTTACAACAAAAGACATCCTGACACAAATCATCAGTAAAAAAAAAACTTATGATTAACAAGATCATAAATTGTAAAAGTTATAAGCCCTTAATTGTAACATATAATAATTTAGATAAAAAAAAATTAATCAACAGATTCTAAAAATTTATCCCCCCTTTTAGTATATATATATATTTATAGTTACAAAAATTTAACAATAAAAAAAAAATGAGCACAGCTTAATAATTCACAGAATTATAATTAATCAAAAAAAAAAAAAATTATACGCCCTTAATGTAAAAGTATAATAATTTAAAAAAAAAATTAATCAAAAGATTCAAAAAACTTATCCCCCCCTTTTTAGTTTATAAGATGATAGTTTCTTTTTAAACAGTTACAGAATTTAACAAAATATAAACGAGCTTGATATTTTAAGTTCAAAAAAGATCATATCTATAGTTAAGATGTTTATCACTAAACTAAAGTTACATAATATAATTGGTTTGAAAATTTCTTAAAAACTATATTGGCCAATAAATTTATATATTAAAAAAAAGAAAAGAATTTAGAAGTTTGAAAATTTTGTTAATTGACGTCAATTATTTTAATTTAGAAACTAACCTCTTGGAGGTTGTTAGGACCGAAAATTGCATGCAGGCTCCACCCAAGAAATTGTTATATAATTTATAAATAATTACACAAGTCTACATCTAGAAAATAGTTTTAAGGAACACATATTTGCGGAAGTAAATTTAGGCACATATACAATATGAGATAGTTAAAGTTCTGTAAAGTCAGCTGTAAAAAGGGGCATCACTTTTATGCACTTGAAAATCTGAAGTTATGTTATACAAAAAACGTGTTTTGCCAACAGGACGAAACTTGTTAGGATGTTTCGCTGGTTTGCGCAATGTGAGACAAGAATTTCTCTATTTCTCCTATTTCTTCTACCAGCATATTAGCTATGGCAAACAAAAAACACGTTTTTTTTTAAACGTCTGTGCAAAATCAGACATGTTGTAGCATTAATGTTCTTTATTGAAGAAAATATCTGGTTATTTGTCAAAATTAAAGTAAATTAATTGCATCACAGAAATTCGTTAAGATTGTAATTAAAAGCTTCTTAGATGATTATAAATTTATTTATATATATATAGTTTTGTTTAAAAGAAGGCTTGTATAAGACTTGTAAGATTCTTCAAAAGTCTATAAAACGAAATTTTCTGATTTAGAAGAAATTTCTCTAATTGTTTTATATTTGACATGTTCAATAAGATATGCTGATCATTCAATGTTCAACATTAGTTTGCACTTATTTCACAAAATTGTTCAAAACTTAAAATGTGCCTTTACAAGGTTTTGTAAATGATGTTTAAGAAAAGAAAATTTTTTTATAATAATTTAGTTTCAAAAGAAAATAGAATATTAAATAAAACATGAAATACATATTCTAAAGAATACATGATATTTAACAAATTATTTAAAAAAAATTAACAAAATTTATAATATGACAAAATCTGTAAGGTTGAAGTACCTGGTTAATCCTGTCGCAGTTCACGTGAGCTTGTACCGAGAAAAATGATGATTTATTTTACATTTTAGAACGAGATTGTTTAAACTAAAGCGCACAAACTGTAAATTAGCATAATGTAGTATAAGACTTGTAAAATTTGAGAAAGAAAGAACTTTTGTTAACGGAGTAATGCAGAATGTAGACCATGTTGTTATCACATCTAGACTGTGGACGGGTAGTAGGGAAGCTAGCTTGACCGGCGAATTGTACTTTGTATTCAGGTGTCAGGCGATGCTTGGTTTTGGAGAGGGCCGCCAGGTGCCAGCATCTGTCAAGGCTAAGCAAGTTGAATGTATGTTTACGAATGTGTTTTTGAATGCTACAGCTCTCCCCCCCCGAAAGACGGCGTTAGAGTGGAATAGAGAAGGGGCCAGAAGGGCCTCCCGCAAAATTTTGAAAAAGGAGAGAGAGAGTGTGCGTGAAGGGGTGAAAAAAAATTTCTCTCAGACAGGTGTTTTAGACCTCGAGACAAACAAAAACTTAAGACTAACATGCATAGCGAGTGCCACATTATCTATATGTAGTTCGACAGAACCGGTCAGTATACCTTCACCAAGATAAACAAACAAAGAACAAATACACCAAACTTAACTATTAAGGAAATGGACTCACTATGTCCTCGTCCGAAGACGTTATGGTGACGAAGAAACAGAAGAGTTCATGACGCTCTCTATATTCTCGTCGCATCGATTACACCCGCGGAGTGCTCGATGTTAAGATATGTCTAGATAGGGAAACATGTCAGGTACATGTAGCGGCCATTGCCGTAAATTGGAACCTCATAGTTGATCAGACTATGGGTTGAAAAGCGTCAAGTCCGGGGAACAGTGAGATATATCACTGGATAAGGAAAACTAATATCTCTTCGCCTGCAAACATCTATACAGATTACGGCACGGAGGGGCTCTAGGAGAGCTCAGCCCACCGATGCCCAAACATACAGATGTGCATTTGGCTTAGAGGAAATACGGCTTGGTTCCGTATTTTATTATGTTCTGCAGTGCACAGAAAGAAGACTACCAGATGACAATTTGTGCGGGCCAAGAAAGATCAGATAGAAAATTAAATCGTAAAGGAGAAGGTTCTAGAAATTTGTTAATATTTAATTTATATGATGAGGTTTGAGTTGTTCGACGTGTGCTTTTTTAATAAAACGAGGTGAATTGGCGAAAGAAAGCGCAACGGTAACTGGAGTAAGAAAATCGATGATCCGGAAGGGACCTGACCATCGAGGCATCAATTTAGCAGCTCGCTTGTCTATGGCAGAGCTAAGAGGGTGTGTTTTACACCAGACAAGATCGTTGATCTTATACAGATGAGGCTTCCTGAATTTGTTATAGGTCTTTTCGGCCTTTTGGTGCGCTTTCATTATATTGTCTTTGGCCTGGCGCCAAACTTGTGATGGATTAGTATTAGGTTTTGGAAGGAGATCGTGTATGTTCCAGCTGAGACTCAGTGGTGTATTGGGGAGAAAATTAAAAAGAATGCTAAAAGGTGTTGCTTTAAGAGTCTCATGATGTGCGAAATTGAAAGCCAGCTGAAGCCAGCAAAGGGAGTCGTCCCAAGAGGATTGATTTTTGGAGTGATAGGCGATAAGGGCTGCCTTAAGGTTTCGGTTAAGTCTTTCCGCATTATTAGGTTGGGGGTGATAAGGAGATAAAGTTGCATGCTTAATACCGCGAGAAAAACAAAAGTTGCGGAAGACATGTGATACAAAACATTGTGCATTGTCAGAGATTATTATCTTTGGAAAACCGAAATTTTGAAAAATGTTTTGGCTTAAGGCCTTAATTGTACTGTGGGAAGTTGCATCTCTGACAGGCATGAGCCAGGTGAATTTTGAGAACTGGTCAACTGCGACCAATATCATGTTGTAGCCCTGTTTTGTCCTAGGAAGCTGTCCGACGTAGTCGATGTGTAATTTTTCCATGGGACGATTGGGAACCGTTGAGGCAAGGTATCCTAATTTGGAGTTGTGAGCAGGTTTGCTTACAGCGCACACCGAACAAGCTCGCACTTTAGAGGTGACATCCTGTTTTAAAGTTGGCCAATAAAAATTCTCCTTTACCTTAAACAAAGTTTTAAGTACTCCAAGATGACCACCCACAACGGAGTCGTGATGATAATTAATCACCAGGTCGACTAAGGACTGAGGTAAATAAATTCTGGTGGGCTTTTCCAGATGATTTTTCAGGCAGAGTACACCTTTACTTAAACAGTACTTCTCTGAAGAGATGTTCTGTTCAAGGTCGGCAATGATATTTTTCAAAATAGGGTCGGCCTTTTGATGAGTCTGGATGTCATGAAAAGCTAGAGGAAAATTTGTGAGGAGACTGGTACACGAAAAGGTGACATTTTCTTCGTTGAAATTTTCCGGTTCAAACATGCGCGAGAGGGAGTCTGCTATGATGTTCTGAGTTCCTCTTATGTGCGCTACCTTAAATTTCAATGAAGTCAACTTGGCAATCCATCGGCCTAATTTACCAAGTTGACGAGGACGTGCTAAAAGCCAAGAAAGGGCTTGGTTGTCGGTTTCTAATAGGAATTCCCGATGTTCTAGATATTGCCTAAATTTCTCTACTCCAAAAACTACTGCTAGGCATTCGGCTTCATATGCAGATGAGGCTTTTCTTTCTGCAGGTGTTAAAGTACGTGAAGCGTACGCTATGGGCTGGCGTGAGCCGTCAATTTCTTGGAGTAGAACTGCTCCAAGGGCCACCGAGCTCGCATCCGTTTGCAGGATGAATGGTTTAGCGAAATCGGCCATCCGGAGAACCGGAGGCTGTGTTATTGCCTCCCGAAGATGTTTAAAAGCTTTCTCTTGTTCAGCTTGCCAAGAGAATTTTTGGCCCTTCCTCCGAAGCAGATTTAGAGGCGCAGCGTGCTCCGCGAAATTTGGAATGAATTTAGCAAAGAAGTTGACCATTCCAATAAATCTGGAAACGGCCTTAGGGTTCTTGGGTTGCGGAAAATTTCTAATTGCCTTTGTTCTAGATGGGTCGATTTGCACGCCACGAGAAGAAACTAGGTGTCCTAAAAAGCTTATCTCATTCACAGCGAAACGGACCTTATCTGGGTTAACAGTCAGGCCAGCCCGCCGCAAACGAGTAAGGACTTCCCGAAGATGTTTTTGATGCTCTTCCCAAGTTTTGGAGTAGATGACTAGGTCATCCAGATAATTAAAAATGAATTTGAATTTGATGTCATGGAAGACCTGATCCAAGAGTCTGGTAAGCACTTGGGCACCAGTACAGAGTCCAAAAGGGACTCGAGTAAACTGATAAAGCATCCAAGGAGTACAAAAGCTGGTAATTTGTTTGGACTTTTGAGACAAAGGGATTTGATGATAAGCTGAATTAAGATCGAAAACTGTGAAATATTTGGCACCGACAAACCAGTTAAAACTTTGATGTAAGTTAGGTAGCGGCACCGCTTCGACGACGATGTTTTGATTGAGCCTCCGATAATCAATCACCATCCTTGTTTTCTTTTCGGGATGTTGAACCAGAAAAACAGGGGATGCATATGCGGACCGGCTGGGTTCTACTACTCCTGAATCTAACAATTCGTTGATGTGTTCGCGGAGGTATTCCATTTTGGGAGGTGCCAATTGGTATGGAGAACACTTGACCGGAGTGTTGTCCTTCAGTTGAATATCGTATTCAACTAGATGTGTTAGACCTAACCTTTTTGTGAGTACCTGAGGAAAATCATTAATTATTTTTTGAATGGTGTTTTTATCGTTCTTTTGAAGATGACCTAAAGGATCAGGAGCAGTAGATTCAGATGTTGTGGACACTATAGGTTTATACGCAGAATTACTGAAATTACATAGAGGAAAAACAATAGACCTTGAAAATTTAAAATAGAAGTTTTTTGCTGAAAGATCAAGTACCAGTCCCGTTTTAGATATGAAATCTGACCCGAGGATCAGAGGACACGACAACTTATGCGCCACCAGAAAATCCACATTCCAACTACAATGTTCCATTTTAAGATGAAGACGACAAGAGTAGGAAATGGGCAACCTTTTTCCAGAAGCCGTGACACAATCAGCCTTCACCCTGGTTATGGATTTAAAAGCCTTGGTGTTCTTTAATTTTTTAAAAAGGGCTTTAGAAATGACGCATCTTACTGAACCGGAGTCCAGCAGAGCTTTAACTTTAACTTGCCCAAAAGCTACTTCCACCAAAGGCAAAAACTGATCGTTCAGACCCCTAGATTTAAGAGAAATGTTATTTTTTTTTTGAAGTTTGTAGTTGGAAAGCTTAGAGCTGGAATAGGTTTGCCTGGACCTATTCCGTAGAGAGAAGAATTTACAGCCCCAGATATAGTGACCGGGTATGCCACAATTATAACAAATGGGAGTAAAGTAATTTTGAATTCTATTGCCGAAATTGTTTCTTCTTTGATAGGACATTGAGTTTAAATTTTGAAAAGATGGTTTATTAAAGAAATGTGGTTTCGGGTTATGTTTAAATCCGAAGTGGTTGGTTTTTGAACGGGAGGCTGGCCTGGAGCTACCAACTAGACTCCAAACCTGCCTCCGTTTTTTGGAGGATATTGCCTTGTTGGAGGCCGGTTCCGACATTCCGGGCTTCTATGTCCCGGCTGTCCGCAACTGTAACAGACCACGGGTCTCGTAGGTCTAAACTCAGGACTTGTAACTTCGGGTCTCTTTAATGGAGCCCTTTGCCTGTCAGTATACATTACATTGTTGACATGTGCGCAGAGTCTATCTAAGTCTGCAAAGTTTTTAGGTTTGGCAACAAAGACTAGGCAGTTGCGGACTTCCGGAGACAGTCCCTCCAGAATGACGTCCGTGACCTCCAATTCGGACTTATCTAAATTTAAAGTTTCTGCAGCCTCTTTAATTTGATTAACAAAAATGTGCACCGCCTCGTTAGTCTTCTGGGGCCTATAAAATAACTCCTGCACTAGAGAAGCCAACCTTTTCGAAGGTATGAAGAGACTTAAGGCCTCTTTGTGAAAAGTCTTAAATGTCTGATGTCTAATCAGACATGAATTTAAAGGGCCCTGAGCATAGGGCATCAGAACATTATTAATGTTTAAAGCTACGTCCGGGTAAGTTTTGACTATTTTTAAAGAAATTATAAAAAAATTTAATAATTTGTCAAGGTCGAACCCATCTGTCTGAGGAATTGTCTTAATTATTTGTTCGGCAGGATGACTTAATTTTCCGTATAAGGAAATGTATTGACAGCCTTTCGAACTGCTAGGTGTGGTTTGCTGAGCGTCAGCCTGCGGCGTGTCCGCAAGGAGATTTGGCCCATTAGACCGAGATGGCTCTGCAGAGCTGGCTTTAGTGGTTCCCCCAGAGGGCGTTAGCGGGATGCTTACGTTTAGTTTTAGAGGAGCAACGGTTTGCTCAAAGGCTTTAAATTTTTCTTTGAGCGTAGCGAAATTGTTATGTAGTTCGGCCAGATCCCGTGGCACATTGTTGTCTGCTACTTTTAGTTGTTCAGTATGCACCCGATTTAGGAACTCTAGCCGTCTTCCGAAGACGTTTATGCGCGCACGAACACGAATCATTTTGATTCCTCTTTCGGAATCGAGGTTCTCCAGGTCGTCTTGCAAGACAAACAAGGAGTTCCGGGCTAACGCTATCTGTTGCAAGAGGATGTCTTCGGTGAAGTTTCCCATTTCGGGCTCGACGCTGTTCTGCAGAAGGGACCTAAGAGAGGTTCGCATTTTAGCTACAATGTCTTTTTCACCACCTCTAGCTACTACCTCAAAAGCAAGCTCGGTATTCTTTAACGAGTCCACTAATCGCAGCAAATCCACTGCCATCTTAACCGTTGCTGATAATTATTAAAAAAAAATAAACCAAGTAATTTAAATAAAAAAAATTTCTTTTAAGATGATGCAAAAAAAAAGAAAGAGCCAGAGAAAGACTCAAGAATTATATGTAGTGTAGTTGTTGTGTATATATGTGTGTGTGTAAGTATGAATTGATACAGACAAGCGAAAGAAAACTCGAGAAAATTTTGAAGGAAATTTTTGAATTTTTTTTGTTTTTTTTTTGTTTTTAACTATTTTTGGATTTTATTATTTATTTAAATTTTTTTTGGATTCCCGAATGAGCCCGCTGTCTGGATCAAATTCAGTGAATGACTAGTGTGCAGTGTATGTAAATATATATATATAAAAAAAAATATTTAAGCAGACAAAATAATAATAAAAAAAAATTTTATCGAAATTGGTTTAGAAGTTTTTGTATAAGTGTTTATAAAATAAATAAATAATAAAAAAGAGACTATAGATTTATAGAGATTTAAATATTTAAACTAAATAAAAAAATTTCATCAGCAACAGTTGTGCAGTATTTGAAAAAGCTGCAAAACATAAAAATGAGCCTTGTTTAACAAAGAAAATTTTGAATTTAAATTTAGATAGTTCCAATGCAAAATTTTGAAAATTAACTAGGGTTCCAGAATTTAAAATTAACCACGCTCTGCTACCAGAAACATGTTACCAGGGGACTTAAATTTAATAAAGGCGGAACCAAAATGGTAACAATGTTTGAAAAGAAAGATAAAAAAAGACAAAGACAAGTTTAATAATTAACAAGGCTCAAGTTTATTGAAAACAGAAAGAAATTTCGACGGTTCAGACCTTGTCATTTACAACAAAAGACATCCTGACACAAATCATCAGTAAAAAAAAAACTTATGATTAACAAGATCATAAATTGTAAAAGTTATAAGCCCTTAATTGTAACATATAATAATTTAGATAAAAAAAAATTAATCAACAGATTCTAAAAATTTATCCCCCCTTTTAGTATATATATATATTTATAGTTACAAAAATTTAACAATAAAAAAAAAATGAGCACAGCTTAATAATTCACAGAATTATAATTAATCAAAAAAAAAAAAAATTATACGCCCTTAATGTAAAAGTATAATAATTTAAAAAAAAAATTAATCAAAAGATTCAAAAAACTTATCCCCCCCTTTTTAGTTTATAAGATGATAGTTTCTTTTTAAACAGTTACAGAATTTAACAAAATATAAACGAGCTTGATATTTTAAGTTCAAAAAAGATCATATCTATAGTTAAGATGTTTATCACTAAACTAAAGTTACATAATATAATTGGTTTGAAAATTTCTTAAAAACTATATTGGCCAATAAATTTATATATTAAAAAAAAGAAAAGAATTTAGAAGTTTGAAAATTTTGTTAATTGACGTCAATTATTTTAATTTAGAAACTAACCTCTTGGAGGTTGTTAGGACCGAAAATTGCATGCAGGCTCCACCCAAGAAATTGTTATATAATTTATAAATAATTACACAAGTCTACATCTAGAAAATAGTTTTAAGGAACACATATTTGCGGAAGTAAATTTAGGCACATATACAATATGAGATAGTTAAAGTTCTGTAAAGTCAGCTGTAAAAAGGGGCATCACTTTTATGCACTTGAAAATCTGAAGTTATGTTATACAAAAAACGTGTTTTGCCAACAGGACGAAACTTGTTAGGATGTTTCGCTGGTTTGCGCAATGTGAGACAAGAATTTCTCTATTTCTCCTATTTCTTCTACCAGCATATTAGCTATGGCAAACAAAAAACACGTTTTTTTTTAAACGTCTGTGCAAAATCAGACATGTTGTAGCATTAATGTTCTTTATTGAAGAAAATATCTGGTTATTTGTCAAAATTAAAGTAAATTAATTGCATCACAGAAATTCGTTAAGATTGTAATTAAAAGCTTCTTAGATGATTATAAATTTATTTATATATATATAGTTTTGTTTAAAAGAAGGCTTGTATAAGACTTGTAAGATTCTTCAAAAGTCTATAAAACGAAATTTTCTGATTTAGAAGAAATTTCTCTAATTGTTTTATATTTGACATGTTCAATAAGATATGCTGATCATTCAATGTTCAACATTAGTTTGCACTTATTTCACAAAATTGTTCAAAACTTAAAATGTGCCTTTACAAGGTTTTGTAAATGATGTTTAAGAAAAGAAAATTTTTTTATAATAATTTAGTTTCAAAAGAAAATAGAATATTAAATAAAACATGAAATACATATTCTAAAGAATACATGATATTTAACAAATTATTTAAAAAAAATTAACAAAATTTATAATATGACAAAATCTGTAAGGTTGAAGTACCTGGTTAATCCTGTCGCAGTTCACGTGAGCTTGTACCGAGAAAAATGATGATTTATTTTACATTTTAGAACGAGATTGTTTAAACTAAAGCGCACAAACTGTAAATTAGCATAATGTAGTATAAGACTTGTAAAATTTGAGAAAGAAAGAACTTTTGTTAACGGAGTAATGCAGAATGTAGACCATGTTGTTATCACATCTAGACTGTGGACGGGTAGTAGGGAAGCTAGCTTGACCGGCGAATTGTACTTTGTATTCAGGTGTCAGGCGATGCTTGGTTTTGGAGAGGGCCGCCAGGTGCCAGCATCTGTCAAGGCTAAGCAAGTTGAATGTATGTTTACGAATGTGTTTTTGAATGCTACAAGAATTATGCATGGATTTACAATGAGGAAACAAACATTGTATCGTATAAACGAACACTAAAGATGCCAGTTGAAGTTATACCATTTACAATTGGACCAATGAATGGACGTTTCAAATCAATTTACAACAGTGTTTAAATTTAACACGTTCGCTACCACAATGTTAAAAAAAAATCGTAACCACAGACTGCCGCCGCAATTTTGCTGCGGGCGTGTCCTACTCCTAGCCCAACGCCGCAGATCTGCGGCGGCTGGGCTCATTAAAATAGACTGCCGCCGCAAATCTGCGGCGTTGATTTCTTGATACTAAATGAGAAATTTCTTCGCAACAGTCTATTTTGAAGGTTAGATCGTTTAGGCACGGTCTACAGGATAGTCTGCCACATATATGCGGCGCTTAGTCTGTAGCTAGGACTATCGCTGACGTCACTGGACATACTAATTTTGAACAAATTTTATTCGTGGTCTGTGCTGACGGTCACAACCATTAGGACCAGTCTACAGGAAAGTTCATGAATTTTTTCGTGGGCTGTGGGAGTGACCCGGCTGCCGCATATATGCGGCAACTGGTAGCGAACATGTTAAAATATTTATATATGGTAAAATATTACTCGATTTCTAGCAACGGGTACCCTAGGATTTTTGTAATAATATTTTATTTGGTTAAGTAACCTGTTTCGAGAACCAAACGGTTGTCATAAAAAAACTATGTAATGCAATAATACAAAGGGCTTCTGAACTCTAAAAACTGTCAACAAATTTCGACGAACAAAGGTTTTGGATACAACTGAAGTGATCATCAACTGTCGTGTGAGAGCAGATATTTGTGACGAAATTAAGAATTCACACCACTATTTAGATTTTTTATGTTACATTTCTAGGCCTGAGCAGTCAGTCAGAAACTAAGACTAAAATACAAACTTTATCTGAAAAAAACATTACACACAGGCCTGCACTACACAAAGGATGGCAAGCAACTGTCCGATTAAACAATATTTTATAATATAAACAATCCATCATTATTAAATAACTTTAATACCAGAAAATATGAATCAACTTTTTTTTATGAGATACCTTGTTGAGAAAAAAAAAAACCTACTTCAACATAATTGTCCCTGCTTCTATACATATGCTCATAATATATATACAGTAGCCTCAGACTAGGAGTGTGTCTGGTGTAAGGGGCGTGTCCTTCCTTCTCTTGCTTCCCTAGCCTAACTTAACGGTATAACCCATTCCAAAAAAAAAAAAAAAAATAGGTAAACAAATTACTGCTTAGCTACATTTAATTCTAAAGTTACAACTTCATGACAGACTTTTGTAAATGTTTTATTCTTATTTACATCGATAAAAGAAACAAAAGTAGGGTAAGTGTTTACACAGAAGCATTTGAGGTCTATATATTTTTTATTCAATTCAATTCAATTCAATTTTTATTAGTCTGTTTGACAAATTTACATTTGTATTTAGACAAGTCAATAATCATGGATAAGATATGCTAATACAATAGCCATACATAATGAGTTACAAAATCCAACAAACACAATAAATCATTTAAAAGATAGAGACAACATACAGTTTATAATAAATAACATATACATATATATAAAAGAAAAATTATACAGTTTTAAAATTCTCACGTGGCTTTAAGCTTAGGTCAAGAAATTTCAAAGTCAAGTAAACTCTAGTACATAATTATTTCAACTTCAATTTTATATCAATCTGTATTGATCCGTTTTTGATAAATAATATATTTATATGGCACGTCAGCTTATTAAAATCAAATTTTAACATTAGAATTACAAAATTTAAATAAAACTCATATTCTTAAAAATTATGATAACACAAAATACACACACATAAAATTTAAAATCCACAAACTTCTTCTCTTCTATCCATTGTTATGACCTTAGCCAGTACATTTAATTTATACATGGGTACTCATTTTTTATAATAATAGGCTATAATGTGGCATCAAGAAACTCCCCCACAGTGTAGAAAGCATTGAACTTCAGCAACCGCTTTAATTTGTTTTTGAAAACACTGACTTCCATCGTTTCTTTAACCTCTTTAGGGAGTTTGTTCATGAAACGGACTCCAGTCTCAGACGGTAGCTTGTCGAGAGCTTTTAATCTATGCTTTTTGCCACGGAAGTCATTTTTATGACGGGTATTGTATGTATGCACATCAGTGTTTCGAGTCACAGTACTCTTATACTTGTAATGTAAAATTACTTCAAAAATGTACATACAGGGAAAGGTCAAAATACCTAGCTTTTTAAATACTTCCCTGCAAGAATCACGATGGCCCAGACGAGCAATTGGGGTTGTACCGCTGAAAGTAAACGCAACAAACAAAGTGTGGGGGCCTCTCTTTTCTCTCCACCCCAGACACATTCCTACCATGAGGATACTGTACAACTCTTGTCTTTCAATGACTTACAAGTAGAAAGGGATGGAGACTGAGTATGATCCTGGTTCTTTTCAGTCATAACCCTCAAACTGACAAAGGTGACAAGTGTCACAATTAACAAATCCTAATACTCAACATCTTGGGAAAACTCAATTTAACATTAGGTTTAGCCATTATATGTTTTTTTTTTAAATTTAAAAGAGATATAAAAACATTGAAAACAGAAACTCATGATTTGTTGACAATTACGGATCTAAAAACTATATAAAATTCAAACTTAATAATCCAAAATTTATTAATTTTATAATTTTCTTATACATAGACATATCTTATTAATAACATTTTTTCATAAATTTTAATCTCCTCTCCGTTTGCATACTATCCAAACATAGGACTACATTAATAAATGCCAAATAATTTAATTAATGTATTGTAGACCTTGTGTAAACAACAAAACGTGTAACAGCAGTTGACTGTCAAATCAAATTAACACTATCAAGCTTAAGACTGACTGGCTACTTGGTATGAGCGACCAAAACCCAAGCATAACTCGGACTGTGCTATTCTATATAAAATTGTACTGGCATATAATCATTATTAGGTTATCGCAATGTGTAGTAGTCTTTTTGAAAATATGATGTGAATTACAGTATTGTAACCAGACATGTTTCAGAACTACGAGACTGCTTTGTCATTCATTAAGCCACAGACTACATAAACATTTTCATTCAAAACAACTTTAAGATAGTCGTAACACGTCTTGTGAAGAAAATACAAAAAGGACATGAAAACAAGTATTGTTTGACAGCATCACCATAATAAATTAGTAAAATTGTAATATCTAGTAAAGTTACTGCTACAAACCCAAATTGAAAACTCCTTAGGGGCTGAATCAATCTCTCCCGTTGGTGACAAAGATTTTGGTATATGTTCCAATGAAATGTTAGTTACAAAAATGTTTGCAATCAGCTTAATCACTGCGGAAGCTCGATGTCCATTCACGGCCCAGCATTCTCCTGGCATTACTGATGTCTGCAACAACATATTATTAGCTCATTTAACAACAAAAGAGAAGTGTAATTTAAGAATGTCACTATATTTTTCACTAGAAATGTACAAATTAACACGTTCGCTACCAGCTGACGCATATATGCGGCGGCCGGGTCACTCCCACAGCCCACAAAAAAATTCATGAACTTCCCTGTAGACTGGTCCTTTTGGTTGTGACCTTCGCCACAGACTGAGGTAACGCTGTATGTCAGTGTTGCCAACTGTCCAGTGACGTCAGCGATAGTCCTAGCTACAGACCAAGCGCCGCATATATGTGGCGGACTATCCTGTAGACCGTGCCTAAGCGATCTAACCTTTAAAATAGACCGTTGCGAAGAAATTTCTCATTTAGTATGAAGAAACCAATGCCGCAGATCTGCGGCGGCAGTCTATTTTAATGAGCCCAGCCGCCGCAGATCTGCGGCGTTGGGCTAGGAGTAGGACACGCCCGCCGCAATATTGCGGCGGCAGTCTGTATTTACGATTTTTTTTTAACATTGTGGTAGCGAACGTGTTAAAAAAAAATAGTGTCAAATATTGGTTCAGAGTGTCAGAGACATGAGAATAGCGAGTTTCAGATACATACAAGGGTTCTCATTTGTATGTTTACAGTTGAAACTAGTGGATCAGTCATCGTAAGTCTTGCAATTTACAGTAGAGCCCCGATTATCCGAGCCCCGACTAACCGAGTGTTTGTACACTGTACAGTACCGTAGCGAGCGAGCAGAGTGGGGGTGACCACTAGGTCATTTTACTTGCTAATTTACTGTGCTGCAAAGAAGCGGGCGAGTTCAGTAAAGCAGAAAACTCTGATGAACTTTTTCAAGAAGTAGGCTTAGTTTTAAAATTCAATTTTCATTGGTAAAGTACCAGTACAAAACAGTTTTCAATACTGTAGCTCTTTTTAAAGTGTATTTTCATATTCACCATTGACCTTGTTTTAGATTTGTAGGCTAGAATTTCGATTTACAAAAAACTGTATTTTTATTTGCTGTTCAGTACAGCATATTTCTGTATCTGTATTTTTTATATTATGAACGTAATATTTAGTACAGTGCAGTACTGTGGGTTTTGTAATAAAGTGAATTCAATATTACGTCTTTATTTATTACTGTATCAACCCCAAAAGTCTTTGTAACGCCCATAATACAGACTGGCGGCTGAAAACGCGCATGCTACCATTGATTTCAATGGCGGCGGGGGGCCGCTCTTGTTGGCCGGTCTGTCTGCCTGTGTTATCCGAGTTTCTGGTTATCTGAGTGTCCTTGTGGTTCACATTAGCTCGAATAATCGGGGTCCTACTGTATAACAACTGGTTTTGTTTATTCATTTATTTATGATTGATAATTCTAACCTTATTTACAAATTACACTTAGTTAAAAGCTTCTTTAATGTTTAGAAATCTAAGTTTTGAAGAATAAAAACCGCTCCTAATGGAATACTGGAATTGAGAATGCAGAAACTTGGAAGAATCATTTCAAACTCAACCACTATTGAGATATCCAATTTACAAACTCCAAAATAAGTTTGAAAGAATAGGGTTGGTTTTTAATGTAGAGAAATGTGTTGGACCAGTTACTGTTAGGAATGAGGATAATGTAGTGTTGGTTACTAAAACAGCTGGTTACAAGTAAGAGCTACGATTGAACTTGAAAATTCAAAAAGATCTTTCAGAGACTGCTATCTAATTGTATTGTCCAAGACTTGTTCATGGTTTGTTGGAGGTTAACCCAGACTGGTTTTTCCAGTTTTGTGAAACAATGTTAAACAAACAGATAAAATGAAATGGAGTCGTGATGTGCATATGTTTCATTTAAGTTAAATTTTGATTACCAACCGATGTGCATTAATCAATGCAAAAACAAATTTTAAATGAGGTTTGATAATGCCTGATAAATAGGGGAAACGGTGTAACCCATCCAAAATAGAAGGACTGTGAGCAGTAAATGAGAACAAATAATCTAATATAATTATCTAAAATGATTTTATTTGCATAAACATTACAAATAGTTGATTTGCAGATAACATGAAAATGTATGAAACTTAATAAAGAAAAATGACTGTATTAAATGATCCAAAGTTGACCTTTATTCGAATTGATGTCCATCAATAGCTATGCACTGATATTAATGTAACAAAAAAGAGACATAAGCGCTTTTTAAAAACAGTAATTCCTCTTCAGTCAGATTCATTAATTTATCATCTGTTGCCATAGGATGAGAATAAATTGCTAACACTCTGGGTATCTTGCAGGCCATTCTATGAAGTTTCTGCCATGACCTATCCAACCAATGGGACGATCTCGATCTAGAACTGCTTTGGCCACATTAGCGTAATGAGGAGGAGCCTCCATTCTGTTGGAAAAAAAGTCTCTCATCTCCGGCTGAGTAAGATGAGGAACTATGTGATCAGTTAATATGCCCCCATAGGAAAAAATTGCAAACAGTCAAGTCTGGGTATCTTGCAGGTCAGTCCATGAAGTTGCTGCAATGACCTATCCAACGGTTGGGAAGATCTCGATCTAAAACTGTAAGATATGTGGATTTTCAATTCATGAATTGATTTCATTGATGGAGGAACCACATTTGGGTAGGTTCTTTGAAAACAACTTATCGCTTCACATTCATTTTCAGAAGCAAGAACAACATTTCGCTTTTTGTTCATTGTTTCGAGGCTAGATATCACACATAAACTGATTGAACACAACTACCAAATTGTTTCATTGTTGTGTGTTAACAAAACAACAGCTGATTCAGATTTAACAGATGGCAATGTACATTTTAATTGCATTTCATTACGAGGGGAAGTGGTTCTATCCAGAAAATTAATATTCTTTTTCTTATTCCGCTATTTTGTTTTGATTTATCATAAAAAATGAAACTCGAAGATACTTTTTTTACATATCTATGTAACATAACTGTAAAGTGTCCAGTGTGTAAAGTTGTAAGCATGGGACAACTCCAACTAAGTAATTAATAAAACAATTAACATTAAAAATAAATAAATTAATAACAGAGATAATAAGCATTATATAATAATAATAATAAATAAGTGAAAAGTGTTCCTAAACAATATTCAACTGAACAATCTCCTAATGATCGATAATAACAAAACATTACAAGTTAAAATAATAATTTTGAACTGTGCGCGCCGATAAACCATATGATGTTACAGAAGTCCTTTCCAGTAGGAAGGGAAACCCTGGAGAAACTTCCCATGAGCCTGAGCGTTAGCTTTGCCTAGCGTCTGGTGGAAACGTGGTTTAGTCAGTCTTTGCCAGGAGTTCGATTGGGACAGTCACGTTTAGGATGGCTGGATAGACTCAACCAATACAAATAATGGTAGACTTTAAGTAAAAGTGATTCTGAAGGAGGCGAGTATAAAATGGACTAACTTTGTGAGTAGAGTGGAAATTTGATTTAAAATCATTAGGAGATGAGAACTAATGTTAAAGAATTGTGAAAGACGTTTAGAAAGAACTTATTAATTTGTGCATTGTCAAAACTGATTTTTTGTTTTAAATAATTTGTCTGTAGATTCATCCATAATATGTTTTCTTTTCTCTATTTAAATAAAAAGGAGATTTCTTGTTTTACATAAAATGTCTGGCTAGATTATTGTGTTGACCATGTACCGTGTTATATGAGTAGCTGCTAAGTACGATTGAGAGTGTGACCCTGCCCTTCAGGTAAACTAGTATTGTAATTTTAACAATAAATTTGTAAGAACGCAGACTTGCAAATAGACAAATAGTTTGATTTTTATTTAAAGTATTTTAAAAGTAGAAAGATTAATTTCACTCCCCTTAAACATGGCGTCCGAACAGATAAATACTTTGGAAATGTTGAATTTTGATGCCTATAATTAACTTCACTCCCCTTACAAAGTGTTCCATAAGTCCGGCACATTAATAGAAAAATAGCGACCTCTACAAGGGTCACACCGTATATTATATGTAATAAAAAAAAAATTGTAAATAGGTTTAATGTTTAGCGGATGACTGTCTGGACATTCTCCAATTTTTGTGTAATTTTTATAATTCTATAGCAATACAGAACAATTTCAATTTACCTGTAATATAGCTTTAGCTTTGTTCGTTTGCGTACACAGTGGCACACCAAAGAAGGACAGAACAGGAGCTCCAGGATTGTACGTTTCTGTAGTCCTTGTCGAGAGGATTTTCCCACCTAAAGGAAAGATTAACTAGTAAAAAGTTAATTAACTTAAAATAAAATGGTATTTACGAAAAAAAGATGTCCTTTATGTATACAAGGACTGTTTGATATTAGTAAAATTGACATGAATGAATTTTTTTCTTACCAAAATTAAATTTATTTTTAGTTAGTCTCCTTTTACCAAGATATAATTTGTCCATAAATTTTCCATTTTCTTTAAACATTCTGTAACGTCATCTCTTTCTTGTCAACATGACGACAACACAAACAAATTCATTGTGTTCAAAGTATTGTGTCATTTTATTTCATGACCAAGACACAATTTTATATTATTTAGAATCAATTACCTGGGGTGTATTTGGGCTACTATTGAATCTGAAAGAAATAACTCCACAACATTATGTAGCCGACGGAAATTTGTTTATTTACTCGCTCATGGTATAATACACATATATACAAATTATATTTCAAAATTTCATTCTTTATAAATTAGCCAACATTCGAATAGTTCATTTAGTTTCTTTATTACAAATAAACAGTTCTGATTATGTCGTACTTATCTATGCCAACTTAAATTCACTGTCCATTTTAGATGATCACAGACTTTCAATGAATTTCAAACTAATTCTCTTGCTCACTACAAACAATTTTGGTTCAATCAAACGATGAGAAATACTATTCTTTTCAAACTCACACAGAAGATAATTAAAATGAATGATGATGAAAATGATGACTGCATAGAGTCTTATATTCTCCCCTATAAAAATTCATTTGGAGAAACTCAACTGTTTTTACCTGAAAACTACGTGTAGTGTGAATATCCTTTTTTAAACGCTAACTCAATGTTTGTACATTCAGCACAGATAAGTTTTTTCTTTAAGGTATAAAGTACTATATAATTTGATTAAATCTACTTTAAACTTAAAATTATTATTTAAATTATTTCTTTTAATTAATTGTACCAATTTCAAATTTTCTTTAATTTACTCTTAAAAATTGGTTTATACTGAGTCAAAGCAAAACCTCTATTATATAAATATATGTTTTCTTTCTTTGGTTTAAACTCAAACTTACATACTTTACAATTCCAAAAAATACAATTCGTCTAACTCTGTGAAATAGGTGTTTCTTTGAGTGATAACATCCTCGTTTGATGAGAATGTTTTTCTTCATGTTTTGAAAAAGAAAAAAGTCGCAAGCGGCTAAATCTAGAGAATAGGGAGGGAGCAATTCGTAGCACAATTCACACAATTTTAGCCATTGTAATTGCAGATAATTATAAAACCTGGTACTTTTAATGGAGGATGAGAATTATTCTTCCCCAAGTGGTATTACTTTATGATCAATTTGTTATGAAATTGATTCAACGAAGAAATATATACTGTTCTGTAGTAGTTTTATCCTTTTTCCAAATAGCTGATGAGGATTATGTCATGCAAAACGCCAGAAAATTGTAGCCTTGATTATTCTGGCTGCTAGAACCATTTTATATTCTTTGGAACATGAAGTTACGGCTAGCCCAAACTCCAGTTCATCAGTCTTCTCGCACTTGTTTTTAACAGGTTAATTTTTCTATTTATTGTGATGCAACCTCTATTTTCTATTAAATTTGCCCTCTATGCAACCGTCACAAGATGGATGGCCCGCACCTTCAGAACTGCACAGCCCTGCAAGACGTGGAAGAGCGAGGTTAGCATTGTCTCTACTGGGAGACTAGGCGGAGAATGGCAGAGATGCCAAGATCTGGCATTGGATAAAGTAAGTAAGTATATTATGTGTTCCCTTCTTTGTAACTTAATTATCTTGAATTATTCTGTATAAAGGTATCCAATGCATAAAACAGATATCATTTTTTCGACAGCTCAATAATTATCCTTGATATTCTATATCAGAAAGCATTTTGTGTTTTATTGATTGCAATGGTTTGTAGAGTTGATTTTGAATCTATGTGGATGTATTTTTAATATTAAACCAGACTCGTTTCTTCATAGCTTCGTCAACTACAAATAACTCTACCTCAAACATTGTGGCTACCGAGCCTAGTGCAAAGTAACGACTCCAGTGCTTGCTATAGATGCTGCACCTTGTTATAAATATATTATAACTATTTATTTTACGTTATTTTCAAGATTTTCTGAATAAAGTTTACCTGCCAGTCCAAGAGCGTAGTCTGTTAGGCCTGTTTTATCAGAATCGTAGATCTCAAGCTGCGTCTGCATTAACATTTTGAGTTCCTTGTAACTTTCCTGCTTAAGTACAACACCTTGATCTAGTCTTACTGCCATTTCTGAAACAATACAACTTGTCTGGTAACATTTATGAACATAACTGACAACAAGCAATAATTCATTATGTAATACTAAAGTAGAATCATGGACTGCTTTACATACACACATCATATTGAACTGCAAATTACTAAGGGGCTTTGTTTTTCGTTTGTTACTTATGTACAATAAGTGTGATAATAGTTTGCCTTAGATATTTTACTGATCTTCACATTTCATGGCTTCCAAAACAACAAAACAAATTGTATTCAACATGTGATCCGTCTATTGTCTTATAGCAGTCGCCAAAAATTAAGATATGAACATAAAATTTGGTATATGTGTGCTCGTATAGAATCTTATTGGAATTTATAAAACTCTAATTAAAAATGTAAAAATGATGGCAATATTAAACAGTTTTTTGTTGTGTGTTTGTCATCTTATAACACACTAAATTCGATCAAAATTTGCCGATTTAAATTCTGGATGTAATAGTATCAACCCTGTACAATGTAGAATTAAAGTTATTGTAAAAAATATAATTTCAAACCTTGAGCACACAAGAAAATGTGATATTTGTAAAGTCACGAGATTCGGGAGAGCCGAGTCACCAACACGAGAATAGCAGTAGAGGCTCCTTCACATAGCTGCGAAGCGAAGCCATGACATGAGCAAAGTGAGTGTAGACTTTTTAATATATACACAACTACATTGGGCCTAGCCGACATCATGAAAGTAGTGACATACAACATTTTGAGGTTCAGAAAACCCGTGTTGATCTAATTTTAACTAATTAACATTTTACTAGGCCCAAGAGACTAACCTTTCAGAGGATCTGCTTGTATTACATTGTATGATAGGATGTATAAGTACCTATAAACTTGTTTTTTTATACACAAATGGTGGTAAATATCCGAATGAAGCACAACAACAACAATTTGATTAGCAAATAATTTTAAAAAGAGAAAAGTAACCTTACCTTCTTTAATTTCTTTCCTAAGCCTGGATATTATAACTACCAGCTTGGGCAATACTTGAGAAATCTCAGCCATCTTGTCATCGACATGTTTCTGTTCCTCTTTCTCTAACTCCACAGTTTTCTACAACAATGCAATTGAATATAAAATGAAGGTCTTGAAAATGTTCATTTTAGCCTTTTTACAACCACTATTTGATATATTAGATTCAGGTTATATTGTTACAACCATTGTCCGATATATTGGATTCAAATCATATTCCTGAAAACGACGACAATTCAATACGTCAGATATTTGTGTTTACTTTCTCACAAACACGTAATATAAAGTGAGTTTTGTGATAGGTACAAAAATATCTCTAGTAGTATGGGGGGGGGGGTTATGTAGCATTAGTAGGGTTCAAACAGAAAACAAAATAATACAAAAATGAAATAACATAATTTAATAACTTGGCAACATTTGAATAGACTCCAAAAAGCTTTATTTGCATTTTTGGAGTGGGAATTAGGTGGTGGTCAGGAAGGGGAAAAGACGCGAGAGCAAGCTAAGCATCAGTCCCCTCCTAGTGCCGCTACGGGTTGGTCCCTTGCGACAGCCATGGTTTTTCTTTTTCAAAATTATAATTTTTTTCAAATGAGGGGTATTTTTGGAATTTGCTTTGCTGAAAATTTAAATAATTGTAAAGATATGTTAAATCATTTTATAATATTTTTTAGTAACGTTTTTAATAAAAAAGCAATTTTAATTTAAACTGTGTTGTTCTTGACTTTGCACCTCAAATCACGATCGCCGGTCCATCCTAACAGAATTTTTTCAACGTGATTACTCAACCTGCCAGCTGGAAATTCCTGGATCAATCTCGAGGGGTTTTCGGCTGCAAACAGAAGGAGGCGTCATACAAAAATCGATGTTGAGTTTTTACTGATATATCCGTTTTGAGGTCCAATAAGTAAAAAAGTGGTTTTTGGAATGATTTTTGTCTGTCTCTCTGGGATCTGTCGTATGTGCAATGTTCTACAGCCCAAATATGTTTTAATCAAATTTAAGTTAATATGCAGGCATATTTTGACCATATCTTGGGGAAATTTTTTATACCTTAAAATTTGCGCGTAGCTGCCATAAGAAAAAAGACAAAATTATGATTTGTCATAATCGCTTTTATAGAACTCAAAATGACACAAACCCGCGTGCAAAATTGCAAGTAAAAATATATTATGGTTTAAGAATAATTGGCAAAAAATGTAGCATTGACCACCGTTATTAAAAGCTTTAATTTAATCAAATACAATTTACGCTGAGGACATGTTAATGACTGAAGCAAAGTAAGTTTAGACTATTAAATAAACATTTTTTTTTTAAATGCCATCCATAGTTGGTTTACATTTTTTGATTGATAACTACTGAATTTATTAATAAAAACTTTCTTGACAGATTACTTTTTGTTAGTTTCTCTATTCCGGCCTCCGTTGGTTCACCCAGCCACCTGTGTATGAGCCATACAGCTCCGCTTGTTAGCTTCCGTTTACATTGACTACTCAGTACTGTAAATTAAAAATCAGCTGACTGGAGTGTCAGTACATCGTTAACACATCTCGTACTGTAAATAATTATTGTTATGTATTAGATCTTTCATTTAAAGTTGATATATCATAATGATGATGAATGGAGCTCTGGCATGGTCAGATTGGCCTTGGACTGACGACCGGGCATGGATGGTTAAAATGTCTTTATGTGGTAACAACGTTCCCCTCACCAACCTTCTACTTGTCTCTAAACCCATAGGAGGTATGATGCTCCTTTAGACATACGTTTTAAACATTCTTTTATTTTTCTTCTACCCAAAGCCAGTCTCTTCAGGAAATCATACATGCTTTTTGATGGTAGTCCACGTGTTTCAACTTCAACTGCATAGTGAAACTTTTCAATTGAGCAGCCGCTTCATAATCAAAATATTTATATATATTTATTTAGTATATTTATGGTTCGTCCAGTCATTTTGCTATCTGGCCTCAAGGTGAGCGAATCAAAGGGCACTGTATTTAGTTTTGGGGATGAGTGTTTAGAAGAAAAACATTATTTTGAAATAGAAAACTAAACTTTTGAAAACTGTTAGTAAGAACAAGTCTACAAAGGATTCAGAAAAAGCTGAAATTGAGACCATATAGAGATCTGAATCCTTTGTAGGTTTGTTTCTAAATGAATGTGATTCGGACAGGCGTATGGAATTCGCTGAATTGTACACAATCCGACAAGAAGCCGATCCCAAGTTTTCAAAACCATTCTTTGGAGCAACGAAGTGACTTTTAAGGTGAATGGGAGAGTGAACAGATACAGCTTGGGAAACTTTTTATATTAATAAATATCGTAATGTAATTGTAAATAATTAATTAGGACCTATACAAAATTTTATATTAATGAGAAATAATATTGTAAAACTTTTATTTATTTATAATGTTTTAAATTGGAATTAATCCTAACTATTTCTATATTTGAAATATCTTTTTACTATTTTTAGAATCTCCACAGAATATAATCCTATAAGAAAGCAGGGAATAAACATATGCTTAATAAACCATCTCAATTGTAGACATATCTGTAACTCTCTTAATGGTCAGTATTTAAAAAAAAACCCTTTATTTAGCTGAGAGTTAAGTTCAAAATATGATATTGCCATGAGAGAGAATCAACGTACTAACCCCAGGAATTTAACACTATTTGTTGGTGTGTGTAAATATGAATCATCACCGCAAGAAGATCTATTATGATTGGAATGTGAAGCTGAGTCTTTTGAACATTAAAAAGAAGACTGCCTTAAACCAACGATTCATAATACTCAAATAGTATTCATTTTCTAAGTCTAATATTAATTGGGTATTACAAATTATTATTATATTGGAATTTGTTATTGCACCATCAGCAGAATCAATTTAGAGTGCAGAACATTTGGTTTAATATCATTTATATACATGTAATAAATAACAGAGAATCCAAAATTGAACCCTGTGGTACACCGATAATAATTTTAAAATATTTACAAATATATATATATATATATATATATATATATATATATATATATATATATACAGTAGACTCTCATAAATTCGGATCACGAAAATCCAGACCGGACGGTAAAATTTTTTGAATAACAATTTGCCGCTCTAGCGCCTTCAATTTTCACGCGATCTTCCGCATTTCATGAATGACGTATTTTGTAATGATTCACGCACGAGCAGTGGAAGTTTCCGCACGGCTGAGGTAATTGACACGCCCTACCCTGTGTTTTACTTAATTGCAGTCCAGTACTGTATTATGTACATTGCAGTAACAGTACCATTAGTTAATGTGTCAGAGTGTAACAAGTGTCGATGGGTATCGGCATGAGCAAGTAGCGATTGCATGTGCGGCTTATCACCGCTCATATAGGCCCTGCGGCCGACTTATCTCCGACTCCGGGAAATCCGAATTTTTCGGAATCCGAACCGGCTGTCCGCCACAATAATCCGGATTTATGAGAGTCTACTGTGTATATATTAGTTTAGTGATATTGTATTTGTTATACAGAACGATGCAGGGAATTTGTTGATGATATCTTACTCTTCCATAACGTTGTATAATTGATTTAGGCCACATCCCTCCTCCTCCATTCTGTATGAATACAGTGTGTGACACATTATTAGGTTATTTATAGTTTGATTATTGTATCTCTTACATCACTGAAGATGAAGACATTATATTAGAAACATGTTTGCGTTAATTATATGCGAGAAATACATACACAATATTATAGTAAGTACTGGATACATATTACTTTGGAACTTATGAAAAATAATCAACATACTGACCAAGTACAATTTAATATCCATTTGTATTTCCGATAAACCTCGCTGGACACTGAAGAGTGCATTGTTTTGAAAATACATCAACATGACACCTATGACAAAAAAAAAGAAATAAAAAGTTATACAAATTAAATCGCAAAAAACATAACATTAATTTTGAAATTTAATTTTTAAACAACCTGTACTTTTCTAAAATTGTGTCTCTTACTCTGTGGATATATAAAGTAAACAGCTTTCCATAGAGATGTTAGGTTAGGGCGTTACATAGTGAGGTTACTTGATATTCTATGTCAATAACAAGCCTAGTAATCACGTTAAAATTTATAATATTTAAACACTTCTATAACTCAAAAAATTAATAAAACTTTCTTTTTATTTTTCACCAAAACGTCCGTATTATAGAGGGCAAAATAAATATGAAGTAATATCAATATGCTTGTATTGAAAAAAGCTAAAAATACATTTGGACACATTCTGTATATTTTGATTGCAGTTTCACTGCATTCTGTAGATAGCACTAATCAAGAGTTTTCCAAAGCACTTTCTAATGTCCTCTTACTTCAATTAGCTGAGAAAAATTATATTACAGATTTTTATCTCATCCTTGTATATATACTGGGTTTAAAAAAGTCGCAGGATGGTTAAATAAAGGTAGACAATTTATAAGGTAAACTCACCCCCACCCTAAAATGACTGGGGAGGGGATTCAATGTTTTCAAATGTACTTCGATCAAGAAATACTTAATTTTAAAGATATTGTTTAATCTACAAGATAAGTGTGCAAACTGGAGTGCTATTTTACTCCAATGGTGGCCAGTCAAATTTTCAAAAATCCTTTTTATTTCAGAATCTACTATTTTGAGCTTTAAAATAAAAAATCTTTGGGTATTCCAACTTCCTGGTCACACTTTAATAAAATAACAGTAAATTTTACTAATAGATCCAAAATGTCTTTCTGTCTCCTAATCCTTTTATATTTTTCTTATTTGGTATTCTTAGCTTTATTCTACCATTGTTTCGGGCAAAACCCCATCATCGGGAATGTAAAAATGAAAACAAAATACATATTATCTGTATACAGTAACTTAGCATCTGGACCCGGACCGTCCCCCCTCGCTCCCTTCCTCACCCAGCTGTTTCAGTGATGAGTCACCTACTAGCGTTAACACTGCACTGTTTAACTTTTTTATGGGAGATACAATTTAAATTTTTTTTCAGTATAGTTAAAATGTTTAGGAATTATAAGCAAATTAATACCAAACACGACACAAATGTATGTAAATAGTACGTAAACATGTAAATAATAAGTAAGTAATTATGCAAATAGTAGCTGTATAAAGAGCTTTCCACTGGCGGCTGTTACAAACGGAATAGTGTTGTGTTTGGTATCAATTTGCTTATATTTTCCTAAATATTTTAACTATACTGAAAAAAAATTAAAATTGTGTCTCCCATAAAAAAGTTAAACAGTGCAGTATTAACGCTAGTAGGTGACTCATCACTGAAACAGCTGGGTGAGGAAGGGAGCGACAGGGGGGACGGTTCGGGCCGCTCGCAGGTAGCCAAGGGTTCAGACGCCAAGTTACTGTATACAGACTATAGTTTATTACTCCGTCAAGAGGTCGTTACTGTTTAACAATTTTATAAAACATGTATGAACACACGTAAGAATATATATTGACGTCTAACTGGTGGATTGACACTGACTGGGCCATGATTTCTTGCTACAATTATCTGATGAACTTTGGTCTCCTGTTTGTTTTTCTATGGCAATGTTGAACATCATGTTGGAGGGTTACTAGACAGAAAGACATTTTGGATCTAATTTACAACTATGGTGGAAACATGACCATACAGTGATAGATAGTGGAACGTTTTCCAAACATCCAACCTTCATCTCGACAAGGTATTTGCATATTAAATTTAAGATTTGAAGAGATTGGGTTGATAGTGGAGCTTCCTCGTTCAGGTAGGCCAAAGTCTATTACTACAGAAGAGAATCTTAATGTTGTCGCACAATGTTTTGTGCAATCACCGACTAACTATCAAAAAAAAGCATCCAAGGAGTATAGAATAGTAAGAACAAGTCTACAAAGGATTCAGAAAAAGCTGAAATTGAGACCAAATAGAGATTTGAATCCTTTGTAGGCTTGTTTATAAATGAATGTAATTCGGACAGGCGTATGGAATTCGCTGAATTGTACACAATCCGACAAGAAGCCGATCCCAAATTTTCAAAACCATTCTTTGGATCAACGAAGCGACTGTTAAGATGAATGGGAGAGTGAACAGACACAACTGTGTCTACAGGATTCTACGAATCCCCATGTTTGACGGAAACAGAGTTAAATTCTCCTGGCATGAGTGTATGGGCAAGGGTTTTCAGTGGTGAGCTAATAGGGCCTTGTTTTTTAACGGTACTATCAATTATGTAAATTACCTAGATATGTTTCAAAAATTGTTGTTAGAAATGGAAAATAGTCCACTTTATGAACATCTGCAGCTGGTTAAGGAAAAGGTGATATGGCAACAAGATGGAGCACCCCCCGCATTAAGTAGTTATTGTGAGAGACTTCTAAATGAAAACTTTGATGAATGGATAGGCAGACGGGGTACTATTGAATAACTTCCACGACCCCCCAGATATCACATCCATGGATTTTTCAGTGTGAGGTATACTAAACAATTTGCTTTATTACGTCAAAATTCTTGATGTTGAGCATTTGAAGGAACGAATCTAATCAGAATTTGAAAACTTTCAGCCCCTGAAGATTTCCAACAAAATTTGTAAATCAGTGTTGAAAACATTCAATGTTTGCTTAGAACAGTATGGAAATCACTTTGAGCATCTTTTGTAAGTTTATTGAACTCTACATATATTTCTGTGTTGATAATAAAATTGTATTTTCATTCGTTTAGTATTATTGCACATTGACAACTGACTTATGGTCCACTCAGTATATACAAATTAACAGATTGAGATAGGCTGGATATCTGCGAAGAATAGCGGAAGATAAAATATAAAAAAAGGTGTTGAGTTTACGCATCAGTGGGTAGGAGAAAGAAGAGAAGAACTCAATACAAGATGGCTGGACCACATTGGTGAAGAATCAGAGACAAGTAGAGAGGAGTTCTTCTGAAGGCCAGGGCCTGAACCGGACTGTAAAACTGAGGATGTAAGTATGATAAATATCATTCCCCCCCTTTTTTCCCCCTCTCTAGTAGTCACTTTTCATCAATAAAAATTATATTACAGTAGAACCCCTCTTAACCGGTCTAGTCGGGACTGACACCCGGGCCGGTTGCCCGTTTGACCGGTTAATCCGAGGTTCCCGTGAAATATCGGTTTTCGTTCAAAGAAAGCTTATTTAATTAGGTAGCGCTAAGAATTATGCAATTAAGATGTTATTGCAACTCATTTTATTGTACATAAATGTATCGTATATATTATGTTATGTGTATTATACATCAAACATGAAAAAATTAAACACTACAAAGCTTTTTTACAGATTCCCCTCTGTCAAGTCGTTTGACACATTTAACCGCGTCTCAAACAAAACCAACACACGCTTCCGTTTTCGTAACTCGCTCATTTTTATTTACTGTATATACTGTACGTAGATCATAACCAGTCAAAGACAAGAAGGAAACGGAAAAGAAATGTTATATTTTCCATAATGTATACTAAATTGATTCGTGGAAAAAAACGGCCCATCAAACGTTTTTGTCTGTGTATGTCTGCTATACCGACGGGTGCCAATGCCGCGGTATTTTTATGCCGCCGACAATGGGATACCACTATCGACAAAGTCGTTTGACTCGCCGCTGCTTTGGTGCCGCGGTGTTTTTACGCAGCCGACAATGGGCAACCGCTATCAACAAAGTCGTTTGACTCGCTGCCGCTTGGTGTTTCAATTACAATTTATTTTCGGAAACTCTCATCCAACCAGTACACTACGATATAGGCCGGTTAACAGAGGTTCTACTGTAATTAAAAATTCAATACTAAAACTGTACAATAAATAAAATTAGTGATTACATATCAACAGAACATAAAAAAAACAATAAATTAAAATTTTCAATTGAATTTACCAAATAATTATAAATTTAATAAAAAATACCATCTGAAGATAGACTCCACCAAGTGATTGAATGATTTATGAATAACATAAATGTTTACTAAATTCACTCACTGAAGTAGAATGAGTTGGGTAGCCTACTTACCTATAACATGCACATGCTGTAGTTTTGAACTTCTGATTTTCGACGATGCTCAATTTGTTGCCCAATTTGACAAAGTCCTAAACGGTTATAACATTCACCAACTACTTTATAAATTGTCTGATCAGTAATAGAATTAATTTTTGCTTGTATCCTATTTTGTAGTTCATTTAGTTTAAAATAAATCTTACTTTTTAAATAACCAAATAGAAAGTAATCAAGAGGAACAAAGTCAGGAAAACTACGGCATGTACGTGTTTAAGGGTACCCAACTCATTTGTCCAACTGTAAATTATGGTTTTAACCCATAGCACGCGTATGACGGGATTTCACGTAACCCTCGACTTGACAGGTAAAACGTATGACGGGATATCTCGATTCAACACTATTTGACTTCTGCAGGTATTTTTAATTCGTTTAAAGTTCAATAGAGTGCAGGGAAATGTCCTATTGGTATAACGTGACACTCCCACTACGGTATTTGTTCTCGATCACATGTCGTTGGTCTTTATTTGGTTGTTATAGCAATCCGACGCCATTTTGTGTTCTGCCCCAGCGCATATAACGTGATTTCTCGTTCTACTACGACTGTCAGTTGTGAAATGTTTTGTGTCAGTGTTATAACTGCTATAGCTGTTCATTGTTGATTTGTTTAGGCCGTATTACTGTTTATATGTATATTTAGTCTATATCAATAATTTTTTTGATGTCCTGAATGTAGGTAATTATTATCAAATAGAACTTTAAACAATTACAAAAAAAAAATTCCTAATAGCACGTTATGAGTAAATAGCCTAAATTTTTATTCAGCGTGCTAAGGGTTGAATGTTCCGCAGTTGTATTAGTTGATAACATTTTAAGGATATATATAAAACGGATACCACCAATGAAATTAGAATAAAAAAAAAACAATGTAAAAACATATGTCCAATTCCAATTTAAAAAATAAAACCTAATTTCAAGATGGGATTTAAGATGTCCGTTAAAATTTAAAACTATCAAAACTGGAAGTAAATGTTGACTTATAAACATGTAAAAAAAACTTTTTATGTTCAGAAATTTTAAAGATTACTTATATATTCCATACTTTATAACACACTGTACCGGTATATAATGATCTCAAAAATATTTAGACTTAGAAAAGTTAAAATTTCTACGCCTTTGAATGCCTTTCCTGCAGGATACTTTTTAAACCCCGACATAACTCTAATTTTTTAAAAAAATTGTTAGACTCTTCATATTTCTTGATTTAAAGAGTCCCAGATGATTACTCCATATTTCAGATGGGAGTAGATAACGACATAAGAAATGTTTGTCTCGTCCAGTAATGCTTCTTTAGAACAAAAATATCAAAGCACTGTTGCATACAGTATTTATATGGTTATTCCATGTTAGACAACTATCTATCAAAAGATCTGTAAATTTGGTACTATGCACTTCTTTTAATGATCACCCAATTTAATTGATGTTCATTTTGTTTCAAGCTATAACCCATAGTAACATTTTTGTCTGGATTTATCAAGTTATTTCCTGAAAAGTACCGACTTGTTTCATTCACATTTAAAAATGCATTTTACTCTAGTAATAATGTGGATTCAGCCTGAACAGTAAAAGTTGTATCATCAGCATATTGTACAAAATGGTTCATATTTACACATAAATAATGTATATATAAAATAAATAAAACAGATCCAGGACAGATTCTATTTACTGGTATAATTAGTTATTTATATTTTGTACTTCATTTCTATTTACCTAGCAATAGAGTTGAACCAGGTACTACGAAAGCTAGTAGAAAACTATTGCATACATGTGGGCTCTCTATCGGTTCTGGAGGAAGTATACTTGAAGGACCACAGTTACGTATGCGAGCAGACATCGCTTTCTGTAAAAAAAAAAATTATGAATTAATATTGGTTAATTTCTTTCCCACTTACACAAAGAGTTCTTGTTATACTCTGGAAAAATTTAAGAGACAATTCCTTACCTAACAATTTCCTATAATAATCTGTCAGAAACATTTTGCTTTTCTTCTGATAGTTTTTATTTTTTATAAACAAACATATAACTTCAAACATTTATGAGTTATTGTATACATATTTGGTGTTTTATTTAATGTATTACCAAAACCTAGACTTTATTTTGTACATTTCCAAAATTGCAAGAACGAAAATTTGAACGCTAAATTTTTGAAAAACAACTTTACAAAAAATGTACATACAAATTATTTTTCTCTTTATTGAGAAACACGATAATATAATATTTATAATAAGTGAATAATTAATCGAATTATTAGAAAAAAAAACCATAATTTTTGGTAATTAACTACAACACCCAGAACTTCTTGATACCGGTTATTCTGTATTATTATTAGTGAACAAATGTTACACCTTAGGAAAAAACCAAATTCATAAACTTCTGAGTGTTGACATTAATTAAAGAAATTAAAATATATCTTTTCATTGATAACTCTGTTATCTTTTGTCCCCACAATAAAAATACTTAACAATTAAACAATTAAGGTAAATATTATACACTAACCTATGAACTAACAACAAACATTGATTTTATACTTACTTTTCGGTATTAGTCAAAAAATTCTTTTCTTTTCCAAGTCATTCAGAATTCAATTAGGCCTATTAAAATACAGAATAAATAAATGTATAAACTTGTTAAGAACCTTGTATAGTGTTATTAAAAATTACATACTTTGGACATTAAAATAAATGTCAATGAATATAGACAGGAAATTAATTATAAAGAAATCAATAAAAAACAGCTGTTTTCAAGTAAAAGCTGTTTGTTGAAAATTTGCATTGGATTTGTAAAAAATAATAATCTTCCTGTAGATTTTATATGGAAATCTACACCCATTTTTATAATAATTAACAAAATAAAAATTCTTTTTTTTTTGTATCTTTAGAATAAAAAAAGATTAATTATATACATATAAAAAAGGAAAAAAAAGAAACATATGATTTGAAATAGTTAAAGCATTGAAAGAATAATAAGAAATATAATTTAGAAACTTTGATCTATATTATATTGCATATATATTAGAAATGGAGAGGGGGCCTTATTCTAGTGGATGTGATACTTAACATATAACAGTCTTTGCGCATTAACACCTGTGTGCTGTGTAAAAGTGTATAGAGAATTTTGGTGGCATCATTGGCAGAAATAGAAAGTATGGTTCAGAAATGCAAAACCAAACAAAATTTTTATAAGTACAATTTTTAATATACCGTATATATGATTTTCAAAAATAGACTAGTATTTTGTTTATTCTAAGAATAATCATAGTTTTTTTAAGAAACTAAACTCTTGTACAATAGTCTGTGATGAGCATAGGCCTACTAAATGGTTTTTTAGTCAGGTAAAGAGTGGTTAATAAATAGAGTTTGCTATCAACTGTAGTTCTACAATTTTTCTCACGATGCTAGGCAACATCATAATAATTGTAGAAGCTCCAAAGGGATTCAATTTAGAATCTCTCGTTCATGATTTAAGAGTGTTAATAACTATGTTAGTTCACTTTTTATAAGAAACTAAAAATGAACATGTCGAAACATTGATAAAACAGCTGTTGACTTTGTTAATAATGAAAGTAGAGGTGCTTGTTGAACATGTGTCAAACAAGGTTGTAGTGACCCACTATATTCTCTTTTATTTGGGTGTAATGAATGGAATTTAAATACCTTGAGAAATAGTTATAAGGTTTTTAGTCACCTTAAAGAACTCAACAATACAGTGAGAAAACATGTATCTGAAAGTAGGTTAATAAGTACTACAACGGAAATTCGTTGTATGAGATTATATTTTGGTCAAAAATGAGAAAAATCAAAATTTAATCCTAATACAAGGTTTGGGTGAATTGGAAACAACTTTTCTGATCAGCTCGAGTCGGTGAAACTGACCTATGACTGTTGAAGGAGTTATTCAATCCAGGCCAGATAAGATACAGAAGCCTACACTTCCAGGGGATTGAATAATTCATTCTTTGTTTCATGGAAACAAATCCTGGACGAAAATTCAGGATTTGAGACTAGTGCGCTTATTAAATAAGGTAGGGGAAGCGTATGGTCTAGCTAAAAAAAAAAAGTTGAGTTTTTTCGTTGTAGTACATTAAATCAAAACTTAATTAATTATATTATATTCAATAGTAAATCATATGATTCAGGTCAAGTATATTCCAGTTATTAACTACATTGCGCTAACATGTTTTGAATGAACTCAACCATTCTGTGCCCAAATATCTATCTCATTTAATTACAAGAATTTGTTACAAGGGCTTAATCATTTACACTAGAATAGAAAATGAAAGTAAAGTTTGATTATAGAAGTTACAGCAGATAAAGTTATTTAGATTTACAATTATTGATACAAGATTTCTTATATTTTCTTGTTGTTTAAAGGCAAAAAAACTTCTCGATTATCATCGTCTTAGACTAGAAAAAATGTGTAGCTCCAGATGGTTCTCGGTGAATTATCAAGCCTGTACTCACTATAGTGATCCTGAAGGACAAAATTTCTTACAAGCCTACTATCTCATTGACGTATGATAATCGAATTATTTGTCAAGTTTTTGAGAAAATATCTGTTTTGAGATCCTTCAGAACAAAAAGGGATTTTTTAATAATTGATGTCTGTTACTTATGAAGTGTTAACAGCCCAAACAAGTGAACCAAAATAGATGAAATTTAGTATGTTGGGACATTTAGGCTACATGTTGTGATTTTTTGACAATTAAAAATTCTGTTTTTTTTCAAAATTGATTATACAGTGTCTTTGATCAAATTCTGCTAAAATGTAACCTTTAAAGATCCAAACACGATGGTTACGTTTATTTAAAAAAATGCAGATTCAAGAGTTATTGGTGAAAAACCTAATTTCTGAAAACAGCTGTATCGATTTCGTTAAATTGTTTGTCAAAATTAATGTTTTAATTTGTTTGAGTACAATATTCTGCCTCCTACCATTGTCTTATTGTTTATATTTGTCAGCATGTTTCAGAGTTCCATCATCTTCAAGACCTACTTTACTACTGGATTCGTCTGTTAAGGACTCGTCTATATATACAGAACTGATATTAGAGGAAATAAATTTCTCACATTTAAAAATAGAAAACGACTGGAATTTTTAGGAAAGCAACATACCGATAAAATAATTAATGCTGATTCAAACCACCCAATGGAACACAAAATGGGATATCTTCGATATAAAATTAATAGCTGAAACGGCCGTCGTTTGAACGACACAAACAGAATATTGACGACGGTAAGTCTTATATATTTGAAGTAAACTTTTAGTTTGTGTTTTTTTTTTGTAACCAAGACATATTAAATAAAGCGAAAGAATAATATATAAACATCCATATAAAATCAACCCTTATTTGATATAACAACAAAATTGATGAAAAAAATGAAATTGTTAGAAAATATTAACACCTTGAAACAGTTTTGTTGTAAAGTTTATAATAGTTGAAATAATACAAAATACATCTAACTTCAATAGTGCCGAGAAATTGAAGTTATACCAAAAAAGTTTTAGAATTTGTAACAATTAACAACTAAAAATGCAAAACTTTACAATATTATTTTGACAACAAAAATAATATTGGAAATTTTGAGTAGGTAAAATCGAAATGAGTTGTGTTAAGTGATTTGTTTTTCACTTTAAAATATATATTTCACTTTGACCATAACCTTACTTAAAAAATAGCTCTAATTATTTTTCCGTTCCTATTATGAATGTAAACACTTGCTATTAAATATGCCTAAGGCACAGGGTAAATTCTTCACTTAACATTTTAACCATATACAATGAAAATGCATGTTTCCGTAATCGTTCAATGGTATAAAGAAAAAATAAATTTAAAAATAGCATGTATCAGGTAGAAACGAAACAGCTGATCACCTACGAAGTGCATGCAATACGTTGTGTCGGTAGTGCCTGATGTTTTTGGTCTAACTGATAGCACAAATCAGTACTGTAGTCTGAACGTGAAATCAACATTACGATTCTTTTATTCTTGTACTGGTATTAGCTTCCACCAACGCAATATCACCAACATTTAAGGCTTCTCCTTTCCGTTCCCCATAGTCAGACGATTGTACTCAAACTAACTATGTAGATCCTAACAGATATAATTGTTATAATAAATGATTTAAACCGCAAGTTATACTTCATGAAAAACGGTAGACTATTTCCGTCATTAAAAATTTGATGATGGACATGATTTACAGCTAAGACAAAATGTATGGTACAAGTGAAGTACAATTAGGTTCCATTTAAATTTATATCTTTCAAAACATATTAAATGTTGAAAGTTGTGGTTTGGTTGGTGTATCACTGAAGAGGACAACCTTGTCGTTGAAACGCGTCTGATACTTAGGCGTTTTTTTATGAGAATTGTGTTCTGTGTGTTTGTTGTACTTTCAAAACATGTTTAAAGATATATTTTAAAACAGATAACCTATCTACACCAATGTCTCTAAATAAGAAATAGCCTACACAAGGCGAAATACAGCAACATTTTTGGGAAGTTGGCGACGAATATTATTTTTATTTAGTATTTGGTTTTGCAGATGAAAGTGTGAGAAAATTATTGCAATGTTTTATCACAATTTGTTATTAACATGCTAAAGCTATACAGAGTGGACATTACTGGTATCTCATTCCTATTGAAATTTTGAGCAAGCTTTTATCAGTTCTACAAATTAGTATTTAATTTTAGTCCTGCGTTGGTATTTGCACTTCCTAGACTTATTTAGATTTTTAACATGTGATAATGGAAAGTACGGAAAATGCACCAAATTTCAAATTTTGGAAAGTTCAAACTTCCAACAGGTTTATAAGAAAATACCCAGAAGAAAGTATTAAAATTTAGTATAAATTCCGAAAACACCACACACAATTTCCTAGGAATTTTAAAGTTAACTACCGTATTGAAATATAACAGCCATTTTCAAAGCTTGCAAAATAGTGTTTATTAATTCCATGAAAAGTAACGAAAGGTCCCATTTAAAAGTGTCCATGGGATCATTAGCTTATAAAATACCAATAGTGCCTATAATAAAATCTTAATCACTTATGAAACTAAATATAGTATACCTATATAAACGACTGATGAATGCGTTGGAGGAGTATGAGATTTATAAGGCCAACATAATGATGCACTACTCAACGAACAATTATATTTCAAATCTAATAGCTTGTACAATACTGCTATATCAACATACGGGCACGAAAAAAATCATGATGCAAGAGATAACGGACATTCTCGTTTAGTTGACGATTGACCGCGGCAATGACAACTTGTAGGCCTACCTACAATGTAACATTTTTTATACATATTTCCGTAATTTTGGTTTTTAAGTGCACCGTACTTATACAATTTTATTATAATGTGAAGTGCGTTATTTTATGTTGTGATTTCTGTGTATGTGTGTGTGCTTGTACTTTTTATTTTTGTTTGACGTGCTCACATGTGAGTAAACATTACACCTGAAGATGAGAACCTGTTCTCGAAACCCGTAGTGTAAACTACAACACAAGTTGCATGACGGATATCCAGGTATATGTATATATAGGTATACTATATTTAGTTTCATACTATATTGCAACTAGAGAAATAAACAATGAACTTAATCACTTACCTTGATTATGTTTTGGTATGGAAACTTTTAGTGAATGCTCCTTCGCTTTCAGTCTGCATCTACTGGTCAGGATTTTGAGGACTGTCGCAGAGTCATTATAAAGGACTAACAACTAGAATGATTTATTTTCTGTTCCATCATTTTATTTTAGGAGCAGAGGTTTGTTTGACTTCATTGTATTCAATCCTGGAAAGAAAGTGAAAAGAGGAGAAAGGTCGTGGGGGTAAGTGTTGTAATTGTTACTTTCTTACATAGTGTAGATAAAATTATACGACGAGTCAATAAAACGATGTAAAGTTTTTTTGGAGATACTGTATATCGATTTTGAGGTCCTATAAGTTATTAGAATTACATCTGTCTGTCGTAATTACCCACAGCCCAAATGTGTGAAATAATTTGAAACAAATTTGTATGTGGCCGTATTTTGACTGTTGTAAAAAAAAACAACACAAAATTATGATTGTTTAAAATCAGTTCTAACGATTTTGATCAAACTTTGACCGAAACAAAATGTTGTTGTTGTTTCCAATGGCAGACTATGTGAGAATCAACCCATGAGTCTTCTTGCATCCCAGTACAATTTAGGAAAATTCTTCGAAATCTGGTGCTCAGAACCAAGCCTGGGGCACCTCAAAAGATGTTCCCTATTCATTGGCTCCCCCGCTTGTCGGCACAACACACAAAGATCGGAATCCAGGACATGGATCATCTTCAAGTGGGCCGCCAAACAATCATGTCCCATGCCAAGGCGTAGATATGCAACAGCCTCTTTCCTAGGCTTGTTCTTGTTGTGTTGCCATTCAACCTCCTCTCACTTCCCAAGGCTCGTGCTTCCTTCAGAAATTCCTCTCGTGTTCCATTGCTGATTAGTCTTCTAGCTGAATCCAAGTTCAAGGATTTGTTCCAATGAAGCAGATTGGAAACAAAATCTATTGTTTAACATCTCTCAAAAAAATGATGGTTTGTGAATGGGTAAAACATTTTTTAATCAGCCTGGTGTTGTAATAAGACGTAATTTCTCGAAATCTGGTCTATCTGTTTTGTTAAAATGTGAAGATAAAAAAAAAAAAAAAACTATTAAGAATAATTGGTGCGAAACGAACATTAACCTTGGCCGATAAAGCAAAAGTCTTGAGATATGACCAAAAATACCCACATACTGAGACGGAATAAGATAGTCATTAGTCTCATGTTAAATTTAAAACGTTTAAATTAAACTAAATAAAGTGGGAATGCGATAGTGCAGTGATGTCACGCGAGGCCAAGGCAAAACTTTGCTTGTCCAAGCATGAAAAGCCAACCTATGGTAGTTCTAATTTTATTAAAAAACTAAAATATTAAGTTAAATAATTATTCAGTCGACTAATAATATCAACAAATAAATATAAAGGTACTTAAAACAAAAAAGTTATTAAAGAAATTAGAAGGGCTCAAAAACCTAAAATTTGCAAAAAGCTGTAGCTCACTGCACACACAACAGACAGACATCCCTGCTGGTTATAATAAGCCGTGTGCACTCATATATATGACTCTCATTAATAACAGAACTCAGCGTTTGGAAATTGATGCATTCACTAGATTGTAAGGAACAGTTTCTTTTCAGGGTTTAGGTCCCTGATTTGTGGCTTCCTTTGTGAATATATATTTGTCGCATTGTGTTTAATAAGTTTTTGAAAGGAATCTACTTTTATTGGTGTGCGTTTTCACTCCTTTTTTTTTTGCGAGGATATCAACCTTTTCATTATTCTCTACTCACACATCGGAAGGAATCCACTGCAGTATAACTTGTTTTCTGAAGAGCTTGTTTTATATTATACAGTATTCATGCTATGCTTGTGAATCCACCAAGAGGACTAACTCTTCAATGGTCCTGATATTTGTATAATTAAAACCCACTTAACACTTATCATTAGAATATAGACAATACTGAACCAAAATTCTGACACTGGAAACCAAAGAAGGTGTCCTGAAAAATAGTGACTTAGAATTTACACCGATAGCTCTCAGACGGACAACGCAGGCACAAGAATGTACTGCAAGTTGTTCTCCCACTATACTATGGTAGGTAAATATGCAACAAGCTTTGTAGGGGAAATAAAAGTTATCTTGTTTAACCCTTCTTCAACAGCTATGTTGGAGGATAGTCATTTTAACCTCTATTAAGTTAGCCCCCCCACCAGCGCTAAATAAGTTTTAACCATAATTAAAATTAGGTGCTGAAGTCCGAAATTAGGTGCTCAAACCGTTTGGCAGAAAATTAAATATATAATGGGGGGGCTGACTTAACATAAGCTGAACCCCCCATATAAAAATAATACAATTAGAAAAAAAACAAATGTGTAATAATTAGGTGCTCTCAGAAACCGTTAAGATATATACAGAATAATTTTTTTTTTTTATACAAATTTACTCTTGTACGGCGATAGGCGCGACCGAAATTTAGGTCCGAAATCCTGCCAAACGGAACGAGCACCTAATTCGACGTTTAGATATCTTAACATAATATTAATCAAGGAATATTTTGACACCAATAACTCTCGAGCACCTAATTTTTATATAGTACTTTACTCTTGTACGGCGGTAGGCGCGACCGACGTTTAAGTCCGAAATCCCTCCAAACGGAACGAGCACCTAATTCGACGTTTAGATATCTTAACATAATATTAATCAAGAAATATTTTGACACCAATAACTCTCGAGCACCTATTTTTTTTTAAAGCATTAAAAAATATTCCTTGATTAATATTATGTTAAGATATCTAAACGTCGAAATAGGTGCTCGTTCCGTTTGGCAGGATTTCGGACCTAAATTTCGGTCGCGCCTATCGCCGTACAAGAGTAAATTTGTATATAAAAAAAAATTATTCTGTATATATCTTAACGGTTTCTGAGAGCACCTAATTATTACACATTTGTTTTTTTTCTAATTGTATTATTTTTATATGGGGGGTTCAGCTTATGTTAAGTCAGCCCCACCCATTATATATTTAATTTTCTGCCAAACGGTTTGAGCACCTAATTTCGGACTTCGGCACCTAATTTTAATTATGGTTAAAACTTTTTTAGCGCTGGTGGGGGGGCTCACTTAATAGAGGTTGATTTTAATCCTGTTCATATCGGTTTTGTTCAGAAGTTCAACATTACTGATCAAATGATTTTCAAAATTTCACTGAGGTACTTGTTGGTAAATGTTTCGGATTTGTGATGGCCTTCGTTTTATTCCATCACTATTAATAATTTTTAAAATGTTTATCCACCTTAATAGGAGTAAAATTAAATTTGTAATCGACGTGGGCAGTCGGAACGTACATTTTTTGTTATAATTTTAAAGTTTGTAGCCACTTACATAATAAAATTTTGACATTTTGTAATACCAATAATATGTGCATCAAAAAATGCAGACTTGAAAGGAGATTTATTCCTGAAAAAAAAATCACTTTGAAAACTCAAAGGGGTGAGGACAAATTGCAGTACACAATTTTTTTAAACCAATGGTATGAGTATCGGTATAAAAAAATGCAGAATTGTAAGGAAAAATCAAAGCTTTGCAGACTGATACCTGAGAAAATCACTTTGAAATAAAATGGTTTAGGAGAAATAGCAGTTGAAATGTGGAAAAAAGCATGATTTTAAAATATCTGGTTTCGCCAATTTCAAGCCTCTCTTTAAATTATCATAAATAACTAGTCATCCGAATGATGTGAAATTTTTCATGAACAAAGAAGAGAGTCCAAATTTGTCTGTGGTTTTTTCAAATTGTAAATATATGTTCTAGTTTCGCTAAAATTAATTTTTTAACTTTTGAAAAATTATAAAAAGGTAGAGTACCCTAGAATTAAAAAAAAAATGTTTATCCATATTAATAGGAGTACAATTAAATTTGGAATCAAGGAGGGCTGTTGGAATTTTTTAATAATGTGTATTAATTAAAAGATGCAGAATGGAAAGGAGAATGATTCCTGAAAAAATAACTTTGAAATCTGAAATGTTTTAGTATAAATAGAGCGCTGATATAACATTGATTTTACATATTTTTAATTGGGTCGTTGTTTTTATTTGGTTTGAATGCCAAACGTTGAATAGGTTAAACACACCTCTTGCATTTTCTACTCTAAATATTTTTTCTAAGCATTTATGATTAACTCTTATTTCATTAGCACAGAACCAAAATCAAATATATGAACAAACTTTCTAAAACGAGATTTTAGTAGCCATCATTTCTTTGTGGAACTAGGTTCAAATTTAATCATTTTATGAAGCCAAAAATCCTGACAAGATTCACCGAGCCATCTGTGTATATTTTTGAAAAGTTGCTGTATCTGTTCTTTATCAATAGAGCCTTTGACCTAAGCACTTCACGGAGTTCTTCTTTTGAACTTGACAGAAAGATTGCACAAATGCCATACTCCGAGTGAGATGGTTTTTCATAAGTTGAAATCAGTTGAGCAAGTTTTTTGGTAAGCCAATTGATTTTGTTGTGAAGAATAAATACTTATCTGGACTTGTAAAAAGAAAGAGGAAATTATATATTGCTTAAAGGAAACATTTGATAGAAATAACAATTTTATTAAGTGTAAACACAGTCGGTACTTGGTGAAATTCCATATTAAGGTAAATAATAACTCGACATGTAAAATTTCACAAATCAACATATATTGTGACGTCTGTTTCACAATTAACCCTTAACTAACATCATACGTCTTGAAGACGGGTGCGAAAATAAAAATCGGCGTATTTCCCCTCCTCTTGACCTATTGTTTTTGTCCGGCCGTCTAGCTGCCAGTCGGACGTTGGTCTTTTTTCGGTGAAAATTGCCAGTTTTTTTCTCGCCCCTTGGCTGCGCTATTTATAGTTTTTGATGACTTTCCGTCTGTGAGACGTATGTTGTTGTTTACGTGACTTTATTTTATAGTTTTTATCTATGGTTTTTATTGAGACGCGTGTTGAAGGACATTGTGAAAAGATGTTTCTGAACTAATTCTACGTCCACTCTATGTTTAATATAGGTATGTAAAGCCATTGTATTGGTTATTACATTTATTGATAATTAACTATGCCTTTTTTTCATTTAAATACCCATAGGTGTCTCCCAGACGTATGATGTTGATTGCGTAACTTTAAATCATGATGTTAGTTAAGGGTTAAGGATACTCAGACAAGTTGTCTGAAGTAGTGATGTGCCGGAACAGGTTATTTCAATGAACAGTTCACCAAAAAGAACAGTTCCGTAAACCGGTTTCCAAAGAACACCTGTTATCTAGCTATTGCTCTGAACAACAGTACATTAAAAAATCTAGCTGTTCCTTAAAATAGGTCAACTTTAGGCCGCTGGTTAGGAAATCAGTGAAAATAAAATAATAATAAAATTAAAACTTAACCCAATCACTAAACGGCAATGTTAATAAATTAATAAACAACAAAAATAAAAATCTATTTGCACTTATATTATTTTCATAGAGATACAGTGTATTGTAATAAAATAGGTTTTACACTGTACACACGTATAAATAACAAAACAAAACTAGCAGGTGTAAAGAGTCAAACTAACTACTGAACTACTGAGTACTAATAGTGAAAAGAGCGGGAAATTAACATACAGGGCTGAACAGGTGATGTAATTCTGTGACACTTTGATAAACTACAGAACATGTTGGAAAGAAGTGAGCAGTGACAACATAGCGAGAAGTGGGAGTGGGAGCAGACCAACACTGAGAACAGGTTACAAATTGTTCTTCTGTTCAGTTGTTCTTCTCGCACTGTTCTCTGAGAACTGAACCGTTCTCTACTGAACTGTGTAAAGTGTGGTACTGTTCTTGCAAATCTGTTCTGTTCTTTTTTAGAACCTTTACCTAGTCTGAAGATGCTTAATTGTGAAACAGCTGTCACAATATTATGTTGATTTGTGAAATTTTACATGCGAGTTATTATTTACCTTAAATAACAATTTTACTATTATTTTTAATCCTATCACTGCTAAGAGAGAAGAAGCCTATGTAATAAAATACCTAATTTTGAAAGAGTGAAATTGGTAGCAGAAGAGTTGCAAAACCTGTTATTTGCAAGACTTATGTGAAAAATAAATTTCAAAATTACTTATTTTCTACTAAAGCAAGATTATAAAGTTTGTTATTAAAAAAAAAAAAAAAAAAAAAAACAAAACAAATATGTTTATCAATTTAAAAAAAGCAACTGTATTGTCATAATTGAATATTTAAAAAGTTTACAACAAATTTTTTATCACGCAGAAAACATGTTTTGCATCAGAGCTACTTAATTCTTCTGAAAAATGTACCGTTATAATAAAAAGAGGATCCTGGAAGATGGAACAATGTACAACTCTAGTTAACTAATAAATATAATATTTATTGTATTTGTCATAAATAATTCAAAATGACAACCAATTACATTCTGTTTTGTGTGATGAGCATTAAATTACAATTAAGTCAGCTGTTATTTTTTAACAATTAATCAGCTGATTTGAAAGTGTCTACAAAGCTTTCTAACCTGGCAAAGCGACTGATTGCATTGACCTACAGAATTATTTTGATACCAACAACAAAAAAATCATGTACCATTATGTGTCAATATTTTGAGTAAATTATTTATTTCTTGTTACAATCGTAAAATTATAAATGATTTCCAATCATATAAAACTTTTTAAGATGTGATATAAATGCTATTGAAAAAGACATTAAAAAAATGAACTAAATGTTTGCCCAACTGTTGGTTAGATTTCCTTAGATTCCAAGCAGTTTTTTGGCATATAATACAATTTTTATAAATTCGACATAAACTGGAAAAAAATTAAAATTATCACGTGTCATAAATGTTCAGAAGAGAGACCTTTAAAATGAGGTATCACACGACCTATGTTTCTATTTGAAAATTTTCCAAAAACACCACCCAGCCCCCCAAAAGTGCCCTTTTGGATCATTGAGGAGCGTTGAAAATAATTTTCCTGAATTCTTTGGGGTCGAAAAAAGGGGATTCTAATTGGAAGGAAATTTTTATCTGGTTTCGTTTAGGCGCTACAGATAGTGTCCATGTGGTCTGAAACACCTGGTATATGATTCCAAATCCAAATAATTTTTTCCCTTCAGATTTGTAGGTCTGTTCAAGTTAGAAAAAGGAGGGATTCAAATAAGGGTGAGCGGCAATAATTTGAACAAGGGAGATCAACTAGCCTGCGACTAGCCTTACCATACTCTTTATATTGTACCTACCCAAAGAGAAAAGATTAGATGCAACTTGCTTAGAGGTGTCAAGAAGTAAAAGTTTATTTATCCTTTTAATCACGAGATATCTTGTGATTGTTTTCCCGCCTCTTGGATAAACCACACAACAACTACTTGTGTCCTATGTATTTTGCTGCTGATACTTTTTTCACCAGTGTTTATTGGGTCCGCCAACCCATAAAACTATATTTATGACGTGTTGTATATTATGTGAAAGCTTGATTCTTTAAACACTAAACATTACCAAACCTCAAATCAGATAAAAATTGAAAGAATGACCTATCTAAAAGCAGTCATAAGATTGAGCTTCAATTATAGTAACTTTTCAAACCCTTGTATTGAAAGTTTTAAATCACACTAAACCGGATGTAAAAAATAAATGAGAACATTAATTTATTCAAAAGGATAACAAAAATATTAAAATTAATCTTTTGAAAATTATTTAAACACCAAAAAAATTTCAAATATTGTTTGAAATCTCCGTGTGTATAGAATAAAAAAAAGAAAACTTAAAATTGCTGCAGTTAACACACATCAAACTTATTTTTTCAAAAACATTTCTTTTGTAACAATTAGTTGCTATAGCAACGAACGATATACACATTTAAATCACCAAATCTGATTTAATACGTCAGTGTGGCCAACTTTGATAAAATAATAATTTATAATTTACAGTATTTCAACAATTTTAACACTAGTGTTACTCAAAACTCTGGACACATAATGGCAAATTTTTAAACAATAATTTTATTACTGGGCCAGTAGTACTACATCAATTTCTGTTTCTCAAAATCAAATTAATATTTAGTTTTTCTTCACAAATTGGTTTAATAAAATATAATTAAAAAATGTTTATAAAGTCAGACATAACATTCATACTTTACAAAATATATATAAAAAAAACACCAAATGTTTTTTACACATTTTAAGATTCGCTTTCCTAGAATCAACTAGATCAATCATAATTTGGTTAGCTATGGTAACGTGCTTCTTAAATTGCATTCGTGATACAATTTTTCTACAAGTAATGGTAGAGTTTAATTGATAAATGATAGGCGTAGTCTACTCTGCGAGGAGTAGCCAGTGTTTCTGTGTATTCTATATATGTACGTTATGATTTTGAATAAAAAACAAAATGTGAAAATACTTCTTTCTAATTGCAGCAAATACCTTTTTCGTGATAGCAAATGAAGAATATTATTAAAAAAGATATTATAGTTTTAAAATTTATCAAAGATTCTTCTGAAATTTTCTCACTAGACCGGCTGCATACTAGAGCGATACAATATATATTAAACAATCATTGCGATGTGCGACTTTTATCTTAAGATAATTTCGCTGCACACCGATACAATCTGTAGGGAAGAGACATTTTTTCAAGTCAATTCATCAGATGTAGAACTATTCCAGTGAAGATGATGTTTTTGTTATGTATTGGTATTTGAAAAACAGGAGAAAATAGAGGAGGTATCGGATGCAGTCGTATAATATAATGAATGTACAATAGTTGAAGAGAATATCTCAACATGAAAAGAAATTTATGGAATTTAATAAAATGGTCTCTGAAAGTTTTCATTTCTTATTGCAATTCGTGACATCTTCTCTTGGAAAACCTGATAAAACTTGCGTCTTTTAATTCGACTGCGATAGTCTCCATACCAACGCTGTAACATTAATTTTATTGTAGCCTTCTAGTTAATAATTCCATAAACCAGGGTATTTTTCAACACTATCGATGAAAGAAATTAAAGAATCTTTAATCTTCAGATTATTTGTATTTCTAGACATCTTACCACTTTGAAGTATGATAGTTTATAAAAAGATAGGGCAAAGTGTGTCGGCTATACATATATCTTATGACAGATGTCGTTATCGTACTGGTGTACACCGGTTTGATGCGCACTAGCGGTACCGGTTCTATAAGATAATTATCGCATATCAATTATGACCTTAAGATATGTGTTTCTTTGTGTATTCTATACATGTACGCCAAGATTTTGAATAATAAATATAGTTTGTAAAATGGAAAAAGTAAATGCGACTAAGTGAAAATACACATTTTCGATTACAGCACTTTCTTTTTCGTGATAGCGAGTGAAGGATATTATTTGAAAAGATATTATAGTTTTAAAGTTGATCAAATTTTCATTCATAATTAGAATTTCAACTGATATCTTCTTCAATTAAGTTCAAATCTAAATCAAATTGTAAAGGACACAATGTAAAATATTCCCTCAAATGTTGATCACTTTAAAAAATCAATGTCATCACATTTTCCCTCACTTTATAAATATTAAAACGTAATCCATTACAAGAGTTAATCTCTCTGTTGCTATTCTAAATAATAACAATTAAAAACATCTGTAGGGAAATAAAGCAGCATTTTATACCTGCGATGATCGCACAATGATACTAGGAAAACGAACGGATTTTAAAACAGACTTGTAACTAATAAACAGTGTACATTTAAGTTTTCAGACACATTAACCAATCATAAAAACCAATGAAAAACATTAATGCTAGATTTACTATAATGTATGATTCAGAACATAGTTGTCATCTTCAGTGGGTAGCATATTTAGAAATGTTAAATAGGAAAAGGAAGAGGGTTTTGTGGGATAAAAAGGGGTGTGAAACCATTATAGTACAATTGTAAATGTTTGATTTAGAAAAAGTTAGAACATGATAAAACAAAATTTTTCATCAATGTTATAAAAAATATTAAAATAGCAAGTACAACGTGGCATGCCAATCATTTCCACTATTGAACAACTTTCATTCCTTCCTTACTTTTTATAAATTCACTATTCAATCGATTTAGAATGTAATTTAACAATTTTTTTCAACTCTCACTTATAAACTTTAATGTAACAGCAGATATTTCTTGTTGAAACTCCATATTCAAGGATAAAATAAAGCAAAAGCTTAAAGTTTCAAATATTTTAATAATATAAATGAGCTACAATTGTTTCGCCTTGCGGCATCATCGGGCAACTGATAATTTACAGGTATAGACAACTATTTAAACATAAGTAACAGGAAACTGAAATACAATAGAGAAATCGGGAAAGGTAGGGGGATGACCTAGCAGGTAGATAAAGGTTGTATTGTATTTCAGTTTCCTGTTACTTATGTTTAAATAGTTGTCTATACCAGTAAATTATCAGTTGCCCGATGATGCCGCAAGGCGAAACAATTGTAGCTCATATATATTATTAAAATATTTGAAACTTTAAGCTTTTGCTTTATTTTATCCTCTCACTTATAATTTAAAATCATTAGCAAGTAAAATTTTCTTCTTTAGTAACCCTCTTTTCACAGAATATTCTGAAGATGATAACAAAATTGTTAAAAATAAATACAAAAATAGTAACTACAGTGAAATAAAAATTTACGTTTTAGAGTTTTCAATTGACGTTCTTATAAAACATAATTTACAAATGTAAAATCAATAAACAGAACTTAACAAAGTGAGTTTTAATAATACAATCTAAAAGCTGGCAATTGTCTAGAATACTACGCCAAGAATATTCTTATTTTACCTTAAATTACAGCACAAAAAAAAACTAAAGAAAAGCCGATTGTATATAGGCCTTCTTGATTATTGCAACATAACCTATACGATCACCGCTTACCTTTATCTTGAGCAGATAACACAACCAAAATTAACCACATTTCAATTTATATTTACAACATACACAATCATCTCTGAACGATTCTAAAACGTAATAATAAAACAAATCTTTCAGCCTCTGAATTAAAATAAGCATAATTTTAAAATTAATTTTCTAAATTCTACGAAGCATTATTTTAAACGTGAGCTGTTTCATTATCTACAAAATGTACTGATAAGAAATTCAGAAAGCCTTTTTCTTCTATGATATTTATGACTCAGTCTATCCTTAAGTTGTTAAAATCTAAATTAATTACCATTACCATTTAAATGAACTCTTTGGGCTCTGTGATATTTTCCCATAGTATATATAGTGTAAAAAAAATAACTGGTCTTTTTAAATTTAAACTCTGTAAACAAATTATGAGTTTCATTATTTATAAATAGTTGGAGTTGTTTTGGACTTTTAGGGTTCCAGCAATTTAGTAAGTGCAAAACTACGGTATTATTAAATTTGATCTCAGTGCTCCAAAATACATTGAACGAGTTTCTGATTTAAAAAAATTGTAAATTTTGAGCCTATACCAATTTTTACACCCATTTCTAAAACAATTTTAACTAAAATTTTATCATTTTGTAGGACACCTCCGCAAACTTCAAAATATTGATGACTTTTTGTTATATTAAGTCACACTTGTCAACAGCTCCCTGATTGGTCTAGTAGCTATAGTTCTTGCTTTATTTGTAATAAGGTCCAGGCTTTTTACCGTGGGGGCTTAACAAAATTTCGACGTTGATTCAGCAGGAAAAAAAGCAGGAGTTTAATCTTGATTATGAATTCTACAACTACAACGATGAGAACTTTGTGTATTGAGCACAGATCACGATTAAAGGTATCTAACAGGCCTAGACCCCCAATAAGGCCTAATTCGCTGGATATTTTATTTAAAGAACTTTTCAGCTTTATTTTGTCCAAAAACTAATAACGCTGTAGAGAACAATTCATATAACTTTCAAAATGTGAAGTTGCTTCGAAAACAAAATATTTTTTTTTTTCCCTTCGCATAGTTACTTTGTTTAATAGATACCATTTTTATAATGTAATATATAGTCACGGGAAAAAATTAATTGCTAGGTAAAATGTAATGTCCAAAAATTGGTCTCGTAGGAAATGTTAAATTGTACTGATAAATAACGAGATCTATTTATTATAGGGCAAGTTTGTTGTTACACAGGTTTTCTAAAATTTGTAATTGTGTACATTACTACTTTTTAGAAATCCGCTTGGCCTTCGCTAGATGTGCGTTCAGTTTTCAGTATCTCAAAGCTGTACATACATGAGGAAGCTTCCACTAGCTACACTTGTGTCAGCGTCTCGACCCTTCCAAACGTCGTAACTAACGAATATTATATTTTCTTAAAGATCATAATTTTACATTTATGACACTAAATTTGTCATTATAGAAAGGTGGGATTGGTACCACTATTGAAATCTGCAAATTGTTAACTAATTTACTGTGTTTGATATATGTGTTTACTATATGAACAAAAAGTGTTTAAAATAGGCACCATTTTTAGATTTTTTAATTCAATTTTTCTGAATCAAATCAAATCTTATAGAGTTCTATATGAGGACAATATAGTCCCTATAAAAATTTTACATTTTTATCTTAATTTTTGTGGACACTATCATACTTATGTACATTTTTACAGTTTACTGAGGTCATGAAACGTCAGTCAAAACATGAGGTCAACATTTTTGTGTGATTGTCAAACTTACTTTATACTACACATACTGGGTAACTAAACAAGTTTATTTTTTTATCTATTGTGTGTTATTTGTTATGTTTAATCTTTTGGTGAAATCACACACAGACATATATAAATATTTTAATTTATAATCTATTCCCATGCTACGAAGCTATTGACCATAAGAGCAAAAAATTACGTCAAATTACTCTTTATCGATACAATCGGCGAATATTTCAGTTTTTATTAGAAGGATCATATTAGCTAGCACATGTATACTGACAAGTTGCTAATAAGCTACAGTAAAAATGTTTAAAAAACTAAAATAGCTATTTTGTTTCGCGGAGTTTGAGACCAATTTTTGTAAAAAACTGTTAAAAGCAGGTTCCACGTACGATCGTTATCCGAGTTATACATTTGACTGAACTGTCGTCATGTACCTCACACACTTAAACCAAACATTAAAATATACAAATAGTTTATGACCGAATTAATGAAACCAATATATTTGAAGTGTTTAGGTTAGGTTGGAAAATTTAAATTCAGCAACAAAAATTATAAATTGTGATTGTTATAATTGCAGGATGACATTTAAAAGATTATATATTAAACTTGATTGGAACTACTTGTTAAGGAAAAATAAACATTTTTTCATCTTTAATTTTAAGCAAATGGGTGTTCAAAAATTAGGATTAAGTAGAAATTACAACAGAGCTCAAAGCGTTCATTTGTTAGTTTTTTTTTACATTTAAAACCAATACAACCTTTTCAACCAACAACCACAATTTAAGGAAACAGAACTAAAAAAGTTCCAAATATAGAAATGTTTTTTGTAAAAATTAAATTAATCGTAGGTACCTTTAGAAGTAGGTTAAACGTTGAGGGTTAGTTTTGGCACAATGAACAGTTATTATTGTAATTTTGGAAGAAAGGATTTAGGATTAAGATTGGGTTGTCTGAGAATATTTCACATAAACGGTGACTTTGAGGTTAATGATGGAGTACTTGGTGGACAGATTAGTGCATCAAATGTTTTAAACTAAGTGGTTTCCTAGATGTATCCACTCATAAATTGACGAGCATTATTATGGTACTTACTCAGCCCTGAGTTACAAAATTACCAATCACTAAGTTTGATTGGTTTAACAAATTTTGAGGAAAGAGAAGTGATTAAAGATCCACACTTTGGTAGTCCTCACGTATAAAAAACTAGACTCAAGCACTAAGAACAATCAGAATGATGGCCAGACGAGTGTCGCTAAAGAGCTTGATGTCATGATTCTAAAGTTGGATTCATAAAATGAATGAATCAAACAATTTTTATATTTGAACATCGTTTTTGACACAATATGTAGATAACAGAGTTATCTCGGGCTAGGAAGCTTAATACAACTAACAATAGGCCACTCCCCTAATAGTTTGTCACGCCTTCTGGACCACGTCACTTGTTGCTGTATCTTTCATACAACAACACGTATTTGACGTTAGTTGTGTGTTACAGTGATTGTGTTTTTTGACTTCTCAGTTTTAGCTCTGAGATGCATGCTTAGATATTAAGGTTGGTGGTATTCTTATTTAATTTTACTTCTTACATAGGCTTAGTTTCTAGTTTCATGTTTCTTTAGTTTTTAGTCACTTGATAACGGGAATTGATTCTTATTCCCAAAACGTCGTGTTTTGATTTTTAACACACAAATGATGGCAAATGTCCGAAAAATGTATAATAATATAACAGAGTGTGGTGAGAGTAGCTCATTGATGTAAGAGAGAAGATGTATTTGTGAGATGTCAGTTTAGTTATCATCCCTGACAATAAATGTTTTTAGTGTATGTTCGTTTAATGTATTTTTGAAAACCTCGTGTGAGTGAATGATACTTGAACTATTCACCTGAAGATGGTTAAAAAAAATATCAGAAACTGCGGTAGCGAATGCATCGTTGTTGTACAAGACGATTAAACAGGTACATTTTTATTATTTATTTAAAGTTTCTGTCCATGTTAGGTCTCTAAACAAGGACTCGAAGAAAGCAAATGAAGACACTTTAATATGCATAATCTCTACGAAAACAGTCATGACGAAGTGTCGCCGTGAGAGTAGAGGAATGAGCAACACAGTAGGCCTACACTTGTTTAAGAAATATAATTTTTAAAAAATAGGTGGCCTAAAGATAAGGTGCTACATCTCTGTGTTAGGCCATCATTTATGTTAAATTAGATTTAAATGTTAGTTTTAGTTTAAACAGGAAAATCTCTGATGATAACCATGTTATTGAAATGAACAATAGGGTATTTACAATTGAATAAACTAAATAATTGTTTTTCTTCCTGTAATTATTGTGGTTAGAGTAATTATCAATAATTATTATTATATTTAGGAATGAGAATGAGAGACTGGGTAAGTACCATGATTAAAAAAAAAACATTAATTAAGGACTAAGAATTATGTTTAGGAATTTAACAAACACCAACTTATTGGATGACATGATGGTTAATTTTGTTATATTTTTTTGTATAATTGGCCTTTATAAACGATATACATAAGTTTTGATGATTCAATTTCGGCTTAAAATGTTTACCTTGTTGTGCGATAGAATTAAAAAAATACGAGGATAATGAAGGAGTAAAACAATAAGAGGAGGATAATTAATTGGAATCTTCATTTTTCTTTAAAAAAACAAATTTTTCCTGCTCCTGTAGGTGATATCTTGTACTAGAGCAGTTTCAACAATATCATTATTGCCACAATTTGAGAAACATTAAAGACATAGTATTACTTAGATTTTTGATAACTAATATTTTTAATACAGATGGTTTTTTTTAAATGTTTAAATTAATACACAACGGAAGAAACGTTCCTGGACACCTTAATAAGAGTAGACAAATTAGAGTAAAACAATGTTTTCGTTTAATTAATTATTTCTATGGATAATTTGTTTCGGTTTTACACTGAGACTCTTGGGTTGAAGTTGGCTATACAACCGGGCTGTTAGACCGTTGATTGTAAAACGAAACAGGTGCTGAGGTTGGAGTTTATCAATAAAATGAAATACTATCCACCACGAAGTACTAGATCTATGGGTTAACAACAAACAAAGGGACAACTCTGTGCCGATGATCTAGCTCCCCCGCCCATTTTTTCCCATTACCACGCAACACAGTCTGGCAAAACAGTCGATTTCATGCAAAAACTTCTAGAAAACCATGAACAAAAACCTTACATGAACAAAAACACGAAATTGATTTTGAATATTCTATTTATACAATACATTTCTTGGTTCAATATTAAATTTCTAACGGCATAGTTCTATTTTTTCAATTATTAAATTTTTTTTTTTAACCTAAGTTTATATTGGTTTGGGTTATTACCTCAATACGTCACAACAATTTGGAGACGTTTCATTACCAAAATGATGCTGGAATGCATCTGAGAAAAATAGAGATTTGGCTACAAAGATAAGGGGTATTTAGTCACATAGGAGGTTTTGAAAGGACTGGATGGTAACGAAAGTTAATTTGGGATCGTATATGACATCACGGCTGGGGGGAGGGGATTAACAATGATAAGCTTTGACGGGTTTCTGAACATGAAAGAATGAACGTGTAGATGAAGGTTAACAAAGTGTCAACAACGAATATTAGTTCTGTAGGACACTCAAGAGACAGGGGATGTAACAACACTTTGTCTCAGAAGAGCAAAAGAAAAGACGGAGAAACAGCTCAAGTTTAACAATGAGAAAACTCTCTATTGTGCTTCAAACAAATTGCATCTGAACTTATCTCCTAAGGCTGATGCAATATAAGGAAGATACTAAAATTCGTTGAAGGATACTTCCATCTGAAGAAACATAAACACAGGATGATCATGTTCACTAGAGAACTTGTGTAGGAAATGTGACCTGCAAAAATGAAACTGCAGAACATCTGACCTTTGAATGCCTTTCAGAAGACAAAGACCTTTGAATCTTAGGAAGCTTACAGGTTTCCCTCGGATTATTTGTTATCTTTGACTTACCGCCAGCAATCCTTGATTAGTTCTTTTTTTTCCGGTTTATATTGTCATATATCTCATTACACTACAAGTGTTTCGGACATTGTCGTCTCTAGACTATGAATATGATTCCCTGGGATGTCTAAAAGGCAACAAACCATCTATTTTCTATTTGAGAGCTCAATGAGATCATGTGGGTGTTGTGTAAGAGAGATAGACAGCCAAATTGAATAAGACAGGAACACGATATTATAGGTTGATATTTAAAAAAATGAATAACTCTCTTAATTGGTATTTTTATTGGGATAAAGATTAATGAGTTAAAATTTTTACGAGATGCATTAAGTAAAATCGTAACTGATTTCAAGCTGATCTGAAGGCTGCAACATTGTGGAGTAGCTGGAAAAAAAGGTGGATGAAGTGATCAGGGTAAGTTTACTTATTTAGCTAGGAGACAATTTTGTACATTGTATGAGCACTGACTATGTCGATGTCGAGATCTTTAAAAAAGTACACAAACAACAAAAAATATCAAACACATCCCAAATACCTTTTGTCATTCAATAGATGGCAGTCCCACGAAATCATCAATAGAATAAAAATGTGTTTTCTTTTACATATCGTAGTGTTTCTTTTTTGAAGGATTTTCCTTCTATTATTATTTGGAAGACAGTTGTGGGTGATGGTTTCATAAATTGCTGGTGATCTGCAGTTTGAGTAAGCCTATATTTTGGTATAGATTGTGTTTTTGACTATGGACTGTTTCTGTGTGAAACTTATTTGAAATCTGTATTTTTGAATTTTGAAATTATTTAACATTAATTGGACTCCAATGAAGCATTTTCCCAAATAGCAACACCAAATTGGACATGACAGTAAAATAGATCATAACATTCTATTCTTAAAACTGGTGAAGTACAATAATATCATAAATTGCTCTTTATTTTAAAGTGCCTTATTGTAGCTTCCCCTTTAGATTTTGAGCTTCATCGGTTTTGTGTGAAAGTTTGTGCGATGTTTCTATGTATTCTGTATAATATGTACAAGTGGAAAAGCAATTCAAATCTAATTGAGGTTAGGTTACTATTATTAAGGTGTCCTGGAACAAATCTTACACTCCGTATAACATAAAAGAACGTCTCCGCTTAGCAAATTATCACAAAAGTACAATAAAATGAAATTATAACTAGGCTAAAATGTAACACTTTCAAACAATTTTTTTTTTAACAATAACTTTAATAAAGGTTTTAAGATATAACAAATATTTGAACACATTTAAATAAATTTAAATCCAATAGAGCAATATATAAATTCAATAGACTATATATAAAAGTAATAAATAATTTTTTTTCGACAATTTTAAAACAAATATACAACTCTTTCAGTAGAAGTCGAAAACAAAATAAAAATTGCATATATTTCTTATATATATGTACAGAAGAACCAAATAATATATATAAAAAAAAAGACGGCTCAATATTTAGTGACGATATTATTTTACCAGTATATCCTGTTTTGCAAGAAGAGGTTGAGCATGGCAATCTCGAGGGTCTACCCGGGGACTACACCTTTTTTTCATGTAGTCTTGGGTTAGATCCTTCTCTATTGTCTTTCTTATCAGGTATCTCTTGACCAACTCTTGTTTTTCTCCTGACCCTGACACTATTAGATTATTCAAGACCTTGGAGTCATTATTTTGTTCTTTTCTTCCTCTGTTAATTGTGATGATGACTGAAAGGTTTTTCGTCTTTAAAAAAAGGAACAGTATTTTATATTAGGAGTTCTTTTTCCATTCCAAAATAGTAAAAGAATGACAAAATATGATTGGTAGTATGTTATAGCTTGTAAGGAAGCCATACAAAATAAAGTTTGGTGCAGAAGTGATGAACATTTTGAGTGTTGATTTTTCGCTTACAGTGTTATATAAATTATAGTTTCGAAAGTGAGGAAGATGATCTTTAAATATACAGATAAACTACTCGTGGATTACCCAATGGCGTAAAATCTTTTGTTAACCCGCAAACTAAGTGTCATCAAAGCTTTTTGGTTAGCCAACGCCCAAGTGATGTGATAAGAGTTTTGCTGTTAGCTTAAAGATGTCGTCAGGGCTTTTTGGTCAGTCAATGGCCTAAACATAACATTGGAAGCTTTTGTCAACTGGCGACATCAGTGTGTTTTTGTCAGTCAACAGTATAGAGGCTTATCTAATCAACCCAAAAAGGTGTCGTCAGAGAATTTTTACCCATTGGCCTAAAAGATGTTATCAAGGGTTTTTGGCCAACCAATTAACTAGAAATACCATAAGAGATTTGTGAACCACTAATTTATATGTAGTCTGGCTCAGCATGAATCGCATGCTAGTGGGAAGTTAATTCAGCCGGTTTTCGTCTTCATACTGCTGTTCAAAACAGTTATTATCATTAAAAATCCACCTGAAGTACATGCTGTTATTAGTTTTTATGGACAAAGAAAACTGTATGGCAGTAGACATTCATTACAAACTTTGTGCAGTGTTTTAAAAGAACATTACGAATAATAGAGGCTGTTAGAAAATGGTGACATTTGCTCTGGGTTGAGCAGAGAGAAGCCTTACAGAATAAACAGCACGGTATGATGATTTAGTTTATGATTAAGTAGTTTGTAGTTTATAGTTCTGATAATCTTGTATACACCAACATTATTTTGATCTTTTGTTTGACTGATCAATGTAAGTAAGACTATATTTCTTTTGTTTTTTTTAAATATATTTTTTATCCTATTTTTGTATGTATAATTCTCCTATTCTTGTATGTATAAATCTTATAATATAATTATTTAGTTTTTATGTATTTAGTGTTACGGTGACATCAGTCTTGGCAAGTTTATTACAGTGTTTGAACTTGGACACGTGTTTAGTTATTTTTGTATTTTATGTAGCAGATTGAGGAAATAAAATACATTTATTTATTTCTGGTATTATTTTTTAGCATGACAATGTTCATGAACAAACTGCCGCATGGACACAGGACAGTTTCAAATTGGAGTTGTTTGACCATCCTCTGTTCAGCCCTGATTTAGTTCCTAGTAAGGATCTTCTTCTTCCTAACGTGAAAAATTGTAGGAATTTTTATTTTACGAGGGTATTACAAAATTTGTTAATCAATATGACAAGTATAAAATAAGCACTAAGCTACAGTTTCAAATGTATTTATTAACTTATTTAGCTACAATTGTTTCGCCTTGCGGCATCTACGGGCTAATGGTAATAGTAAGCCTAAACAAAGTTAACAGTACAGAGAGACAGGTCCGGAAGTAACATAATGGAAGGGATAGCTGGAAAACCCAAGCAGGTAGGAAGGGGAATGGTTAACATGTTACACTATTGGTTTAAGAAGTGGTGAAGAGTTTAATAAAATTTGATTATTTAAATTAAAAGTAGGTTTATGTAATATAGATCTATTTATTTCTAACCTTCCGGACCTGTCTCTCTATACTGTTAACTTTGTTTAGGCTTACTATTACCATTAGCCCGTAGATGCCGCAAGGCGAAACAATTGTAGCTAAATAAGTTAATAAATACATTTGAAACTGTAGCTTAGTGCTTATTTTATCCTTATTATGGAGTTTCAACAAGTAGTTACTGCTGTTACAGTTAAATATGACAAGTGTCTTAAGGAAATTAGAGTGCAAAGATAGGTGAGAGTTTAATTTGTGTATAATAAAAAAACCTCTAATTTAAGAGCAATTCTTTGTTATGGATCTACAATATGAGCTTACTGAGGATCTAAGCTAAATTATGGTACTTACCCAGCTCTGACATACAAACAGATGATCTAATTTATATGTAGGCTTGTTTTAATAAGTTGCAAAGTAAATCGGTAGATAAATAAAAAAATATCAGTTGATTATAATTTTCAGTGATTTTTCAAGAGTAAATTTTTATCTAATAAAAACATTATAAAATGTTCCATAACGGTTTATTTTGTGCAGCTTTAAAATCGGGATTACATATTTCCCAGACATGTATTCCACGACAAAAAAATATATAAGAGAGTTATTATTGAAGAAAAAGTTCAAGAAATATAACCTAAAAATCAGCAATACTTTTAGTATTAGTAATCAGAATTTTGGTGTAAGTAAAATTTAGATTCTATTTTTGTTGAATAAAATAAATCTTTGGTATAACAGCCCGTTGTAGGTCTATGCCTGCTTTGTCATTGGGGATGTGAGGTCAGCATAAGTTCCCATCAGTATTATAATATTCTAGTCTTCGTAACTTGGATTTGCTATCAATTGTAGCTCTTCAACTTATCCCTATAGATGCTGGGTCAACACTATACATTTTTGAGCCATCATGAGAATCAAACCCAGAACCTTATGCAGACAAATTAAGAGCATTAGGCCAACCAAGGACTCTACTTTTTGCTGAATATGATATTAAAAGAATGAATGGAAAACTAGGAAAAAAGTGGTGGTTTAGAAGAATTTTTCTGAAGTTACTTGTTCCTCTAGGGTCATTGGTAGCTGTGTAGGATAAAGGATCAAACAACACAATAGGGGAATCCAATCAGCCGGTTTCCTAGTCACATTGGATTACAGTGATACGCCAGGTATGATTCTTTTTTCTTTCTTTCTTTTTTATAAGGTGAAAATAACAAAAGATTTTTCGCATTTAAACAAGGAAAAACAAATTTCATTTAGGCTGTACATAATCCTACTATTTAAAGCTTGGTTTCCAATATTATCCTAAGACCAAAGCTTGCAATTGCGCAGAAACGCAAAAAGATATCCACCATGTTTTCTATCATGTCCAGCATATCAGTAACACGTCGACGAGTACATTGAATCTTTGTATTTATTTTATTAAGTCTGAAAAATCAAAATCGTCAAATTTTAAACCGTTCCAAAATAAGCCTATATTTGGTACTTCCTGTACATATAAAAACAAACAACAGAATTAATTAAAATAGAATATATCCATTAAACCTACATTAAACATCAGTTACTTTACTTCCTAGACTAACACATTTTTTTAGGTTAGGTTAGGTTACAACTCAAATTTTGATTTTATTTCCTAATTTGGCACAACAACAAACATCAATAAACCTATCACAGAAACAACAGTTTTTTTTGTAAAATATACATTTTTTTGTTTACAGGTTCACAATAAAAATCCTGTAAAAAGTATTATTTTTGTTTTTGTTTTAAAAAAATAACAATGAAATTAACATAGTTTCAATATTAGGCCTATTTCCTTTCCTTAGTTATTACCCTCTCCATATCAATAACTCATTCTAACTACTTTCTATTTTGCGCTAACGTTATTGTTACGTCGTGTGTGTACGGCAAAAATGGAAGGCTTTTAACGGGGATTCCTTGTTTTAATTATCACAAATAATTAATAATATATTTAAACACAGACAATAATATCACCCAGATTGAGGATAAGCCCCGTTGAAAGCCTATTTTAGATTTTTAGAAAAAAAACCACATGTTACGATTCCAATTGCTTTCAGCTTAGTCAAAACAAAGCAAATACTGGATATATTTTTCAATAGAAATGAAATAAACAGTGTAAAAACATTGTGTTAACTTTGTCAAATATCGTTCATAAAACCAAGTTTTAACAGAATATAATATTTGTCGTCATCTCTCCATGTGACCAAACATTTCAAAAACACTCAAGGTCGTAGGAACTTAGAATGAATATTTCTGCAAACAATTTAATATTGATTACATAACTTTCTCCATTCTATGTATACAAAAAAATTTATGAAATTAATTGTAACACATGTGACAAGAGATATGTCAAACAAAAGATAGTAAAAAGCAAGTTGATTTAAAGAATATTTAGGATGATAGACTACAAAATTCGAGCGTAACCAAACACACACTAAAATCAATTAATGATTTTAGGTATTAAATAACGTTAAAATAGATTTTTTTTTAAAACCAGCCATGTGAACTAGCAAGAATTTAAATGTGGTTTCAGGACTATTGATCCCTTGATGTAGAACATACATTTCCTAAATAAAATTACTGAAAAACTTTCTGAATATCAAATACTATTATTGTATTCACTTATAAGATGCTGTTGGAAAAAAGTGGTCCCTCTTCAATATACAGAGAGGAGTTAAGCGAAAGGATTCACTCTGCCCATCTCACTTTAATTGTTCATCATATTGATAGTCTAGAGCACCGGATATGCTTGAACAACTATTATCGCCGGTTTTAATTAAGTATTATCATCCGACGATGGACGATAATGTCCAAAACACGTGTAGTGTAATGAGACATATGACAATATAAACTGAAAAAAGAACTAATCAAGGATTGCTGGCGGAAAGTCAAAGATAATAAATATTTAATTGTTGAAGAAGATAGATTGTTGGAATAAAGCTAGAAGTGTAAACAATAAGAGACTAGCCAATTAGATTTGCAAACGATGTTGTTCGGATGAAATTGTAAAGATCGCTGAGTTAGTGCCTAGTAGAGATGCAGGACTGATTATTAATGACAAGATTGAAAAGGAAACTTTTCTTTCTAACAAACAAAAAACAATCAAAGATTGTATTTAATAATCAGCTGAATTGTGTAAACAAAGATACAGTGGAGCCTTGATAATCCGAACTTCGAATTTTTGCCATTCTCCTTCAACTTCCCATAACATCCAACATTAATTTTCTCTCTGTAAGTCGAATATTTTAAAGAAAGAACCTTGATAAGATGAAGTTTGTAGGTTTCCTGGACGTGTGTCTGTACACACTTAAAAACTTCAACAAGTCGAAGTTTAATAAAATCCGTGGTGGAAGTAACTTTGAAATAGGAAAGTTTGGAAATGTTTGAAAGAGGTCTATGCACAGTGATGGGCTTAGTTTATAATCTATTACTTTTATTATAGTGAAGTTACTTTTATTTTATTATATCCAAGAGTAATTATTTTGTATTTGTAAACCAATAAACTTTTTATCTTCATTAATAGCAAATTTCCAAAAAAAGAAAATTAGATAAAATTATATAATATACAGAATGTTCCAAATTTATTAAACTTTTTGTTTGGGTATAATTTGACATCTATATGGATAACCCTGCCATTTCCCTCGTGGTGTACAAAGAGAAAATTATGACTCTTTTTGAATTCATACATAAGAGAGGAAGTCCCTCAGCATGAGGCTACAATATGCGAGTCGAATAGTTGTAGTTTTGTGGGTTTGGTTCAGAATGCGCTTGTATGGCAGGAGGTAAGCATGCAATACAGTATGGTATTTCTGAAGTAGAGATGGAAACACTAAAGCCTACAATTTCTGAACTTCAAACCATACCATGGTTATCTATTCAATGAAACTGACAAGTGAAATCCCATCTTAAATTCTTCGGCAAAGCTGACTGAACTTTGCTGCTTCTGCAGAAAATCCATCATCATGGGAAACAGCTGAATAGTGAAAATATGACTACAATTACTTTGGATATGAAAGACTGCATGTCGTTAACATATTAAAGACTGTTATACTGGTACCTTAGTAGTCATTATAAACAAAAGTTAAGGAAATGGCCTCCAGAATCATAACCTTCGACCCTGGACTGCATATAATTAATAAAGTAAATAGTACATTCCTGAGTACATTCTTCTGTCACTCCAAGAATTGTCTCAATATCGGCTAATGTGTTTTGGTGAACTCTACATTGAAAAGCTATTCATATATTGTTTACACTGATGACCGACGGTACTTGATAGAATTCCATTTTAACAAATAAAACACAATTTTTCTTTTGTAAAATTCTATAATTTATTTAGTCTAGCCGAACAGGGTTTCGCCAGTTACGGCATTGACGAGTCTCTTATAAGACAAGAATGTCTTACAAGACAGTCTTGTATGAGCCTCGTCAATGCCATAACTGGCGAAACCATGGTCGGCTAGACCAAATAAATTATAGAATTTTACAAAAGAAAAATTGTGTTTTATTTGCTATTCATATACTCTGAGACAATGCTACAAGTGGCAGAATGTACTCAAATCAATAATGTACGTCGTAACGGCTTATATATTATCATAAATCAGTAGAGTACGTTACAAAGCTCCATATGTGTTAGAGTGATAAGGAGACAGAATCTCTCAGACTAAAGTCCGAGGAACACCAACTTACACAAATTTTGATGACAAATTATGCCAAAAACAAGTTTATAACCTTAAAAAGTGTAAGGTTTTCATTTTACAAAGAAATTCCTCTCAGAAGCAAACTTATAGCGAGTATCGGTGTGGCAATTAAGAGATAACCAAACTGGATCTACATTTTTCTTCATGTAGCCTTGGGTTCCTTTGAGGAAATAATAAAGGAAAGTAATTATAGTTGGTTGGGCTATATCCTGAAAAGGCCTAGTAACAATATAAATTGGCAAGTCTTAGCGTAGAACCCAAGGAACCAGGAATTTAGGAAGACAGAAAATAATGTGGAGGAAATCGTCCAAGAGAGAAATTAAAGACGAACGGAAGACCTGGAGGGAAATAAAGTAGATGATCAAGAATGGAGGTGGAAATTGTTTATTACTACCTTACGTTCCCTATGGGATTTAAAGGTTATAACACAAATAAATCAAGTCTTGGATTAGATACATATTTTTCACTTTTTTATCTCTTGACCAACTCTTGTTATCTTCCAATCCTGACACAGAGTATTCAAAGGCTAGTAGTCTTTATTTTATGATCTTAACCACATTTTTTTACAAGGCAACGATGACCACAACGTTTTACAGAAAGAAAAATACACATCAAATTTACAGCTTGAACATGTATTTTGAAACACTCTGTATATCAGCAGTGTCATCTAAAAAATGTTCAGAAGTGGAGGGAGAAATAGAGAGATGAACAACCGAGACATTAATTTGGTTTTGACGAAACTAAACGGTTGAGCAAAATGTCAGTTGAACCTAAATATTGCTGTTAGAAGATCTTTGAAAAACACTCGCACAACACACACGACTAACAAAATATTACATTGTAATAACACTCATTATTTTATTCTATGTATTTATATTTTTATCATTGAACTAGTGGTAACTTTGTGTTACCCATATTTACCCCAAATAGGAATGTCTAAATGTGAGAAATAAAAACTATATGCTAAATCATGTACTGAGTATTGATTTTAATTTAATTTTTACTTTATCTGTTTTTATTTTAACTTACGTCTAAAATAATTTACGCATAACTTAAGACTAAATATTGATAAAACTTAGTATACACTATGTCCCAGAGAATCAATCTAAAGAATTGTTGTTAAACAACATTTTGTGACAAAATTTCTGAATTTAACAGTTCATATTTTTCAATAAACATTTTGAATTTTACGGGAATATATTTTCCCGAAGTAGCTTAGCTGGATCTACACATTTCTTCATATAGTTTTGAGTTAGGTTAGGTTGGGTTAGGTAAGGTTAGATTGGGTTAGGTTAGGTTAGGTAAGGTTAGATTGGGTTAGGTTAGGTAAGGTTAGATTGGGTTAGGTTAGGTTAGGTAAGGTTAGGTTATGTTAGGTTAGGTTAGGTTATGACATCTTTTACAACTGTCCTATCAGGTTCTATTGTGGACCACCTCTTGTTCTTTTCCAACCTTGATGCTATTAGAGTATTCAAGGACTAGAGGTTTTTTTTTTGTAAGGCATTGACGACAGCAAGGTTTTAAATGTAGCAGAAAATAGAATAGCAAAAAAGTTTAAATTGATGTAAATTGTGATAAACAAAAGTTAAGAGAATCTAAATTCCATGAAACTCCCCAAATTGTTGATACGTTCATAAAAGAATTAATTTTAATTAATGGATTTTTGACGACTTGGTATCGATACGTACAAAACTTAAGGGTTGTTTTTATTCAAACTTTATATCTAAAATTTTTACCATTCTTCTTCAACTTTTCATAACCACAAAGTTAATTTTTCCTCAATAAGTCCAATATTTTAAAGAAAGAACCTCGATAAGACGAATTTTTTTGGTTTCCTAGACTCTCCGGTAAACCTCTATAACCTGAAGGTAGGCACTAGAAAACCTCTACAAGTCAAAGTTTTAATAAAATCACCTCTATAACTGGAACTTTTGGTCCGTGGACCTTTGTAAGTCTAAGTTTAGCGTAGTCGTACTGTGCGAGATGAAGAAATTTTCATCTTAAGACAAGAATTTCCCCTTCTCCTATGTTCTTGAATTTTCCTGCAATTGGGTTCAGTACAGGTTTATTGTTCATCCCGTGTGTGTACATATGTGTCTACCGTTCTGTATTTTATTAAAATTTTGGTTTTTTATTAAAGTGGTTTGTGGTGCAGTATGTCAGTGAAATAATGAGTGTAGCGGGACAACAAAACCTATTAAAAACTGTAGATGAAGGCGTGAAGAAGAAAAGTGAAATTGAAAAGGACTTTGGAATCCCACCAAATGCCTTATCGACTGTACTGTGATGTTTCTTATATGTAAATGTGCTGATTTTTGTTTAAAATAACATTAAGAACGTTTTATTAAAACAAAATACTTGTACTGTGGTGTTTTCTTTCGCATATTCCTTTTTATAGGAATAAATCGGTAATTAGAACACACTGCCAAAGTGAATACAGGTCAGTCAACTTGCGACTTATTTTTTGTCTCGATAACTCGAACTTCACTACTTCGAATTATTTGATAACTGAAAGTGATAATAATCATTTGAAATCATAGTTATCAAGATTTTACTGTAAAACTAAAATTTGAATGAAATAGGAAGAGCTAATTTGAAATTTTTTAATATTTTATAAATATGCTGGTAAATTTGTTACCCCTAGAGGCTATCGGAAAACCTCCAGCTGGTCTAACGGTTATTCACGAGGAGAATTCAATTCCCATGGAAACTCAAAACTTAACAGTGTTCGTTCAGCATAGTGAAGGACGCTTGGGGACCTACAATGGGTAACAAACTTCTGTTGAAAATACTAGACAAATGGTGGTTTATTAAGCAACGGAGAAAAGAAAACAACCAATCGGTTTTACAGTTGTTTATAAATGATAACCCAGGCAATGAACAAGAAGATTAAATAGAAAAACAAGTTTCAAATGGTGGATATTGAAATTGTTTGAACAATTTTTTCCAAATTAGAAAAAAATTTACGTTTCACTGAAATTATTTCAATAGTTTTTGTAAAAGAAACACAAACAGAGAGTTGCCAAATATTTTTAAAACTAGATCACGAATTTGCTTTAAAAATCAGGAACACTCATCGGTTCAACTGTTAGTAATTACTGACTTGCCAATCCCAATGACTCTAGCTGGATTTTGTTCATATAATCTTGGTTTCATATTAGTTACCTCTTTCTCATTTTCCCCATCAAAACTATCTCAACCAACTCTTGTTCTCTTCAGACCCTGACACTATTAGAGTATTTGACGGTTAGGGGATCATATTATTTGTCTTTTTCTTACTTCTTTATAATGTTATGATGACCGAGAAGTTTTTCGCCTTTAAACAACAAGGAAAAAAAAATCACAGTAAATGGACTATTTTTATATTACAAAAGTTTTTCTTTCATTCAAAACTGCTAAGTTAGAAATTTTGTCACAGACTGATTTTCCAAAAGAACAAAAATCTGGCACATCCTGTATATTTATATTTGCAAGTTATTCAATAACAAAACAGGTATAAACCTGCACATGAAGATATCTTGTGCAAAAACTCAATTTACAATTGTTTTATAAAATACGATCATTTTAAAACAATCGGAAGAACAGAGTGTTATTATATATATACATATGAAAGATAAATAATATTACATTGATACAAAAACTATTACAAATAATATAGTACAACAACTTGCAAATATAAGAACAAAATTTAAAAAATAAATAAACAACACATTGGAATAACGATAAAGATTTTTGAAAATTTGATCTGTAAAGTTATTTTGGATTTAAATTTAATTAACCTTTAGACAAACGTCTCATATATCGATGGTCACTATTTCAGCGAAAAATACAAACTTCCGATCTATCAAATCCGATAATTCAAATTAATTTGGCAGTCAAGTATTGAAATGTATAAAAAAATAAAGAACAACAAAACACTGAAAAAGAAAATCTTCTACTGACAAGTACAAGTGGAGCAAACAATCAACGCCAGCCTCTTAAACTGTGTCATTATGTTACGAGGTACAGTATAGGCTAGCACTTTGAGTGATTTATAGCAGAGCCTCTTGAACCTCGCCATGTAAACATAATGTCCCGGATTTCAAGTCGCAAAATATGGTCACTACTACTGCAAAATATGAAATACTACTGATGTTTATTTATTACAATTTGGGCGTAGATTGCGAAAGAAATAATTTACTCTCAACATACGACTTTCTTTATATTTAATTTTGTGGAAATATGATCAATTACATATCTACGGTCATTAAAGTTTCATATCGCAAATATTATTTCGATTCCCTAAAAATGACTTCAAATTTTGTTTTTAATGTACAAGTATAATAAAAAGAGGCCTAAAACATAAACTAGATAAATTCTTTTACAAAGATCAAATTAAATAAAATATTTTTGTTTATTCATGTGTATATTTTACGACTTTTCTTGGTATATATACATATCAAGTTAGGAAATAAATCATAAAATAAAAGGAATATATCTCAACATCAGATGTATTCTGATTAATTATGCATTAGGTAGATCATTATAAAAAATTAATCTTCCGTCATTCATAGATTCACTGTTTTAGTTGGTATCTGTGTGTAAAAAAACAAACAACCCTTTTAAGAGCTTACTATAGTAATTTATAGGCATAGGAATTCAAAGATATTCTAGTTAGGTCTACATGGGCGTACCCAGCGAGAGGCAGGGGGGCAGCTGCCCCCCCTGGAAGCAAAAAAATTAATCTTTATTATACATTTTGTTGCTGGAATTTAATACAATTCTTGAAATAACTATTTCAATAATTAAATTGTACATTGAATGACCATGGCTTTCCCCCCTTGCCCCCCCCCCTAGTTTTGATCCTGGGTACGCCCTTGTAGGTCTATACATGGTTTCATGAAGTTTAGGGTTAGATCACTCTCGTCTATCCCATCAAGAGCTAGAGGTCATTATTTTATCTGTTTTATTTTAAGGGAATTACTATCCGAGAGGTTATGAAAGCATACTAAAATAAAACAATACAAACAGTATAATATACAGATCAAATTTTCAAACCACACATTTCCCAAAATTGCTATTCAAGACCAATAAATTGGATTTATTAAGTATTATTTTATTATAACGTAATAATGTAAACAATTTTCCTTCAGTATTTAAAACAAATAATGAACATACAAATCGTAACGACTAAGCGTCGGGAACACCAAAAATTTAGCAGTGTAAAACCAAACACTTGCAACAAAAATAAACAATTATAAAAAGTTGTACATACAAATACTGAATGAAAAAAATTTACATTCTACACATTTTAAAAGTTTTTTTTTTTTAATAAGAAAATTAAAAAGGGTAAAAGTTAAAAAAAAACACTACAAGCTTTCTAATTGACGGCTAAATGCAGCGACATTAAACATTAACAGAAACAAAACAAAAATACTAACCTAAAAATAAAACATTTATCCTAAAATTAAACACAGAAAAATAGTTATTTTTTTCTTCTTCTTTCTTTTTTGGTAACATAATTTTCTCAACTAGAATAGAGTCTAGAAAACATAACAAGAATAACACATTGAGAATAATTACAATAACAGTTAGTGGTATTTTTGTCTAATTATTTCTATTTACATTTATATATTAATTATTTATTACGAACAACTCTGTTGAGGGGTACAATCCATGTTTTCTTATTGGTCAGTCCTACGATGGAGGCTTTTGAGACAGCACGTTTTTCAAATGATTAGATTAAAATAAAAGATTTAACATACAAGTGTAATTCAAGATTTGCTATTTAAAAATGGAGATTACGGGAAAAATTTTGAAATTTGACTTTAAATAAATTTATTTCCGTGTCATACAAATATGAAAAAAAAGAAAAAAAGTTTTATAATTTTAGGAGTATTGGTGATCGTCTTTGAGGGTGAAAATTAAATCAACAGTGAACAAACGATTCAGAAAGTTGCTACTACAATCACCCACGTTCTACAAGCAACCAAAACTAAACTTTGCCCAAAATGCCAGTTCAATAGTTGTCAATCTTAAAATGTAAACAAACCATCGATACTATCTTCAAACAAATATTTAAAAAGGGCTTAAGCTTGCAACATAAACACGTCCTTAGCGTAAATTGTATTAGATTAAAACCAAGCTCATTATTGTTTTGCTAATTATTCCTGGAATGTGATTTTTTTTCCTTGTGATTTTCTACAGAGATTAGGGTCATTAATAAATCTCCCCACTTCACTGAAATTGGTATAATTGATTTTGAAGGATTACACCTCTTTTAAGCTGTATGGCTGATTAAAAAAAATTTTTTTTTGGGGAGATGTTAACCAATATATTTTGTTTGGGTCCTTAGAGACCACACTTGTTGAAAATCGTTAAAGCCGATTTTGAAAAAATCATTTACTTATTGTAGCTAAACCCTAAATTTCCAATTATGTATATATATATATATATATAAAAATTAAACACCCATATAGGGCCATAATTTGATACCAAATTTTGCTCAATTGTAGCTTCTAAGGACCCAAACAAAACCAGTACGGTCACCATTGCAAAAAATAGTTATCAGTTAAAAACAACAAAAATCTGCCACAGGGTAGTTATAAAAAATATAATTTCGGTTATACCAATTTCATTCAAATTTTAATGAAATGTGAAGATTAATAACTCAAATCCACGTGTAAAATCATAACTAAAATACAGTTCAGGGATAAGTGGCATAAAATAACACAAAACAAAACCAAAATTTGACCGCTGTCATTAAAAACGCAATTTTAATCAAATACAATTTATACTAAACACATTTTTAAGGCAGAAGTAAATAAATTATTTTACTTATTTAAATATATTCTCAAAGGTGGCGTCCATGTCTACTTTTTGATTCACAACTACCAAACTGACATTTTCGGTGGCGATTAGTTTTTTGGTGGTGGGAGAGTGAGAAAATTTGTGCAATGTTTTTGCACCATTTATGATAATTTTGTCACTAATTTTGTTATATTAAAATAGTTGAACGATAAATTTGACTCTTACTATACAAGTAACATCGTCAACAGCAATACAATAAAGTTAAATGGATACATTAAGTTCAATACAATTTTTAGCCATTCTGTCACCTTATTAATCTTTGACATGTTTCGGAGTATCTTCATTTTAAAAAACTCAAGAGTATTCTCGCACATAAGTAGTTTTTCAAGGTAGAGGTATCTTGAACTAAGAATAATAAAGCGACAAGGCTAGGAACGACTGAAATTTGTACTCGACATAATTTTGTAAATCCTATCAGAAATATAGAATATTTTAAATATCCGTATATCAGGATATTCTGTTTTTTTTTTTTTTTTATATATCTCAAACGAAAAGTTTCAGGTTTTTCTTCTTCAAAGTTTTAAACTGTTCATAAACTGAGAGATAACCGTACAAATGAAAATAATGTGTTATTATTTTATAAAATTATTTGTGCTTCACCTCCATTGTAAAATTCTTCATGAAACCCACAGAGAATTTTAATTCTAATACTATCTACTAAGCCATTTAAATCGAACCAAAATTTGAACGAAAAAACACTGAAATGAACTTTTCTTAAACGGTTATATGTTGTCTCTATCAACACGTTACAGTTCTCACTAATATGTTTGTACTGCCCTCGAAGTTGAATCAACGATGTGACAAATTTGAAATCGATGGTGCGAAGTACGATGAAAAGTCTGAATTGATGGCATGATGTATATGCTGAAAATGACAATTTAAGTTGAAACCAATAAAAATCGTGATTGACAGTTAGTTAAAAATCGAAGACGATGTGTTGAAATTGACTGTCGTACAATAAGTCGAAATCGATGAAAGGTGATGGCACAACATGTGATGAACATCTAAAAAAAAAAAACAATGTGATGATGATAGTCGAATTCTAGTTGCAACGTACGATGAAAGATAACTAAACGTGCATTGAAGTTGAATTCGACGGCGCGACATACGATGAAAGCACCCTCGTTTTTTTAATTTAACCATCCATTGGCAGTGATTCATTAATAATACATCAATACTATAATATTTCCTAAACTTTGAATAACTGTTTTGTGCTAATTTATATTTATATTTATATATACTTTTATATCCTACAACTTATGAATTGCTTTGCGTTACCCAAATCTTGATGATGCTATTGCTACGATTATTTTCGTTCGGGAAACCTTTGGATCACATTTCATCCGATTGTGAATGACTTTCGTCTGCTGTTACTGACGCGTCGCCTTGAGCTCTAACTTCAAGGCAGTGGTCCGTCGGAGTCCCGAGGTTAAGCCCTGAAATCAAGATAATGAAAATGAATATTTGAGCAAGTGAAGCATAATAGCAAGTCGCATAGAGCAGTTACAGCACATTTAATATAGGTATATTATATACATCTATTATATGACTTTTTCAAGGAAATCTGCTTCTTTGAAACTTTTCTTTATTAAATGGGAAATATTGATACTTTTATCTTATTAATAGGGTTCAATCAAATATTTGGAATCATTTGTGTATACAGTGTGTGTAAAAAATTAATATTTTCAGAACTGCTTTAAATAGAGAAATGTTTGACCTATTATTTTAAAGCTATTAACCTGAGCAATCTACAGGAAGTTTAGGAAGATCACAAAAAATAAATAAAACATGATTTTCCTTGACTTTTTAAAAATAACACTAGCATTATTTTACATATTCTAATACGCCAATTTAAGATACATAAATAGAGTTTTTAATTTATCTTTAATAACAACTGAGTTATGGAGTTTTAAAATTCACAATTTTGTAAACACAATATTAAACGTTTTCTGCAAGGCTGACTCAATAATGATTTATTATTTGGTTATTGTGATGTATTGAAAATTATGTATCCTGTACAGGATGTTATAACAAGCACAAAGTATGTATACTAACATATGAATTGAAAGTCTAGGACATAAATTAATAAAGTGTAATTTCACATACAGGACGTTCCAAAAAATAACAAAATGTGAATTTTTTATACAATTTTTAAATAAAACTGTATTAATTGTTTTTACTTATTCTGGTGGGTTCTTTTCAACCCCTTTCTTCTGATTGTTTAGTTTTTATCTTATGTTTAAAATTAACTAAGTTACAGCGGCTCAAGGACCATTTCGGAAACTAAAATTAAATCTATAACCTAAGAAAAGTACCTAAAGCTAAATCTAAGGAGTTGTCTTTGTATATTTGATTTATAAAAAAATCATTATACAACGAAGAAACAATCAAGTAAAAACTTTTAATTACCAAAGTACCGCCTGAACATAGTTTCTAAGACTCTTGATTTTACGAGCAAAAATTTGTTTCATAAACTTCCTTTGTACATTAAAAATATTAGAAGCACTGGAGTTTTCAAGAAATCACTGAAAACATTTATGATTTCAAAAGAATATTATAGTGGTAATGTGTATTTAAATGATAAATTTATGTAGCTCTTTTGTTGTAAATGAAAAGTACAGTGGAATTTCTCTGATTCGAATTCCCCGATGAATCGAATTTTTCCCATTCCCCTTGAACTTACCTATTTCACCAATGTTATAAATCGAAGAGTCGACGAAAAATATGTCTGTAATTAAATTTTTTCTATCTGCTGGACTTGTATAAATCACAGTTGTCTTGATAAATTGAATGGGAAACCAAATAGCTCAGTTATCTGAAGCGGTACGTGTTACAACCTGTAACTCACAACATGCGTCCAGCTACATCCAGTCATCCAATCCCCGAGTTTGAAGGTTTAAATAAAGTTCGCGTTTATTTACTAATCACATCATTAGTGTTTGTTGTGTGTTTTGGTTAGTGTTTCTTTATTGAATAAGGCTTGGTGGAAGGCAAAACGTGTGTGTACACAAAACATTATTGTACAAAGACAAGCTTAAAGGTTTGAAGCTGTTAACGCCGGTTATACATAGAAATGAGACATACCAGAAGAAGCAGTTCGGCATACCATTGAACACTCTTTCGACAATTTTGAAAAAAACCTTCAATTTTAAGGTAGGGTTAAGTCAACGACACTAGTACAGAGTGGAGGTTCGGTTCTATTGTATTTGTACAGCTTCAAAGCCTATCGAGACCAAGACACTGACATAACATAGCCAGTTAAGATTTTTTAATGCAGTAAACCTTCGATACTTCGTTACGGGAATCTATTCGATACGTCACAAATTGTGCTGTTTGAGCATTCTGCCACTTCCAGGGTTAAATTAACAATAAAATTAAAGAAACTTCACACACATACAGTATCGCTTTCCACTCATAATGACAATCTTGCTCGCAAATTTTTAATACAGACTAAAAATATTGGCCTATTATTTTATATATATATATACTAGGGTTGTGAAAAGTCCCGGAACGGGTTAATATTTTTTTAACCGTTACAGATGGAACTATATAACTTGGTACACTGTTACTGGGCATAAAACACTATTTTACCACAATTTCAATGAGCCGCTACCACTTCGGGGGGGGGGGGGCCACAAGGAGTCAGAAGAAAATCTTAAATGAGAGCGTGTGTTGAGTTGTACATCAAATTAAAGGTCTAATTTAGTAGAATACAATGCCGCAAATCCGACTTCAAAAGGTTCACCCTAAACAAAATGGTGGCGTTTTAAAGTTTATGAAAGATACTATGGCGTTGAGTGTTATACATGACCATCGAAATACTCTGACTGTAGCATGCTAAAGAATGTTAACACAACTTACCTTGTCATACTCTTACTCTAAGTTCTTTCAGTCCCATGGTGCCAGCGTGACGCCAGGTACGGTAGCGAGCTAAGTCTTTTCTAGTCACCATTCCCACAACCTACAGAATATCGGTTGGATTAATAAATTATCCTTTATCAAGCTAAAACTTAATTTCTTACTCACACAACCACAAAAGCAAAAATAATACTCATCAAAACCTTCCAAAAAATGTCCTTAATACCGTTTAAATACAAGAAAGAAAAAGTAAATATATATATATTTTAAAGCGTACCGTGTAGTTTAAGGACAACACAAACACCACTTTCTCTTGACCTTCTGGTTTTCTCTTCTTCTACATCTCCCTCATTTTCTTTGATTTAGTGCCTTTCTTTCTTCTGTCCATTTTCATAGCTGCGCTCCTACAAGAACTTTATATTTTGAAAATTCGTTCTCTAAAATAAATTTTCTTTATTACCGAGTATTCTTCCTACACTGCTTACGGAAAAGTCATCCGTATTCAAGTTTAAAATTTTTAATAAAAGATATTCTAAACGATACTTATATATTTAATAGCACTTGCTTCGCTGTGCCAAAAATCCATTCTAAACCTAAACCATATTAACTCAAGTTTTTAATAATGGTGCTTTTTTTCACCAACTGAACTGTCATTATCTACCACTTGGTACAACGGTTTAGGTCATTAATATTTTTTTAATTTCCCACAAAACGGGTTGAGCCAATTAAAAAAAATTACCCCTTTAAAAGAGATTCATGGGTGATTTTTAATTTTTCCCAGGGATTTTATAGATGGTAAACAACTACAATTTATCGAAGTCCATAGCGTTTAAATTTTTACAAAGTTGAAAAAAAAAATCTTTAAGAGCCGATTTTGAGTCTTATGGCAAATACCCTTAAATTTAGAGGTATTGAAAAAAGAAACTCTAAAATAGGTCAAAATGATCTGCAGGGATATTCTAAGAACAATGGGAATAAATGTGCAGTTATGCTCGCTAATAATTTTCTTTTTTATAGGGGAAACATTTTTTTTTCAGTCACCCACTGCCTTATGATAAAAGAAGAAAAAAAAAAACAGCTAACCCTTGAATACTCTAATGGCATCAGGGTCGGAAAAAAATAAAAGTTGGTCAAGAAGATAGAAAAGAAATAGAGGGATCTGACCCAAGACTACACGACAAAAAGTTATAGAGTACTTTGAGATTGTCATGAGCTACTGTAACATATCTAAGAGGCTGATTATGTCAGATATCAACACTTTGGCGGTCAAAGCACGAGATACGATAAAGGCATATTCTCAGGTGTAAGCATATTTAAGCATAAACAAATTTTCACTTCTTGGTATCTCTAAACAAACTGTATCTGACCTTCTTTCATTAGGCAGAGGCAATATAAGGTACGATGGGTATATTCATTGGGGAGACATTGTACAGGAAATGTTTCTTGCAAGAAGAAACTGTAGCACATATCCTTTTAATATGAAATCCTTGCTTAAGAAAGGACTCACACCTATGGCCTTTCACAGGATGTCTAGGTGCATCAACAGAGTTTTTCATAATTTTAGGACTCAATAAGTCCCTAGGATGTACTAAAGGATAGACACCTTTGGGTCTTTCATAAAGGGATATACAATCACTCTTCCTCATGATATCTAGGGGTATCACAGGGTTTTTCATCATTTTAGGAGTTCAAAAGTCCTTAAGACCTGTCGGTCTACAAAAAAAAGACCACTCAAAAGAAGAAAAACGCTCATTAAGCCAGGTTTAGACAATGAGAGTTTTCCTCGTGAATTTCAACAGTGAGTAAGCACAAAAAAATGTGATTTCCGAGTCAACGTGAATTAAGGGTGAGCGGCCAGTTGTCATGAGGCAGTCATGGAGAGAGTGATTCTGTTAACACTTGTTCCTCACCAAGCTAGAGCATTAGCAATTATTACTAATAAATATTAAAAAATTATTATATTGCTTACCTGAACCAGTTAGTCTACTTTTCCTCTTTCTGGATTTTTCACTCTTATATGTTTTCATTTTTGTTTTCAAAGTCGTTGCCGTTATATGCATTGTTTTGCTTATATCTTTCCAAGCGTCTTCCCTTTTAGATTTGATACGATAATTTTTATCTTTTGGGTTATATATAGTAACAGATAATTTTTGTATTACTCCATTAATTGACTCGCTTTGGTTCATCATTTTTAATCCACACAACGCGAGTATTTGGTGCGAATCACTTTTGGAGGAGCGAGGAAATGGAACTAGAACATTCGAGTTTTGATTCGCGAAACTGCCTCACGAGGAAAATTCTCACTGTCAAAACCCAGCTTTACAATACTGCAGAGAGACTTTTTGAATACACAGTATCTATACATAGAAATTGTGTAATTAAACCAATCGAATACAAAAATAAAAATAAAATACACATTTGAAGTATTATGCAATTATAACTTACCTCATTTACATCGTTCACAACAACTATATGTCTGAGTCCAAGACCACGGAACAATCTAAATATCCGTGGTAGAGAAGCGTTCTGAAACACATCAACAAATTATATTTTAAATATGTTGAAAGTCTCCATGGTTCCCAACTCTCAAGCTTTTATTTTATAAGATAAATATAATACCAAGATTTGGAGTGAAGAGGAAAATATTCTACTGTCACCAGCTTGCCACTAGCGATCACACATGTCCAGTTGTATTATTTGTGAAAAGCAATTAGAGTGATTATGAAGTTAGGTCGGGGATAATGGGGTACCTCAGGGTTCAATTTTGGGACCAGTGTTGTTTATATTATATATATGATCTGCCATATAATTTGTCATGGGGGTAAAGCTCTCATTCTGTTAGGTCAAGATCTTAACTCTTTGGAAATTAAATCTTTACAGACCTTAATCATGCTATAGAGAATTTTGAAAAACACAACTTGGTCCAAAATTTAGAAAAAAAAAAAATATATATTTGTTTTCAGGAAACAATAGGTCAAACTGAAGAGCAATAATTGATGTATGCAAACAATTATTAATTGACCGAAGTAGAGAGTATAATATTTCTAGGTTTGACAGTAAAATTAAATTGGAAAAATCATGTTAATATATTGTCAACAAATTACATTTCTCAATTATTGATCTTTACCAGTTCTGCAGAATGGCATATTATGGTCTGTTTTATTACTGTGTACAAGGTTGTTGAAGCCCAAAGACTCATGCCATTCTCTCTTTCAAAAACTGGAATTTTTGAAGTTATACTTCTTTGCACTCGTTGGGATGGGGTGTTGGCCGAGATACCGCGTCACGCTAAAACTGTGAAAAATCGAGCGATCGGGTAGACTCGGCGGCAGTCATGAACGCTCGGGCGATCTCCATCTGCTACAAAGAGACACAGGTGTTCGTATCAGCCGAGGCAAAACCGAGTAAATGATACTTTCTAACCATGTGTTTTAGTATATTGTTACTGATTGTAAGAAAAATCTTGAATATTATAACCGCACAATTATACATTTTTGTGTTATCATGAAATGCTATAGACTGATACTAGTTTAGTTTATTAAAAACAGACCTAGGCTAGACAAAGTTGATTAAAATTTTTACTGCCCACCTGATTTATGGCCTACTGACATTGTCGTAAATTAATATTACACTATAAGGTTATAATATAGTAACGGTTGCATAAAATATAAAGTGAATGGCCAAAGAAGTATAACTTCCACCGTCTGGTCCGATGCAGACCCAATTTTTTACTTTTTTAAAATTGTTATTTTGAGTGTTATAATGAATTATAACTTTCACACAGAATCCCAAAGTCAGGTACATAGATACAACACACGGAAAACACACAACCTAAGTATTTCAAAACATAGGCTTACTCAAACTGCTGATTCACCATCAATTTTCGATACTACTGTCTTCCACAAAAAATTTAAATAATAACAGGAAGTCTTTTAAAAGGGGAAAACTTAAACATCTAAAGGAAAGTAATATTTATTCCATAGAGGACAACCATCAGTAGAATAACAGAATCCTATACAAATCCTATATAATCAATGCGGAGAAAACTTTTATCAGAATAATCGTGATTACTCAATATGCTTTTTACATTTATTTTAACATTCATCATAACTGTCCAGTTCCTAATGCCTACACAATGATGTCTTGGGATCAACGATTTTGAAGAAACAGGCTTAACCCTGGTTTTGGCATGCGGCTCAAATGAGTCGTGGAATGCCATTGACGGTTGACAGACAACTGTAAAAAATTCTGATATTGCAACTCGACATTAGGGTTACTTAAAATCATCCTACCGAAATAAATGTTATACCATTGTAAAGCTGACGTTTCGTAGATGCATATACATGTAATCAAAAGTTCATAAAACGCTATAAAAAATATTTAATTAATTGGTAGAGTTTGGTGTGTTTTAGTCGTAAAAATTGGCGACTCGCCAACTCGCATTACAATATAAGCGTCCTACTTTATGTAAAGGTCAGAAACTGACATTTGCTTCAAATAAATGTGCAATTGTACTGTTTTTAGTACAAATCTTTACCTATCCAACAGAGTTCGCCACATGTCTATAACTTTTATAGTATTCAATCTATAAATTAGTTACGACAAAAACTCATTTTACAGATGTATTCAACAAAAAAAAAAAGTTGTTTTCTTCAACTCAACCTTTAGCCTAGTAAATGGAGTCGTAGAGAAGTGAATTATACACCATTGAAAAGCTCGTGTTTCAATCTTTCAAAGCTGTGTAGCCTGAATTTCATAGACAGAACAGAAAAGACAGAAATATTTCTCGTAGTTCGGCAGTTTCGCAAAAGGGGGCACCATGTTACGGTACAAGTTAATGCCAATTCCAGGGTTAATGTCATAGGGAAAAAGTGGGAATGTAAGAACATTGTGTACTCCGAAAAACATCTATAGTGTGAGAGAAACCCTTGCTAATCGATTTGTTAGCACTTCATAACAATTAGGGGTTTACGTTCTTACACGAGTCAGATTGTATGCTTAGATATTTATTACTGTGTTTACAACTTCAAGTTGTTCACGCATCTGAAGGAAAGTTGATCATATACAAGCCGAATAATGCTTAGTCAAGAAACGTTGCCCATGACAAAATGAAAATGAAGAGCTTGTGAATTAGTGATGACTCTCATTTTCAACCTCTCCAATTTCTGGAACAAATTTCCCGTTACTGGTCCAATGCAAACACTCCAAGCTTCTCCAGTGTTAAGATAACAGTATGATATGATTTCAACTTTTGGAATAATCGGGTTCTATTTTTTTTAAAGATAGAAATGAAAATGTTGTAACTGCGACTTCCAAGTATTACAGAAACATCTTGGAAAACTTTTCAATTCCCAAACTTGTACATCATCTAGTTAAAGAAGATACAATTTTTCAGCATGAAGATAAGAGTCACACTTTTAGAAAGGAATTGTTCCTCATTCATCTAATCATACAGACCACCTGATGTGAGTGTATGTGATTTCTTTTTTGCAAGAGTACGTCCTGACAACTCAAACATGTAGAATCGAAGCACTAAAACAATAAATTTGGAAAGAAGTTGATAAAACTTTATTGGACATGCTTTATGTTATTTAGCAACTGAAATGTTACAGTTTGAAAAAGGTCTTCAATTGTGTTTAAAAAAAAAAAATTGCAACGGTAGAAGTAAAATGTCTGAATGTATTTATTTATTTATTATAATGCGACTAATAAATAATATTAAAAAATGAAAATAAAAGATTACATAAATAACAAAACAAACTAAAAATTTGGTGTAAAGTTTTTATAAAAAATGTATCGTATAGCTTATCGCTCCACGAATGGCAAAGCGATATAATCATTCTGAAATCCATGTCTGGTTTCAGTATTGTGAAAATAAAACATTTCCTAAAAAGCACGCCAGTTGTTCAGAAAAACTACTTACACACGATGTGATAACCTAATAGCAAATATATGCTCGTACAACTCGGGCTTAGGCTTAAAAGTATTAAAAGAAAAATATTTTTTTAAGTACTATCATCAGGTACAATTAATATATTTAAAATTCACTGTTAATGATTTACCGCATCTTTAAAATTACCCAGAAAAAATGCTCCATATAAATTTAACCGAATCACTTTGTACAAGTAGATATATTAAGACAAATTAACCTCACCACACCAAATACAGTATTAATAAATAACGTTTATTAACAAAATAATGTCAAAGTTTGTTAATACAACATTTAGATTGTTGTGAATATTGCATTACAGTAGAACCCCTCTAATCCGTCACCTTCGGGACTGGGGGCATGGTCGGAACACAAAAAAGGTGGGATTATTCGAAAAAAGTCAATATTTATTACATATTATATAAAGATATTTTTTTAAAGTGAAATAAGGGATATATAAACTTTTAAAAGTCTATATAATATAAACTATGCAAGTACTATAGCAAATCAATAGAAACAACACGAGAGATGACACAGCACTGAAGCAGGAAAGCGATAACAAACCGGATGAATGGCACCATACGGGCCGTGAGTCATCGACAAGTCGGCAAAATATCGCGAGCTCGAGCACAGTCGGATTAACCGGAGTAACGGACCACCCGAGGGCGGATTAGAGGGGTTCTACTGTATTGTAACGTTGCCTGGAAATAAGTATATAATTATTTACTCATTTAAAAAATGTAATGCTCCTGGTTAAGATGTCTTTATATTTGCTTTTGATAGTACAGAACACTTTCTGCGAACGTGTGGCAAGAATCTATTTGTTTAATAATTTTATTAACATTTATTTATATAGGCTTTTTTGTTTACATGGTGGATCAACAATTAAAAAGAAGATTTTGTAATAGTTGAAGGTTGTTGGAAATCTCAACATAGGAAATATTTTTCAACAATGCGATCCAAATAATCTATTAACATTAGAATTATTAGGCTATTTATCAGTACTGATAGGCTGTTTGGGTGCATATTTCATGCAAACTTAAAAAAAAAAAGTCCAAAATAACAAGAATAACAATTAAAAAAATTAGTTGTTGCTCCTGAATGGTATAATTGCAGAAAATAAAAAAAATGAAAATTTTCAAAATTAATTTTTTATTTTCATGCAACAAAAACATCCATAAAATTTTTACTATAAGCAAAATGTGATTTACACATATAAAACACACACGAATAAAACTGTTAAACACATTAAAAAAAATGACCAAATCTTGAGTCATCGTATATCTTGAACTCTGGAGTATATAATCTAACCCATTTGACATTTGTAAGGATAGAATTACTCTATTATGGGTTGCTCACTTTTTTGTCACCAGTTTCAAAAGAATGCGGTTTGGGCTATTTTTGGTCTACTCTTGCCGTCCTCTTTTCAAAAAACTGAATATTATAACTTTCCCTTCAATTTACATCTTGAATGTCAATATCTATTATAACGCATTGGAGGAGTGTGAAATATATAAACGAACAAAAGACAACAGTTAGTTCACTATTAAATGAAAAATTAAAATTTGACTCGCATCTAATCTACGACACAATAATAAAGCAATTAGATGGGAACTAAACCCCCCCACCCCACCCCCATACCTCCCACCAATGCGCAGGAAATCAGAATCGACAGTACGCGTTGTGACAGTGGGCCTACTGCATCATGTTTTAAATGTTTAAAGAACTTGTGTGTTTGTTATGTGTCGTGTGTTCGTAACTTGTGATTTTAAACTAAGACAACGGTAATACCCGCATAACACTTGAAAATGGCTGAATAGCCGAAACGGCCGTAGTGATATAACGACATACAAAATAGACTATTGTGACGGTAAGTCTTATTAATATATCTATCTATTATAAGTTTCACAGAGAAACAGTCCATAATACAAGACACAAGAAAAACACAATGTAATTATACCAAAATTGCTCAAACTGCAAAATCAATAGCAATTTCTGAGATAACCCTTCCACAACTATCTTCCACAAAAGTCCTTCGAAAAATAAATACTACAATAATTAAAGTAAACATTTTTTATTCTATAGATGAATTCATAGGCAATCTAATAGTTAAAGGGTTTTGAAATGTAATGATTTTATTGTTGTTTGTGTACTTTTTGTTTGACGTGGTGTATTTTTTAAAGATCTTGATAAGGCTAATATAACTATTGACTCCCTAGCTGCTGATAAATAAATCAATTGATCCAATATATTATTGAACATATACCCAACTGTAATTTGAATTGGCGCGTTAAGCTTAACATAATACTCACATATTTAACAGTGTAAGGAGATGGGTTCATATAAGGTCTCAAATCCAACATCTGGTCGTACTCGGCTTCTGTAATTCTTACATTCTGCAAACAAAATATTCTGTAATTTAACCAAATCTAATACAAAATTTAAACACTTGTAATAATAAAATAATATATATTAAAACGTTATTATGTACTAATGAAGAAATTACACACCAAGGCAAATAATAAACCTTCAATTATTCAAGGTTTAACCATATTATTATTCAATATTCATATTATTGAATATTAATATTTCAATTATTCATAAACCATAATTTTCAATAAGTCTTTAAAAATTTAGTAGATCTTATCAAAATTTAATGGAAAATAACATTTATGATGTTACACAGCCATGGACTACACTTTCACTTGAATGTTTAGTATGATTAAGCATTTTTTGAAAAACTTTTTCTTAGTAGACGCTGAATTTTTATGCTCTTAAGTGCATCCTTTCCTAATTCAGTAAAACATCAAGCATCTGCTCTGTGGAAAGGGCTCAGCAATAGCTCCCCACATCCAACAGAATTTTAAGATTACCAATTTACTTGAAGATAAAGTGTTAAAGAGTCATAAGGGAACCCATGAACGATTGCCAATGTAAGATATATTCTCAGAACAAAATATTTTTTAAAGAATAGTGTGAAGGTAAAAAAGAAAAGACCACCTTCAGAAATGTTAATCGTTAGAAGAGTATGACTGGGAACTGATGGATAAAGATTTTTAATTCCGGCTACATGTCGTAGTGACACTAATCATGTCATGAATTGATGGTAGTATCTAGAAAGATGAAATGTGTGTTTGTGATGGAATATAAAGTGCTACGGAAGACTAATATCTTTAAGCAGTTTGTTTTCATGAAGAATTTAATGTGTTGCTGTTTATTGACCAAAGACGATTCTTCCTGTTTGCCCGCTTTGCAAATTCACAAACAAAAACATAAAACAGTCGGACAGAGGTTCTTTGAGAAGATACTATCTGTATATTGTGGTAGCTCTAAAAAATGAGACCATTCAAGAATTTTTAATATCTGTGAATAATCATGAAAAGTGAAATCAATTCTTTTTCATTCTACTAAGTAGACTTGTTACAACTTCGAAAAGACTGTTAGTCACCAGTAAACAAGAACTGTGACTAACTACAATGGATATGTTCACTAATTCTTCTTTTCTTTAATGACTGTACTAATTGATATGATATTGAAATTAAAATCTATTATTATTACACAGGAACAAATTAATGTATAAAGGGTGTTTCAAAGAGGACTTTTAAACTTTGTAAATTCATATAAATTTATTCAGACTACTTACAGAGCTGATTTTGGTGTCGTATTGTATCAAAATAGATCAAATTTTGACACACGTATTGAATAGCACCACCGTAAGGAGTTTTTTGTCGAAATGTTACATCGATTGGGTGAAGGCAAGGATTTCATGCAAACAAAATCTTCAGTGATGAGTTGACTTTTCATGTACGTGGTAAAGTGATTACACACAATTGTCGGACTTGGGGGTGGTTAAATCCACGACAATCTTTGAAACATGTTCGTAATAGCACTAAAGTTAACATCTTTTGTGCCTTAAGGCAGAGCAAAGTTTAGAACCCTTTATTTTTCCAAGGGTAAACGATCAACAAAATTGTGTTTCTAGAAATGTTTTACTTTGACAGATCAATGGAAAAGACCAAGAACATCACATACATTTTCAGCAAGATGGTACACCGCATTAATTCACCGAGGTCTTGGATTTCGTTAATAACCGCTTTCCAAATACATGGATAGGTTGAGGTGGACTGATTGAATGGCCACCTCAATCACCGGATCGGACACCTCTCGATTTTTACTTCAGGAGATTATGAAGGATACAGTTTATAAACCACCCTTACCGACTTCATTCACTAAGCTCAGAGCAAGAATCTACAACACAGAAGAATTTACAGCTGAAATGCCGCTGCGGATTTGACAAAAAATCGATTTCAGATGGGATGTCTGCAAAATGACCAATGGAAATCACATTGAATCTAACTATCTCCAAGGTAAAACCTTGATGTATTTTTCTACAAAATGATACACAAATCATCTCTGTAAGTAGTCTGAAGAAATTTATATGAATTTAGAAAGTTCTGAAGTCCATTTTGAAACACTCGTTATTTTGTATAACCTATAAACTGAAATGTAGAGAAATATTGAAAACTCTATCAAAATTTTAGCACTATCACAATACTTTGTAATTGGAAAGAAAATGTTTGATTCAATCTATGTTTTAATATAAGCTACAATAAACAATTAAAATTAGCGATTTTCATATTTATTACAAAAAAAAAAAAATTTTAAATATGGAGGTTTTAGAAGGTAGCTTATGTTTGCAAATATTACATATAATTGTATTGCTTTTTCATTATCATACAAAAAAAAAACCCATTCCAAATAGCGCTTCGTAAAACCTTTATCTTGCGACGGCTAGTTATAATTAAAATTTTTAAAAGTAGACTTATTAAACAACGAATCTACACCAGCTGCAAAAATATAATTGAGAAAAAATCTGTTAGGAAGAGTATTATTATTGGGTATACATGTTATTAATTTCACATTTCACAGATAGTAGGTGTTCAGTTCTCAGAATTTGCTAACATCTCTAGTATGAAGGGATATTTTATTACTTTTATATGCTGTATCGAGGTTGGTGCTATATGTCTTTATTCGAACGCTTTTTATATTAAATGATCATACAATAGGAAGGACTAAGGTAAATAGTTATATGAAGCTTGTCGAAAGAAACATCTTATTGTTTACCGATCAGAAAAATGAACGTTAGATATAATGAGAGGAAAGTTGTGGCCATTTAAAAATACTATAATCCTCTAGCATCAGGTTTTATGTCCTGGGCTAAACTGAAACAATGTTATACTTATGAGGCCTATATAAGATTCTACCATAGGACATCTTTAACTTTTTTAAATCCATCAATGTAACCGGTTTTTACATCTCTATGACGTGCTTCGAAGCAGATTCTTTATCTTCAGACAGTATTTCCCTCTTCTGCGGTTGTCAACCATTAATAACATGACATACACAAATACAAAAACACTAAAGGTTATGATATGCAATATATGTGTGCTGCAATATGTTGTTTTTGTGTTTGTTGTTTGTGCCGTGTTATTATGACGATCTCTGAAGAAGGAATAACTGTCTAAAGATGAAGCATATTATTTGAGATGCAAAAAATAAAGCGATGTTGACGGATTTTAAATTTTTGTTTATAGTTTGCAAATGAAATTTTATATTAATTTTACACTTAAGTTACTTTATTTTATAATAATTTTGATTTCTGGATTGAATTATACAATAAATATTACCTTCCATCAATCCTTAAATATTGTATAAATTTAATTGGTTTAATAATTCCAATTTTTTCCCTTCCAAAGTTCCATTTCCGAAATGCCAATGCTGTACAGAAATTGTGACAAGTAGAGTGATTCAAATATTTAACAGTAAATTTTAAAACGACGTATCGAAAGCGTGCACATTTCACGATTCCAGGTCTAACCGTAATATCGACTGCATAACTATAAAATTAAAAATAGCTAATGATAAATCATCCCTGATGAAATAAAATACATCCTTAATAGTTTATATTATAAAAAAAAACAATTATAACAATATCTGTACTCTACAAAAGCAGGTAATAGTGCAGAAGCTGAACTAGCTGGGATGAAGCATTCAGTCACTAAAATAGTTCAAGTTATGCTGTTTTGGGGTTAACTCTGAAATGGAGATAATTATAAAAAGTTGGAAAAATAAATCACATTTCAAAAACAGACGTTAGACTATTTGATACTTCAAAAAGATATTCTTCGGTACTGCACCGTCTCCAATTGCCATCTTTTCTTTTTAGAACTACAAAAATTAATCAAATTTCTAATTAATATGACACTTGTGTCTTCGTCATATTGCATCATAAAGGCAAGTGAAAGATATACCATGATCATCTAAAATCTAGTAACATTCTGTGGTTAGCTTCATAACCTAACCTAACCTAACCTAATCGTACTGCCAATGAATAAAGTTTTATGTATCTAGTTTTAAATTAGACATACATTTTCAAAACATGCCAGTATGAAGTTCACAAACCTATACACAAATTTGGAAAAAAAGCATCAACACTAGAATATTGAGATTTCTGTACAACAGCGCCATTTTGCAAAGTTTGAAAATTGGCTGTTTTCACGAGTTAATTACTTAGAAACTATATGAGATATTTTCGAATTGAAAACACCACAGTAAAATTTGAACTTTCTTCTTTCCTCATGTAAAATATCGTATCATTACGATCTATAGTTAGGGAGCTACAGGCGTTTTAAAAAGGTATTGCAAGTGGCGAAACGTGAAAAGCTAAAATCTGGCATTTTTATTGACATATAATTTGCAATAACTCTTAAACCAGTTGAGATGTCAAAGTGATTTTTTCAGGGTTTATTCTCCTTTCAATTCTGCATCTTTTGATACCCATATCATTGATTTAAAAAAACTTTTGATCTTTTTTGGAAAAACTTTACACTGCAATTACTCGTAAACCCTTTGAGATTTCAAAGTCATTTTTTCGTGGTTTACTCTCTATTCAATTCTGCATCTATTGATGTGTATATCATTGGTTTTGTTAAATTTTGAAATTTTTACAAAAAATGAAAAAATATTAAAAATTTTGAAATTTCAATAGCACCCCTCGATTCCAAATTTAATTCTGCTTCTATTAAGCCACAGTGGTTTAAAAAACCATTTGCGTTGGTGTAATTCCTGGTGATAACTGCCAGTGATAAAAACAAGCGTTGAGTTTAATTAAACCTACAGAATACACCAAGGGTTGTTTATCCAACAACTCCAAACTATGTATTAAAGATAAATTGCTGCATAGACTTCATCTAGTTACAATATGTAATTAATAATTTTGTTAAATAGTCCTAGTTGTCAAATATTTGTTGTTTAAGTTATAAACCTCATACTGGTATGTTTAAAAAATATACGAAAACTGTAGATAGATAATACTTCATGTTTACACAGTAAGACTGTAATTTAAATAAGAAAGCTAGCCACAGATTTGTAAATTTGATATATTATTTTAATCCAATATGAAATGTTGACAAAAACAAAACTGTACAGAAGTGATTCATTAAAGCTTATTAGAATTACAGATGGTGGAGTACAGCAGAAAATACTAGTGATCTGTTATTTTTACAGTTTTCAAAAAGCATAGACGTACAAAACTGAACTGACTTCATAACTTGAAGCCATTGGCTAATTACTCGTACAATTAAAAAATTACTGTTGCAGCTTTATTTTTCAGTAGAAATAAAAAATTAGAGCCAAATATTTGTTCTGGATATCAATGGTTTTACAAATATGATTAATGTAAACAAAAAAATGTCATTTTTCCTAGTGTAAGAAAAAAGTAGATAAAACATAGAACATTTTCAAAGAGTTATTAAAATTTTCCTAATGTTTAAAAACAATAATAAAAAAAATTGAGCTTTAAAATTCACAACTAGACCATGCAAGGGAAACTGTGATAATGGTTCGAAAATCGGTCTGATCCTTTGACATCCTCAAATATACAGTCTTTCAAAAGTAAGTTAAAACTTTAAATGGTTGTGGTTTTATTATTGTTGTCCAATCCTTGAGAAAATCTCTTTACTGTGCAGATATAATTGGGATTTATTAAAACATCAGCTGTTATTTTTATTTATTTGTTACCATAGCAACAAGTTTTTTTCTCATTGTTGACCATTTCAAACACAGGAATCCAGTAGGCGGTAAACTTGTAGTAGATTACAATTTTATTAATTAATTGATATTTAAAAACATTCCATTATGACTTTACTTTTACAAACAAGCATCACATTAATTCAGTATTATTATGAATGTGAACGGAGTTAATCAGCCGGGTTAAGAAAGTTTCGTACTTGCAATGGTAATTTATCATGTTTTCTTTAAAATATTAAATGTTTTAAAAAAACAGAAATAAAATAATCTATTTTTCCATATAAATTGTGCATCTACTATATGAAAACATTACTTCAAAATCGGTTTTCAGAGACTAAAACGTGGAAATAAATTTCTCAAAAATAGGCAAACAGTAATGATTGAATTACCTTATATGGTTTCCACCAGGTGACTTCTTTTTTAAACACTAACGCGTTTCAAAGCATCTGTTCCATCTTCAGAGTTATTTTCACTCAGTTGAGATCGTTAGGAACATTAAAATAAAATATAAAAACATACGGACATTCACATATATATATATATTTATTTATTAATTTATACATCACTTATCATATTGCGACACTTGTATACGAGACGCTAGTTGTCCAAGGACATTGATATGATGCACATCCTAAGTGTCGTGATACGATAAGTGATGAATAAATTTATATATATATATATATATATATATATATATATATGTGAATGTCCGTGTGTTTTTATATTTTATTTTAATGTTCTTAACGATCTCAACTGAGTGAATAGAACTCTGAAGATGGAGCAGATGCTTTGAAACGCGTTAGTGTTTAAAAAAGAAGTCACCTGGCGGAAACCATATAAGGTAATTCAATTGTTAGTTAAAACAATAGTGACTTAGATGTAGAAAGTAGATGTAGAAGAGTATTCCCCTCTACGCAAATTGTCTCTACAGCTCAAGGACTGAACCTATTTTCATCTCCGTATTTACTCATCTCTTAAAACTTTGATTGCTATATGATTTTGTGTTTCCAATAACTACAAAATCGCAAAAATTTTGCACTCTTGACAACTTGTTACTAACCTAACCTAAAATTTTGCACTCTTGTTACACATATGAAGTTATTATACTCTCAAATCTAATCGAAAGTATTATTATAAAAACAGTATTACCAAAACAAACTTTAAATCATACTGAGTATGATGTCAATACAATGCCTGGAGTAATCGTACAATGTGTTGTACTTATGATTATTAACACAGCAAATATTTGGCACTAACTCCCTTCTTTACAAAACATTCTACTGGAGAATATAGTCGCATTAATAGTACGTAAATTACATTCCTGTCTCGTATATTTTAGTTTTCCAACCATTTATAATTGCATTTAACTACATTTTTCAATTTGTTTCTACTATATCTAACAAGTCATGGTTACAGAAAAACTTACGACTAAAAGCTAGTTTACGCTAAGACACAAGTAAGAAATTGGTTGTCGTTTACATTTTACAATTAGGGTTAAAAGTTTATTAACACAAGATGCTATGTTTTCATCAGTGTGACCAATGTTTTAGAATTATAAAATTTCCCTCACTTTAACTTTCTTGAATTTAAAAAATGTTATCCAATTAATAATTACAATTAAGAGTTATCGTCTATGATTTCCTTTACAATATATGAAGTGTATTCGGAAAGTAAATATTGTTTCCAAATGTGGCCGTTAGAGTGTTTTAGTCCTCTCAGTGAGCATGTGTCTTCTTCACATTAAGCTGACTACAGACGAAGTTGTTGTTTGTAGATTGTTTTGAATGATTATTGAAAAACACACGGACAGTGAAGTTATACAGTTTTTGAAAGCAAGAAGTGTGATACTAACAGAGGTTCATCGTCAGATTAATGAAGATTGTGGTGGAAATGCAATGTGTTGAACAGTTTAACGAAGGGTGGAAAAAGTTGCAATATGAGGAACAGAATGGATGATCATCTGTCATTATGTAATTAGTAGAATGAAAAACTTTGCGAGAACTGACGGTTTACGATTTCGTCACTTGAGAATTTTCACCAATTTCAAGAACTTTTCAGTGTGAAATTGTTTAACATTGGTTAAATCATCCAAAGCCATGATCGTGGTAGGTCCTAAAAATATCGGAACACAAAAATAAGCAGTAATTTTCTTGTAATTTGAGTTGAACATGATAATTGTTTAAGCCACATAGTCACTGGAGTTGAGATATGAGTTAACTCGCATTATGTAAGCATCAAAAGAACACTAATGGAGTAGACCAGAGACACATCAGACCTTTGAAAAAGAAGAAATTAAAGCAATTTCATTTTTCTTGTTGTTTAAAGGAAAAATTTCTCGGTCATAAAAAAAGGAAGAAAATATTAATCAAAAACACCCAGTCCTTGAATACTCTAATAACATCAGGGTGAAAATAGAATAACAGTTGGTCAAGAGAGACCTGATAGGGTGAGAAAGACTACTAACCCAAGGATACTTGAAAGTAGGTGTAGATCCAGCTGGGGACCTCGGGATAGTCAAATCGTAATCACTATAGGTGTAGCACTGACAGCACTATATGAAAAGGATATTCAGAAATAGGTTTCACACTACGACATGTTTTAATATTCCAAGAAATTTAATTAAAAGGTAGTCTAAGAAAAGACCTTTATTTAAATAATAAAATATTTAGAAATACGATTATCATTATTTTTTACATGTCCTGTATTTAAGTTATCTAATTATCAGATCAGTAATACAAAAAAAAAGCTTATGATAACCCATAGAGGATCAATCACGTCACCATGACATCTAGTGTTAGTTTGGGTTAGATGCATGACGAGACTGCAGACCACCTGCTCCTAGACTGCAGTAGTCTTGAGCAAAAGAGGATAGGCATCTTTGGACATGTGGAGAAAGGGCTAACAATTCCCCAAGACAACCTCATTGAAAAGATCCTCAAGTTTACAGAGCATGTGGACTGCGGATCTATAGGAAGATGACTTGGGGACACACATCATCTTCCGGAAGCACAATAAGCCTTAAAGGCTGAAGTGACGTGTGTAACAAGGACCGCCCGAAGTAAATTGTATTATATGCACACGTATGTTATTATGCCGTTTGGAATTTAGAGTCTTCATTACAGACTTGCTTGCAAAATAATCTCGTACAATAGCGTGCCTATATGTTCCTTGTTTATCTTAGCTCATATGATTTGACTTTTTAAGTTAAAATTTAACATGTTTTTCAGTAATTATCTACTTTTAGATCCTCTGTTTATGCATTCACTATCTTTTTACCTACATCACAAATATATCGCAACACGTATTACGTTTAGAATGAACATTCCGGTATGTAATAATATACTAATTTAATAATATTATACTGTCATTTAAATGTTATTTTTATTTAGAGGTGAAGCTGAGAAGGAATTTTGGTGCACCTGTTATTTTACGAAAACTCAGCTGGTTTGAAACTTTGTTTTCCCGGAAGCTGCCCGCCGAGTCATCGGAGGAACTTCGGCGGATCGCTGGCTGGCATCGTTTATAGTTAGAACTAGGGCGGGTACTGACACCTTCGAACCTCTAACTTTCGTTCTTGATTAACGAGAACATACTTGGCAAATGCTTTCACTTAGGTTCGTCTTGCGACGATCCAAGAATTTCGCCTCTAACGTCGCAATTCGTATGTGAGAGCGGTTATAGTTTATTTATATTTGTGAAGTTATAACAAGGTGTTTTGTTTTTTACATAAACAGTGAATGTTTATTTTGAATTAATGGATAGAATTTACAGAATTCTGAATTAGATCGTCTGCTAGATAGTTTTAATGATAACAGTGATAGTGAAAATGGTGAAATAGATACTGAAATATACGAAATGAGTGAGTCTGAGTCTGAAAGTGTGGTCGAGGAAATAGGTCTCGGCGATAATTTACTTAAGTGACTGAAAAAAGTATAAATCACATTTATGTTTTGGTTCAATTTAGTTAAACTGTAAATATATTTTTTTTAATTGTTAAATGTGAACATTTGTTGGTATTTGTTAGATATCTTTGAGAAGGGATTTTACATGTATGGAAGTACATAATAATATATTAGACAACGTATGTAAGTTAAAAAAGGGGTTTATATTAGTAAAAATAGAGGGAGAGGCAGATTAAAAACAATTTTGAAAAAAGTTGTAATAAAAAATACAATCTCCAGATTTTATTTTCACCACCCTAAACTACATAAAAAAACATTTAAGAAAAGTTCAGTAATTTTTTAAAATAACATCTAAAAAAATAAGGGATGTAAAATGACGTTTGTTTAAGAGTACTCATTCTTCCAGACAAGTTTTCCGAGAAGCGTGCTCTGTTGATGGCATGTGGAGGGGATGATGTTGGACATGTTGCAGCTGTTAGCATTCAGTATCAACGGAGCGATGGACCCCTCAACATCGTGTGTATGCTGTCAGTGTTTTATCAAAACAGTACTTCTTAATGCCGTGATTTCAGCAATTATCAGAAATAACAGGTGTCATCTGACTGTACGATTAAAAAGTGGGTTGAGAACTTTGAAGAGAATTTGTTAACGACAATAAAAAATCACGAAGAAACAAAAATAATCTTTATGCCCAAGAACATGTAAGAGTTGTAATAGAAAGAAGCTTGTTGCTCAGCATGCCAGAGCCCCAATTAGGATTTACAACAAAACGGTTAGACAGATTTCATACAACGATATACATCTTCATCCCTACAATATTAAAATTGTTCGGGCTCTTAAATAGTTCAAATCCTACCAGCAATGCTGTGGGATATGATGAATAACTTCAGGGCTTGGCTGGAAGAATGTGACGGCCTGAACGGATATCATCTTATCGGAGTTATTTTTAAAAAAAGTGTATTTAATTTTCTTTAATGCTTTTATTTGTAGTTTAAAGTGACGAAAATAAAATTTGGAAAAATTGATTGTATTTTTTTTTAACATCCTTTTCAAAATAATTCTTTATTTTGCCCCACTCTTTATTAGGAAACGCAAAAAATTCACAACGGGGAGGAAAAACCTTAAAAGCTTGAAATTTGCCCAATTTAATTTTAAACTGGTCTCTACTGCTAATTCGATCCTCAAAGGGTTAAAATTTTTAAGTTCTTCCTCTTGGAGTACCATCCCATAATACTTCTAAAGTTCTTTGCCCGATTTAATTCTTAATTTCCCCCTCCCCTCAAGTTAAGAAAGTAAAATACTGTTGAAAAGTAGTTTCTTTTCAAAATAAAATTATTTAAAAAGACTGACATTATTTTGTAATATCCTAGCGGTACTTACTTTCCGAATACTGAATACTTTGAGAATAAATTAATCAATTCTCAAACAAATTATAAATGGTCACTATCTAAAGCGGGGGTTTCCTTAATTTAATTCATCTTTTTTGTTTTGTTTTTAAAGTTAAGGATAAATATATTGCAGCAGAAATATTTCATCTTCTTGGATATTTACTCAATTCTGTAAATACAACAACTCTGTATCGTGCTACGACATCTTACATCGTGTCCAAGCGTAAACCAGCCTTAACATGTGTTTGTGATCTACCCTATCACTAACAATCCAATAATACAGATATACTTACAAGTAACATATGTCCAATATGAGCTGTCGTAACTTGATGGACACTTCGTGACAGCTTAAAAGTTAAAAAACTGTTTCAACATTTCATTTACACATGTTTTTCAGTCATTTTAGGTTTTCATAAATATTTATTTTTACTTTAAAAATGACTGAACTATTTGATTCTTTTGTAAACGTAATATATACAGTCAATATACCGCATGTTAAAGAAGTCCCAGGACGACTTAATATTTTTTTAATCATTTAAGATAGAGCTACAATGCTTTGGACGTTGTTAATGGACACCAAACTCTATTTTAGTACATATTCAGTGGACCGCTACCTTTCCAAGAGGACAGCTCACAAGGAATAAGTAGGATATCTTAAATCAAGGCATAGGTCGAGCTGTACATCGAATTAAAGGGCTTTATGAGTAAAACACAATGTCGCAAACCCGAGCTTAAAAGGTTCACTCTAGCTAAAATAGCGTGGGTTTAAAATTCATATTAAATCAAACAAGGAAAGTAGATTAACCATGATAGGCCTTAAAGAGAAAGTGGTTTGTGATTGATAGTGGGTATTCCCGCAAACAGGAAACACTTGCTTTAGGTAGTTGTTATTTGCGGCATTGTACTCTACTAATAAAGATCTTTAATTTGATGTACACGTCAACCTATGCTAACATTTAAGACTTCCTTTTGACAACTTGAGGGCCGTCCCCCATTGGAGGTAAAGACCCAGTAAGCAGTCTAAAAAATATTTTTTTAAAACCATATTTATATTGATTTGCAAGGTTTTAATTTCATAACCTCTACCTAGTAAACATTGTTAAGTTGTTTTCAACCTGACGTTGCAGCTAATATGAACAACGCTATTTTAGCAAGGGTGAATCTTTTGAGGTCGGGTTTGCAACATTGTGTTCTACTCATAAAGGCCTTTAATTCGACCTATGCTCTCATTTAAGATTGCCTACTTACTCCTTGTGGGCCCCTGGAAAGGTAGCGGTCCACTGAATACGTACTAAAATAGATTTTGGTATCCATTAACAATATGTAAAGCTTTGTAGCTCTATCTGTAATGGTTAGAAAATATTTAGCCCCTCCCGGGACTTATTTAACACCCTGTATATTCTAACTGTAAACATTTCTTATACAGACGGATATATAATATGTTAGATAACACCAGTGATGGTTTATTAGATTGGAGCACACGAGCAAGTGAACCTCTGGGGAAAAATTGCAAAAAACACAAGGCCATTCAAAATTGTACAGAAATATTTCTGAAACTGATTCTAAGGGTAAAAGATAAGAAATAAAATCTTCACATCAACAAGTTACAGCAGCTAGCAAAAATATTTCACTCCGATTCCCCCCCCCCCCAGAATGAAATGGTCATTCTTGGATCCCAAATTAAGGAACAAAATGATACATATTATTAATAATTTATTACACCTCTATTGTTCAATGTGTTACAAATAACCAGTTTATTTAGGAATATCTAGCCATCTATTCCAGTAGCGATGGCAGCACAACTTGTATATTTCTTAAATTTATAATAAAAATAAAAATACAGTCTTTAAATATTATGTACTGTGGATTTAGGGGCTCACTGCAGTGCGTGCCAGTCTAATAAATTTATACCCATATACATAAACGTACAAAATGAATAATAATCATGTATTTAATATACAAGCAGGATTTTTATATCGCTGAGTCCTTAGAAACTACTGGACTGATTTTTATTCTTGAAGTATCTACAAAAATGTCTAGAAGTGTAGATTTGGAGAAATTCTTCATTATTTTGATGAAGAACTGGGAGGAATCCCCCTTAAAGTTAACTTTTCCTTATATTAAATGTTGAGCTTGACTTATGAGAAAAAATTACAGTATAACAAACACACAGAACACAATTCTCACAAAAAATACGCCTAAGTATCAGACACGTTTCAACGACAAGGTCCAGTTATAGTTTGATTGGTGTAGCTCGTGTATCACTCAAGAGGATGACCTTGTCGTTGAAACGCGTCTGATACTTAGGCGTATTTTTTGTGAGAATTGTGTTCTGTGTGTTTGTTATGCTGTATAATTTTTCCTTGTTTAACCCTTACTACTATCATTATTATTGCACTGAACACTCCCTCAGATCTCCCTTTTTTTGGTAAGATTATAGCTGAAATATAGCTAATACTTAAAATTTTATAAAATAAAATAAAAACAATATATTTTCTTCTTAATTTTAATTTAGTTACTATAGTGACACAATAAAAGAACAATGAATATAGAACAACTTTAATATAACCAAATATCGTAAACTATCAAAAAAAATCTTTAAATATTATTATTAAAACATCGAATTGTTTATTGGTGGCCGTTGGCTGACATGAGATCGGAATGGGAAAACTAAGATGTCAGTTCACAGCTGACATGCTAATTGTACGGGTTAAATTGCCAAATATTAATTTGTTTATTGCAACTGCATTTATTACAGATGATAAACATCAATGTTATCGTTTATTCTATATTGTCTTTTCGAGTTTTGAACTTTATTTCAGAAAGAAAGCAAAGATAATTGTCTATTTGTATATTGAGACATCTTTAATATTATACAAAGTTGTGTACGAGGTCGAGATATTCTAACAAAATTAAGCAATATCATTGAAAACTAGTTATTAAAATGTTTAGCTAGGCTTTACACATGCTGATTTGTAGCAGTTTTTCCATAGCAACCATTTACATTTAAATTTAATAACAGATAAAACCGCTGATCGAGTTCATCAGGATCAATAATTAAATTATTCTGATAATTCTAGGTTAGGCCTAGCTTACATTATTATTATTATTTCCGTGGCAACCATTTGTATACAATAACAGATAAAACAGCTGATTGAGTTCATCAGCATCAATAATTATTAAACCTAGCCTGGACTAATGTGAACAATTTGATAGTATTTGAAATAAAGGTTTGATCTAAAATATGAAAGCGTCCTAGACGTGTATTCTATCTGATACTGAAAAATCAAATAATTAATAACAAAGTCGTTGATGAGCAAAACCCAGACCATAAAGGTTCCATTGAAGAGGAAAGTAAACATTATATTTCCAAGATCGTATTCGTTTTATTTAGATAATCATTAATGTTATACTATTTTAAAATAATAATAATAATTGTATTTTGTCATTTATTGTTGTAATGCATAATGCGATAATGGCTGTGCAGTTTAATAGTTAGAATAGAGAGACAAAAATAGTCAAACAAACAGAAACTTGTACATCTATGTATTGAACAAGTATAGTGTGCCCTATATCCAGCAACGCACATACATCATCAATCAAAACAGCGATTAAATATTTATTTATATATAATTTGGCACAAGTAAACAAATATATTTATATAGGCTGAAGCTATTTCTATTTCAGTAAAATCATTTAATTTTCTATTTTGAGAAGCTAAGTTTTAAATTAAATACACTGTTTTATATAGTGTGGAAGCAGATTAAAACATTTTGGTACTGAAAATACGAAACAATTTTATTTTAAAAATAGTTATTTTAACTTTCGGTCTAATGTAGCAGCTCTCGAAATATTGGTAGTTTTGCTTTATTTTTATCTGGAAAATTGAATAAAATAGGTCCCAGTACTGTACCTCAAATAATATCCAAGAAAACTTATATAAAATGTAAAAAATTAGAGTAAAAAACACATTTTTTTTACGTTTATCGTAAAATAATTTTATTTAATGGCTAATAAATGCATAAATTTCGGTATCTAATTATTACTTTCTTAAACTAAATTTAACAAATAAAACACAATTTTGTAAAAATTCTATAATTTATTTGGTCTAGCCGACCATGGTTTCGGCAGTTACGGCATTGACGAGGCTCTTACAAGCTATTCTATGCAAAAAAAAGTGGTGTGTACAAACTGACATGTAGTATTTGTAATGCTGCTTATGTTGGCCAAACAGGCCGTAGTTTTAAGTGTAGGTTAGGTGAGCATGAAAGGAGTTGGCGGTTAGGTTATAATGATTCTAGTTTTTCTAACCATTTAAAAAATCATGCATTGACAGATTTTTATTCTAATGTTAATTTTGAAATTCTACATGTTAACGTAAAAAGTAGAAAATTAAATGTTTTGGATATTTTAGAAATTAAGAGACTTTTGTGTAATGATGCTGATCTAGTTTTAAATGACCAAACGGAATTTTTGTCATTTTCTCCTTTACTTCAACCTCTATTCAAGGTTGGTTAATACCTGTGTGAATGACCTGTGGGGTTTCCCCCGGGTCTTTGTGCTTTGTTTGTTAAACGGAAATTTCCTGCCTTTCTCAACCTTTTATAATAGTTATGGTGTGCTTTGTATTTAGTCTTGTAAAAGCCTCGTCAATGCCGTAACTGGCGAAACCATGGTCGGCTAGACCAAATAAATTATAGAATTTTTACAAAAGAAAAATTGTGTTTTATTTGTTAAAATGGAATTCTATCAAGTACCGTCGGTCATCAGTGTAAACAATATAAACTAAATTTGTTTATTATATTTTTTAGTTAAATACCAATATGAAGAACAATTTCTTTTTTACATCAATTTCCTTAAAATTAAATTCTCTACAAGTTTTGTTCAACAGTTGTATGCATTTATTAGCTAATTAACAAAGATTTTTTACGATAAACATAAACATGTGTTTTTCGACTCCCAATGTTTTATGTATGGCACAAGTTTTATCAAAAATACTATAGGCCTACATATGATTTTGTGGCCTACTTTTTAAAATTTTCTAGATCAAAATCCATAAAAAAACCAAATTTATTCGTTCAAGGAGGAAGCCGATAGTGTTCGGCGAAACAGCACTGGTAGTGTAAATATAAAAAAGAAAAATTACAGACACTAATAATTTAGGTAACAGAATTACTGTATGGCTTCATTTCACTCTTGGAACAGAAATCAGAGGAAAATATTTCGTTAGCTGTAACTTAAAAAACAAAAAATTTTGAGCTTATGTTATAATAAAGGTTTTTTCTAATTTATTCTAGTAGAATCAGATCCCGAAATAATGCTATGTAATTTTGAATCACCCTGTAATAGCAGACTAAATTACAAGTAAATAACTCAAATTTATTGTTATTCTAAAATCTATTTTAATCCTGAAAGCGTCAAACGTGAGCTGGTAAGACGAAGCATCTATAAATTGACAAAATACAAACACATAGAAAAAGTATATTACTTCTAATTGATAATATACAAAGTTCATATGGGGAAGAGCCTCTGCTCGTTACGCTCATGTTGGTAATACGCTCAAATCTCGTAACTATACGAGCACAACAATTTCATAGGAGATCAGTGTTGAAATTACGTTTTTGAAAATAACTTTGTCATCGTAGAGAGGTGGTGTTTGATAGCGTTACTTACATAGTTGAAATTTACAAATTTTTATCTAAAATAGTGTGTTATAAGTTGAATAACACAGTAAGTATATATATATATATATATATATATATATAATACAAAAATTGTTTAAAATAGGTTCCATGTTGACATTTTAGTTTGACTTTTTCTGAATTTCACTAAGGTTTTAAATATGAACACACTATAGTCCTCTGAACAGAAAATTCCATATTAATTATTTTTTTATGCCGCTATAGTGCTTATGTACACACGACATGACAACAACAACGACGATGGATGTTTCTATGAGGGACATAACAAGAATGTCATTATGGTATTTTTCTAACATTAAAACGTAAAATGTTATTCTTAATAATATGTTTTCTACTTTCTCTCTCTACTACTTCAAATAGGTGACATATCATTACAACTAGATAAGAGGGACAAAACTAAATTACCCTGGACCTTTATTGGATACTAAGAGTATAAATAATGTCATATAATATCCACTTCTAGAATACCTTTCTATACGTCTAGAAATAAATAACTAAAACATTGTACTAAAGTAATACATAAAACACTTTAGGTTTGAGAGGGGGGGGAATTTACCGCTGATTAGTACAGTAGACTCTCATAAATCCGAACCGGACGGTAAAAAAATTTTTTATAACAATTTGCCGCTTTAGAGCCTTCAATTTTCACGCGATCTTCCGCATTGTATAATGGATCTTCTCAAAAACGGACACGGACAAAAAATTGATGGCCATTGGGTCGGTTGAAACTTCTGAATAACAGACAGCAGAGCATAAAATAAACTTTTCTAGGAAGTTATAGATGTCTCAAAACACACACTGCAATGTCTATTCGGTAATTACCGCTAGTCGACTTCCTGGAAACTAGGTTTGCTTTCCTTGTGTCTTTTATACACCAGTCGTCGATGTCCTTTAAGAATTCAGTTTCTATAAGTTCCTGTGAGAACAGTGTGTAGTATAGTTGTGTATTGTGATGTCTCTCAAACGAAAATGTTTAACTCTAAATCTTACATAGTTTGATTTTTCCCCTTTTAAATTTACATATTCCTAATTTGCCTATTTGTTAATTCAGTACTGTAGTATGAATATTATACTAAATATTAATACTGTAGTAATAAAGAATATTATTTAATTTACAAATTTGTTTTATTGAGTATTTCTCTGAGATTAAAACCATTATGCCTGTTATACTATACAGTAGACAGTCATGAAACAATACCAATGTTTAATTTATTTCACTTTTATTGACCGTATATGAATTAAAGTAATGTGCTTTTATTATACAGTAGTTTAATGAACATATAATTTAAGTCACGATTAAAATTTTTTGAACGTTTTCAATATCGTTACGAGACACTATTCTGGTGGTTTACAATGGGCCTATATAACTGCATCTCTCCCGATAGCGGAGACTTCTTAATAGCGGACATTTTATGCGGTCCGAGCAGTGTTCGTTATTTGGAAGTTTCACTGTAATTTAATAAATTTTATACAAATATATATTTTGAAAAAAAACTGAAGTTTTTACATATTTCTTTTCATAACTAAAATTCTGAAACGGTTATAATCTTACATTTTTCAATTTATTTTATAACGCTATTTCTGAGAAATTTATATTATATGGACATACACATTTTCAATTACCTACACATACTAATTTCAACATAACATTTTTATAGTTGTACGTTCCAAATGACCAAAACATTCTGAGCCTTGAAAGTTTATACCATTTCAACATTTGAAACCATAACAACAGATTTGAATTAACAGCTGATTCATTAGAATAAACATAAATTCAATTTGAGGTTAGGTTAACCAACAAGATCTATGAAAAATAATTGTTATAATAATATCCCCTGTAACATAGAGGCCTATTGGAATGTTTTTCTTTGCATCAAATACTTTCTTACTTAAACACACACAAGGAAAAATATTCAGAAGACATATGAGGTTTTAGTAAATCCTTGAGATGTTAAAAACAAGTCAAACTTTCAGTATATATTAATTAAGAAATTAGCTCCTCCAGTCTGTCATTTGATGACTACCTGGTTAGTTTTAATACTATTGTATATTTTTATCTTAATATAGTCTGCCTGTTTATAAACTTCTCTCAAGAACCACTATTCCGATTTTTATAAGTTCCCCCCCCCCAATGTAGCTACATTATCTGGTCAGGTTTTAGTTTATATTTAATTAAAATTTATCCAGTAGCTCTGAAGTTATACTAATACTGGTCTACAAGGGTAATTATATAAATCAGAATTTTTGACATATTTTCTTAAAATTTTCATTGACAAATATGGTGAATGATTTTAATGGTAAAACTGAACACTTATTTGAAATCGGTGTAGTGGTTTCAGATTTATAAAAAATAGAAAATCTAAAATTTTCCGAGACATCTTACACATTTTGATAAAATTTTCAACGACGGCATATGTATTAACGGTGACAAACTTAATACACGATTTAAATGGCAATTTGAACTGAACTGTAAACTTTTTTGAAATTGGTGCTGTGGTTTTTGAGTAATAAGGATTTTTTGCTGCTGAAAGTGGGAGATCCATATTGTCCGAGATGTTTTAGATTTTGTTAAAATTTTCACCATCATCAGTGACGAAATTGGTATATGATTTGAACTCTATAATTGGAAGTGAACATTTTTAAAGAGAAAATCTATCTTCTCCTGTACGTTTTCAACATCATACATTTGTTCAATAACAAAGTTTAAAAACATTATTTAAGATCACTTGAATTTTTAAATAAAACTAGATTTACTTTGAAAGCTGTCCGATTTTAAATTGAGGAACGGGACTTGCGTGAAACTGTAAAGCTATGTGATGTTGATCTGTCGAGCCCAACTTTCTCAAGTTCGCATGCGAATTCTACCAGCAATCTCTACCTGCTGGAGTCTAATGATAAAACTAAAAGTATTGTTTACAAAGAGGTCTTCAGATACAAAATATTTTCTAGTATATTTTCTCCTTCTATTGTTATTTGTAAATGAATTTATTAAAATGTCCCACAGTTTATCAATCTAGCTACAAACGTTAAAAATCAAACATTGGTTCTATAATACGCCATTTTTTGAGCTTGACACAGTAAATAACAGAAACTGTGTAGACTAATGTAATTGAATGATGAATATTATCACGGAAATAAATTTTGTATTGTTGTAGTACAAAAGAGGCTCTGTGTTAACCCTTTGGCGAGTGATCATTTTGATCCCAAATGAGTGAGCACGGAAATTTCCGTGTGTGCCCAAATGAGTAAGCACGGAAATTTCCGTTTTTGAGCATGGACTCTATAATTGCTTAAAAACTCTTCAAAAAATCATTATCTAGGGTAAAAACTTTATATTTATTGAATTTTCTTTTGGATTTTCACTTACTTATTTGATTTTGACATTTTACTTCTTTATTTTAACATTCTGCTAAAGATTTTTCTTTATAATAAAACTTTTTTTCTCTCTATCAGTATAGTAAAATTATTTAACTGAATTGTAAACACTTAATTTAAAATTTTGCCTAAACTATTAGTAATAAGTGCAAAAATATAGAAATATTCTATTTTCTAATATATTAGCTTATAGTAGACATTCTTGAGGTATAGGGGAAAGTGAGGCCTAGCGGGAACTGGGTAATGCACACTTTTTTACGTGCTCTTTTAGCTTCACACGGTCAGTCTGTCGCTGTCTTTGTAGTTGTAAAAAAATGGTTCTGTTGTCATTGTTTTGTTGACGTAGTTTTTTATTTGTTTTTTATTTTTTCGGTAATGTGTCCCGATCGATCTATTGAAAGTGATCCGCTACGTCTTCAAGGTCGCCACTTCAGGAGACCTTTCCCCTCCAATGAGTCACGGAAGAAGAAGCTTTCTCGACAATGCTTTGTGTGTAAACATACTAAGCGATCATTACCAAAGCGGAAGGAAACATCCTATGAGTGCTCAAAGTGTGAGGTGTCCCTTTGTATATATCCTTGTTTTGAACAATATCATACACTACATTTTTTAAACTGTAAATAACTATAAATAATCATAATTTCAATTTTTTGTATATGTTTTCTTGTAGTTTTAATCAAATATAATGTCTTTTGTTCAAAAGTAAAAATTTTTTTTCCCACTCTTTATGGTATATTTTAGCGTAATTGCCATACTCCTATAATGCCTGTTTCATAGCACGGAAATATCCGTGCTTACTCGCCAAAGGGTTAATACTCATAAAATAGTGTTGACCCAACATCTTGAGGTCAAGTGGAGAGATTTAATTTGCAGTGAATCATGGCCAAGTATGCTAAAATTACAGCGATAGAAATTTGATATGATCACCTGATTAAAAATCATCTACCAGGCCTAGGCCCATGCAATGGGCTGTCGCACCTAGGATGGTTATACATTCTAATAAAAAATATTAATATTAAAAAACCTAACCTAAATCTATATCTTTAAAATTATCATACAAATTTGAATTAAATTTTAAAGTCATGCTCGACTACTGTACGATTTGTTCGATCATGACCTAAGTTTTATTTTTTTTCTAAACACTACAAATTCTAAAACAAAGCGGGTGTGTAAAGGTTTTGCTAAAAGCAGGTGAATTCGTCTAAAAATTTCTAACTCTCAAAAACGAGCTGATTAAAATAAAAGCAATGTCTGTCTCTAAGTCATTCAAGCGACGTACTCTTTTACTTAAAGCGAAAAGATCTACAATGTCGCGCAAGATAGAATAAATATGAGAATCAAGAAAGAAAATTGATAAAAAAGAAACAAAACAAAAGTACCTTAACAGGCGGACGTCTTCGGAGGATAGATTTTTTATCAAGCAGGTAAAGAAGCAATTCACGAGAAATGTACAGTAGAAGTGAAAGTTGTGACTGAAACAAGCAAGTTGAGTTTGATTTACTTGAGAAAGTTTACGCTCTTATATTTAATTCAGTAACTGGAAAACCAAGCATCGCTCGGTAAAGAGTATCTGAGCATACATTTTATATTTTGATATGTTATTTACAAATATTGTAGTACCAAGAAATTTAAAGTAAGATGAATTAGAGACAAATTATTTAAGAATCAACATCGAAACATATACAGGGTGATCTATTTTATGATGAAGGCTATTGGTATCTCGTAAACTACTGACCCTATGGAAAACTTTAAATTGGGAACCTACGTTACTTTTACATTAAATTTAAAAATCCATTTTGGAATCTTTGAGAAAAGGGTGCCATTTTCCAACATGCAGTCAACTTCTAAATATTTGTATGGTATTTTCAGATTTCAAACGAAATTCAAAGACTTTTTTAATCTTGTATATTTTTTTTATAAACCCCCTCAGTTTAGATACTGCTTGAACTTTAAAAAATTTAATGTTTGGTGATGTTTTATTGGGAGGCGATTTCCTAACGTTCCCATTGTTGCATCAAGTTAAAAATTGAATTAGGCGTAGTTTAGGAAATATAAATACCAATCCAGTATTAAATTAAAATATCTCATTTGTGGAACAGATAATAATATACTTAAATCTACTGTTAATTATAAACGTAAGTTAGGAATTAAATAACCAAAAGAAAATAATAAATGACCAAGCAATGGGCATGTTTGTGCCGTTTCCATTTATCTGGAAGTGGTTGTTGTGAAATAGTTGTTTTAAATTGTATTTTGAGTCAGATTTATTATTTTCTATTCGTACACAGCATAAAAAAAAATATGGGTTACCATACAAAATTTTAAAGTTAGCTGTCATTTTGGAAAACAAGCATTTTTCAAACTTTGCAAAACAGTTTTTAAACTCCGTGTAAAAGTAAAGAAGGTTCCCCATTTATACAAGCCGCCACAAGTCAATTCCGTTGAGGGAGGAGCCAGTAGACAGCCTGATCTTGAAGAAACCGATAAGACCACGAGGGTTTAACAAGCCGTTTCACCATTGTGACAGCGCTTGGCGCCATGATTCTTCTGCAGTTACGTTCATTTAAGATGCTCAGAAAAATCATAGATACTGAATTTCATTTGTATCACAGTTGTAAAGTGCATAATTTAACGAATAAATTTTAAAAAAAATAGATGCATAGCTGCTTTCCTTCTTTATAAACAAATCATCAGCAATTTCTCAATGCAAACAATATTTGTTCGGCTAAATAAATAAATGTAATAGACATTTCCCCCCCTTATATTGCAAGAAACTTCAATTAAAAAGTCATATTTATTCATGTACTGGGTTATTAATATTATTACAGGAGAGATAATTATTACTCGCTGACATTAATGTATCAGTTATCCTGAACATGTAAATTATTTTTTAAAAAACCACCGTGTAACTCATAAAAAAATACGTAAAAAAAAATAAAACTAATTATTTATACTACTCTCTTAGCATTGCAAGATGTAGGTAGCCTCGCTTGAGGTTAACCTTGCGCAACGAATTGTTCAAATTGACAATAGACGGCTACCCTTGCTCAACAACGGACATGATTTGCGGCACATAGTATAAAGGTTTTCGTAGGATCAACAGTTTATGAGATACTTATAGTGGCTTCAATAAAATGATCACCCTGTATATACATTTAAATTATTTTGATTTTTTCTTCTGAATATGAAACACATAATTAAACATACAATACTGCATAATACAAACATCTAATGAGCCTTGTGGTTAGAAACAATATGAAAGAAGTAATTTCCCAAACCACAAATAAAACACTAACACAATTAATATTAGAAAGTTTAATAAACCCTTATGTACAGTTAGGTAACATAGCTACCAATCTCGGAGGTTGGTTTATATCCCTATAAGGTTGGTAACTATCTTACCAAAATTTATTGTAAACTATAAACAAATTAAAAACTTCTTGTCGTTTTGGTTTTTCTATAAATTTGGTATTTTCCATGTTTAATAAGTTGTCTTCTTGGTATTTTTATTAAATTTTTTTAAAATAATTTAATCAATTTTCAAATTGTCCTAATAAATATAACTTTCATGTACCATTACATAGACAAGGACGCTTTTCATTATTGTCAATACGAAAAGCAGTAAAAGTACATTCCAATCCCTGCTTAAATAAAACTTGGTATCTGATCAATAGAGCAGACAATTAATCCATTCTGTGATAGTTTACTCATATTTTTCAAAATGCTCGTTGTTTATTGAATAATTAAACTACGATCACTGACTGGTAGGTTTGTTTTTAATTGTATTCATTTGTAACTTAATTTATACAAACAAGGTTTGTTAAGGAGGAAACTTTGTAAACTTCAATGAGAGTAAATAAATAAAATTAGACAAAACATGAATTAAGAATAATATTGTCTAGAAATTGCAGCACGATGAGCTACTGGGTGTAATGATAAAATTACTTATTTTCCACCTTTACATTTCGATAAGAGGCTAGATACAGGCTTCTCATACATTTGTGTCGAGGGTGGCCAAAGTAATTAAAAATCAATGCATGGGCGGAGATGCAGTCAAGGGGTAAAATATTGATTTATTCATATATCATAGCTACATAAATCGCTTTTAGAGTTGTAAACGTACACCTTAGATTTATTTTATAATCAGTAGAAACAGTAGTATTTCGTAGAAACTAATCTGGATATTTAACCCTGTAATGAGTTTTCCCGTCGAGAACTAGCATTTTCGTTTATTTTCGCCAACAATTAACAGTTGTAACTAATCTAATCTTAAAGATTTTATTTTGTAAATAGAAGCTACATACATGCGAGAAAAGAAAGTGACCATATCAATGGAAAATAATTGAATGTGATATATTTAGTAGGATCTGAGGCAAGCTGCGCTCTCAGGCAATATGATGTTTTATTGAACAATCATTGCAAGCACAACTTTTATTTTAAGATAATTTTGCTGCACATCAGAGCGATACGATGTTTATCAAACTATCATTACAATGCCCAACTAAACAGTCTCTTCACTGAATTTTAATTGTCTTTGATGATTCCCAATGTTTCACAATCTATGATTATGAATTTTTGACTGGAAAATTGTGTGCAAGATGGATGCTGAATATGTTAACCAACACACACAAGCAGAAATGTTTTGCTGCAATGTATGCATTTTTGGAGCAAAGAGGGAATGAGGAGGCAAATAAATCTAGTTTTTTTAAATATTTTCCAGTTTTGTTTTTATTTCAAACTGGGCCTAACATGAAAACATGTTTCGTAGATTGGAACAACAAAAGAAGCTTTCATTTTATCAGGATAAATAGACAATCATTTCATAGAAATTTATAAATGATACTTATTTATTTATGCTGGCTTCATTTCATTTTGGACCGCAAATTTCTAAGAGTAGTTAAAGAAACTAGTCTCTCACTTAAAGAACAAAATAATTTAACATTAAATCATGTTTAGGTAAACATTCAGCAGTAGTAAATGGTGTTGGATTTATATTAGATAAATTAATTGAACATTTTTCTGAATTTTTATCTATGCATATATAACACTGCTATTATTTCAGAAGGAAGCAGCATCGAAGAACTAATTGGAACAATACAAACTGTCATTAACTAAGTTAATAGTTTGATTTAAAGAAGAAGATTAAAATAAATGAGACACAATTTAGACACATTAACTTTGCATAAGAGTAAAATTCCATGTGGTTATCAAGTAACAATTGATAATAAGAAAATAGTGCAAAATATCTGGTCTTGAGTGCAAAGCTGGACTGGGAAAATGCACGTTAACACATTTGCTATCAGTGTACTGATGGAACCATTTGTCTGTGCGCACGGCTCTGACGCTACTAGCCATTCTGTAAAAGTGGGGCTCGCTCACCCAACTATGTTTGTCTACCTTTCGCGAGACATAATTACAGTTTACAAGATTTGTAGTGCACATAGAAACATGATGTTTACAAACAATTTTTATTGTTTTACGTCCTTTAAAATATCAGTACTAGCAAAGGTAACATCTAAAAAATGTGATACTAAAAGTTGATTTACAATATTAAATTTATTGATTGTCTACATACATTTTAATCCAGCTCTTCAATGCTGCTCAAATCATCGTCGTCATCGTCCTCCTCACTGCTGTCGCTGTTTCCTACTGATATAATCATTGATTCCACTAGGTCATCGATCCGCGGCTCAGCTGAAGCGTAATTATTTTCAATAGTTTTTACATACTCGCACTTGTTCTCCCATTCTTTTGCACCAATGAGGTTGAATTTTTCCTTTGCTAATGACTTGATTCTCTCGAAGCTACATTGAAGACAGACGAATAATCTACGTTCAGCGCGCCGCGTGGGACCACATGTTTTTGGAAATGAGCGATAACCACTCCCCTCTCCCCCGCCGCGCCATAGCAAGCCGCGCGCACAGACAAATGGACCCATCAGTAAAAAATGTGGTCGTCCAAAATATCCTACTCATATATGTATCGCCCAGTTTGTTTCCACAGATATGAACAATATGGTTCCATCGAAATAAACGCATGACTCAATTTGGTATAATGTCACAACCAAACTCACTGTGAAGTACTGGTCTATTTTGCTGGCTTGAAATTTTTATAGTGGTCTGTAGGGATACTGATGCTTTGTCTCTAGGTTTTGTCGGTATCTGTGATCATGTCAGTGTTGTAAAGTTTGTAACACTGTTGTGTTTTGCTTATTCACGCATAAAAACAGTAATCGTAAGTAGAAAATCTCAATAATATTAAAACAATTGAATATGAAACTTTCCGTAGGCCCTATTAAGAACAGATTTTTTTTCTTCTTCCAATCATGTAATTTAATGTATGATCAGTTAGTATTCATAACATTACTGAATCAGTAACACTGGTCACTCTATGATCTAATTATAAAGAACATACAATCCACCAAGTTAGTAATAAAACCACACAATTAATCTTTGGAAAACCACGCAACATATTTTACTCACTTTGACAGAAAGACCTGACATGGACCAGAACCAAACATGGCGAGCCTGTTACAAAAACAATAGATCAAAACTAAAAGATAAAAAAGTAAACGCACATAACTAAAAATGATAAACTGGATTTAAAAATCAAAATATAAAAAACTCAGAATGCAATTAACATGATACGATACAAGTTGATCGTTGTTCTCAATTTATTTATGACCAATGACACACAAAAGTTTAATTAAACTGCTTAAAACGACAAATTATAGCTAATTTCTATTTATTAGATTACAGAGCAACAGCCCGTGAAAAGCAAAGAACTTTCAGTTGGGTCACATGCGGTTCGCACATCAAAATTCCCATTGCTTTTTTTTTTTTTTTTTTTTTTTTTTTTTTTTTTTTAGAATTTTTAACAAGAGTTTGCTACCAATTGTATAGCTTCCTAATTTTCTCATGATGTTTAGACAACACTAAATGCTTGTGACACCAAGAGAGTTGAACCTGGAACCCTCTCAATCGGGGAGCGTTAATAAAACCTAAATTCTACTGAGGTGCCTATTTCTTCATCTTCTTGGCGATCCGACTTTCCAGCACGTCAGCGACAAGGACTTATTGTTTTCTTAAGTAAGATAAGATGATCTAAACTCCTAGACATCCCACAGAAGGCTGTAAAAACTTTATAAATCTTGGTCCCTTTTTGCCGTCTTCAGGAGTTATTTATCCAAATGTATGGCCTGAATCTAGTAACTACATACATAAATCTAGTAATCTACATTTGATCCCATTGACATTGTTAAAGTTTTACACATAGAACAGAAAAGTAGGAAATTAAATAGTTTGGAAATTTAACAGATCTGTTTTGAAATGCCATGCTTCTAACCTATATGAACAAGTAAATAACCCATCCCCTTTGTTAAAACCTATTGTTTGAAAACCTTCTTGTTATCCATGTCCCTTTCAGGTAATACCAGGTCATTGGTAAATGACCCTACCTCTGCTTTCATCCCCACCTTCATTCCTAGATGTTAGTGTTAAGTTGACCTGTATTTTAGTTTTTAGTTCTTAGTTGTCTGACGATGCCTAACAGCGAAACAGCTGTAACAATAAATTGTTGTTGTTTGTGAAATTATAAGTGCCTTATCATTTTTGTTTTGCCTTATTATGGAATTTCACCGAGTACCGACTGTAGTCACACTTAACATTGGGAATATATACAGTAGATCCTCTCTAATCCGTCACCTTCGGGACTGGGGGCATAGTCGGAACGCAAAAAAGGTCGGATTATCCAAAAAAAGTCAATATTTATTACATATTATATAAACAGATTTTTTTAAAGTGAAACAAGTTATATATAAACTTTTAAAAGTCTATATAATAAAGTCTATATATAAACTTTGCAAGTACACTAGAACCTCTGTTAACCGGCCTATATTGTAGTGTAATGGTTGGATGAGAGTTTCCGAAAATAAATTGTAATTGAAACACCAAAGCGGCGGCGAGTCAAACGACTTTGTCGATAGCGGTATCCCATTGTCGGCGGCACCAAAGCAGCGGCGAGTCAAACGACTTTGTCGATAGCGGTATCCCATTGTCGGCAGCATAAAAACACCGCGGCATTGGCACCCATCGGTATAGCAGACATACAAAGGCAAAAACGTTTGATGGGCCGCTTTTTTTCCACGAATCAATTTATTATACATTATGGAAAATATAACATTTCTTTTCAGTTTTCTTCTTGTCTTTGACTGGTTATGATCTACGTACAGTATATACAGTAAATAAAAATGAGCGAGTTACGAAAACGGGAAAATGGAAGCGTGTGTTGGTTTCGTTTGAGATGCGGTTAAATGTGTCAAAAGACTTGACAGAGGGGAATCTGTAAAAAAGCTTTGTAGTGTTTAATTTTTCACAAGAGATGACACAGCACTGAAGCGGGAAAGCGATAACAAACCGGAAAGAATGGCGCCAGACGGGCCGTGAGTCATCGACAAGTCAGCAAGTCGGCACAATATCGTGAGCTCGAGCACGGCGGAATAACCGGAGTAACGGACCACCCGAGGGCGGATTAGAGGGGTTCTACTGTATATATATATATATATATATATTAAAACTTTAAATGAGTGGTAGCTCGTATTTTAGCTTAGCACTTAGGGTTAAGAATAAAACAGTTTCTAATCATTGAAAAAAACTATTCTAATATCAATACTTTTTACTAATAAAATCAAAATTTCCTAAAAAGCTTGCTAAATAATTATGTTTCTTCATATCCTTAAATATTATGAATACAAATAAAAATTAATTTAATTAACAAGACATAACGAAGAACAAAGATGATATAATCCAATGATTTAGTTTTATAATATGGCTAGTAAATATGAGCTTATGAAATTCCCTCTCCAATCCTAGGAAACATACATAATTATGTTCATTGCATTTTAGTCAATTGGACAAATTATATTTGTGTGGAAGCTAATTTTTTTTAGGGAGAACTAATACACTCGAAAACATTACTGTACCAGCCACCAGTTGTTACAAATAGTTCAGAAACATTTCTCATTCTAAATATTAAATTAGGTTAAAGTTTAATAGGTCACATAGCATATAATGTTTAGATTTTGTATGGGTAGAAGATACAGGTTTATCTTGGAATATGGTCATTGGTATTACCTTAGTAATACACAAATAGAAAAACGCTAAAGTTCTGAAATATTTTGTAAACACTGTTCACATTCTCAATCAGTAGAGAGTGTTAAAAGAATAAAATACTATTTTCCAAGGCAAGTGTCTCCCATCCATATAAAATCTAAATATTAAATTATAAATTGAAAAAGGAATTAAGTTTTAGTTCATATTTTAATTTATATGATTTATTTTTTAGTTCGACTTACCAAAATATTTGATAAAATCCTTGAATTTACTGCAGATTATTTAGAAACAGAATTACATTATTATTTAGCCCTATAACCCAACATTACTTCTAGCTCACTTTTTATTTTAATACTAAATCAATAAAAACACTCTTGTTTAGAGAATTTTATAATTATTAATGACAATTCGATACAGTTGAAGATCAAGTAAAAGAGCGTAAACTTTAACAAAAAAAAAAAAAAAAATCATGACAGAAACTATTTGAAATTATTTTTAAAATGGTGAGAAAACATGAATCAAACTAATCAACGAAAATGTCAACATTCTGACAAATTACCTACAAAATAAGGGCCGTATCTATCTCATAATGTGTCCTAGGCTTAAACCTGTTTCCTTAGCTTTATATTAATGAAATAACATATTAAATGGCGAAGCGTTTTTCTAAAACATTAATCAATATTCAATTGAATATGAATACACCTTTAATTTTATAATTTAGACCTTATTTTGCCAACATAATCGAGGTAAGAGTAGGACTAAAAACAAACTTTATGAGAGACAAAGTAATGATAAATTTCAATCAGTAGTATTCGACCAAATTATCTGAATCGAGTTATGATTTTGGAAGGATAATAATATTACATTGTGGAAAGGTCTTCGGATCACTGATTCTAATTAACACGTTAACTGCCACCATAAGTGGGTCCTACGAAATCCCGTAGTGCCAACTTGAATTATTGGTGTATTGTTGCTGATATCAATTTTTTATTGTTACAAAGGCTATTTATTTATATTTTCTTCAATTATTCATGCGGAGAAATTGGAGGTTAGTTTTGGACCGATCGGGCCGGCACATTCATTTTTCGTCGCAAGTTCGCTTAAAAGTGAAAACGCCGACCCGATCGGGCCACGACTTGTTTCCGCCGAACATTAGTTAGTTCGGAAAATTAGTTAATTTGGTATAATACATCAACCAAAATATGTTACTAACACTTTTATAATAACTAATGTATACCATTATATTAATTGTTTACATATTAACAGCTTGACACAAGTTTTCATATAACTTAGAGTTGCTATATCTTTAAAAAATAAAAGTGCCGACCCGATAGGACCGCGAAAGTTTGCATTTTTCAACAGCGAAAAGAGAGTTATAAAATAAATCTAAACTGGGAACCGAGTGTTCTGCATTTAAACATAGGATGTGCAATGTCCAAATAGTACGGCTTGTCCCCGCTAGAATGCGATGTAGTGTTGCAGTCGAGCAAAACAACAACAATGACGTATTTGAGATGCCGGCCCGATCGGGTCGGCAGATTGCTCTACCCACAGAAACTGTGCCGCCCCGATCGCGTCGGCGTGGCAGTTAACGTGTTAAAGGTTAATAATTACTTGTAAAAGTCCATCATGTGATCGACTTATTGTGTTAGAAACACTACCGCCGTTTCAGATGTCTCAAGCATCCATCATCGACCTCCGTGAGTGATATCATACCTAATGATGGATGCTTGAGTCATCTGAAACAGTAGTAGATTTTTTAACACAATAAGTTGATCATGTGACAGACTTTTACAAGATAGTAGTGTATACATTGAACCTCATCTAAATAGTTCTTTGATTGAGAAACTGATGTACTAAAAAGTATCACCCCTGAAAAATATTTTTTTCCGTTACGGCTATTTTGCACTTCTTTGGGCACCTGCACCTTTGACGAGGGTCTCTTATACTAATCCCTGAACTTATGTCTGACTGAGTTACTTAAATTTTGATTTGATTTAAATTTATATAGAATATAGTAAATATTTTCTAACTTACGTACTAAACTAAAAAATAAATTTTGTTTGTTTATCTACAAGATGAATTATATTACAAAGTTGCCCTAATTCAGTATAAACAAAATCTTAATTTCTTAACCATTTTTCTATTTAAATTTACCCTGATTTCAACTAAATTCCCTGACTTTTCTCGGTCGCATGCCAACCTGTTTTACATAGACACTTCCACACCACTGTACGTTCACATTACAAGCTCTCCAAGCGTCAGAACCAATCAAACGACCTCCACCAAATTTAATAAAACTCAGTCCAGTCTTATTAGCCAGTAGAACAATCCACAAACAATAGACACCATTCCAACTAGTTTTTTTAGGCTCAAATGACCATAAACAGATTTTACCAAGAAAAACTTACATCGCTTTTTATTATACTACCACTAAACTTGTTCAATACTACGTAATATGTACGTAACATGTGAGGAAATTTAAAAAAACTAAAATAGGTCAAAACAAATTTCTCTGTTTTGCTAGAGATTTTTGTTATCAAAACTTGTTTTGACATAATGGTATAGGACTTAAAACATATTTTAATATGGTAACTAACTAAACATGCCAAAATGGTTCAACGATATCTCAAATTCAAAATTACGAAACAACTTATGTTATTATATATATACAAACACACAATAATTACCAAATTCTAAATACCAACTAAGACTATAAATGTATAAAAACAACAAATTGTAATGCTTACATCAATCCATCCTGCATGCAGCTTGAAAACAGGAATAAATTCATTGTATTAAACTCATGCAGCAAGATCATGTATTATGCAGACCTAAACATATAATTGTAATATTACATTCATATATAGGGCATTTCTCAAATAAAAACACTCTTTATTAACACTTTGAAGCCTAAACCCGAGTATACATCGGGCTGCGCTAAATAATTCTATACGATCGCGATGTCGGCATATAATCGGGTTTCGGCTTTTTTGCTTAACTAATTGGTTATTTATCTTTGCATGTCTTTGATTTTCGAATAGTCTGTGCTGTTGATATGGACTAAATATAAATATTATAAAGCTGATGCTAGGCAACGTAACACGTCTACGAGGAAAGTAGCAGACATTTGTTTAGTTCAAAGTTAGTGACTGAGTAATCAAGATTTGTTATGTTTGTTTGTTGTTTTTCTTGAATACTAAATACTTTTTGAGTTATGGTGAACCCAGAATGTTCAGTACCCCTTTGTGTACCTGAATGTTTCAAACTGTTTCATACAAAGGCCAATTATGTTTAGTGAAGTGCTGTGTAGCTATTTTTGTTTGTGTGTGTATTTTACCCTTTTTCAAGACTAAGGAGTGTTGACTGTGAGTAAAATATCTATTTACATGTATATATATATTTAAAAAGGTAATTTCTTTAGGTTTAAAATGATATATAATAAGTCATATATGATAAATATAACAAATACCACAATTTTTTAAAAACATGTTCAAAACCCCCAGGCACAGTAGGAAAGCAGCGTGTTAGAGAGTTAGGCTTCAAAGTGTTAAAAACTTCTTTCTCTGAAAAAGAAATCACACACAAAATGTAGACCTTATAAACGAAGACTGTTGATAAGATAGTGATTTTTAAATTAAAGAATTTGTTTTTGAAATTCAATTTATTTTCGACATAATCTCCTTTACATTTTATCCAGTGGTTATTCAACTTTTTTTTAAATTCCAAAAAATGATGGATACTACAGTGGAATTAGTTTATACATAGGGCTTAGATTTTGCGGATGATATCTGTTTCATATCAGAGACAAGACAGCAGATGTAACCCAAAGACAAACATGAAGCAACTTTAAACACAGAAATTGTGACTGAAACAGGAATAAAACCAAGTTATGAAAATAAATAAAACAGATATACAAGGTTATTGTCCATAATAGAGAAAAATTGAACAAAATGGATAGGTTAGTTATTTTCGAAGCATGATTTTGTAGGGAAAGGGGAGTAGAGAAAGAGGTGGTGCAAGGCTGAGAAGGTGCTGATAGTTTTTGTGGCGTTAGAAAATAATATGTTCTACGAGACAACTCTCCACAAAGTCAAAAATCAGAGTACCTAATTGTAGTGTGAAGACTGTTTTACTTTATGGAGAGGAAACGTGGAAGAAGACAAAAAGCATGGAGTAGAGGTTGCAGATATTTATTAACGAGTGCCTGCAAAGAATATGCTAACCGATAACAATATCAAACAGGGTGTGAAAGAACCAATATATAAAAGATTCAGGAGAAGGAGGTGGAATTGATTAGGCTACACAATACGAAAACTGGACGAAGATGTAGCAAAGCAGGCATTGGAAAAGAATTCGGTTGGAAAAAGGAGGAGAGGCAGACATGGCACAGGAGCGTTATGGAGGTGAGAATAATTAGGGAGATGTGGTAACAGATTGGAGATTTTACCTGTTAAATCGCCACAAGGGGTTGTAACCCGCTCTCGAGCTAGGAAGCTAAATACAACTAACAATAGGCCACTACCCTAATAGTTTGTCACGCCTTCTGGACCATGTCACTTGTTGCTGTATCTTTGATACAACAACACGTATTTGACGTTAGTTGTGTGTTACCGTGATTGTGTTTTTTGACTTCTCAGTTTTAACTCTGAGATGCATACTTAGATATTAAGGTTGGTGGTATTCTTATTTAATTTTACTTCTTACGTAGGCTTAGTTTCTAGTTTCATGTTTCTTTAGTTTTTAGTCACTTGATAACAGGAATTGATTCTTATTCCCGAAACGTCGTGTTTTGATTTTTAACACACAAATGATGGCAAATGTCCGAAAAATGTATAATAATAAGATTGGAGAGGCATGTATCCGAGATCAATGGAGACATGTTGTGGATGTCATATGTTCCAGTGGGAATGAAGACGAAATAAGTAAGTTTTTTTAAATTTTTCAGTGCATCGTCATGGTGAAAGTGAATGGAGTTATTTTTCTTCACAAAGTGAGGTCATTTTTCCATCAATTCACTAAACTTAATTTGTCTGCTGAAAAACCTTCTTAAAGAAGAGAAGAAAGGCATTAAAAAATAAAGACACTGAGTTTTCAAATACTCTAATTGGATCAGAGCGAGAAGACAACAAGAGTTCGTCAGGAAAGACTAAATAGGAAACATGAAAGAGAAGGATCTATCACAAGATTAGATGAAGACTAAATGATCCAATAAATAGTCAAACTATCATGTGATAGTTTCCAGATAGTCAATGTAGGTACTGTAACGAATCCTGGTAAATTGTGGACATGATATTTCCAGCTGATGAAACTATTTTTATCTTCTTTGGAACATACTTACCACGAGGAAGTCTATTATTTCATTAGTGGATCTATATTTCACCAGTGGTTACATAATGTCTAAGAAATTCACCTGTACTTCCCTTGAATATGAACAATGCTTTGAAATAATTGCACAATTTCATTTTTTGTAGACTAAAAACAAATTAATATAATAGGAAACTTACCGTCACCAATAGTCAAGAGTAGCGTTATTTAAATGAGTGTACATTATTTAAGTACAGCGCTAGACAGTGGGCATACAGGATATGCGATCGTTTTAATGTGTGACGTAATGTATGTATTTATTTTAGATGCATGTGAAACTATGTGTTAAAGTGTTAAGTGTTCATGACAACGGAGTGACTCCTGAAAACTTGATAGTGGCAGAATAGCCGAAACGGCCGTCGTTTAAATAACGCTACTCTTGACTATTGATGACGGTAAGTTTCCTATTATATTAATTTATAACAATATTAGGTATGGCAAAAAACATAAATTGTAAAAACAAATGCGGCACCCATCTTGCCGATAAATTTTCAAGAACGATATTAAAAACATGTTCATATGAAATATTTGCTATCGTAATTATCTCGCATCGGTTGTGATCTCAATTAGACATCCCGAGTGTTCAGCATCATTTGTGTTTTGTAAGATCACAATAAAAATTCAACAAACCATTCCATGCAAATGAACTTGTATAGAGCAAATTTCGTAATCGTCAACAATTTCTATCTTAGTGTTTTCACTGATCTTCATGTGTCATGGCCTCAGGTAACCGAAAAAGTGATTTTTAACATAGCGTCCATCCATCATTGTCTGTAGATAAGGATGACAGCGGCAACAAAAATAAAGATTTGAACATAAAATATAGTATAGATTCATATAGAATCTTATTAAAATTCAAAAAAATCAAATGAAATATGTCAAAATGGTGGTCATTTTAAACAGTTTTTGTGTTTATATCTCATATTAAATGTTGAGCTTGACTTATGAGAAAAATTATACAGTATAACAAACACGCAGAACACAATTCTCACAAAAAACACGCCTAAGTATCAGACGCATTTCAACGACAAGGTCGTCCTCTTCAGTGATACACGAGCTACACCAATCAAACTGTAACTGAATCTAACGGTGCGACGAACCCCATATTTATACAAACTGAAGAGGACGACCTTGTCGTTGAAACGTGTCTGATACTTAGGCGTGTTTTTTGTGAGAATTGTGTTCTGTGTGTTTGTTATACTTTATATCTCATGTTTTATTAGACTTATAACACATCAAATTGGATAAAAATTTTGCGGATTTCAATTCTTGAAAATTTCAACCTCTTTAAGAAAAGTGATATTCGTATAGCAGGACCAAATCAATGACATGAGAATAACTAGCGAGAACTACTTAACATATGTCTAGCTCCGAAGCCCACAAGGCATTCACTGACACGAGCAAAGCGAGTCGAGACTTTTAAATATATACACATCTACGAAACCCGTTAAGAAAGTGGTGATATATAAACAATTAGGAGGTTCAGAAAACCTATGTAACAACTGTTTTAAACAAACTCACACTACTGGATAATTTCCTACAAGGCTCCAGAAACCAACTTTTGGGCGTTACATTTAGAGGATCTGCCTGTATTACGTTGTATGAAGGGACTGGGTCACCACAACGACCCCAATAAACTTGTTTCAACTCATCTTCAGTTTCTTTACACGCAAAATAATGTTTCATCAGCAATTGAAAATAACTTTTCTTCATTACTACACAGAAACAAAAATTTATCTACTATCAAACACTGTTCAAATAATCTTACATAAGATGACAAATGCCAAAAATAAAATAAAACTTACGATTTGATCACCATCTGTTATAAAATTCACTGTATTATCAAACAACCTTCGTTCAGCAATAAAATTATTTATATCTTAGTTATCGGTGTAAATTAAAAAAAAAAAAAAAACAATAAACCCAGTTCACAAATTTTTTTCACACCCATTGGAAACAACATAGCTAGAGAATTAAAGTAAGAGTAGAGTCTCAACCTATTTGTGTTAAGGTTTTAACCCTGATTCACATCATATATTTTCTCTCGCCCATGATGGATTAACGACATAAAGACATAAACTTTAAATTAACAAAAAATCTGTGGACCTTAAAAAAAGTAAAATTTTTCCTTGTTAAAAACCGAGGGCTATTAATAAAGAGTATCATTCAAATTTGTATCATAAGTTTAAAGTTGAGAAACACAAATCACCTCGACATGCTGGTTTCTAGCGTAGGCATCTCTAAACATTCTCAATTTTCTACGCAAGTCGTCGCTACTCGAAGGTGCCATTTCGTTGAAACACTTGTTGCGTAACAGCACGATCAGCTGAGACCTGAGGATTAAACCTTTTAACCTACCAACTGATTTCAGGACACCCTGTAAAATAAAAGAATGGATTAACATCTATTTAAATTACAGTGATTCATTGTGTTATATGTTAATCGTAAAAGTATATCTGATATAGCGAGCACATTACTTTTTCGCAATTCAGTTTAAATTAGGAAAAAGAGTTGGTCAAGAGAGACGCGATAGGAAAGATGACAGGGATCTAACCCAAAATTACATGAAAAAATGCAAAAGTTGAAAAAAAATAATGATTTTTCGTTGGATTTTAAAAACCTTCACAACACCATAGCTCTGTTATTTTATACATATAACACAAAATTTAAAAAAGAGTTATGTGTAATTTAATTATCTAAAACCTGTTACACTGGTTCGAAACAATAGTGTCAAGACATCTCTTGTTTTGAAACTCTTTGTTTCAAACCTGTGTAACGTAGCCCAAACAAACTTCAGTATTCTAGTAATTTGCTATTAACGTTACAATTTACAGCAAAAACCTCACTTAACCAACACCCGCATTAACCAAAATGTGATTTAAAAATTTTACAATCATATTTGAAACAAATTAATATAAATGAAAGGAGATTCTGATGTAAAGAGTGTAGGTTGTACAAGAAAACAACAACAACAGAGGAACTAAAATAAATAACAATGTACACTATAAACTAATGGTTTCCGGCACAAGACTGAACACTTGTGTATACAGATGGATAATTTCTGCAGTGTTATCAATAAATTGGTGTTGGAGAGAATAAATTGAGCTTTGATGCTGAGTTGAAAATCATGAAAGAAGCATTACAAAATCTGATTTGAAAATTAAATTGTTTTTCGAACTCTGTACTCTTGGCGGACTCAAGGTCGGCCATTCAGAGTGTGCTGTCAAACCGATCGAGCAACATCTGAGAATATCCAGAAAGCAACACATCTCCTACGACATACTTAATAGGGAGAGATGTGTATCCAGTTGATAGCATCACACGTAGAAGTGATGGGAAATGATTCTGCTGATAATCTGGTAAAAAAAAGACACCAAAGTTCACTGTAAAAATTATAACAATAACTCACTGAAAAGAATACAAATCACACTTTGCCGAAAAGACAACATCTACCTGATGGTAAAAACTGGTTAGAGAGAGAAAAATTGTGGATCAATAACAGCAAAAAAAAAACAAGGAAAGAGGCTGTAGCAAATTTTAGGCGTGAAACTAGGTCATGACTTCCTTTCTGCTGATCCGTGCAAGGGAACTGGGTTAAAAAATGGATAACGTCCACTCATGAAGTTTAACCAACATCTGAAAATGCTATTATGATCTGTATTGGCAAGTTCGCTACCAAATGGTTTGAGTCTACCTAGGGTAAAGCCATTGGAAACAAAAACTACATTATTGTTAAAATGTTAAGACTAAAGTATGATCTTTTAAATAAAACCAAAGTACAATCAAGTCATTATTGTGTGTATTTAGTTGATTGTAAAATTTAACAATTAACAAATTTACCGAATGCATTAACCAAAATTGTTAAAACTTCAAATCAATGTCTTACCAACGTTGTTATCCCACCTGATTAGAAGTATATGCAGCATCCACTATGGGGAAGCCATTATGAGGCACATTTTCCAAAATATCAATAAGTCTACCCACTCTGACTTTGGAAGGGAAGACTACCGCAGGGGCACTCATCACTTCTGTAGCTTTGATATCGGCAGAGAGTGGAGGAGGTGACGAAGGTAACAACGGTACTCCTAGTAAGTAGATCTGCATCTCATAGACGCCCTGGAATCAAACGTTCTAAGTTTTTCCATCTATATACATCATTTATTAACCTGTTAACATTTAACAACGCATTGGATTATTCACCAAATATATTTAATTAAAATTTTCCCCTTGTTGTTTAAAGGTAGAAAAAGCTCTCGGTTATTATTGTGCTATAAAAAAAGAAAAAGAAAAGAGCATAAAATAAAGGACCAATAATCCTTGAATACTCTAATAGTGTCAGGGTCAGAAAAGAACAAGAGTTGGTCAAAAAAGAATAGTGCAAGTTTTCTTATACACTAATATACAAAACCAAATATCAAACAAACTCAAAATTTGGGTTAGCTGCCACAAGACCAATAAATGGTGCAAAAATATAGCGTAAACTTTCTCCCTCAACAATCCAAAACAAAATAAAAATGAACCAAAACTAATCATCACTAAAAGTGTGAGTTTTGAAGTGAGAATTAAAAAGTGAAAGGAAATAAACCACGAATGCTGTCATTGGAAAAAAAATTTAAATATGGGCCTAAATTTACTTTGCTTGAACCATAAACGTATGCAACGAATAGTGACACCAATTGGGTCATTATTATTAAATATTTAATTATAATAGTTACATCGACATGTCGGTGGGGGGGGGGATCGACATGCTCAGAGTCGTGGATCACTTTGGCAAGTCGCTAATAGTGTTGGCACATGGTTAATTCACTACACTAGCCATCCTTGATGAACATAAAATTAAATAAATCAAACTTATATTAAAACACTTAAATTATTGAGATATCGGGAAATCTGTTCAGTTGAACTTTTCACATCCCTAGTACGCCATTAATAGGCCAGGTATATGGATTTAAACCGTATCAAATCAATTCACGAGTGCGCTTCTCATGAAATCCTTCCAGTGTCTTAAACCCGACCTTTCGAAAGACTTAGTTGAACATATCTTAAAATATTACACAATTTATACAATTAAAGAAGCACGCAGAAACATGTACTGCCACATTCTCTGATAGGAACACACTGTGCTTCCTGAGCATTGAGCTTCCGCACACCTTGCCTATTTCGGGACATTTTTCTTTTATCAGACTCGAAGGCAGAGCGCTACTCGCAATACAAAGATGTTGAATTGGAGCAGAGGTGGCAAAATATTGAATTGGCCACATATTCAATTGGTCGCTATGTTGGGTAGGATGAACTTAGAGACCTCTAGTTTGCGCCATTAATCTTATTTTGAAAAGACCTTTAAAATGAGGTATCACTCAATAGGGGTTGCTATTTAAAACTCTTGACTTACCCCAAAACTACCCCATTTTGGGGGTAAGGGTTGAAAATTTTGATACTTCAAAAAACTCCTCCTTTGGTTATCTAAACTTTCCCCAAAGCAAATCTGTCTATTTCCATTAATAAAAAAAAAAATAAGAGGTAGGTGGGACTTTTTGGACACATGGTATATATTTATCTTCTAGATTAACTCAACCATTCTAAGTCCAGTAATAACTTACCTCAGTAAACAGATCCCCGACCCACTTTGTTGTAATTAGAGTTAACATAAGGGGTAAACCAAAAGTTATGTTCCCCGTAGCTTCTATCATCATTACTGTCAAACTGATTGATATCCTTGAGATGCCGCCCAAATGAGCTGCAGCACCAATCACTGCGTATTTGGCTGGTTCTGCCCATTCCTGAAAAACAAGCATTATTAATAATATATTGTACAAACTGATACAATATAACACAAGTAGATCCTCTATGTGTAACGCCGAAAAGTTGGTTTATTGGGCCTTGTAGGCAGTGGCGGCTTACTCATAAGGACTCTCGGACGCCCCCCCCCCAATGATAATATTATTTTAATAATGTAAATACCTATATGTATTTAATTCTTTGGAGATAAATGAATTATGAATTGCCGCTATGGAATTCACCATCATTTGTAGCGGAAATTTTACAATATAAAATATTTGACGAATGTATTCTGGAGTTCGGACGGTGGCCAGAGCGTCCCAGTTTCATTGCATTTAGTAATATGGGGCAAGCAGCAGACAGAGCTGAGGGTGCTGTGACGTCATTTACACAGCGTGTAATGGGCTTCTAGGGCAGAGTCCGAAGCTGCGGGTGCAGACATCTCTGTCAGTGCAGCCACCATAAATTTGATGTTCCGCATTACTAAAAACCTTGTTTTCGATGGGCAAAATAAGTTGGCGCAACTGTTCTAAATAGTGTCTCGCCACTCACACAAGTTGTTTTTTTATGTTTTTAAGTTTAACCCTTGAACTTTACTTACAAGCAGTTAAATTGAAGGTAGGCCCTATTTTTATTTTATTAGCTATAGACTATACAAACTTTGCTTTATAATAGCTATGTAGACCCCACAAGTTTTTAATATGGAGTGAATAACACTTGTGTTACGCCTGCTTTCTGAACAGTAGTGTATGTTTTGATAACATGCCTTCCCTTACGTGTATAAAATAAAACAGAGCCCTCCCATTGCCCTTAACCACCGGCCGCTACTACATTGTAGGACGTGTTAAACTGTATTGTTAGATTGTGGCCCAGCCAAGGAGCCCACCAAACCAAAACCATAATAATTATAAATTAGGATGCAAAGGAATTCTAAATAATAAAATATGAAGAATTGGCACTTGCAATTTCGTTGAGCAGTGCAATATGACGTAGAAGGGGGGGAGAGACGAGGAGTGGAAGGCTTGAACCAGCGAGCCGAGGGGGAGTCTGATCCAAAAGCCGCGAGAAGAAAGACCGCTACGGGACGAGGTCAGGTCAGTCCATTTTCGGCCACGTGCTAGCTAAATTAAACGGTATGCTTTTCGGCCACTATTAAGGCTTTATCTTGCCGTTATGTCTTTTTTATAAATCATAATTAATTCTGTAATCTTTTAATTCGGCGATAAAATAAAATATAACATTTAATTTCACTTGCGTTGCGTGCGTTCATTAGCGTCCTAACCCGACTCCTTGGCCCATCCTGACAAGATTCGGCTAAAGTGTACGCAGTCTCCAGCCAGCCGGAGCTTCCAGCTGGTCAAAAGAAGTGGAGACGGTCACAAGATCAAGGGTTGCTTAGTTCATGTCTCTGTCTACACCCTACCTACAAAGCTGTATATGTACGAGGAAGTCTCCATTCTCTACTCTCAGTTGGTGACTCATCCGTGTATCTCGTAACTATATGAATAATCACACTTTCCTCAGAGGTCAGTGTTCGAAAATATATTTTTAACAATAATTTCACTATCATCATAGAAAGGTAGCGTTGGTACCTTTAGAATTGAAAACATGCAAATTTGTATCTAATTTAGTGTGTTATAAGTTGAATAACACACGAGATGTGAATAAAAAACTCATTGAAAAGGCTGTTGTTTTAACATTTTCATTTAGATGTTTCTGAATATCAATAGCGTTCTATATGAGTACACTCCCCTACCAAATTTCACGTTTCTATATTTATTTTTATGATCGCTATCATGCTTATATATTATATAGACAACAATGGACATAAGGCATGTCGAAAATTACCTTTTCAGTTTCCTGGAAAAATGAAATGTGAAGATGAGTCCAAAAAATCGTATAGTGATATGCTGCGATAGGATGTAAATTTCTGGGAGTTAATCTCCCCTTCATCGATTTGAAGTTGGCGTGGCTCCCATTTAAGGGTTTGTGAAAAAGAAGGCCATGGAGACGGTTTTAATTATAAATTGTAGATGGACATAACAGTGTTGGACGTAATGAAGATACCGCTTCAACATCACCGCTCTTTTAAGGTCATTGTTGTGTGCAAAATGGAAAGGTAGAGAAGACTAGACGTGGAAGAACTCATACAGTAAGCCAAACCTAGTTAATTACTCCTATGTGTACGATCAGTTAACATTACATGATCTCGAGTGCTGAGTAAAATTAACAGCTAGAATTTCCATTTTAGAAATCCATTATGAATTGACAATTTCTGTAAAGCCTTAACAAGATGTACAAAAATTACAAAGTGCAGGTAAGTGCTTCTACGGTGAACTATAAGTGACAGCGGCCTAACTAATACAATAAGGGGTTATATAACTACAAATCATACATAAAATTTAGTAATTATAAAAATGGCTTCATTATGTCTGTGCAAATAACAGTTAAAAAACAAAAATTGTGAGTCAAATGGAACCATGTTGTATACAATCTCATTTCCTCACTAAAGTCTCCAAAAAGTCGTGTATAAGTACAAATTTGTAAATCTAAAACCAAAATTTCAAAGCTACTTTCTTCTAAACATGTAATAAAACAAACTGCACACTCTCATCACCAAAACTAAATATTAACAAAAAATATGAGGCATGTTTTTTTAAGTAAGGTCTTGTATTTGCCGGCTATATAACCTCTACAAACTTTTAATCCATTTTTTGGCAAGACAGTTAATCAGCATTTTGATTTCACCGACTGTGTTTACATTCAACACTGTCATAGATCTTTTATGTTCCTTGTTATTAACAAAGCCTGTTTCTCTAAATTTAGCCACTAACCTCAATACTGATGTTTTATCAGGGGCTGGATTATTTCAGCACTTAAGAGAAAACAAATCTTGCACCTCAACCACTCATTGAGTACTGAAGTATGACTCAATAATAAAAACATATTCGTCTTGTGAAAACCTATCTTCTCTCTAACAATACACTTAACATTCACTTTGTTATGACTATCAGTACAGTAGAACCTCTCTTAACCGGTCTAGTTGGGACTGACACCCGGGCCGGTTTGGCCGGTTAATCCGAGGTTCCCGTTAAACTCGTCACAAAGCTTTTTTTACAGATTCCCCTCTGTCAAGTCTTTTAAAACACATTTAACCGCGTCTCAAACGAAACAAACACACGCTTCTGTTTTCGTAACTCAATCATTTCTATTTACTGTATATACTGTACGTAGAACATAACCAGTCAAAGACAAGAAAAAAAAACTGAAAAGAAATGTTATATTTTCCATAATGTTACTAAATTGATTCGTGGAAAAAAAGCGGCTCATCAAACGTTTTTGCCTTTGTATGTCTGCTATACCGACGGGTGCCAATGCCACGGTGTTTTTACGCCGCCGACAATGGGATACCGCTATCGACAAAATCGTTTAACTCGCCGCCGCTTTGATATCACGTGTTTTTACGCCGCCGACAATGGGATACCGCTATCGATAGTCGTTTGACTCGCCGCCGCTTTGATGCCGCGGCATTTTTACTCCGCTGACAATGGGATACCGCTATCGACAAAGTCGTTTGACTCACCGCCGCTTTGGTGTTTCAATTACAATTTATTTTCGGAAACTCTCATCGAACCAGTACACTACGATATAGGCCGGTTAATCCGAGGACCGGTTGATCCGAGGCTGGTTAACAGAGGTTCTTCTGTAGTAGTCTACTGGATTTGTACGATGGTCAGATGTTGGACAAGTCTTTTCCAGTAAAATGTAGGGATATAAGATCATCAATTCAAAGACTGATTGATGGGTTGCGTTTTATATGGGACACTGTATTTCTGCTTAATAGAAAATTAAACAAGAGTATGGAAAATGTTTTAGCTAATATTCATGACAGCTAATATTTCAGAACATTCATGGAGCGCTATAAGGAACATTTACCTAAAAACAATTTGTATGCCTATAGATCAAACTTTGCGCAACATTTAGTCGACAACAATCACTCATAGACTGATTTTAAAACAAACATGACACCACTCCACATCCAAAAAAGGGACGAATGATGAATGCAATTGAAGAATTTGAAATATACAAGGCTTTTAAACAGTCACCTGACAACATACTAAATGAAAAATTATCTTTCCAGTCCAACTCATTATATGAAACAGCCCTAAGATAAAATAGACTGATAAAGCCATCCAAGTATTCCCAACCATAGACCCACCACAGCAATCAGTAGTCCGCGGACCGCACGGCAGTGCGCACTATAAACATTATGTCAGTAACTATGTATACATGTGTATGTGCATTTTGTGTGTGTGTAATGTTATATATGTCTTCGTAAATGTTTTAATGTTTTGACGACCTCTACTACAGAGATACAACTGAAGATGGAGTCCCGACTCCGAAACGCGTCTTGAGAACAAGACAAATAAAGTCACATGACGGAACAAATGAGGTAATTTATTACTACATAATAATTGCTAATATTTAGTTTATTACAAAATTTGCAAGGGGTATATAAATAAATACAAAATATATCTAGTTTATACTATGAATAGAAAACACTACTTCTATTGTCTAATATGAACTACGATTTTAGTTCCTGATTACTGTGGAAGAGTGCAGCACTTATGGAAACAACTATATACGTAACACATTATCAGACGATAAGTCACCTGTTATATAATACAGGTATTGGTTATATACAGCATGTCTCAATAAGTAATAGGTCTTCTATAGTTTATGAACAAATAAATAATATATAATTTTGGGGATATTAACTGGTTGAATATTTTCAAAATTATGCAATGAGGTAACAAATTGGTGGGAGGTATATGAGCTGCGTATTATTAACTGCAGATGATATTTAAAATTTTGAAGAAAACAAAATTGAAAACATATTACAGAAATGAAATCCATTAAAAAAAATTAGAACCTGTCTGGATATGTCTCTAAAAAGATTTGTATGGTGTTTTATTTCATCTCTTTCTTTATCGGTCATGTTGTACATCACGAAAGTCAATTTTTGTTTTTAACACCGTATGATTTTCTAATATTTGAGACTAAGTTTTCCAATTTTATCATTTAAACTGGAAAATATAGCCGCATCCATAATTCTTGAATTACACCTCTGTCTATTCTACCTTTATTTTTCCTTGAAAGGCAACAACCTTTCAGTAATCATCACTTTATAAAAGAAAAGACCCGTCTCCCCCACCAATGACCCTTGAATACTCATCAGATTCGGAAGAGAACAAGACTTGGTCAAAAGAGTCCTGACATGAAAAAAAAAGAAGATCCAGTTAGGTTTGTGAGGAATACCACACCAGTACTAATTACAAATACCCCCTTCTACCTTTATTTGCTCATAAAGTATTACACTATCCTAATACCCTTGAGACAACGTCTATGTTTACGATACATCCTACATATTTTTGTGCAAGTCAGGAAAAACCCAAAGTTGTGAGCTGGGTGTTCCCAAAATTTGTGCTGATACAAAAAAACAAGTGTTCACAGAAAAGTATTTTAGAGAATATTTACGAAAACAGAAGCTCATGTGATGAATCTCGCGACGTCCATTTCTGACCTGTAATGACTTTGCTGTTAATATTATTTAAACAAAATATGATTAAATAACCTTGCATTTGTCATTTTAATGCAATTTATTTTGACACAACTCTTAGAATAATCTAAGATATTCTAAAGTCTATATATATATATATATATATATATATATATATATATATATATATATATATATATAACACATGACATGTTTCAAAAACACATTAAAGTGTAAACACCGTTAAACATCACAAAAATAACATCTGAATATTTGAAGTGAAAAAGAATTAAACACAGGAAGTGACCTCCGGTGAGAGAGTACCTTCATGGACATGCGTGAATTTTTTCTAACCTGCAGAGAATGTGTTGGCCAGTGAGTGAGGGAGAGTGCTCAATTCGATGAGTGTTATAGTAAACAATTTCCTATCAAGATTGATAATAACCAGGTGAAAAGTATTCTGAACATTTAGCAAATTTCCGACAACGATGCCATAGCAATCGCACAAATTAAGGACCATTTAAAAAAATGACCACACTCAGGCACTCAATTAGTCCAACTAATAAAGTCATTGATCTAATACGGACCATCGTCGGATGAGATGGTTTTAAGTACAAGCTCATTTTGAGTAAGGATTTAACTATACATCACTTTTCAAACACATTGGAAAGCGGTAACAACTAAAAATAAGATAAGACTGAATATTTCCTGTGAAAATAAATGAATCAAAGAAGGTAACTTCCGGTGATAAGATGCTGGGTACTTTCACACGAATGTGTGAATTTTTTTTATGAGAGTAGGAAAATAACAAATCACAGTTTGACCAAAATCTCGTAATCATTTGTAAATATGAGATGGTGTGTTGTCGTGATACTGTTGTCAAATTCCCACTGTCCCAGAGTCTGATCTGTTGTGCTGCACAGCATCAAAAAGATAATGAGAACATCCAGATAGTAATCTTTGACATTAAATATAGTCAATAAAAAGATTTAGTTAAAAATGTAATTTCATATGTTTAGATACTGATACCATACTGAATACAGGATTCTAAGTTTGTTACCCCCAAATAAGTAGTTTAAAATTGTGTGAATCGTATATTACAGAGAACTGTCATTTGTACATATGTTGTTAGGTTAAAAAATACAATAGGCTAATATCACAAAATGACAATTATTCTTTTAACTCCAGTGAAATCTGTCCAATTAGTAAATCATGAAATGACAATTTAATTCCCCTTCTTTTGGAATGTGAAGGTTATAATTTAGGTTACAGATTAATAGGACACGGAGTCTATTGTGTTTAAATTGTTATAGTTTGGTTGCAGAGGATGGATCTGAGTTAGTGTAATCATACATGAATGTTTATTATTATTTTTGTTATTGTTATTATTTCATTTTTGAATTAATTATATTAATTTTAAGTATGCCTGTTGGGAGAGGAATAAGGATAAATAAAGGATGATTTGTCTAAGATTAAGATTAGGGGGTTCTCTGGATTTTGCGACATCCCCATATTTTTAGTTCCGAGGTGTTGTATTCTGGAGGAAGTGATTTTATAATTTTTCTCATTAAGCTGTCATCAAAAGTGGTAATGTTATGGATTGCTGCAGATCATCTGCAGTTGGTTTCCATAGTAGTCTTGGGCTAGATCCCTCTCTTTGATATGTCCTGTAGGGTCTTGACCAACGCATTTCCTCTTCCGACCCTGACGCTATTAGAGTATTTGAGGGATAGGAGTCTTTATTTTATATTAATTCCTTTCTTTTGTTAAAAGGTGATGATGGAAAATATTTCAGCTCGTTAACAGCTTACTGGAATAAGAATCACTTCATCTATACATGGAAATTTTTAAATTGATCCGCACATTCCTTAATTTGTCTCATCATTGTAATTGAAACACTTCTGAATCGTTCAAACGATTTCAATTTGGGTATCAACAAACGTGACGCAAAACGACCGCTCAAGTAGTTCTGTCACTTCACGAAAAATGAAATCTGACAAGCGCTGAGACAGACTGCCAGCCACTGATGCATTCTGCGGGTGGGAAAAAATGCAAGCATGTCTCACCGGAAGCCACCTCATGCTTCCGAGAGGAAAATTCAAGTCGAATACTTTTTTTAACAAACCTTGTAATTTAAAAATCACTCCTACAACTACATTTTCCAGTGGAAATGAAACAGAGAAAGTTAGTGCTCAGTATTTGCTCAGACTCATGGGAATAGCAAGTTTTTTCAATATAATCACAAAAATAAAAATAAAATATTACTTGGATAAACTCAGAAATACAAAAAAAGTGGAAATTTTTGTTTATAAAAACTTGCTTTATATCCACGACTATTGAACACAGCGAACAAACATTTCTACACTAATTTTGTTCTGTGGTTATCATTTCTACTGGGAACAATACGCTTATCACCTCTTTTGTTGAACATTAACCCAATTTAGGCTCTAATACTACAAATTAAAACATACATCATATTAAAATAAAGCCAGAACTTGGAAAATTTAGAATAACAGGCAATAAAAACAAACAAAACACTGAAATTGGTATTCATTATATACAAACTTATTAAACAGAAATTTTTTTAAAATAATTAATCTAACATTAACTCGTAGAAAAATAAGATTTAAGTATAACAATTGCAATAAATTACAGTCCAACATCATACTACTTACCTACTCCTGCAATGTTAACCAACCCATTCACAGTTTTACTAACGCGTAACTATACTTCAAGACTCTGTTTACCGAGTCATGTCAATAACTCGGCTCTAATGAAACTTATAAAATAAAACAAGAGTGTACTTTTAAACTTACTGATGCAGTTATAGTACATGTATGGACAGAACTAAGAAAAGAGCAAGTATTGCAATGTGAGCACACAGACAGCTACGGGAAAACTTAAAGAATTACACAAGTGTAGTTTATTGGTCATAAACAGATCCGTGGTTATCTACTGTTAGGAACTAGATATTAGGATTAAGTTAGATAGTTGAGTTTTTTCTAAGTCCCAAAATAACTACCAGAGTGTAAACAATAGTTGTGAAAAGTTAGGAAACTGCATGAGCTTGCAATCACCAAACATGTAACATATAGCTGAAAGATATATATATATATATATATATATATATATATATATATATATATATACAGTAGAACCCCTCAAACTCGACCCCCTCAAACTCGACATTCCGTCAAACTCGACAGGGCCAGTGACAAGGAGCATGGGATTTCCAAGGTCATTCACTGCATTGTTTTACGCCATGTGCGTGCCAAATGTCCGGAGGTTGTAGCTTGTTACTTTTGTTTATACAGCTGTGAGGGTTGCTCCTTTGTCTAGCCACTTTCTAATCCTACTGTAGAGGCCAAAGTTAAAGATAAAGGGTCCAGGTAGACCAGGACAGCCCTAAACATTTGTTGTCAAAACATTCATATTGTTGTGAACCCAAGCGCCTAACCACCCGGATGCTACCTGTCATTAGCACCGATTCCATTAAAGTAAGCGGCAAGTCTTTTGTCATAACAATTCAACGGAGCGTCGTAGAACTATGATTCAAGTTTTGTAATAAAGGTCTTAACCATGTGAGAAAAATGATCCGACTCTTAATTATATGCGATCAGCAGTTAAATTTATAGCATTTGTATTGGACTGTGTTTGGTATGGACATTCTTTTTCTTCGGCGACTTCGAGATGAAGCTGCCAGACGTCCAGTCGAAAATGAAAAACAAAGATCAATCAAAAGTTTTTTCAAACAATGCTAACTTTGCTCTAATGTTTTTTATATATATATATATATATATATATATATATATATATAAAATTGTTTTAATCTTTAAAAATATTTAATGGACTGTCTGTTTTTTACTGTAGACTTTACTGTAAATTTTATTACAGCATATTAGGGTAGGTCTTTTTAGTTTACTAAACCTATTGTACAAGGCCAACACTTTTTAACCCTATCTCCGCCTTAACAAAACGAATTCACGTTTTTTTCATCGGGTGAAATAATTTCAAAAATTCGCCAAAAATAGAAATTCTATCCCAATCATAAAGTGATCCATAGCTTTTTTTTAGGAAAAGGTCCACATTAATCATATATGTAACTAAAAATTTGATTGGTGCAAAATTGTAAAAGTTATAAGCTCAGGAAGCAAAAATTTTCAAAAACGGAAAATGTTTTTCTAAATTCAGGCCTAAATAAATACTATAAAAATGTATAGGCCTGGTTATACAAAATACACAAAAGTTTCATAATTTAGTTGTGAATAGAAATATGTAAAAACATTTACCAATTTCAAAGTAGTTTTTATGAAATAGATTTTTTTATGTCCGTACTACACAATGGCACTAAAATTTAGCCTTTTTTGAAACATCAATCTAAAATGTATCCTTTACCCAAAAATGAAATTTTATATACCAAATTGTAGAGAATAAATCATAGAATAGAACTGTAAACTTGAACATTTTATATAACTTACCATTTTGTAATCAGAAATTACGAAACGAAATTTCGTTATGTATGTTATGAACTCACATTCCGACATAGCCTACACTGTTACTAAATTTAGCTTGTCTAAAACTAATTTCACTAAACAAACACAATAACAAACACTACACTTATTTATTTATATATAAAACACAATTTCATAAACGTTATTCACTATAAATTACCAAAATAACATTCAATTCAGATCAAACTTACTCTAACCTAAACGTGGCTTTAGATACAATAATAGCCGTTGATTTTCAACTGTAAAATCGCTTGGTTTGAGAGGGGGTTTGCTAAACACTCAGTGGAACAAAATGTATACAAGACATACCAATGGAATCAGTGAACCTTTATCTTCAAAACCTTGTAAAAAGAATTTTACAAACACTTCATCTGCGATGAACATATGGGCTTCCAAAGAAGCTTCTTAATTGGTTGAAACCTTGGCCCAATAGCAAGACTTTATGCGGTTGGACACAAAACCTAAACCATAAACGTGATCTAAGATTTGAAAGCAGTGTTAGAAAGATCGAAATGCAAGCTTTCTATTGGTGTAAATATCATTGTCCTAAAGTCGGTGTGTATAACTGTTATAGGTCTTGAAAGTTGAAGAAATTCTAGCGTTCGTCGACGCTCGGACCAGCTGTTTAGAGTTCTGCAATTATTCCATCGATCATTACACGTGTTAATATTCATTTTAGAAACATATGGTAAATACAAAGATTAAAGTTTGAAAAGTTTCCTTTCCAACGGTATAAAGTTTATTAAGATTGGATGACAATTAGTGGGTCAAATATTAGAATGTAGCGCGCACTGTTAAAAATGCCAAAGTTCTACAAGGACTTGTAGTTTGGCGGAGCTAGGGTTAAATCTCATTTGACCGATCGATAAATTTAATTTTAATGTGTAATTGAACACACTATTTTTTTGTTGTCAGGCAGAGACTTTTTTGCAATAAACGTTTAATCATTGATAATAAATGTACAGTTATTTAAAATAATTTTGAGTATTTGTTGCAAACCTAAACATTAAATACCAAAGTTCCCTAAAACTCGACAACCCCCAAACTCGACAACCTTAAAGTCCACATTGTGTCGAGTTTGAGGGGTTCCACTGTATATACATAAGCCTTTGCTTATATATCTTTCAGCAATATAGAAGTTTGTTTTAAAATATTTGTTTCACAGGTTTTCTGAATCTCGTAAAAGTATATATCACTATATTCTTAACGTCGGGTAGGCTCTGGCTTTCTAGATGTGTAGTAAACAGTTTACACTCGCTTCACATGTGTGTGTTACGGCCATGGCGGGCCTCGAAGTTGTCCTGTGAATCCTCCATTCGGTACACTGACGTTGCTGACTTGGTTGTACTAGATTTAGTAATTATACAAATCACACTTTCTTGAAATGTCAGAGTTCGAAATTACATTTTGACAATAACTTCGCTATTTATTTGTCATTGTAGAAAGATTGGATTGGTACCATTTGCAGAATTGAAATCTACAAATTTCTATCTAATTCAGTATAAGTTAAATAACACACAAGTCATGAACAAAAACTGTTTAAAATAGCCGCCATTTTGACATTTTTAGTTATTTTAAACTCTGGAATCTGTATTTCCCAAAATTGGAAACATGTTCAATTTTACAATGTTCGACAAAATCGAGTTGTGAGTAGGAGCCTGCTTCACACAACGTTACAAGTTATGCAAAACAGTGTAAAGATTGGTCAACATATCAGGGTTGGAAAGTATGATGTCTCTTTCTAATAAAAAAGAACAAGATAACACTTACAGAATGCGGGAAGCACTTTTCAAAACCAATCCCAACGAGTCGACCCCAAGCTGCTCCTGAGAGTAACGCGGGCACAAACACACCTGCGGATACGCTCAAACCTGTAGTCATCACTGACATGAAGAAATACAGTACGAAGAACACAAGTAGAGGCAGAACATGATATGAACCTGAAACATAGGTAAAAATTTTAAGATAAATAAATTACTTTATTTTGAGTCTTCAACCCAGGCGATGAATTATAATAGAAAGAATGAAAAATAACAAACTTTGGAATATGTTCTCATAGTTATTTAGACTGTCCGCTTAACAAGAGTTGTATTCATTTAGCAAGATACAAAAATTTATACAAAAATACCGAGGAAAACAAACGAAAAATAATAATCCCAAGTGGCTTATTTTAGTGAGACTTGGCAATCCCAAGGGATGCTAGCTGGATCTACAACTTTTTCACGCAGTCTTGGGTTAGATCCCTCTCTTTTCTATCAGGTCTCTTTTGGACAACTGTTGTACTTTTCCGACACTGATTAAAGTATTCAAAAGCTAGAGATTTTTTTACTCTTCTTTTATTTATAAGGCGATGATGTCCGAAAGGTTTTACGCTTTTAAACAACAAGAAAATGAATGATGCAAAAATATTTCACGAAATTTCTCACTAACCCATACCCAAACTGAAATAAAAACGGAAAAAAAAAATATCACTTCATAGTAAAATATATAGTAAAAAAACTCACAAAAATTGATGTAAATAGGTCCTTGTTTTGTTTGAGCATATATCCAGCCTTAGCATCAAATTGGATTAAAATCGAGCTTTTATGAAGGTGGCCCAAAAAGTTCAGTTATTGAAAAAATTGAAAAAAAAAAAAAAAAAAGAAAGAAAAAATATCCCCAAGATATGGCCACAATCCAAATTTGAGAAAAATCTGTCCGTGTGTTTGGGTCTGTAGAAAATTGCACAGATGATAGTCATAAATCCATAAACTACTTTATTTGGTATCCAAGGGATCTCAAAATCGATATACCAGCAAAAACTTGATGTTCATTTTTTTTTTTTAACCATCACATACTTTTTCTATACTACGTATATGTGAGAAATAAACAAACAATAATCTACCACTGAATAACCATAGCAAACAGCTGATATATATAAAAAAACTGAACAAATAAAAGTCACACAAGAATCATGTGCAAATAATAATAATGAATAACATATGAGAGATAGGGATCAAATTATAAACACTGCTATTTGTACTCGTATTTAACAACATGCCCGAAAGAATCCCTTCTCTCATTATCAATTAAAAATACCCTTATACGTGTTGATCTTAAAATTAAAAGAGCTCTATTGAATCATTGTTTGTTGGGTTATAACAATACTGAAACTGACTTGTGATTGTACACATTTTAGTCCCAGAAATGTCAAACTAATGTTACACTAAAATTACTGCCATTAAAAACAAAATACAATGTATATCGCAATAACGTTCAAGGGATCGTGCAGTTTCGGTAATAAATGGTAGACTGTAAAGTACGCTTATTTTCAAAAATAACAGCAAAATATGTAGGCATACATTTTAAAATATACTGTAGTACAGCAAACTAAAAGAAACACTTTATTATGAAAAATAATGTACAAACGCTACAAGTAATTTATGTTGATTTTTTTTTACCTAAAATTACTCACATTTACTAGGTCCTCTAGTAATTAATGTAGAGTATAGACTGTATTTATTTTATGGACTCCTCAATAACTTTTAGTTGGGAAGATTTTAATCGCTTCATTTCAAAGAGTTGTTTTCAAAAATCGTTGTCCTTCCAAATTGTCGAAATTGTGAGTGAGACGTGCTACATTCCTTTGCAATACTTCCGTTTTTCTCTACTTTCCTATCTCCATACTATGTGAGCCTTTTCTTAATACTAAACACTTTTCTCATTCTTTGTGACATATTGAAGATGTACCAAAAATTGACTAGTGTACTTTACTGTAGAAGACGAGTAACTGAGTTACAAGACAGACAAAGTTACAGATTACAGAGTAAAAAGGGCAGGTCGGAGTGAAAGGAAAGAAGAAACAGAGCTTGAGAAAGAAACACAATAATAAACAAAGTGTTATTTTAGATTTAGTCGCTAAACATATCGGTTAGCGATTTCGCTAAGTGATTTATACTGTATATTTTATTGTATTAGAGTGTCGCTTAAACTATTCATAACATACAAAACAGGCCTAATTTTATGCAAATAGAACCTCAGGGCCTCACTGATACTAGCGAGTGCAGGTGTGGCGGAACCTAGGACCTTAACCTCAGGGCCTCACTGATACTAGAGAGTGCAGATGTGGCGGAACCTAGGACCTTAACCTCAGGGGCTCACTGATACTAGCGAGTGCAGATGTGGCGGAACCTAGGACCTTAACCTCAGGGGCTCACTGATACTAGTGAGTGCAGGTGTGGCGGCGGAACCTAGGACCTTAACCTCAGGGGCTCACTGATACTAGAGAGTGCAGATGTGGCAGTGGAACCTAGGACCTTAACCTCAGGGCCTCACTGATACTAGTGAGTGCAGGTGTGGCGGCGGAACCTAGGACCTTAACTTCAGGGGCTCACTGATACTAGAGAGTGCAGATGTGGCGGTGGAACTTAGGACCTTAACCTCAGGGCCTCACTGATACTAGTGAGTGCAGTGTGGCGGCGGAACCTAGGACCTTAACCTCAGGGGCTCACTGATACTAGAGAGTGCAGATGTGGCGGAACCTAGTACCTTAACCTCAGGGGCTCACTGATACTAGAGAGTGCAGATGTGGCGGAACCTAGTACCTTAACCTCAGGGGCTCACTGATACTAGAGAGTGCAGATGTGGCGGAACCTAGGACCTTAACCTCAGGGGCTCACTGATACTAGAGAGTGCAGATGTGGCGGAACCTAGTACCTTAACCTCAGGGGCTCACTGATACTAGAGAGTGCAGATGTGGCGGAACCTAGTACCTTAACCTCAGGGGCTCACTGAGTGCAGATGTGGCGGAACCTAGTACCTTAGCTGGATCTACACCTTCTTTCATGTAGTCTTGGGTTAAATCCCTCTCTTTCATCTTTCCTATCACATCTCTCTTGACCAACTTTTGTTCTCTTCTGACCCTGACGCTACTAGAGTATTCCGAGGAGTTTATTTTACAGGTTTTTCCTACATTTTTATAAGGCAATGATGACTGAAAGGGTTTTCGAATTTAAACAACAAGGAAGGAAAAAATTATGGAAACCATCATAATTGGAATTTTTTAACAACTAAATCGTTATTTATGTCACTAGCATGGAACTAATGAGTCAATATTTTGAACTTATCTTGAAACATGCAAATGAAAACAATTTAGGCAAGAAATAAAGACACTAAATAATAATAGATTAAACGATGCAGGTTTTTAGTTTACAATTTTACTGACGTACAATTCGTACTATTTACTAAGCCTTGACATGGCCAACTATCTTCAGAGTGGAATTCTTTTAATTCCACTTTAAATTCATTTGCACCAGAACAAACACTAATTTTACAGATTCAGATTCATAATAATTCTACATTTTGTTGGCACATAAGTCATCATAAAGTGAACTTTGATCCATAATTCTCTTCACAATGGGTTGCACATTAATTATTTGAATTCCAATAATACAACTGTTTGAAGGAAACTTATAATTATAAGAAGCATAGATCATATAGCATGTCAAACTTGTAAAAACTGTCAAAGGTTGGAGTGGTTCGAGCTTGGTTGCTATTGTTGAATTTTTCCGTATATGAGAGTAATTTTTAAAAGTTTAAACCATTTAATTGCACAAAAGTTTAAATAATTAATAAAATTTCAACTGGCAATACAAACTACATTTCCTAATTTTTTACGTAATCTCTAAGCAATTGTTGAAACGCGGCAAAAGTTTGTTGATCCCTTCATAATAGAATTCTGCTGTAACAGAGCAGTAACCAAATGATTATTTCTTTTAGTGAAGCCCAACTGGCATTTGTACTCGAGCTCAACAAAAACAATCTCATAACAGGTCATGCAACTTGAGAGAAAGCCTAATGCAGTTCATCAATATGATGTATCCGCTTTCACGATATGCTCATTGACTCTGTCAAGTCTTCGATGATGACAGTTGACTGACAGCTTCGTAATTCATCAAGAAAAATCAGTTCTTCCTTCATTAAAAAGTTTACACCATTTGCACACATTATCCTTATGCATAACTCCTTCCCCATACATTTCCACAACTTGTTAACAAATTTCAGCATGACGAATACTTTTGGCGTTCCAAAATTTAATCACATAGTGCGCTTCAAAATCACCAATATTGTTAATCGACAAAGTGTTTTACCGTGTATCATACACAAACAACTAATACATGTAGAGGTTTGACATACTGACGATATAGTAGAGACTTTATGGGCCTTGACACTGCTGTAGTAGGTGCTCAAATGGTTCTTACTTAAAAAATTATCTTTGTATTATTACACGGAGTATTTTTCCTCCCCCGTCTTCATTAGTCCAACGCGAGTAAAATGAAGATGTAACTTTACAAAAAAGACACATATCTCATATTACTTTCTTAAATCTCATCCTAACCCAGTTACACGGCAATATCAGAAACATGTGCATTGAACATAGTGTTCTTTGTGAAGAAATTTGGTAGTTGGAACTATACAAGTCAAACTTGAGTAATGTTGCTACAAAATGTGATTTCTACCGATTCTTTACATATTTTGTATAATTCTATGCTTTCAAAGTTGGAAAGTGGATAAAGTTTTCTAGAGATTTCAGAGACTAATATAATCATACCTTTAGGATCATGGAATAGCGATCTCAGAGTGTCTTCTGCTCGTTGGAACCAAAATGCACTGAGCTCGTTGTGATGATTATCCTTACAGAACATCTGAAACAATAATGATTACCACGTATACAGGCAGTTCCAGAAGTTCTGTCTATCAACATAACTCTTCAATGACAAAATTTCCAAATAATCCGTTCATTTTGTTTTCTTCTATAGAATAACAGGAAAACTTAATAAAGATTTCATTTTTCTTAAATAGCTTCACTTTTTATAATTTTATTTTTTTATGACCAGTAAATATAACAAAAATTAAAACTGTGTTTACATTTATAAAAATAACAACACTTATGTAAAAAAATGAATTAAAAATACAAAATCTTTTTCACTTTATAATTTAAGAAAATCTAGTAATATGTTCCAAATTCCATTCGGATGAAGTTATGCGTAAAGCTAGTCGAAAATTTTGATTACCTTATCTGGTTTAGCACAAATAAAATAAAAAAAAAAAAGAACATTTAGATTGGTCTAAAATAATTGAAAAGTTAGCCGAATAGTGTTGGCCATTTTGGAAGCACAGTAGATTGTACTTGGAGCAAAGGACAATGCACAGTATAATGACAGAGATGAATAGGAGGTAGTAGTGTCAGGGATTTGAATAACTGGAAAACTTTATAATAGCCAAAGATTAAATTTTTTGTTGGTAGCTTCATTTTTTTGTATTTGTTTATTTTTTGATGATTAATAAATACAAATATCTCGGAATGACCTCGATGCAAAGCTCCGATGGAAGGAGCAAGTAAAAAAGAAAAAAAGAGGAGCTAAAGCTCCGATGGAAGGAGCAAGTAAAAAAGAAAAAAAGAGGAGCTAAAGCTCAAATTCAATAAAATGTATTGGCTTATTGGAAGAAATTCCGAACTTTCAATAAGCAACAATATTGTTGTACAAGCAAGTTCTGAGACCAATATGGACATAATATGGTGAACCACTCTGGGGATGTACAAAAAAAAGCAACAGTAGAATAATACAAGTTTTCCAAAATAAAGTATTGAGAACGATTGTCAACGCCCCCTGGTATGTGAGGAACGACAACATACAAAAGGACCTAGGCATTGAATCTGTGGAGGAAGTCATCAAGCAGCTTTCTGTTAAACATCGTCACAGGCTAAAGCATCACAAAAATACATAGAATGTCAAATTGCTGTACCGTAGTGACAACATCACAAGAAGGCTGAAAGGGACCAAGCCAATGGACCTCTCTAGGCCATAAACACATTGGGACCAGCCGTCGGACTGCACTCCAGCACACAGTGAACACATAATGTTAAAGAAAAATTGCTATATGAGGCACACCTCAGTTATAATATAAATAAAATAATAATTTTAAAAAATTAAATAAATAAATACAACAATAATTGAAACTCTGCTTACATTTCTAAAAATAACTACACATTTTTGCATTTCTCTTTATATTCTGTGATATAAATTCTTTTTTATTGAACATCTTTAAACATTAGGCATACTCTTTCATAGAAATATATTCAAATTAATGCATTATTTTGGCATTAACTGTGAATATATTATGCACTCTTTGTACATTTAAATGACTTTATTTTTCAAACTAAAATGGAAAAGAATTGTCGAAAAAACAATAATTTTTGTAGAGCTGAAAAATATATAGTTTTTTTAGTAATAATTTTAGTTTTTTCTCAATGTTTTATTTTTATATTTATATGTAACAAATGCTCAATTTTAAAATGAACAAATATTTTTGAATTTGGAAATGTTTGTTATAACAAGATTTTATTTTGATGGACACAGACATAAAACAAAGAGCAATAAGTATCTGGGAAGAGATAATATATTATTATTTAACCCTAGAACTTGCCAGTTAAAATTCTCTAAATTTCAGGTAGTTTTTAGTATTTTGTACGTATATATTCACACAAATTCACCATAAATTGAAAAATAATTAAAACTACAAAATGTTGCATAATAAATTAAATTAACTCAAATAGACTCACGTCTATCCAAGCTACATTGTGTTATCAACAATATTAACTTGGATCCTCAAATTTAATCTATAAAACAGTTAATTTACAATATTTTTCTATTATACAGACTTATGAAATATACACTTATATTCACAGTAAATGTTTTCTGGGTTAAGAGATCATTATAGCTGTATGAGCACATCTACTGTAAGGATTCACAATTATTATTTTTTTTTTACTTTAACTGGGTTGACTTTTAAATTGGAATTTTTGGGCACCATCAATGTTTTGGAAACATGCAACCTTGAACTTTTGTAACACACTTTATCTGCTAGGGTCGTGGGGTTTATAAAACAAAGATATAGCTTCTGAAATACTTACACAATTATTAAATCTGATAAATACATATTACAACTTGGAAACATTCACAAAAATTACAAGAAATATAACGCTCATACTTTTATTATATCAGTTGCTTATTGTCCTTTATGTAGTGTACGACTGTGTGTTAGTTTTATCTGATCACGTTTGTATTTAGTCTTAGCTTTCACTGCTCACGCCTAGTTTTTGTTTTATGTTCTTTTCTTAGGTTATAGATTTTAATTTAATTTCCAATATGGCCCTAGACTACTAAGCTATGTTAATGTTTTTTATTATGCTCTAGCTTTTACACTTAATAATGAAGTTGATTTATACTCGAAACATTATATTGTATGTTCGTATCGTAACATCGTTTCATATACATAAATGATGGCAAATGTCTGATTAAACCATATTAATAATATGAACAATCGATCATTATCAAATAACTTTAAAACCATTAAACAAATTAGCATCACTCTATGTTTAATTAATAATTCACAAATATTAAATCATAATGTTCATTATGATATGATTCACGTATGATATTCATGTATTCAAATCGTATGATGCTAACGATGTCGATAAATATAGAGCTAATGCAAAGTTTGAAGAACTTTGTTGACCATGTAGTCTCGGTAGGTTAGTTTTCTATTTGTGAAGTTTTTAATTGAATTTTCAAATTTCTAAATAGAAACTACTTTTCATTTTTAATTCAAGAAAATAATTCTGAACTACGATTAGTCAAAATATGATTCACACTTTACCAAAGTGTGACAACACTCCTTCGAGTCAATCACTTTCTATCATTATAAAAACAAATTTAAAATCATTAAGTAGGTGACTAAACTATATACAACAAGATTATATATAGATTGTAAAGGGTTAATATTTTGTTCTCCACAAATGAAGGTTTACAATGAACAAACACCATAGTTGAATTTTGATTAAAAAAAAAAACACCAACTTTATTCGCAACAAAAGTATTTTATTAATTCTACTGGCAGAACCTTCTAAAAATTCATCCAGACTTGGCAGGTATAGATTTGTTAAAATACGGAGATTTTTAGCGATGCACAAAAACAATGACATCTCTTATACATATCTACCAACCTACAAAACTAAACTTCTGACATGTTGTACATTATATGAAAACTTAAATCTTGAGCTAACAAACAGTACAGGATACTTAAAGGGTACAAATTGTGAGATTGGCAACAGATTGTCTGATCATCTAATAGATGTTGGCAGTTAACCCATTGGCTTAGCCCTTTTCGGAAACTTTGCTTGACCCTAATCTAGCAATTAAAATGGCTGAGTTTGTACAATATTAGAAAAATATAAATAACTTTTGATTCGTAATTGTGATTTTAGTTTCGTTTTCACCATTTTATTCTAAATTAAATTCTCTCTATAACAAATATAAGTTACGTACAATAACGATTTTCTATAATTTTTATTTACGAAACACAGCACAACGTAAGTATTCACTAAAACAGTAAACAAAACAAATGTTTATAACCTAATCAGAACACAGAAGTCATCTGTTTATTTGATACGTTGCTTACAAGTGTTGCCAACATCAAGTAATCTAAATATTCTAAAAGTATAATAATGATATCGTAATATAAACTGAATAAATCTAGCTTATATCACACGTGTGGTAAGGTTTCACTGGGACTGCGCGTGAACACTGCTTATAAAAAAGTACAATTTAATTACATTTTAATCGTAATTTTCACAATAAAATGCAAAGAAACCATTCTCAGTGGACCCTGCTGTCATCTAACACATTTATTCGAAACTACGTCAAACCAGTCAAACCTACGCTTAATAAAGAACGTTGTTTTCCAGGACACGGAACAGTTCCGTATGTCTAGGCCAATGGGTTAAGGAAAGAATTTGACCATTTAAAAATATATGATTAGCAGTTGTAGGGTTAAATCGCTAAGTGCTATGTTCTGTAAGGAATCAATGAAGTGTTTCGAGATTTAAATAAATAATTTTCTTACCTTGACGGCAAACTTTGTGCTCTCTTCTGTATCATCTTGACAGTAGTCCAATGCGTAGATAGATACCATCCCTGCGGTTGCTGTCATGAAAGCTACAAGTAAAGCTTCTAATAGTTTACACCATTGCTTCTTCACATATCTAACAACAAAATACAAAGTTAATTCGCTCCATATATATTTAATGTTCTCATATAAAAGGACTAAAGTGGTGTTTTTACTACTTTATTTACCTCGACTTTAGTATTTAATTTTACAGATGGTCAGACAGACCCCAAAATAGGTTCAAATAGAACCTACACTTAACCCTTAGCACGCGTATGACGGGATTTCACGTAACCCTCAACTTGACTAGTAACGTGTATGACGGGATATCTCGATTCAACACTATTTGACTTCTGCAGGTATTTTTAATTCGTTTAAAGTCCAATAGAGTGCAGGGAAATGTCCTATTGGTGTACAGTGACACTCCCACTATGGTCTTTGTTCTCGATCTCCTGTCGTTGGACTTTATTTGGTTGTTATAGCAACCAGGCGCCATTTTGTGTTCTGCCCCAGCGCGTATAACGCGATATCTCGTTCTAGTAAGCTACGACTGTCAGTTGTGTAATGTTTTGTGTCAGTGTTATAACTGCTATAGCTGTTCATTGTTGATTTGTTTAGGCCGTATTATTTATATTTTAGGTTATAGTATACATTTTTATTTCGTGTAAAATAGGCGAGTTATAAAAATGGCAAACCCTGACTACCATGGATTTGATCAATTTATCGATGAAATAATGAATGCATCTTTTTCAACTACAGAATACATTTTGAAATATAGACAGTTTCTATGGACATGGTATTATCGTCAAATATTGTTTGTGTGTTTATATGTATATTTAGTCTATATCAGTAATTTTTTTGATGTCCTGAATGTAGGTAATTATTATGAGGAGTAGAAAGATATTTTTGATACGGTATGTTGATTTTTCTCAAAATCTTTTTTTAGTTAAATTTATTTGTTTGATGAAATTCAGGTTATTTTGAATTAAATAGTAGGCCTACTTTTATATAAAAAAATTAATATGATTTGTTTGTAAATATAAAAATAAATAAATAATCTGTTTCATAGGGCGGTCAAAAATGTGAAATTAAGTATTTTTTCTTGTTTTAATCTGTAAAAAAATTTTAAAAATAATTTTTAAGCCAATCTACTTTTTTTTTTACCAAATATATCTGTAAGAACCCAAAATCAAATAGAACTTTAAACAATTATAAAAAATTGTTTTTCCCTAATAGCACGTTATGAGTAAATAGCCTAAATTGTTATTCAGCATGCTAAGGGTTAAGATTGAACTACCAAAAACACTTTTTAAAATGGGTAGTGTTTTAAAATATTCATTCCTTTATTTTTTAATAATAATCATATTCTTTGAGTAGCATTGCATAAATGAGTAATAAATTCACGAGGACTTTTGAGTATGATTTAGATAGTTGACCGTTAGTTACAATTATGAAATGAATTTGTAATGATTTACAATATTGAACAAGTATAGAAAGTGTTTGCACAAGTAATGCAACTTGTGTTCCAAGTTGATTTGATGTAAACCCCAATCGTGTACAGCTAGCTATTTCACACAAAGGTTTGAATTCACTGACACCGTATTTAAAACATAGAACTAAATGAATTTATACTTGATGGTATGTAACTCACGACAATCATTAATTAAAATTAAAATTTTAACCAGCCAAGATGGTGTACATTGTTCAGTAGGCCCTAATGCAGTAAACATAAAACAGTAATGCGGTAGTTTATGAATAAGAGGTTTCGTAGACTGGTGGATAATGATATTAAGAGAAATCGATATGAAGGTTGTGAATAGAAGTGGAGTGAAAGCACGAAATATCTGTAACAGCTAGAACTGGAGTAACATTTCCATTACTTTGGACAGTGGAGTTAGAACGGGGGGGGGGGAACATGCGAGTTAGCGTCGCTTTTCTTTATAGTAAGGAGTGGGAGGTATGAACTGCATTTTTCTGTATCAATATGTATCGACCTCCATGTGAAAAAATTCTTGACTCTAAAATTGACGGTTTATCTTCCACAAAAGTTTTTTTTTTAAACACAATTTATTTTCTTTTAGCCTATTATTTAAAATAGTCTATTCACAAGTTTTAAAAGTACACAGTTTTTAACAAAGTCTATTTACAAATATATATATATATATATATATATATATATATTCACATATTGTAATTACGACATTCACTAAGGTTTCTTTCACTAATGATGAAGATTATGTTTCTTTTTTTTAAACATATTTATTTTTTTTTTTTTAACATCAGTATCGTACAATTTTTGAAAACAAATTAAACTCTCCTTTATTTTAGAACTCTTTTGAATATAGTAATACATGACTATAATAAAATTTTCTGTTAACTAGTAAGCAACAGTTCTCTTATTTATGGTTAAATTTATTTAACGGCAAGAACAACCCATTACAATAAAGTTTTCAATTTCATATTTTAACGACTGCAATACTTTTTGTGCCTATTATTACTGGAGCATTATCAGTCCTAAACACAATGCAGTTGTCCAACGGCACATTTCCAATTTTAAATTTATGTAGAAGAAGTTCGGAAACTCTTCTGTAGCATCAACATTAAGATCGAGCACAAACAATAAATCATATTTAATATGCAAGTCCTTCGTGTCTACATACGTAACCACATTGGAGTAAAATTTTTGATCCTTTTGGTTGCTACCGTCAGTAGAAATACAAAATGACAATTTCTAATCATACTTAAAATTGTATAAACATTTTAAAATGTTATTTCTCGTATATCAGTAGTTTTTTCTTTGAGCAAATCATTTTTTAGCAATTTTGTTATGAGGAAACATTTTGCGAAAAAATACACCCACATGATTGTACTACTAAGAATATTATATTCTAAAAGAAAATTTGTAAAGTAACATTCTCCTTTTTAGTACATGTGTCTTTTCTTTACCAACACTGAAATTAAGTTTCAAATTTTTCTCAAAAGAATTACCACAAGACTTGTTTACATTTTACTATCCCACGCCGACCTCCATGTGATACAGTAAAATCACACCGACAAATACTGCAAAAGGCAAATGTACTGTCTTTTCTTGACTCTAAAATTGACGAAAACTCTTCCAAAAGAGATTTTTTAAACACAATCATAATTTCTTTTAGCCATGATAATACATTACACGACGCAATTAAACTTTAATTACACCAAAACTTTAACCGGAAAACACAACATTTTGTAATTGAAACTGTATAGGGGTTTTCTGCACAGATCGGAGTCAGATGCTAAAAATAACCTACTGACTTTCTGCCTAAACAAATATACACAACAGCAAACGAATCCATACGACAGTAAGTGGTTAACCTTGAGTCTAAGTCTACTTCCTGTATACAATAAGTAGACCTACAATATAAGAAAAATTAACACAAATTGTTTACTTACGAAACAAATAAACTGACTAAATTTATTACTGTGGAAAGTGCTTTAACTTTTTCCCTACTTATTTATTGTTAAATGTTATTGTTATGGTTAAAGCCAAATTGTATAAAAATACAGGGAAATTGATTGCAAAAACAGAACACCGGAAATTGGTTTCAAAATACGGAGTCTCTTGTCCTAAATACAGAGAACTGGTAAGTCTCCTCTTTATATTCTACAATAGATAAATAATCCAACTTACTTCATTCTGAAAACTGCGATACGCATGTTGATAGCAACAAAGATGGCCCCCAAGAGTCCACCCACTGCACCCATTCCTACGAATATTGGAAGTTCGAATACTTCATAGTTGGTGATGGAGTCGTTGAGTTTACCAAAGAACAACAAACCTGGATGTGTCAGCTGACCTGCAACACAAGATAACAAATTTAAGAAACTGATCAAGAAACTACTGACCTGATAATTGATAAAATGTAATGTCACTTGTACATAAAATTATATAATGGAATATTTAGCGTGTTCATTTTATAAGTTCCATATGTATAATTGAATGAACGGTTCAAAAATATTCCACGAACTTCCCCTCCCTCATTCATCCCCAAAACTAAATAAAAACAAGTCGAAATTAACCATCACAAAAATATGACTTTGGTAGTTGCCAACCAAAAATGACAATGAACACAGTTTCTGGAAAATATTTAAATAGGACATAAACTTGCTTCGCTTGAACGAGAAACTTCAGTATAAATCATATTTGATTCAAATCAAATTTTTAATGACCACAGGTGAAAGTTGAATATTGTTTTTTTAATTATTCCTAAACTGTAATTTTGCACACAGAAATCCTCACATTTCATTAAAGTTTGAACGAAATCGGTAGAGCCAATTTTGAGAAATGAAGTATCTTATAACAGCTCCATGTCAGATTTATTGTTTTTACTAATAACTTATAAATTGGCAATTTTTGAAAGATGCCAACCAATATTCTTTGAATCCTCGGTAACTACACATGAGGAAAATTGTTAGATCCTAATTTAAACCCTTAAGGCCATTCCACACTGCAAGTGGCGTGCGTGGCTGGACGTATGCTAACTACTTTTCAAAATATAGCTCCCCTGCTTATCAAATGAGACTGTTCACACTGCAGAGCCACGGCCACGCGCTACGCCCGCTAACTGGACACGCGTGGCTACCGTTCGCTCCTTGAGCGATCTTTTTAAACATGGCGGATACATTTTTAGCCTGCACATGCTCTTTAAACTGGTCAAGATTTAATCTAAAATAAGTGCAGAATTTTTCATTGTCAGCCTCAAGATCACGCATAAATGATGGTATTCACCATAACACTTTCTTTTTCTATTGATCGGATGTACCCACTCGTTTCTTGTTGTCAAACAATACAACAACGCCAGCTCATCATCACTACTGCTGCTGCTGGAGTCATCAAACCAAGGTAAGCCGCACGAAAATCCAGATTCACACCGTGGGATTGTCAGAGCTGACATCTTTCTGAATACTGACGGTAAACGTGGCTGGTATAGCATCGCAACAGTCGCGACTATGTGAATTGGCACGTGGCTAGCGTGACATACATCCAGCCACGCACGCCACGTGCAGTGTGGAAAGGCCTTTAATGTGGTTCGCCGAGCAGCGCTAGCATGTTTTTACCCTCTGTATTTGTAGATTGCCGAGCACTGCTCGCCTGGCAGTAGTCCGTCAGCTAATGATCTCTACCTGCTGTTTAGGACTATTTCAAGAAACTAAAATATACAGAATATGTAAAAAGGTATTTTTTTTCATTTACCAATGGTCTACCTGAAACCAGTGCATTTTATTATTTAAAAATAATTTCTGGAATCAAGTGTTTCTTTACTAATCAATCTCAGCCTCAGAAGTTTCTGTCCTTTACATAGTGATTTTACAGAATTTTCTCATATTTTTATAGTATTATTTTTGATTTTTGGAAAGATAAAAGTGAATCGTTGCGTTTAAATTAATATAAGGATATTTCGTCACTTTATTGTGTGGTGATTACCACCACTCCCCCTCCCCTTCGTGAATCTGCACATATCCGCCCGGCTAGCTGATAAAAGCAGAGTAGTGCTCGAGACAGCGGTGAGACAAGTCCTCTGTCACCGTTCTTATTAAATTTGTATTATTGTGCCGTATCATTAACATGCCTTGCTAAACCCAAAGGAATAGGGCCGTTCGGCCCTAGGATTATATCTGGGCGCATCGCGATTTTGGCTTATCGTAAAATTATTAGTCAAACTATACGTGGCTACGTTAGGCACTGGTATAGACCGACATGTTGTTGCCATACAGTGTAGTTAATATTAACATTGGTATTAGTGTAATTCTCTTATTTTTAGTTAATTAGTTTGTAGTAATACTCGTCAAAAATGGCTAGCCTAAGTTGAGATTCGTCCAGTGTACTTATATTAATTTTACCACGTGATCAGGACCTGGTAATACATTATCAAAGTAGATCCGCGGACCACCCAAATCGTACCCCCCAATGCAATAGCATTTTCTCGCTACCTTTGCAATTGTATGTTTTAGAAAGATAAGTAAGTGAGTGTGTTTATCGGCTAATATTTTTATAGGTTAGATCTGTGTTTACTTTTGTTTATAATTATTTTTATAGATTTTTAGTAAATTTGAAATGTTTTTAGTGGTGGAGTCTCATAATGGCTCATGTAATAAATATTTAAATGAACAGTTTCAAGCACTTACTAAAACATGTAAAAAAAATATTGCAGCATGTTAAGGAATAGACGTTGTATTAAGAATCGATCAATAGATGTTGCTAATGTAGAACAAAAAATGTATTTTAATGATGAGTCTACTCGGAATGGTTTTATAATGGTATAAGCAGTTTAAGTGATTGTGTAAACTTCAAAAGTTTGTATTTGTGTAAATGTAATTAATATATGTGACAATTTAAGTTTGTGTGTTTTATGTTTCCGTAGGAAGCTACAAATGAGTAGCGAAACAGTTCTGTAGCAATAATAAAAAACTCCAAAAACTTTCAACTTCTAGGTAAGTAATTATTGTTCGGTGTTATTGTCTTTACTGAACTAAACAGGTTCAAAAATGTGCTTACAACTAATAGCACCCCAATCCAAAATAATGTCTATCGTCACGAGCGATTGCACATTGGAAATGATCTCTCAAAACCATTTACTATGGTAATATGTGATCACAAGGAGTTACAGATGACTCTAAACAAAGGGTAAAATCTGAGGAGGCAAACCTAAGGAAGGATAAAATAAAGCAAAAGCTTAAAGTTTCAAATATTTATTAGTATAAATGAGCTAGAATTGTTTCGCCTTGCGGCATCGACGGGCTACTGATTTTATATTTGAAATATTTGAAACTTTAAGCTTTTGCTTTATTTTATCCTTGAATATGGAGTTTCAACAAGAAATATCTGCTATTACATTAAAGTTAAACCCAAGGAAGAATATATCCTGCCACTGGAGATATACCCAACAGGGTTTCAGTTATAAATTACAGCCTAAATGGAATATGTCAATATAAATATAACAGTAAGGATATACAGGATGTTTGATATAAGTCTTCCAACTGTTATACTAGAAAATTATTTGATATATTGAAAAAAAGTCAAATGGCAACTCTCAAAATTTTTTATGATGCCTTACTTTTAAATCTTTTGGGTTTTTTTAAATTTTGATACCATCAATCATTTTTCCGAATGTCCAGCCAACTTAAAAATATTTCAAAGCAATACCTATTTTATACGATGGTTTTAGATTTTACAAATAATTTTTAGATATTTATTCTTGTGTATTTTTTTAATACATCCAACTGTTCAGGAGCTAAAGAGGCTCAAGGTAGCAAAAAACAAAATTTCAGACATTATCAAGGGCATATTTTCTGTATTAAAATTGGAACGTAGGGTTCTGTAATGAAAACTACTAGAAATTTGAAAAATCACATTTAAAGGTTTTTTTTTAGAATAGTCTCAAAAATTTAATGCAAGCTTTAAAGTAAAGTTCGTTGTATGACACAAAGCCATGAGAATAAAATAAATTTATAAATAATTTAACCGTTACTATTATCATTATTATTGTACTGAATACTTCCTCGGATCTTTTTTTTTTTGTATGATTATAGCTGAAATACTTAAAATTATAAAATAAAAACAATGTATTGTCTTCCTAATTTTAATTTAATTACTATAATTACACATTAAAAGAACAATGTGTATAGAACAACATCGGTATCACCAAATAATTATTATTGCACTCAACACTCCCTCAGATCTCATTTTTGTAATTTTAAGTTTTTATTATTTTTCTTTCCGATTATAGCTGAAATAGAGCTAATAATTAAAATAAAATAAAAACAATGTATTTTCTTCCTAAATTTAATTTAGTTACTATAGTTACAAAATAAAAGAACAATGTGTATTGAACACCTTCGATATAACCAAATATCATAAACTATAGTGTTAAAATATCAAAAATTGTATAAAATAACAACAATGTATTTTCTCCCTGATTTTAATTTAGTTACTATAGTTACAAAATAAAAGAACAATGTGTATAGAACAACTTCGATATAACCAAATATCATAAAAAAATAGTGTTAAAATATCAAAAATTGTATAAAATAACAACAATGTATTTTCTCCCTGATTTTAATTTAGTTACTATAGTTACAAAATAAAAGAACAATGTGTATAGAACAACTTCGATATAACCAAATATCATAAAAAAATAGTGTTAAAATATCAAAAATTGTATAAAATAACAACAATGTATTTTCTCCCTGATTTTAATGTAGTTACTATAGTTACAAAATAAAAGAACAATGTGTATAGAACAACTTCGATATAACCAAATATCATAAAAAAATAGTGTTAAAATATCAAAAATTGTATAAAATAACAACAATGTATTTTCTCCCTGATTTTAATTTAGTTACTATAGTTACAAAATAAAAGAACAATGTGTATAGAACAACTTCGATATAACCAAATATCATAAAAAAATAGTGTTAAAATATCAAAAATTGTATAAAATAACAACAATGTATTTTCTCTCTGATTTTAATTAGTTACTATAGTTACAAAATAAAAGAACAATGTGTATAGAACAACTTCGATATAACCAAATATCATAAAAAATAGTGTTAAAATATCAAAAATTGTATAAAATAACAACAATGTATTTTCTCCCTGATTTTAATTTAGTTACTATAGTTACAAAATAAAAGAACAATGTGTATAGAACAACTTCGATATAACCAAATATCATAAAAAATAGTGTTAAAATATCAAAAATTGTATAAAATAACAACAATGTATTTTCTCTCTGATTTTAATTAGTTACTATAGTTACAAAATAAAAGAACAATGTGTATAGAACAACTTCGATATAACCAAATATCATAAAAAAATAGTGTTAAAATATCAAAAATTGTATAAAATAACAACAATGTATTTTCTCCCTGATTTTAATTTAGTTACTATAGTTACAAAATAAAAGAACAATGTGTATAGAACAACTTCGATATAACCAAATATCATAAAAAATAGTGTTAAAATATCAAAAATTGTATAAAATAACAACAATTTATTTTCTCTCTGATTTTAATTAGTTACTATAGTTACAAAATAAAAGAACAATGTGTATAGAACAACTTCGATATAACCAAATATCATAAAAAATAGTGTTAAAATATCAAAAATTGTATAAAATAACAACAATGTATTTTCTCTCTGATTTTAATTAGTTACTATAGTTACAAAATAAAAGAACAATGTGTATAGAACAACTTCGATATAACCAAATATCATAAAAAATAGTGTTAAAATATCAAAAATTGTATAAAATAACAACAATGTATTTTCTCCCTGATTTTAATTTAGTTACTATAGTTACAAAATAAAAGAACAATGTGTATTGAACAACTTCGATATAACCAAATATCATAAAAAAATAGTGTTAAAATATCAAAAATTGTATAAAATAACAACAATGTATTTTCTCTCTGATTTTAATTTAGTTACTATAGTTACAAAATAAAAGAACAATGTGTATTGAACAACTTCGATATAACCAAATATCATAAAAAAATAGTGTTAAAATATCAAAAATTGTATAAAATAACAACAATGTATTTTCTCCCTGATTTTAATTTAGTTACTATAGTTACAAAATAAAAGAACAATGTGTATAGAACAACTTCGATATAACCAAATATCATAAAAAAATAGTGTTAAAATATCAAAAATTGTATAAAATAACAACAATGTATTTTCTCCCTGATTTTAATTTAGTTACTATAGTTACAAAATAAAAGAACAATGTGTATTGAACAACTTCGATATAACCAAATATCATAAACTATAGAAAAATAGTGTTAAAATATCAAAAATTGTATAAAATAACAACAATGTATTTTCGATAAATTACATAATGACATGTTTGTTCTAGATTAGAGTAGATATTGAAATATTGTATTTTCTTTAGCTTGTAAGTTCGTGATTAGTTTAATAGATAATAAAAATGATTTGTAATTTTTATAATAATGTAATTTGGATTGATAACACTGACTCTTCACCTGTTTTTCACCAGTGCCATCTGGTTTTGTAAAATGTTATGTGAAGTAAATTATTTATATTTATACCATGTGAGTAACAAAATTTATTTTGTTGATTTTCAAATTTCTACTAGTAGTTTTTATTACATTATACTCTATCTACGTTCCAATTTTAATCTCTGTTCAATGAAAAACGCATACAATCTTGTATTTCAGTTGGATGTATAAAAATATACAAAATAATAAAAGTCATTAGATCACTTGTAGAATTTAAAACCATCATAACAATAGGTATCTCTATAAGAAATTTAAAATGTCTGCCATATTGGAAAAATAGGTGATGATATCAAAATTTTAAATCCCCCAAATAATATAACATAAAACTTCAGAGGATTTCGAATTAGATTTTTTTTTAATATATCAAATACTTTCCAAGTACAGTAGAACCCCTCTAATCCGCCCTCGGGTGGTCCGTTACTCCGGTTAATCTGACCGTGTTCGAGCTCGCGATATTGTGCCGACTCGCCGATGACTCGCGGCCCGTCTGGCGCCATTCTTTCCGGTTTGTTATCGTTTTCCCGCTTCAGTGCTGTGTCATCTCTCGTAAAAAATTAAACACTACAAAGCTTTTTTACAGATTCCTCTCTGTCAAGTCTTTTGACACATTTAACCGCGTCTGAAACGAAACCAACACACGCTTCCGTATTCCCGTTTTTGTAACTGGTTCATTTTTATTTACTGTATATATTGTACGTAGATCATAACCAGTCAAAGACAAGAAGAAAACCGAAAAAAATTGTTATATTTTCCATAATGTATACTAAATTGATTCGTGGAAAAAAAGCGGCCCATCAAACGTTTTTGCCTTTGTATGTCTGCTATACCGACGGGTGCCAATGCCGCGGTGTTTTTATGCCGCCGACAATGGGATACCGCTATCGACAAAGTCATTTGACTCGCCGCTGCTTTGGTGCCGCGGTGTTTTTACGCCGCCAACAATGGGATACCGCTATCGACAAAGTCGTTTGACTCGCCGCCGCTTTGGTGTTTCAATTACAATTTATTTTCGGAAACTCTCATCCAACCAGTACACTACGATATAGGCCGGTTAACAGAAGTTCTACTGTACTTGCAAAGTTTATATATAGACTTTTAAAAGTTTATATATCACTTATTTCACTTTAAAAAAATCTGTTTATATTATATGTAATAAATATTGACTTTTTTCGGATAATCCGACCTTTTTTGCGTTCCGACCATGCCCCCAGTCCCGAAGGTGACGGATTAGAGGGGTTCTACTGTAAAACAGGTGGTACACTTACATCAATCGCCTTGTATATCTATACAGTCAGACGTCTTTGACAGTTCTGAATTCTAATCAGTTCAGATTAAAGTTTGTGTGGGATTATTTCTAATAAGATGCCCTAACCTAACCTAACATCAGCAGCAAAACTGACAGGATTTAAGTTGATCTAAAGTGTATCCACTAAGGTGGCTATGCAAGACATCAGCAGTTGGGCACAAGTCTAATATGAGTAAACTCTCACTTCTGACCTTGTTTTGTTAGGCTAGGGCGTTATAAGGCATCACACGTATATAAGGGCAGACACTCACATAAAGAAGTAAAACATTTTGAGGGATGTATCATAATCATCCCCCCGCATCATAATATTAAATATATGTTTTTGAGACAATACAAAGATCTGATCATGGAAAAAAAAACCCAAACCACAAAATAACACAACTACACAAAACTGTATAATGTGTTTATATTACCTTATGTACATAAAGTGTACCGCTGAAGATGATAGCAGAGCTATCAAAATGTACATAAGGTAATATAAACGCGTTATACAGTTTTGTGTAGTTGTGTTATTTTGTGGTTTGGGGTTTTTTTCCTTGTTCATATATAATCACCACAGTGCTCTAGTGATTTATTTAATACAAAGATCACTTTTTATTTACTAAAACCAAAAAGAGTGAAGCTTGAGCAATCAATACTTTTTTAGATCCAGAGATGTGAGATTCGCTCATGTTTAAACCTTCTGCTTTCGGGATAATTACCTTCATTCAAGCAACATCTAAACACAAAACCTAGAAATAATCTTACCTGGATGGCCTTCAAACGCACTGAGTGACAGATTTAATGTGAACGTGGCAACCATGGAAGACAAGAAGATTTTCCAGATTAATGAGAGACTCCAGAAACTTGTCCCTTCCTCTAGGCTGAGCAGAACTCCACCTATAAAATAGAGATTTACAATGGTGACACAATCAAATACAGGATGTAAATAAGTATGATAGTTGCTCGAATAGTTTTGAATGAAGCATGACAGAAAAGCAAATACATCTATCCAAACAAGATACTGACAAAATTTTCAAATAAAAAATAAGCAAGTGTGAGCTCTTTCGTGATAAAAATATATATATAAAAGTATCTAAATTGAGAAATGAAATACAGGATTTGTTATCCAGCTGAAGGTTGAGTATATATGTGAACTTTCCTCTCTGCAAGTCGTTAGCAGTTTGTCAGTTAAGGAGTATTACCCAACAACCAACAGATTTACCTATCCGCAAAATTTTGAAACGACTTGAGCAGCTTATAAAACTTGGTGATATCCAAAAGGAAAACATTCGAAAGATTCAGCAACAATGGATATCACTATCACAGATGGTTGGATATCGAAAGATTCACATTTCAGTAGGCATTTTAACAAAATAAAATGATAAGGTCATTAAGGAAGTGATGACTTTGATGGTACAGGTCTGCCGTGTCACTGTCCGAGAACTTGAAGGCGAGATACATTCAGCACTGATTTGGTACATTCCAAACATTTGGACTTGCAAAGAATATCTGTCAAAACTTCTAAAACTGAAGCAGAAGCAAATTGGAGTTTGATCTTGATATATCTTTACAAACAAAGCAAGGATCTCTGAATATTCTTGTTGTATGAGGTGTCTCATAAAATAGATTCAGGTCACCACTAACAGCTGTAAGGGTGACGAGAGTCTCTAAAATTTGTTCAATACTGTACGAATCGGGTTTTATTAAAAATGAGGATAGATATTCCACATCACAGTGGCTTGGTGGACCTGATGAAGTTAACAGTGTTGATGAAACAGCTGACGTTATACAATAATATAGAATTACATTTGACGCCCACATGGTAAAAATAGTATAATTTAGTAACATCTATTAACTGAAAATGTAATTTCAATACAACTTTACTGTTTTATTGACTCACTGAGAAATATTTTCATATCTGACAACAATTCCGCATATAATTTACATTTAAAATTAATTAAATTTATTACACCCTACGACAAAACTAAATTTGTATGGCCGTAGTCAGTATTTGGTTTTAGATATGTACATCTGGTTGTTTTTTACACTAACCACTTTGTTAGAGTGGAATAACTGAACGACCATCTTATTAAAATCACCTTTTGTTATGGCAAACAATTACAATAGAGTCCTGGTAATTCGAGCGACTTGGGGCTGAAGTCACCTCAAATTGGCAGAAACTCAAATTATACGGAAATAAGAACATAGGGTATGTCTATAAATAATACAGTGAATACTTCTTTAGGTTAACATTAATAAAAATAAAGCCTTGTTATTTAGCAGCGGTGTCACGCCATCTTCAAAGCACTGTAGTGTCAATCGACGTAGCTTCCGCTTGTTGTTTGACATAACGCTATATCGCATGTGCTGCTACACCTCACTTGTATAGTCTCTCCAAACACATCTTCGGCACCAGCTATACCAGTCAACCCTGACACCAACCTACATATTTTTAGCGACAAAGGGTGGGTTGACTACAATTCTAAGATATTCAAATAGGATACCAAGAATCTCGAGAACTAAATGGTGACAACCGTGCATGTTAAACTTACACCGGGATACGTCAAATTCTCTTTCTCGCCGATTTTATTTTTTTCTCTTTCATTTTTATTCGGGGGGGGAGGGGGGTTTCCTCGAACTACCGAAGCTTGAATTACCAGGACTGTAATGTACATCAGTTTTTAAATTATTTGATGAGGTAGGTGTTTGCTATTTCTATTAGTATGTGACAACCTTATATTTATTGTTAAATGAGATGGGTTACTCAATAAAAATAAAAATAACCACGTGAAAAGTCCACACATTGAACAAAGTGTTATACAGGGTGTCCCGGAACTCTCTGGAACATTTCATAAAAAAATGTTCCTTAGGTCGAGACAAACATATTTCACAATATAAACATGGGTCTCCGGTGACTAGTTTTCCGTCTGTCGGTCTGTATGTGTTTTTTACAAAGGATTTTATAACTCAAGATTTATTTAAGATAAAAACTTAAAATTTAGTATAAATATGTACCTTAATAGGTAGAATAAGTGTATAAAATTTTGTTGCTGGAACTAAATCCATTTTAAAATGGCGGCCGTTTAAATATTTTAGTGTCAAATTCCATGAAAACCGTTATAGCTATAAAAAATATTAAGATAGGTAAAAGATGCACAATTAAAAGACAAATCGAATGACACCTTATTTACTAAAATCTAATAATAAACAATCAAGTTGTGACAATTCTTGCAAATCAATGTAATTTCCATACTACCACAATACATACCTAAAACATTGTTTAACAGCATCTATGAGACACTGCGTATCATTAATCAGCTGTTTTCTGTCCACTTCATGTTAAAAATGAATCAGCTGTTTATTAGTAAAGCATTGTTGATAGAAGGAAAAGTAAACATTAGCTGTTGGGTGTCAACAATTTGTGTTTTTATCTTAAATAAATCTTGAGTTATAAAATCCTTTGTAAAAAACACATACAGACCGACAGACGGAAAACTAGTCACCGGAGACCCATGTTTATATTGTGAAATATGTTTGTCTCGACCTAAGGAACATTTTTTTATGAAATGTTCCAGAGAGTTCCGGGACACCCTTTTATATATATATATATATATATATATATATATATATATATATATATCTTAGTAAACTACATGAAGATTAAATCGGCTGATACAGTTACAAATATTGTCCCTAGGAGTCAGCTATGACAATAATAGTTGGGAATAACGGTGCACAGATTTTAGTCAGATATTTGATGCTGGATAGCACCACTTGAGAGAAAACCTATACAAAATAAAAAACGTTATAAAAAGAATGTACTCATTGGGAATCATACCCCTTCAACATCTATGACTAAAGTCTGAAACGACATATTTTTATCCATTCTTCAACATGTTAGCTGCCGAGGATTAATACGATACTCTTGCTTGGAGTGCCACGATTACCAAATTATTTTTCCATTATTATTTTTGCATCTACCTATGTTAAATAATATAAGGCAATAGTATTTACTAATTTTATTTACATTTATGCATATATAGTTTCGAGACCGATCGGACCGAAATGCAATTTTTCGGCTTTAATTTTAATCGTAGAATAACGTTTAGGTCTAAACGGGCTATTTCATTTAATTATGTTGGCAACGCTCACTATTTTATTTGTCTAATATTAATTTTATAAATACATATATTCATTTTACCACTGTATTCTTTGTGAATTATTCATTCTAAACCAAAATGTTTTTGTAAAATTTTTAATCGGTCCGATCGTGCCGACAAAATAGTGAAAATATCCACCGATTTTATTATTATATTGAGTAACCATGGTAATGCTTATTAAAGCATACAATATACTACGTCTAACACACGTCTTTACCCAATCCAGAGTATACCAAAATTGGCCGATAGGTTGCTGCACTATCGAACTGTGAGCCACAAAACAAAACATTACATCATTGACTTTATAGGTCTGATCGTGCCGAAACGCTGCATGTACATTCACCTTAGTTTCGGTCCGATATGGCAGCTAACGTGTTAAGGAGTTACTACTATATCTGAATAAAGTTATATGATAACTATTGACACGTCATCGAAGTGGCAATGGAGAGGGAAATGTGTTCAGACCCTACCGTGTACTCCAAGTACCATTCTTTTTCTCTTCTCTTTAAAAAATAAATTTCACTTCTAAAGAAATTTCTCCTCAATACTCACCAAAATAAAACAGCTCATCAGCCCTATTATTAAAATAAACAATTCTCACCAACAGGAGCACCAAATGCAGCGGCTACACCTGCTGCCGAGCCTCCCGCAACAAAATCTCTCTTTTCATGATCTTCTCTAAAATAATGAAATACTGAATTGGCACAATCGCAACCAGGAAGTCTAAACGTAGCGAGAGAGCCTCCAACAATAGCTCCCGTGTGAATCATTGGGCCTTCCTGTAACATTTAAACATATTTCCTAAAGCTACCGTAGTGTATATTGGAAAATGACATAATTTATATAGTAAATCAGATAACTGAATAATATATCAGGACAAATTGAATGATGCACACAAAAAAATACACCAACTTTCTTACATCTCCATACACACAAAACCAAATGGATTTATAAGTTATTTTGATGATGGATTGTTCATATTATTAATATGATTTATTCAGAAATTTGACATCTTTAATGAATATAAAAACTGATACACGAGGTTTCGAGACTATAAATCAACTCCCCGTTATCAAGTGATAAGCCTAGAATATAAAAAAGTAAAAAAGTCAACATTGCCTAGTAGCCTAGGGGTGAGGGAACCTAAGGCTAAAGTTTGAGAATTCACAATTGAGACTAAATACTGTGATTAGAAAAAAACTACAAAACACAGGACTATGCTTCACAAATAATGTCCAACAGCTGATAGTGGATGAGATGACAAGAGATAGTGTGACCTAATGGTTTATCACGTTTGTTTAAACCACATTAACAAATCTAAAGTTTATGAAAGCAAAAGCATTCATCATCGTCCCAAAAATTGGTTCAGTTATTGGATAAAATGTGAAATTAAACCCAATACTACCCTTGAAGTTTGAATATCTCACAATCGGCACAAGCAATATTGATCAAATCACTTGAAAATATTGTATAACTTGTGCGAAAATTTCAATAACAGTTAATTGAACACAGTAATTTCTACAAAAACTAACACATCAACAATATGATGTTTCAATAACAAAGTCATCATCTTCAATTGGTATTTTTATCTACAAATCTTGTGCAACTTAAAATCTATGCATGAGTAACAACTCAAGATGATGACTTAGTTATTGAAACATCGTTTCGTCGGTGTGTTAATTTATTGTGGAGATTACTGTATTCAATTTACTGTTATTGATATCGATAAACTATGTTAAGGTTCAGATACACTTTCAAAAGTCCCTTACCACACTTGGGAATAAACAAAACACAAAATTGTTTGTCAAAAGTAAAATGTTTATTCCTACTAGACCCTTATAGCTATTACAACAACAAAGTTGTCATCTTCAGAGGGAATCTTAAGGGTCTAATAGGAATAAACATTTTACTTTTGACAAAAAATATAGTTTTTTGTTATTTTGTTCATTCCCAAGTGTGGTAAGGGACTTTTGAAAGTGTATCTGTATATATTGTCACCACAGTGCTCTGGTCTTTGTTTATTTTAAAGTTAATGATACAAACTAATGTATTTAGAAGTTAGTGAGCAAAACTTAGGGTTTACCATGAGTAAATTGAAACGATTGGTGTTGTTTCAGCATCACAACAATAAATCCACGATTCATCACCCCATTACGATGTTTGAAATAAAATTAGAATTAGCTCCACTACAGGCTTTCAGTTATGTGCACACTTGAAGTCGATTTTGCTTAACGCGGAATGAACTTTGAAGCAATTCGACGCATCTCTGAGCTTCCGTCGCTGATAAGTTCCAAATGACAAATTTTAAACTTTACAGATATCACTGATGGTCTGTCGACATTCAAGAATTTTTTCGCAGACACGATCAATGTTTTCATAATTTCTTCCTGAAGATGACTGTCTTTAACGTTCGTCATTTTCAACTGACAATCTGCCCCCTCTTTGCCGTTTAACAGAGTTTAAAACAAAATTTAACACAAACTCTTTGCTCTTTCAAATCACTCACTTTGATGACTGATTGCACAAATAGCAGTGCTTATACAAAAACCGATACAGTTCCCAAGGTCAACTAGAGGAGAAATCTAGAGGGATTCATGTAACTAACTCTATACACCTGCAGGAATGCCCATTCCGGGAACTTTAGGACTGCACGTCATAATTTATAATAATTATGTCAATTTATATTTGGATTCATTTTTTCTTTCTAAATGTCAATTTGATTACTAAAATATTCATTTATAGTATGATATACCTTATTTACTCTTAAAATGTGCGTCATTTAAAAACTTTGAGCAATTTACTGTACAATTTTAGCCCCGTGTATAGTAGAGGCCAAAGTTAAAGGTAAAGGGTCCAGATAGACCGAGACAGCCCTAATCATGTGTTGTCAAAACATTTGTATTGTTGTGAACCCAAGCGCCTAACCACCCGGATGCCACCGGTCATTAGCACCGATTCCATTAAAGTAAGCGGCAAGTCTTTTGTCATAACAATTCAACGGAGCGTTGTAGAACTATGATTCAAGTTTTGTAATAAAGGTCTTAACCAGGTGAGAAAAATGACCCGACTCTTAATTATATGCGATCAGCAGTTCAATTTATAGCATTTGTATTGTACCGTGTTATTTCCAAGAATTTAATGGAATCGGTGCTAATGACCGGTAGCATCTGGGTGGTTAGGCGCTTGGGTTCACAACAATACGAATGTTTTGACAACACAGGATTAGGGCTGTCCCGGTCTACCTGGACCCTTTACCTTTAACTTTGGCCTCTACTATACCGTGGGGTATTTTCAAATGATTTCAAACAATGGGATGGAAATCTGCAATTTTTCCTATTTCTATTGGTATTTTCTATTTGGTTTTTTTTCTTCTCCTTAATACAGATACCTGAATAAAATGATAATTTTTTAAGTGGAAATAATTAACACACTGTAACTGTGAAGCTGGAAAGACCAGAGCAGTTTACATATCAGGTATTTTTTACAGCACCCCCATGATGTCCCAGTGGATTTCAAGTCTAGAGACTTGTTGTTTGTTTATATTACATTGTAAAACACTATATTGTTCACTAATCCAGCTGATTTTTGAAGACAACAAATATTTCTCGTGACAATTTGCGGAAGTGTATGGTGAAGGAATTATGAAAAAAAGAAGAAATCTGTGTAAATGGTTTAAGCTGTTTAACGAAAGAGGAATTCATGTTCATTTTGAGTCATGATCCTAACGGCCAACTGTCATCACTTTGGACTTGACAAAGTCAATAAGCGCAGTCGTGATAACAGGAGCTTTACAACCGATGAACTGCATGAAGCTATCATTCAAGTTTACAACAATATTTCTGTACAAGAATATTTATGCTAAGGTGGGCTCCACGTATGTTACAATGGAACACATGTAAAAGCATATAAGTGATACTCTGTCTTTTTGGACCACTATGTCCAAAATAGTAATGAATGTTTGAACTACATCACAACTGTGGATGAAACTTGGATTACATGCCTAAGACAAAATGGCTATTCGAATCCATCGATGCGGTGACTCGCATAATGAGATTGTTCGCTTCATAGCACTGCAGTATTGATATCGTCACCAAGTGTTTCTTGTTTCTTCAGACTTATAGCTTTTCCCAAAGCTAATCTAATTTTTGGGAGGAAAGCAAGCGTCAAATGATGAATTGAAGAAATCAGTTATAGATTAGTTAAATGTACAGGTGGCATATTTCTATATTGAAGGAATCAACAACCTTCTGTCACATGTCAACAAGTGCATAGGTTAAGTTAGATTATGAAGATTATGTACAAAAATAAATAAATATTGTAGATTGTATTGTCAGCTGAAATTTTCTTTATTAATAAAATTATCTGTGATATGTCACAAAATGATTCTTAAAAAACGACCTTTGTTTTAAGTTACAGCAATTAAAGTTTATATTAATTAAATAAACTTCTAGTTATTTTTATAAATAAATCTTGAGCTTGACTAGTGAGGTGGTATACTGATAGAATAAAACTAGATACAAATAGTACTTTTATTTATTCAAACACGTCTTCAGCAATGCACATGCTACAATAATAACCAAACTACAACTCACTGTCAAATAAACAAAGTTATTTGTCAATTTTTTAAAAAGAAATCACTACAGACATACAAAAATATATTATGTTGGGCTCAACTAAATTTATCGACAAAAAATATTAAATCTAATATATTTTCTTATAAGAAAGTTTCTCTTTATACACAAGTCATGTCCAGATAGTAAGTATAGTTTTGGTTTAAATATAACATGAGCACAGTTTCCGATAATGTAAACGGTCTGTCACAATTTACTTCTTAAAATTTAAGGAAGCTCATTAGAAAATTAAGGAAATCAATCCGTTGATCCTGGTGAATTTTTTCATCCACATTCCATACTATATCTATATATATATATTCCATTACTGTTGAGGCCGATGGTTTTTGGAGTCCCATTATGTATTGTTCCTATGGTCATTGCCCAGGCCGAGTATTTCCCCAACCTTCCATTCATTGTATCCTAACTCCCACCCTCTAGTTTTAAGGTTTTATGTTTTTTTCTTTTTTCTTCAGTCTGTAATACAGCCTCATCAATGCCTTAGCAGGTGAAACCATTGGTCGGCTAGACTAATAAAAAGTGGATATTACAAAATATAAAAATTGTGTTTTACTATCTCCATACAATATCTTCATTGGTGACAGAAGGTCAACCACTCCTTGCCTCATCAATGCATTGGTTCATCCTTCATTAAACTGTCTCACCCACTTTCACACCATTCCATCACAAATTGCATCATCATACGTTTCACAAATTGGCCGATGAATTTCTGCGGGTCTGACATTTCTTACATTAAAAAAAAAAGATAACTGACCATATTTCATAATCAGCGGGATCTGGATTAGAGTAAAACATATTATATGATCAAAACAAACTGTAAACACATTATGTGTCCAGCTGTATTGGCGTCCGTGTTAATGAACCAGAGAGTATTACACGCACGTAATTAGCGGTGATTGCAGCACTGTGGTAGTAATGCAGCTAAACCGTATTTAAAACATTCCTTGTATATTATGTTAAAATATAATGGATTACATTACTAGACATCTCGTAAACTTAAATTAGTTGACATTACTAAAAAAATTTTTCCGTTGCTTTAAACTGCATTAAATTTAGTTTACAAACGTTAAAAAAAAAGCTTAAGTAGAAAACAAAATTTACTTTACATTTATACAATGTTTACGTTTATATAGACACGTTACCTTTCCCCCAGCTAGGCCTGCGACACAAGTTGATATCGTGCTCAATACTCGAGTAACCATAACTCGAAACTCCACGACATGAGGCATCTTCACTCCATTCAGATATGCTATGACTGCGGGAACACCGCTCCCTGACGCTGCTGGCTGGAATTAGAACAGTCTGTTTAATACAAGAATAGCTAACTGTGCCTGCAGCTTTACTCGCTTGGAAGTCGGACTAATTACATTTCAAATATATAAAAAAAGGTTTAAAAAAAATTATAAAGGCACTTTCGGAGGATTAGGGATACTTACACTACCCTATATATTATTATATAGTTATATTTATATACCCTATATATATATATATATATATATATATATATATATTAAATAGTTATATAAATAACTATAATATCAGACATCAAAGCAACCTACGACTTAAGCAAAACAAACTGTATTATGTCTAGAAAATTACCTTCTCAGACAGGTATTACATTTATAACAAACTCCTAATATTAAAAATATTGAAGTGCAGAAAGTGTCTAGGTGGAATCTTGGAAATCTTTTCATGAACATTTTATTACTCGGTGGGTGATTTCCTCAGCCACATGCGGTGATTTCAAATATGTTGGGGAAATAGCTAAATTCAGCAATAATCCATCCCTGTTCAGATATTAAATTTAACACTATTTTGTGTAATTATATTTAGTATAATTTTGTTTATTTATTGTGTTTAAACATGTGAATTGGTAAACGGAAGCTTGCTATAATGTTAACAGTGATAGATCAAATAAATAAATAAAGGAATAAGCTCATCATTTACTTTTCAAAACCAATGTATAAAATAGACAGGACCCTTATAACGACAAAAGTATAAAAATGTTTTTTTTAAACATTCCTAAAACCAACTGTATGTATAAGAATGGTAAACATGTCTATCAGTCGTAGCAGTTAGCGGAATGATTGACACTTTCTTCTTTTTTTCTTGAGAAAAGTAGAAATTCTTCGTAGACAACTGGAAGTCCTGCAGGCATTTTGTACTATTTACAGTTATTATTCCCCCACACTCACCGAGGAGTTTCCCATAGTGGTGTTTAAACTATCAAGACTTATAATTTTGATTTTTCTTCCTCCTGCTTAAAGGTGAAAACATCTGTTATCATCACATTATTTTAAAAAAAGGATGAAAATAACATCAAATAAAGATCCTCATAGCATTATGGTTGGAAGAGAACAAGAGTTGGTTAAGAGAGACCTGAGAGAAGAATCTAATGCAAGACTACATAAAGAAAAGTGTAAAGCCAGCTAAGATCCCTTGGGGTTGTCATGACAACTGATCTCCTGAGGGTCTTATAATTTTTAAACCTCTAAAGTAATCTCAATAATCCTTTCAATTTCAAATAACATAATTTTACCTATGTACCAACTTTGAAATTGATAAATATATATTATTTAAACGATTTTTAATCTAACCTAACCTAAAACCAGACCATATAATGTACCAATATAAAAAATAACACTACATGAAAATCAGATCGCCGAATCGAGTTGTAAGCCGACAAACATTGTTTTTTTATAAATGTAGAGATTTGCTCAATGAGAGCTAATTTATATGAGAGAGAGGTCTACAGATGGGACATGGTGGGAAAAAAATTACCACAATTTTTTTTAAAAAAACTAATGGACATGAATAAGATGGAAGGTGAAAGTTTAGGGTTACATGCAGACCAAGAGAGTACTGAGGAGCAGATGTAGAGTGTTGATAATGGAAGAAGTAGTGTCAAGACAACCCCGCTGAGGTAGGATTGTTAAAAAATGAAGTCCATTACTTAATGAATTCATTCTCAGTATCCAGGTCAATATTATTTTAAAATAAAGTTTCCGTCAAGTGACCTCTTTTTTATTTGGGAATAGAGCATTTGTTCAAGGGAATAGAGCTTACGCTTTCTTTTCCGTCTTCTTGGGGAGGAGGACAGCCTGTATGTTGGGCAAGACACCGCCTTGTGCGATTGTAACGCCGGACAACAGTTTGTTCAACTCCTCGTCGTTACGGATGGCCAACTGCAAATGACGAGGAATGATCTTGGTCTTCTTGTTGTCACGTCAAAAAAAAAGAGGTCACTTGACGGAAACCAAAGGTAAGAACTTTATTTTCCATTACTTAAGTTCGATTTGCAACTTACAAGAAAATAAAACGGTACATCACTTTAATATTGGTTTGATCAATGACTCTTTTTATTGTGATGTTGGATGCAGTAATGAGATTTAGGTTTGAGGGCAGAAGAAGGAACACACAATGGGAGCTGTATGACAGAATTGAGGATCTAGATTTAGCTGAGGATTTATGTCTCCTTGCATAGCGATTTACATCAAGATAACGGCTCTAGGTCGGATATCAAGGTGCTGGTATTAGAATAAAGGTAAAAGAGATTGGATAACACAATGTTATACCCAATCTACAACCTACTCTGCTGGGAAAAAAAGCCCTTTATATCAAGACATTGAATATTATAGATTTAATGCAGGTTTAAAATAAGGTGAATGTTCCTATATTTAAAAAGAAACTAAAACAGATGTTGATCTTACTACGTTACTGAATTTCTCCGGGACAACAAAATTTTATAAGTTGTGCTTGTTTAATATAATGAGTAATAAATTAATTTATATTACCTTTATAGTTCCGTCATGTGACTTTGAGTTTGTCTTTATTACAAAGACGCGTTTCGGAGACGTATCTCCATCTTCAGTAATTTCACTCCGTAGAGGTCGTTAGGATGTTTTAACGACCTCTACGGAGTGAAATTACTGAAGATGGAGATACGTCTCCGAAACGCGTCTTTGTAATAAAGACAAACTCAAAGTCACATGACGGAACTATAAAGGTAATATAAATTAATTTATTACTCATTATATTATACAAAGTGACTTGGACACCAAACAATGAACATTGTGCTTGTTTGTTTACAGTTGTTATTTCATTGTGTTTTTATTTATATATAACAAGTTTAAATTTATTCTGAGTGGTCAGCAAATGTACGTTAGTTTTGATTAAATTTATAAGACAAGCTACAACTTGTATATCTGTAGGTGTAACTTAATGCAATAAATTCAATAAGGTTTAAAAACCTTGTATGTACATCGATCAACTTACGTTTAAAGAAGAAACACATGACATCTTGGTACTATATCTGTATAAAACACACAAATAAAGAAACTCAAGTTAAAACAGTATTTGATTTCATTCAGTCGATGAGGTTAGAGGACAATTTCTAATATTTTTATTAGTTTTTTAAAAATTGTTAATTAAATCACTCGTTTAGGCTAGAGTAAACTACCATAACTTACCTCTATGTACACAACCAGAACTGACGCCACTAATACCGGAAGTATCACAAACATTAACCAAATTGAATAAGTTAGATATATGCACTGCTCTTCCACGCACTTGTCCATATCTGAATGTTATGTTAAGGAGATATGTTACAATGATAAAGGCTAGGTTAGGTTACACATTTTATGGTTTGTAGGCTACAGCTCGTCTGTCGTACTAACTTCTGAGCTTAGAAATACCCTCGTCTTACTCATTTCAAAGTGCTACACAAACAATATATACTTTATACAAGTTAATGGACAACTTTTAATCATGGTACTTACCCAGCCCCAATGTAATACAAGCAGATCCTCTAAATACCCAAAAGTCAGTTTCTTCGAAAGTAGGGTTAACTTTATTTTCTTGAACTTTGTAATTAATTGTGAATATCATTACATTTTTGACGTCGGCTAGGGCTTTGTAGATGTATATATATATATATATATATATACTAAAGAAATTTACTCGCTTCGCTCGTGTCAGTGTCTCGCCCCCAGCAAGCCTTGAAGCTACACATATATGTGATCGATCATGAACTGTCTTTTATTACGATGTAATTATCAATTGTTGCCATTTTATCGGCATCTGACATGGAATTGTTGTGGTATGTGAGCGATTTAAAGTGAATGTTATGTTAAATTCCAACTGTGAAGTTCGCACTGTGATAAATCAATAGTGATGCTAAATTCATAGGGAACTTGGTGAGGTTTATGGATGGACGAACGAATGTTAATGACGAAAATTGGTACAAGTGAATGCAAAAATTCATGAAAATATGAGATTCGTGATTTCAGAATTGTCTTTTCATATCCATAGCATTTTAAATTAGTATTTCTTTATTGAAAAAAAACACTTCTCCATATTGTCAAATGGTGAACACTTTGTAAGACTTACGATATAAATTTAATTTGACTGTTAAATCATAAAATTTAAGATTCCTACCGCTGGTAGTTATTAGAGGTGTATCATAACCTTGTGTTCTAAACTGGTACACAGTCAAAGGGTGACATACATACTGTATCACTTTAACAATCATGAATCTAATTATAGCTTGACCGCAGTTTCATTGTTCCTCCACTCTTGAATTATCTCGTCTTAGCTAAAATGAAACTGATATGCTGGTACATTAAACTAATACAGTTATTTATTTATAAAATGAACTTTAGTTGCCTGTATTCATGAGCCTCAATTTTATTCCTTTTAAAGTTTAAATTTGCACTTCAGATAACATCATGTTCCCCTCAGGCCGCTGCAGGAAGCAGACGTAGAATTATACAATTCGGGAAGCATATTTGCACAACTTTTTAAAGTATAGTGGAGTGAAAAATTAGTATAAACACGAGCAAATATTTTTTAATCTAATTAAGTTCAAAAACAGGTATCCTTTCACTCAAAATTATATATTACAATGTATGGTTAGATTAAATTTAACTTTAATATATATATATATATATATTGCATAGTCCCCAAAAAGTAGGGTTGCGATCATAATTCCAATGAACTCAGCCTTTGCATTGGTATTGTGAATGTTTTATTTAGGAGGACTGTTCGAAAAGTAACCTCTGTTTGACTATAAACAAAAGATAGACATAAATACAGAAACTTTACAGCTTTCCACTGTTTTTCTACATAATCAGCATTTAAATTTAGCCATTTATCATAGGTTATATTGTTTACACTGATGACCGACGGTACTTGATAGAATTCCATTTTAACAAATAAAACAATTTTTCTTGGATATACCTTCTTCTTGAAATTCTGCCGCCTAGAATTTTAACTAGCCGGTCACAGCATCTTAAAGTTCTTCATTATCAAAGTGCTGGGACCCAAACCACTTCATGTGCATAAATAAGTGAAAATCACTGGATGCCAAGTCCAGTGGATAATCAAAAACGTCACATTTGAATAGATGCAACAGATCTATTGTTTGCCGAGTGGTGTGAGGGTGAAAGTTATGCAAAACTAGAAGTCAGCAAACCACAGCGTCTATTCTGGGTGGCCCCTCTTTTCTTAAAAGTCTCACAACAGTCATTAACCCTTTGGAGCATCGCCATTTAAAAACGTCATAGAGTTTTCGTTCAGTTAGCATCAACGTTTTATTTAATACATTATGTCCTATGATGTGCTGCTATCTATGCGTTATTTTTCATAACTTTCTAATCTGGCAACACTGCACACAGTCTGACAACAGTTGGTTCTGAATCATGCACAATGTCTTTTCGTAGTATGCTATTGTGATTGTGTTTATAACGCAGTCAGTTGTAACTAACCTCAAAGTATATATTAGTGATTTTAGTGATATTTGTAATTTTATAATATATTTTGTAAGTAACTTTTTCCAAATTGTAAGTTTGTGTTATTGGTAAATTATGGCTAGGTCTAGGCCGGCTTGGAACATCTGACAAAGAAATAGGTGAACTTATAACAGAAAATGAATCTGATAACACATATAGTGATACTGAAACAAGTGGAGATGAGTTTGAAGTCCTGGAAAATGAACAAATAAATACAATTTCTGAGGACCTAAGACTAAAATTTTCTTGGTCTCAAAATGCGAACTTTCAACGTTTTGCTTATCATATGTATAAGAATAAAAAACTAGTATTGCTGACCGAAACTAACCAAAATTTCTTATTTTAAAAAATCACAAATAAAATAAAATTTTACAATTTATTATTTATTTTACAGTTTTAAAAATATGTTTTAACCATTTATTAAAAATATATAATCTTGCTCCCTGGGGTAAGAAATTTGAAAAAAAATTGTCGCTCATCAAAGGGTTAAAATTGATGTCATTCCGACCGCAATCTATAAACTTTACAAGCAATTTTCCTTTTGGAATTCAAAAATTGTTCAGATAGTTCTACCATTGTAAACCGCCTATTTTCACGGACATTTTCATCAGTTTTCTGAATGACCTGCTGCTTATTTTATCTTCATGACCGATTGTTCTCCCACTTTTAAACAAACAAACCTATTGACGCACATCTTCAGTCATATTTGTTTGTTGGTATACAGCACATTGTTACTGTATTTTTTGTCAACTACTGATAAATTTTTTGAAACCAGAAATCCATGCACTTCACGGGTTTTCTATGGCAGTATTCATTTTGAAAGGCTATTACAGACAAACAACTGCCTGCCTTTCCACTAGTACATCTGGGCCCCTACCTTACATCACCTCAGGAGCAGTGCTGCTACTACCACTACTTCTTGTGATGCCAAAAATATAAGTTACTTTATAAATGATCTTTGTATTTCTTATTATGTAATTACTCTAAATTGAACCCTTGTTGGTGCCCTACATACGGATAAATCCGTAGTGAATATTATTGGAAACAGTCAATGGTAAATAAAGAACAATATAGAGTGTGGAGCAAGTCATTGTGCTTTTGAGTCATGCAACCTTGTGACATGCTGAGCGTATTACATAACACCTACCATAACCTTAAAAGCCAGAAAGAATAAAACCCCTATTAATCTGTTGTAATCTAATTGCATAAAAGGATACATTTTTTTAATGTCTTGTACTTTAGATCTGCTAAATGTGATATACAAATATCGACAAACACTCCAATAGCGGCTGTGAACAATCCAATGAGGAAAAACAGAAACCATCTTGCGACATCAGTTTGTATCACGTACGGATAGCCTCGAGTTCGTTCTTCATCAACCAGGAGTTTGTTTTCACATGTGTCATAATCAAGACTCTGAAAAATAATAATTTATATGTTTCCATCTTAAAAACATATAAACTAATTACTTAAAAACATATAACATATCTTAAAAACTAATTACTAGTGTAAAAATATTGCACTAACTTTCACACATACCACTATTTTCAAAACCAGAGTTCAGCAAGCAAACAAATAAAGTAAAGCCCAAAAGAAACAATAGTGAAACTTAACATATTGTCTCTCTGACAGGTGATCACTTCGACTATTGTTGCCTTAGCAACAGTATTATTGTTTGCTCAAGATTAAGGAGTGTAGAGATACAAATGGTGTTAATAACTGAAATGAGTTCATTATTATGGAGCAGTATTTTTGCTCATACAGAATTGGATGTTCAAATGAACATAGCCTGGTAGATTTTGCAGATGAATTTCAGGAGTGTTTTCAATGCCCAGCATCGACTAACATGATTATGCTATCAGTTGTAGAAAAATTGCAAAAAAACGCATTACAACTCCTCCAACAATATAGGCCCTCAAGTTATTACCACAGAGTCTAAGAGATTTTAGAACTCCTGAATCTGTCCACGGACAAGGAGATTTTCTTTCAATGGATACCGAGTCATTGCGGACTTCAGGGAAATGAGAAAGCTGATGAAATAGCGAAGGCAGCCACCAATATGCATACTATACCATCTAAAGAACTACCTTTTGCAGGCTGCATCTCACAGAATCCTGAGACACAGGTGGGTGGAGCAGTGGAGGAATGAACTGACAGGTCGCCATCTTTACGGACTCCTCAAAGAACCGAACAACACTGTCATCTACAAGAACTTGCCCAGGTCCGTGTCAACATTCGCCTCTAGAGCTAGAACATATTGTAACACAGTCCTATCTTTTTCGTTTCCAACTTGCTGAATGACCCCTGTGTCTTGTATGTCAGATAGAAGAAGAAACCCTACAACACATCCTCCTTGATTGTATCATCAGATCGGATGTCAGAGATGAGCTGAGGAGAAGACTCCAACCTAATTGCACTCTTGGACGAATTCTGACTGATCCCACCTACTGGAGTCTGGCTAGCTATGTGTATGAGAGACACCGTGCGGTCGGCATTACCTGAGGCTGGATGCACGCACCATGAAGAAGAATGAAGAAGTTATAGAAAAATTCAGTAACTAATGAAAATCAAGGACGACTCATTGATCAGGTGTTGCAGTCACCACAAAAAAGTGTTCAGTGAAATTTATTCAAAATGAACATCAGTGATGCGGGTGTTTGAAGTATCGGTGGGATCCCATACAATACAAGCTGGATAACTTTTGAAGAAAACTGTAGATAAAATAACATAAGCTGTATAACGTGTTTCCATATTAACAATGGTGGACGATCCATCTTTCCAGAAATGATGTGTCTGTTTGGTTTTCTGACGAGTTCATGTTCATCTAAATGGATATAACAACAAACAACTCGGTTTCTTGGTTATGCTCAATCAGAAATCAATATTGAGACACCATTGCACAGTAAATGTGTGACTATATGGTGTGCGGTATTTGCAAACGACAATCTGGGTCCTTATTTTAATGAGGATGACCAACAGAATCCGGTGACTCTGAATCAAGTGCGATATAGAGAAAACGTCATCATGTTTTTTATTGGGAACCTAAGAAGATTCTGTCGAGCCCAGTGGTTCTAGTAGGATGAAGTTATTTGCCATATAGCAAGGGAATCATTTCGGTTCATTCATGGCACTTTTAGAAACAGTGTGATATCCCATATAGTAGACATTCCATATCACTCTCCCTTGATTTCACCAACACCAAGTGAAAAGATTGTAGCAACTGTAAGGGAAATGAACCAATCTCACAGTTATGTTAGAAAACTACAACCGATATGAGTGCTCTACTTAAACCGTAATAAAAATCACATTAAACACGTTTGTTAAAAAAAAACTTTGAATGTTAGTTCTCTGCACGTAAGTAATTACAAAATATTTGTCTTTAATAAAAAAAATTGTTATAAAATAAAGTTTCAGTATTGTTTGTAATATGTCCAATGCTGTAATTGCTAAAATGTTCACATTCATAAATTATTCCGGTGAAAATAAATAATGGATGCTGTCCTAAAAGGTTGAATAATTATCCCAGTGTAGTCAGCAGTAATTGTTATATTAGTATTTTGTGGCCCAGCCAAGGAGCCCACCAAATAAAAACCATAATAAGTATAAATTTGGATGTAATGAGAAGGGATTCTAAATAATAAAATATGAATTGGCATGTGCGATTTTGTTGAGCAGTGCAAGATCACGTAGAAGGGGGGGAGACGAGGAGTGGAGGGGGTTTGAGAACCAGCGAGCCGAGCGAGAGTCTGTTCTGAGAGCCGCGAGAAGGAAGTTGAACGGCAGACCGCTACGGGACGAGGTCAATCCATTTTCGGCCACTTGCTATATAAGTAATAGGTATGCTTTTCGGCCACTATTAAGGCTTTATCTAGCCGTTATGTCTTTTTTATAAATTATAATTATTTCTGTAATCTTCTAATTCGGCGCTAAAATAAAAGAGAACATTTAATTTAACTTGCGTTGCGTGCGTTCATTAGCGTCCTAACCCGACTCCTTGGCCCATCCTGACAAGATTCGGCTAAAGTGTACGCGGTCTCCAGCCAGCCGGAGCTTCCAGCTGGTCAAAAGAAGTGGAAACGGTCACAATTTGGTTTAGGCCTACTGTGTTTAGTTAAATATTTATTTACTTTTTAATTATATATTTTTAGTAGGGCCAGCAGTAATATGACACTTGTAATACAACAGTATTTTTATCAACAGCACAATAAATTAAATGAATTGAACTCACTTTGTCCATAGATCTAGATATTGTTTGTATTTATTTATTTAACTTGAACACACCATTACAAATTTTTCTATACAATTTTCAGTATCATTTTCCCATTTTCAAAGTTAAATTAATAAACAAACTGTCACTACAGTAAAAATACAACCAAAAAAATGTACTAAAACTAAATCTTTTTAATACAACCTTATTTTCAATATATTAACACTCTTAAGGAAACATCGGTCTGATGAGCACCAAGGGAATTTTTGTTTTATTGTAGTGGCAGAACTATTTCGGCCCGGCGGATGACAAAAGCAGTACCTTCCCCCTACCCCTTCCTGAACCGGTTCACCTTGATTTTAGTTTCTCTCTGTGACCTGCACAGTCGTGACGTATTGTTTTTTCCAAAGTCTAGCGGTCTGTGAGACGGGCTGTTTCCCTGTGTGTTCTTGATAAGTGTTGAACAAATGATTTTTTAAAATAGTTTTATATCATCTAGCTATTATTCTAATACATTATATATATATATATATATATATATATATATATATATATATATATATATATTATATGTTATATTTTTTTCTCGTCAATATTACACTTTAAGTCATTTTCTACATCAAACGTGTGGACTATTAATTTCATTAACATTTCTGACTTCACTATCCATAAATATTGTTCAATTATACAAAAATATGTGTTATATAATAAAAATAAACAGTTAAATAGATAAAATTGTTTTATTTTGCCATTTTTTTATGAACCAATACATTTCATCATAGTAGACAATTGAAAACTGTGATAAAATTACATAGAGGTCCCAAAGACCGGGCGTTTCCTTTAGCGTCACAGATTTCATGTTTCCCTAAGAGTGTTAATAACTTTAAAAAAATAACAAATAAATTCATAAAGAAGAGTACCAAAAACATATAGGCATATATACAACACATAGTACTTCTGCAGACACATAATCTGTATTGGAAATACCATTTAAAAAACAATTTACATAATAAAAATATAATAGACAAACCACAAATCTAGCCTACTGTATCACTCATGTAAGCATAGAGACAATAATTAAAAATCATAAAACTAATTTATCAAATAATAGAATAAATTTAGGCATAAAATAGGTGTGCAGTGCACGTGTTCAGTGAGAAGTGAGAAGGCTCTAGTCATCAATCGACTGTCGACTGTTTCTTAGATAAATAAAAACTGATTATTTACAGAGGAATAAGTTTTGGAGTTATTTATATTACTATTTACTAGTTAATTAATCAGTTATTATAATCAATTATTACAATAATTCCAATGCGTGATAAAATAAAATCACGTTGGTTATTTACACCACACTATTTTCGTATTATCCAGTCTTCGTTTTATACAGTTTTAGATTTAGTAAAAAACAAACAGTAAAATACAACAGCAGAAACATACGTTGATTCAGTTGATGAATAAACGTTGAAGTTAGGCCTAATTGATTCGCTTTAGTTGTTCAACTAAACTAACAGATGACTGAGAGGCATACGTGTAGCTGGGTGCACGCTCATCGAGTGGGCCGCTGTCACTAACAAACAACCACTGATGCGTCACCTGCAAGCACTAAGCAAATGATCAACATTAGCAGTTAATGCACTTCTTCGTCAACTGCGTTGATCGTTGACGGTTAGCTGTTACCCGTTAACGGGCACAGCCCTAGAGGGATACAATTTCTAATATCCTACCTGTTATTTATCCAAATTTAATATAGGTATGTTTAAATAAAATATCTTACAATCTTTGGAGAAGGGCAGAAATCACCAAATCAGTATAGAATTTGAACAGGTGAACAGGCTATGTTGCTAAAATCGACTTTGACAATTCTTTTAATCAAACATGAAACAAAAGTGAACCAAGCGAAGATATATTATAAAACTTGTTCACGGCTATTAAGCTTTAGATATTTTTCATAGCAGAATTATTAACAAGGATTCAACAGTTCTTAATCCAGATTTACATGCAACTATTTCTAGCACTCGTATCCTGACCTCATATTTTGATGAAATAAAACTCAATGATCCAGATTTGGCTCGCACTGTCCTTAGCCTTGATGATGATGAAGTGCTCGCCGATGATGATGGATTCTGAAACACAAAATGAAAAGCCTCATAATTTTATGTAATAGATTATAATAATGCTCTTTATACTAATACAATTAGTTAATAGAGAAAAGTATATTGTGGAGCAAAAACAAAAATGATTCAGTATTCATGGTCATCGAAAAAGAATGCCGGGATTTAAAAAAAATAATTCTCAACCTACAGGAATAATTCTTCACTGTTTTTTAGCTGTATTTAGACAGTTTTATCGGATACAGGGCATAGAGCGACTATATGACCTTAACATGCGCTGAACAAAACCTGAACATGCGCTGAACAAAACCTGAACATGCGCTGAGCAGTAGGGACATGTGCAGTGACGCACCGTCTCCGCTGAGTCACCTATTATAATGTTTACCATGCAGCAGAAAGCAGAGTATGTTATTTGGTTCACTGAGTTAAAGTGAACTGTGATTTTTCAGCGTCGCTTTCAGCAAACTTATGAAGGACATAATGCACCAGATGATAAAGCTATTAGTTGGTGGTACAATCAGTTTCGATTAACAGGAAACGTTGAGAAACAACTCACCAGGTCGGCCGAGAACTAATGAAGAAAATGTCGAACGTATCTGCCAGTCTTGTGTTAGGAGTCCAAAAATATCAATAGCTCAATGAAGCCTTAAATTACAAATACCAAAAACAACAATTCAAAATGTAGGTACTGCACAAACGATTACTTTTCCATGCCTATAAAAATTCAACTCAGACACGATATAAAAATTAACGAATAGGCCTAAGCGAAAAGAATATGATTCTTTTATGCTAAATGAAATTGATGCAATCCGGCTTTTTAAAAATCAGTTGTTGTTTACAGATTTTAAAGCAACGTTTCACATTAATGTTTGCGTTAATTGTCACAACTGTTGAATATGGGGATCATAACAACCTAAAAAACATAAGTATGTACGAGACTCTCCAAAAGTGAATGTGTGGTGCGGGTTATTTCATGACCGAGTTGTGGGCCCCTTTTTTTCCGCCGAAAACAATTACAGGGATAATCTATCTGGACATGATAGAACAATTTGTGTTTCTTCAGCTTAAACAACAAACTGGACGTGTCACTTTTATGCAAGATGGATTATCATCTAGCTGTATGCAACGCCCTCAACAACTGTTTCTTAATGGTTGGATTAGCAGAGGTGCGCCTATTCCTTGGCCCCCTAGAAGTCCAGAGACCTTACCCCTTTGGATTTCTTTTTCTGGGGGTACATAAGAACATAGTTTATGCTGAATTTGTGATTTGGTGCATCTGCGGAAGCACATCTCTGACGCTATCACGACTGTAACGCCAGAAATGATTCCACACACTCGGCATGAAACTTACTACAGATTAGATGTCTGCAGAGCAACAAATGGATCTCACATCAAAACTTACTAAAGTATAAAAAAAAACTTCTTTTTTCCTGTAGATTGTCAATGTAAATTATCTTTAATACTTTTTGAGTTGCACTTAGTTTAAATCCTGGCATTCTTTTCCAATGATGCTGTATACAGTAGTCTTTATTTACACTCTTCTCTGAGTGTAACATATTTTAACTAATCTATAGCCTCGAGTTTCCAAATCACTTGGCTTAGACCTACAAGAATATCAATTTTGAAGTTATTGTACAAAAACATAAAATTTAACTATGAATATCAGTTATGAAAAATTTAACCATCTTAAAAGATAGAATAGGCTACATCTTTAAATTCTTTTTTTTAAAGTTAATTGATAATAATGGATTATTCGTATTACTGATATAGGCTAAGCTAGTATTTTGTATATACAATTTAGGGTCACTATAGCATAATTCGACAACAACTTTACTTATTTCAAAGTTTATCTTACAGTTAGGCTAGATTAGGTACATACTTATCAAATCGATTTTTTATTTTTTTTTTTATTAAAAAGATATATTTATACTATTTGATATTATGAACATTGATTAATTATTTTTCATTGTAAATGAAAAGCAGCGAAGATATTAATTTCAAAATTAAAATAGGCTTAAAATCTGCAAACAATAAAAGATGAAATATTATTAATTCTACAATGACAATAAAATATGATGACAAACCAAACATATTTGGACTGTTGTTGCAACCATCTCATCTTCAGCAAATTCATTTAAAATGTTCATATTTTCACATAATTGTTCAAATTTTATACAACCAATAAAATTGAAGGAATTATTAATTAGACTTTGGTAAATAGTTACGAATATATGGTTTTGTGAATTTCTAGTTGTTCTCGAACTGTATACAATTTCAAATCTAGTTCTACAGTAGCAATCATTTGGCATTCCCTTTACATGAATTTAAAGTTTGTTCTTTCGCTTTTGATAATTAATATTTCGTTTCTGTTAATTGGCAAAAAAAATTATGTACAGAATAAAAATAGTACAATTATATATTTCTTAATTAGAAGTGACATCTGTATAACAAACAATTACCATATATCATGACAGGTAGGGCCAGGTAGCTATATATATATATATAAATATATATATAACCATCAGGGTAAACCTTTCGTAAGTTTGTTGAAGTTAATAATTTGAAATTAGATTATTAATATGGAGGATTTACAGCATATCACGTGATTTGTGACCACGGATAATATAGGTTGAAATATCTCTAGTAACATATGAGACATAAATGTAAGCATCTGCCATTATATCTAACCTATAAATATGTCGGATTTGATAGTTTTTGATTGTAATTTTTCAGTGAAAAATGACGAACTGCACAAGGAAAACATTATTTATTCTTAAGAATTAAGGTATGTAGTAGACGATAAAAAATAAAATCCGGAAAATATGGCGCCACCTTAAAGGAAACATTTACCTGATATATTATATCGCAAAGCTAACAAATTATTAACTTCAATAAACATACGAAAGGCAACCTGGACAAACCTGTTGTGATATTTATGAAAAAGCGATCTAGCGTAATCTCATTGTGTAATGCGCATGTGTCAAATCATACGGTAATACCATTACCAGTATGTTTTAACTTATATATACGTCGGATTTAGTAGTTTTTAGATTGTGATTTTTCAGTGAAAAATAGTGATCTGCGCAATGAAAACATGATTTATTCTTAAAAAGTAAGGTATGTAGTAGGCGATGTAAAAAAAAAATTAGACGACACTTAAAGTAATTATTTACCCCAAGAATAATTATGATTACGTTAGGATCTTGAAGAATTTGAACCTAAAACATAACTTGTTACAGATGCTATGAGGAATGGGTTGGCATTCTTCAATAGTTTATGTTGTAAACATTATAAAGGGCAAAAAAGGTTTAATTTAACATACTAACTTTAAAGAACAATTCTTCTAAGTTTAAACACATTTTTTCATTGAAACTACTTACACAGATTATAATGAAATTTTGAAATACTTTTCATTCCCCCCCCCCTCCAGAAATATACACATTTTATTAGAAAGAAATTATAATTATCTGGATTTAACTTAGGAAATTACAAACTGTAATATATAATATATATATTAAGCCTATAAACCAATTAGGCTACAACAGCCAATATTAAAAAAGAAACAGGTCAATATATAATTATTTGTAGAAAGATTTTACTTTATTGCTAAAACATCAACAATAAGAATATTCTGAATCAGGTAGTAATATTAGGCGTTCAAAGTCTAATATAAATGTTAGGCTTTTATGATGGCCTAATATATCCTTTAAAAAAATAACCTATTTGCTGAACTAAAACCAAAATTATTATTTTATACTCCATAATTTGTTTCTAGTAACCTATTATTATTTAGTTTTAATTTCAATCGTATATGCTAAATTATTAAATAGCCGAATTAAAAATCAGTTAAATAAATATTTCAATTTAGAGAAAGATAAGCCAACCAATGACCTATGAATATTTACCACCAAAAAAAAATAACATTATTTTATCTACCCAATGCAAAAATAACTATATTTTCGATTAAATAAAACAACACATGATTGCAAAATATAAACAATAATTAACAAATCATTACCAAAGTCATTTAAATTGTTGTGGAAGACAGTCCTGGTTTTTTTCTGCACTTAATTTTCGTTTTTGCTATTTGAAACCACCTGGGAGCTGACATACCCATTTTGTGTTGGTCTGCAACGAAAACTAAGGGAGAAAATGGGGTTGGTATAAAGATTGAATGATCACAGGTTTGCCAGCGCTGCGAACAGCCCTATTGATTCACCCAGATGCAACCCTGACCTGGACCAATTTTGAAGGATTACCTTCGAAATATTTAAAAGATGCCGTAAAAACGATTCTTTTACTATTCATGGTCATTGTTTCATATTTAAGAATCGCTGTCAATAAACATAAAGATTACTATATACATTCGAATTGTTCGACCGCCAAGTAATAAGCACTACAGTGTGACAACTAAGTCTACCAACAATAAAAATATAATTTACCGATAATGAAAAGGTATTTACCTCAACATTGGGTATATGTAATTAATATTTTAATAAAACATCTATTTACTATATCACCTTATTTCTTACTATTATATACATTTGCGAAAATATTAAACTTTAAATAAAATTGGTTTTAAAATTTTAATTGTAATTTAAATTGCGTAAATATTTTATATGTTAACTATTGTAATATAATTTTATAGACATACAGAATTATGATTTTAGTAATAGTTAAATGATATTTTAAAACCAACTATAATGAAAATAATAAACATAAAGGTTATTTTTATATCTTTTTTTATCTTTTGTCCACGAAGACATTAAAACCAGAGGAAATGGATAATAAATCTACGATTTTCTATTTAATATAAATCTTAGTTCTATTTAGTGTTTTTCTTTAAAATATAGATGATTCTCCTCAAATGGTGTATTGAAATAAAATTAGTAATGATAAATGATAAAGTTAAAAAAATGAAAGCATAGACTACTTACCAAAAGTGAATTTTAATTCAAACCAAGATTTACTAAACCTAAAATTAATTCGTATATAATACATAGTGTAGAGTTAATACATAAAAAAAAATTATTATCCATACTGTTTTTTCAGCACAATATTAAATTTAAATAGACAGCAATTAATAAATAAAATAACAAACAAACCGTTACAGTAATATAATCTAGACTGAAATATTAGATTACGTAATTGATGAAATTTAAACCAAAAGTTAAACCCAACTAATGGTTTTCGAAATAAAATAACGTTATAATGTTCGTTTGTTGGTGTTTCGTCAATATTAAATTTTCTAAAATAAATATTAGTATTCGACAAATTATAATTAATTACAAACCATTATTTACCCTTATTATAATTTCCAAAACTATATATAATATTGCCGAAGATAACCGAAAAATTACGAGCGTCTAAAAATCGATTGACTTTTTTAAATAGTTGGTGCAAAATACTATTTATTGTGAGTCTTCATTTTGTGATATCGATTTCAACCTCTAAGAAAAGCAGTAAAATTATATCGAAATAAAAATTGCTAACTATATTTTAAATGTAAATGTTGAATACTGTATTAATGAAACAAATTTTTATTAATAAAGATAGTTAGTTAACCATTTTACTAATTAATGGAAATTTCCTATCCTTTCTGGATGTTAAATTACATATTTATATGCTATTTCTTTTCAGTATCTAATTCTAGTAATTAATGTACCCTCATAGTACACTTAGTGTTTTCTAAAACACTAACTACCATTTTTATATAGTGTCAAAAGTTTCCGGTAAAACTAGCGTGAAAATAACGTTTTTAAAGTCATATAATTTAATCTATTTCCAGAGGTTAGTCGAAGTAATTCGTTAACAAAAAGGCTGTGGGTTAACTAAATTCGAATTCGAAAACCGTTGGCACTTTACAGATACACTGATACAGGTCAGGAATTGTTTTCACTGGTTGCAAATTGCAATTAATTGTAGATATTCCTTTTGGTTTAAAGTTAAACTTGTTTACAGTGTATGTGTTTTATTTGATACTGTATTTAATTTTCAACAATGGTTCGAAGAAAAGCTGAAGCATATCAGGGTACCAATAAAAAAGCTATGGTTGCTGCAGCGAGGTAATGTATTATATTTACTGTAATTCTAAAAGGTAACAACATCCATTTCCAACAATTTTTAAAGTGATTTTTAAGATACTTTCAATGTTTTTAACACACTAACTTCAGGTTTTAATTTATAATATTAGACCAAAGATTTAATTAAACTACAAAATGAATAAATATAGCCTATATATATCTACATTATGAATATTTTGGTAGCCTACTTAGATCATTGTTGTTTATTCATGATTACCTGTTTAGTAAACCAATGGCGTGCCTATTTTTGTTTAATTACTTTGTAAAATACTTTGAGTTTATAAAAGTGACTTCTGTTATAATAATAAGATACTACAAAGTCAAGTTGCTTGTAGGTTTACATAATTTGTCTTAGTAGGTTGAAACTTATCCAAGATTCACTTTTACTTATCATTGTGATACATTTCCCAGTCAACTTGGCCGAGATCGTAGCTTATTAGTTTTAGTCCTAAAGTTTAAGTGTGGGGATGTGGTAGGTATAATTTAAATAATTAGTAATTATGCATTGAAGATAGCCTTAAAATTTAATTAAGAAAATTGTTGAAATCTTTTACTACCTACCTTATTTTGAAAAAATGAGACCATATTAGGTGTTTCCAGACACTTTTGAAGTAGCCAAATAAATTATTTTACCAAAAAATAAATAAAAAGTACAAAATCTAGGCTTGGTTAGTTTGTTACGAATAGAAATCCAGCTCTGGTTATGACTATGCTATTCAAGTTAGTATTAAAACTTATTGTTTGATTGAGTCTGGCTAGGTAATTATATAGTCACCTAACCAGACCTAATGAAAGAAGCGATCATACATTCACTAACTCTACTAACGTAGTCATAAATAATAACATGTGCATTCATAACCTGAGCAGGGTTTCGTACTTTTATATTTCTTAGTTTTTGTTAAACAAATGTGTTTTTGAACTTCAAAAATATCTGGTAACACCTAATATGATCTCATTTTTTTTTCAAAATAAGTTAGGTAGTAAATGATTTCAATGATTTTCTTCAATTATAATTTTAAGTCAAGCTTCAACACATAATTACCAAATAAGCTAATTGGGTTGTTATAAGATTGCAATAGATCATTAATATCATTCGGTCTATGTTGAGTAGATATATATATATATATATTGCGTAAGTTATATATATATATATTGCGTAAGTTATATATATATATATTATATAATTACTACATAGTGTATGTACTAATTACTTTGTAATGCTTTACAGTACTTTAGTAACTTTTATGCTTAGGTTCTAGCCAAATCATAATCTGGCTCAATTATTTAAAAAAAATTGTATGGTAATTGTTTACAAAGAGTTACTGCTTTTTTTGCAATTAAAAAAATTCTATTCTACATACCTTATTTCTTAATAATAAAATCAGTTTTAAAAATGGAGCTAATATTTTCACGGGGGAAAAAAAAAACATAATTTCAACTCTTCTAGGTTAAGGTCCATTACGTGAATTACGCATTAAAATAGGTATGTACACTAATTTTTACCTTACAAGGTCAAGTAAGGTAGGTACTCATAAATTTGTAAAAGAAAAGAAGAAATTGTGCTTTATTTCTCAAGCAGTCACCCATCCAAACTTTAACCGCGCTTGACGTTTGTTGACTTCGGTGATGTATAAATGCATTGAATTCTGTTGTTTTGACATTGCGATTTTTTGGTGAAAAAATGAAAGAAGTAATCCCAAAGCACAAGTAAAGCATTATACAATTGACGTTATAAAGTTTAATAAACCCTTTTGTACTAACCCTATATAATGCCCTTGTACTAACCCTATATAAAGCCCTTGTACTAACCCTATATAAAGCCCTTGTACTAACCCTATATAAAGCCCTTGTACTAACCCTATATAAAGCCCTTGTACTAACCCTATATAAAGCCCTTGTACTAACCCTATATAAAGCCCTTGTACTAACCATATATAAATCCCTATTCAATTTTTGCCAACTAATTCCTGATTTTTAAAAGTAGCTTTCAATTTGTTGTAAGCTATCTTGGAAAATACTCTTGTTGGTAAATTTTGAATTGGTGTGGATTATTAAAAGTTGTTGAAAATATAGGCTATTTTATAAATAATTTGAAGGCCTACAATGGGTAATAAGTTCATAGATAGAATCATGCTAAAATTTTTTTTCAGAAAGGAAGACATAAAACTATTTTAGTTGGAATAATTAAAACAGGTTCAACTAGAGATTTAAGAGTTAAAGAAATCATCAGTAATAAAAGAATCTAGAGTAGTAAACATTAATTGAATACACCAGAAACATTTAAAACTACACTGAAAAGAAATAAGTAGTATTTTTCTGCACAACTTATTTTTAAATGGGTAAACAATATTCAATTACCAAAAGTTGCAAAAACAGTATAATAATTTAATAATGATAGATTTTTTTCATATTATTAAAATGGTTTAATTATATATTTGCTATCATTTGTGTATATAAAAACTAGTACACGACGTTTTGAGAGTATAAACTCTCGTTATCAAGTGGCATAAAAGAGAATAGAGATTTTCTTGGCTCCTCCACTTCAAAAATCATTTGCTTGCCATTATTAGTGCAATGTAGGCCGGCTTGTGTGTGGCGGTTTTGTCTGATATACATTTTTGTAATCTTAGCTTTCATCACTCAGCCCTAGTTTTAGGCTTGAGTTCTTTTTTTTAGGTTGTAGAATTAGTTTTAGAAATGGCAAGCAAAGGATGGTTAAAGCGGAGGGGCCAAGAGAATCTCTTTTATCTTTTATGCCACTTGATAACGAGAGTTGTTTTATACTCTCGAAATGTTGTGTATTAGTTTTTATATACACAAATAATGGCAAATGTACAATTAAAACAATGATATAATAAATCGGTTGTACATAGCAGCTACCATTAATTTTTCTGTCCGACAAAGTTTTTATTTTTTTGATAGTAATCTCACAACAGGAAGGGATACTTGATTTTCATAAGGTGACAATATTCTGATAAGCCATTGAACGTCAAATAGAGTAAAAGTATAAATTAATTATTTTTAATGATTATAGTAGTTTAAATTTAAATTTGTCCTATTCAATTCTTGGTAATTCTGCGCAATTACTTGGTCAACCCCAAATTTTTTCATATTTTACTACGGTCATAAGGATGTTCTCAGAAAGCAAGAAACATATAATTTAAGGCCCGCAAGGCCATCTGCCGAGCGATAAGAAGGTTCAAAGTCCACGCGATAACAGTGGCTTGCGGGAGACGCGCGGAAGGCCATTTGTGACAGTACCGTTATATAATTATATATAATGACAGGTTTGGCCAGGTAGCTATATATATAGGCCTATATATATAGCTACCTGGCCAAACCTGTCATTATAGGCCTTCCGCGCGTCTCCCCATCGTACAGAGCGATAAGAAGGTTCAAAGTCTACGCGATAACAATGGCTTGCGGGAGACGCGCGGAAGGCCAGTTGTGACAGTACCATTATATAATTATGTATAATGACAGGTTTGGCCAGGTAGCTATATATATAGGCCTATATATATATAGCTACCTGGCCAAACCTGTCATTATAGGCCTTCCTTGCGTCTCCCGCAAGCCACTGTTATCGCGTGGACTTTGAACCTTCTTATCGCTCGGCAACCTGTACGATGGCCTTGCGGGCCTTGAATTATATGTTTCTTGCTTTCTGAGAACATCCTTATGACCGTAGTAAAATATGAAAAAGTTTGGGGTTGACCAAGTAATTGCGCAGAATTACCCAATTCTTGTATAAATTAATATTTTATAATGTATTTTGTATAGACACATTGTAGCCTAATTATTTTGTAACTTATATTGAGGATGTACTCTACTGTAGAAAGACATTTGGATCTATTCTAACAAAATCAAAATTAAAAAAAAAAAGAAATGAGGTTATGTTAGTATCGTAGTAGAAATTTGCATTTGCAAAACTTAAATTGACAAACAACATATTCTTCACCGTGAGTCAGTCACTTTTGTGCGTTTTTGAAAAGTATAGACAGTGTTGGTGATGGATTTGTTTAATCGGAAACCTTTAAAAAAAGTACCAAAACTGGATATTGTGCAAACTGGATATTACATGTTTTCTTTATAGTAATGGTTATTCTACAAAATATTGTGTTCTTATAAATATGTTGTAAAAAAAAGATTGTTCACCGTTTATTGAAGGTTATATTTTATTTTAGGAAACTTATGTTTACCAACAAAACGCCCAATGCGAGTACGTTGTCTGTATCGTCGTTTGAAACTTCTGCAAATTATAGCAGTGTTTCAAGTATCTTTGATCCTACGCCTAAGAAACCTGGGAAACGTCCTTCTATGTCTAAATCATCTTTAATTAAAAAGAAGACAATAGTAAATAAATCGCTGACAAAATCAGCGCAGAAGAAATCAATGCCGAAGAAATCAACACCAAAACCATCAACGTTGGACAAATCTCTTAACAAAAAGGTAGCTTTTTTTTTTTGTAATAAAAGTTTTAAATAAATTTATTTATGTCTTTTAATAGTAAAAATAATGCCATTTTAGAATACATACAGTACAATTTATCTTTTGAAGATGATATCTTGCAGGTGAGCTCCATTTCTAAGCAAACTTTCCTGCAGTCTCTTCATTACATTGTTTATGGTTCGACATTACATTTGAACTGGAATTTCAGCAATTGCTTCTCGGATTTTCGCTTTCAATTCTGCCGTTGTAGTAGGTTGACTAGGGAACACTTTGCTTTTAGGGTGACCCACAAAAACAAATCACAAGCTGACAGATCAGGTGATCTGGGAGGCCATTTAATGTCACCATTTCTCGAAATATTACACGTTCCCCAAACAATTGACGTACAGCTGCCGTCGGTATTAGTGCAGTGTGTGACATTGCTCCATCTTGTTGAAACCGGGATGTGTCAATAATTTGTGGAAATATCTGTAGTTGTTCCGTAATAAAAGTTTTATTGAATGGCGACGTAACAATCCGTTGTCACTGTCAATGATAACTGAACGGCATGGTGTCGTTTACAGGCTGGTGCACGCTATTCAGTGCTACCAATAGCCCATAGCTACCAACACAAGTTTCAAAATTTCCCGTTTCATTGAATCACCCTGTATAAAAAGCTAATACCATAGGTTAGATAAATTACTATACTTACACTATCACATTCGTAATTGAAGTTGTATATATCACCATTGTTGCAAAACATGATGAGTGTACAGCCATTAAAATGTGTTCAGAATCAGCCGTTTAAGAGTATTTATCTGCAACAAACAAAATATTTTTACTTATTAACGGTAACTATTAACTACGAGTTGTGGCTATAAAATAACGGGACAGATTTTTTTGGTGCTTCTCTGCGACTGTGGTAACGCTCTCCTCTTCATTTTTTAAAAATTTGTATTATTCAGAAACAATATTCATTGTATGGAATTAGTCAATTTCATTATACAGTAGAACTCCTCAAACTCGACACAATGTGGACTTTAAGGTTGTCGAGTTTTAGGGAACTTTGGTATTTAATGGTTAGGTTTGCAACAAATACTCAAAATTACTTTAAATAACTGTACATTTATTGGTTATCATTGATTACATGTTTATTGCAAAAAAGTCCCTGCCTGACAACAACAAAAATAGTGTGTTTAATCACACATTAAAATGAAATTTATCGATGGGTCAAATGAGATTTAAAAAGTATTGGCCTTGTACAATAGGCTCAGTAAACTAAAAAGACCTATCCTAATATGCTGTAATAAAATTTACAGTAAAAAACACGGAAATAACACTATTCTTGGAAAATAACATGGTCCAATACAAATGCTATAAATTGAACTGCTCGATCGCATATAATTAAGAGTCAGGTCATTTTTCTCACCTGGTTAAGACCTTTATTACAAAACTTGAATCATAGTTCTATGACGCTCTGTTGAATTGTTATGACAAAAGACTTGCAGCTTACTTTAATGGAATCGGTGCTAATGACCGGTAGCATCCGGGTGGTTAGGCGCTTGCTTTCACAACAATATGAATGTTTTGACAACACATGATTATAGCTGTCCCGGTATATCTGGACCCTTTATCTTTAACTTTGGCCTCTACTATACAGTAGGATTAGAAAGTGGCTAGACAAAGGAGCAACCCTCACAGTTGTATAAACAAAAAAGTGACAAGCCTCAACCTCCCAGCATCTGGCAGGAGCACATGGCGTAAAACAATGCAGTGAATGACCTTGGAAATCCCACTCACTGGCCCTGTCAAGTTTGAGGGGTTCACTGTATTTGTTAAATATATCATATTAAAATCTAATAATATTTAAATATAAAATATAAGAAACTACGCACACTATGCAATAAATAATAACAGCAAACAATATTACACATATCTAAACATAACATAAAACACATTTCTAAAATAATATGTATGTACAATGAAATGGTAATAATAATGAAGTATATATAAATAGCTAAATACGTAATCAGCTAATAAGAAAACTGATCCAATTACACTGACACAACAAAATTAAGATGCAGGAAATCCATCACAGATTAGAGCGATCCAGACAATTGAAATTGTCCATGGCTGTTTCTTAAAGTTGTATAATTTGAGTTAGTTTTTGTACTACGAGGAAGCTTATTAGCCAATTCTGCACCTCCTTGTCAAGGAAGTTTACCGACTGAATTTAATTTGTGCTGTCTAGCATGATAATTACAAGCTTGTTTATTGCCATAATTGTCAAATCATGTCCTTATTTTGGACATGATCAAACTTAAATTTGAAATGGAGTAACATATTATCTGCTAGTAGTGGTACAAATATTAGAGAAGTTTCCACCTACCTCTTATCGCAAATACAATGTAAAGTTTAAAAATAAATGATTTTATTAATGCACATCGTAGTGGGTTAGGCGTGCTATGATTCTCAGCATGTCTGTCTTAAGAAATGTAGAAGTTATGGTTCTTAATTCGTGTACTGTACTGTGTGTTTTTACGTGGAAATGAAATTGTTATGTTTTGTGTATTTTTGAGTTTTTGAATTTTGTTTCATATCTTCTTACTATAATATAAACAAAAGAAATTAATCTTTTCATCGTTGCTTCTCATTTGTTTCTGATACGTCTTACATTATTAACCTTGTTGGTTTTGACTTGAATTACTTTATTTTAAAATATAATAAAATTTTGTTTGCCCTTTACCAAACAATGATTCAGGTACATCAAGTTTGAAAATTCATCAAAGCTATACACGTCAAAGTAAAACACTGAATATCACAAGTTAATAACAGCTAAAATGCTTTTACAACACATCTCTTTATCATATTATTTTCTCACCTTAATCACTACACCATTTGATATATTCCCAACAGGTTTAAACTAGTCAAATCTAGTTTAGTAGATAAACACTATATCGATCACAAATAAACAAACAGATAAATATTGTTTTCATCTGCACTAAATTCACTGTCAAAACCTAAACTAAACGATCTTGATTGGAATTTGACTTGGCATGTAGCATTGAAGGTTTTGTTCTAAATTGGTGAATCAATGCCAAGTCTTTCATTCAGATGCCAATAGAATACAGTCAAATTAGATGAGAAGTGATTGGAACGTGGAACAAAATCTACTGTTTTTTTCTTCTTTTTTTTACATGTTCGTCGTTGTAAAGGCTCCCGAAAATAGTATGAATCTTTGTAGAATGAATTTTTGTGTCATTTTTACTGTTAAAAATGGGAAAATTTATTTATTTTTATTTATTATTTTTTTTTAAGTAGAAGCTTATTTAGAAACCATAATTTTCATTTATGATTTGACGCTATGGTTTGGTTTCTTATATTAAATTGATTGAACCAGTTTTGAAAGGTTACGCCATTCATAATAGTATAGTATTTTAGTATCTATCACATGTGTCCTCTGTTGTTCTGGCGGTATAGAAATTGTATATATTCTTAATTTATATTGTCAGGTGCCAGCTTGTGAGAAAAGCGCACACACTTATTTATTTTGGGTTGTGAATTTCGGGAAAATGTACTCACATATTATATGAAGAATGATCATGAAAAACTTCTGAAATACATACATTTTTTTTTAATAAACAAATTATAGAACAAAATTGCTATAAATGACAAACATATTTTATATTAAAAGTATACATAAAGTTCAAATTTCAAGTAAGAGTTCATAAAGTTTTTTTTTCTTATCACTAATAGAAAATGAAAATTCATTTTTACTCAAACTCTTTGGAACAATAATTTTCTTATTTAAGTTATTTTAACTGTTTTCTTTACAAAAGTCCTTTTATTATATTTCATATGATTTTTCTTTATTTTATTAATAAAGCTATTATTAGTCTTAGCTTCTGAAAGTAAAAAGTTCAATTTACTTAATTGTTCATGTTAAAAATATAAAATTAAATTTTACGCTCATACCAAGCTGTAATTTTCACTGATTCTACTTAAATTTCAAAGTTAAAAAAACTATTTTCAGTACTGATTTACACTATGGGCATCGATCGTCACTCTGGAAGATCAAGCGATGAGCTTATGATGGAGTTCGAGCGTTCTTAAAACAGAACCGCTCTTCTCCCATTTGTTAGTAGTCCGTATTTTTTGATATCTAGGATCATGCATCTCCCCACTACACACTTTCCTCCTATCTGTTTTCCTATCGGTTAATACTGATTTCTGACAAAACTATTTCCAATTATATTACAAAATATAATTTTTTCTTAATTTCATTAGACATATCAAATTACTTAATTTTATTACAATTATGAAATCTTAAACTAACATTTCTCATAAGTTTTTCAATTGTTTTTAAATCACACACATACATAATGCTGTAAGTTTAACAACTCTGAAATCTCGGCTGTCTGTCTACATTAAACTTCTGAATTATAGTTTTTTTCTTCTTTGAGCGCAAATAGTCCATCAATAAAATCTTTTATAATTTTATTATGATTATTGATTAATCACGTTACTTGCAATTATTCTATTTCTCCCAATCAAATATATCTTGATATAAAGATCTCAAAAATTTTGAATGTTACACTTTGAAACTCGTTTAAAAGCAGTTTTAATAATTCTAAATAACGTTTTAATTATACTAACTTTGTTAATTATAAATAATTGTGTGTTGTCACTGAAATGTCTCAAATAAACAGGAGAAATTTAATTCCGTTGTGGTAGTCCGCAGATTAAACTTGATAATATGGAATTCATCATAATCGTACAACAAAAAAATTTCAAAATTTAGAAAATACTGCACTAATTTTAAAAACTTTTTAATACCAATTAGCGTTCACCCAAATCATGTACTAATTTTGTCAATTGCAGTACATATGTTGTAATTTAAACATTTAAGAAAAACTGTAAAATGTGTTGGAAAAATTATAGTTTTTTTAAAACTTTTCAGCAGCAAAATATGATTATAACTCTGAAATTGGTAAAAAGTTTTCACTTTCATCCAATTAGTATTTAAATCATATACTATATTTGATAAAATACATGTTATATAGTTAAGAATTTTAAGAAAATGGTTAAATTATTTTGAGAATTTTGGTTTTTGCATTACCTATACAGACAGATATTGTTATAACTTGGTTTAATATCGGATTTAAATTTAATCAAACCAAGATTGAAACCTAATCAGTTAATGTACTTACATGGGAAAGAAAACACCAATAAAATCGCCTCAATGGTTCTCGAGGTATACGTTTACAAAGGAGGCATCGTGGAAGATGGTGACCTATACTAGACTTCAGCAAAAAATTTAACCTTTTTATATCTGCGGTCATTTTGACTGTTTTCAGGAGTTTATACTTATTAATATACGTATTGCAATATTTTGTTTACATTTTTATGCATATATAGTTTTGAGACCGATCGGACCGAAATGCAATTTTTCGGCTTTAATTTTAATCGTAGTATAATGTTTCGGTCCGATCGGACCGAGGCAATTTTCGTGTTTAAAAAAAAATCTAAACGGGCTATTTCATTTCTTTATGTTGGCAATGCTCACTATTTTATTTCTCTAATACTTATTTTATAAATACATATTTGCATTTTACAACTGTATTCTGTGTGAATTATTCATTACTAAACCAAAATGTTTTTGTAGAATTTTTAATCGTGCCGACAAAAAAGTGAAAATATCCCCCTCCTTTATTATTATATTGAGTAACCATGGTAACGGTTATTAAAGCATACAATGTACTACGTCTAACATACCTCTTTACCCAATCCAGAGAATACCAGAATTGGCCGATAGGTTGCTGCACTATCCAACTGTGAGCCACAAAACAAAACATTACGTCAGTGACTTTATCGTGCTGAAACGCTGCATGTACATTCACCTTAGTTTCGGTCCGCTCCGACCGATATGGCAGCTAACGTGTTAAAGTAAACGTACTGCATAACACATGGTAGATAAAACCTCTTGATCTATCCATACAATTTAACATATTCGACAAGACCTAATTTGGTTCAAAGTTAATAATAAGATCTACTTTTGTACATTACTTTAGATAGTTTGCATGTATTATATTGTGTGACGAGGCTGGAAAAGTACCATTATGTAATTGTTTATTGTAGTTAGCCTTACCGATTGTTCTTATAATAATATATTATTTAAACTTGTCTGAGCGATCTTGTGTCCAATAATTGTTGACGGTTGTATTGTCAAGCATATTCAGAACTTAAAATTCACTCAAAAACACTTCATATTAAACTACAAAAGTACTTAGATAAAATTAAAGTACACTTAAAAAATGACTATTCACATATTAAAACAGTTAGTTAAAATAACTTTGTCAGGTACAGATTGGTTGCTAGATAATCTGACTCTGCAATATGAAGGGTTTTTGAGTGAATTTCAAGTTCTGAAGATGCCTGACAAATAGGCGAAACAACTGTCAACAATTATTGACACAAGATTGCTTAGTCAACCATGATGGTGCCTTTCAACTTGTTTAGAAAGCAATTTCCTAAAGACGTGATGTATGATCAAATATTCTCTAAGTCAGCTTCTAATTAACTGCATATATTAACAAATCAGTTGGATAAATTATCATACTGCCATCGTCTTATTAACATACATCAAACATTGACTTCAGTCTGGAATTGAACAAGGTGGTATGTGTGTGACGTTGAATCTTGTAAAACCATTATCCACTAATTTGGATTCGTTAAACGTTACACGTCATTTCTGAGTCTAGTTGATTATAATCTACTCGTTTTGCAGTTGACTGTTCAACTGTATGAGGAGTGTTTCAAATTAAGGGTCATTAGAAAGGGAAAAAAAAAATTATTAGCATTTTCAAACTACATTTTTTACATTACAATAAACTAACTTACATTATTTTTCTATGTAGTTACCATTTTCCTTCCAAACATTTTTGATATTGTGAAGCAAGCTTTTTTAAATCCTTCGTGTAAAATTCTGACACTTGAAATTTCATTCAGTTTTGCACTGAAGTTTCCTGTCACCTTTGAGATGCAAGCTAGTTTAGGGTGAAGTAAAGGGAAAGATGATAATCACAATACAGTGTATGATTAAAAAAAAAAATCTCTCAAAATTTTTAAATTGTTTTGATTGTGAAAGCGAACATGCGTTATAGTGAAGGAGAACAAATCTTGACGTCAGCATTCCTCGTCGTTGGTTTTGAATGATACAGTGCAGTTTAAAAAATATTGTAAAATAGACTTGAGATGTGATTGTTGCTCCAGGCTCCATAAAATCAACCAAATGCACACACTTTTGGTCCCAGAACACAGTTTCTATAATTTTTCTTTGAAAATCGATTTGCTTGATTTTTGTTTTGGTTTTGGTGAATTAGAATGACACCACTGTTTGAATTGTTGTTTTAAGTTAGCATTGACATACGAAATCCGCATTTTGTTACAAGTGATATGTGGGGAAGGGGGAAAAAAAAATTCTGTGAAAGCAGTCCAAAAAAGGACATGTGGAGATGTCATTCTCTGCTCTAGTAAAGACTTGTCACCAATTTTGACACCCATCAAACTGCCACTCTTCTCTTCATCATGAACATTTGTCTTATTTCGAGTTGTCCATAAATTCATGACAACATTACTTCACTTATTGTGGCAGGCCCATTATGTTTCACACAATTGACGGTTAATTTCAGTGGTATTAAGTCCTCTTGTTTAGAAATTAAATCATTGATCAGAATCACAACTGGCAAGATTTTTTTCCCCCGCACTCATTAAAAATCTACTATCACGCTAAGCAAATAACAATAGACGGGTGACATTATGGCGGATACATGCTCAGTGGACTAATTTCAAGGTAATGCGCATGCACGAACTAATCATTGTTGCCAGTCGTTCTTTACAACCCTTAATTTTGAAATGCACCTTGTATCACTTATAGATAACACAATATCATACCTACACATATAGCAATATTGCAGCATCGGGATATCGTTAGTATACAAATGATAGAGTAATGGTCCCAAAACACTACCCTTGTGGAACTCCTGACTTTACCTCTTAGCTTTAAGGTACACTTTTCTTGTTCGAGATGGAAAAACTTTTAATATATTAATTATTTAGTTGCAACTTATATTATCTATGCTTTTATGAAAAGTAAAAATTGATCATGTTGCTTGTTCTGCAGAGTGTCGCGATGGTGGTGCAAAATTATCGCCACAGACCAGGTACAGTTGCGCTCAGGCAGATCAGACGTCTGCAAAATAGTACAAACCTTCTTATACCAAGATTATCGTTCTGTCGTCTTGTTAAAGAAATCATGAATGGAATGGTACTATCAAGTCAAGAACCTTTCAGGTGACTAAAGTTTATTATTTTTATAAGTTATTTTATATTTCACTAAATACAGGAAAATAATTTTAGTTTTATATGAATATATAAGTAGTCAAACTTAAAAATTGTAAGTTTGAAGAAGAAAAATATGGAGGTTTTAACTAAATGATGGTGCATTGCACAAACTTTCTCACTCACACATACTCAAAAGCAAATAAAAACTAGTCATATAAAATGTCAGATCAGTAGTTCTTTAATAAAAAAGTGAAAATGAACCATGGATGCTGTCTTTTTTTCGGCATAATCACAATGGAAATTGAGGCATTTGTTATACTGATGGACAAGTTTGTGAATACCCACTTCGTAGGAGGTTCCTGCCAGCTTGTTCAAATATGTCGCTACAGTGTTTTGAAGCTCTTTGTTGGTGCAGAAGCACTGTCCTTCCATCCATGCTTGTAGTTCTAGAAAATCACTCAGCACCAGGTCTGGGGCGATCGAAAACTTGAGTAACCTTGAGCTTCCTGTTCTTTGAACTTTTTGCGTTTGTTCTGGGAGTTTGTGCGAGACTGTTGTGTCATTTCTGGGTTGTCGTAGTGAATCCAAAATTCATCTCCTGTCATGATTGATTTCAAAAACTCTCCTTCCTCATCATCATAATGGCTGATGTCATACAACATATTTTGGGTTCTTAGACAGTATTTTGGGAACTCAACGCGCATAAAGTTTTCAGTAGCCTATGTATCGTTGCAATTGTGTAAAGAGAAGACCTGGAAATATCAAGAAAATCCACATACAATTCATTAATATTAAACCTCCATCTCTCTTGAACCATGTGGTCAACTCAAACAAGGTCTTCACTACCGACAGACTTTCGTCCTTGTCCGCCTTCATCATGAACGTCGGTTCAGCATCTTTAGACTTCCTACTCAACATCGTAACTCGTGAATTTTTCACCATATGCTCAGTTTCATTCTGCGATGAATTTCTGTTGTGTTAATCCCTTCTCTTTTAAGAAAACTAATGGTGCTTCGGAACTCACATTTTGGGAGGAGAATCAATCATGGTAGCTATTTTTATGGGCCTGCTGTTCAGTTCTAACTGATGTGTTGGAATTGGCAGTGGTAGAGGTTATGGTGGGGGGAACTGCGTAGTGCACAGTTCTGCTTCCGGCAGCATGATCGGAGGTTAATAGAAAAATAGCCCTCGTAACGTTAAAAGATGGTGTTGTGGTTGTTCCGATTGAATTAATTATATGGAAATTCTGCACTTCTGCCATATGGGTAAATACATAGACTCTTTTGAGCGAATCGAAATATACATGCATGGAAGAGAGACGCTGACAGTCATACTAAACTACAAACAAAATTTTCAATCTAGCCTTCTGTTTGATTTACTATCAAGATTGAAATAAAATAATAGATGAGAATAAATCCTACCAGTGTACTATTCACAGCTGCCGTTTACTCACGCCTGGAAATTAATCAGACTAGTCAAAACGAGGGTTTTTAATATTACTCAATGTACAAGCGTACATACGGTGTTTGTGCCTTAAATGTTTGTCAAATTTGTAAATGTATAAAATGTGTTTTTAAAAAGAAGTTGACGAAGTAAGAAAAGAAAATACCTACTAAAATGATGCACATGACCATGGTTGAATAAAAGCCAAAAAGGCCATAGTGAAAAAAGAAAAACAGGAGTAAGTTTAAATTGATTACTTATTATAATTTATGTCATTTATAATTTAATAATCATTTTAATATCAATTAGCAAATCAAATATAAATAAATTTATTATTTATTATCATCGTAATTTTTAATTTAATCTGTTTTTTAACTGATCTTCATGCTTAATGGCTTCAGGTGGAAATATTGGTGTCCATCTATCGCTATCTGTACGTAAACACAATAGTAGCCATAAAAATTAGATAGGAATAAGAAATTTTATATGGAGGGGCTATAGTGTACTCATGTAGAACCTAATTGAAATTCTGAAAAAATGAATTAAAAATGTCAAAATGCTTGGAGTTTTTGTTGTTTTGTCAAAATGCTTGCGTACTAATGCATATGTTAGGAACGGCTCCTTTAATCCGCCTGGGTTCTAGCTTTTTATCAAAATCAGTGGTTCAATGTTTTATTAATTTTTTATTATCAACATAAACTTATATCTATTTTCCTGATAATTTGATATAATACAAAAAGGAGTATACAATCAAATGAACAATATTCAAACTAAATATGCATTACTCAAAACCCAGAAGTATTCCAACTATTGTTATTCTTGTTCAATTGAAATTACTGATATTACTGGTGCCTTTTTATATCAATGCTTGCTCACCTTTGTAGAGTTTCAAGTTTAGACAATTCCTTTTGTCCCTCTGTCCAAGAATCAAGCTCCCTGGGCTATCAACCACCACGGCTCGCGACGCGGCCGGTATCTCCCAGGCTCCAAAAGATCCCCTCCACATTGTGGCGGCTGCTTTTATATATCTCTCGTTGCTTCTGGTGCTCTACTTTCGTTGCAAGTCAAGCATTTCAACACTTTTTCAATTCTTTCACAATAGTTGGGTCATTCTGAGCTTTGTATGATATAATTCTAGTTAACATAAGTTTTAATTAAATATATTCCTAACACATACTAAATGCATTAATCTCAAAATAATTTAAAGAAACCCGTTTTGTTCAAAGGAAGGAATAGTGTATAAGATTAAACATTATTTAAGGTGTTTTTTAAAGTGACATACATAAAAAGCGTACTAAATGCACAGGGCAAGACAACAATACTGATTTTAAGAATTAATTTTTGGTACTCAACAAAATTTTCCAAACTTTATTTATTTATTAATTTATTATTGCTTGGGATGATTGACATATAGAATCAATCATAAATTTAAAGTGAATGAAGCACTGAAACTATTGGATGATTGGGCTGTGGAAAATAACATGATCATCAACATTGAGAAGACTGTATACCAGTATTTCTCTCTTCGTCATGATAACTATACATTCAAACTTAATATCAATACAACCCCACTGCCTAAAAGTGAAAACGCTAAGTATTTGGGAGTGTATATGGATAACAAGTTGACGTAGAAACACCATATGATCAATACAACAGCAAAGGTAAATGCGCCTTGCAGGAGTTGGATGGGGAAGTACTCAGGACACACTCAATATAAATCCTAAATAAAACCAATCCTAAAATATGGCAGGGAAGTCGTAGTGACAGCGCCCAAATCCCAATTGCAAAAATCCCAGAATGATCCCTTGAGATTGGTGTGTGAAGCAGTTAGGACAACTCCAGTATATATAAAGTCTACTTTAAATTAGCTTAGCACAAAATTCAATCTTCATGTTTAGCTAATCTTCACATTTCACGGTCTAAGGAAACTGAAAAAGTGATTTTTAACATGCCATCTTTCCGTTGTTTGTGTCGTCTTGCAACGTAACCGCACCCTTTTCTTCTTTCGCTCAACCACACATTCGCAACCTACGCTCAACTCTTTTATCGAACGTCTATTGCAATGATAGTTTCGCTCATTGTTGTCGTTGTTATCAATTAACAAGGGCGTACCCAGGATCAAAACTAGGGGGGGGGGGGGCAAGCCATGGTCATTCAATATACAATTGATTATTAAAATAGTTATTTCAAGAATTGTATTAAATTCCAGCAACAAAGTGTAAAATAAAGAATTTTTTTACCCCTCGCTGGGTACGCCCATGTCAATTAACCTTAAAGAGCACACACATCAAATACAAAAATATTTATCTGAAAACATACATATATGGGTTGGTTTTCTCTTTAAGAAATAATATGAATACACAATGTAAGATTTTGTAAATTTAACAAATTTAATCTTCTGAAAATGTTTATTAAATTTAAAATTGTAAAATTATATTTTCCAAAACTTTAAAACTATTCTTCTACAAATTTTAAATATTTATATTTAAATCAGAAACACAACACACTAATTTATAAATGAAACATATAAATGACTATCCTATATTTGAAATAGGATGACCAAAACAAACTTAAACATGAATTTAAATATTTCAAAAATAATTTCTCAATCAAATGACCCCGTTTGTCTTTTTATAGGTAATGTAATTTCTGTCTTTAGAAGTTCTAAATGTATGTAAGTCCGAAAGGTAATGAAAGTGACTGCTTCTCTCCTGGATACGTCTTGTTCCGCCAAGATTTGGATGAAGAGTATCGGTCTGTCACCAACAAGGTTTAACGCCGGGTTTAAGGGTTTTTCTTGTACCAATTGAACTTGATTTTCCCCAAAATAATCCCCTTCACATATTTAACGAATATCAATGATTTTTGAAGTTATTTTATTATTTTTTAAAAAAAATTTTTATTTATTTATTTTTTTTGTTTTTTTTATCCAGATATATTCCTTTATTGTTATTTTATGTGTTACAATAATTTAAAATTCGCTAAACACTTTTAATTAATGATTTTTCAATAATTGTTATTCAACTGTTCCGTGTCATTGGGTTTCTCACGTCTTTAGGGTTAGTTGTGGTAGGTCATTGGCAGCAAACGGGATGATTCATGAAAATTTCCAATCTTGAAATAAATGTTGCACGATTCCTTATTTTCGCTGTATCTTTTGAGTCACTTCACCGATTTTGTTTTCGTCCTTCGGAATCCCCTTCTCCTGCTTCCTGTGGTTCATATGGAAACTCAATTCGTAGTTGTAGTCCACTTAGTTTCAGAGTTCTGACACTTTAATGTAATTTAGATTTTTTAGAAATTTGTTTTTTCACTGATGGTGATTTTTGGTTTACCAAAGTTGTAAACCAAAAGCAAAATTGTACCTAAATACTATTTCGATATTTTACTTCTTTCTCGAGATATCCTCTTTTGAAGTTATCATTTAATTACGAGACCCCCCCCCCCCCTATTAATGATTCTAACTATCATCCTATTTTGAACACATTTTCAATGTCATATTATCCTTTTGTTATATCTAATTGCTCTAAACTTAACTTTAAGTTTTTATTTTTTAATCAACTATAACTTTTTTATTACTAATTAAATTTATTATCTTGTTAGTGAAATTTATGTATCTTTCCCCTTGTTATATTTATTAAGTATCGAAATTATAAAACTATTATTATTTTGGTCATCATCGGTCAAAAACCCCTCAAGTTTAACTCCCCCTTTTAATTGTGTTTATTATTATCCTCTTTTAACTACTGCTTAACAACTCCATAATTATGTTTTTTCAAATGTCTCTTAATTTTCCTCCTCTCTTCTTTTCGCTATAACTTTCTTAATTTTAATTACTTTTTGTCTATTATTGGTTTTTAATTACTACTACATAGATTGTTTTTGTAAAATTTATACACATTAACAAAAATTATTTTACACATATAGGATGAATCTTGTCCGTGAAAGATTTCTACTTTCTGCTGCATGGCTTAGGCTTGCGTATTCTATAGCTTACATTTCAATTCGGCCTTCTAATTTATTATTTTTGATTATTTACAATTGAGCGATTTGAGCCATTCTAAAACCGTCTCAGTTTATGCTTAAGCATGATAGCGGCAATAAAAATTGATATAGGAACTTGAAATTTTGTATAGAGAACTGTGTGCTCATATAGAATAGAAAATCACATTGAAATTCACAAAATGGAATTAAAAATATCAAAATAGCAGTTTTAAACAGTCTTTTTGTTCTTATTTTGTGTATTATTCAACTTATAACACAAATTTAGATTTAAATTAAAAAATTTCAATTCTGCATATAATGGTATGATTTCCATCTCTCTACGACAATATGAGTGGAGGTTCCTTTACATATGTACTGCTTCGAGGCCTGGGATGGCCGAGACACCGTCGAACGAAGTGAGTGAAGATTTTTTAATATATACACATTTATGAGGCCCATCAGGGCCTCGCCAAAGCTAAGAAAGTAATGATGTACACAATTACGAGGATGAGAAAAGTGTTTTAAATTAACTTACTCAATGACGAGACCTGTTGACTCTTCCTATATAACCCAAGAAACCAACTTTTGAGCGTTACAATTAGAGGATCTACTTAGAGTATTTAGAGTATTACATTGTATAATGGAACTGGGTAAGTACCACAATGATACCTATGAACTTGTTTTTGTTCATTTTATGTTAATGACACAATTACAGTACAACCTCGTTCAGTCGGCCCCCTTTAAGTCGGATCTCCGGGTAACACAGACCGGTTTGCAATAAATAAATATAAAATATGCATTTTGATAGCGCTATTGCTTTATACGAGCGCATAATCGTAGCGTATTGCACGGTGATCGTGTTTCCGTCGAGTTCATGCAACCAAGTTTGTTTGCCGTGACTATACATCTGATGCCTAGCTGTAGCGCTGCATGCCTGCGAGGTGAGTCATTGTCACCCAGGTGATTGGCGTCATCAGTCCCGCAGAAGCAGCGCATCTCACTCGCATGAATTGATGGTGTATTTTGAGCATCAGAACGAGACTACACCGGCCGAGCTTCTCATGTTGAAACATTAGTCGAAGCTGGCGCAACTGAAACTTACAAGCTTATTTTCCAAAAAGTAGACATATCTGTACAGTCCACAGATGTGTTTGTTGTTTTATTGTGATGAGTAAATATTTTTAAAGTGTTTTTCTCCGTAATAAAGGAAATTATTGTAAGTATAGTATGTATATATATATATATATATTTTTGTGTTTTCTGCTCTTTCTCTGGCTAACACGAATTTTCGTTATGTCGGATCAGCCACGGTCCCGGTTGGTCCGACTTAACTAGGTTGTACTGTATATATAATTATGTTTTTACTATCTGATATTGTTTATGTTTTCCGTTTATCATTATGGAACATCCTACACTATCTAATCTCAGATTCACAAAGAAAATTCCAACTTCCTTTTTTTTCCATCGAATCGAAAAGTTCCTCATTCTTTACAATCATCCATTCATAACTTTTACCGACCAATATTTCCTCTAAAACAATTCACCATTTTTACACTCAATTTCTGTGTTTTAGAATTCAGTCGATGGCATTAACTGCTCTGCAAGAAATGACTGAACTTTATTTTGCTCAGTTCTTCGAAGATGCGTTGTTGTGCACAATACATGCTCGTCGAGTAACACTACACCCTAAAGACATCCAATTAGCTCGTAGAATAAGAGGTCGATCTGATCCAATAAATTAGTTTTGAAAATATTTGGAATAATTACATTTCCTAAAATAGTGTATAAATCATTATTGAAGTTAAGTTTTTAATTTAGTTGAACATTTTTAGAAATTCAACATCAAATTAGCAGAGAAATTGGAGACATTTTATAAGTATTTTGAAAACTTTCGTAAGCTGCTGTTTTTAACAAGTAACGATTGTGTAAGTATTTGTTATTTCCTTAAGTGTCAAAAATAATTTTACATATGCTGTAATTAGAAAACTGACGTAAATTATTATTGCTAATGTTATTTAAAGTTAATAATTTGTATTTTTTTTTTATATAGACGTGCAAAGTTTGGATATTTAAACTGAAATCTGTACGTTCAGTTTAATTAAAAATATTTCAATTTGTAATAGTCTGATACAGGTACAATTTAAAACTTGCAATTTTAAAAAGTCCAATTCAATTTCGAAAATCGAATTAAAATATATGTAATTTTATCTCAAGTTGGAACATGACAAAATACAATTAGGGTCTTCTTTAGAAAACATCTGGCAAATAGAAAATGTATAACAAGATCTAATGTTATGTGAATAATTGGCAGGTTAGGTTCTTGTTACAGTAGACTCTCAAATTCGGATCACGAAAATCCGGACCGGACGTTAAAATTTTTTTAATAACAATTTGCCGCTTTAGCGCCTTCAATTTTCACGCGATCTACCGCATTGCATGAATCTATTCTCTGTTTGAAGTTATTTGTTAATGGTGGAAGTTCAATTTTATTATTATACATTTTTCGGACATTTGCCATCATTTGTGTGTTAAAAATTCTTACACACAATTTTTAACACACAAATGATGGCAAATGTCCGAAAAATGTATAATAATAAAATTGCATGAATGACGTATTTTCGAATGATTCACGAGCAGTGGAAGTTTCAGCGCGGCTGAGGTAATTGACACGCCCTACCTTGTGTTTTACTTAATTGCAGTCCAGTACTGTATTATGTACATTACAGTAACAGTACCATTAGTTAATGTGTCAGAGTGTAACAAGTGTCGTTGGGTATCGGCCCTGCGGCTGACTTATCTCCGACTCCGGGAAATCCGGATTTTTCGGAATACGGACCGGCCGGCCGCCACAATAGTCCGGATTTATGAGAGTCTACTGTATTTACAAATTAGTTGTAAAGCCCAAACAAACAAAAAAAAAAAATGTTTTATGGTAACTTCAAGTTTTGCAGTCAAAGACCCTTTATGTAACACAATATCTGAGCGACATATTTGTTTATTACATCGCCAACTATCTTGTTTATACGATAACTTCAAGCTCATGTCCGCTACTGCAGTCAGGTTTTTCATGCAAGCTTCTTCTATTTTGTAAAAATTCAATAACAGCAGTTTTGTTGGGTGCACTGATAAGCTACGGTAGCGACATATTTACAAGACACAGGTACAAATACAACTGTTGAAAGACAGGGAAAATAAGACGTAATTAGTCTAAACTTTGACCAATGGGATAACGATACACAGTTGACTGATTTGTTATAATTGAACAAACTGTAATCTTGTCAAAAATATTACCTTATCTCAAAAACAAATTTGTTAGTGTACAAGTAAGGAAAAGCAAAATTACAGAATGGATGGTTTTTTCCCCCTCATTAAGTAAACAAAGCTGATTTAAGTAGAATTCGACAACTTAAAACAAAAAAAAACTTCTTTCAAGAAATAATATACATATATAGTGAAACTTCCAAATAACGGACACTCCTCGGACCGCATAAAATGTCCGCTATTGGGAGAGGTGCAGTTATATAGGGCCGGCTGATAATACATGGTAAACCACCAGAATAGCATCTTGTTACGATATTGAGTATGTTTAGAAAATTTAAATGGTGAACCTAAACATGTCCGTTAACAAAATACCATACTACAGTATTTTATATGTATAGTACAGTTCATGTACTGTATTTATGTTGTCACTTTTTGTTACTGAGAAATCATATTACCACTTAACCTACAGTATAATGAAGCACATTACTTTAATGCATATACAGTTGATAAAAGTGAAATAAATTAAACATTGGTATTGTTTCATGATGGTCTAGTGTATTAACAATTTTTTTTATAGTGCAACAGGCATAATGGTTTTAATCTCACAAAAATACACAACTTTGTAAATTAAATATTCTTTATTTATTACCTCGACTTTTTTTGTTTAAAATATGATTATTTCCATGTATATCATGACACAATTGGATTACACTATCCTACAGGACCGAATACACGTTTTTTAGTTTTCTCTTTGCACTGATATAATTCAAAGCCGTTTAAATAACCGGTTGCACTAGCCTTGACCCACGCTTTAAACCCCCATTTATGTGGTTTATTTTTAATGCAAACTTTTAGACTACTCCTACCTTTAAAGGGTGTAATCATTTCATCCATTGACTGGAACTCTTCTGGTGTTTTAGATTCATGAAATGTTTTATGTCAGAGGTTTGCAACTGGTCTTATTTTCCAAAACTTGTCATTTTTAACTTCTTCTTTATCTTCATTGTTGACAAAGTGAGGAAATCTCTTAATCTCCTCAAATCTGGTGATTGGCATACTGTTAGCTATCAAATCCACGCGTGGTCTTAAAATGGACGACCAGTACGTTCTTATATTGGGGTACTTAATATAAGTTATAATAATATTAATCTCTCAATATGTTTTGAGTTCGTGTACAGTTAGCTTAAAATTTGGTTTCTTATTTTGGATAGCGTAACGTGTAGATTCAAAAACAATCAATTTAAATATAGATTCAGGAAATAATTTCATGAAAAAATCAAGAGGTGTATCCCCCCCATCAACTTTGACTTCACTTTTATTTAAAGATTTAGGTGGATTCCCGGAATAGTTATTATCTTTTCCCGCATACCATAATTTTGTAGGTCGCTGAGATGCTGAAGATGGAGTAGGTCTATTGGTGGTTTGAATCGGAACAACACCTACATTTGGTTCTTGTCGTAAGATTTTTTTGTGTGTAGTTTTGCGGAAAGAATTATTGAGGGATTGGTTATTACATTTTTTAACTGATACTTCATTAAAGTATGATATGTAGAGAAATATGAAGATGTAGGGCTAGGACGAACAGGATTAAATTGTTCAACGTTATTTTGTGTAAGGTTAGGTTGGGACAGGCCTACCTCTTCATTATCAACAAAAAGATTTTTTTTTGATATCTTTGAATGTTTTAATCTTTGAAATGTTTACTTTTAACAAATAATAGATTTGTAAAGTTCCAAATCAAAATGATGTATATATTTTTTTAAATATAAAATTTGGGGTTTTCAGTCAAAAAAGTGTGACCGGAAAAGTCACAATGTAACAAATTCATACACAAACTAAAAGTGGTAGGTACTAAATTATGTTTGAATTAAACAGAACAATAATAAAAATTAATAAAAAATCCTGTACACAAAAATTAAAATCTCTTAAAATCAGTTTGATAATTTTTAATAGTTTTTTTTAAAGTGTCTCAGTGTATCCACATTGATACAAAGAGACCACATCAAATAACGTTTTCTTAGTTAATTCAATTCCTCCACTGAAATATGAGGGCAAGAGCATGTTTCGATGAAGGGGATCGCTAGACTCCGCTCTAAAAGATGATGTCATAACATGTTGCGCTTGTAGCTACTATGATCGACGGAGGGTATAAAAGATACTATAGGCGACACAAGTGTTAGTCTGGGTTAATACCTGTGATTAATAGCTTAAACACAAGTAAAACTGTCTCAAGTTCTTAGGGTTTCAGAAAAACTTAAGATTAGTTCTGATTTTTCAAATAATTTAGTATTGTATTTTCCAATGGATCTGATTGATTTATACTGGCGATCTTGTGCATGTCAATTAGAGGTTTATTGTGTACCCCTTAGACTTAGCAGGCATACCGATTTCCGTACTTATGTTTGCTTGACAGAATAAAACTTGAACAGAAATTGTACTTATTCAAACATGTTTCAACGTCAAAATTGCCACTTCAATGATACACGAGGTACAATATCAAGTTTATTAGAAAATATCTTCCAAGTTTTTTCTATCAAGTATTCCATATCACAAGTAATCTCAGTATTTAACTATTTATTTCTTTGTCTAGTTCGAGAATTTTGTTACCTATTCTGGTGCCTTTCTTCCTCCAGCTCCAAGAGTCCAAATATTCCTCCTGTTACACGAGGTTGTACTTTGCCTGCTCACACTATTTACAGTTTTGATTTCCATGTATAAGATCCACTTTCATTGGAAATTACTATATTTGCTTAGGAAAGCAACTACATGTTCGAGATGTTCTTTCGTTTGAGATCAGGAACTCTGTTAGAGTTGAGCTTGGTTCTAAGATACGGTGTTTCCACATTTTGCTGTCGGAAGAATGCTCCCATCTCCAATTTTCCTTTTAACTGTTCACACTTGCATAACAGGTGGTATTATACGTTGGTTTGGGTCCCAGAAGGGGCTTAGTTGCCCCACAAAGGATGTTTGCTTTCTCATTTCTGTTGATGTCTTAGTATCCATCTTACCTGTCCTGTGTCCAATGGGTTTAGTTTGATCTTTATTTTGTGAAGTGAAATTGATTTTGGCTTTTAAATTGATCTTCGGATTTTGTTCAGGTTAGTTTTTTTTAAACGGTCTTTCATTTGGATTTGTATTTAAAATGTCAACTTTGTACACCTTTGTTTCTGTGTCGCTTTGTTCAGCAAATTTAATTAAAAATAAGTTTTATTACATTTCTTGATAATTAGTGGTTTTCAAGGTATTGTCCCAAAACTGAAATTCAGTCGACATTTTTCAAGTTGCCGTTTAGGGCGTAGTTTAGATTTAGGGACTTAATATTTTTGTAAAAACCAGTAACCAAAACATACGTGTGTCATAGGCCGTGAGGCGAGTGATGAAACAGTCTTGGCGATGCGCAGTGGAAAAGAGAAAGTTTGCGCATGCATGGCAACAACTCCCTCAGTTGTTTTATGTCTCCGTGCGTGGTGTTTGTCTTTCTCCCCACCTCCCAATTCCCCTCCTACGCGCGTCGAGAGTTTCATCACTCGACTCACGGCCTATACATTTTGCAATATCATTTTAAATAGATCAATGCAAATGTAATATTACATGTGTTTATATTGGTGTCAGTTGACTTTAAAAATATGCTTCATTTCCTGCTAATTTGTTGAGGATTGATATATTTAAGTTAAACAAGGGAGAGAAAAATTCCCACTTTTACTGTTCACTTGTATACTGTTAACCTTGGTTTTTTTTTCCAAGTCTGCGTCTCCAGATTGGATATAGTGCTGCATAGCGTCTATTTGCAGCACAGTTGAAAAGTTTGAGATACTATGTTAACATAATACAATACAACTGAGTAGTCTAGTAATAGATTTCAAGTTATTTCAAAGGCAGAGGCTTTGAATAACTAGATTCTAGCCAGATGAGATTTCTCATTTTTATTATGGACCAAAAACACAATCGTGCTTCCATTTTCTCTATACTTTAGTTATGTTTAGTTTTGTATTAGATTGTTATAAAGTGATCAAGTGAATAACTAATAGTTTTGTTGGACTATCAATACTGTATGTTGTTTTAATATATGTTTTTGATATGATAGAAACAAGTTTTATTGTATATACTTTTGTTTTTCCCCTGTTCCTTACTTCTGATGTCGGACATTATTTATTTATACAAGATAACTAAAAGAACAAGAAAAAAAACAGCTATAAAATATATCGAAAGAAAATAATTACAAAAAATAAACTCAAACTACCTGCTGAAATAGAAAGCATACAAACTTAAAACAAATACCACTCTATAAAGAAAATGTTTTGAGCCTCTAATTTCTCCTCTTTTTTATTGAATTCAAGATCAAAAACGGGCTATTGAAATTTAAACTGATAATAGCTGAATAGTCGAAATGTTCGAAATGAATAGAAAAATCACTACTGACTCTTGTGGCTGTAATTCATTTAAATTTAATTAAACATGATAAGATACAAAAATTATCAAATATATAGAGTTTAATAGGGCACAGCCTATTGTGTTTAAATTTTGTATGGATAGGAGACATAGGCTTACCTTGGTAAGTGGTCCTTGGTGTTACCTAGTAGTACACGAATAGAAAACACTATAGTTCTGAATTATTTCATAAACACTGTTCACTTTATCAATGAATAAAGAGACTAAAAAGAAGAACTTTAGTGTTTTAATTTATTTTTCTATTTCTTTACTCCAAGGACCATTTTCCAAGGTAAACCTGTGTCTCCTATCCATACATAATATAGAGTGATTCACGAAAGAAAAAAACAGGATGTGTTCACTGGTAAAAAGAAAGGAAAAAGATAATATAAACTTAGTTTTGAAAATGCTTGGTTTTCTGTCTTTCTCTCATTTTGCTTTTGACAAAAAAAACCTTGGAAATAATTAAGATATTGAGTTCAGATTTGGTACATACATTTTTTATGTTACGTTTTACAAGTGTACCAAAAACGAAGACTATAAATATTTTTTAAGCGACAGCTGTTTAAAATATTTAACTTTTTATATCTAACTTTACAAAATAATTTGTTTTTTTAATAAAAAACAAAATGGTATTTTTTGTAAATATCAAAGGATAATAGAGTTACAAACAAACAAAAATCTCTTGGTAAATGTATAAAATATTCAATATTATCTTTGAATATATTGATAGTTTTATCTAAATATTAAAACTTTTATTAGTTGTGGATAAAATAGTAATAATTATTTATTATAATCAGTATTTGGAATGGCGACAACCAAATGATATAACAAAATAGTACATTATAATTGTGTTTATTAGTTATATTATGATCACCATAGAGAGTTGGATAATTTCAAAGAAGACTTCCAACGGTGTTCATGTAACCGTTGTTGGCGTTGGTAACAGTGCAGAAAATGTAATGAATTGATATCAAGCTTTGATCCCATAGAATAGGCCAGTTTTCCCCATCTTTTTTGGTTGGTTGTGCCCATAGTGTATCAGAACTTTTTTCACAGCACCCAAAGTCAGAACATTGGCCTACATAACAGTTTTAGTTGTTAGGTTAAGTTAAATAAAAAAAAATAATAAAACTTTTTGATTTTTTAACACCTTATTTCAAGTCGATAGTATAAAGAAGTACTATCGAGATGAAGTAAGGTATGTTAAGAAATTAAAGTAGTTCTAAGGCAAAACATTTAATATTCTTAATTTCGTTATATTCTTCTGCCAATTGTTTTAACTTCTGCTGGCACATTTCGAATTAACTCGGTTTTCAAAAGCTGTTATATTCTGCTTTGTATTATACAAGAATTATCTTATATCTAAGTAACCTCCACTCTCTTGTGATTTGTTAACACTTTGCTACTTCTGGTATTACATGCTCCAACTCGACCTACAGTATCCTCAAGGTAGGAATGGGTCTGGGGTGGAGAGGAAAAGAGTGGCGCCCAAACTTTGTTGTGTTTACTTTCAGTGGTACAACTCCAATAAAAAAAATATAGACCTCAAATGCTTCTGTGTAAACGCGTACCCTACTTTCGTTTATTTTATCGGTGTAAATCAGAATAAAACATTTTAAAAAGTCTGTCACGAAGTTGTAACTTTAGGAATTAAAGCTAAGCAGTAATTTGTGTAGCTAGTTTTCTTAGAACGGGTTGTACCGTCAAGTCGGATTAGGGAAACAAGTAGAAGGGTGGGCACGCCAATTACACCAGAAACAATCCTAGTCTGAGGCTACCGTACAACTAGTGCATTCTGAACTGAACCCACAAAACTAAGACTGCTCAACCCACATATTCCAAATCATCTTATTCTCTTAAATATAAATTCAATGGTATTAATATGTTATGGATAAAAATATTGTAAATTGTGTCTTTAAACAGTATTTTTTATTTTCCTTCCAGACATTTTCTTCAATCCAAAAACTTGTACTTTTCACCTTATCCCATTATTAATTCTGAAAATACCTGTTATCCACTTGGCAGAAATAATAAATCTCTATATTTACTGAATGAAGCTGAACTTATACGTGGAAAATGAGGTGGTAAGTTTTTCAATTTTTAGGTTTAGTATAAATTAAATAAACCGTGCAAAAACATTGCACAAACTTTTTCATGCACGAAATCAAATACCAACACAAAATAGTATATATATATATATATATCATTAACCTTACACTGGTGGCGATGAAAATAAGCAGCATTCTGACCTTTGAGGAATCGAATCTAACAACTAGAGATAGTTGTAATAGGGCATGAGCTCGTACAACAACAAACGAAGTGAATTGAATATTGTCGAGTATTAAAGATATTTATGAAATCAAAAGAAATATTAGTAAATCAGAGAATAAAAATAAAACGTGAGTCGTCCATTATGGAATACTAACGGGCTTGTCAATCATATATCGAAATTAGATATATTTTTACATGGGAAAACCACAGATATACGCTTAATCTCTGAGACATAGTTTAAAGAATCACACTTTAAGAAGAGACTATTGCTTTTATGAGAAATATTTGTTTGATAAACTCTGAAATAATTTTGTAAATGGTGGTTCGGGGATCCAGGTTAGGTTAGTTATACCTAGAGGCGAAGACTTTTTACGGCTGGGAAGGAGAAGGAATGTGATTTCCTTTCTACAGGATTGTCGACATATTAGTCAACTGAACGGAAAAAAATTCTGACGATTATAAAATTTGGATAACCATAAAATTATAAACAACAATTTGTGCGACCTAAAATCGAACTTTTTATCATTCAACATTTAAATAAAATGGTAGACATATTGATATTGTTATTTAGATTTTTATAGATTTCAATAGTTCTATATGAGCACACTAGTTCTCTATACCGAATTTAATTTTTCTATATATATTTTGTGGCTTATGTAGAAACACGATAAGTTAAAAATGGACGTCAAATTTATGTATGATTACCAAACTTCGTTAACTGAAGACACTCTTGGAGGTTACAAAAAATAAAATTTTACATTTTATTACAAATAAAACAGACATTTTTTTTGTACTGTACTTATTGAACTTATACATTTTGGATTTTAATCAGTTTAAAAAATGTATTTATCAATTAGCCTAACTCAGAAGCTATGTTCATATTTAATCCACTTAAAATGTTAGTTTTGAAAAGAAATGGACTCTATTAATTTTTAAATAAAATATTTTTTTAATCATTACACTTTCTAAGAGTAATTTTTTTGGAAGTATTAATTTAAAAAAATAATATCTTGAGTATCTTTTCAATTTTTACACTATTCATTTGATGTAATAAAGATAATTTTTAATTCTCATGTTTTAATTCTTCATGTTTCTCTTCCACCCATTTCTGGCCATGTTGGATTGTTTTTATTCTCTCTTTGCAGTCTTTTAAATTATTCTCTTTTATTGTTTACACCTGAAACAAAATACAAAGTAATCAATTTGTTTTCGACCTACAATAATTTTTTTCGTACAGCTTAAAAATTAAAAGTAATGTTGCCTAAACAATTGTAAAGATTGGTTTTAACAATTCATGTCTCGAAATAGTTCCTAACAAATGTGTTCCAACCAGGGCCGGATTTAGCGTTTTGGCGCCCCTAGGCCCAATAATATTTTCCGCCCTCTAGTCTGGTTAAAGTTACTTCCCCAAAAACCTTTATTAAAAAATTATATCAAGCCTATGTTGTAATGAAGTTGATGCGTAATGTTGAAAAATAGTTTAACTTTACCAACAATTATTTGTTCCAATGTACTTCAAAATCAGAATGATTTTTTTGTAATCAATTCAAAAAATATGTTGTTATGGCTATTTATTTTTATTTCTAGATATTAAAAAAAATAAATCCTCTTGGCCGTGCGCCCATAGGTCCGGGCCTTCAGGGCCTATTAGGAAATCCGGCCCTGGTTCCAACTGCAGAACTGTTGTTCTTTTTAATGGTTCTGAAAGAACTGCGGATCATGGTTTGGCACTGTGAAACTCCTGGAACTTGTTTGGCGCTAAATACAACGAAAGTTTTTTGGACAAAAATTATTAACATTCTGTTATGAATAAATCTGTAATTATCCATAGTAGACATAACTTTCTTTAATATCTTTTGACCTTATGTTTGATATATTCAGATTATAGTGTTACTATTTACTCTGTATACAAAGTTTTAGTTGATTGGAACATCCAAGATGATAAGGTCTTTTGACCTTATGTTTGATATAGTCAGATTATATTGTTACTATTTACTCTGTATACAAAGTTTTAGTTGATTGGAACATCCAAGATGATAAGGTCTTTTGACCTTATGTTTGATATAGTCAGATTATAGTGTTACTATTTACTCTGTATACAAAGTTTTAGTTGATTGGAACATCCAAGATGATAAGGTCTTTTGACCTTATGTTTGATATAGTCAGATTATAGTGTTACTATTTACTTTGTATACAAAGTTTTAGTTGATTGGAACATCCAAGATGATAAGGTCTTTTGACCTTATGTTTGATATAGTCAGATTATAGTGTTACTATTTACTCTGTGTACAAAGTTTTAGTTGATTGGAACATCCAAGATGATAAGGTCTTTTGACCTTATGTTTGATATAGTCAGATTATAGTGTTACTATTTACTTTGTATACAAAGTTTTAGTTGATTGGAACATCCAAGATGATAAGGTCTTTTGACCTTATGTTTGATATAGTCAGATTATAGTGTTACTATTTACTTTGTATACAAAGTTTTAGTTGATTGGAACATCCAAGATGATAAGGTCTTTTGACCTTATGTTTGATATAGTCAGATTATAGTGTTACTATTTACTCTGTGTACAAAGTTTTAGTTGATTGGAACATCCAAGATGATAAGGTCTTTTGACCTTATGTTTGATATAGTCAGATTATAGTGTTACTATTTACTTTGTATACAAAGTTTTAGTTGATTGGAACATCCAAGATGATAAGGTCTTTTGACCTTATGTTTGATATAGTCAGATTATAGTGTTACTATTTACTTTGTATACAAAGTTTTAGTTGATTGGAACATCCAAGATGATAAGGTCTTTTGACCTTATGTTTGATATAGTCAGATTATAGTGTTACTATTTACTTTGTATACAAAGTTTTAGTTGATTGGAACATCCAAGATGATAAGGTCTTTTGACCTTATGTTTGATATAGTCAGATTATAGTGTTACTATTTACTCTGTATACAAAGTTTTAGTTGATTGGAACATCCAAGATGATAAGGTCTTTTGACCTTATGTTTGATATAGTCAGATTATAGTGTTACTATTTACTTTGTATACAAAGTTTTAGTTGATTGGAACATCCAAGATATAACTAACAGGATTTACACAGCTGGAAAGAGCACATTTTAAAGTTTTGATTAACATATCACAGATGTACAATGTGTGTCACTCGGCAGACATTAATATGATACTGTAATCGAGTTCTGTACAAACTATTTGAATAGTATCCACATCAACACTTTGTACTGCTGCTATCATCCATTTTCTAACTCCAAGTTGTTTGAGGACAGAGAAGGAAACAAACACTTTTTTTTTACATATTCCCACAAAAAGTAACAAGGGTTTAGATTGCGGCTTTGAGAAGGCCAATGCAAAAGTGACCTGTTACCAAACCAGCGTTGCGGAAATTTGTCATCCAGGTAATCTCTCGCATGGCTTAGCCAGTATGGTGGCGCCCTATCTAGAACGCAAATGAAGTTATCACTGTCTTCTTTTAGTTGAGGCATCACTTAACGTATACAAGTAAGGTACTCCTTTGACCTTATTTTCTTGGTAAATGAATGGGCCATACATCTTTGTAGCTGATACAGCAGAAAAAAAGTTCAGCTTAGGAAAATCTAAGCTGTGTGATTGCTCTAAGATTTTCAGTTTTCAAAATATGTACATTGTGTTTGTTGATTTTTCCACTAATATGGAAAGTTCATTCATTACCAAAAATGAGTCGTTCAAAAAGATGTGGCCCAGCCAAGGAGCCCACCAAATAAAAACTATAATAAGTATAAATTAGGATGTAATGGAAAGGGATTCTAAATAATAAAATATGAATTGGCACTTGCGATTTTGTTGAACAGTGCAAGATCACGTAGAAGAGGGGGGAGACGAGGAGTGGAGGGCTTGAACCAGCGATCCGAGCGAGAGCTGCGAGAAGGAAGACCGCTACGGGATGAGGTCAGTCCATTTTCGGCCACGTGCTAGCTACATTAAACGGTATGTTTTTCGGCCACTATTAAGGCTTTATCTAGCCGTTATGTCTTTTTTCTAAATTATAATTATATCTGTAATATTCTAATTCGGCGAATAAATAAAAGAGAACATTTAATTTAACTTGCGTTGCGTGCGTTCATTAGCGTCCTTGGCCCATCCTGACAAGATTCGGCTAAAGTGTACACGGTCTCCAGCCAGCAGGAGCTTCCAGCTGGTCAAAAGAAGTGGAGACGGTCACAAACACCATCTTCACTATGTCTTTGTACATCATTATAAAACTCAAAACATTTACCTTTGTCATCATCCCTCAAATTTTGCAATAAATTTATAAGGGATCATCTTAAACCTTTTTCTCATAATTTTCCAAATAATGGGGTGCGGTATTTGAAATCGACTTGGTAGTAAAATTTTTGCGGACTATGTAGTCGAACTCCAGGCATTTGGTGTGGTTTTTCCTTTACACTAACAGTCAATATTTGTGAACTTTTTATCATCTCGTAGATTGACTTCCTAGTTGGAGGATCTTTATGATAACGAGTCCTAAAATGATGTAACAGATTGAGTTTTTCCAAACTCAAGCACACAAAAAGACACCCTCCGTTGGAGTATTGGGCATTTTGTTGGTAAAAGAATAGGATCAACTGAATAGATTGTTGATTGAAATCAGCTGTTTCAATTAAAACTGGAAGTCATTTGATACCCGTTGATATCAAATATGATGATATTAAATAATGCACATCATGTTTTATAGACGTATGAAAGTGTGTACTTCTTTTGGAATAACTTTGTATGTTACTGAATAAATATCTAGTCTGGCCTACTACACTGCAAGCAGTAATGCTAGGAACTTGAAACAACAAAACTAAACTTACAGTGTGAAAAGAATAAGTTATTCTGAATATTATCTGTGTAAGTTTAAAAGGGTGTGGTCGAGTTAGATCCTACAGCTTTAAATTATATAAATCAATGTCTAAATCTGATTGTCTTACAAAACGAAATGAGAAAATTGTAATTAAAAACGAGTTGATGGGCGACATCATGGTACCTACCCAGTTCAAAACAATGCAATAGAAGTAAATCCTCTAAATTAAAGATCTTTATATTCTGTTCACTCTCGGATTGCGGCTGGCGAAGGGACGGTCCCTCACGCACACAGACGAGGGCGTTGCCCTGGAGGGGATTAAGACCAGACGTTGACCTGAGAATTTGGGCTGGTGTTGGTGAGTGTGCGTGCGTGAGTGGGACTGGGGCAGGTGGAAACCCTTCGTCAGCCGCAATCCGAGAATGAACAAGGTATATTAACCTTGTAAATGTTTATGTCACTATTCTCTTGACATCGGCACTGGACTTAAAAGTCTTAGTATATGTTTTTGGATAGCTTAAACTATTTTTGACAAGTGTCACACTATTTCCTCTTTGTTGTCTGAGGCAAAAAATCTCTCGGTCATCATCGCCTTTATATAGAAAATAAGATGAAATATTCTAACTGATTACGGTCGGAAAAGAGCAACATTTGGTGAAGCGAGTTCTGACTTGGTAGGAAAGATGAAGGAGAAGGACCTAACGCAAGTTTACATGAAAAAAGTTGTACATCCAGCTAGGTTCTTTTTGGGGTTGCCTCATCCATACTAATTTTAATGAGCCACTAAATCGACTTGTCTCATACCGAAGAGTATTATTTACCCAGTTCGGTAAACGACCTTTGTTTTTTAACTAATCTTCATGTTTCATCACGTTAGGAAACTGAAAAAGTGATTTACATTATACTGTCCATCCGTCGTCGTTGTTTATATAAGCAGGATAGCTCCCACAAAAATCAAAATAGGAACTGAAATTTTGTATAGAGGAACTCCATATCTAACCCATTGTCATTTCATTTAAAATATCAAGATGGAGTTTAAAAAAGTTTTTTGTTCATATCTCGTGTGTTATTCAACTTCTAACCACTAAATTTGATACAACTATCCGGTTTTCAATTCTGCATGTATCGGCTGATATTTCTATGATTAGAAATAGCAAAGTTATTGTAAATGTAATTTCGATACTTGATCTCTCAGGGAAATGTGATATTTGTATATATACGAGGTCCAGCAGGGGCGAGTCACTGACACAAATGTAGCGAGTGGAAGTTTCTTCATATATGTATAACCTTGAGATCCTGTAGGACCGAGATACTGACACGAGCATAGCGAGTGGAGGTTTATTCATATATATATATATATATACAACTTATTGGTCTACTAGGGCCGAGGTACTGACACGAGCAAAGCGAGTGGAGGCTTTGATATGTGCACTACCCGACATTACGAATTATACATAACTATGCTGTTCAGAAAACCTGTGTAACTAACTTTTTTAAACTAACATCCTACTGGATAAGACCTCTTGATCTATCAATACAATTTAACATTTCCTAAAAGGGAAAATTAACTTTTGAGCATTACATTTAGAGGTCACTTTATTAAGTACGGGCTTGGCAATCTCAAGTGAATCTAGCTATCTTTACATTTTTTCATGTAGTCTTGGGTTAGATCCCTCTCTTTCATATTTTCCATCTGCTCTCTCTTGTATAATACTGTTTGTTTTCCGATCCTGATATTAGAGTATTTAAGAACTAAGGGTCTTCTCTTCCTTTTAATTTTTTTTTTTTTTTTTTTATGGCGATAATGACTGAAAGGTTTATAGATAATCTGCTTGTGTTATATTGTATGATGGGCCTGGGTATGTACCATGATGGCCCCATTAACTCCTTTAAATATTAGGTTATCTTACCTTTAGTAATTGTTTCCACCGCCATAGGCATTGTTAGTACCAAATCCGTTGTTGTTATTTTTAGAACTCAAATAAAACTTGACCACAGATTTCAAAGGTCTTTTCGCTTTCTTTGCCATTTTCTTCATCAACCTTATTTTCTTTTTGATTTTCTTTTTGTCTATCTTTGTTATTTTGTTCAATCCTTTCCTAAGCATCCCTCTTATTCCCGCCATCTCTAATGATCCAGCGTGTAATCTCTTCTTAGGCCTTCCTCTTCTACGCCTTGTCGGCACCATTGTGTGGATTTCTTCAGATTCTTCTGATTGCGAATTTACTTCTGGCGAATCTTCACTGTGACTGAATTTCCGCAGCATTTCGGTGAACCAAGCGTTTTGCATCAGCGTGTTTGGGTTTAAGGTTTTCTTTAGGAATTCCACTGTCGCTTTCCAGTATTTGTGCTGCAACAGGTACAAAAGGTGGTATAATTAAGACAACACAAACTTTACAAAAAAAAAAAAAAAAAATTGGACAATCTTTCGGGATTTATATTAATTTATAAATTTTTTCCCTTCTTTTTTAAAGGCGAAAAACCTCTCGGTCATTATAGCGTTATAAAACAAAAATAGGAACAAAATATAAAATAAAGACACCCTAGCTATCGAATACTCTATTAGTATCAAAGTCGGAAGAGAACAAAAGAGGGATCTAACCCAAGACTACATGAAAAAAATGTAAAGATAGCTAGATTCACTTGAGATTGCCAAGGGTAACTTAATACTTTCTCATGTGTTACATAGTTTTGAGGTTCCCTGTATCCGAAAAAGTGTTTTTTTGGAAAGATGTCCGTCGTTATGTGGAGTTCTCTACAGCTTAAACGCGTGGACCAATTTTAATAGAATTTAACACTTAGGGGTTCACTTTAGTAAGTTCGGTTTTGGCAATCCTGAAAGAACCTAACTGGATCTTCCAACGTCTCGGTAGGAAGAGAACTTGGTTTGAGCAAGAGAGAACTGTTAGGAAAAGTATTTAACCAAGACTATATGAAAAAAATGTGTAGATGCAGCTAGGTTCCTTCGGAATTGCCAAACTTGTATTCATCAAACTGAGCTCCTGGGGGTCAAATTTGATCCACCTGTTGGACCGTAGAGCACTGCAACATGACATTTAAACGGACATACATCATTTCCAAAACCACTTTTTTCATATAGGGGACTTCGAAATAGATCGATTTTTGATCTATTACCTTCTCTGTACTAGGAAACATGTGAGAAAGTATGAGGCTGAGGAGATTAATAAAATTTATCTTGGCATTCTTGAGATACCGGTACCTAACTTGATCTACACATTTTTCAAATAGTTTTGTATTAGTAGTCTCTCAAATATTATTTCCTATCAGGTCTCTCTTGACCAACTTTTGTTATTTTCCGACGCTGATGGTATCTGAGGGGTTCTTTTCTTAACTTTTTATTTTACAACAGGATGATGACTGAAAGCGGTTTTGTCTCAGATTTCTCGCGTCTGTTGAGGTGGCGATGCTTGGGAACAAGAGTGGTGGGGCGACCACATGACTTGTTTCCTTGTCTCACACTATTGGGAAGAGCGGATTTCTCCCTTTGTCTTTTGAAGATTTTCCACCTATCCTGCGTAATTAAAAAAAAAAAAAAAAGCTCCAGCACACATCTGTTGGCTGCAAGCAGTGATAGTTTCCGAATTGCTTTCTAACGAACAGGTCGTACTAGTTGTGTGGTTGGGACGAATCTTCTATTGAGATTACAAAATAATAGATAGAAAATACGGTCTCCAGGTCGGTCCCTAGAAGGGAGGGGGTAGCCTTCTACCCCCTAAATTAAAAATTTAACTTTAATGAGTTATTTTCAAAAATTAAAGTTGCCACCATTTTTAAACGGATTATAGGAACTAGTTGATTATTTTTTCTCAAACTAGGTCTTTACATTGATGAGTACCGTACAAAATTTCAACTCAATCAGTTCTAGAGATATAAATTATTTAGTGAAAAAAGTATACAATTTGTATTATTTAGTGAAGCTGTAGTATTTATAATCGATCTTTATTTTAACCCTCAGGGGCTGACTTTAGTGAGTACGGGGGTTGTGACAATCCCAGTGGTGCCTAGCTGGATCTACACCTTTTCATGTAGTCTTGGATTAGATGCCTCTATTTTATCTTTCCTATCAGAGTCTCTCTTAACCAACTCTTGTTCTCTTCTGACCCCTGAAACTATTGGAGCATTCTAGGTGGCTTTAATTTATGTTTATTTATTTATTTATTTATTTATTTTTTAATAAGTTGATGATGACCGTGATGTTTTTCACTTTTAAACAAGGGAACAATTAAGGATAACAAGTTAAATCGTTAAGGAAATCCTTAGAAATTTCTCTCCCTTAAGGAAATACTAAAGGTACGTATATAAAATGATGGATTGTTGAAGACAGAAACAAATGCGGATCTATGTAGTTTTAAAAATTATACATTTTTGTAGGTTTGAAATTTTTTGTCCGCCATATTGAATCAAAGCTATTTTTTAAAATGGGAAAGTGGACATGTGATACATGATTTTGATGTGAAATTTGACAAGGAAAACGTTGGTGAAAGCAGTTTTTCGATAAATTCCTTCGTTTTTGAGTTACAAGCATTCAAAGATGCATCGACGAAACAAATCGCATAAACGGGGTAAAATGCGTCTTAGAAACTTTTCTATTGTGTTTTTTCTGCAGAATACATCCAATAACGAACGAGACAACAATGTAGAACCACTACAACTTATTGTACAGGGGAAATGAGTAGTTAATAAACTGCATTGTTGTAACGTAATGCAAACAGCTGATTTAAACTAGGCCTACTTTCATAAACGGATATTACTTGAGGTTAGCGCATTGACAATCTGTAGAGGGGGAAGCACTTTGAAACATTTATTGTAGAATGTTATGCTTTCAGAATTTATTGTATTAGTAATGTGAGATCTAGGCTAATAAGCTGCATTGTTGTAACGTAATGCAAACAGCTGATTTAAACTAGGCCTACTTTCATAAACGGATATTACTTGAGGTTAGCGCATTTACAATCTGTAGAGGGGGAAGCACTTTGAAACATTTATTGTAGAATGTTATGCTTTCAGAATTTATTGTATTAGTAATGTGAGATCGAAAACATTAAAATTTTGTAATATTTAAAATGAATAATAACAGTTGACATTTAATTTGTAGTTGTGTTGTTAATTATTGGTTATTGTTTATTATTACTTTATTAGAACTGTTTAAAGTTCGTTATTGGATGTATTCTGTAGGAAAAGTTTCGACCGCGCATTTTACCCCGTTTTATTGCTAACGCGATTTTCCCGTTGCAACTTTGAATGCTTGTAACACAAAAACGAAAGCATTTATAGAAAAACTGCTTTCACCATCGATTTTACCGACTTTTAGAAAAGAGGATGTTCTGTATTCAACCTGAATTTTTTTTTTATGTATGTCCGCGTATATTTCCGAAACCGCTTAACCGATTTCATTGGGGGTTGTCTCATTTAAAAGGGTATGCTCTCGAGATGGTCCCGTTTCATTATTGACTTGATTGAGCCAGTAGTTGTAAAAAAACCGCCAATATGGAGCCCGATTGACACAGACAATTTGGAAAATATTTTTATTTAATATTGATGAAATTACATTTGAATAAAATGCAAGCATATAGTATGTATGTGTTTATGTTAATTAGGCAGTATTTAGTATAACAAACACACAGAACACAATTATATAACTATGTGATACACGAGCATATAACATAGTTTGATTGGTGTAGCTCGTGTATCACTGAAGAGGACGACCTTGTCGTTGAAACGCGTCTGATACTTAGGCGTATTTTTTTGAGAGAATTGTGTTCTGTGTGTTTGTTATACTGTATAATTTTTCTCATAAGTCAAGCTCAACATTTAATATGGCCAGTATTTGTACGACACTTTTTGGCAGTACTGGATTTTTTTTTTTTTTAAAAAAAAAGACCGACTAAAATAACAAACTAAAATAATTTTTTTTTTCAATAACATTTGCGACTTCATAATAATTATATTCTTAAAATATAAACTACTAGTTGTAACAGAAACATAAATGAGTGTAATCTTGCTTTTTTTGAAGTCGACACCACTATCGAATGGGCATACGATATAAGAGCTCATTGCTTGAACGATTTTCAAAAAAAGACTAGTAGTTTACATTTTAAGAATAGATTATAATTATGAAGTCGCGACTGTTATTGAAAATTATTATTTATAATAGTTTTATTTATTAAAAAAAAAAAAAAATTTGTTAAATTTTAAATGAAAATAATTTATCACATGTCCACTATTTAAAACATAATTTGATTCAAGATGGCCGTTTATGCGATGTTTTCCGTCGATGCAACTTTGAAAGCTTGTAACACAAAAACGAAAGCATTTATCGAAAAACTGTTTTCACCATCGTTTTCCTTGTCAAATTTTACATCAAAATCATATATCACACGTCCAGTTTCCTATTTAAAAAAAATAGCTTTGATTCAATATGGCGGAAGAAAACTTCAACCGTACAAAAAAGTATATTTTTTAAGCTACGTAGATCCGCATTGTTTCTACCTTCAAGTGTCTCTCAGTTATGCAGTATAAAGCTGTTTACATACCAAACCACCCTGTATATAAATACTCTACTTCTAATTTTCAAAAAACTTACCCTCTTTGAGTGTTTATGATGTGTTTTAACCGATCTACTGGCAGACAGATCCGCCGATACATCCGGCATGTCTACGTCCTTTGGTTTATCGACAGGATCATCCTTGCCGGCGTAATCAGCCGCGTAATCGCCCTTACCGTCATCGTCCAGATCCGCTTGTCCGAGCGTATCGTAAACACTGAGTATTATTAACAATATTAAGAGTTTCATGCTCGTGGCATCTGCATCGCAATATATACTGGAAACATCTGACATTTGAGGTTATGTAAGTGTACTTTATCAGTGGAAAACTGATAACGATCTGTGCGTTGATAAGAGATTCTTATGTTATCGACAAACGCCAGTTATTTCTTGTGGTTTAGAATGATTCATACCTGGATGTGTGTGAGCGAGGGGGCACTGTTTTAGGAACGCGGTAGCGTTCCGCGGTGTAAAATCGATCGGTATTTCGTTTGTTTGGTTTCCTTCGTACGGGATGAGTTTAATAATCGATACAGATTTTACGATTTTATTTGCTCTAGTCGCTCCAATTTTTGTTAATAAATTTGTTGACCGCTGAATAAAGTCGGATTGTGATGAAAGTCTGGGCGAAAATACTTTGGACATGAAACTTATTGGAGGTTTTGAGCGTTTCAATCGTAATCAGCTCAACGCTGGGCCTCACTGAAGGGGTTAAAAGGTGGGGCGAAACGGTTTTTCATGTAAATATCTCAAAAACTAAACAAGATATGAAAAAAAAGTTCAGTTCAAAAGTTGTAGATGATTTAATTTTCCGTACAAATTGTTCTTGGTTATTTTTTTCTCAGACGAAATTGGGGCAGAGATGAGCGTTCAAATGTTGAGAACGTTTTTTATTTTGTGAAGAATTCTTACGTAAATACGAAACTTCCATTTTGTTTTGAGTTTAATGTTGATTTTTGTAGAGTAAAAACCGCTAAATATGTGTATGTAAGTGTTTGTACATGTAATAACAAGTATTTTGATATACATTTTTGCATCTATATATTTATGTACACTATACACACTACAACTATAAAAACGTGCATTTACATGCATATACCGACTAATCCATGAACAGAGATGTGTAATTTTGGATTTAAACAAGTATAATATAATATGTATGAAAATATTTCTACACATATTGTGTGTGTATACAACGTGTTTGAAAAGTCTGGGTACGGCTTAATATTTTACAAACCATAGCAGAAAACATCTATAAACGTTGCACAGTGTCATATGGCAACGTAAACTATTTTTCCTTGCTATTGCCATGACATGACAACCATGGGGGGACGGCCCACAGAGGAAGTCATAGGAATCTTAAATGTAAGCACGGGTCGAGTGATACCTCATTTCAAAGAGCTCAGTTAGTAGAGTTGAATGCCGCAAACCGCATCTCAAAAGATGTATCCAATCAGAAATGGCGGGTTGTTTTAGGTACACATTGTGAAGTACATTATGCGCTGCCATTTCTGACTGGATCGTCGTATTCAGATGCGGGAGGCGGCGTTTCACTCTACTCTACTAACTAATGTTTTCACTGACTTTTGTAACTAACTTACCACTTCATTTTAGAATTTTTTTTTTTTTTAATCTAGTGTACCTAAAACAACCCGCCATTTCTGATTGGATACATCTTTTGAGATGCGGTTTGCGGCATTCAACTCTACTAACTGAGCTCTTTGAAATGAGGTATCACTCGACCCGTGCTTACATTTAAGATTCCTATGACTTCCTCTGTGGGCCGTCCCCCCATGGTTGTCATGTCATGGCAATAGCAAGGAAAAATAGTTTACATTGCCATATGACACTGTGCAAAGTTTATAGATGTTTTCTGCTATATTTTGTAAAATATTAAGCCGTACCCAGACTTTTCAAACACCCTGTATATACATGTATACAATTAAAAACGCTTACGTTTCAAATGCACGTTTTTCTGGTTGTATCGTGTGTGTGCATAAATATATACATGCAAAAATGTATATCAAAATACTTGTTATTACATGTACAAACACTTACATACACATATTTAGCGCCTTTTACTATAGAAAAATTGACCTAAATTAAAAAAATTGCAGTTTTGTTTTTGTCGTAAAAATGCTTTATTCGAACATTTACAAAGAGCGCTCGTATCTGTCTCAGTACGCCTGACGAAAAAATTATTAAGAGTCATTTTGATAGGAAATTTAATCAGCTCTAACTTTTGTATTAAAGTTATTCTATTATGTTTTTTGAGATATTTAAAAAAAAAAAAAACAGTTCCCCCCCTTTCCACAGGGTGGCCAGCGGTGAGCTAGTGTTCGATCCCCCCCCCCATTGAAGTAACCCCAAAATCTGACTTTTCACCAAATTTCGTGATTGGAGATGATTTTAGTCCAGTAAAAATCTTTATTCAATGATCGATTTAACCTTTCAGTATACTTACCTCACTGAAAATAAAAGACAATGGTTTGAAAATAATATGACAATAAGTTTAATGGGAATACTATATCAAACCAAAGACTTTGTAACCTTTAAACAAGTTGTTATTATATACACTCAGTGGTTGCCTTAAAAAAATATTATTTTAACACGTTGGGTGCGCGCGCCGACAAAAGTCGGCGCCAGACCAACTCAAATGAATTGACATAAAAAAATTTAGCCATATGTGATGGTATATACTTTTTTTTTCAACAGTGAACGTGTTTTAAAATGAATGTTTTTTGTTTTTAATTTTTTTTTTATCGTGTACATTAATGGTTAGTACAAGTTAATGGTTTTAAGAAGTAAAATGTCCCCCCTCCTAGGAAATGTCTAAACGCTATACACGCCTGCTGGTAAAGTTGCCTACATTCAGGCGCGTTGATCCAATTTAATTCTCTAACATATACATACTTTTAGAATTTAAACAGTAGAATGCCATTGTTTAGCCATACGGTGGAATTTTATTAATTTCAAATATTGCCTACAACTCTCCTAGTCCAGCCAATGACAATTTTCCCGGGTAATTTGTCCAAGCAGCATCGATTTTCCTAAAAATTTGGATTTGAGTAATACTTAAAAATGTCAAAAGACATTTTTACAAGGGGTAGATTTTATAAGGGTTGATTACCGTCATAGGGGGTGGTTTTTAGGGGTTGAAAATAGTCAATTCATAATAGTTGAACCCTCACAATGTCAACTGATGTTACTTCTTCCGATTACAAGCCCGAACCTGCAATTATAAAATTATTTTCAAATAGGGGTTGTGTTAACCCTCTAAAAAATTAAAAGCACCCCCGGCACAGGGTCAACTTTGAAGTAAGAGGGTAAGTAGAACTTAAATCCAAAATTTTAGGAAAATCGGTACTGCTTGGACAAATTGCCCAGTATTTCCGTTGTATTTCGGAAATACTGGGTAATTGTTTTCGAACCTCATTGGTGGTAGTTTTGTCATGCAAAAGAAGTGAAACAAATAGAGTCAATAAAAATAATATAAATTGTGATATTGTGTAGTCTACTAGCTGATTGTGGGGGAGGTTGGTTCAACATCGTGCCTCACGAAGTTGGTACGGGGGGTAGACTACCAGCGAGTAACGGGCGTCGCCCTCAGTATATGATAGGTAAGATATCGCGTGAGTGACCTGGCGGCTACTCATTCCACGTCTAGGAGAAGGTAAGGTTAGGTTAGGTTAGGTGGGAGCCTTTTAGAAATTGGGTTGTACATTACACCTAAGACAACTGAGGAAAGCTATCCGGCATTTCATAATAGCTTACAGCTTCGGCTAGTGACTTTTCTACCCAATGTGGGTGGGTAACAGGCGCCGCCCTCGGTAGGCAATGTTTTGTGGGGGGGTGGAAGTATCGCGTAAGCGACCCGACAGTGTCGCATCAAACCTGGCTTGGGGAACTTTCCCAACATGATTACCATGAGAGCAAGCTCAGCCTGTACAGATGTTTCGGCGTCTGGGAGCATGTGCTGGGGAATGGTTTCGTGGTGGTAGTTGTATGCTAGTGGTCGATTTCTCCCTCCATCTATCTTAAAGAGTGGAGGTCTGGTGTTATGCCGAAAGGTTCCAGGTGCGCGGCCACTTCTGGTTCTTTCAAGTTTTAAACTTTAAACTCACAAGTACCTAACCTAACGTAAGCTAAGCTAACCTAACCTAACCAAAACCAAACCTAACCTAACTTAAGCTAACCTAAGCCAACCTAACCTAATCTAACATAACCTAAATATACCTAACCTAACCTAACCTAACCAAACCTAACCTAACCTAACCTAACCATCTATTTTTAAGAGTGGAGGTCTAGTGTTATGCCGAAAGGTTCCAGGTGCGTGCCACTTTTGATTCTTTCAAGTTTTAAACTTTAAACTCACAAGTACCTAACCTAACGTAAGCTAAGCTAACCTAACCTAACCAAACCAAAACCAAACCTAACCTAACTTAAGCTAACCTAAGCCAACCTAACCTAATCTAACATAACCTAAATATACCTAACCTAACCTAACCAAACCAAATCTAACCTAACCTAACCATCTATCTTAATGAGTGGAGGTCTAGTGTTATGCCGAAAGGTTCCAGGTGCGCTGCCACTTCTGGTACCTTCAAGTTTTAAACTTTAAACTCACAAGTACCTAACCTAATCTAACCTAACCTAACCTAAACAGACCTAACCTAACCAAACCTAACCTAACCAAACCTAACCTAACCTAATCAAACCAAACCTAACCTAACCTAAACAAACCAAACCTTCTTAACCTAACCTAAATTAACCTAACCTAACCTAACCTCAAACTGATTTCGTGCTTATTCTAATTAATCAGCTGTTATTAAATTTGTAAAAGTTGGTTGTTATATTACGAATTTTGAAATGGTTTTGAAATTTTGAAACAATTTTGAAATTGTCCAAGAAAAAGACAACTTATGATTGGCCCAGTAAGTTTGTCAATCAACAAAAAATATGAACTTGAATTTTGACTGAATGTCATGTCTCTCCATTTTCGTATCATAATATCCCAGTGGCTTTCAAAACTTGTCTGAGGTGAGATTCCTTTAACCGTGTTTGGGTTACCTCCAATCTTTGGGGGGAAAAAAATACAAGTTGGATTAATATTTTTTGTAATACTAATAACTATTTACATGTAATTGTACACTTCTTACTGTTGCTAGTTTTAAAAACACTCAATTGAAAATATTTAACACGAAAAAATATACAATCTTGTTGAGCACTGTGGTGAAATTCACAATAATGATTCGAATTTGTCGCAAATCACAATCACTAGAAACTTTAAAATAAAACACAATTATCTGATTAATTGTTCTTTATTAATTATTTCCACTGAATGCGAAATAAATTATTAATATTTTATTTTTTAAATAAATTACAATATTCCACGAAATAATTAATAAAGAATAATAATAAGATAATTGTGTTTTATTTGAAAGTTTCTAGTGATTGTGATTTGGGGCAAACTCGAATCATTATTACCAAAAAATCAGTGGCGGCTTACTCATAAGGACTCTAGGACGCCGCCCCCCCAATGATAATATTATTTTAATAATGTAAGTACCTATATGTATTTAATTCTTTGGAGATAATAAATTATGAATTGCCGCTATGGATTTCACCATCATTTGTAGAGGAAGTTTTACAATATAAAATATTTGACGAATGTATTCTGGAGTTCGGACGGTGGCCAGAGCGTCCCAGTTTCATTGCATTTAGTCATACGGGGCAAGCAGCAGACAGAGCTGAGGGTGCCGTGACGTCATTTACACAGCGTGTAATGGGCTTCTAGGGCAGAGTCCGAAGCTACGCGCGCAGACATCAGTCAGTGCAGCCACCATAAATTAGATGTTCCGCATTACTAAAAACCGTGTTTTCGATGGGCAAAATAAGTTGGCGCAACTGTTCTAAATAGTGTCTCGCCACTCACACGAGTTGTTTGTTTATGTTTTTAAGTTTAACCCTTTGTGATTGTGAATGTTAAGTGAATGATAACATGCCTTCCCTTACGTGTATAAAATAAAACAGAGCCCTCCCATTGCCCTTAACCATCGGCCGCTACTGCAAAAAATATACAATACAACAGTATTCATAGCACTGGCGTGCAAATAATATCATTCCATACATGTCCCCGTGTCGAGGTTACATAGTGCCGTTTTTAATCACCTGACGATGTACGATTAATGTCCGAAACACGTTATGTAATTAAGAATTTAATTTGAAGGAAACCTCAACAAGGATTGCTGACGGTGATACGGTTGTATTGACGCAGTAAAGTTAACAGAGATTTATTTTCGTGTTTTTACCCTCTCCAGATGTTTTTACTTATCAAATAGACGGAGAGTTTTAAAACACACACACACCATGGTTATATTTACACTGCCAAATCGTACAGATGTTTGAAATGTCAATGTTGGTATTACGTGTTATTTATATTGTGATTTTAGACTGTTGTGTTGGTACACGTTGTTGATGTTTGTTTACTAACTGGACTCTACTTAGTGTTGAATTTAGAGGCGTGGGATTAAATTTGTTGGAATAGAGTGACGAGATATAAGTAGGCTAGGAGGTATAGTTGTGTGAATTAGTAGTAGAAAATGAGGCCTGCTGGTGTAGTGAATGATTAATGTGAAAATGATACAGTTGAGGAGGAGAGATGGAATGGTTTTATATCTTCTTACCAAGGATATTACCTGATTTAAAAACGTTTTTCTAACAAACATGTAAAAATATAGTTTTTAATTTTGTTTTTAACCATCTTTACATTTAAAATCTGAACACTTAATATTATCATAGCTAAGTGATTCTTGGGTTTCATTTTCTTGTGATATGATGCAGATTACGAAAATAATATTTGTATGACTGTATACTTCGAATTGAAAAAGTTGTAATGGATGTATAGTAGAGGCCAAAGTTAAAGATAAATGGTCCAGGTAGACCGGGACAGACCTAAACCTGTGTTGTTAAAACATTCATATTGTTGCGAACTCAAGAGCCTAACCGCCCGGATGCTACCGGTCATTAGCACCGATTCCATTAAAGTAAGCGGCAAGTCTTTTGTCATAACACTTCAACGGAGCGTCGTAGAATTATGATTCAAGTTTTGTAATAAAGGTCTTAACCAGGTGAGAAAAATGACCCGACTCTTAATTATATGCGATCAGCAGTTCAATTTATAGCATTTGTATTGGACCGTGTTATTTCCAAGAATTTAAGGAATCGGTGTTAATGACCGGTAGCATCCGGGTGGTTAGGCCCTTGGGTTCACAACAATATGAATGTTTTGACAACACATGATTAGGGCTGTCCCGGTCTACCTGGACCCTTTATCTTTAACTTTGGCCTCTACTATACCTATAGGTCAGTTAGTGACTATTAACTAGAATTCGGAGCGGCAGGGCGAGGGCTAATTGGGGTGATGATGTCCCACCAACCGTACTGAGCTTTCAGTCGCCACGGTGTTGTAACATTTCGTCCCCGGTAACATCTCGTCTTGGCACATACGCTAGGTTAGGTTAGGTTTATAATATAATATAAATTTTTTTTTTTTTACAAATTTAAAAAATATGTTAATAGCAATAACACTTCTCGTATGAAAATGTTTTTATCGAATTTGGTAAAACTAGATAAAATACTTTTAAATTTATTCCTCAACTCTTGTCAAACTTTCGTCGGGACGAGATGATGTAATAAGTTTGTTTAATCATTTGTAAAACTGAGCGGGACGAAATGTTACTGAACCGCCTTGAACTTTTGCGGCTGTTTTTTTTAATAAATAACCAGGGAGGACAATTAGAGTGGCTTTTTCTGGGTTAAGTAATACATCGTTCAAGTAGTATTTCTATAGGAAAATGCATTGGCTTTTAGGGCGGCACTCTAAATTAGATATAACAAATAAAATGTTATTATACAACCAAATCCTAAAACCAATTTGGATGTACGGATTGCAACTTTGGGGGTGCGCCTAGAAATCAAATGTAAAACAAATTCAAACCTTCCAAAATAAGGTACTGCGAGGTATTGTTGGTGCACCGTGGTATGTCCGCAATGATTCCATCCATAGGGATCTTAAGATGGAAACTGTAGATGAAACCATAAAGTCTGTAGCGAGGAAGCACGAACTTAGGCTACAAAAACATGTAAATACTGCTGTGCAGGAGATGCTCAGAAGCAGAAATGGGGAGCGGAGACTCAAAAGGACCAAGCCTTTAGACCTAGTGCAGTGATGCCCCAGCTCATATAACCGCAAGATTTTGTGCGAGTATTTAGTCGGAGTCATTCATAGGAAGGACTTGGAAAAAAAAAGTGTTATTATGAAATGGAAGCTACTAGATAAGTTCCCTGTACTTACAGTAGTTGTAGTTATAAATAAAAAAAAAATAATAAAAAAAAAATTAAAAAAAGTAGTATTTCGTCTAGTATTAGAAATTTTTTACATTTCTGTAAATTTGGCTCGGTTTACAGATGATTAAACATCCTAAAGAGTAACTCTTCGTCCTGGTGAATTACATTAAAGTTACTGCACTAAAATCCCCCAGAAAAAGCACTTCTCTTTGTTCTCACTGGTTATTTAAAACCTTTCCATCTCCCCCTCTTCAAATGTGTCATTATCACATTGAATATTCACTAGAACAGCAGACCCTCACTTTGTGTGCTATCATTTCACATAACTAGACCTCTTGGCCTAATTACATTTTTAAAAACAAATTAATCTCTTGCCTAATCACAAAAAATTACAATTTTCTAAAAATTGGCAGCAACGATTTTGGCCCCAATTTCATTCAAGTGTATCCTGCAACAACTCAAAACAAAATGCGTTGGTAATAATATGAATTAGCAGTTAAAATATATTAAAAATTGAAAATTTAGCTGTTATAAAATACGCGATTTTTCATAAACAGCTCAACCGAACTCGTTGAAATTTTAGTGTGATGTAAAGATGAATGATCCAAAATCGTGACATAATTCTCTATATTGCGTACAAGTGCTAAGAATGCCACTCTTTTATCTTAAAAACCACTCAAATGATTTTATTAAAATTATACAAATTGCTGTTATTGTTCCGACATTGTATTTAAGGAAATTTACTGTTTAACCTGTCCAGGAATGAATGTAAATGTAATCCTGTAATCCTTAATTTCTCATCCATCATTCCTGACTTCCGTTTTTATCTGAAAGTAAGTTTTGAACTTTCCACCAGAAATGATTAATTCATTTTCTCTCTCTTTAAATCGTCATTTTGATTTTTTTTTTTAAATACGTCGGGAGGGAAAAATGATTGTTGCTTTTATATTTTTCAAAAGAAATAAAACACTAGAAAGAGCTAAAGTGATTATTTACCTAGAACATTGTTTTTTTTTTAACTTTCGTTTTGGATTTTAAAACTTATACTATCTAGTATTACTAATTCAATATTTTAAATATATTTTTTAAATATTTTGTATTTACCTAAACTGGTCTGTCTAAAATAATCCTTACTGGAATGTTGCTTAGCTACGCCCGTTTCGTCTACAAAGAGACATCATCAGGCTTGACAACTGTCACAATTATAAAACTACAAGCAATAAATATTTAAACACAATTTAAAATTAACAAAGTTCGTCATTTCAGCCATAACTAATTGGTTTTGAGTCCGTGTACATCTTAGTGAATTTTAAATTGTATAAACGTTACAGTATAACAAACACACAGAACACAATTCTCATAAAAAAATACGCCTAAGTATCAGACGCGTTTCAACGACAAGGTCGTCCTCTTCAGTGGTACACCAGCTACACCAACCAAACCACAACTAGTTGTGGATTGTGGTTGGAGTTGTGGTTTGGTTGGTGTAGCTGGTGTATCACTGAAGAGGACGACCTTGTCGTTGAAACGCGTCTGATACTTAGGCGTATTTTTTTATGAGAATTGTGTTCTGTGTGTTTGTTATATTGTATAGTTTTTCTCATAAGTCAAGCTCAACATTTAATATGTATAAATATGTATAATATGTTCGTGTATTTATTGTGTTTAGTTTTATAATTGCGAAGCCTGATGATGTCTCTTTGAGGACGAAACGGGCTTAGCTAAGCAACATTCGAGTGAGAATTACCTTAGACAGACCAATCTAGGTAAATACAAAATATATAAAGAAAACTGTTTCAAATAGTCGCCATTTTGGTATTTATTCAAAACAAGCAAGTTTTGATCAAACTCGATACAGCCAATTTTGGGTTTTTGTCTTGCGGCATCTACTCCCAAAATAATGACCTCAGCGTCCGTAATACATCGATATAAGGTTTTTTTACTTAACACAACACTTTATAAAGGGTTAGTGGGATTATTTTAGGGAATTAAATTGCATCAATACGCCTTGATTTAGGCAACTTCAACAGCAGGCGTGTATAGCGTTTAGACATTTACTAGGAGGGGGGGGGGGGCTTATTACATCTTAAAACCATTAATTTGTAACCTTCATAAAGACCAACCCATTAATTATTTTGGGGTTACTTCAATGGGGAAAAAATCGAACACTCCAGCTCACCGCTGTGCCATCCTGGGGAGGGGGTTGAAAGGTGGGACAAAACGGTTTTTTGTAAATATCACAAAAACTAAGCAAGATATTAAATAAGTTTATTACAAAAATTGTAGCTGACTTAATTTCTCATCAAAATGGTCCTTGGTAATTTTTTCGTCAGACCCACTGGGACAAAGATATGAGCGCTCAAAATTGAGACTTTTGCAATTGTTGGTGTAAGGCATTTTGACGGGAAGAAAACTTACATTTTTTTTTTCAGTTTAGGTCGATTTTTGTAGTATAAAGCACAAAATATCACAATGTATGTTAAGTGTTTGTACATGTAATATGTACGAAACATTTGGATGTAGATTTTTGCATGCATATATATATTCAATAATATTTCAAGTGAAAAATATAGCTGGTTATATTGTTATATAACCAGCTATATTTTTCACTTGAAATATTACAAGTAAATATAAACAGTATGTAATATAATTATTGGTAAAAATATAACAATATTAGGTGCTAAAAATATAACAATACTAGCTGGTAAAATATAACAACACTAGCTGGTAAAAATATAACAATATTAGGTGGTAAAAATATAACAATACTGGTTGGTAAAAATATAACAATACTAGCTGGTAAAAATATAACAATATTAGGTGGTAAAAATATAACAATACTGGCTGGTAAAATACAACAATACTAGCTGGTAAAATATAACAATACTAGCTGGTAAAAATATAACAATATTAGGTGGTAAAAATATAACAATACTGGCTGGTAAAATACAAGAATACTAGTTAGTAAAAATATAACAATATTAGGTGGTAAAAATATAACAATACTGGCTGGTAAAAAATAACAATAATAGCTGGTAAAAATATAACAATACTAGCTGGTAAAAATATAACAATATTAGCTGGTAAAATATAACAATATTAGCTGGTAAAAATATAACAATATTAGCTGGTAAAAATATAACAATATTAGGTGGTAAAATATAACAATACTGGCTGGTAAAAATATAACGATACTAGCTGGTAAAATATAACAATACTAGCTTGTAAAAATATAACAAAAGTAACTGTAAAAATATAATAATACTAGATGGTAAAAAAATAACAATACTAACTGGTAAAAATATAGCAATACTATCCGGTAAAAATATAACAATATTAGGTGGTAAAAATATAACAATACTGGCTGGTAAAAATATAACAATACTAGCTGGTAAAGAGTATAAGGGATAAAATCAATAAATTTAAATACTTAAGGGCTGCAACTTGAATAAAATAATTTCAATGTCGTTCCTAACGAGGTAATTAATTTGAAAACTTGGAAATTACAGTAAAAAGCAAAGTCAAGTGAGAAGTGTACGCCCTACGCTGGGAAGCGACTAAGGATAGCTCAGTTGGTAGAGCATTGACGCGTAAAGCCAAAGCTCCTGGTTTCAATTCCAAGTCTAGGTTGTATATTTTTCATTTGATATATTATGAATTAACAATACTGACTGACTGTATAAGCGTTAAAATCAATAAAAATAATAATAAATATTGTATTTTACTTATAAGAAATAGTCAATACTGTAGGAACATATCCCACTGGGCTAACAAGCAGTGTCTATCAATCAATTAAACACTACTAACTCAGCATGTCGGACCATATGCAACATGTTTATTAGGGAATATGTACTATTGACATGAAGCTGTTGACAGTAAGAAGCGTGTATTGATCCTATCCCTGAGAGTAAAATTAACATTTAACGCTCAGTATACAGGTTGATTTGTAACTATTGAGAGAGGTACTTGTAGGCAGGGATTTACATAGTTAAAACATGTATAGTTTTCTGTAGGTGGAAAATTTGTCCGCCATCTTGGATCTGCAGCCATATTGAATTAAATTTTATTTTTTTTAAGTAGGAAAGAGGAAATGGGAAATTAAAATTAATTCGCTGAGCTTATCTCAGTGTCTGGACCTGAGCAGCCAATGTGTTCTACTGACAAAAAAAAGGTTCATATAAACATAGGTTTATCCGCCATTTTGTTTTTTATAAAATTAGTTATAACTTTTGGTAATAGATAAGATATTGAGTTCAGATTTGGTGCATGCTTTTTTTTTTATATTAAGTTTTCCAAGCGTAGCAATAACAAAGACTTTATTTGGTATATTTTAAAAATGGCGGCCATTTTAAATATACAGGGTGTTCGAAAAATATGGGGCAATAATTTACGTAGTGATTATAACTCCTGAACTGTTTGAGTTACAGCGTTGAGATTCTGTACAAATGTTCATCTTATTAGCCGCTATCTTTGTGCAAAATATGAATTTAAAAAATCTTTAACCGTTACAAAATGGTGTCTATTTTAAATATTTGACAGCAAATTTCACGAAAACCGTTAATTTTACAAACAAATTGCAAGATACATAAAATGTAGTAAGTTTTATGGAGATTCCAACGATATCTTATTAAGCTTATTTTTAGACGAAGAATAACAGAGAAATTAATTTCTTCCTTGCTATACCTACAGCTTTCTCCATTTATACAATGTTAAAACTGTTACAAATATCATAAAATCACAAATTATCAATACATAAATATTATTTTATTTTCAAACATGTACAAAATGAACACTTTTTAAAGAAACACAACCCAAGGAATCACTACGTAAATTATTGCCCCACATTTTTCGAACACCCTGTATAATGTGGAATATCTCGAAAACAAGTCTACAAGGGGCAAAATATTTTGATAGTTTAATGACAAACAAAGCAGTTTTTACAATTTTTTTTTTTAAATATATATATAGTAGAACCCCTCTAATCCGCCCTCGGGTGGTCCGTTACTCCTGTTAATCCGACCGTGCTTGAGCTCGCGATATTGTGCCGACTTGTCGATGACTCACGGCCCGTCTGGCGCCATTCTTTCCGGTTTGTTATTGCTTTCCCGCTTCAGTGCTGTGTCATCTCTCGTGTTGTTTCTCTTGATTTGCTATAGTACTTGCAAAGTTTATATATAGACTTTTAAAAGTTTATATATCACTTATTTCACTTTAAAAAAATCTCTTTATATAATATGTAATAAATATTGACCTTTTTTCGGATAATCCGACCTTTTTTGCGTTCCGATCTTGCCCCTAGTCCCGAAGGTGACGGATTAGAGGGGTTCTACTAATGAGAAATAAATAAAAATAATTTCTCGGTAATTGTCTGAAACACCCAATATTAACCTAATTTACCATAACTGATTGTATACAGGAGAATTTGAATTGGGACTTTAAAAAAAAAAAAAAACTGGGTACTTACGTATTAACGCCACCGCAGCAGAAGTTGCTAATTCGCATGCGCCAATATTTGCTTACTTTGCGATATAATTATATATCACGACAGGTTTGGCCAGGTAGCTATATAGCTATATATATATATATATATATATCTTCCTTTAAACCAGTTTGCTCTTTATTGGCGCATGCGCATTAGCGCAACTTCTGCTGCGGTGGCGTTAATCTTAAGTACCAAAAACTGTATCCCACATAACAGATAGTCAGGCTCAATTAATGGACTTATACGGTGCAAGCATTACAATAATAAAATACTATGTTATTATTGCAAATTTTCATAGGTGGAGATTTTATACGTTCCTAAGCGGCTGTAATTTATCCGTTTTAAAGTAATTTATCGATTGGTCTGATGCCAATGTAATTCTTTACTGATAACTTTAGAATGTAATTAATGTTTTGTACTATGTGAACACATTCTATTTCCTGTTTTTATGTTTATTTCTGTATGCTTAGGTACAAACGGCAAGGATGGACGGGACGACGAAAATCAAAAAGTCATGAAACTTCAAGATTAGTCAGAAATTGGAGGTCGATATTTTTGAAGAAACGTACGCTGTACTGCTTAGACTTGGTAAGTAACTGACATCTCTGTTCTAAGCTTAATTAATTCACCTCTCACAAATTGATATTGTTAATCTTGATAAATGTCATCTATATAATATAAAACTCATAGCTCCCCCCCTCTTAACCCCCCTTGTTACGGTGTCCTCCTACTTGCGGTCAGTCCTATTTGCGGTCAAGTGTAGTTTTATGAAGGATGATCAAGGTTCTGGAGGTGGAAGGGTTTCCAGTTTGCGGTCACATCTTGAGAGATAGTTAATTACTAATCACAAATCAAGTCGTTTGCCCCCAGGACCAAACAAATATACTTACCAAATTCACTGTTTTGACGAGAGGATAGTCAGTCAGAACGAACAAACGACTCTGTTCACTTAAATAGAGCCTAAAAAAGGGGGAATAATAAACAAACACTGTATACATATATAAATAGAGAGGGAGAGAGCTACAACAAAAATAGATACTAATATTTATAGAATATACTCTTTCGCATTACAAGCATACTTCGTACTAAAGGTTCGCCAGTCCCAGACATTTTTAAAATAAGACTATAGATAAATTTGGATTGACTCAAAAAAACATTGAATTGAATCAAAAAAACAAATGGCATACGACGAATTTCGGTAAACGTTTCCCCCACTTCAAATCTTCAACACGACTTTAGGGGGACGAGGCCAAACATAAATAAATGTCAATACTTAAAATACTCCGGCCAAACCTGTTAGACACGATTTACAACCTAGTGTTTGAGACAGTGCCGCACTAGGCTCACTATATGGGGTTCAAATATGTGACCGCAAATTGGACAAATATCTTTCGATTAGCCCACGACATTTTTGGGGTGACCGCAAAATGGACGGTTTTACCCTTGACCGCAAATTGGACTGACCGCAAGTTGGATACAACCCTTGTTACCGTTGCATAATGAGGAGAGCAATACATCTTTACAATCTGTAGGGTTTCTCTAACAATTAAGTCAAGAAGGAGGGAATTTTTGAAAAGTTAAAACTTTCTTTAGTTTGCAGTATCAACGCCAGGGGCAGCGTAATACCTCAGTGAAAGTAACTTTAAAATGAAACCCCCCCAGGCAATTCACAGAAAGTATTTTCATAGTTGGAGATTTTATACGTTTTTCAGGGCTGTAATTTATCTCTTTTAAAAAGTAATTTATCAGTGATCCCAATGTAATTTTTTACTGTTAACTTTAGATTATTGTAAACTATTGATGTTGTGTAATTAAAATGGGAATAATGGTTGTGAATATACCCCCCTAACCACAATCACTAGGAACAATAAATAAAACACAATTATTGTACTTTTTCTCTGTTTGAAGTTATTTGTTAATGATGGAAGTTCAATTTTATTATTGTACATTTTTCTCACATTTGCCTTCATTTGTGTGTTAAAAAATCAAAACACGACGTTTCGGGAATAAGAATCAATTCCCGTTATCAAGTGACTAAAAACTAAAGAAACATGCAACTAGAAACTAAACCTATGTGAGAAGTAAAATTAAATAAGAATACCACCAACCTTAATATCTAAGCAGCATCTCAGAATTTGATTAATTACTAAAACTAATTACTAAAATTTGATTATAATATCCCTATTACTAATAAACAAGCTGATATTTTACCTGTTAAATCGCCACAAGGGGTTGTAACTCGTTTTCATGCTAGGAAGCTTAATACAACTAACAATAGGCCACTCCCCTAACAGTTTGTCACGCCTTCTGGACCACGTCACTTGTTGCTGTATCTTTGATACAACAACACGTATTTGACGTTAGTTGTGTGTTTACCGTGATTGTGTTTTTTGACTTCTCAGTTTCAGCTCTGAGATGCAAGCTTAGATATTAAGGTTGGTGGTAATTGTTATTTAATTTTACTTCTCACATAGGTTTAGTTTCTAGTTTCATGTTTCTTTAGTTTTTAGTCACTGATAACGGGAATTGATTCTTATTCCCGAAACGTCGTGTTTTGATTTTTTAACACACGAATGATGGCAAATGTCCGAAGAATGTATAATAATAATATTTTACTTTATTTAGTTTATTCCTCTAAATGCTCTATTGTACATTTCGATAACGTGGTTATCATCATCAGAGGGTTTTGTTTCTAAACTATACTACATCTACACTTACACTTCTACTTGTGAAATAATAAAATGTACTTAAATTACTTGTACATTTTATTTGCCAATCTTTTTTTTTTACTAACTAAAAATTAACAAATAACCATCTACAATATCGTTGAATTTAAAAATATATTTTACATAGATAATTTTTTTAATGACAAGTTGGAAATAATTAACTTCATTCTTTCTTCCAATCTTTTATTTGCATTTTTTTCAGTTTTATCTTCCATTCTTGTTTATTTTCTTCTATATTCTAAGTTTTCTTTATCTATAACTCGTACAAACACTAGTTGTTAGATAAAAACTACCCTTAAAATGGTTTGTGTTATTGGTTTTAATTTTTTACGTTGCATAATTCTTCAAGTTTATTTACCTTTATTATTTACCACAATAGCATGCACATTACAACAGCCATTTACATCTAATTCCTTTCATTTTTTTATTTCATTTACAACTTAAATATACTTTGTCCTCTAATTTCCTCTTTTGTTGTTTCCACGTTTTCTTCTTGTTTCGACTACATATTTGGCTAGTTTTGCCTGCCTACACATAATTCAATTTAGGGTTTAATTGCTGGAATTCAATTCAGATTTTATAGTTGTTTAAGTGTTTAATGGCATATTAACATTTTTATAGTTGTATCCATAAATTTTCGTGATTGATTATAATTTTAATTGGTAATTATTTATTTAAGGACTTACTTATGTTTTTACGTAGTCTGGAGAAAGTTAAATGTAAGGTCAAGAGATCAATGTTCAGTTTTTTTTTTGTAAAAATATCTATTTTCAGATCCAACGAGTTAAAACAGGTAGGTTTATTAAGATGTCTGTCTGTCTGTCCGTCTGTTTGACTTTCAGTCTGTCTTTCTGTTGCCTCTATGTCTTTCTGTCATCTGTCTAGCGTCAGTCGTCTTGTTGTCTGTCTGTCTTCCAGGCGTCTTTGTCTTTCTGTCCATCTCTCTGTCTGTCATTCTATCCTGTAACTGTCGTTTTTCTATCTTTCTGTCTTTTTAGGTCTGTATGTTTTTCTGCCTTCTTGTCTGTATTTTTCGGCCTGTATGCTTATCTATCGTCTTTCATTATATCTTTCTGTTTGTCTGCCTTTCTATCATCTAAATGTTATTTGTCTGTCTGCTTTCATGGCGCCACTATGTCTTTTTGTTGTCTGTATTTTTTTGGTGTCTGCTTGTCTCTCTGTCGTTTGTCTTTTTTCCTGTAGTCTATCTCTATGAAGTATTTCTGCCTTTCGGTCATCTGTATGTTTGCGGTCTGTATCCCCACGTGTCGTTTTTCTGAAGTCGTAAAGTCTATTTTTCTGTCGTCTAACTGTTGTTTGTCTGCCTTTCTGTCGTCTAACTGTTGTTTGTCTGCCTTTCTGTCGTCTAACTGTTGTTTGTCTGTCTTTCTGTCGTCTAACTGTTGTTTGTCTGACTTTCTGTCGTCTAACTGTTGTTTGTCTGACTTTCTGTCGTCTAACTGTTGTTTGTCTGCCATTCTGTCGTCTAACTGTTGTTTGTCTGCCTTTCTGTAGTCTAACTGTTGTTTGTCTGCCTTTCTGTCGTCTAACTGTTGTTTGTCTGCCTTTCTGTCGTCTAACTGTTGTTTGTCTGTCTTTCTGTCGTCTAACTGTTGTTTGTCTGACTTTCTGTCGTCTAACTGTTGTTTGTCTTCCTTTCTGTCGTCTAACTGTTGTTTGTCTGTCTTTCTGTCGTCTAACTGTTGTTTGTCTGTCTTTCTGTCGTCTAACTGTTGTTTGTCTGTCTTTCTGTCGTCTAACTGTTGTTTGTCTGTCTTTCTGTCGTCTAACTGTTGTTTGTCTGCCATTCTGTCGTCTAACTGTTGTTTGTCTGACTTTCTGTCGTCTAACTGTTGTTTGTCTGCCATTCTGTCGTCTAACTGTTGTTTGTCTGCCTTTCTGTCGTCTAACTGTTGTTTGTCTGCCTTTCTGTCGTCTAACTGTTGTTTGTCTGTCTTTCTGTCGTCTAACTGTTGTTTGTCTGTCTTTCTGTCGTCTAACTGTTGTTTTTCTGTCGTCTAACTGTTGTTTGTCTGTCTTTCTGTCGTCTAACTGTTGTTTGTCTGCCTTTCTGTCGTCTAACTGTTGTTTGTATGCCTTTCTGTCGTCTAACTGTTGTTTGTCTGCCTTTCTGTCGTCTAACTGTTGTTTGTCTGCCTCTCTGTCGTCTAACTGTTGTTTGTCTGCCTCTCTGTCGTCTAACTGTTGTTTGTCTGCCTTTCTGTCGTCTAACTGTTGTTTGTCTGTCTGCTTTTATGACACCGCTCTATCTTTTTGTTGTTTGTATTTATGTCGTCAGTTTTTATTTTTGTCGTCTGTCTTTTTCCAGTCTGTCTGTCATTCTGTAGCCTGCCCGTCTGCCTTTCTGTTGTCTCTCACCCTTTCTCTCTGTCTTTATAGTGTCTTTCTGTCGTCTCTATCTATTTCTCTTTCATATGAATAGAAATTATAATCGATCAGAATTGGTATGTCGATGTTTTTTCTGTAATACAATACCAGGAATACCTTAGAGACCAAAGCAATAATTTACCGTTTTTTCCAAATCTAAAATTATACGTTATTTCCATAGACTCAATCAAGACTATGATAATATTTGTTCAGGAGTTATCAGTAAAAGCAAAAACATCGTCCAAGGTGTTTTTTTCCTCATAGTTTCTTCCAATTCGTGGGCACTACCGATTCGGGTGAAATGTGAAGATTAGTGTGCCAAATCGCGAGTCAAGAAAAATCGACTGCTCTGGAATATATGGCAACTAAACTGAAAATAACCTATCATTAAAAACTGCAATTTTTATCAATTGTGATTCGACCCATGGAAGAGGTTATGGCACAAGTGAAACATAAACATATAAATATATTTGTAAACAAATGAGTTTTATCTAACTTATTACAAATATAATTTAAAATATCAGTGAAATATTTGTGATGTTTAATTAACTGAACAAACAAAATGTCGGCCGTTTAATCCTGGATTACAGAAGGACATTGACTACGTGTTGATACAATTCATACAAGTGTTTAACAAATATTTGTGTTTTAACATTTCCTCTTGAAAATAATCATATCGCTTCCTCCCCTACATCGATAGAATTGTGAATGAAGTTGGACTAAATTAAATTTAGATTCTATTTTTAAAAATTTTTACATTATAGTCTACGTGTAAATTTATATTGAGCTTGATTTGTGATTTTTTCAAAATAAAATAAACAAGATTTCTTACAAATAATAGGTTTAGTAAATCAAAAGGCTTTTCAACGACGATCTCAGTATCTTCAGTGACGCATGCGCAGATTTCCGATATGTTAAAACTTGAGGGCGGCCCTAACCTAAAAAAAAAAAGTCAAAAAGGCGCCCATTTTAAACAGTTTTTGTTCATATCTCGTGTGTTATTCAACTTATAGTAGGCTAAATTAGTTGTCAATTTGCAGATTTTAATTCTGCATGTAATGGTACCAACCCCGCATCTCTAAGATGACAAATAGCGAAGTTCGGTTAGTTTAGGCAATGACTACATAAATACTATAAGACACGACATGGCCATGTTAAATATTCTACGCTTATTCTTGAGTTGACCAATACCCGTTAGGTCGCCCTGCTAGAGAATCTGAAGTTGATGTGACTGGCGCTAGGTGGCTCTACGGTCAAACAATGTTTCAGGCGGGTAAGAGAAAACGCACTGATGCCACAAAATGGGACCAGAGATGCGAGGGAAGGTCGAGAATCGCTTATCTCAGCGCACGAACTGACAACACTGACTATGCTGACGGAAGTAAGTGAGAAGGTTTGTGAGAGAGGGGTCAACAGTTGTACAGTCTCAACCAAGTGGGATGCGTACAGTCAAGCACCTGCTGCTAGCGCTTTCTGATAGCTGTGTGTCAAACTTGTGACGAACAGCACCCGTAAAGCGTAGACTATTTCCCTATCCTATGTCGTGTCTTATAGTATTTATGTAGTCATTGGTTTAGGTTAGGTTAGGTTCGGTTCGCTTTGGTTAGGTTAGTTCGGTTTGGTTAGGTTAGGTAGGTTAGGTTAGGTTAGGTTAGGTTCGGTTCTCTTTGGTTAGGTTAGGTTAGGTTAGTTCGGTTAGTTTAGGTTAGGTTAGGTTAGGTTAGTTTAGGTTAGGTTAGGTTAGGTTCACTTTGGTTAGGTTAGGTTAGGGCCGCCCTCAAGTTTTAACATGTCGAAAAACTGCGACACGTTACCGACACGAGCGTAGCGAGTGCAGACACTTTAAGTACAATTTTGAGGACAGCTAGAGTCGAAAAACTGACACTAGCGAAACGAGCGGAGAGTTTTGAATCTAGGCTTAGACGATGTCAAGAAGTAGTGATTAGACGATTGCGAGGTTCAGAAAACCTGTCTAACAACTGCTTTAAATAAACTACCCTACTGTGTAAGACCCCCCCATACAATTTAACGTTATCCTAAACCCAGTGCATTTAACATTTGTGAAAACAGTTGTATTAGATTTGTACATTAGGTCTGGGTAAATACCGTGATTCCTCCCGTCAACTTGTTTTGAAGCGAGACGGGTAGTCTACGTGTATTATTTGACTTATAAGACAAGTTATGCTGGAGTTCTCTACACGTCCTTGTTACCACGGCAACGGTCCAAACAATTTCAGTTTTCAGTTGAGGCGAGATAGAATGGAATCTGAGGAAGGTAGAATGCCAGGAATACTTGTCGTAGATGTGTTGAGAGATTGTAATTATATCAAGGAAGTTGTCATGTACAGTGTGGTGCAAAATACAGGCCACTAGGAGAGCTTTAGAGATTTTTATTATTTTTTAAAATTTCTGTGAAACGTGAATGTTTACTCAAAAAGAAGCGTATCGAATCGGTAGAACTTAAACTGTACAAGGTTAGGTTAGGTTAGGTTAGGTTAGGTTAGGTCAGGTTAGGTTAGGTTAGGTTAGGTTAGGTTAGGTTAGGTTAGGTTAGGTTAGGTTAGGTAATGTAAGGTTAGGTTAGGTTAGGTTAGGTTTGGTTAAGTTTGGTTAGGTTAGGTTAGGTTAGGTTAGGTTAGGTTAGGTTAGGTAGGTTAGGTTAGGTTAGGTTAGGTAGGTTAGGTTAGGTAAGGTAAGGTTAGGTTAGGTTAGGTTTGGTTAAGTTTGGTTAGGTTAGGTTAGGTTAGGTTAGGTTAGGTTAGGTAGGTTAGGTTAGGTAGGTTAGGTTAGGTAAGGTAAGGTTAGCTTAGGTTAGGTTTGGTTAAGTTTGGTTAGGTTAGGTTAGGTTAGGTAAGGTTAGGTTAGGTTAGGTTAGGTTAGGTTAGGTTAGGTTAGGTTAGGTTAGGTTAAACTTAAACGGTACAAGAGTATTGCGCGAACTTTCTCTCACGCCTATCAACAATACCAATGACTACATAAATACTATAAGACACGACATAGTATAGGGAAATAGTCTACGCTTTACGGGTGCTGTTCGTCACAAGTTTGACACACAGCTATCAGAAAGCGCTAGCAGCAGGTGCTTGACTGTACGCATCCCACTTGGTTGAGACTGTACAACTGTTGACCTCTCTGTCACAAACCTTCTCACTTACTTCCGTCAGTGTTGTCAGTTCGTGCGCTGAGATAAGCGATTCTCGACCTTCCCTCGCATCTCTGGTCCCATATTATGTGGCATCAGTGCGTTTTCTCTTACCCGCCTGAAACATTGTTTGACCGTAGAGCCACCTAGCGCCAGTCACATCAACTTCAGATTCTCTAGCAGAGCGACCTAGCGGGTATTGGTCAACTCAAGAATAAGCGTAGAATATTTAACATGGCCATGTCGTGTCTTATAGTATTTATGTAGTCATTGACAATACTAACGAAATAAAACTGTCACAAAAATGTCGTTTCGAATAGTGATCAGAAGAAAAGAGGCGCGGTATGTCTCTTTGGAAAAATGTTTATGTATTTAAATAATCGCATAAACTTGCGAATTGTTTCATAAACACGTGCGTCGTATTTGATTTAAGTCGAATTTAAAATGAGGGGGTTAGGTTGGGTTAGGTTAGGTTAGGTTAGGTTTGGTTTGGGTTGGGTTAGGTTGAGTTGGTTTAGGTTGAGTTAGGTTAGGTTTGAAGCCCCGGTTTTGTTTTAATTTCAGTTTTTCTACTTTAATTCTAAATTGGCTATTGCTGATTAATTGATTGGGGGGGTTTATAGTGGGGGGTTTTCCCGAGGACCAATCCTTAACTCGGACGCTTTAAATTCTTATTTCAACGTGAGTTTGTAAATGTAAACGCCCAATGTAAAGTCTGTTCTTAATTAAAGTTACTGTTCAATAAGTAATTAGCTTTAATTGAGTAATGTAATATAAAGTAAATAATCTTAGAAAGCTGGGTACCTTACAGTGCATGGGTAACGCATTAGGCTTGGACGTTATCCAGTATAGTTTCCCTAAATAAATGTAGACACTAGCTAACCTCCAAATGTATTGATGTCTTTGGGATTAGTTAGGAATTGGTAGCAAAGCGTCATTACGAGCACAGAGCTCCAGGTTTGATACCACACGCTGCAAAACTGATTTGAAATCGGTAGGATTAAAATTGAACCGAATATAGAGAAAATTTGTCGCCGAAAGAGTGTATTTTAATTTTCTGTAATATGTAATTTGTGTACAATTTTTATCAGACTCGAGTGTACATTATGACGTTTGACAGTTTTGACGGAGTTATTTCAAAGTTGACCAGTTTATCTGTATTACATTTTGTTGTGTAATTTTGTACGCGAGTGAAAGGAAGAAATAGCAATGAGACAAACAAGGGTAGGGGAAGGGGTGGAAATAACATTAGGGGGGTTGTAGAGGGTGGATGTGCTGACAACACATTTGTTCCGAAGTCACAAAATATTCAATCTGCGTGGTTTTGGCGTGAAAATGGTTTTGACAGGCGGATATTATTGGGGAAATAGGCTACAGCTGTTATTTATGGTTAAGTTAAGAAAGGTAAGTGCATTGATCATGTTTTGGGAAACGTGTTTACGTTTAATTTCGAAAGATAGTTATTTCGATGTATCACATTCCCTTTATGTGGGGGGACAAAATATTGATTTTAGGCTACAATTATCTAGGAACATTTTGTGTGCTGAATATTTTTCACCGAATTTCGATCCTTAATAAACAACCCCCTTTTTTTTATTCATACCGTGTAAGGGTCTTTTCTATTATACGACCGCATGGCTCAAATTATTTTCTATACTAACCGAATAATAATAAAGTAGGTTTTCTCACCTCAATTGATGAAATCATCTATAAAATTAATGGTTTTGTTGTTTTTTACAAAACACACTAATATACAAAATAGAAAAACACACTAACAAAAACATGTGAACGTTTTTATGACTTTTACACTTCTGGTTAGGTCTGGGTTAGGTTAGGTTAGATTAGGTTAGGTTAGGTTATGTTATGTTAGGTTAGATTTGGTTAGGTTAGGCTAGCCTAGGTCTGGGTTAGGTTAGGTTAGGTTAGGTCTGGGTTAGGTTAGGTTAGGGTAGGTTAGGTTAGGTTAGGGTAGGGTAGTCTAGGTTAGGTTAGGGTAGGTTAGGTTAGGTTAGGGTAGGCTAGGTCTAGGTTAGGTTAGGTTAGGGTAGGCTAGGTCTAGGTTAGGTTAGGTTAGGTCTGGGTTAGGTTAGGTTAGGTTAGGCTAGGTCTAGGTTCGGTTAGGTTAGGGTAGGCTAGGTCTAGGTTAGGTTAGGTCTGGGTTAGGTTAGGTTAGGTTAGGGTAGGCTAGGTCTGGGTTAGGTTAGGTTAGGTTCGCTATCAAGAAACCAACCAATAAATAGCGAAAAATAGTCACACGACTAGTATAGAAAATAATTTGAGTCATGCGGTCGTATAATATAAAATACACACGTGTAAACTTAATTCATTCAATAATAATACGAAATTCCGGTATTATACACTTTGCGAGTTCCAGTAAATTACCAGGAAATATTTTTTTAATAATAACCATTTTACGCTTTAACCTATAATAAAGCTAATGACGTTACCATGTTAACTATTAGAAAGGCAGTACATTTTCTATCTCTTGAAATTTCTCCTACAACCAACTGTGGCCGTAGTTGCAGATTTCAAATACCCGCCATTGTGAATTTAGTTTTTGGTATACTGGTAGAAAGTTACGTAAGAAATGCGTTTACCAAATCTAGACTTAACATTTCAAAAGATTTCCAACATTATAAATGTTTTGATTTCGAGCGTGTGTTAGTAGAAACTTTAATTAGTGATTTTTAACTTAATTTTAAAAATATTGTACATCAGTTATGACGCACCCTGTATACGTATGTAGGAGATCTGCACATACATCTTGGGTTAGATCTCTCTTGATTAACTTTTACCGTGTTTCGACTTTGATGTTATTATAATATTTGAAGGTTAGGTTCGTCTCTATTTTGTTGTTATTTTTTTCGTTAACTCAATCTACGGATCTAAGTTTGGTAATAATTGTGGAAAACATTGAATTCCGTTTTGGTTTTAACGTTGTCGTCGAAATTTATATTGAAATCAAAACTTTCCGTGAATTTTAAGATTTGTTAGGCCGGAACGCTGCCGCGTTACTAAATTCAGTTTTCGTCCGTTTTGCTCGTGTCTACAATTCGGATTTTTTTTTTGTTGGAAGCGGTATTGACACTCTTGCCATCTCAATCTATAAGACGAGCGTGGCAATCCTGTTGTAATCAATAGCTGGTTAGGTTAGGTTAAGTTAGGTTAGTTTAATTAAGTTTAGTTTAGTTTAGGTTAGGTTAGGTTAGGCAATCCATAGCTTGATCTTCACCTTTATTTATCTAGTCTTGGGTTAAATCTTGAAAAGTCTTCTGCTCTACCGACCTTGAACTTATTAGAGACTATAGAGATAGGTTAGGTCAGGTTAGGTTAGGCAATCCATAGCTGGATCTATACCTTTCTTTCTCTAGTTTTGGGTTAAATCTTGAAAAGTCTTCTGCTCTACCGACCTTGAAGTTATTAGAGACTATAGAGATAGGTTAGGTTAGGTCAGGTTAGGTTAGGTTAGTTTAGGTTACAACCTAACCTAACCTTCGCTCCCAGTGAAATATGTTCGCTGTTTGACTACACAGTCTGCATTACAAGCTACCCTTGGTAACCTAAAATATTTCAATGTTCTTGGATCCATCACGCCAAGTTACCAAGCTCGAGATCTTCCTTTGGTTGAAGATATCAAAAGAGATTAAGCGTCTAAGGAGATTCTGATCGGATTGGTACAACGAGCTTTCATCTCTCCAACGCTTAAGTGTCTGTAATTTGATCCACATTCATAAAATTAAGTTTTGCTCACTCGAATCCTGGTCCAGGTTTGTCAATCTTCGTGTCGCCTTCAAATCCAGTATGTCTTGGCACCCAATTTCAATTCTATCCGATAGAACTGCTTCGGAGACAAACAAAAAGTTTAATGTTTTGTTTTTACTTTATGGACTGGGAATTATAAATGTAGTTACCTTTTGTATGAGTTCTGCTCACAGTCAAGTTCTTGTTTTTGGTTAGGTTAGGTTAGGTTAGGTTAGGTTAGGTTAGGTTAGGTAAGGTTAGGTTATCTTAGGTTAGGATAAGTTCTTGTTTTTTAACAGTTTTCTTCTTCTTTTTTTAAAGTGTTAGTCTCCATGTCTAGAAAAATTTCAGTAAGTGAGTTATCGGTCTTAGGACTGTTATAAAATACGTAATTTCCAAAAAAAATGGTTCTCTATTGAATTTATTTAAGTTGTAGTGAAAAGTGAAAATTACCCAACCAAACTTGTGAGCAAAATTACAAGACTAGAAACAGTGCGGTTTAGAAATGATTCGTTGAAGGAAAGTGACAATCGATTTACACTGAGGAAATTGCTAGTGATACTGGTTTAAGTCCTCATTGAAATTATATATTTTTTAAACACTGCTATCATGATTCAGTTTTATTTTTTGGTTACTAATCACTGAAATGATTTTTTTGTGACGATTGTTATTATTTGATTTCGGGGATGGATAAGTGAGAAAGTTAGTGCAGTGTTTTTGCACTACAGTCATTCTTTTGTTACAGACGTGACACTGGTTGTTACGGACGTGACAATAAACTCAACAGTCCGTTAAAAGTACTTTATTTTACATTAAAAAGTTTTCAGTGCTCTTCTTACATTCTTTTTAGTTAAAGTAAGACTTATTTGATCTATAAAAGAACATAAACAAACTTAGGTAATTACATCTTAAATATGTGTTTGAATCAGGAGGAATTATTGTGAAATTGTTAGGTATTTTAAGACTTTAATAAACTTTTTACTGAGAAATTCAGAAAATAATTTTTTTAGTGTTAGGTTAGGTTAGGTTAGGTTAGGTTAGGTTAGGTTAGGTTAGGTTAGGTTAGGGTTAGGTTAGGTTAGGTTAGGTTAGGCTATGTTAGGTTAGGTTAGGTTAGGTTAGGTTAGGCTAGGTTAGGCTAGGTTAGGTTAGGTTAGGTTAGGTTAGGCTAGGTTAGGTTAGGTTAGGTTAGGTTAGGTTAGGTTAGGTTAGGTGTATGTTTGTAAAGAATGGCTGATTATTTATTAGACAAATCTCGTACTTTATTGGTAGTGTATTATAATGTCTATTTGCCAAAACCACAATCGTCAAACTCAGATGAATGACTGTAGATCAAATGTGTTGTCAGCACACCCACCCCTTAAACCCCCCTCCCTAATGTATTTCCACCCTTTTCCTATCCATGTTTGCTTCATTGCTAAGGAAGGGGTTATTCTTCGTTTCCCTCACGTACAAAATTACACAACAAAGTGGAGTTCGGATAAACTCGTAAACTTTGAAACAACTGTCGTCTACTTCCTGATATATTGTAATAGACCTGATATTTTTACGCGTGAATTCCATTTTGAGGAGAAATGAGCGAAACTTTTTCTGTATCTGTGAAAGTCCCAGGATTGATTTTGTCCTTTCTACTATTCAGATTGACAAACTAAAGATAAGTGAGTTACGACAAAAAATAGAGAAACTATTGAAATTAGTATTAAAACACCAGTGGTCATGGGCGTACCCAGCGAGGGGCAGGGGGGGCGGCTGCCCCCCTGTAAGCAAAAAAAATCTTTATTTTACATTTTGTTGCTGGAATTTAATACAATTCTTGAAATAACTATTTTAATAATCAATTGTATATTGAATGACCACGGCTTGCCCCCCCCCCCTAGTTTTGATCCTGGGTACGCCCTTGCCAGTGGTAATTTTGAAACTGTTTTAAAAAAAGGCACATTTAATTTATGGTACACTTCTCCGGAATTTTGACTATTAAAAATTATCATAATTCCGTAATATTTTCGTTTATTCCTATCTAGGGTGTTGTAGACATTAGTAAAAAATTATCTTTTTAGTTTTTTTAAAAACTCGGTTATTATTACGAGCAAGCTTGGTGCTTCAGACTTGAGCTTATTAAAGTATTCAATTATTGATACACCTGTTGTAATGCTTATTAAAGAGTTTTAGTTTTGTAATCTTATTTTTCTGCTTTATACCTTTTTCTTTCCTTATTGTGTTTGTTTCATTAATGGTATCCTTCTCTTTTATTTTGTGAACAAGCTTGGACGCTTAGTACAGTCATTGAAAGGACCCGACGTTATAACAAAAAAACATAACGTTGGAAGTCGGTGTAGTTTACGATGGTGAAAACAATACTTGGTCACAAGTCGGTGCATTTTACGCTGGTAACACAAGTTGGCGGGCTGTGTCGCTGCGGTTGATTTAATACCATAAGAATCCATTTTGAGCCCTTATTACCGACTTCTACTAACGCCTGACCAGATATCTACATAGGGAAGAAAGCAGCATGGAAATTGGATAAGCGGTTTTTGAGTTATAAACTCATAAAAATACAGACACACAGAGATACGTTGATGTATTTTAGATAAATAAAGATTGAAGTTTTATGAGTATCAAGCAGATATCCAAATTGTTTGCTAAACGTGATATTAAAACGCAAGTTGTTTTGTTCCTTGAGAGAGTTTCTGTTAGTGGACGTGCAAATTGACGATATTTTCAACAGAATATAGTAAGTATATAATATACAATATTAAACAACCATGTTTTAGTTGCTAAAGACTTGTATTATGTAAAGAATTGAGAGTTCAGCGATTACAGCAATTGATTTACGAAAGCAAGGTTGGAATTTGTTTAGTTATTCTGATGTACTTGAACCAAAGAGGTGCTCGTTGTTCAACACAGATGTAGAGCAGGATGTTCTGTATCCGCTCTGTGTTTGTGGTGCGAAGAAGATTTAAGTGTGAGTGAAATGAAAGAATGAATGGTAAGATTTGGTTGAAGTAAATATTGGATGGAAGCTGGGTGCTTCAGACTTGAGCTTATTAAAGTATTCAATTATTAATATACCTGTTGTAATGGTTATTAAAGAGTTTTGTAATGTTTTTTTCTGGTTTATACCTTTTTCTTTCCTTATTGTGTTTGTTTCCTTCATTGTATCCTTCTCTTTTATTTTGTGAACAAGCTTGGACGTTTGGTACAGTCAATGTTGAAAGGACTGGTTAATAACGAACGATAAAACCCGACGAGATATCAACATAACAAAAAAAAAAACAAAAAACATAACGTCGGAAGTCGGTGCAGTTTACGATGGTGAAAACAAGACGAGGTCACAAGTAGGTGCGGTTGATTTAGTACCGTAAGAGTCAATGTTGAGCCCTTACCAACGACTTCTGTTGAAAGGACAGGTTAATAACGAACGATAAAACCCGACGAGATATCAACATAACAAAAAAAACATAACGTCGGAAGTCGGCGCAATTTACGGTGGTGAAAACAAGACGAGGTCACAAGTCGGTGCATTTTACGCTGGTAAAACAAGTTGGCGGGCTGTGTCGGTGCGGTTGATTTAGTACCGTAAGAGTCCATGTTGAGCCCTTATCAACGACTTCTGTTGAAAGGACAGGTTAATAACGGACGAGATATGAACATAACAAAAAACATAACGTCGCAAGTCGGTGCAGTTTACGATGGTGAAAACAAGACGAGGTCACAAGTCGGTGCATTTTACGCTGCTAAAACAAGTTGGAGGACTGTGTCGCTGCAGTTGATTTAATACCGTAAGAGTCCATGTTGAGCCCTTATCAACGACTACTGTTGAAAGGACAGGTTAATAACGAACAGTTTCAGATGGCTCCGGTTGGACTAAACTTGAGAAAATATTTCGTTTTTAGTGTGCTCACCTTACGTTTTGCTATTTTAAATAATTGCAACCTTCCAATGAGAATTCACCTATAACCCTGGACCACGGTACTCGACGATTAATCAAAACAAAGTGGTGCTATCCTCTTAACCATGGAATAAGGACGTTACGCTGCTCTCAACTATCACGAGAGTTCGCAACGCTTCCAAGTAAATACAACGACGGACAAATCATTAACTGTCCACTAAATCGATATCACTTATCGGTAGAACACTTTATTAGTTCTCTACGTGACCATGTTAATAGATATAACAACTTAATGCAATTGAACAATAAAACAGTCAATTATGTGTGAATATGAAAATCTGTTTAAGTGTAAAGCTGTGCAACTGTTAGATAGCAGTATAATGTGTGAACGTGCAACATTGTAGTGTTCCAGAACAACTGTTTCAACAAAAGGTATGGAACAATATAATTATTGATATCTTCATCGTGGATGTCAATTTGATGTTATTTTTTGTTCATTAGTATAGTTGACTCTTTATAAATTAGCTGTTAATTATTGTATAAGTTATGTGCTCCTCCATCCATAACACATTGATCATTTGGTCGTTTAAGACAGGATGAAATAGTTCAGAAATATTCATCTGGTCTTTCATGACTGAATAAAAGAGTTGAGAAATTATTCATCTGGTCCTTCAAGACTGGATAAAATAGTTCAGAAATATTCATCTAGTCCTTCAAGATCGGATAAAATAGTTCAGAAATTATTCATCTGGTCCTTCAAGACCAGATAAAAGAGTTCATTCAAATGGTCCTTCAAGACTGGATAAAATAGTTCAGAAATTATTTATATGGTCCTTTAAGATTGGATAAAACAGTTCAGAAATTATTCATCTGGTTCTTCAAGATTGGATAAAATAGTTCAAAAATTATTTATATGGTCCTTTAAGATTGGATAAAACAGTTCAGAAATTATTCATTTGGTCCTTCAAGACTGGATAAAATAGTTCAAAAATTATTTATATGGTCCTTTAAGATTGGATAAAACAGTTCAGAAATTATTCGTCTTGTCCTTCAAGACTGTATAAAATAATTCAGAAATATTCATCTGGTCCTTCAAGATTGGATAAAATAGTTCAGAAATTATTTATTTGGTCCTTCAAGACTGGATAAAATAGTTCAGAAATTATTTATTTGGTCCTTCAAGACCAGATAAAGTAGTTCAGAAATATTCATCTGGTCCTTTAAGATTGGATAAAACAGTTCAGAAATTATTCATTTGGTCCTTCAAGACTGGATAAAATAGTTCAAAAATTATTTATATGGTCCTTTAAGATTGGATAAAACAGTTCAGAAATTATTCGTCTTGTCCTTCAAGACTGTATAAAATAATTCAGAAATATTCATCTGGTCCTTCAAGACTGGATAAAATAGTTCAGAAATTATACATTTAGATCCGTTTATTTGATTTTTGATTTATTATTTTTTTCAATTACTATTTTTAATTGGTTTATAGTTTAAGTTCAAAGAGTAACTGTTAAAATTGGGATAAAGAAATTAAATTTAATTGTGTTTTAGGATTTTATTTTGATAAGTAGTTCAAAGAAATGTGATAGTATTAGTACAATCGTATTGTGTATGTTTTAGGTCAGGAGGATTGTCTAGAGAAAAAGCTTTTTGTAATCTTATAAAAAAAGCATTATTATTATAAATATATACAGTAATCCCAACTTGGTGTCGATCTACTCCAATTGATGATGTTGCTGCTTTATTAGAAGTTCACCCAACAATACATCTTCCCCTGTAAACTTGCCATAATAGCACATTTCAACTTTCGTTATAAAGTGTTATTCCCTAAGGAATGGAGGGAGTTCCAAACAAGGGTGGTTACATGCAACAGCGCCCGTTTGTGTGACCGCTTAATCTTACAAGTACAGTCTGGTTAGGGTGAAACTAGAGATAACTTACATCTTGATGTAGAGTTGAGCAAACAGTTCGTGCCGAATATTAGTGGAGAATGTTTATAGGTTATGTATTATATCGTAATAAGGTGTGATAGCGGGATTAATCAGTATATCAAGTCAAGAATTTTAAATAGTAACCCCTATTGAGTGATACCTCATTTTAAAGGTCTTTTAAAAATAAGAATAACGGCGCAAACTAGAGGTCTCTAAGTTCATCCTACCCAACATAGCGACCAATCGAATTGTCATTTTTACGTTAATAATTACACCGGAAATGTTACGAAATGTACAACATGCATTTGAGTCCAGAATCTATATCTGCCAAAAAGTAAATCGTAGCCGTTTGGAGAACTTATTCTGAGCTAAAAAACAAGTTAAGACTCTTACCATCATTTTACCAACATAGAGCAGTTTGTAATGTAATAAAAACAACCGGAGTTTGTAATTTAATATTCACAATTCGATTGGTCGCTATGTTGGATAGGATGAACTTATAGACCTCTAGTTTACGTCGTTATTCTTATTTTTAAAATACCTTTAAAATGAGGTATCACTCAATAGGGGTTGCTGTTTAAAATTCTTGACTTACCCCAAACTACCCCATTTTGGGGGTAAGGGTTGAAAATTGTGATACAGTACTTCAAAAAACTTCTCCTTTGGTTATCTAAACTTTCCCCAAAGAAAATATGTCTATTTTTATTAATAAAAAAAATAAGAGAGGGTGGGGGTGGACTTTTAGGACACGTAGTATAACTGTAAATTATAAAACAGTTAGTTAAACCGCCATTTTGCGGACTCTCACGCAATCAATAAACCAATACGGACAACTATAGTCTGTATACAGTAACTTGGCGTCTGAACCCTTGGAACCGTCCCCCCCGTCGCTCCCTTCCTCTCCCAGCTGTTTCAATGATGAGTCACCTACAAGCGTTAACACTGCACTGTTTAACTTTTTTATGAGAGACACAATTTTAAATTTTTTTCAGCATAGTTAAAATGCTTAGAAAAATATAAGCAAATTGATACCAAACACGACACTGTTCCGTTTGTAAAAGCCGCCAGTAGAAAGCTCTTTACACAGCTACTTTTTGCATAAACACATACTTATTATTTACATGTTTACGTACTATTTACATATATTTGTGTCGTGTTTGGTATCAATTTGCTTATATTTTCCTAAACATTTTAACTATGCTGAAAAAAATTTAAAATTGTGTCTCCCATAAAAAAGTTAAACAGTGCAGTGTTAACGGTAATAGGTGACTCATCACGGAAACAGCTGGGTGAGGAAGGGAGCGACGGGGGGACGGTCCGGGTCCAGACGCCAAGTTACTGTATACAGATAATAACAGTTGGCTAGCCATTTTATGACGAATCTAATTAACTACTACAGTACTACATTTAACATAATTTATAATACTATACAGTATGAGTCAAAAGTATGGATACACCCTGTTAAATTTTAAATGGATAAAGATAGAAAAATGAAACTCAGAACACCTTTCTAGGAAATAAAAGTGAACTTTTTAGCCACTATTACAACTTTGCCCATTTCCCCAAAATGGGATTTTTGGGGGGCAGCTCAAAATTTTTAAATATAAAGACCCATTAAGTGACACATCATTTTAATGTCCTTGATTAAAGAAGAAGAACAGTGGAAACCAGAGCTTTCTATCTCAACCCAGTGCAAAATTGCAGCTCATTGAAATTAAGTAAAACTTCATTGAGGCACCTGTGAGTCAAAAGTATGGATACACCCTGTTAAATTTTAAATGGATAAAGATAGAAAAATGAAAGTCAGGACACCTTTCTTGGAAATAAAAGTGAACGTTTTAGTCACTATTACAACTTTGCCCATTTCCCAAAAATGGGATTTTTGGGGGGCAGCTCAAAATTTTTAAATATAAAGACTCATTAAGTGACACATCATTTTAAAGTCCTTGATTAAAGAAGAAGAACAGTGGAAACTAGAGCTTTCTATCTCAACCCAGTACAAAATGACAGCTCATTGGTTGTCTATTGGGGTTATTTACCACCTGAATGTGGATGTTCATATTTTGCCTCCATGAAGTTTTACTTAATTTCAATGAGCTGCCATTTTGTACTGGGTTGAGATAGAAAGCTCTGGTTTCCACTGTTCTTCTTCTTTAATCAAGGACTTTAAAATGAGGCGTCATTTAATGGGTCTTTATATTTAAAAATTTTGAGCTGCCCCCAAAAAATCCCATTTTGGGGAAATGGGCAAGGTTGTAAATAGTGACTAAAAAGTTCACTTTTATTTCCTAGAAAGGTGTTCTGAGTTTCATTTTTCTATCTTTATCCATTTAAAATTTAACACGGTGTATCCATACTTTTGACTCACACTGTATATGCGGTAATTTTGTAATTTAACAGTGAAGTGGAAACGGGATAATGTTAAGACTTGCACTGACTGAATGTGACAGGCAAAACGGGCGTAATTTTAGATAAACTATTATAAAAAAATCTAATGGTGTCTGTGTGTGTGTGTGTGTGTGTGTGTGTGTGTGTTACTCAATCACGTAAAAACTACTGGACCCATTGAGTTGAAATTCTACATGGACATTCTTAAGGTTCCTGGTTAACACATAGGCCTATTTGTATTTAGAAATTCCATCAGGGCACCGCCCCACTGGCCTTGAAAACTCCCTTAACACAATACAAATATACGTCAACCCCCCCCCCCACCCTACGAAGGACGGGTACCAAAATCCCGGAGCGATGACCCTCTGGGCATTCTGACCCATCCCAAAACGTACTCGATCATTTTTGTTGAGTATTAAATTTTATAAAAAAATAAATCAGAATGGAAACTTTCACTTGTTGCCGTCACGTATTGCGCTTTGAAGGGGCAATCTACTTGCCGCCTGCAATAAGTGAGATAGGCAACGCGCAGTGCGGTAAAGCACAAAGGGTAGAATACCCTAGGCAAAGCAGGTTTGTGATGTCAGAGATCATCACAGTGTAATGGTACAAACTCCACTTCTCTACCATGAAGTTATTTAGAAGGAAATGTGAGTGGAATTAAATATATAGACATATATGAGTTCCAATAGGGTCTAGTCTACTTTAAGAAGGTAATGTAGACAATTAGGAGGTTTAGAAAATCTGTGTGACAATTGTTTTAAACAAATTTACCCTACTGGATAAGACCTCTTTATCTATCTATACAATTTAAGTTTCCCTGCGACATCCAAGAAACAAACAGATTTAGAGTATCTGTTTGTTTATGATCGGGCTGGGTAAAATACCACGATGATTTCTCAACTGTTTAAACATTAAAATAGTTACAATGTCTGATTGCCGGTCTTATATTTTGTATAGTTAATAAATGAGAAAACAATTCAGAACGGATGCAGTCATCAGGGTTTTGACGCTTGTCTCAGTCGATCAACGTCGTTTTCATTGAAATTTCCACTAATGCAGTTTTCTTGTCGTTTCAGACAAACAATATTGACTGTACAGTTTATCATCCATGTTTCATATTTTGTATATTGAGCACTTTAAACGTCGCGTCACGTGATTTGACGAGAAAAACGAGTATTGAGTGTTGTTAGAATATATTTAAATATAAATAAATATTGAGCTTGACTTGTATTAGAATGAAACTAGAACACAAGATCACTTAATCAAACGCGTTTCAACGATAAAGTCGCCTTCCTTAGTGTTTACACGAGCTACAATAACTACACTTATAACTAACTCAAATAATTAGTTTTTGTTTAGTTATTTGCAGCTCGTGTATCACTGACGATGACGACTTTGTCGTTGAAACGCGTTTGATTAAATGAACGTAATTTTCCGAGATCTTGTGTTCGAGTTTTGTTCTATCTGTAAACATGTTAAGGGGGGGGGGGTAGTGTTATACAACTTTAGTTTTAATTTAACTCGTAGACGCCATTTTGAAATTAATTCCAATTATTATTGTATTCAAATACAGGGTGTCCAAAAGTATGTGAACGGTGTTATATTTTTTGAACCTTTGCAGGTTAAACAATATAACTTAGCATGAATAATATATTTTAAAAACTACTTTTTGAAGCAACTTTCATATTTCATCGCCTTTTTTGGACGGACCGCAGGGAGAAAAAATCTTAAACGAGAGCATAGGTCGAGTTTTATATCATATTAAAGGTCTCTGTTAGGAGAATACACAGCCGTGAATCCGACCTTATAAGGTTCAGCCTGTACAAAATATCGGCGGTTTAAAGTTACAATGTTAGGCTTCTTGAAAATAGCCTTTCCCCCCCCCTTTGTACGAGTTACATAAGAAAAACTGCGATAATTCACACTGGATGTAAAGAACCATTTTTCTGGATAGTGAGTGACTTTTCACCTCCAGTGGGAACGGTCTGAGAGGAGGATGGAGAATTTTTTTAATAAGTCTAGACCAACTGGCACATCAAATTATTGTCTGTATACAGTAACTTGGCGTCTGGACCCTTGGCTACCTGCGAGCGGCCGGAACCGCCCCCCGTCGCTCCCTTCCTCACCCAGCTGTTTCAGTGATGAGTCACCTACTAGCGTTAACACTGCACTGTTTAACTTTTTTATGGGAGACACAATTTTAAATTTTTTTCAGCATAGTTAAAATGTTTAGGAAAATATAAGCAAATTGATACCAAACACGACACTATTCCGTTTGTAAAAGTCGCCAGTAGAAAGCTCTTTACACGGCTACTATTTGTATAATCACATATTTATTATTTACATGTTTACGTACTATTTACATATATTTGTGTCGTGTTTGGTATCAATTTGCTTATATTTTCCTTAACAATTAACTATGCTGAAAAAATTTAAAATTGTGTCTCCTATAAAAAAAGTTAAACAGTGCAGTGTTAACGCTAGTAGGTGACATCACTGAAACAGCTGGGTGAGGAAGGGAGCGAGGGGGGACAGTCCGAGTCCAGACGCCAAGTTACGGTATACAGATAATAAACATTTTCTCAGTCCTCTTCGTCTCTTGGACTGACTGTTTTCTTCTCACTCCAACGCTAAAAGAATGCTGGGTGTATTTCTTTTATGTGTTTTCTTCTTTTTTTTTATGAGGTGATGATGGCCGAGAGATTTTTTTAGTTTCAAACAAGAAGTGAAATATATAACTTGGCAAATACAAAACTGCAAAGGAATTATACAGTGTTTTATCTGACAGTGTTTTGTAGAGAGTTAATTAAAAAATATGAGCGGAATATTTGCGCTGTTACATTTGAAAGCTAATTAAAATATACAAACAAAATGGCTTCCATTTCAATCCCGGATTATGGAACAGCAAATGTTAAACCGGCGACATCGCGTTTATGCTTTTTAATTAAATTCACGAGTGTTTAACAAATATTTGTGTTTTTATCAATATTTAGTCTCGTCACTGTAAAATATTGATTGGGTAATTGTTTACAATTACTTTGTCACCTCTAACTTCTTTAGTATTTAGATATGTTATTAACAATGGACTACAAACGACAGATAAACATGTTTGAAGGCCCGGAACAACTAGAAAATACCAGTTACAAAGGGTCAAAGTCTTATCAATGCTGCGATATGAAGCAGTCCTTTGCAGTCAGTTCTAATGGCGTCGTTAACCGGTTTCAATCCGTTTCTGTGCGACAATTAATTGTGAGCTAACTTTAAGTAAGTTTATAGTGACTTCTAAAGTAAGTATCCCACTTTTTTTTACTTTTCCGGGCCATAATAAATGTTATTCCTTTATTTACAAACATAAATATGTCAAATGTCTTCAAAGGTTAGGTTAGGTTAAGTTGTATTAGGTTAGGTTAGGTTGTGTTTATTTGCTTGAGATAAAATTTGTTCAATGCTTTTGCACCTTTTATTGTTTATTGTGATAAATCAAACACTAATAGTATTATTAATGCTAACATTTATTTATAGCCGGTTAACAACCATTGGATCAGTAATGTTCTTGTTATTAGAAGGATCTTCAAAGGTTAGGTTAGGTTAGGTTTTGTTTATTTGCTTGAGATAAAATTTGTTCAATGCTTTTGCACCGTTTATTGTTTATTGTGATAAATCAAACACTAATTAGTATTGTTAATGCTTACATTTATTTATTGCCGGTTAACAACCATTGGATCAGTAATGTTCTTGTTATTAGAAGGATCTTCAAAGGTTAGGTTAGGTTAGGTTAGGTTAGGTTAGGTTAGGTTGTGTTTATTTGCTTGAGATAAAATTTCTTTCAATGCTTTTGCACCGTTTATTGTTTATTGTGATAAATCAAACACTAATTAGTATTGTTAATGCTTACATTTATTTATTGCCGGTTAACAACCATTGGATCAGTAATGTTCTTGTTATTAGAAGGATCTTCAAAGGTTAGGTTAGGTTAGGTTAGGTTAGGTTAGGATATGTTAGGTTAGGTTGTATTAGGTTATGTTAGATTGTATTAGAATAAGGTAAGGTTGTGTTTATTTGTTTGAAATAAAATTTGTTTCAATGTTTTTGCACTCTTTATTGTTTATTGTGATAAATCAAACACTAATAAGTTCTATTAATGCTTACATTTATTTATTGCCGGTTAACAACCATTGGATCAGTAATGTTCTTGTTATTAGAAGGATCTTCAAAGGTTAGGTTAGGTTAGGTTGTATTAGGTTAGTTTAGGTTGTATTAGGTTAGGTTAGGTTATATTAGGTTATGTTAGATTGTATTAGGTTAGGCTATGTTGTGTTTATTTGCTTGAGATAGTATTTGTTTCAATGCTTTTGCACCGTTTATTGTTTATTGTGATAAATCAAACACTAAATAGTATTATTAATGCTTACATTTATTTATTGCCGGTTAACAACCATTGGATCAGTAATGTTCTTGTTATTAGAAGGATCTTCAAAGGTTAGGTTAGGTTAGGTTGTATTAGGTTAGTTTAGGTTGTATTAGGTTAGGTTAGTTTGTGTTTATTTGCTTGAGATTAAATTTGTTTCAATGCTTATGCAAAGTTTATTGTTTATTGTGATAAATCAAACACTAATAAGTATCATTAATGCTTACATTTATTTATTGCCGGTTAACAACCATTAGATCAGGTTAGGTTAGGTTGTGTTTATTTGCTTGAGATTAAATTTGTTTCAATGCTTTTGCACCGTTTATTGTTTATTGTGATAAATCAAACACTAATAAGTATTATTAATGCTTACATTTATTTATTGCCGGTTAACAACCATTGGATCAGTAATGTTCTTGTTATTAGAAGGATCTTCAAAGGTTAGGTTAGGTTAGGTTGTATTAGGTTAGGTTAGGTTGTATTTATTTGCTTGAGATAAAATTTGTTTCAATGCTTTTGCACCGTTTATTGTTTATTGTGATAAATCAAACACTAATAAGTATTATTATTGCTTACATTTATTTATTGCCGGTTAACAACCATTGGATCAGTAATGTTCTTGTTATTAGAAGGATCTTCAAAGGTTAGGTTAGGTTAGGTTGTATCAGGTTAGGTTGTGTTTATTTGCTTGAGATAAAATTTGTTTCAATGCTTTTGCACCGTTTATTGTTTATTGTGATAAATCAAACACTAAATAGTATTGTTAATGCTTACATTTATTTATTGCCGGTTAACAACCATTGGATCAGTAATGTTCTTGTTATTAGAAGGATCTTCAAAGGTTAGGTTAGGTTGTGTTTATTTGTTTGAGATAAAATTTGATTCAATGCTTTTGCACCGTTTATTGTTTATTGTGATAAATCAAACACTAATAAGTATTATTAATGCTTACATTTATTTATTGCCGGTTAACAACCATTGGATCAGTAATGTTCTTGTTATTAGAAGGATCTTCAAAGGTTAGGTTAGGTTAGGTTAGGTTGTGTTTATTTGTTTGAGATAAAATTTGATTCAATGCTTTTGCACCGTTTATTGTTTATTGTGATAAATCAAACACTAATAAGTATTATTAATGCTTACATTTATTTATTGCCGGTTAACAACCATTGGATCAGTAATGTTCTTGTTATTAAAAGGATCTTCAAAGGTTAGGTTAGGTTAGGTTGTATTAGGTTAGGTTGTGTTTATTTGCTTGAGATAAAATTTGTTTCAATGCTTTTGCACCGTTTATTGTTTATTGTGATAAATCAAACACTAATAAATATTATTAATGCTTACATTTATTTATTGCCGGTTAACAACCATTGCATCAGTAATGTTCTTGTTATTAGAAGGATCTTCAAAGGTTAGGTTAGGTTAGGTTAGGTTAGGTTGTGTTTATTTGCTTGAGATAAAATTTGTTTCAATGCTTTCGCACCGTTTATTGTGATAAATCAAACACTAATAAGTATTATTAATGCTTACATTTATTTATTGCCGGTTAACAACCATTGGATCAGTAATGTTCTTGTTATTAGAAGGATCTTCAAAGGTTAGGTTAGGTTAGGTTAGGTTAGGTTGTGTTTATTTGCTTGAGATAAAATTTATTTCAATGCTTTTGCACCGTTTATTGTTTATTGTGATAAATCAAACACTAATTAGTATTGTTAATGCTTACATTTATTTATTCCCGGTTAACAACCATTGGATCAGTAATGTTCTTGTTATTAGAATTATCTTCAAAGGTTAGGTTAAGTTAGGTTGTATTAGGTTAGCTTAGGTTAGGTTAGGTTAGGATAGGTTAGGTTAGGTTGTATTAGGTTATGTTAGATTGTATTAGGTTAGGCTATGTTGTGTTTATTTGCTTGAGATAAAATTTGTTTCAATGCTTTTGCACCGTTTATTGTTTATTGTGATAAATCAAACACTAATTAGTATTGTTAATGCTTACATTTATTTATTGCCGGTTAACAACCATTGGATCAGTAATATTCTTGTTATTAGAATTATCTTCAAAGGGTAGGTTAAGTTAGGTTGTATTAGGTTAGCTTAGGTTAGGTTAGGTTAGGATAGGTTAGGTTAGGTTGTATTAGGTTATGTTAGATTGTATTAGGTTAGGCTAGGTTGTGTTAATTTGCTTGAGATAAATATTGTTTCAATGCTTTTGCACCGTTTATTGTTTATTGTGATAAATCAAACACTAATAAGTATTATTACTGCTAACATTTATTTATTGCCGGTTAACAACCATTGGATCAGTAATTTTCTTGTTATTAGAAGGATCTTCAAAGGTTAGGTTAGGTTAGGTTAGGTTGTATTAGAGTTAGGTTAGATTAGGTTAGGTGAGGATAGGTTATATTAGGTTTTATTAGGTTATGTTAGATTGTATTAGGTTAGGCTAGGTTGTGTTTATTTGCTTGAGATAAAATTTGTTTCAATGCTTTTGCACCGTTTATTGTTTATTGTGATAAATCAGACACTAATAAGTATTATTAATGCTTACATTTATTTATTGCCGGTTAACAACCATTGGATCAGTAATGTTCTTGTTATTAGAAGGATCTTCAAAGGTTAGGTTAGGTTAGGTTAGGTTAGGTTAGGTTAGGTTGTGTTTATTTGCTTGAGATAAAATTTGTTTCAATGCTTTTGCACCGTTTATTGTTTATTGTGATAAATCAAACACTAATTAGTATTGTTAATGCTTACATTTATTTATTGCCGGTTAACAACCATTGGATCAGTAATGTTCTTGTTATTAGAAGGATCTTCAAAGGTTAGGTTAGGTTAGGTTGTGTTTATTTGCTTGAGATAAAATTTGTTTCAATGATTTTGCACCGTTTATTGTTTATTGTGATATCAAACACTAATAGTATTATGAATGCTTACATTTATTTATTGCCGGTTAACAACCATTGGATCAGTAATGTTCTTGTTATTAGAAGGATCTTCAAAGCCGTAAACTCTAAACACAGCGTCAATCAGTCGCCTTTCGTTCCCTGCAGTAATTTTAAACTTGACGTAGTCTTTTCCAATCCCACCCTCAACATCAGAAATATCTGCCTCGTGGTTGATACTGTTGAAGACACTAAACATTGTGATGTAACCATCCAAGCGCCGACTCTGCGGAAATGTGAGATAGAAAGTTGTGGGTTCGTTTAATTTTGGGGTCACTATAATTCTTTGGCCATTCAGCAACCTGGAACAAATTTACAATCATACTATATGTAGAGTGTTCCGGGTATAAACAAATATTTGATGGTTGCTGGAGTTAAAAAATAATATGTAAATTTATTTTAATTTACCTTAGTACCGAAATAGAGACACGAGTAGTCCTTCAAAATGAATTAAAAAAATATGTCGTAAAATATTATCTGCCTTTGAAATTTGTACCTGGAAATTTTACTGAGTTTGATGGAGTTTTAATTTGTACTTGGGAGTTTTTCCTGAGGTTGATCGTTGTTGAAATTTGTATCTGGGATTTTTACGGAGGTTGATGGACATCAAATTTGTACTTGGGAGTTTTTCCTGAGGTTGATCGTTGTTGAAATTTGTATCTGGGATTTTTACGGAGGTTGATGGACATCAAATTTGTACTTGGGAGTTTTTCCTGAGGTTGATCGTTGTTGAAATTTGTATCTGGGATTTTTACGGAGGTTGATGGACATCAAATTTGTACTTGGGAGTTTTTCCTGAGGTTGATCGTTGTTGAAATTTGTATCTGGGATTTTTACGGAGGTTGATGGACATCAAATTTGTACTTGGGAGTTTTTCCTGAGGTTGATCGTTGTTGAAATTTGTATCTGGGATTTTTACGGAGGTTGATGGACATCAAATTTGTACTTGGGAGTTTTTCCTGAGGTTGATAGCTGTTTCAATTAGTACCTGGGATTTTAATAATGGATGATTGCTGTTGAAATGTGTACCTAGGATTTTGACGGAAGTTGATGGAGTTCAAATTTGTAGCTGGGATTTTACTGAGTTTGATCGAGTTGAAAGTAATACTTGAGATTTTGTATAAAGTTGATCGTTGTTCAAATGAATAGCTGGTGTTTATGCTGAGGTTGATTGGTGTTTAAATTAGTGCCTGGGATTTTTACTGAGGTTGAGTTTTGTACAATTTAACAGAAGAGGTTGATCACTGTTCACATTAGTACTAAGAGTTTTTGCTGAAGTAATTCACTTTTTAAAAATATATCTGTAGATTCTTTTTTTAGGTTTATAGTTATTGAAATTAGTGACTGTGATTCTTGATGAGGTTGATCACTGCTTACATAGCATCACTGGGATTTGTACTGAGGTTGATCGTTATTCAAATTAGTGACTGGGGTTTTTTCAGATGTTGATTGTTGTTAAAATTAATACCTGGATTTTTGCTAAGGTCGGTCACTCTTTAAATTTATACCTGGGCTATTGCTGAGTTTTGTGTGTATTCAAAATAATACCTAGCGTTTTCCTGAATTTAATCCTTGTTTAATTACTATCTGGAGTTTCGTAGAAGTTGGTAGCTGTTCAAATTATTAGCTGACGATTCTTATAAGGTTGATAGCTGTTGAAATGATTACTTGTAGCTTTTTGCAAAATTTGTTCGCTGGTAAAAATAGGTTTTGAAGAGTTGTTGGGGGGTCGAACGCCTTTGTAAATACTACCATCGGTTGATTGCTGCTTACATAAATATTTGGGCTCTTTGTCTGGGTTGCTCCTGTTCTCATCAATACCAAGAGTTGAATGCTGTTCAATTAACATTTGAGGTTCTTGTTAGTTTGGAAGTTAGTACACATCCTTTTTGTTGAGGTTTATCGTTGTTACAAAACTGGACCTGAGGTTTTGTTCAGGTCGATCAAGGTTCAGTTTGTACTTGTTGATAGCTGGTTAAATTGGTTTTACTAGAGTTGATGACTGTTCACATTAATTCTTGTGTGTTTTACTCAGTTTGATTGCAGTTGAAATTAGTACCTTTGGTTTTTGCTGGAGATGTTTGCTGTTGGAAGTACCTGAGTATTTACTGAGGATGTTTGCTGTTAAAATTATCATCTGGCGTTTTGGTGAAGTAGATGGCTTTCATTTGAATACTTTGAGGGTATTTGCTGAGGTTGAATGGTGATAATATTGGAATTTTTTGTAGGGTTGATTGCTGTTTAAAGAAATACCGGAGATATTGGTTTGGCACGATCGGGTATCAAATTTTCACCCGAGATTTCGAATGGAATTGATCTCTGTTCAAATGACACCTGGGCTTCTGGCTGTATAAATTGATAATTTATGTTTTGGTTAGGCTTGTTCGGTTTTAAAGTTTCTACCTTGTGTTTTGACTGGCATTGAAAGCAGTTTAAATTAATAACTGTTTTTTTTTTTTAAAGATTGTTATTCAGATCACCTAACATTTTGAATTGAACGTGATATAAATTATTATTATACGGATTTTTCCAGGGCTTCATCGAGCACGAATTAGTACCTTGGTTAATTGTTGTGGTTGATCGCTTTTCAATCTAATACTTGAGGTTTTGCAAAAGCTGATCGTTGTCAAAATTAGTAACTTTGGTTTCTGCTGAGATTGATCACTGTTAAAACTAGTGAAGAGCTTTTACTGAGGTTAGTCGCCGACCTTATTAATACCGGGTGTTTTAGGGGTTGATAGCTATTAAAATGAATACTCAGAGTTTATGCAAGGTTGATATCTTTTCAAATTAATACTTTTTTTTTCACGGTTGATAGTTTTTAAAAGTAGTTCTGAGGAGATTTTTGAAGTTCATCGCTGTTCAATTAGTGCCTGGTTTGTGCTGCGATTGATGGGTAAAATTAGTATTTATTGTTGCTGATGTGATTGATCGCTGGAGAAACTAGTATCTGGAGTTTTGTTGTGATTGATCGTTGTCAAAATTAGTAACTTTGGTTTTTGCTGAGGTTGATCACTTTCCAATTAGTACCTGAGGCGCTTGTTGAGTTTCAAATTAGTAACTGGGTTATTGCTGAGATTGATCGCTTTCCAATTAGTACCTGGGGCGCTTGTTGAGGTTCAAATTAGGAACTGGGTTATTGCTGAGATTGATCGCTTTCCAATTAGTGTCTGGGGCGCTTGTTGAGTTTCAAATTAGTAACTGGGTTATTGCTGAGATTGATCGCTTTCCAATTAGTATCTGGGGGGCTTGTTGAGATTCAATTTAGTAACTGAATTATTGCTGAGGTTGATCGCTTTCCATTAGTGCCTGGGGCGCTTTTTGAGGTTCAAATTAGTAATTGGGTTATTGCTGAGTTTGATCGCTTTCCATTAGTGCCTGGGGGGCTTGTTGAGATTGAAATTAGTAACTGGGTTATTGCTGAGGTTGATCGCTTTCAATTAGTGCCTGGGGGGCTTTGAGGTTCAAATTAGTAACTGGGTTATTGCTGAGGTTGATCGCTTTCCAATTAGTGCCTGGGCGCTTGTTGAGATTCAAATTAGTAACTGGGTTATTACTGAGGTTGATCGCTTTCCAATTAGTGCCTGGGGCGCTTGTTGAAATTCAAATTAGTAACTGGGTTATTGCTGAGATTGATCGCTTTCCAATTAGTGCCTGGGCGCTTGTTGAGATTCAAATTAGTAACTGGGTTATTACTGAGGTTGATCGCTTTCCAATTAGTGCCTGGGGCGCTTGTTGAAATTCAAATTAGTAACTGGGATATTACTGAGGTTGATCGCTTTCCAATTAGTGCCTGGGGGGCTTGTTGAGATTCAAATTAGTAACTGGGATATTACTGAGGTTGATCGCTTTCCAATTAGTGCCTGGGGGGCTTGTTGAGGTTCAAATTAGTGACTGGGTTATTGCTGAGATTGATCGCTTTCCAATTAGTGCCTGGGGGGCTTGTTGAGATTCAAATTAGTAACTGGGATATTACTGAGGTTGATCGCTTTCCAATTAGTGCCTGGGGGAGAGGGGTGTAGTGAAAAAGCCTAAACAATTCGTCCAACTATCAAAATATCTATCTCACCATATTGACAACTGTTTTCTTATTTACATTGTGTGACAGAATCTATTTTGAGATAGAAAAATTTATTATAATAAATTTAGGTTAAGTTAGGTAAGGTTAGGTTAGGTTGGGTTGTTTGGTCGTAACTGTAAGAAGGAGACGTTTAAACATCCCTATTAGGTTTCGTTCGCTTATTGGTTAGGTTAGGTTTGGTTAGGTAAGGTTGGGTTGTTTGGTCGTAACTGTAAGAAGGAGACGTTTAAACATCCCTATTAGGTGTCGTTCGCTTAATGGTACTACGATACTCAACTGATATTGTGAATATCAATTGGTTGGTTAACCAAGAGGTACAAGTAATATCAAAATTAAAAGTTCGCTCCACTTGTCTTCAATTAAAATTACAATTCCTGTTGAGGAACACACGGTTCACTAATCTATATTAATAATTTACAGTAATGCTTATTATATGAGACAAGTGTGTTTGGAAATGAGGCAAATATATATGGGGGTTTGTTAATTCCAAATATCTCTTTCGACTAATTTGTGAAGAAAATAGTTATGAAATTAATTAGGAAATGGAAGCTTATTTTTTTCTCGGAAATGGTTTGGGCTAATGTACCGTGAGCAATATTGTAGACTACCTGGTGTTTTCATACCTACAACAGCTGACTCCGTGTCTTTGTGATGGGTGGAGAATATTGTAAAAGAAACGTAAACCTAGCGAGCAGCGAATAGCAATGGGTGTAAGGTTTCAAGCACGGAGCATAGTGGTATATCAGACGATCTCCCACAGTAGGCGGAGCTCTCCACCCTGGTGGAAACCAGCTGATTGTGGAAATAGGGTGTTATCAACGTTCTAATAAAAGAGCATGTCCACCGTGATTAACCTTACCTAACCTAACCTAACCTAACCTAACCTAATCTAACCTAACCTAACCTAACCTAACCTAACCTAACCTAACCTAACCTTACCTAATCTAATCTAACCTAACCTAACCTAACCTAACCTAACCTAACCTAACCTAAACTGACCTAACCTAACTCGACAATATACTTTGTAGAAGGCGACCAACGAGACTACAGTTGATAGTACAAAGCACCAAATAAAAGTAAAGGAAGACAGAAGAAAGACGTCTCTCTCACACGACCAAATCCTGTAATTAGCATAACCTGACAGGACGGATGTCTCACTTGTTAGAGGAATGAATGAGCGGTAGTGAGATGAGTAGTTCAGGTCATGACACCAGATGAAGCAAAAACAATAGAGCTGAAGTGATGAGGAGGACAAGAAACGGATTCAAAAGAGAAAGAGAATAATGCTCTCAATTTCATCGCAGGAGAAAACTCCTCCATCTATGTGCTGCCATGTAAATAGTCAAGTGGCAATTCTCTCCGAAGTATAACCGAAAGATCCATCAGAGATTCTAGAAGATAGCCAGACTGACTTGGCGAGTAAGAGTTTCATGGGAGAATAATCCTTGAAGATAGCAGATGGACTTGGCGAGTAAGAGCTTCCTGGGAGAATAATTCTAGAAGATAGCCAGACTGACTTGGCGAGTAAGAGCTTCATGGGAGAATAATTCTTGAAGATAGCAGATGGACTTGGCGAGTAAGAGCTTCCTGGGAGAATAATTCTAGAAGATAGCCAGACAGACTTGGCGAGTAAGAGCTTCCTGGGAGAATAATTCTTGAAGATAGCAGATGGACTTGGCGAGTAAGAGCTTCCTGGGAGAATAATTCTTGAGGATAGCCAGACTGACTTGGCGAGTAAGAGCTTCCTGGGAGAATAATTCTTGAAGATAGCAAATGGACTTGGCGAGTAAGAGCTTCCTGGGAGAATAATTCTTGAAGATAGCAGATGAACTTGGCGAGTAAGAGTTTCATGGGAGAATAATTCTTGAAGATAGCCAGACTGACATAGCGAGTAAGAGCTTCCTGGGAGAATAATTCTTGAAGATAGCAGATGGACTTGGCGAGTAAGAGCTTCCTGGAAGAATAATTCTTGAAGATAGCAGATGGACTTGGCGAGTAAGAGCTTCCTGGGAGAATAATTCTTGAATATAACCAGAAGACTTGGCGAGTAAGAGCTTCCTGAGAGAATAATTCTTGAAGATAGCCAGACGTACTTGGCGAGTAAGAGCTTCCTGGGAGAATAATTCTTGAAGATAACCAGACGTACTTGGCAAGTAAGAGCTTCCTGGGAGAACAATTCTTGAAGATAGCCAGACGTACTTGGCGAGTAAGAGCTTCCTGGGAGAATAATTCTTGAAGATAACCAGACGTACTTGGCGAGTAAGAGCTTCCTGGGAGAATAATTCTTGAAGATAGCCAGACGTACTTGGCGAGTAAGAGCTTCCTGAGAGAATAATTCTTGAAGATAACCAGACGTACTTGGCGAGTAAGAGCTTCCTGGGAGAATAATTCTTGAATATAACCAGACGTACTTATCGAGTAAGAGCTTCCTGGGAGAATAATTCTTGAAGATAACCAGACGTACTTGGCGAGTATGAGCTTCCTGAGAGAATAATTCTAGAAGATAGCCAGACGTACTTGGCGAGTAAGAGCTTCCTGGGAGAATAATTCTAGAAGATAACCAGACGTACTTGGCGAGTAAGAGCTTCCTGGGAGAATAATTCTAGAAGATAGCCAGACGTACTTGGCGAGTAAGAGCTTCCTGGGAGAATAATTCTAGAAGATAGCCAGACGTACTTGGCGAGTAAGAGCTTCATGGGAGAATAATTCTTGAAGATAGCCAGACTGACTTGGCGAGTAAGAGTTTCATGGGAGAATAATAATTCTAGAAGATAGCCAGACGTACTTGGCGAGTAAGAGCTTCCTGGGAGAATAATTCTAGAAGATAGCCAGACTGACTTGGCGAGTAAGAGCTTCCTGGGAGAATAATTCTAGAAGATAACCAGACGTACTTGGCGAGGAAGAGCTTCATGGGAGAATAATTCTAGAAGATAGCCAGACGTACTTGGCGAGTAAGAGCTTCATGGGAGAATAATTCTTGAAGATAGCCAGACGGACTTGGCGAGTAAGAGTTTCATGGGAGAATAATTCTAGAAGATAACCAGACGTACTTGGCGAGTAAGAGCTTCCTGGGAGAATAATTCTAGAAGATAGCCAGACGTACTTGGCGAGTAAGAGCTTCCTGGGAGAATAATTCTAGAAGATAGCCAGACGGACTTGGCGAGTAAGAGCTTCCTGGGAGAATAATTCTAGAAGATAACCAGACGTACTTGGCGAGTAAGAGCTTCCTGGGAGAATAATTCTTGAAGATAGCCAGACGGACTTGGCGAGTAAGAGCTTCCAGGGAGAATAATTCTAGAAGATAACCAGACGTACTTGGCGAGTAAGAGCTTCCTAAGAGAATAATTCTAGAAGATAACCAGACGTACTTGGCGAGTAAGAGCTTCCTGGGAGAATAATTCTTGAAGATAGCCAGACGGACTTGGCGAGTAAGAGCTTCCTGGGAGAATAATTCTTGAAGATAGCCAGACGGACTTGGCGAGTAAGAGCTTCCAGGGAGAATAATTCTAGAAGATAACCTGACGTACTTGGCGAGTAAGAGCTTCCTGGGAGAATAATTCTTGAAGATAACCAGACGTACTTGGCGAATAAGAGCTTCCTGGGAGAATAATTCTAGAAGATAACCAGACGTACTTGGCGAGTAAGAGCATCCTGGGAGAATAATTTTAGAAGATAACCAGACGGACTTGGCGAGTAAGAGCTTCCTGAGAGAATAATTCTAGAAGATAACCAGACGTACTTGGCGAGTAAGAGCTTCCTGGGAGAATAATTCTAGAAGATAACCAGACGTACTTGGCGAGTAAGAGCTTCCTGGGAGAATAATTCTAGAAGATAACCAGACGAACTTGGCGAGTAAGAGCTTCCTGGGAGAATAATTCTAGAAGATAGCCAGACGGACTTGGCGAGTAAGAGCTTCCTGGGAGAATAATTCTAGAAGATAGCCAGACTGACTTGGCGAGTAAGAGCTTCCTGGGAGAATAATTCTTGAAGATAGCCAGACGTACTTGGCGAGTAAGAGCTTCCTTTGAGAATAATTCTAGAAGACAACCAGACGGACTTGGCGAGTAAGAGCTTCCTGGGAGAATAATTCTAGAAGATAGCCAGACGGACTTGGCGAGTAAGAGCTTCCTGGGAGAATAATTCTAGAAGATAGCCAGACGTACTTGGCGAGTAAGAGCTTCCTGGGAGAATAATTCTAGAAGATAGCCAGACGTACTTGGCGAGTAAGAGCTTCCTGGGAGAATAATTCTAGAAGATAGCCAGACGTACTTGGGGAGTAAGAGCTTCCTGGGAGAATAATTCTAGAAGATAGCCAGACGTACTTGGCGAGTAAGAGCTTCCTAAGATAATAATTCTTGAAGATAGCCAGACGTACTTGGCGAGTAAGAGCTTCCTGGGAGAATAATTCTTGAAGATAGCCAGACGGACTTGGCGAGTAAGAGCTTCCAGGGAGAATAATTCTAGAAGATAACCAGACGTACTTGGCGAGTAAGAGCTTCCTAAGAGAATAATTCTAGAAGATAACCAGACGTACTTGGCGAGTAAGAGCTTCCTGGGAGAATAATTCTTGAAGATAGCCAGACGGACTTGGCGAAAAAGAGCTTCCAGGGAGAATAATTCTAGAAGATAACCAGACGTACTTGGCGAGTAAGAGCTTCCTAAGAGAATAATTCTAGAAGATAACCAGACGTACTTGGCGAGTAAGAGCTTCCAGGGAGAATAATTCTAGAAGATAACCAGACGTACTTGGCGAGTAAGAGCTTCCTAAGAGAATAATTCTAGAAGATAACCAGACGGACTTGGCGAGTAAGAGCTCCCTGGGAGAATAATTCTAGAAGATAGCCAGACGTACTTGGCGAGTAAGAGCTTCCTGGGAGAATAATTCCAGAAGATAGCCAGACGTATTTGGCGAGTAAGAGCTTCCTTGGAGAATAATTCTTGACGATAGCCAGACGTACTTGGCGAGTAAGAGCTTCCTGGGAGAATAATTCTAGAAGATAGCCAGACGTATTTGGCGAGTAAGAGCTTCCTGGGAGAATAATTCTTGACGATAGCCAGACGTACTTGGCGAGTAAGAGCTTCCTGGGAGAATAATTCTAGAAGATAGCCAGACGTATTTGGCGAGTAAGAGCTTCCTGGGAGAATAATTCTAGAAGATAACCAGACGGACTTGGCGAGTAAGAGCTTCCTGGGAGAATAATTCTAGAAGATAGCCAGACGTACTTGGCGAGTAAGAGCTTCCTTGGAGAATAATTCTTGACGATAGCCAGACGTACTTGGCGAGTAAGAGCTTCCTGGGAGAATAATTCTAGAAGATAGCCAGACGTATTTGGCGAGTAAGAGCTTCCTGGGAGAATAATTCTAGAAGATAACCAGACGGACTTGGCGAGTAAGAGCTTCCTGGGAGAATAATTCTAGAAGATAGCCAGACGTATTTGGCGAGTAAGAGCTTCCTGGGAGAATAATTCTAGAAGATAGCCAGACGTACTTGGCGAGTAAGAGCTTCCTGGGAGAATAATTCTAGAAGATAGCCAGACGGACTTGGCGAGTAAGAGCTTCCTGGGAGAATAATTCTAGAAGATAGCCAGACGGACTTGGCGAGTAAGAGCTTCCTGGGAGAATAATTCTAGAAGATAGCCAGACGTACTTGGCGAGTAAGAGCTTCCTGGGAGAATAATTCTAGAAGATAGCCAGACGTACTTGGCGAGTAAGAGCTTCCTGGGAGAATAATTCTAGAAGATAACCAGACGGACTTGGCGAGTAAGAGCTTCCTAGGAGAATAATTCTAGAAGATAGCCAGACGTACTTGGCGAGTAAGAGCTTCCTGGGAGAATAATTCTAGAAGATAACCAGACGGACTTGGCGAGTAAGAGCTTCCTGGGAGAATAATTCTAGAAGATAGCCAGACGTATTTGGCGAGTAAGAGCTTCCTGGGAGAATAATTCTAGAAGATAGCCAGACGTACTTGGCGAGTAAGAGCTTCCTGGGAGAATAATTCTAGAAGATAGCCAGACGTATTTGGCGAGTAAGAGCTTCCTTGGAGAATAATTCTTGACGATAGCCAGACGTACTTGGCGAGTAAGAGCTTCCTGGGAGAATAATTCTAGAAGATAGCCAGACGTATTTGGCGAGTTAGAGCTTCCTGGGAGAATAATTCTTGACGATAGCCAGACGTACTTGGCGAGTAAGAGCTTCCTGGGAGAATAATTCTAGAAGATAGCCAGACGTATTTGGCGAGTAAGAGCTTCCTGGGAGAATAATTCTAGAAGATAACCAGACGGACTTGGCGAGTAAGAGCTTCCTGGGAGAATAATTCTAGAAGATAGCCAGACGTACTTGGCGAGTAAGAGCTTCCTGGGAGAATAATTCTAGAAGATAGCCAGACGTATTTGGCGAGTAAGAGCTTCCTGGGAGAATAATTCTTGACGATAGCCAGACGTACTTGGCGAGTAAGAGCTTCCTGGGAGAATAATTCTAGAAGATAGCCAGACGTATTTGGCGAGTAAGAGCTTCCTGGGAGAATAATTCTAGAAGATAACCAGACGGACTTGGCGAGTAAGAGCTTCCTGGGAGAATAATTCTAGAAGATAGCCAGACGTACTTGGCGAGTAAGAGCTTCCAGGGAGAATAATTCTAGAAGATAGCCAGACGTACTTGGCGAGTAAGAGCTTCCTGGGAGAATAATTCTAGAAGATAACCAGACGTACTTGGCGAGTAAGAGCTTCCTGGGAGAATAATTCTAGAAGATAGCCAGACGTACTTGGCGAGTAAGAGCTTCCTAAGATAATAATTCTTGAAGATAGCCAGACGTACTTGGCGAGTAAGAGCTTCCTGGGAGAATAATTCTTGAAGATAGCCAGACGGAATTGGCGAGTAAGAGCTTCCAGGGAGAATAATTCTAGAAGATAACCAGACGTACTTGGCGAGTAAGAGCTTCCTAAGAGAATAATTCTAGAAGATAACCAGACGTACTTGGCGAGTAAGAGCTTCCTGGGAGAATAATTCTTGAAGATAGCCAGACGGACTTGGCGAGTAAGAGCTTCCAGGGAGAATAATTCTAGAAGATAACCAGACGTACTTGGCGAGTAAGAGCTTCCTAAGAGAATAATTCTAGAAGATAACCAGACGTACTTGGCGAGTAAGAGCTTCCTGGGAGAATAATTCTTGAAGATAGCCAGACGGACTTGGCGAGTAAGAGCTTCCTGGGAGAATAATTCTTGACGATAGCCAGACGTACTTGGCGAGTAAGAGCTTCCTGGGAGAATAATTCTAGAAGATAACCAGACGGACTTGGCGAGTAAGAGCTTCCTGGGAGAATAATTCTAGAAGATAGCCAGACGTACTTGGCGAGTAAGAGCTTCCTAAGAGAATAATTCTTGAAGATAGCCAGACGGACTTGGCGAGTAAGAGCTTCCAGGGAGAATAATTCTAGAAGATAACCAGACGGACTTGGCGAGTAAGAGCTCCCTGGGAGAATAATTCTTGAAGATAGCCAGACGGACTTGGCGAGTAAGAGCTTCCAGGGAGAATAATTCTAGAAGATAACCAGACGTACTTGGCGAGTAAGAGCTTCCTGGGAGAATAATTCTTGAAGATAACCAGACGTACTTGGCGAGTAAGAGCTTCCTGGGAGAATAATTCTAGAAGATAACCAGACGTACTTGGCGAGTAAGAGCTTCCTGGGAGAATAATTCTAGAAGATAACCAGACGGACTTGGCGAGTAAGAGCTTCCTGGGAGAACTATTCTAGAAGATAACCAGACGTACTTAGCGAGTAAGAGCTTCCTGGGAGAATAATTCTAGAAGATAACCAGACGTACTTGGCGAGTAAGAGCTTCCTGGGAGAATAATTCTAGAAGATAACCAGACGTACTTGGCGAGTAAGAGCTTCCTGGGAGAATAATTCTAGAAGATAGCCAGACGGAGTTGGCGAGTAAGAGCTTCCTGGGAGAATAATTCTAGAAGATAGCCAGACTGACTTGGCGAGTAAGAGCTTCCTGGGAGAATAATTATAGAAGATAACCAGACGTACTTGGCGAGTAAGAGCTTCCTGGGAGAATAATTCTAGAAGATAACCAGACGTACTTGGCGAGTAAGAGCTTCCTGGGAGAATAATTCTAGAAGATAACCAGACGTACTTGGCGAGTAAGAGCTTCCTGGGAGAATAATTCTAGAAGATAGCCAGACGGACTTGGCGAGTAAGAGCTTCCTGGGAGAATAATTCTAGAAGGTAGCCAGACTGACTTGGCGAGTAAGAGCTTCCAGGGAGAATAATTCTAGAAGATAACCAGACGGACTTGGCGAGTAAGAGCTTCCTAAGAGAATAATTCTAGAAGATAACCAGACGTACTTGGCGAGTAAGAGCTTCCTGGGAGAATAATTCTAGAAGATAACCAGACGGACTTGGCGAGTAAGAGCTTCCTGAGAGAATAATTCTAGAAGATAACCAGACGTACTTGGCGAGTAAGAGCTTCCTGGGAGAATAATTCTAGAAGATAACCAGACATACTTGGCGAGTAATAGCTTCCTGGGAGAATAATTCTAGAAGATAATCAGACGTACTTGGCGAGTAAGAGCTTCCTGGGAGAATAATTCTAGAAGATAGCCAGACGGACTTGGCGAGTAAGAGCTTCCTGGGAGAATAATTCTAGAAGATAGCCAGACTGACTTGGCGAGTAAGAGCTTCCTGGGAGAATAATTATAGAAGATAACCAGACGTACTTGGCGAGTAAGAGCTTCCTGGGAGAATAATTCTAGAAGATAACCAGACGTACTTGGCGAGTAAGAGCTTCCTGGGAGAATAATTCTAGAAGATAGCCAGACGTACTTCGCGAGTAAGAGCTTCCTAAGAGAATAATTCTTGAAGATAGCCAGACGTACTTGGCGAGTAAGAGCTTCCTGGGAGAATAATTCTTGAAGATAGCCAGACGGACTTGGCGAGTAAGAGCTTCCAGGGAGAATAATTCTAGAAGATAACCAGACGTACTTGGCGAGTAAGAGCTTCCTAAGAGAATAATTCTAGAAGATAACCAGACGTACTTGGCGAGTAAGAGCTTCCTGGGAGAATAATTCTTGAAGATAGCCAGACGGACTTGGCGAGTAAGAGCTTCCTGGGAGAATAATTCTTGAAGATAGCCAGACGGACTTGGCGAGTAAGAGCTTCCAGGGAGAATAATTCTAGAAGATAACCAGACGTACTTGGCGAGTAAGAGCTTCCTGGGAGAATAATTCTTGAAGATAACCAGACGTACTTGGCGAGTAAGAGCTTCCTGGGAGAATAATTCTAGAAGATAACCAGACGTACTTGGCGAGTAAGAGCTTCCTGGGAGAATAATTCTAGAAGATAACCAGACGGACTTGGCGAGTAAGAGCTTCCTGAGAGAATAATTCTAGAAGATAACCAGACGTACTTGGCGAGTAAGAGCTTCCTGGGAGAATAATTCTAGAAGATAACCAGACGTACTTGGCGAGTAAGAGCTTCCTGGGAGAATAATTCTAGAAGATAACCAGACGAACTTGGCGAGTAAGAGCTTCCTGGGAGAATAATTCTAGAAGATAGCCAGACGGACTTGGCGAGTAAGAGCTTCCTGGGAGAATAATTCTAGAAGATAGCCAGACTGACTTGGCGAGTAAGAGCTTCCTGGGAGAATAATTCTTGAAGATAGCCAGACGTACTTGGCGAGTAAGAGCTTCCTGGGAGAATAATTCTAGAAGACAACCAGACGGACTTGGCGAGTAAGAGCTTCCTGGGAGAATAATTCTAGAAGATAGCCAGACGGACTTGGCGAGTAAGAGCTTCCTGGGAGAATAATTCTAGAAGATAGCCAGACGTACTTGGCGAGTAAGAGCTTCCTGGGAGAATAATTCTAGAAGATAGCCAGATGTACTTGGCGAGTAAGAGCTTCCTGGGAGAATAATTCTAGAAGACAACCAGACGGACTTGGCGAGTAAGAGCTTCCTGGGAGAATAATTCTAGAAGATAGCCAGACGTATTTGGCGTGTAAGAGCTTCCTGGGAGAATAATTCTAGAAGATAGCCATACGTACTTGGGGAGTAAGAGCTTCCTGGGAGAATAATTCTAGAAGATAGCCAGACGGTATTGGCAAGTAAGAGCTTCCTGGGAGAATAATTCTTGAAGATAGCCAGACGGTATTGGCGAGTAAGAGCTTCCTGGGAGAATAATTATAGAAGATAACCAGACGTACTTGGCGAGTAAGAGCTTCCTGGGAGAATAATTCTTGAAGATAGCCAGACGGACTTGGCGAGTAAGAGCTTCCAGGGAGAATAATTCTAGAAGATAACCAGACGTACTTGGCGAGTAAGAGCTTCCTAAGAGAATAATTCTAGAAGATAACCAGACGTACTTGGCGAGTAAGAGCTTCCTGGGAGAATAATTCTTGAAGATAGCCAGACGGACTTGGCGAGTAAGAGCTTCCTGGGAGAATAATTCTTGACGATAGCCAGACGTACTTGGCGAGTAAGAGCTTCCTGGGAGAATAATTCTAGAAGATAGCCAGACGTACTTGGCGAGTAAGAGCTTCCTGGGAGAATAATTCTTGACGATAGCCAGACGTACTTGGCGAGTAAGAGCTTCCTGGGAGAATAATTCTAGAAGATAACCAGACGGACTTGGCGAGTAAGAGCTTCCTGGGAGAATAATTCTAGAAGATAGCCAGACGTACTTGGCGAGTAAGAGCTTCCTAAGAGAATAATTCTTGAAGATAGCCAGACGGACTTGGCGAGTAAGAGCTTCCAGGGAGAATAATTCTAGAAGATAACCAGACGGACTTGGCGAGTAAGAGCTCCCTGGGAGAATAATTCTTGAAGATAGCCAGACGGACTTGGCGAGTAAGAGCTTCCAGGGAGAATAATTCTAGAAGATAACCAGACGTACTTGGCGAGTAAGAGCTTCCTGGGAGAATAATTCTTGAAGATAACCAGACGTACTTGGCGAGTAAGAGCTTCCTGGGAGAATAATTCTAGAAGATAACCAGACGTACTTGGCGAGTAAGAGCTTCCTGGGAGAATAATTCTAGAAGATAACCAGACGGACTTGGCGAGTAAGAGCTTCCTGGGAGAATAATTCTAGAAGATAACCAGACGTACTTGGCGAGTAAGAGCTTCCTGGGAGAATAATTCTAGAAGATAACCAGACGTACTTGGCGAGTAAGAGCTTCCTGGGAGAATAATTCTAGAAGATAACCAGACGTACTTGGCGAGTAAGAGCTTCCTGGGAGAATAATTCTAGAAGATAGCCAGACGGAGTTGGCGAGTAAGAGCTTCCTGGGAGAATAATTCTAGAAGATAGCCAGACTGACTTGGCGAGTAAGAGCTTCCTGGGAGAATAATTATAGAAGATAACCAGACGTACTTGGCAAGTAAGAGCTTCCTGGGAGAATAATTCTAGAAGATAACCAGACGTACTTGGCGAGTAAGAGCTTCCTGGGAGAATAATTCTAGAAGATAACCAGACGTACTTGGCGAGTAAGAGCTTCCTGGGAGAATAATTCTAGAAGATAGCCAGACGGACTTGGCGAGTAAGAGCTTCCTGGGAGAATAATTCTAGAAGGTAGCCAGACTGACTTGGCGAGTAAGAGCTTCCAGGGAGAATAATTCTAGAAGATAACCAGACGGACTTGGCGAGTAAGAGCTTCCTAAGAGAATAATTCTAGAAGATAACCAGACGTACTTGGCGAGTAAGAGCTTCCTGGGAGAATAATTCTAGAAGATAACCAGACGGACTTGGCGAGTAAGAGCTTCCTGGGAGAATAATTCTAGAAGATAGCCAGACGGACTTGGCGAGTAAGAGCTTCCTGGGAGAATAATTCTAGAAGATAGCCAGACTGACTTAGCGAGTAAGAGCTTCCTGGGAGAATAATTATAGAAGATAACCAGACGTACTTGGCGAGTAAGAGCTTCCTGGGAGAATAATTCTAGAAGATAACCAGACGTACTTGGCGAGTAAGAGCTTCCTGGGAGAATAATTCTAGAAGATAGCCAGACGTACTTGGCGAGTAAGAGCTTCCTAAGAGAATAATTCTTGAAGATAGCCAGACGTACTTGGCGAGTAAGAGCTTCCTGGGAGAATAATTCTTGAAGATAGCCAGACGGACTTGGCGAGTAAGAGCTTCCAGGGAGAATAATTCTAGAAGATAACCAGACGTACTTGGCGAGTAAGAGCTTCCTAAGAGAATAATTCTAGAAGATAACCAGACGTACTTGGCGAGTAAGAGCTTCCTGGGAGAATAATTCTTGAAGATAGCCAGACGGACTTGGCGAGTAAGAGCTTCCTGGGAGAATAATTCTTGAAGATAGCCAGACGGACTTGGCGAGTAAGAGCTTCCAGGGAGAATAATTCTAGAAGAAAACCAGACGTACTTGGCGAGTAAGAGCTTCCTGGGAGAATAATTCTTGAAGATAACCAGACGTACTTGGCGAGTAAGAGCTTCCTGGGAGAATAATTCTAGAAGATAACCAGACGTACTTGGCGAGTAAGAGCTTCCTGGGAGAATAATTCTAGAAGATAACCAGACGGACTTGGCGAGTAAGAGCTTCCTGAGAGAATAATTCTAGAAGATAACCAGACGTACTTGGCGAGTAAGAGCTTCCTGGGAGAATAATTCTAGAAGATAACCAGACGAAGTGGCGAGTAAAAGCTTCCTGGGAGAATAATTCTAGAAGATAGCCAGACGTACTTGGCGAGTAAGAGCTTCCTGGGAGAATAATTCTAGAAGATAACCAGACGAACTTGGCGAGTAAGAGCTTCCTGAAAGAATAATTCTAGAAGATAGCCAGACGTACTTGGCGAGTAAGAGCTTCATGGGAGAATAATTCTAGAAGATAACCAGACGGACTTGGCGAGTAAGAGCTTCCTGAAAGAATAATTCTAGAAGATAGCCAGACGTACTTGGCGAGTAAGAGCTTCCTGGGAGAATAATTCTAGAAGATAACCAGACGAACTTGGCAAGTAAAAGCTTCCTGGGAGAATAATTCTAGAAGATAGCCAGACGGACTTGGCGAGTAAGAGCTTCCTGGGAGAATAATTCTAGAAGATAACCAGACGTACTTGGCGAGTAAGAGCTTCCTGGGAGAATAATTCTAGAAGATAACCAGACGAACTTGGCGAGTAAAAGCTTCCTGGGAGAATAATTCTAGAAGATAGCCAGACGGACTTGGCGAGTAAGAGCTTCCTGAAAGAATAATTCTAGAAGATAGCCAGACTGACTTGGCGAGTAAGAGCTTCCTGGGAGAATAATTCTTGAAGATAGCCAGACGTACTTGGCGAGTAAGAGCTTCCTGGGAGAATAATTCTAGAAGACAACCAGACGGACTTGGCGAGTAAGAGCTTCCTGGGAGAATAATTCTAGAAGATAGCCAGACGGACTTGGCGAGTAAGAGCTTCCTGGGAGAATAATTCTAGAAGATAGCCAGACGTACTTGGCGAGTAAGAGCTTCCTGGGAGAATAATTCTAGAAGATAGCCAGACGTACTTGGCGAGTAAGAGCTTCCTGGGAGAATAATTCTAGAAGATAACCAGACGGACTTGGCGAGTAAGAGCTTCCTGGGAGAATAATTCTAGAAGATAGCCAGACGTACTTGGCGTGTAAGAGCTTCCTGGGAGAATTATTCTAGAAGATAGCCAGACGTACTTGGGGAGTAAGAGCTTCCTGGGAGAATAATTCTAGAAGATAGCCAGACGGTATTGGCAAGTAAGAGCTTCCTGGGAGAATAATTCTTGAAGATAGCCAGACGGTATTGGCGAGTAAGAGCTTCCTGGGAGAATAATTATAGAAGATAACCAGACGTACTTGGCGAGTAAGAGCTTCCTGGGAGAATAATTCTAGAAGATAGCCAGACGTACTTGGCGAGTAGGAGCTTCCTGGGAGAATAATTCTAGAAGATAGTCAGACGTACTTGGCGAGTAAGAGCTTCCTGAGAGATTAATTCTAGAAGATAGCCAGACGTAATTGGCAGGTAAGAGCTTCCTGGGAGAATAATTCTAGAAGATAGCCAGACGGACTTGGCGAGTAAGAGCTTCCTGGGAGAATAATTCTAGAAGATAGCCAGACGGACTTGGCGAGTAAGAGCTTCCTGGGTGAATAATTCTTGAGGATAGCCAGACGGACTTGGCCAGTAAGAGCTTCCTGGGAGAATAATTCTAGAAGATAGCCAGACGGACTTGGCGAGTAAGAGCTTCCTGGGAGAATAATTCTAGAAGATAGCCAGACGGACTTGGCGAGTAAGAGCTTCCTGGGAGAATAATTCTAGAAGATAACCAGACGGACTTGGCGAGTAAGAGCTTCCTGGGAGAATAATTCTAGAAGAAAGCCAGACGGACTTGGCGAGTAAGAGCTTCCTGGGAGAATAATTCTAGAAGATAGCCAGACGGACTTGGCGAGTAAGAGCTTCCTGGGAGAATAATTCTAGAAGATAGTCAGACGTACTTGGCGAGTAAGAGCTTCCTGGGAGAATAATTCTAGAAGATAGTCAGACGGACTTGGCGAGTAAGAGCTTCCTGAGAGAATAATTCTTGAAGATAGCCAGACGTACTTGGCGAGTAAGAGCTTCCTGGGAGAATAATTCTAGAAGATAGCCAGACGGACTTGGCGAGTAAGAGCTTCCTGGGAGAATAATTCTAGAAGATAGTCAGACGTACTTGGCGAGTAAGAGCTTCCTGGGAGAATAATTCTAGAAGATAGTCAGACGTACTTGGCGAGTAAGAGCTTCCTGGGAGAATAATTCTAGAAGATAGTCAGACGGACTTGGCGAGTAAGAGCTTCCTGAGAGAATAATTCTAGAAGATAGTCAGACGTACTTGGCGAGTAAGAGCTTCCTGAGAGAATAATTCTAGAAGATAGCCAGACGTACTTGGCGAGTAAGAGCTTCCTGGGAGAATAATTCTAGAAGATAGTCAGACGGACTTGGCGAGTAAGAGCTTCCTGGGAGTATAATTCTAGAAGATAGCCAGACGGACTTGGCGAGTAAGAGCTTCCTGGGAGAATATTTCTAGAAGATAGTCAGACGTACTTGGCGAGTAAGAGCTTCCTGGGATAATAATACTAGAAGATAGCCAGACGGACTTGGCGAGTAAGAGCTTGCTGGGAGAATAATTCTAGAAGATAGCCAGACGGACTTGGCGAGTAAGAGCTTCCTAGGAGAATAATTCTAGAAGATAGCCAGACGGACTTGGCGAGTAAGAGCTTCCTGGGAGAATAATTCTAGGAGATAGCCAGACGGACTTGGCGAGTAAGAGCTTCCTAGGAGAATAATTCTAGAAGATAGCCAGACGGACTTGGCGAGTAAGAGCTTCCTGGGAGAATAATTCTAGAAGATAGCCAGACGGACTTGGCGAGTAAGAGCTTCCTAGGAGAATAATTCTAGAAGATAGCCAGACGGACTTGGCGAGTAAGAGCTTCCTGGGAGAATAATTCTAGGAGATAGCCAGACGGACTTGGCGAGTAAGAGCTTCCTAGGAGAATAATTCTAGAAGATAGCCAGACGGACTTGGCGAGTAAGAGCTTCCTAGGAGAATAATTCTAGAAGATAGCCAGACGGACTTGGCGAGTAAGAGCTTCCTGGGAGAATAATTCTAGGAGATAGCCAGACGGACTTGGCGAGTAAGAGCTTCCTAGGAGAATAATTCTAGAAGATAGCCAGACGGACTTGGCGAGTAAGAGCTTCCTGGGAGAATAATTCTAGAAGATAGCCAGACGGACTTGGCGAGTAAGAGCTTCCTAGGAGAATAATTCTAGAAGATAGCCAGACAGACTTGGCGAGTAAGAGCTTCCTGGGAGAATAATTCTAGGAGATAGCCAGACGGACTTGGCGAGTAAGAGCTTCCTAGGAGAATAATTCTAGAAGATAGCCAGACGGACTTGGCGAGTAAGAGCTTCCTAGGAGAATAATTCTAGAAGATAGCCAGACGGACTTGGCGAGTAAGAGCTTCCTGGGAGAATAATTCTAGGAGATAGCCAGACGGACTTGGCGAGTAAGAGCTTCCTGGGAGAATAATTCTAGAAGATAGCCAGACGGACTTGGCGAGTAAGAGCTTCCTGGGAGAATAATTCTAGAAGATAGCCAGACGGACTTGGCGAGTAAGAGCTTCCTGGGAGAATAATTCTAGAAGATAGCCAGACGGACTTGGCAAGTAAGAGCTTCCTGGGAGAATAATTCTAGAAGATAGCCAGACGGACTTGGCAAGTAAGAGCTTCCTGGGAGAATAATTCTAGAAGATAACCAGACGGACTTGGCAAGTAAGAGCTTCCTGGGAGAATAATTCTAGAAGATAGCCAGACGGACTTGGCAAGTAAGAGCTTCCTGGGAGAATAATTCTAGAAGATAGCCAGACGGACTTGGCAAGTAAGAGCTTCCTGGGAGAATAATTCTAGAAGATAGCCAGACGGACTTGGCAAGTAAGAGCTTCCTGGGAGAATTGAGACTTCAGACGAGCTTCCACAAGAATTGCAAACAGGGTGAGCAAACTTTGTGTATTAAGAAACTTGTAATTATTTCAGAGTCAGATACTTAAACTATAACGTAGAATCAGATCTGTGAGTCACAACTGGATTAATAATAAGAATATTGTAGCATTGTAAAAAGATAGGAGATAGTTAATCGTGTTAATAAAGGTTAATTGAATTCTGAACATTCGATTATATTGAAAATATAGAACCAGACAGTTTAGAGAAGCCAAAACTAACAAATGCGACAACCGTGCTTTTAGTTTTAACTACTAAGGATTTTTACTGAAAAGTTTTTTAAACCATTTTTTTGTTTTAAGTTAGTAACATAGATGAAAATGATTGTTGAGTTTTGTTGAATTCTTATCGGCAATTGGTTTTAGTATTTATTCAAAACTCTATTGCTTTATTTAACTATTTGTTTGTTTTATCGAGTGATTGCAGACTTGAAGTTTATATATTCGATAAACGTTAATTGGATAAATTTGTTATACACAATTAATTAATCTGTTGCTTAGTTATATTTGAAATTTGTGAAGGAATATTTGTTTATATTAACCTAGTTAATTTGTTGAATTGTGTTTAAAAGTTGATTTGTAATTAGTTATTTATAAGCTTTGAGAGAAATATGAGAATAGTTGTATGTTTTGAAGTAACACATATGCAATTTGTTAATACACTTTTTAGGTTGTCAAATTTTTGTTCTTTCTGAAGATTATTAATTACTTGTGAAAATTTATTTATTATACAGAGTCAAAGATTTTTGAATATATATGTAAGGTTGTTTATGCATTTTGAAATATTTAACATTATCAGTGGTCAATTTTAAGCTAGTCTTCTGTGTTTCACAAGCAATGAACCGAGCGGGCTTGTCAGGGTTCGACAATTACAAGCATATTCTTTAAATGCAATGTCCAAAAGTGGGTTTCTTGAGCCTTGTAGGAAATGTTAAATTGTATTGGTAGATCAAGGTGTCTTATCCAGTAGGGTAAGTTTTAAGTTTTGTAGGGCACTCATCTATTTGTTTTTGTACCACTGTTAGTTATGGCAGCGCTTACACTATTATATTTAATATTACGAACAACCCCCCCCCCCCGTGTTCCTAGTTGGTACTCTTTCGAGTGTAGGCTGTTTTATTTTTCTTCTAGATAACCTAACCTAACCTAACCTAACCTAACCTAACCTAACCTAATCTAATCTAAACTAACCTAACCTAACCTAATCTAACCTAAACTAACCTAACCTAACCTAACATAACCTAACCTAACCTAACCTAACCTAACACCCCCCAAGTTCCTAGTTGGAACTCTTTCGAGTGTAGGCCATTTTATTTTGCGTCTTGATAACCTAACCTAACCTTACCTAACTTAACCTTACCTAACCTAACCTAAACTAATCTAACCTAAACTAACCTAACATAACCTAACCTAACCTAACCTAACACCCCCCAAGTTCCTAGTTGGAACTCTTTCGAGTGTAGGCTGTTTTATTTTTCTTCTAGATAACCTAACCTAACCTAACCTAACCTAACCTAACCTAATCTAACCTAACCTAACCTTATCTAACCTAACCTAATCTAATCTAAACTAACCTAACCTAACCTAACCTAATCTAACCTAAACTAACCTAACATAACCTAACCTAACCTAACCTAACACCCCCCAAGTTCCTAGTTGGAACTCTTTCGAGTGTAGGCCATTTTATTTTTCGTCTTGATAACCTAACCTAACCTAACCTAATCTAACCTAAACTAACCTAACCTAAACTAACCTAACCTAACCTAACCTAACATAACCTAACCTAACCTAACCTAACACCCCCCAAGTTCCTAGTTGGAACTCTTTCGAGTGTAGGCCATTTTATTTTTCGTCTTGATAACCTAACCTAACCTTACCTAACCTTACCTAACCTAACCTTACCTAACCTAACCTAAACTAACCTAACCTAACCTAACACCCCCCGTGTTCCTAGTTGGAACTCTTTCGAGTGTAGGCCGTTTTATTTTTCTTCTTGTTCTTTAAAGGAGAAAATTGGTCATCTCCTTATAAAAAAAAGGAAGAAAAGAATATATAAAATAAATACTCCTAACTCTTGAATACTCCAAAAGCGTCTTTGTAGGAGAAGAACAGTAATTGGTCAAGAATGATATGATAGAAAGATCAAAGAGAAGGACACAATCTAAGACTATTTGAAAAAAAATGTAGATCCAGTTAGAATCTCGGAATTGTCAAGTCAGTACGCAACAAAATTAAAAAAAACTTTTTACGTACGTCGTACAAACCAGATGTAAAGAATTTTATTGTTAAATTATATAAATTTCGGTGGAATAATGTGGTCAACTGCGTAACAAGGACACGTTTATACGTGGAGACGAAATGGCAAATTGGTTTCGCTTCGCTCGCTTAACGGTGCTATTATATTCAAGTGTTACTCTGAACATAAAGTAGGTTAACCATAAAGTACAAGTAATATCAAAATTAGAAAAAAAATCACTCTCAATATTAGCAATACAAATTGCAACTCTATCCCTAGTTAGCAACACAAATTCATGCCCTTGTTAGCACTACAAGCTACAATAAATACCCTTGTTAACAATACAAATTACAATAAATACCATTGTTAGGAACAAAAGTTACAGTTCATGCCCTTGTTTAGCAATACAAATTACAATTAATGCCCTTGTTAACAATACAAATTACAAGTCATACCATTGTTAGCCATGCGAATTACAATTTATGCCCTTGTTAGAAATAGGACCTACAAGTTAAAACTGATGCACTAGTTAGCAACACAAATTAAAATTAATAAACTAGTTGAACACATAAATTACAATGTTAGCAATAAGCCCTACAAGTTAAAATTCAATCATGCCATTGTTAAAAGTAAAATCCATGCCTTTGTTAGCTATACAAATTATAATTAATTTCATTGTTAGCAATACAAAGCAAAATTCATGCCCTTGTTAACAATACAAATTACAATTCATACCGTTATTAACAATACAAATTACAATTCACACGATTGTTAGTCATGCAAATTATAATTACTGATGTCCTTGTTAGAAACACTTTTTAAAATTAATACACTTGTTAACCACATAAATTACAATTAATGCCCTTGTCAGCAATACAAAGTAAAATTTACGACTATGATAGCAATACAAACTACAATTCATGCTCTTTTTATCAATATAAAGTACAATTCATGTCCTTGTTAGCAATACAAACTACAATGTATACCATTATTAGCAATACAAATTACAATTCATGCCATTGTTAGAAATACAAATTAAAATTCATGCTCTTGTTAGCAATACAAGCTACTATTCATGCCCTTATTAGTAAAATAAATTAAAATTCATGCCCTCGTTAGCAATAAAAATTCAATTCACACCATTGTTAGCTATACAAATTACATTTATGCCATCGTTAGCAATACAAATTACATATAATGCCGTCGTTAGCAATACAAGTACAATTCATGCCCTTGTAAACAATACGAATTGCAATTCATACTATTGTTAGCAATACAAGTAACAATTCATGGCCTTACTAGCAAAACAAATTAAAACGAATGTCCTCGTTAGAAATACAAATTACAATTCATACCATTGTTAGCCATACAAATTACAATTCATGATCATGTTAGCAATACAAAGTGTAATTCAAGCCATTCTTAATAATACAAATTACAATTCACTCCATTGTTAGCAATACAAATTAAAATTCATGCTTTTGTTAGCAATACAAGCTACAATTCATGCCTTTATTAGAAAAAAAATAAATTAAATTTATGCCCTCTTTATCAATACAAATTACAATTCACACCATTGTTAGCAATACAAATTACATTTCATGCCATCTTTAGTAATACAAAGTAAAATTCATGCCCTTGTTAACAATACAAAGTACAATAATTCATGTCCTTGTTAGCAATAAAAATTACAATTCATATCGTTGTTAGCAATATCAATTACAATTCATGCCTTTGTTAGCAATATCAATTACAATTCACGCCCTTGTTAGCAATACAAATTACAATTCATGCCCTTGTTAGCAATACAAATTAAAATTCATGCCCTTGTTAACAATACTAAGTACAATTCACACCCTTATTAGCAATAAAAATTATAATTCATATCGTTGTTAGCAATATAAATTAAAATTCATGCTCTTGTTAGCAATACAAATTGCAATTCATACCCTTATTAGCAATATAAAGTGCAAATCATGCCCTTGTTAACAATTAAAATAAAATTCATGTCCTTAGTTATCAATACACAGTTACAATTCATGCCCTTGTTAGCAATACAAGTTATAATTCATGGCCTTGTTAACAATACAAAGTACAATTCATGCTCTTGTTATCAATACAAATTGCAATTCATACCCTTATTAGCAATATAAAGTGCAAATCATGCCCTTGTTATCAATACAAATTGCAACTCATACCCTTATTAGCAATATAAATTATTGTAAATCATGCCCTTGTTAACAATAAAAATTAAAATTCATGTCCTTGGTTAGCAATACACAGTTACAATTCATGCCCTTGTTATCAATACAAATTGCAATTCATACCCTTATTAGCAATATAAAGTGTAAATCATGCCCTTGTTAACAATAAAAATTAAAATTCATGTCCTTAGTTAGCAATACACAGTTACAATTCATGCCCTTGTTATCAATACAAATTGCAATTCATACCCTTATTAGCAATATAAAATGTAAATCATGCCCTTGTTAACAATAAAAATTAAAATTCATGTCCTTGGTTAGCAATACACAGTTACAATTCATGCTCTTGTTATCAATACAAATTGCAATTCATACCCTTATTAGCAATATAAAATGTAAATCATGCCCTTGTTATCAATAAAAATTAAAATTCATGTCCTTAGTTAGCAATACACAGTTACAATTCATGCTCTTGTTATCAATCCAATTTGCAATTCATACCCTTATTAGCAATATAAAGTGTAAATCATGCCCTTGTTAACAATAAAAATTAAAATTCATGTCCTTAGTTAGCAATACACAGTTACAATTCATGCTCTTGTTATCAATACAAATTGCAATTCATACCCTTATTAGCAATATAAAGTGTAAATCATGCCCTTGTTAACAATAAAAATTAAAATTCATGTCCTTAGTTAGCAATACACAGTTACAATTCATGCTCTTGTTATCAATCCAATTTGCAATTCATACCCTTATTAGCAATATAAAGTGTAAATCATGCCCTTGTTAACAATAAAAATTAAAATTCATGTCCTTAGTTAGCAATACACAGTTACAATTCATGCTCTTGTTATCAATCCAATTTGCAATTCATACCCTTATTAGCAATATAAAGTGTAAATCATGCCCTTGTTAACAATAAAAATTAAAATTCAAGCCCTTGGTTATCAATATACAGTTACAATTCATGCCATTATTAACAAAATAAATTACAATTCATGCCCTTGGTTAGCAATACAAATTACAATTCCTGTTGAATATTTCCAGTAACTGTCAGTCTAAGGGGCAATGCTAATTAAATCAGGGTAGTGCGTTTGAAAATGTTACAAGTATTTAGGGTTTTGTTATCTTTCGTAGAAAGGGATTTATTTATGTAAACTTATTTATCATTCGGAAACGGAAGATAGTCTGAATATTTACGTCAGTTAGACGAGCCTTGTAGAAGTTTCCACTAGCTTCGCTCGTGTCCGAAGCTAGGTGTCTCAACTCGGTACACTGATGTCGGTGACACAGCTGATGTCCTGATCACGTGACTTTCAAACGTCAAGTTTCGAGATTACATTTTGCGACGATAACTTGGCTATTTGTGAGGGTTGGGTTGGTACCATTGCATGGAGAAATTTGGAAGTTTTTTTATAATGTGTGATAAACAAGATAAAACTGGTTTAAAATGTCCGCCATTTTGAAATTAAATATTTTTTTAATATCAATAGGATTCTATACAAGTGCAATTTAGTCTCATGTACCGGATATCCATGTTCCTATCTTAAATTTTACTGTCGGCTTCGTTGCTTACGTAGACGATACAAAGATGGCGAAATATCGAAATTTATTTTTTACTTTTACGAGGAATATGAGAGGTGATGATCAGTGAAAAAACAGAGGGAGTAATTTTCGCCAACATCAACAGAAAAGTTTTTCAATCCGACACATTTTTCAAAATATTTAACAAAAAGAAACTTGTTTCTAGAAAAACATATCTATTGAAGTAAACAGTTTTATTTTTACTTTGTTAAAGCCAAGAATTTATACGCCCCCCCTCCAAAAATATTTTGGTAATTAATTTCACCTACACAGTACAGGTTTTCATCAAAAATTTCAATCTCCGTGTTGATTTGAGAAAACCGAACAAACGATTATGTGTTAGTCAACTTAAATTAGATAAAAATCTCCAGATTTCAATTCCGCATGCAGTGGTACCAACTTCACCGCTCTACGACGACAAATAGCGAAGTTATTGTAAAAAATGCGAAAACAAACCGATAAAAAAGAATTTGTATACGTTTAGCTACGAAATCCAGTAGCTTTGAAGCTTGTAGGATTGACGCGAGCGAAGCGAGTGTAAAGCTTTCAATTCCTACACGTTTACAAGTCCTGTTAAATAAAAAAAAAAGAATTATATTGTTTTTTAAATTTGTGTAAGACTTCTTGCGTACAGGGCCCGAGAAACCAACATATAATAGGGTTGGGTTAGTACCATAACGGTTTAATTGTACAATCTTATATACTCACCGATCCCCTTCTTTCCTCTCGCCGTTTTTATAATAATTGCCTAAAACATCTTGTCCTCTCGACAAATCGACTATCACAAATAAAGTAAGTGCAAAAATCACTCTCTGGACTGCCATTATTATTTAAAATGAAAACGGAAAAGTCACGAAATGATTTGTATCGTGTCTTTGTTTTTATAGCCTATTGTTTAGAATTTCAATGTCAGACATTATTGTGACAAAATGCTCATTAAATACGCTTAATATAATGTTTTAATTAGTGTATTGTTTGAAGCAGTAAAAATACAGTGTCTTCCGTAAGTCATGAGACACGGGATGGATTAGAATCGTAATAACAACTTTGACGGATATCCACGTTGATATTGCGGTTTTTAATTGTTACGCGTTTCGACGACAACGTCGCTATCTTCAGTTTAACACCAATTGGGGATTTTTCTCTTTGTGTAGACATAACCCTGACAAAGCTGACGACATCTCACACGACGCCGCTTTGTAACAGTCGGTATTTCTCAAAATACACTAGACAGATTTCGTTAAAACTTTAATTAAATATGAAGACAGCTGAGACAAACTCGTGTGATTATACAGTTTAAGGAATAATTGACAAAAGAGTACTTTGAAGATGTCATTAACGCTTGGATTGTGTTTACGTCACGAGCGATGCAAGTTAGAATTGAAATATTCGTTTAAAGATGGCCTGCGTGGCAATTCCGAGGGTGCTTAGCTGGTTCTACACTTTTTACGTGTCGTTTTCTGTTAGATCCCTTTACTTGCGCAGGCAATCTATGATAGTTAAGGAGGAGTAAATAAATTAAATTACAGTGAATCTTATTTCCGATTCACTGAAATCAGCTGTGAATTCATCCGGATTGTCTACTTGTATTATTTACTGGCTGCGCCTCCACGTTTTTCTCTCCAAGTATTCCAAATATATCCATCGCCACTAACAATCATCCTTTAAAATTGTAGACGCGTCATGAAAAATTGTTTTATACTTTTTAGTCCGTTTTAAAACGTGGTATGTTAAATTTTATTTTTATTTTTTTTGATTTATTATTTTCTGTTTTTTAGTCTTAAGTCCGGGTGAAAGATTTCAATCGGTTTTTGTATATATTGATGAGACTCTGACAGGGACATATATAGGAAATTACCAATACATTTCACATCCTGTTTAGCTGCAGATGTCTGAAATTCAAAATATTACCTATTGTTTAAACAAATGTAGAGACAAGAAACCAACTGAATATTGTATTGTCATCCAATTCTGATCTATGTTCAAAATTTCAGGTCTCCAGCTTATGGGGAAATTAGTTTAAACTCGATTGCAAAATTCCCACCCGGACAGACAGACAGACAGATATGACGGAAACCGAACTAATAAAAACGTAGTAAAAAGGGATTAAAACGGCCTCCATTTTGAATTTTTCAATTCGATTTTTCCAAATTGAAATAAGGTTCTATATGAAATTAAATATATTTGAACAAAATAATACAACTCTTAATACAGATTTATACTTACTGATACAAACTTCTGAAATTACTTTTAATCGGCTCAAGGTTACATTAGGATACAGTCTACATTCTGCTTACTTTAATCATTAGGCGGTGGTGAAATCAACCCTATTTACAGTAACAACAATGATTAGAAAGATATCAATCGTTGGGTAGTTTAAAACTCTATTGAGTGCGGTTCGGCAATCCTGATGGACCAGCTGATCTATACTTTGTCTTCATCTTCTTTTGTTACGTTCCTATCTTTTGCGGCCAACTCTTGTTCTCTGACGCTTAGACTATTCGAGAGTTAAGTGTCTGTCATCCACTTTTTTTTTTTTTTTTTTTTTTTTTTTTTTTTTTTTTTTTTTTTAGTCTATGATGACCAAATAGTTTTTCACTCTTCAAGGGCAATTTTTTGTTTGAATATTCTGACTAGAGAGTTTTAAATAATAGCTTACAGTAGTCAAAGAACACTCTTTTGAGCTTGTAGGAAACATTATTTTGTATTGTTCGACGTAGGAGTCCCTACGCTTTTAGGTAGTATTTGAATGAGTTTCATTAGAACAGTTTAGGATAAATTTAGTTGGGAATGTGGTCTAAGTACTTTTTGAAGACAGGGTAACAGCAATTTTTGTGACAGATCTGAAAAACTGATGAAATTGTTTACCTTGCAAGTATGATGGACGGCATTAAGGTGACATTTGTATATAAAGACTAAACTGAGAGAGAACAGGGTCAATTGATCAAGTGGGCAACTGTTGGAGGTTTGAAGATAGCCAGACGTACTTGGCGAGTAAGTTTCCTTCATAGAAGATTCTCTGAGAGTTGCAAGGAGTTACAGGTTCTGTCCACCAATGGGGAGACTGTCAACAATCTTATGAGCGTGAAGTGTTGCAGGAATTCCAGGATGGTATGCAGCAATATGTAATGTGAATACTACAGACTATGGTACCGGATTGATAGGGGTTGGTCGGGTGTGATAGATACAACAGATTTTACACATGGATGTCATGTTAACTAAAGTATTATTTTATATAGTGTCTGAAATGATACGGTTTCAGGTGCCTGAAAGGAAATGCAACATTTTGATTATTGATATGATAATAAATTTCCACAACTGGATCAGAACTCGCCGGCAAGATCACTTGACCTAACCTAACCTAACCTAAGCTAACCTGACCTAATATAACCTACCCTAACCTATTCTTACCTAACCTAACCTAACCTAACCTAACCTAACCTAACCTAACCTAACCTACCCTAACTAACCTAACCTACCCTAACTAACCTAAACTAACCTAACCTAACCTAACCTACCCTAACTAACCTAACCTAACCTAACCTTGTCTAACCTAACCTAACTAACCTAACCTGACCTTCCCTAACTAACCTACCCTTACCTTACCTAACCCAACCTAACCTAACCTAACCTAACCTAACCTAACCTAACCTAACCTAACCTAACCTAACCTAACCTAACCTAACTAACCTAATCTACCCTAACTAACCTAACCAAATCAAACACCCTGTGATTTCTTCCTTTGGAGGTGTTTAAAAACACAAGTTTATCAAAATAATCCAAGAACAATACCACAACTAAAGGTAGAGATTCACAATTTCATCGCCCAACCTCAAGGAACTGTCTGAAGGTTATAACTAATTTTATTGATTGAGTTACAACATCCAGAGCAAGCCAATGGAGGAAATAAGCCAGATGTAATGTTTCCATACGTAATGGCCTCATGTATACTTTGTATTGTTTTTGAAATATGAAAAATTTCATAAATATGGAGCGCTTTATTCAACACTTGTTGAATCACCTTTTATATTCTACATAATTATTCACTCTATTACTGTTAAAAAAAATTTGATAGTATTTTCATTTAATGTAAACTGTTTTAGCAATTTACAAAATTCATTGACTTTTAAAAAATTTATTAAATAATGTTGTAACCGAAAATATTGTCAAGTTCGGGTTTAAGAACAATCTCATTCAGTCAATTTCTCAAACAGAGTTTATTTTCGTTTTTATACTTATAGAACTTTCCACTTATTAGAAAATACTCAATATATTACATGTAGATTGCTTAACGGTAATATGGCCGAAATTGTTCGCTTGAAATGTTTGACGATTTTTTATAATTTGTAATTACACAAAAGTTTATCAAGCACTGTAGTGTCCACACACCCTGTATGTCTCTGGTTACATTAGTAACATCAGCTAGGTGTGTTGCCAAAATACTCGTAAAAATGTAATTAAAAGAAATTTATCGTTCGCTTAAATGTGTTCAAATTACTTTTCCACAACCTCCCTCTCGCTCGCACCCGTCTGATGTCCCTACTATTTACTGTACTTGGCGGTAGGGTGAATGCTGGGGTTTTATATCGCCAATGCCACATCTGTTTGTTATAAGTGGCGCACAATGAGTCAAAAGGAAACGTGGAATAGGTGCTACGAGAGAGAATACCACTAGGCAGAATAATTTAGTTAAAATGGCCGCTGGTAGGGATGTGAGAGTGTAAGATGAAAAATCCTGTTATGTTAAGAAAATAAACCAAGTTGATGGTGGTCATCAAAGTACTTACCCAGCCTCATCATGGTAATGTTAGCAGATCCTCTAAAAGTAATGACCAAAAGTTGTTTATTGGGTCTAGCAACGACATGCCAACGTTATTTCAAACCCGAGTATTTTGTACTCATTCTCTTTTTACTTTACTCAGGACCAGATTCTTTGGTCAAGATTAGCTCCAGTGACTAGTTTCTAATCAAATATCAAATATCCACTAACCTAACCTAACCTAATCTAATCTAACCTAACCTAACCTAACCTAATCTAATCTAACTTTATATAATATATCTTAAACAAATTAAACTTTAAAAACCCAATGCAACCAAATCAAACCTTACATACACTAACATAACCAAACAAACCTTACAAACACAACCTAATCAAATCAAACCTTACTTACCCTAACATAACCAAACAAACCTTACAAACATAACCTAATCAAATCAAACCTGACATAACCTAACCCAATCAAACCTTACATACACTAACATAACCAAACAAACCTTACAAACATAACCTAATCAAATCAAACCTGACATAACCTAACCCAATCAAACCTTACATACACTAACATAACCAAACAAACCTTACAAACACAACCTAATCAAATCAAACCTGACATACACTAACATAACCAAACAAACCTTACAAACATAACCTAATCAAATCAAATCTGACATAACCTAACCCAATCAAACCTTACATACCCTACCATAACCAAATCAAACCTTACATACCCTACCATAACCAAACAAACCTTACAAACACAACCTAACCAAATCAAACTTTACATACCCTACCATAACCAAATCAAACCTTACATACCCTACCATAACCAAATCAAACCTTACATACCCTACCATAACCAAACAAACCTTACAAACACAACCTAACCAAATCAAACTTTACATACCCTACCATAACCAAATCAAACTTTACATACCCTACCATAACCAAATCAAACCTTACATACCCTACCATAACCAAACAAACCTTACAAACACAACCTAACCAAATCAAACTTTACATACCCTACCATAACCCAATCAAACCTTACATACCCTACCATAACCAAATCAAACCTTACATACCCTACCATAACCAAATCAAACCTTACATACCCTACCATAACCAAACAAACCTTACAAACACAACCTAACCAAATCAAACTTTACATACCCTACCATAACCCAATCAAACCTTACATACCCTACCATAACCAAATCAAACCTTACATACCCTACCATAACCAAACAAACCTTACAAACACAACCTAACCAAATCAAACTTTACATACCCTACCATAACCAAATCAAACCTTACATACCCTACCATAACCAAACAAACCTTACAAACACAACCTAACCAAATCAAACTTTACATACCCTACCATAACCAAATCAAACCTTACAAACACAACCTAACCAAATTAAACTTTACATACCCTACCATAACCCAATCAAACCTTACATACCCTACCATAACCAAATCAAACCTTACATACCCTACCATAACCAAACAAACCTTACAAACACAACCTAACCAAATCAAACTTTACATACCCTACCATAACCAAATCAAACCTTACATACCCTACCATAACCAAACAAACCTTACAAACACAACCTAACCAAATCAAACTTTACATACCCTACCATAACCAAATCAAACTTTACATACCCTACCATAACCAAATCAAACCTTACATACCCTACCATAACCAAATCAAACCTTACATACCCTACCATAACCAAACAAACCTTACAAACACAACCTAACCAAACAAACCTTACATACCCTAACATAACCAAACAAACCTTACATACCCTAACATAACCAAATCAAACCTTACATACCCTACCATAACCAAATCAAACCTTACATACCCTACCATAACCAAACAAACCTTACAAACACAACCTAACCAAATCAAACTTTACATACCCTACCATAACCAAATCAAACCTTACATACCCTACCATAACCAAATCAAACCTTACATACCCTACCATAACCAAACAAACCTTACAAACACAACCTAACCAAATCAAACTTTACATACCCTACCATAACCCAATCAAACCTTACATACCCTACCATAACCAAATCAAACCTTACATACCCTACCATAACCAAACAAACCTTACAAACACAACCTAACCAAATCAAACTTTACATACCCTACCATAACCAAATCAAACCTTACATACCCTACCATAACCAAACAAACCTTACAAACACAACCTAACCAAATCAAACTTTACATACCCTACCATAAACAAATCAAACCTTACATACCCTACCATAACCAAATCAAACCTTACATACCCTACCATAACCAAACAAACCTTACAAACACAACCTAACCAAATCAAACTTTACATACCCTACCATAACCAAATCAAACCTTACATACCCTACCATAACCAAATCAAACCTTACATACCCTACCATAACCAAATCAAACCTTACATACCCTACCATAACCAAACAAACCTTACAAACACAACCTAACCAAATCAAACTTTACATACCCTACCATAACCAAATCAAACCTTACATACCCTACCATAACCAAATCAAACCTTACATACCCTACCATAACCAAATCAAACCTTACATACCCTACCATAACCAAACAAACCTTACAAACACAACCTAACCAAACAAACCTTACATACCCTAACATAACCAAACAAACCTTACATACCCTAACATAACCAAACAAACCTTACATACCCAATCTAACCAAATCAAACCTTACATACCAAATCAAACCTTACAAACACAACCTAACCAAATCAAACCTTACTTTCTAACCAAATCAAACCTTACATACCCTAACTTAACCAAACAAACCTTACATACCCAATCTAACCAAATCAAACCTTACAAACACAACCTAACCAAATCAAACCTTACTTCCTAACCAAATCAAACCTTACATACCCTAACTTAACCAAACAAACCTTACATACACAATCTAACCAAATCAAACCTTACATACCCTAACAAAACCAAACAAACCTTACATACCCAATCTAACCAAATCAAACCTTACATACCCTAACTTAACCAAACAAACCTTACATATCCAATCTAACCAAATCAAACCTTACAAACACAACCTAACCAAATCAAACCTTACATACCCTAACATAACCAAACAAACCTTACATACCCTAACATAACCAAACAAACCTTACATACACAACCTAACCAAATCAAACCTTACATACCCTAACATAACCAAACAAACCTTACATACCCAATCTAACCAAATCAAACCTTACAAACACAACCTAACCAAATCAAACCTTACATACCCTAACATAACCAAACAAACCTTACATACACAACCTAACCAAATCAAACCTTGCATACCCTAACATAACCAAACAAACCTTACATACCCAATCTAACCAAATCAAACCTTACATACCCTAACATAACCAAACAAACCTTACATACACAACCTAACCAAATCAAACCTTGCACACCCTAACATAATCAAATCAAACCTTACACAACCCAACAAAACTTTCTCTATCTAGATCAAAATACCAATAAGCTCAAAATGTTAAAGAGGATGATTCAATAAAATCAAAATTAAAATCTAGTATTTTATAATAATTGTCTCTAAATTTCATCAAATTTAATAAAACACATTGGTACGGATCTACCCATAATACTCAATTTATAATACAAAAATGCCCACACAACAAATTTGATAAAAATCCACCCTTTTTGGACGCGGAGAGCTGTACCCACATTTTTTATAAAAACGAATAAAAATAAATTTTTTTGTCCGTCGCATAACTTCTCTACAGAATTAAATTTAGTCCGATTTCATTCACACTCTGTCGTGTCGATGCATGACCAAGAGTTACGATTATTTCAATCAATATTTGCTTTTGTCGAGATTAAACGTTGATAAAACACAAATATTTGTGATAATCGAATTAAAACTCGTCGTGCAATCGGATTAAATTTGCAGCCATTTTGTTTGTTAGCTTTAAATTAAACATCGCGAAAATAGTTGGAATATTTTTAATTAACTTTGTTGTTTATAAATCAGATAAACACGATACAATTCATTTTCGGGTAATTTACAGTTTTAAAAAGTAATTTGTATTTGCGAAGTTACATGCATCCTAATGAAAGCGATGATGTACATCATTGTTGGTTCTGGAAGCTGAATCTGTGGACCGTTGGGCTCTGACAGGGCGACGTACCTCCGTACGTACGTAACGTGTAATCTGGAGTTTCATAATGCGCGTCAAGGGGGGTTGCAGGCGGGAGGAGTGATGTCATAACTACTACTGCTGATTTAGACATTCACTCAGCTCTATTTCACTGTCAACGTTTGTCATTTTGCCGTTTCGTATTATCGTCGGCTTGTCGTTTTTTATCGATTTAAAAACAATTGTACAAACTTTCTAAACAGAAAAAAACGTGTAAATTACAAAAATGCTGCATATTTTCAAAATATGAATAGTTTTTAAATTTGCTATTTAGACTCAGATTTACAAACTTGTTAACGAGAAAAATCATTGTATAAATTTCAAAATGGCGGAACATTTCCAAAACGTTTAGTTTTTTAATCTGTATAGTAGTAGTTTTGATTTTAATTTGGCATAAGGCACATATACTTCCTTTAGAATTTAATTTTTCATTTAAAACCCTAAGTAACGATTTTAAAATGGGCTGTTCACCTTCCGTTAAGTGAAATTCGTTCATAGTCGTTCTCACTACACATAGATCAAACTCGTTAATGTACGTTATTATTTATTTAATTTCCAGCCTAATGGTTTGCTCTGATTAATTTTTTTTTGAATTTTCACAGCTGCCGCAAGAACAAGACGACAACAAAAGACTGCTATAGACTGAATATAACAAAAGGTAATTAAAAATATTATTTTATTTTTATTTTTGAATTAAGTGTATTACTCCATAGACTTACCAGCCTGTAAATATTCTTTTTTTTATCCTTTTAAATTTGTTTTATGGAAATAACGGAAACATGAGTTGCTTCTGCTAAACGGGTTTATACTTTAGTTAAATTAACAGCTCCTCCGTTCTCGGCTTCTTGTTTCATAAAGCGACACATTTGATACGATTTCGCGAAATTGACTGTTGAGGACTTTACTCCCACCAACTTTCTTCCTGATGTTTTCAGGATCACAACACAACCAATGTTTTTGGAATGCACGTACAACTACGAAACGCACAGTACAAAACTCACTGCAAGATTGGACTCAGTGTTTCCCCCACCACACCAACCTGCGCAGAAACTACTGCGCATCTGAAAAACAGAGGTCAGGCTACATCTTACGAACTGTACCTTGGAGAGAGCTGTCACCCTATACTAGTTTCGTATTCATCCTCCAGCTGCAAGAGTTTCCTTCTGTTCTATTCTAGCGACTCGCAGTTCACGAGGACATGCTTTGTGAACTCACTTTGAGTGGACGACGCCCACTTCCGTCAGATGTTCTCCGAGTTATGACAGCAATCACCTGTTTGGGGGTATTTTCGTTTATATTTCATCACGAACTTTGAACGGATTTTTTGTCTCTTGGGTGAGGTGCTTACACATTTTACTGAAGAGAGTGTTGAGATTGATCTTTCCTGATCTATTGGGTGACCGTGTTCGCAGCTACTGAACGTCCGGAAGTAGGCATCGTTTCGTGTCCTCCGAAGATTGCTACTTGTTTGATGTCCTGTCGCCTATCTTAGTAGAGGTTGCCCCCACTTGAGGACAGGCCAATCAGGAGCCACCATTTGATCACGTGACTTTAGGCCCCGCCTTTCATTACTACATTGCCAACTATGTTTAGGTTAGGTATCTACTGTAAATAATAGAGTGAATCACACAGATAGCCCGTGGCACATTCCGGGGTTTTTGGTGTACCCAGTCATCCCGAGAGAAGAGGGTTATCGTAAAGGGTTTGTTAAATACTTCAAAGGGGGGATGTTGCTACTTGTTTGCCAATAATGTCTTATTCCTTTCGATATACTGTCACCCATCTTAGTAGAGATTGCTCTACTTGAGGACAAGCCAATCAGGAGCCACTATTTGATCACGTGACTTTAGGCCCCGCCTTTCATTACTACATTGCCAACTATGTTTAGGTTAGGTATCTACTGTAAATAATAGAGTGACCCAAACAGATAGCTCGTGGCAGATTCCGGTGTTATTGGTTTATACAGTCATACCGAGAGAAGAGGGATATTGTAAAGGGTTTGTTAAATACTTCAAAGGGGGGGGATGTTGCTACTTGTTTGCCAATAATGTGTTATTCCTTTCGATATACTGTCACCCATCTTAGTAGAGGTTGCCCCACTTGAGGACAGACCAATCAGGAACCACCATTTGATCACGTGACTATCGTCCCCGCCCTTCATTACGACATTGCCAACTATGGTTAGGTTAGGTACTGTAAATAATACAGTGATCCAAATAGATAGCTTGTGGCACATTCTGGGGGTTTTTGGGGTACCCAGTCATCCCGAGAGAAGAGGGTTTTGTTAAATACGTCAAAGGGGGGATGTTGCTACTTGTTTGCCAAGAATGTCTTATTCCCTGCGATGTCCTGTCACCCATCTTAGTAGAGGTTGTTCTACTTGAGGACAGGCCAATCAGGAGCCACTATTTGATCACGTGACTTTAGGCCTCGCCTCTCATGGTGACATTGCTAATTATTGTTAGTTAGGTACTGTTAATAGTAGAGTGAATCACACAGATAGCCCGTGGCACATTCCGGGGTTTTTGGTGTACCCAGTCATCCCGAGAGAAGAGGGTTTGTTAAATACTTCAAAGGGGGTTTGTTGCTACTTGTTTGCCAAGAATGTCTTATTCCTTTCGATATACTGTCACCCATCTTACTAGAGATTGCCCCACTTGAGGACAAGCCAATCAGGAGCCACTATTTTATCACGTGACTTTAGGTCCCGCCCCTCATGTTGACATTGCTAATTATTGTTAGTTAGGTACTGTAAATAGTAGAGTGAAAGCTTTACACAGAAAGCTTGTGGCACATTCCGTGGTTTTTGGTGTACCCAGCCATCCCGAGAGAAGAGGGTTTGTTAAATACTTCAAAGGGGGTTTGTTGCTACTTGTTTCCCAAGAATGTCTAATTCCCTTCGATGTACTGTCACTCATCTTAACTGTACTTTAAAAGACATTATCACATTTCTTTTGATCAAAAATCCTTAATTTACTTTACTTTGTACTCCTTGTTATTTCACGTAATTCCAGTCCGGCCTATAATTAAAACCGTGTAGTAGTTTGCATATGTGTCCTCTCACCTCAGATATTGTGTTAACCTTTGGGGAATTTCGGTACAGTCTGGGAAAAAAGTTTCTATTCAAAGGAAAATTATAAGAATAATTTGCAATTTAAAATATTTTTAATCTTGTACAAATTAGTTTGCCCAGTTATCCTCAGAGCTGAGAGTTACTGTAAAGAGTTTCAGTATAATAATATTTTTTTAAATTTAATTTTTCCATTGATTATAGGTACTGGCATAGTTAAATTTTATTAAACTTACATAAATATACAGGGTGTCCAAAAAGTAACAGAACGGCGTTATATTTTTTGAACCATTGCAGATTAAGCAATGAAATTTAACACGTCAATACCTATACCTTTTATCTATTTTGAAGTAACTATGCATTTTTCATCACCTTATGGGGACGGCCCACAGGGAGTCGAAATAAAATCTTAAATGAGAGCATAGGTCGAGTTTTACATCAAATTAAAGGTCTTTGTTAGGAGAATACAATGCCGCAAATCCGATCTAAAAAGGTCAACCCTATACAAAATGTCGGCAGTTTAAAGATACAACGTTGTGCGATGGATAGGTGGAATGGACTGAATGAATCATCTGATCTGTCCTCCTTTGGGGGATATTTAAAAAGCAAAATTTATCAGACCAAGCCCAATGACAAGCTACATACATGCAGCGATAGAAATATTTTCTGAGATGTTAAGGAGCGTTATGTATTGGCTCACTGCCAAACTGCAGTAGGAAAACAATTTGAACATTTATTGTACAAAAAAAAGGTAAGCTGCAAGGATAACCACAACTAGAGGTATTTGAAGTTGTTATTTTTAACAAGTAGCAAATTTAAAAAAATTGGAATGATCGTCATTGCTGACAGTGTCCCATTTTTGTGTGGTTTAGTGTAAAATGTTTTACTCAAATGGTACTTTAGTTTAATGTGCCAGTTGATCTAGGCTTACGTTAAAAGGTTCTCCATCCTCCTCGTAGACTGTTCCTACTGCAGGTAAAAGTCACTCACTATCCAGAAAAGTTGTTCCTTACATCCAGCGTGAATTGTCAGGGTTTTACTTATGTAACTCTATTAAGAAAAAAAAATTAAGTCATTTTCAACGAATCCCACATTGTAACTTTAAATCGCCGCCATTTTGTATAGGGTTGACCTTTTTAGATCGGATTTGCGGCATTGTATTCTCCTAGCAGAGACCTTTAATTTGATGTAAAACTCGACCTATTCTCTCATTTAAGATTTTATTTAGACTCCCCCCCGTTCAGATATTTTTTGGACACCCTGTATAAGCTTAAGTGTATACATATAAAAAAAAAAATCAGAAAATACAATCAAAAAATCTTCTATATTTTCTACACTAATGAATCTGTAGGGTGGGGGGCTGGGTTGCCTTCTAAAATTGGTTCTGAACATTGTAAAATTATATATTTATCGACATTTGATTAATTAAGTTTGATGAAATTAGAAGTTTAGTTAGGCCTACAAATACACCATATAAATTGGCAATAATTATCTTGACCGGATTTAATCGTGTAGATCAATCTTTGCGCATGCCTAGAGACTAATAGGTTTGTAACTCAATGCGTAACGTATTAAAATCACAATAGAACAAACACGTATCCTATTACTTCATTTCACAATCTTTGTATGGAACAGCTGATTTTTCAGTTTACATTACAAGAATTTAACCTTTTGTTTTTACTTTATCAATTACGTAGTGGAGGGAAGGTTATGCGCTGCATTGTTGAGTTTTTATATCCGAACTGTGGTCATCTGGGTTCCTAAGAGTGTCTGTCGTATGTGCAGCCTAAAAAGATGGTCAGATTTTAATGAAACTCTGTACGTGGACATATTTTTACAATATTTCTGTAGTTTTTTTACATTTTTTTACAACTCAAAACTTGGGTTGCATCTTTTATAAGAACGAAAACGAAATTATGATCCCCCCCAATTGTATCTAACGATTTAGGCTTGCAAATATATCATATTTAAACTAGGTTATAAATTACAAATATTTAACTGTTATTAGCTCTCAGAGGCTATAGTCTTGGGTAGGATAAAATAAATATATCTTTATTTATTTTTCGTCTTCAAACAATAAATACGGCGTTCTTTGCGCATGCTCAGAGTTCTAAAATGTGTTTTGTAGGTCAATGTATAATTCGTAGAAATCACAACAGATTGCGCCACCTGTTGTGCTTTATTACTTCGCTTCCTAATGTTCGTCCCGAACAGCTGATATAAATTTTTACGTTACAAGAATTAATTTTTTTGCAAGGAAAAGATTTAAAAATCAAATATTGCAGAATGAGTTTAAAATTCGAAAACGTAAACGAGAATGAAAGAGAAGTGGAAATGTATGAAGTTGAAGAGGAAGAGAAAGATGAAAGTGACGATTTTTAATTATTTGGAGATTTTTTCAATTACTTATGAATTAATAAATAAATTGAAATTCATTCATGTACATAAATTAAATAAATTAATATTTTATTTTCCCTGTCTTTGATTTGTGATTGAAATTATTTATTTTTCCAAAAATTAAAAAAATTAAATTAAAACTAAATTAGTTTTTTAAGGCTTGATACAATTAATACTTTTTTAAATATCGACAATATTTTACAACAAAAACCGTCACATCTACCGTCACAGGGGTGGTTTTTAGGGGTTGAAAGTTGTCAATTCACAATAATTGAACCCTCGCAATGTCAACTGATGTTACTTCTTCCGACTACAAGCCCGAAACTGAAAAAAAAAAAATTGCAAGGGGTAGATATCATAAGAGTCGATTACTTTCACAGGGGGTGGTTTTTAAGGGTTGAAAATTGTCAATTTATAATAATTGAACCCTAACAATGTCAACTGATGTTACTTCTTTCGATTACAAGCCCGAACCTGCAATTATAAAATTATTTTCAAATAGGGGTTGTGTTAACCCCCTAAAAAATAAAAAGCACCCACGGCTCAGGGTCAACTTTGAAGTAGAGGTTAAGTAGAACTTAAATCCAAATTTTTAGGAAAATCGGTGCTGCTTGGGAAAATTACCCAGTTTTACCGTTTTTGCCTTCATTGATTGAACTATAAAATGTATTTGTCGAGAAAGATGGAATACTTCCCCTAACGATAAATAAAACTGTAGGCTATCTATTAACCAGTACACGAAATGAATTGGGTATTCATTCAAATTTCGAAATCTGTTTTTTAAACTGGAAAAATGGTTTTCGTCATGTCGTCGTCGTCGTCGTCTGTACGTAAGCACGATAGTGGACACAACAGATAAGTTAGATGATTCGAGAGTTGGGAATATTTCTTTATATAGAGAAGGGCGAAATCTATCAACTGGGTCTTTCCTCCACCAGTTAGACTCCTACCGACTAGGACCTCCTCTCTTCCATAATCTCTATCCTACTAAGGAATCCGTCACACCATTACTTCACAGTAGAATTGGATTAGTTATGAGTAGAGTGTGCGGCACTTGAGGCCCTGATTGGGGTGGGGGTAGATGTGGAGTGTAGTGGGGAGGGTGATGGATATGGTGGGCGTGGTTACCCTTCCCCTTTCCCCTACCCTACCCCTTAACCCGCCCTCATGGCCCCATCATTGCCCCTCCTCTCTGATTCCGCCCCTTAACCCTCCCCTTGTTGACACGCCCCTATTGCCCTGCCCCTTGGCTCTTCCCTCCCTGTCCGCCATTTTGTGACGTCATGTGCTTGTAAGGGGGAGGGGAGTGGCAAGGGGAAGGGTAACCACGCTCACCATACCCATCACCCTCACCACTACACCCCACATCTACCCCCACCCTAATCTGGGCCCAAGTGCCCCACACTCTGCTGCTATGATCCACTTTATCCTTTATTACTCAAAGCTATTAATTTGTCTTGCTTCCTTTTTTCTAAATGACAGTAATGTATTCATCTACACTACTCCATATCTCCTTTGACTTTATCATAAGTGTCACTATATTTTCGTGTGAGAATACTTCTTTTAATCTTTCCATCCTGTTATTATGAAATGCGAGAACACAAACATAGTGTGCATGGAATCATCTGTGTCACTATCAGAATTCGTAGGATTCATTTTGTACAATTTTACAATTTTTAAAAATATCCATGTAAGTACCTGTACGTGGTAGAAGTGAGCTCTACATGTTCTCTCCCTACCCAGTCTCTATCCAATCTTGGTATCAGTGAACAGCTCCATAAACTATCCTTGAGGTCGCCTTCTTTTTGGGAATCGTAATATTTTTCTTCCTTTTTTATAAGGGGGATGAAGACGGACAGATTTTTCGCCTTTGTTTTCGTAACATCAAACTCATTTCTAAAATAAAAAAAATAAAAACAGAAAAGGTTGGGTTCATATTCGCAATGACATCAATCTGTAGATATATCTGAAATTCTTCTCTCCGTAACTTTCCGATTTTTTGGTATTTGACAAAAAAAACTCCAAAACATCTAACTTTTTTTTTCACTACACACCTAAATTCTATGCACCTTTTTTTTTTGAATATAATGATTTAAAGAAGTTCTGTGTAAAATATATTTTACTATTTTTTGTGAATTTTTGAAAAAAAAAAATGATCATTTTACCTTTTTTCGGAAAATATTTTTTTTAATTTTGAAAATGTAACAAATTTATTATATTTTTTTCTCTAAATATATTCACAATTATTACACAAAACTTTTATATATCTTAGAAAAAGGTGGTAAGCTATTGATTTTGGATGATACAGGTTTTTCTGAAAAATGATAACTTCATTTTTTGACATCTAACATGTCTAACATCTAACATTTTTTTTTTTTACTTAGATGAATTCTATGCATCTCTATGAGAAAAATGATGTCTTATAAGTTTGGTTTTGTATAAAAATAATATTTTTTAAGAAAACAAAACTTTTACAAAACCTTTAACATGTACCGGTTCCAGGATTAAGTGTGACCGGACAGTCAGTCTCTGAATAACATCACCCTGACCACTCCTAATTAACTTCCCCTTGATTTAACTTCTGCCAACAGGTCTGAAGGGAAAGCAATTAATACGGGATAAATACAGAGATTCTAATTAGGCCACTTAAGTTTAAACCTTGTCAGTAATAGGGTATCAGATGATGATTAACTGTTTTATTAGATTTATTTGTAAGATTAGGAGTGAAGGAAGGGTGTCTTTGTATGTTGACGACGTCAACTTTGGTATTGATTTCTTAAATTAATCAAATTTAACCTTCCTTTTGCTAATTTCTGATATACAGGGTGATTTTTAAGTATGGACATGGTCTTATACTGCATAAAGTTATACTACACAATTATACTTTTTTGTTGGTTTGGAATTTTTGTCCGCCATATTTAATTAAACTTCGTTTTTTAAATTAGAAAGTGGACATGTAATACATGATTTTCATGCAACATTTAACAAGGAAAACGATGGTGGATGTATTGTTTTTCGATAAATGCCTTCATTTTCGAGTTATAAGCATTTGTGGCCCAGCCAAGGAGCCTACCAAATAAAAACTATAATAAGGATAAATTAGGATGTAATGGAAGGGATTCTAAATAATAAAATATGAATTGGTACTTGCGATTTTGTTGAGCAGAGCAAGATTATGTAGAAGGGGGGAGAGACGAGGAGTGGAGGGCTTGAACCAGCGAGCCGGGAGAGAGAGTCTGTTCCGAGAGCTGGGAGAAGAAAGTTGAACGGCAGACCGCTACGGGACGAGGTCAGTCCATTTTCGGCCACGTGCTATCTAAATTAATCGGTTGCTTTTCGGCCCCTATTAAGGCCTTTATCTTTGCCGTTATGTCTTTTTATGAATTCTAATTATTACTGTAATCTTCTAATTCGACGCTAAAATAAAAGAGAATATTTAATTCAACTTGCGTTGCGTGCTTTCATTAGCGTCCTAACTCGACTCCTTGGCCCATCCTGACAAGATTCGGCTAAAGTGTACGCGTTCTCCAGCCAGCCGGAGCTTCCAGCTGGTCAAAAGAAGTGGGGACGGTCACACATTCAACGATGGGAAAATTACATTAGCGGGGTAAAATTGGCGGTCGAAATATTTCATGACATCTAATAACGAACTTTAAACACTATAATGATATAAAAATAAACAATAACTTGTTAACAATACAACTAGAAATTAAATGTCACTCTTTTTATTCACTTTAAATATTACAATATTTAATTAAAAAAATATATTCGATCATACACTACTAACAAAATCAATTTTGAAAGCAAACCATTCTACAATAAATGTTTCAAAGTGCTTCCCCTCTACAGATTGTCAATGCGCTAACCTCAAGTAATATCCGTTTATGAAAGTAGGCCTAGTTTAAATCAGCTGTTTGCATTACGTTACAACAATGCAGCTTGTTAACTACTCATTTCGTCTGTACAATAAGTTGTAGTGGTTCAAAATTGTTTTCTGGTTCGTTATTGGATGAATTCTGCAGGAAAAACACAACAGAAAAGTTTCGAAGGCGGATTGTACCCCGTTTTATTGCTAACGCGATTTTTTCGTCATTGCAACTTTGAACGTTTATAAGTCTGATTTAAAAACGAAGGCATTTATAGAAAAATGGCTTTCAACATCGTTTTTCGTGTTAACAGTTACATGAAAATCATTTTTAATTTATTTATTTTAAGGCTTATAAATTTTTAAGCTATTATTGGTAATTCAATAATATTTTAAGTGAAAAATATACGACCTAGACTGGGAATTGAACCGAAGACCTTTGGGTTTACGTGCCAATGCTCTACCAACTCTGAGCAATAGTGGAACAGGCCTAAGAAGGCAGTTCACAGATCGGGTGAAAACGCTGTACTATTCTCGAAGTAAACGTTAGGTTAGGTTAGGTTAGGTTAGGCAAAGTCAATGTTTGTGGAACGGTGTTATTTTCCGACAATCCACCTCATCCTCTACCGCCCCGCACCGGGCACAAGTGCCTTCTTAGGGTTTGTTCCACTACATCCTTAGTCGCTTCCAGCATAGGGCGTACACTTCTCACTTGACATTTCTTTTTGCTCCAAATTTCGAGTTATCAAATTAATTACCTCGTTACAAACGACATTGAAATTAATTTTAACTCAACTTGCAGCCCTTACATGTGTCCTAACCTAACCTAACCTAACCTAACCTAACCTAACCTAACCTAACCTAACCTAACCTAACCTAACCTAACCTAACTTAACCTAACCTAACCTTACCTAACCTAACCTAACCTAACCTAACCTAACCTAACCTAACCTAACCTAACCTAACCTAACCTAACCTAACCCTTAGTCGCTTCCAGCATAGGGCGTACACTTCTCACTTGACATTACTTTTTGCTCCAAATTTCGAGTTATCAAATTAATTACCTCGTTACAAACGACATTGAAATTAATTTTAACTCAACTTGCAGCCCTTACATGTGTTCTAACCTAACCTAACCTAACCTAACCTAACCTAACCTAACCTAACCTAACCTAACCTAACCTAACCTAACCTAACCTAACCTTACCTAACCTAACCTAACCTAACCTAACCTAACCTAACCTAACCTAACCTAACCTAACCTAACCTAACCTAACCTCGTTACAAACGACATTGAAATTAATTTTAACTCAACTTGCAGTCCTTACATGTGTATTTATTGTGAAATCATGTATCACATGTCCATCTACTTATATAAAGAAGATTAAAATATCATCTTTAAATAAAAAAATAAGTTTGATTCAATATGGCGGACAAAAATGTAAAAACCAAAAAAAAATATATTTTTTTTAAATTACGCAGATCCGCATTTGTTTTTGCATCCAAGTAACTCTCAGTTATGCAGTATAACCATACTTACAACACACCCTGTATTACGCAGTTCAGAGAAAGTTATGCGATTTTTACAGTTACATCTGTTTTGAGATTGTTTTTATTAAAACCACGAAGACTCAAAAACAAATTGAATAATTCTCAAAGAGATTATGTTTGCCATTCTATACACTACACCCCTTGGTAATTTTAAAAACACTCAATATCATTTCATATTTAAAATTAAATTCACTCTAGTTGACTCTGCGTTTCAAGCCAGTAAATAAAACTGTATTGGAATACTGAAGTGGGAAGGAATAGATATGAAAAACTGTATTGAATTGGTTTCAGAAAACACCCTCAGGTGGATAAAGCAATAAAATATATACACGAAGGGTGGAAGGTATTTCGAAGGTTATTCAAGGACAAGAGGGTTGGTTATTAGATTGCCTTGGGTTCTGATGTTTGACAGTTTTGATTGGCTGTTGCATATTAATTTCTACTGATAATTTTATTTAGTTAACTCATTTTTCAATGGTGGAGTTGGTGGCGGAAACGCTATCACGTGACTTCAAAATATGATTGAAGTAATTTGTCATCAAGTTTTTCTCCTTATGTAGGCCTATATACAGGGTGTAAAAAAAACGTGTGGGATTTAAAAATGTCTTATGGTGTAAAAAACTAAATTTTGTCATTATGAGGTAAATTGGCGCCTACCTTAAAGTGGGTTATTGAGGGGGGGGGGGAATTCAATATTTTCCAAATGAATACTACGTTATTGTAATGGTTCTAATAGAAATTAACTGCGCTTTTTATTACCTTATGACTAGTTTTAGGGGTTATTTTAAAGATAAAGTCTATGCAACTAAACCCAAAATCTGACAGAGTTAAGATTACAAATTGGATACTGGAGGGTACTTAGTTATACCTCCAGATGCCTTAGAGAATGTAATTTTGGGATTTTATCATCATTGTCAGACATTATAGACAATAGAAGTTAAACATTTTGTACATTCGATATGAACATGTTTTTGTAAACACTTTCCTTCCATAAACAGAAGAATAGTGTAAGCAAACAATACATCTCTTACCAACAATACTGCAGCCTCACTCCGTTATATGTGTACCAAAAATAGAGGCTAACAAATGATCAGTACCAAAACTAAATTTAAATATTTTTGGTATTGTACTTTATAACAAGAAATATTGAGGTTGGATTATTTGGCAATGCAACTTTCTGGTCTAATTTTAATAATATAAGAATAATATTTTGTCGCTTTAGTGTAGAATCTGAATTAGAAAAAAAAAAAAAACATTGGACTTGTTAGTATTTGACCGGCCGCCATTTTAAATTGGATTCAGATAGCGATCTCTAGTTTGTTCAGTTATTTTCTGTTAAAAAAGATCTTAAAAATGAGGTATTACTCGATAGGGTTTAGATTTGAAAATTGTGTGTTAAACTCTAAAAACTTTCTTTTGCGTTGGGGGTGAATTTACAATACGTTGCTAAAAAATGATTTTTTTACATCAGAAAATTGTCGTAAAGTTTACCCTTTTACCTCTACAAGTTTTCAAATATTTTTACACTCTGTGTACATGTTTAGTGTTATGGATGAGAAAGTTAGTGCATAGTTTTGCACAGTTTAATTTACACATTTTTTAAATAATAAAAACGTATAATAAGATATCGATGTTTGTGCAGGTATTTTTCTGTTAAAAAAGATCTTTAAAATGAAGTATTACTCGGTGGGGTTTACATTTGAAAATTTTGAGTTAACCTCTGAAAACCTTGTTTTGAGTTATGAGTGAATTTACAATACATTGATAAAAAAAAATTATTTTTTTACATCAAAACATTTTACATTTTACTGTAAACTACCTTTACAAGTTTTTAACTCTTTTCATACTCTGTGTACATGCTTAGTGTTATCGATGAGAAAGTTAGTGCACAGTTTAATTTCCACATTTGTTTAACAATAAAATCGCATTTTGATCAACAATTTTTCATTTCTTCTAATCTCTCAATAGACTTGTATAAAGCAATCAATAATAACTTCTCCACAAACAATATTGTACCAAACCAGATTTGTCTCCAAAACTGGTTGAGAAACTCATCTTTCCAAACAACTTTTAAGGGGTGAAGCGTTAGCTCAATTTCATTACTGTAGTGGATAATCGATCACAACTCGTATATCCTACCCATAGCATCGTGTAACTCGACCTAAGTCCATGTTACACGGTGCTAAATACTGTCAGCGGACACTATATCTCATCTATCAAAGTAGCAGGTGTTATTCAACATGTGAATTCATTGATAGATAAACCAGTCAGTACACCCACCGTCTGCTAATCCAAAAATATACAGCATGTTCCAATATTCTACTCTGTAGATTGAATATAATAACCGAGATTTTTGGAATGTTTATTTGTCGTCTGGAAACAAATTTGGTGATTTTACCCTCGAAACCAAATATTGACATTTGGTGATTTTACCCTCAATCTCAAGGTGGTGTTGGGGTAGTTCCCCCCCTAAAGGAAAATTTTCTTAATCTTGCAATCCCCATTCATCCGAAACCTGCCATTTAAGTTTGTTTTACGTCCATTTAGGGGTGGTTTTACCTCCTCTGGTTAGCCCTCAGCATAAAATTTGCCCTAGTTTCATATGAA